>CM044307.1:36500000-38900000 GCA_024291935.2 Okapia johnstoni | reverse complement strand
ATCCGTGATATGTTTCAGGGATTCCAAGGCAACTTATTTAATCCTTTCTTTTGAGAATAACATGCTTATTCTACTTCAGTGTGGCATGCTGGCAGGCACTCTAATTTTTGTTGTTGTTAAAGTGTGTCCTAGATATGTTTTGTCTCCTTACTTAATAGACAAAGAACGAGGTTAAATATAGGCCAATGGAAATACACAGAAGTGTGAAAAATACTGATATATTTGAATCACAGCAAACAGAAGTGTATAGCTAGAAGAAAAGAAAGAGGGGACTAGCAAGTGAGGTTGAAGCCAAATATTTGAATTTGGTCCTGTAGGTGTTACATAACCATCAAATTGTGAGCACTGTAAGTAAGAAGACAATGATCAAGTTTTGGGTTTAGAAGACGCACAGTGACAGTCTGAAGTATGGATTTGAAGCTGAGAAAATGGAAAATGTAGATATTTAAGAGATTAGTGAGTGGGACTGTGACAAAAGCCTTAACTAAATGAATTTCAAGAGGAATGGCTAGATAGTGGAAGAAGAGAGGAAAGGGAAATGAATTAGTATTTACTGATAATCTCCTGTTATATATACGTTACACAGGTTAACCTTTGTGCAATGCATTTTACAAGTGAAGAACTGAGGTTTGAGAACATTAAATTGATAGCTCTGAATTATAGACTAGGGGTAAAGCAAAATTTCATACCCAGGACTGTGTGACACATCTTTTTATTGTACCACACTGCCTCTCAGCTGTCACGGTTTCTGAGGAGATTTGAGGATCCAAGCTGAGAAATACTTAAGCAGTAGGACAGTAGGAGGGCTCAGTGACAGAAAATGAGAGTTAACGAAGAGGAATAATGCAGGGTTTCCAGCTGGGTCAACTGGATGGAGGATGGCATAGCGCTTATGTAAGGAATGGAAGACAAGAGCAGGTTTGAGGAAGATTATGAGTTCATTTGGGAACATACTGAACTTGAAATACCTGGAGGCTATCAGGAGAATTATCTAGTAACAATTAGTTATCTGGACCAAGAGCTCAAGGAAAGAAAGAGGAATGGAACTTCAGATTTCAGGATAACCAATATATGGGTCATAAGCAAAGTGACACTTATAGATACAATTATTTAGGACTATATGAGTAGAAAATGACAGTTATCATAGTAGAGAATATAGAATGGGGGACCAAACATGCTATAACTCTTCATGTACATTGATGCAGTATTTTTGGATGATTATCCAAGATTTCCACAGGTTTAAAAGAAAGGAGAACAGTCATCATTATATTGGCAGCACAGGTTTTAGCAAGAGCAACGTTCTATGAATTTGGACTGTCTGGAAGGAAAACAAGGTGATCAGTCCTGAATTTAGAATATTTAAAATATCTTTTCAGTTTAGTTTTGTCCTCTTTTTGTCCTTTTCATAGTAAGTTAGGCATTTAGTAGTCAACATTTACTGGGTACTTATGTATACTATACCCTTTGCTGTGCTTAACATATACTCATTGTTTTAATAACCTCATAATCCCATAAATTGGGCTTCTCTAATAGCTCAATAGCTGGTAAAGAATCCACCTGCAATGCAGGAGACCTGGTTCCATTCTTGGGTCAGGAAGACCCCCTGGAGAAGGGATAGGTTACCCACTGCAGTATTCTTGGGCTTCCCTGGTGCCTTAGATGGTAAAGAATCCACCTGCAATGTGGGAGACCTGCGCTTGATCCCTGAGTTGGGAAGATCCCCTGGAGAAAGGAATGGCTACCCACTCCAGTATTATTTCCTGGAGAATTCCATGGACAGAGGAGCCTGGCAGGCTACAGTCCATCGGGTGGCAAAGAGTTGGACATGACTGTATTTATATTTACAATACCCTTTGCTGTGCTTTACATATACTCATTGTTTTAATAACCTCCTAATCCTATAAATTAGATAATATCTCTGTTACTCAACAAACAAGAAACCAAGATTCATAGAGATTATGTAATTTGCCCATGGCTAATAATGTTTGTGTCTTAGCTTGGATTTGAATCCAAACTAGGACTTCTTTATTACATTTCCAAAAGGATCATATCCAAGAATCTCTCTTTAATGTAGTTACTTGAATGAAAAAAAGATGGCTTGAAACTGCAGAACAATTCTATGTGGACTTTTCCCTTAGGTGACAGAAAATAGTATTTTGGTTTCTCTAATAGCTTATGGTTACTTATCAATTTGTTTACCAAACATCATATTTTACAGATAGTATAGAAATTAACGTCAACTAGCATTCATTTAATTTTCACATATCTGAATTAATAAGGTAATTTAATGTTCAAAACTCTGACTAGTATTGCTTATCATTATATACATACATTGAATATGTACATGTTTTTGTATATCAGTCATGCCTTAATAAAGTGATTTTTAGAAATTACGAGCTTCAGAAGGAGAAGGTGAGATAAACTGAGAGCATAGCATTGATATATATACACTACCATGTGTAAAATAAATTGCTTGTGGGAACTTGTTATATAGCACAAGAAGCTCAGCTTGGTGCTCTGTAATGACCCAGAGGGGTGCGATGGAGCGGTGGAAAAGAGGCTCAAGAGGGAGGGGCTGTATGTATACTTATAGCTGATTCACACTGTTATCCAGCAGAAACTAGCACAATATTGTAAAGCAGTTATCCTCCAATTAAAATAAATAAATAAAAATTAGGAGTATCAATCCTCAATAAGGCCTTCAATGCTAAAAGGTATTTTTCATGATTTGAGATATACTTAAAAATTAATTAGTAATAGTTTTATTAGTGACACACTTATGATAGTCTGTCATTTCATATTTACTCAAAATATCAGTGTAAATGAATCTATTGAAAACTAAGTACAGATAAAGGTGAATCGTGGAAGAGACATAACAGGATGTGGGAAAAATGACAATATAAAGACTAAAATTTCAGTAAAATTAAGATTTCAAAATTTAGTCTTATTATAATCTGACACATAATTGTTATAGTGATGGTTAGAGTTTGCATTGGTTTAAGCTTTGAACATTTTATTAAACTTTATTTCCAATGATGAATGAATTTCTGTCTAAATTGAATCTGGCATAAAAAAATTTACTGTTTACTTTTTTCAACACTTCACAGAAAAAACTTTGCTCCTTTGATATTAATTCTGTACCTTAAAGTAGTTTTTAAATTTTTATTTATAATTTCTTCTCTCATAGAACATTAAGCTCTTTGACATATAACTGTATTAAGATATTATGATTATATTTCAACATAGAATTATTATAGTAGTTATCCAATTTGAGTTGCTTCTCTGGTGGCTCTTGGAGAAGAAAATAGCAACCCACTCCAGTATACCAGACCACCTGACCTGCCTCTTGAGAAACCTGTATGCAGGTCAGGAAGCAACAGTTAGAACTGGACATGGAACAACAGACTGGTTCCAAATAGGAAAAGGAGTACGTCAAGGCTGTATATTGTCGCCCTGCTTATTTAACTTATATGCAGAGTACATCATGAGAAGTGCTGGGCTGGATGAAGCACAAGCTGGAATCAAGATTGCCGAGAGAAATATCAATAACCTCAGATATGCAGATGACACCACCCTTATGGCAGAAAGTAAAGAAGAACTAAAGAGCCTCTTGATGAAAGTGAAAGAGGAAAGTGAAATAGTTGGCTTAAAGCTCAAGGTTCAGAAAGCTAAGATCATGGCATCGAGTCCCATCACTTCGTGGCAAATAGATAAGGAAACAGTGGAAACAGTGGCTGACTTTGTTTTTCCAGGCTCCAAAATCACTGCAGATGGTGATTGCAGCAATGAAATTAAAAGACGCCTACTCCTTGGAAGGAAAGTTATGACCAACCTAGACAGCATATTAAACAGCAGAGACATTACTTTACCAAAAAAGGTCCGTCTAGTCAAGGCTATGGTTTTTCCAGTAGTCATGTATGGATGTGAGAGCTGGACTGTAAAGAAAGCTGAGCGCCAAAGAATTGATGCCTTTGAACTGTGGTGTTGGAGAAGACTCTTGAGAGTCCCATGGACTGCAAGGAGATCCAACCAGTCCATCCTAAAGGAGATCAGTCCTGGGTGTTCATTAGAAGGACTGATGTTGAAGCTGAAACTCCAACACTTTGGCCACCTGATGCGAAAAACTGACTCATTTGCAAAGACCCTGATTCTGGGAAAGATTGAGGGCAAGAGGAGAAAGGGACAACAGAGGATGAGATGGTTAGATGGCATCACCGACTCGATGGACATGGGTTTGGGTGGACTCCAGCAGTTGGTGATGGACAGGGAGGCCTGGTGTGCTGTGGTTCATGGGGTCGCAAAGAGTCAGACACGACTGAGCGACTGGACTGGACTGAACTGAACTCCAGTACTCTTCCCTGGAAAATCCCATGGATGGAGAAGCCTGGCAGGCTACAGTCCATGGGGTCGCAACGAGTCCGACATGACTGAGCGACTTCACTTTTCACTTCAGGTGGCTCTAATGGTAAACAACCCGCCTGCCAATACAGATTCGATCCTTAGGTTGGGAAGATCCCCTGGAGGAGGAAATGACAACCCACTCCAGTATTCTTGCCTGAATAATCTCATGCACAGGGGAGCCTAGCAGGCTACAGCCCATAGGGTCGCACAGAAGGTTGGACACGACTGAAGCGACTTAGTACACACACATGCATACAGTTTTTAATAGAAACTGGAAAAATCTAAGTTGCTTAGAATTCAGTGACAGTAACATTCATTTCACATATAAGTAGCCACATTCTTAGTTAATATTTTAGAAAAATCATGTGTTAATGCTACAAAAATTGTTTTACTTTTTTGAGGTCATTGGGTTTATATCTGATTCAAAATTTTGGTGCAATTAAACTGTCTCTTAAAAACCAGTTTTGTAGAGTTTGAATTCCCTGCCTCCCCCACATGTAGATGGCACTGAACAGGACAATACATTTTCTTGGTCCATTCAAGAGTTGATTAGCTGAAGATATGCTAACAACACTCTAAACTAGTTATATTTTCCAAACGGGCTCAGTCCACACGCGAAAAAGAATAACAAGGCAGCTCCAGAGAACCTAAGCCATCCAACTGCCTGGAACAAAAGTTACTGAAAAATAAGATGAGGTTTATTTTCCAATACATTATTATGACAAGTTCAACTTTAATTTTTGTTTTAATTGGATTTAAAGATTAAGAAAGTAATCGAAAACCTATATTATAGGAATCAAGGGGCCTAAAGGAAGTTTGTCTCCAAAACACATATTTTCCCCATATTCTTGCCTGCAACGTCCCTGAAATCTTATCACTGGAATCTAATTGCTCCATATTAAGCATCGTATCCCTAGGGGGGTCCACAGCTAAAAGGCATGTATCCTGAGGAAGTTTACACATTGAGCTATTAACCATTATAACATCAGTTTTAAAAATGGATTTCTAATTGCATGGTTGGTAGAAAGGAGAGCCCTGAAAAATCAACATTCAGGAAAGTCTTGAAGGATCACAACAAGGGAAAGAAGTCTGTAACAACATAATTAGAGACAAAGGCCCAGAGCAAGGAGCTGTAGACAGTGAGGAGTTACAGTAAATGTCCCAAGATTTGGAGGAAAGGGATAGCCTGTAATAAGAGAAAACTGATGAAAGATGAGGAGGAGATCCATGAATATACACTTCCTCAGTTACTCAGTTAATGTCTCCTGTCAGCTCTGAGTCTTGACATATATACTAAATACGCTTTCTGCTCTCCTAATTCCATTATGGGTTTCTTTCTAGTGAATTGCCCTCTAGGAATGCACGTTAATCCCACAACTTTATGCTTTTCATTTGTTTCTCATATGGACTTATACTTTGGCACATGCATTACTGTTCCTCTCTGTATGAGTCCATGCAACCATATTTGTATGAATGTGCAATGTCACAGTCTAGTTTGTGATTCAGCATGACATTGTCTTCTCTTCATAAATCTGTGACATGTTTCCTCCATGTGTTTCTAAAGGCCTGTTTCCCAAGTCAAGAATCATCATATTCAAAATTACCAGGATGACAGGATCTCTAAAGTTAAGCAATAGCAAGGAATATCTGACCTCTTCACATGTAACTTTATTTTTTTAAATAATTGACTAGAATGTTGAGATGATACCAACAAGATGCAATTTTAGAAAGGTAATATCAAAGTGCTACAAATACAGATTAAAAACAGCAATTTCACAAGTACAGAAGCAGAACAGACCTGACTTGGCAGCAAGTCATTTGAAAGCGATATGGAACTTTTAGTACACAAGCTTAGCCAACAGTGTAGTACTTCTGCTCTAAAATATATTAATTGCAAGATTTGGCTGCCTTATAATAGAAGTTAAGTGGTGCTTAGGAAGCAGTTGTCCTGCTGTTGTTAGCCTCACCCTTCTCAATTCGGAGCTTTGTGTTCTGGGTACCTCATTGTAGATGGTATCCTTGGAGGACTAATAGATGGTAAGAGGCTAGGAAATTTCATTGAAAGGGAATGGCTGAGGGAATTTACATCGTTTAGCATAGAAAAGATCAGCTTAAATAGAAATGTAACTGTCTTTATATATTAAAATGACTGTCCCATAGAGAATGGTTTAGAGGTAAAGGAGTAAAAATCATATACTAATTCATGGTCTTATTTTAGATTATGGATAGACTGATTTCATGGTAGTTAGATTCCATACAGAAGTTAAATAGCAGTGAGTATTAGAAGTTCAGCATGAGCATGTATAGATGGAAATTACTTAGAGCAGCAAGAAAAGCTTGGACTTGGTAACACAGCCTGGGATAGTGCTGGAAAGAGTACATAGTTCTCTATGGACTGAAAGCACCTTTCACGTCTCTAATCACAGCCCTATCTCTTAGTCAGCCCAGCGTTTTAAGTAGCCAAAAACCACTTAAAATTGTTTCAGAACTTTTAGAGCTAAATGAGATCTAGATCACCTGGCTTAATCTTCTTATAAAGAATAGAGGCTGAGGAAAATTAAATAATTTGTAAAATTCATAATACAAGCCACAGGTAGCAACCAGAACTCTGGCCTATTGATCCCCAGTTCAGGTGTCATTAGTTCATTACACTAGTTAAGTAATCATTTAAATAATATTAGGGGCATCATTTCCTCTTTGTCGTATAAAATATTAGTTATAGAAATCTCTCACTTATTTTGAAGTCACTTACCAAACCTTTTTCAGTGATAGGGAGTATAGCCAGAAAGTACAGAAAGTAGGCGTAAAGACTTCTAAAGCACAAAAGAACAAGTCCTAAAAGCTTGCGAACAAACTAAACTCATTTAACTCTGTACATATTTGAAGCCTCAAGTTTTTATTCAGACAATAAGTCTATTCAAAGTTACTCAATCCTTCTGAGGCTCTATTTCCTCATTTTTAAAAGAAAAATAATAGTGCCTCCATCATTCAATTTACCTGAAAATTAAATTAGTTGTCACATGTGGCTTGCTTAGCTTTGTGCCTTACACACAGAAGAGTTTTTAAAATGTCAGGCATTATTACTATTCAGTAGTCAAATATTGGAGACATGATACAGTGTTCCTGGCTTCTGCTAGAGAACAGGAATGGACTTTCCTAATGAAGATCTATAACCAGTTTAGTGGTCATTTACCATGAGACTAGATGAAATCATCAAGGAATGATTATAGACAGAAGATCTCCATTATTTCTCTAAGTATATGAAAGTATTTTATTAGTCATGTCAATCTATTATTCATACACAGAGAAAAATAACATGATGAAGGGCTTAGCTTAAAGCAGGAGTAATTTCTCAATATGAGAAAGTATTTCCACTGTTTGGGTAATATAATACTGAAATGGATTGCAAGAGGTTCCATTCTTAGAGAGCTTCAAGGAAAGGTTAGATACATATAGGTCTTGGATTTCTTAGACTGCTAGTGGTTAGGGGAGCCTTTCTAATCCTACCAGACTGTGACTGAAAGAGGAAAATGAGAACCACATATTTAAAAAGCAACATTAGTTTATTCTAATTAAATGTATACATATATAAACATAGATATAAAGTTTATGTTCATTAAAAAACTAATATTTGCTCATCAAATACTTGGAAATCACTAAAAAAAAAAAGTAAAGGGAATCACCTGAACATACCACTGTTATAATCTATTTATTTTCATTTTCCTGTCTATAAAGTTGTAATTATAAGTAGGATTTTTAATGCAATAAATAGAAATTATTCCTTTTATATTGCTTTTTAAATTCAAGTACAGGGAATTTACTCATTCATTACTTAACATTAATTTAATTTTATGTTGAAAGTGAAAGTCGCTCAGTCATGTCTGACTCTTTGCAACCCCATACAGTCCATGGAATTCTCCAGGCCAGAATACTGGAGTGGGTGGCTGTTCCCTTCTCCAGGGGATCTTCCCAACCCAGGAATCGAACCCAGGTCTCCCATATTGCAGGTGACAGCTGAGTCAACAGGGAAGCCCAAGAATACAGGAGTGGGTAGCCTATCCCTTCTCTAGAGAATCTTCCCAACCCAGGAATCAAACCAGATTCTCCAGCATTGCAGGCAGATTCTTTACCAGCTGAGCTACCAGGGAAGATACCATGTGTAGTTAAAAGCAAAGAAATGGAGAAAAGAAGCTAAAAGAGTTAGGAAGAAAGGAGAGGGAAAAGAAAGAGGAAGCAGAAGAAAGCAGGGAGGAAAAGGGAGTAGCAAGGAAAAGCAATTAGGAGATATGAGGAGAAAGATAAAAGTTGGGGAAACATCAGGAGGGAGATGCCAAGGAGAAGGTTGAAAAGAAAAGTCTTAGTAATTTATAAAAGTTCCTGAGGTCATCTCCAGTCATCTGGTGCTCCAACACCATAGATATTAAATAGGAGAATAATGCATTGCTTCATATTTCTGCCCTTTCAACTTCAGATTAATTAGTTTGTTAGATAATGGTTATAGTTCTTTATCTGCTCTTCTGCATTAAAATAATCACAAACACTCAAATGGCTAGAGCAGCCTGTAAGTGCAGAAGACTCTCCTGATTGCAGAAGCCAAAGCTAAATCACCGAAGGATAAAAGCTTCAGGATTTGACATCTAACTTAGATATTAATCTGCACAAAAAGCAAAAGGCAAACAGCTGTTTATTCAATTTATTCCTCTTGTTTGAACCTTTGATTTTGTTTCCTCCATAATGTTGGTGATAATTTAGTTAAACTAGTTTTGAGTCAATAAATGTTAGTTGCTCAGTTATGTCCAACTCTTTGCAACCCCATGGACTATAGCCTGCCAGATTCCTCTGTCCATGTAATTCTCCAGGCAAGAATACTGGAGTGAGTCACCATTCCTTTCTCCAGGGGATCTTCCAAACCCAGGGATGGAATCCGGGTCTTCTGCCTTGTAGGTAGATTCTTTACAATCTGTGCCACCAGGGAAGCCCAATAGTAACAAATATAAAGTCATTCTAAATAAAAATATTCTTATGCATTAACAGCTTTCCGTGGACAGTCTACAGTTTTACCCCAATCAGTTTCCTCAACAATTACTGATTGTTTGGAAAGCTATCAATTTGCATGAATGTATCACTATTACCAGAAAATCTACCTGGAGTAAATATATCATTGATGATGAACATTTATTTTAAGCATAGCAAACAATACATTAGTGCATTTTCTACCAAAATTTACTTAACTACAAGTAAAAACATACAGATTTCCCATCAACTTTTGTATTGCTCACAAAATGCTATTGTTAACCATGTATCTAAAATCTGTTTTTAAAAAATTAATTTCAAAGAAACACATAAAATATGGCTATAACACTTCAGTGTAAGTAAATAACTAAAATGAAATGACTGGTATATTTGAAAAAACTGACCAAAATTTCACAAATTTCTTCCTCAGTACAATATTGTTTTATGCAGTGAGTAATAAATAGGAACTTTATTTCCACAAGTACAAAATGAAAATAGTCAAGAAAGATTTCAGTAAATGCAGAGGCGGCTGACCTGGTCATGAAAGATAATTAGGGGACTCTGAGATGGTGACCTAACCTTGAAGATGACATAAGAAGGACCACTCAGTCTCCTCAGAAAACTGAAATTGTCTGAGACAGAGTGAGCCAACTCATTATTACCATTGTTTTAATTTTATAACAACTTTCTTATAACATTCTTATGGTAATGGCATTCAAATTTAGAATATGAGAAAAGCATTTTTATGATAATGTTAACATAACCAACAAAATGTAGAATCTTGGATGTCTGAAGAGGAATTATCTTCTATGTAAGATATCGTACATTTTGTTTGAATGCGCTCCAGGAAAACAGATGTTGTTTCATCCTTTAAACATGGCAATGTTTCCTACTGGGTAGTGTTTTATTATGAACTAGACTATGACTAGAAGGGTTGAGGTGGATTTTCTTAAATTAACAATAGGCATTAATTTATTTCATTTGCACACTTAGCACAGTTCCTTTTGTTTCTTATTTTAAAATTATAAGTCTAAAACTGTGTGTATTTTAATATCTGTAAACAGAATGTGATTTTTTTACTACAATTAAATTTTTTAAAGTATTTCTTCCTGCAGACAGATGTCAAACATAGAGTACAAATTCACAAATAGAGGAGGATATGATTTCTTGAAAAGTTGTGCTTGATTCCTTAGATTTTAATCTTAGAATATCTCAAAGAAATTTCTCTATTACTTGTAACTACTAATTACTACAGTGAATAAGACTGTATTTCAAAACAATTTTTATATATGAAACCCCCAGCACAAAATTTGTTTGCATGAAGATTGAGAAGCTCTTGTGGTAGCATATGATTTCTTTGGTAGTTATTATGTTTTTCTCTTTGACCTTTTTAATGCATCTGTGGATACCTAGCAACCTAGGTTGCAATCCTGGCTCTACCACTGACTAACTGTGCAACTTTGGCTGACTTGCTAACCTTATAGAAGCTCAAAACATACTTACCCTCTAAGCAAAGCTCAAAGTATTTTTGCCAGCAATGTACAAGAAGAATTTCCTTTAGTTAATATTCTCAGGTTCTTACAATTGTCCAAAGAAATAACAATACATTACAAGATTATTTGCAATTATTTACCATGGGTGTGGTGGCTTACCTCCATAAATTATTACAATAATATATTTGAGAAAGCCTTACATTAGAGTAGGAAACAATAGTCTTGCATATCTGACCTTTAGCATGATTTCATTGAGTGATTAGGGTAATATTAGTTGAATCACAGTCAACTTCTCCAAGAAGATGAGCCCCCCATGCCCTCCACCTCTGGTGGGTACTCTGGTTACATCTGTCAAAATCTCTGTGGACTTCAGGACTTCCAGAGCATGCCTCTCTGCCTTTTGTCTCTCTTTTCTTGATGTACCTGTAGTCTGTATTCCTTTTCCTTCTCTCCCCCTGCTTCTTCCTTAGCTTGTGTCTTTCTCTATTTACTTCCTCACACCTCTTCTTTAATTTATCACCCTGCCTCTGACTTTCATCCTCTTCATTTGTTTTCCTATCTTCCCTTTTTGTACTATGAAGTTAAAATGTGTTTTAAAGTATTTTGCCTGTTTACTAGCTCTGTGTTGCTACTTTCTCTGCACCATACTCTCTAGCTAGCCGAGACAAGACACCATTCTTCAAAATCGACCTACTGTAACCATACCTTTTTCTTTTTTTTTCTTATTTTTTTTAATAAATTTATTTATTTTAGTTGGGGGCTAATTACTTTACAATACTGTAGTAGTTTTTGCCATACATTGACATGAATCAGCCATGGGTTTACATGTGTTCCCCATCTTGAACCCCCCTCCCACCTCCCTCCCTATCCCATCCCTCTGGGTCATCCCATTGCCCCAGCCCTGAGCATTTGTCTCATGCATAGAACATGGAATGGTGTTCTGCCTCACATATGATAATATACATGTTTCAATGCTATTGTCCCAGAACATCCCACCCTCACCTTCTTCCTCAGAGTCCACAAGACTGTTCTATGCATCTGTGTCTCTTATTCTGTCTCGCATATAGGGTTACTGTTACCATCTTTCAAATTCCATATATATGCATTAGTATACTGTATTGGTGTTCTTCTTTCTGGCTTACTTCACTCACCTTTTTACACACTTGTTCATGACTTGGAAAGCTCTTCTCCCTCTGTCAAAATCCTTCAACCAATCCCCCTTTTATTTAAATGCACTTTTTCCAGAAAATTTTCTTTTCCTAATCCTTCTACTCTGTCCTTTTTACATCTTTAGCCTCACCAAGAAGTATTCACTTTCATTCTCCTAATCTCTCCTTTCTTCGTATGAAATGTATTAGTAACTTTCAGAACTTACCAGATTGTTTCCTATAAAAGCCTAGTAAGACAAAAGTTATTTCTCTTCATAACCTTTATTGTACAGTGTCACCTTACACATTAAAGGTGCTCTATAAATATTGAATTGTATTCTCAATTTAAATCCTAATCATCTAGATCAAATTGCCTTTTAACTTCACGTGACATTTAATTAAAATATTCCATGGATAGTGGCTCTTGACTTAAAAGTATTCCTGTTTTCATCAAAAGTCTTCTCCAGTGAAAGTGTTGCCAGTCTACACCCAACTATAATATACTAATTTTAACAACAGTAGATAAGGTAAATTAATAAGCCATCAGTATTTAGAAATATACCATAGTTTTGATGTAAAACAAAATTTAATTTAATTTGATAAAGATACTAAATTAAATAATGTCTTTATTCCAGCAAGTAAAAGTTTCAGAAAGTTATGTAAAATTATGTATGGGGAAGTCTATTCTATGTTAATGTATTCTCCTAGGCTTTAGTATCAAGAGTTTAAAATGTTATACTTCTGTACATCTATTATATCAACTGTTCTCCAACTCCCTTCTCACCACCTCCTTTTTCCTTATGCCCCACCTCTCACCTCAGCTATTAGTATTCTTCATAAAGTAGTTATGAATCGCCATATTCAGTGTCCATTATAATTGCCTTCCTTTATAAAGCTGTGTGTAGAGGCAATCCATTAAGATAGTTATTGAAGCATTCAACAGAAAACAACTCAGTTTCAAGTTGTTACTGTTTATGCTAGACAATTCAAATCTCCTCCATTTGCTTTTCTTCTTTTTAAAATGATACCCTGTTTTGGCTTCTAAATGGCACCTGTATCTCTACTCAGTTCTTGCCATCACTGCAGTTAGGTGCTGTGCAAACCACAGGTTTGTTAGGAAAAATAGATTGAATGTGACAGTTGCAGATAGGGAAGACTGTGTGTGAGGGCAGAATTAGTTTCTATCTTCAATTCTATTTTATTGTATCCCCAACGACTAGCACAATTCCTGGCATATTATGTGCTTAACAATATCCATTAAATGAATGAATGAATATTTCGGGTCAGTATTTGGTGACAGCTCACTGTAACCTCATAAGAGACCTTTAGCTAGAATGACTCAACCCAGCTGCTCCTAGACTCCTGACCCTCTGACACTATGAAATAATAAATACTGTTTTAAGTTGCTAAATTTTGAATAATTTATTGTTATGCAGCATTTATAGCTAATACGCCTTCTCTTTCTTCCCATCCCGTCCCTCAGTTGGTTAGTACCATTGATAACACTTTGCAATTGAAATCTATTCAAACAATGCGCTCTAACCCCCATCTTTTTATATTCAAAAAAATCTGAGACCCAGAATAATTCAGTATTTATCCAAGGTCAATTAATTATTACAAAAAGTTTAAAACCAAAGAAATAATATGGTATTATTTCTGTATCCCTATGCTGCCTCTGACTTTATAATCATTTGTCTACTCCTAAGTATTAAATAACATGTATTAATGTTTATACTAAAAGAACACTGTGAAGATAAAATTTTTCATACTATCTTTTCTCTAACTCATCATTTTGATTCCCTTTCTTTTGCCTCCTTTAATTGGTAAAAGTACTAGAAATAAATTGAGAACATAGTAAATGTGGACAAAAGAACCAATTTGCCAATATACCATTTCTTTTTCAACCTTTCGTAAGTGCTTGTTATAATAAACTCTGCGACTTCTTTTATTTGCTTTTGTGTTTATTCTGTTTGAATTTAGTGGGCTTTAGAGAGGGGAGCTGTCTGGCTGTACTCCCAAAACTGACTGATTTACTCTCTGAAATCCAACTGTATATATGTATGTATTCTATAACAATTATGAAGACACTTACTAATGAACAGAATTATAAATGTTTTTAACAAATGTCAGAAATGTGTTTAAAAAACAACCAAATCAAATTTTGCAGCATCTTTAGCAATATGTAAGCAAAATAAACTGAAGGTTTCCACCCCAACTCAGAGGAACACAAATGGAGATGTTTTGTACAAGGCAAGTTGGAGCAGAGTTTTTATTTAATAATAAGAAAATGCCAACTACTCATTAGGGCCTATCATAGAGAAGAAAATTTCAGCTATTTCTAGCTCTTCACATGCAAATGATCCCACTGCATGATGCAAATTAATGTGTGATGTTTTAATAATATAAGTGACAGTATAATAATACATGTGTTAATAACAAAAGCTATGCTTTGAAGTTAAGCCTACTTGGGTTCATATTCCCACCCTGACAGTCACTAGCTTTAGAACCTAGAGCAAGCTGCCTACCTCTGTGAGCCAAAGTTGCCTCTGCAAAATGAGCGTAACTCTGCCAGGCACACGGTAACAACTCAGTAAGTTTACCTCTTTAGTAGTTATTTTCATAATCCTAAAATAATATTAGTAACTTGTGTTATCATTATATGGGGAAAGTGTAACTTTAAAACACTTCATTTCTTCCGCTTCAAAGTCTCTTAGCATCTTGTGTTGACTATAAGGAAACTAGAAGTTTTAAAGCAATATTCCAAATATGAACTTCTTGAACTTTAATATATAATGTTAATCAGAGTGAATTCATCAGGCTTATTATTCAATATCTACTGTTTGTAAGTTAACTGACTACCCAGATATTTTCAGAAAACAATCCATCATTACACACAGAAATTTTTGATATGATGATTTCAATCATCAGCTAATTTTGAACACCAATCTTTCTTAATTAAAGTGAACAACACCTAAATGGGCTTCCCTGATGGCTCAGACAGTAAAGAATCCACCTGGAATGTGGGAGACCTGGGTTCAATCCCTGAGTCAGGAAGATCCCCTGGAGAAGGGCATGGCAACCCACTCCAGTATTCTTGCCTGAAGAATCCCTATGGACAGAGGAGCCTGGTGGGCTACAGTCCATGGGGTTCGCAAAGAGCTGGACATGACTGAGTGACTAAGCATAGCCCCACAACACCTAAATAGGCACAACAGGCCTATATATTTTTATTGAGGTATAGTTTACTTACAGCATTTTATTAGTTTTAGGTATGCAGCACAGTGATTCAAAATCTTTATAGATGATACTCCATTTAGAGTTATTCTACAATATTGGCTATATTCCCTATGCTGTACAATATATCTTTGTAGCTTATTTATTTTATACATAGTAGTTTGTACCTCCTCATCTCCTATCCATGTCTTTCCCCTTCTCCTTCTTTCTCCCTACTGTTAACCACCAGTTTGCTCTCTATATCTGTGAGTATATTCCTTTTTTGTTATATTCATGTTTGTTTCAATTTTTAGATTCCACATATAATTGATAACCTACACTATCTTTCTCTCTCTGAATTATTTCACTAAGAATAATACCTTCCAGGTCCATACATGTTGTAACAAATGACAAAATTTCGTTGCTTTTCATGGCTGAGTAGTATTCCATTGAGCGTATATGTGTGATTTGTATTATATCTTCTTTGTCCGTTCATTTTTGATGGACACTTAGATTACTTTCATATCTATGCTATTGTAAATAATGATGCTGTGTCTCAATAATACTTGAGATACAGTATCTTTTTGAATTAATATTTTCACTTGTTTTAGATAAAAAGTACATTTTCATATCTTTCAGTTCCAGGAGTGGAATTGTTGGTTCATATGGTAGTTCTGTTTTTAGATTTTTAAGGACCTTCCACTGTGGCTGCACCAATTTACTACTTTCCCACCAACAGTTTACATCCCTTTCTCCACATCCTCTCCCACATTTGTTATTTGTGGTCTTTTTGGTGATATTCATTCTGAGAGGTATGAGGTGATATCTCATTGTGGTAGCCTATGTATTATTTTAAAACTAGAACTTGTATACTGCAAGCTGGACAATTTCCTGAGCATTTTTCCTTTCTTTCTGTAAAGTGAACTAACTGTGATTATAAGCTTACAACTAAGAGGTGAAATTGATAGTTGCTCAGTCTTGTCTGACTCTTTGTGACCCCATGGACTATAGCCCACCAGGCTCCTCTGTCCATGGGATTTCTCAGGCAAGAATACTGGAATGGATTGCCATTTCCTTCTCCAGGGGATCTTCCTGACCCAGGGATTGAACTCATGTCTCCTGTGTTGGCAGGCAGATCCTTTACCACAGAGCCACCTGTGCTGTGCTGTGCTTAGTCACTCAGTTGTGTCTGACTCTTTGCAACCCCCTGCACTCTAGCCCACCAGGCTCCTCTGTCCATGGGGATACTCCAGGCAAGAAGACTGGAGTGGGTTGCCAGGCCCTCCCCAGTGAATCTTCCAAGCCCAGGATCAAACCCAAGTTTCCCACATTGCAGGTGGTTTCTTTACCATCTGAGCCATGAGGGAAGCCCACTGAGCCACCAGGGAAGGCCATAATTCCAATTATCAGAACTTAAATTATGCCTTATAAAAAAGTTCCCCTTTAAAGAAAATAGACATTTTTAGTAAGCATGGCAATTAGACAAAGTTGGAATATTGATAAAGGGCAAGTGTTCTCATATTTTTTAATAGAATAAAAGGTTTATCTTTATGACTTTAACATTGATAACTGAAAAGATATTAAATCGCTTTCCATTTATCAACCTTGCAATACTTTCTTACTACCAAACATCTAGAAAAAGTATTTCCTCTGAAAGTAATACATTTGTCTTTTCTCTTTCGTCCTGCTCATCCTTTTGATCATTTTCTCCCTCGCAAAAAAACCCTCCATGCCCCCCTCCTCAAATTGAGTTAGGTAACACCCAAATGTGCTCTGAACTTTCTCCAGTCTGACTTATAATTCATCCTGCACCATCAACGGATCTGTTAATTCTCTCAATACCTGGACTTTAAATATGGACTTTAAATTACTGTAGCCTCAATCTGCAATAGGGAAGATATCAATAACTATTTGTTGAATTAACAAAGAATGAAAAAAAGAAATCATCAGTCTTTCAAAGTTTTGTGTGATGTCTTCATTATCCAAGCAAACAAGGGAAGAAACTTTTCACTGCCTATGGTGAGCTCCCATGAGAGCTGCCTCAATATGAACCACACTAACCAGGCCTGTGGTCAGAAGTGCAGTTGGAGATATCACAAATCACTAGAAGACCATCTAAAAATCAAGCTACTGACGCTGAAACAAATTGAGAGTACATTCACCAACTCTGTACTTCCCTCCAGTTCTCTCTTCCTTTACACATGTCCTCTCCTCTATTCAAACTTTTCCAAGATCAATTTTATAAGTGCTACTAATAAGTAGGCAGAATATACCAGAAATTATCAGCCCATTGCTTGTTTTCACTAGTATAGCTTTTCAATTCTTAAAATCTTTCCCCCTCTGTGTATACTTTTAATGCACATATTCCTTAAGCCAATATAAACTATGAAATTTTTTTCCAAATATAGTTTTTCACATGTAGGGATTAGTCGACAGTCAGATGAAAATCAGAGTAAGTGTTGAGGAAGGCTGCAGCTTTTCCTTGGAAGAAAAGCTATGACCAACCTAGATAGCATATTAAAAAGCAGAAACATTACTTTGCCAACAAAAGTCCATCTAGTCAAAGCTATGGTTTTTCCAGTAGTCATATATGGATCTGAGAGTTGGACCATAAAGAAGGCTGAGTGCTGAAGAATTGATGCTTTTGAACTGTGGTGTCAGAGAAGACTCTTGAGAGTCCCTTGGACTGCAAAGAGATCAAACCAGTCAGTGCTAAAGGAAATCAGTCCTGAATATTTATTGGAATCACTGATGATGAAGCTAAAGTTCCAATACTTTGGCCACCTTATAAAAAGAACTGACTCATTTGAAAAGACCCTGATGCTGGGAAAGACTGAAGGCAGGAGGAGAAGGGGACCACAGAGGATGAGATGGTTGGATGCCATCACCAACTCAATAGACATGGATTTGAGTGGGCTCCATTCTACTGGCACTGTCAAATACAAACAGAAAAAAACCGTAAGGCAAGTAAAAATGTTGTGTATGACTAGTTAGTTGTATTTACAACCTCAAATAAGTCACTTCTCCAAAGGGTATGAAAATAATTTATTAAATTTTCAGTCCTCCTTTCTGTTTATGCTAAATTTCAAATTTCTAAATAGTTTTTGGCCAGTAAATGAAACTTATTTTTTATTGATATAATTGAAATATTTTCAACTTTTGCTCAAACTGGTTTTTTTGAAAAGTAAGGTCTATTGTTTTTAGGTACGTAAGATAAGAATTTTTCAGTCATGTTGGAATCTTAAAACATTTTTAGATTACTGCATAGGAAATGTTTTTTGTCAGTTTCTAGGCTGCTCAAATGATAGCTCTTGGTGTGTTAGTTGCTTAGTCGTGTCCGACTCTCTGCAAATCCATAGACTGTAGCCCACCAGGCCCCTCTGTGCACAGGATTCTCCAGGCAAGAATACTGGAGTGGGTTGCCATTTCCTTCTCCTAGATAGCTCTTGGACAGCATTTCAAATTAGGAGAATAGTTTTAAAGTTCTCTTTACCGAGTAAGAGAACATCCAACTAGTAAAGAGCATCCAACTAGGTTTAAATCTCACTGCAAATCTCTGGATTTCAGTACAGCATTTATACCCAAAATACTACACCAATAGTCCAAAATTATATGCAGGCTTCTATCTTTGGCATGTATTTGTGGTTCAAGGTCACTCTTAATACATTGGTTCAGGTTCATTTTATAGCTTTTCTAACAACTGGACATGGAACAACAGAATGGTTCCAAATAGGGAAAGGAGTACGTCAAGGCTGTATATTGTCACCCTGCTTATGTAACTTATATGCAGAGTACATCATGAGAAATGCTGGACTGGATGAAGCACAAGCTGGAATCAAGATTGCCGGGAGAAATACCAATGACCTCAGATATGCAGATGACACCACATTTATGGCAGAAAGCAAAGAAGAACTGAAGAGCCTCTTGACGAAAGTGATAGAGGAGAGTGAAAAAGTTGGCTTAAAGCTCAACATTCAGAAAACTAAGATCATGGCAACCAGTCCCATCACTTCATGGCAAATAGATGGGAAACAATGGAAACAGTGACAGACTTTATTTTGTTGGGCCTCCAAAATCACTGCAGATGGTGACTTCAGCCATTAAATTAAAAGACGCTTACTCCTTGGAAGAAAAGCTATGACCAACCTAGACAGCATATTAAAAAGCAGAGATGTTACTTTGCCAACAAAGGTCCATCTAGTCAAGGCTGTGGTTTTTCCAGTAGTCATGTATGGATGTGAGAGTCAGGCCATAAAGAAAGCTGAGTGCTGAAGAATTGATGCTTTTGAACTGTGGTGTTGGAGAAGACTCTTGAGAGTCCCTTGGACTGCAAGGAGATCCAACCAGTCCATCCTAAAGGAGATCAGTCCTGGGTGTTCATTGGACGGACTGATGTTGAAGCTGAAACTCCAATACTTTGGCCACTTGATGAGAAGAACTGACTCATTTGAAAAGACCCTGATGCTGGGAAAGATTGAAGGCAGGAGGAGAAGGGGACAACAGAGGATGAGATGGTTGGATGACATCACTGACTCAATGGATGTGAGTTTGAGTAAACTCTGGGAGTTGGTGATATACAAGGAGGACTGGCGTGCTGCAGTCCATGGGGTCGCAAAGAATTGGACACAACTGAGCTACTGAACTGAACTGAACAACTGAGTAGAAGCTTGGTTTTAGTTCTTCACTACACCAAAGATAAATTTCCTAGCTCTGCAGTTTCCACTTAGAAATTTAAATGTTTTACCCAGATCAGAGGTGAGAGTAGGGAGGATCTGGGTGGTGTGGAGGGCATGCTCTGTTATCAAATAAGTTTGGGAAACCATATATAGTCTGCTAAAGTTCCCTTATAGCTCAGTTGGTGAAGAATCTGCCTGCAATGCAGGAGATCCTGCTTCAATTCCTGGGTCGGGAAGATCCCTGGAGAAGGGAAAGGCTACCCACTCTAGTATTCTTGGGCTCCTTGTGGCTCAGCTGGTAAAGAATCCTCCTGCAATGAAGGAGACCTGGGTTCGATCCCTGGGTTGGGAAGATTCCCTGGAGAAGGGAAAGGCTACCCACTCCGATATTCTGCCCTAGAGAATTCCACTGACTGTATAAAGAGTCGGACACGACTGAGGCACTTTCACTTTCAAAGTTTTGCAATTCATGCTAGTGAAGTATAGGCTCAGAGAATTTTCTCTGTGAAAACACTTGCTCAACTTTAATTAACATAATATTTTCCAATGAGCTGCAGAAACTGTGCTATAGGAAACACCATTAATTATCTTGAGGGACACTAGTGTTCTAAAAAATAAAGTTTGAAATTGCTACTGTAAGAAAAATCTGCAGGCTGAGTTGATTTTGAATTTGATGTCAAATCATTTTCTCATTTATCTACAATTATATCTGATGTCAGATAGGCAGACGAAATGGAAAATATTCCAGTAGCTTATAATGGAACATGATAAATATGCTATTTAAGGATGTTGAAATATGCCCCATTTCTCCTTTCTAGTATTAAACAGAAAAATAAATAAACTCAGTTTCAGAATAGTCTGTATAAATAAACAAAGATTATTACAGATTAATGCACAGATTTTCAAACTTTTTTCAGAAACAGATGCAGTAATCTATTATCATTTCAACCCTCTGTACACTATTTTATTTTTGTTTTCACCTCAGAAACCCTCCCTCTACTCTCTTACCAATCCATTGCACTCAGTTTCCCTTATTCTGTAAGGGTATCAAAAAGTTAGTGAAATATTGTACATAAACTATACTTCAGTTAAAAAAAAATAGAAAAGCTATATTTTATGAGTATCCTTTGTATTTAAGTCCTCCCTAAACTTAAAATACAAAATTCACTAATGTGTATATAAAGTCCTCTTTCCTTTCATCTCTTGCCTTTTCCTCTCTGTTCAGGGGCAAAGATATTTTCTTCCTTTTTATTCTCAGGACACTAGTGAATGGCTCTATCAAGAGCTTGTGGCCACTCCATTAGTAGTGATCACATTCTTCTTCAGGGAAGTTGACTGACGTTACTGAAGAATCTCGGAGACAATTCTCCCCAGTATACATCAAACTTTTTTTATCTGAGAAGGATATTGTCTGCCTAACAGGCAAGTTTTACCAGGACATGGGCATTGAATAGTTCTCCTCTCTCCTTCCCCACCCTAATTCCTTTGTCTTTATATATTACTATACCAACACAAATAGCTGACTAACTTTAATAATGTTTTCTTTGTTAGTAAACTTGGTATGGCTTCTCTACCTAAGTCAGAATCAGGTATCTCAAATATAGATATGAATCTTGGTCAAAAAACTGTTCAATGAGTCTTTAATGTGTTTTTCAGAACCACGTGAAAGGCAGATAATTTTTATTTTCCAACCTACTTTGCTTGTAGAAAGATTGGATATGAGCTGGGAGGACATTATCTTAAGTGAAATAGGCTAGATACAGAAGAACAAATAGTATATAACACAACTTTCAGGAAAAATCTAAAATATTAGCCGCCTATCATAGAAGCAGAGAAGAATAGTGGTTTCTAGAGACTAGAAGGTGGGGAGAACAAGGAGATATTAGTCAAAGGGCACTGAGTTTCAGCTGTGCAAGATGAATAAATCCAAGACACATACTCTACACTGTAGTGTCTATAGTTCACAAGATTGTAGGTATACTTAAATATTTGCTAAGGGGATAGATAGATCCAACCAGGCCATCCTAAAGGAAATCAGTCCTGAATATTCATTGGAAGGGCTGATGCTGAAGCTGAAACTCCGATACTTTGGCCACCTTATGGGAAGAACTGACTCATTGGAAAAGACCCTGATGCTGGGAAAGATTGAAGGCAGGAGGAGAAGGGGATGACAGAGGATGAGATGGTTGGATGACATCACTGACTCAATGGACAGGAGTCTGAGTAAACTCCAGGAGTTGGTGATGGACAGGATGGCCTGGCGTGCTGCAGTCCATGGGGTTGCAAAGAGTCAGAAACGACTGAGTGACTGAACTGAACTGAAGAGGATAGATCTGGATAGATCTTATGTTAAGTACTTTTATTACTACTACTATTAATAATAACAATAAAAAGATCAGGAGAAAACTCTTGGAAGTGATAGATATGTTTATGGCATAGGTTATAATGATATATACTTACCTCTGAATTCATCAAGTTGTATCCTTTAAATAATTACAACTTTTGGATGTTAATCATATCTCAGAACATTTTTTTAAAGCTTCAATATAGTTTAGAAAACTTAGGAATTCATATGAAAGCCCATTTCATTTAATGTTGTTTTTTCTCCATATTACTTAAGTATACGCAATTCCTGCCTCTTCTATGTGCCGTATGTGAAATTAAAACAGAAAGGTATCGTATTCCAGTCGTAGTGTAAAAGAAGTTACTGTGCTGCTTTGATGCAGTGGAAGAAAGCTGGGATCTTTAGAAAAGAAAGGAAAGACAGCTTTGCTTTAATCCCTAACTTACAAACAGAACAAACTTTTAGGTTCATAGCCTTTCACTAATCTGGATAGACCCTCTAGGCTTGTAGTTTCTTTCCTGTTGGATTTTCTAGACTGGAGCTTGTCTCTTTATTCATTTTTTTAGACTGGAGTTTGTCTGTTTAAATCACTGCTTTTGTAGGGTGGCCATAGAAGGTGAAACCCTAATTTGGGGGCATTGGTTCATAATCATAAATGGCTAATTTAGGTGCCTTGTAAGCTGGCATTGATGCCTGTACTCCAGGTTCCCTGCTGCAGCACCGCTTGAAAGTGTCAGAAGGGAATCAGACCTGCCTGTTATTGTGAAACTGTGGCACAGGACCTTTTTTTCCCAGCAATGAACTCGTTCATCAAAGATGCCTTCTTAAATAGTAGCTAGAAAGCTGTCATCACATGGATTTCCAAGCCAGTTCACCAAATGTTGGAGCCACTAAGATTTGTCAAAAATGTTGAATGGACCCAGAAGAACTTCCCTGATGCATAATCCAGAGATTCATTCCTGATGGGTCCATTTCAAAATCCTCCAGGGCAAAGGTGAACTCTGGAGCCCTCTAAGGGTTCCAAAACATTCCCAGGACACCTAGGGGTATCCTGCTGAATTAGAAGTCTTGGCTCTTTAAGTAGTGGTTTTCAACCTTAGCTGCAGATTAGAATCACTGGAGAGCTTTAAACGAACACTGACGCCTGGGTTCTTTGTGCCTTCACAAGATTCTCCTTTAACTGGGTGGTGGTTTCCCCAGTAATCTAATGTGATCCCCATAGTTTTGTAGCCATGTCAGGATTATCTGGGGAACTTTTAAAATTTCTGATGCCCAGGCTGCAGCCCCAAATAAATTTAATGAGAATTTTTGTGGATGGAACCTTGTATCAGTATTATTTAAACTTTCCCAGCTGATTACAATATTTAGTCAAGGCTGAGAAATAGAAAAATCTAGAAAAGAAATCCCTTCCATATAGATCTAAAAGGTGGCATCTTCCATCCTCTTCAATTCACCTGGGTCTCTGAAAGCTCTAAAACTATAGGCTGAAGAGTTGTAATACAACTGAATCACAAGGTAAAATGCATGATCAGATACTCTGGATTGATAAGAAATGAAAGTGATGATCAGTTCAGATAAGAATCTATAAAATAAATAAGAAATACACCTGTGGCAATCAGCTGTTACTAGCATTTATTAAACACCAGACACTGGTATTAGCCTAAAAACAGAGGAAGACCATAAAATGGAAAATTATTCTTAATATTAGAGTTTTCAAAGAATAGCTAACATTTCCAAATCGAGCTATTTCCAAATAGCTAGTATTTCCAAATCTTCCATAATTTAAACCTTGGGAACTTACTTAAGGAAATTCAGGTCACCAGTTCTATAGGATTCCATTTTCTCAGTAATTCTGTAATTTTGGTTCAATTCCATAGATATGTTTGTCATTGTCTATTTTTTTTAAATGAGGTGGTAATTTTTTTATTTCTTACTTTGACAGTGTGAATTATTTTTCTTTTAGATAATTTACTAAGAACTCTTTGAAGCATAAGCAAGTTTACCATCTTTATATTTAGAGGAGATATGTATATTTGTTAGCTACTAGCAGAGATTCTTGTTGAGCAGGAGCTTATCCAAAGAATTGTTGACAATTAAATCACTGAAGATTTTGTGGTCAAAGTCAAATCCAACAACAGTGTGTTTATTTTATTTTTGCCAATTGTTAGGCCATATCCCATCACAGTCTAACAATCCAAAAGAGAATATTGCCAAATCATTGGCAAGTTTTCAAAATGGCTAACCCTTTTCTTACTATGGAACTTTCAATGCTTAATTGTAACAAGTGAGGCGTACTTTTTCTTGAATCAATGGCTTATGGCTATTAAGCATTTCTTCTCTAAAGAAATGGGAAGAGAAAAACTTTTTTAGTAATTGAATTTCAAATGCAAGAAAATCATTCCAAGGGACTGAGTTCACATCTGTCTTTCAGGGCAGTTGTCATTTGCCCAGTGCACTGCTGCTGTCTCTCACTCGGCACCTCAACTCCCAGCTTAAACAGCAGTTATTTGTGTCAGGTGTGGAGTGATTGCCTCTGTCTGCTGATGGGCTGCCTGGGCCAATTATCTAAATTCACCCTCTGGCCTTATCCCCGAGTGAAAAGCTCTGACCACATCAGTGGAAGGACTGACCATCCATTGCCAGTCCCTTTGTGATATTATTAATGCTCTCCTTCTGCAGAGAATGTGATTCTTATTTCATTTTGGAGAGGCATTTTGTACTTTTACTATTATTATTATTAATTCAGGTTAGGTTCTAGTTTCATCTCTTAGAAGCCTACTAAAAAGCTAAATGTGGTGCCACCAGAGAACAAGTTGAGAGGAGAGGCTTTCTTGCCTCCTGGGTAAGAATAGTGTGCTATCTCAGGACCAGTTCTCCAGTGATAACTTCTCTCTCTTCCAGAGTCAGAAATGCAATTCAGCATCTCTTGGCCTCTTATAAATTCCTATTTTTACATAGCCAGGTCTTGCTTATACAGTTACTAATACAAGTCTTGTTTCTGTTGGGTTCCTTGGTGCATTTGTTCTGCCATTTACTCAATCTTATTTAGATATAAAATATTTCACAAGACAGCACTGTAATTAAGCCTGAAGTGAGACTCTTACAACCCAGGGTAGCTTAAATGATTTTCTTAATTCCCTAAAGATGTGAGGGGCTTCCCAGGTGGCTCAGTGGTAAAGAATCGGCCAGCCAGTGTGGGAGACATGGATTCTATCCCTGGGTCAGGAAGATCCCCTGGGGAAGGTAATGGCGACCCACTCCAGTATTCTTGCCTGGGACATCCCATGGACAGAGGAGCCTGGCAGGCTACACTCCATGGGGTTGCAAAATTCTCCCCTTCTCTTGCTCCAACCTTCCATTCACCCACCCCAGCCTAACACTTCTGGAACCAGAATTATACACCCAGATTTTTCACCTCACCTACCTACTCCAATCCATTATCTTAGCAACATCTTATAAACTGCATTCCTATGAAGGAGCGGTGCTTCTGCTGGTGAAGGAAGCAGTCCGTCAAGATACATTAATATCTTCAGGTCACTTTCCCTTTCATTCAAAGCAAAGCCATGAAAATGGACTAGGGACTTTCTTATGGTAACCCAGAGAACCACTGTTCATGTAGATGCAAAATTTTATCATCTAAGACATTTAAATGTATCCCATCTTAAAAGACCTCCAAAGAACAACTTTCAGCAATGTATGAATGAAGTTAAGGCATAAGAACACATGAAATTCGAAGTTTAATTTTGATCTTTTCCACTTTCTGTACTTGGTATTTCAACCTAGTAGATAATCCAGTTACCTTTAATTTTCTCATTTTAATGAAAATAGGAAGGAAACAGCTTTTGTTCATTTATTCATTAATTCAGTTAAGGATTGAGGGATGTAAACAATAAGTTTTGTAATTTCAGTTTTTTGTTTTCTTTGACTTTTAAACAAATTCTTTTGAGCAATTTCTTGTACCTGGATGCAATAGCTTTAACTTCACCTATGACAATTTGCATTTTTTGTATGAGGCACTCAATTTTAAAATTAGTAAGGAAATGAATATTAGAATTCTCTTCTATGTTATTATATAATAAGAAAATGAGTATCAGAATTCTCTGCTATGTTATTCTCTGCATATTTTTCAATGGAGTACCTTAGGATTTTCTGTAGACAACAGTGAGTTAGCCTCTATTTATGGAGAAGTCTGACAGGCTTATTCTTCAGTAAGACAGCAGCAAAACTTGACAACAATTTGGAGCTTACTGAAATGATCCAGATGCAAGCTTCCCTTTCTAGGAGAATTTACCTGGACATATATAGTATATACTATCAAGAAAGTATATACAGTCTATGAAAAAGCTTATAGAAATAAGATTACCTGCATGATATATATTATTTCTTTTAGTACATTGGTATTGTGACATTCTAACTTATAATGATATAGGATGACTTTCTTCCCTTCTTCTTTACTTCTTCACTTTCTTTGTTCCTTTATTTTTTACTATAGAATTAGTGCTAGAAGAGAAATTATGTACCATACTGGCTTTATGGTTACTCAAGGTCAGTGCTGAATTGTGTTTCAAACTATGAAAAACTTGAGCACTTTGTGTATATTTTAAAATACCTGAGTTTCATACTTTCAAGAAATTTTAATACAAAATAAGACACATATCTGAATGCATTCTTATTGTAGGTATTCCAATTTTAGATATTCTAATTGATCCCAAATAATTATGAATACTGTTAACTTTCACTGAATTTTGCACTTAATTTTTCACTTTTTCATTACTGGGTAAAAGCAGTCAAAAGGAATTAGCATATGAAAGAATTCTACAGTGTTTAGGTTCAATAACCTTACTACTACAATTTGAAATTAGTTCTGACAGCTCAACTTATCATTGAGATGATAGTCACTTTCATCTCATTCAATATGTATGGTAATTATATGAGAATTTAGTTTGTTCACATTTATGTTATATATTCTAAAGTTTAAAATAAAATAGACTGTAAGAACTAAAATGTATATTGGATCGTCTGTACATATCCCACATTTTACAGATTAAAAACTGAGAATTGGAAAAAGGAAGGAGTTGTGCCAGAGCCAGTCACAGGCATGGACTGGACCTATCTGTCATAACTTCCACCTGGCCTCTGTTTTCTCCACCAAGTTCTGTTATCCATTATAAATCTAAATAACTTTTAAATGGGCTTCCCTGGTGGCTCAGATGGTAAAGAATCCTCCTGCAATGCAGGAGACCTGGGTTCAGCCCCCGGGTTGGGAAGATTCCCTGGAGAAGGGAATGGCTACCCATTCCAGTATCTTTCCTGGAGAATTTCATGGACAGAGGAGCCTAACAGGCCACAGTCCATGGGATCATTTATTGATATGAGCCAGATTCTATTGCTTACATGGAAATAGCTATCCACAAAACTTTTCTCCAAATAGTTATTTCCTTAGCTAAACTTCAATATAATCATAACAATATTCTAGAACTAACATGATAACATTATTAATAGAGATAATAATAACCATACTGTTAGCGACCTATTAAAATGGCCTTAACATTGTAGTTTCTCTCATTTTCATATTGGAAACATAATTCCCCCTATTCCCATATTGGTTTATTATTAATGGTTTAGAAGCCTAAAAGACATTTATTAAATAAGCAGCATTAAATATTCACTTGTAAGCCTGGCACTATGCTAAGCAAATGTTTACAGTGTCACCCCCATGCATTCTTTTTGAATTAAATTTAACATATGTAACATTATAAAATGATGTTATAACATTGTTCAAGTGCTAGTAATACAAACAAAATTTCTTTTCACTCAGGGATTTTAAATTCTTAGTGTACATGTTCAGGTATATATTTTACTCCATAAAATTTAATACTTTTGAAATTGGTTATTAATCATAACTGCTAAATGATAAATCCAAACCTGATACATCAACATAAAAAGAATAACTGATTATTGAAGAAAATACAATTATCTACATTTAAATCATGAAATTAACATCTCTCCCAACTCACTTTTATTTCCTCCTTCACATTTATATTTCTCTTAAGGTAACATAGAACTTTTATGGCAAAGCATATGAAGATAACGAAAATGTTAGGAGGAGACTGTTTTTGTGCCTGGGTAAATAATTAAGCAATCAAATACAAGTTCCTATGACATGAACAGATGAGGAGACCACCGATTCCTATCTGTTTTATAGTTACATACAATTGCACAAGTCATTTTAGCACAATTCAGTATTTGACACCATGGAAATATTTTTTCAAGAGAAATCAAATTATTTTTTGAAAAGAATCTGTATTTCCTCAAACTAGTGATAATTCATTTTTGGTGAGCATTCACTGAGTATTCTAGTAGAATTCTTAGTGAGCTTTGCTAGAAGACAATAAATCACATTTCAGTATAAATAATAATATTTATGTTTTGCTTAACATATGAGCATTTGAGCTTAGGACATGGAGAATATATTATCAAATTGGCTTGGTTTATTGGCTCCAGCTATAATATTATTATATTTGCCTTACTCCAGGAGATATTTTTGGGAACATAGTTTATCCCAATTAAGAGCCAATAGAAAATTACATTTAATTTTTTTTCCAAAAAAAGGGAAATTGAGAAAGCATGTCACTGGAAAATTGATCTTTTCACAGATTGTTAAGGCTCATAAGCTTTTTTGTAAATTTAGAAAACGTTACTTACTGTAATTATTCTTCATCTCTTGAGTCCCTTTGACTTTGCCTCGTTTATCAATCCTCAGATACCACTGTGTTCGACAGAAGAGTCTTCTCACTCTTATATCTCCTCCTTCCATGTAATCATAACTTCTTGTATGTCGCTCAGGGCTGGAACAGTTCACATTTGTAGCCATTTGCTCTGGAGTCATGTCATTGCAAGCTAAAGATATAGTGCCCACTAGACAGATAATGTGGAAGCATGATCTGTAGAGCAAACTTGGCAGGATCCATGTCAGTATCCATTTGCGCATTATAGTATAGTGCTCCGGGTGTTCATGAATAACATAATGAAAATTAAATCTTGAGTTGATTGTTGCTCCTAGGTCATTGACCTCTTCCTATCTGTGAACTGTAGATTGGTTTAAGGAAGAGCAGTTACACTCTCCAAATTGTTACCCTTATCCTTTTAGTTCCTGATAGCAGTATAGGAGTCCTCCTTAAATAACTCTCTGTTGATATATCCTTATAAAAACAGGTTGTAATAAGCTCAGTTGCTGAGATGCTGTTTGCTACTTGACTTCTGTTTGCAATGAGAGATTAAGAATGGAGAGGGGGGAGAGAGAGGAAGATGAAAAGTGATTGTATAAATTTCAGTGGGCAAATACTATTACAGCACACTGTGTAATTCTTACTGTGAAGGTACATTTAAAACAGTTTTCACAGAGGATGTCAGGGTCCTTACCACTCTATTTGTAGACTTATAAAAGTTCTACATTAGTAGAGATTAATCTGAACATGATTGTACCATTCATTCCAGTCCCTATTTGATAAGAAACATCCTGCAATTTAGAGCTGTTGATTTAAATTCAGTTCTAAAGTCACTATTAACAAAATATAAATGCTTTTCCTAGATGTCTTTATTCTTTTACGGTTGTGGTTTGACTATTTTCTTCTGAACTGCCCACAGTTCTCAAGTTAAATGTCAGAATTGCTCTGGAGAATTTCAACCTTATCTTTATGTAAGTTCTACAACGTAATTACTGTAGATAATCACACGGCTCAAAAGTCTGGTAACTTTACTTTTCCCCTCAGTACTAAAACCAGAGAAATAGATAAACTACTAACAAACATTTAGCATTATTTTTAAAGACAAGTAACAGTCACTTACTTGTTCTGTTGATAACAGCTGGATACACAAGAATTCCATGTCTGTTGTCTGCCCTGTGCAACTTGAGCCTCTCTACTGTAGCTACAAACTATTTCTCAGCTGAGAAATTCTCCAGCGGAATCATAATTGTTTCCATAAATCAACAGCAGGCAAGAGGATTTTCTCTGTGTGTGTGAGCGCGTGTGAGCTTGTGTGTGTGTGTGTGGAGCCTTTTATTCAGGGCTTTTCGATAAATACCTTTGCTGACCTCATTGGAAGCAATTAAAACTTAACCAGTGAGCTGTTAGTTGAATACAGCAGCGAGAATAAAAGAGACTTGTATAGTATTCATTCAGTGGTCATGAGAGGGAGCTATGAACGTGGTTTATGCTCAGATCTACAAATGGGTACCTACTTTGTAGAAACAAATCTCTGATTCTGAAGCAGTTAGAAGGGGAAACAGAATTTTTAGGTTGTCTCATAGCAGTTGAAATAAGTTGAAAAATATTGCTTTGACCATATATGTAAAAGGATCTTTTAACAGGAAATCTTTTACGTAGATTTATGAAGCATACATTGCTACTATTATTCCTCTGTGTTCAGAATGTTAGAATAAAACTCCTAATATGTATTAAGTCACACCTTAGTGTTTTCAAGAAGTGTATAGCTGAGTTAAGAGTATATCTCTTCATATAGAGATATTTCAGCATTGCTTATAACTTTATGTCTTATGTCCTAGACTGAAAGTAAGAATAACAATATTCTTACTTGTGTTGAGCCACTAATTACCAGTATGACCTTGGACAGGTCACCTGACATTTCTGAATCTCACCTACTACACTTGTAAAATTAGTCTAGATGATCCGATGGTGCCTTGTAGTTTTACAATTCTGTGACTTGTTACTTACCCTACTAAGATTAGGAAGAGGATACATACTTTTAAATTATTATTCTTAAAAATTAAAAATAAAGAAAAATTTATATGGTTTTATATTGGTTATCATTGGTTGACTCTTGTCCTCAGTAAGAACATTGATGCAATAAATATATGTTCATTTAAGGATGGAATTTTAAGAGGTATAGCTCATGAAAAAAAGAGAATGCTATTTTGCTTTCCACCATGAAGTATTCTCCCCTTTTTTAGCGTGTATATATTAGTTTCCTGTTCTAGCATGTATTTATTAGTATGCTAGAATTTCATTAGGTATTTGTTGCAAAAATAATTGCATTGTTAATCTAAATCAATATTTAGGAATACATATTAACATTCTATTTCCCATGTTAATACTCTCAACACACACACACACACACACACACACACACACACAGCACTTGAAATGCAATACTTTACCAGCAGGTGGTGCATGTAGACCAAATAGGAAAAGAAAATCAAGTATTTAATACATTCAATTGTATTATAAATTATATTATAATTTTCCTTTGTGTCTATGCTTTGGAGGAACAGAATCAAGAGCACAGCATAGTTTAAACATACTCAATTACTCTTTAGGCCCCAAATATGACTTTTCTAAATTTATTAGAGCAGAAGGGGATGACCCTTCTATAATTGCCTCTGTTGAAAGCTAGTGACTACAAAATATTCCATCATGTATTTCTTTAAAAGGAGGAAGAGAGAAAAAAGAAAATATGATACTACTGTGTTCTAAATCATATCTCCATTAGTTTTGTAGGCAACAGTAATGAGCAGGGTTAGAACTCCTAGGACTCAGATATTCCTTCTAAAGAAATAAAAATGATTAACAGCTAATTTACATGTAGATATTCAAGAGCTACTAAATTCATCCATTCCACATTGACCCTGCAGATTTTATACTAAGGAATCATGGAGTCAGAAGTTGCTCATTAAGTGCTCAAGACTTAAATTCAAAAATGGAATTTTTTTTTTTTTTTGGATGAAGAGTACTTAGTGCCTCATTTGCTGTATAGGGTTAATTATAAAATTAAAATTAGAAACAAAGTAAGTATGAAATTAATCTGTGTACTCTAAGTTCATTGTTGTTCAATTGCTAAGTCATGTCTGACTCTTTGCAACCCCATGGACTGCAGCAATCCAGGCTTCCCTGTCCTTCACTCTCTGAGTTTGTTCAAACTCATGTCCATTGAGTCGGTGATGCTGTCCAATCATCTCATTCTCTGTTGCCCTCTTCTGCTGCCTTCAATGCTTCCCAGCATCATGGTCTTTACCAGTGAGTCGGCTTTTCCCATCAGGTGACCTAAGTATTGGAGTTTCAGCTTCAGCATCAGTCCTTCCAATGACTATTCAGGGTTGATTCCTTTAGGATTGATTGATTTGATCTCCTTGCAGTCCAAGGGACTCTCAAGAATCTTCTCCAGCACCACAGGTCAAAAGCATCAATTCTTTGACATTCAGCCTTCTTTTTGGTCCAAATCTCTCATCTGTACATGTCTACTGGAAAAATCATAAAAACTTTGACTATACAAACTTTTGTTGGAAAGTGATGTTTCTGGTTTTTAATACACTGTCTAGGTTTGTCGTAGCTTTCCTTCCAAGGAGCAAGCATCTTTTAATTTCATGGCTGCAGTCACCATCCGCAATGATTTTGGAGCCCAAGAAAAGAATATCTGTCACTGCTTCCACTTTTTCCCCATCTATTTGCCATGAAGTGATAGGACTGGATGCGGTGATCTTCATGTTTTTTTTTTAATTAGTTTATTTATCGATTTTTTAACTTTACAATATTGTATTTGTTTTGCCATGCATGATCTTTGTTTTTTGAATGTTGAGTTTTAAGCCAGCTTTTTCACTCTCCTCTTTCATCCTCAAGAAGAGGCTTTTTAGCTCCTCTTCACTTTCTGCCATAAGAATGGTATCATCTGCATATCTGAGGTTGTGATATTTTTCCCAGCAATCTTGTGCTCATTAGATGCCATTGTACCTTGTGATTTGAAAATATAATAGCAGTAATATTAGTGAATGGATTAAATCTTAACAAGGGAATATGTATCCTTTGATTATCAGTTTACATAATGCTTGTATGCATGCTATGGGCTTACAACCTGTTTCACAAGCACCACAGCCATAATGAAGAGCCTCACTTATCTCTTATTATATTTCAAAAGGAATTCTCCAGAAACAAAAGTAACTTAGGTATCTCTAGATGGGGTAAACCCTCTGGGGTTTTTTAAGTTCATACTAGTAATAACATTAACAAGTATTTATTGTTCTTGTTTTAATGTACACATAATGACAGGCTTAGCACATAAAATACTTTGCAGAAGTGCTCTTTTGTTTTTTCCAATTTGAGTTAACTTCATTTTTAATTGGAAACATCTCTATCTCTTGAGCTTTAAAGTTGTAAAACAAAGGATTAAATTTGTAAAACAAAGAATTCTTGCATCTATTTCTAAAAGTTCGCTTTTTAAAAAAATGTCCTTAGTAAGTAGAGATTAGCACCTGGGATTCTTCAAAAAAGAAACAGTGCTAATACTTGCCTACTTTGATTTGGTGATAGACTATATGAAAAGAATACAAAGAGTCTATTTCAGTAAATATCATAAAAACATAGGCAGTTAAAATAATGATTAACCTCCTAGTTTTGCTTAAGCAACTTCCATTATCTCCCTATTTTAAAAAGAGGTAAATGATAGAAAATATTTTTGTTTAATGAATTTTGCATTCCAGTCATTAATTTTAAAACTATGTCACATTCATAAGTATGTATAATATAATCAATAAGTGGGAACATCATTAAATATTTTCATTCTTGTACATTTTTATATCCTATCCTGTTCCACATCCTCCTAGTTCCCATCCTTTCCCTATAGGTAATCATTGTTATTACCTATATTTAGTTTCTGGTGTATCTTTCTAGAATTTTGTATGCATATATAGGCAAACGGAATACATATGTGTGTATACATTTTTACTTGTTCTCTTTTTATGAAAAAGGTAGCATATCATACACAGTGTTGTGCATGTTGCATTTTTTACTTAATAAAAAAAAGAAAATCTTCCCATCTCAGTATTTAGGAAATTACCTCATTTTTTTTTTTTACAGCTGCATAGTACACCATTGAATGAATATATTACAATGTATTTGACTAGCTTCCTGTTGTTAAACACTTAATTTATTTCCAGTCTTTTTCTATTACAAAAAAAAATGCCACAATGAATAAAATTATAAACTTATCATTTGGATGGATATTGCTAGTTTACTCTCCACAGAAGTTGAACTAGTTTTGTAGTCTCACTCACAGTATATAGAGTGCCTGTTCAGTATAGTGTATTGTCAAACATTGGGGGTTTTGGTAATCTGACAGATGAAAAAAGCATTTTATTGTTTTTTCTTGCATTTCTCACTTTATGAAAGAAAGTGTCCGTCATGGACAAGTACTATAAAGTACACAGTGCTATGAGTGTCTACCATAAGTGGCAATAGGAAACTTTCCCTGTGATAATGCCAGTAGAGCTGCAGTTTAAAGGATGAGTGGGAGTTCTTTCAACAAGGAAACACCAGTGGGCTCTAGGAGAGAGAATAAGAAGGACTTTTGTATGTAAAAAAGCTGGAGAGGCAAGCAGGGTCCTAGTGGGCTAAGTCAGAGTTTGATCTTTATCCTAAGAGCAATAGGAGGCCATTATGGTATGATAATCAGAAGAGTGACATGATCGTAATTATACTCTATGCCTCTATTCTGACCCAAACTAATTTAATTTCTGCCAGGATAATAAGTTTAAGAAATACAAAATTGTATTCCTTTATCCTATTTTTTCTGTTATTCACATTTTCAAAAAGATACCCAAACTTTGTGATTGAAAAGGAGAGATGGAGAGGAAGAAAAAGTCACATATGCCTCCCAACCTGGGTAAAGCCCAAATCTGCTTCATAGGGCTGTGCTAAATGCCCTGAAAATAAGTGAAACATCAAAGTGTCTTTGAGAAGAATCCCAGAGAAGGTAGAGTCCACAGATCAGGCAGCATAGAGAAAAGTCTATTTGGGGAGGCACACTCTACATTTCTGGTACTACCACAGCACACAGCAGAAGCAGCAAAGCTCCAAAGAGTAAAGACTGCCTACGTGTCTAAAAACAGACGGACTCATAAGCACCCCTCATAAATATTTCTCATGTTTTAAAAGAAATCTGGAAAAGCAGAGAACCCAGACCTGAAGAAACTCCATGAGCGGAGTCAGTAGACACCTACAAGTAACTAGAGTACACAAAGGACACAACTTGAGTCCCTTGTCTCGGGCCTGAATAAAAACCCTTGAATTCTATCTCATCTTGAAACAGAGGAGGGAACCCAAGAATAGTTGACATAAGTTTTTACTAACCAGTGGTGAGAGGTAAGGGGGGTGAAATTCTCAAAGTTGAAGCCAGGATGATTTATAAGGTTATATGTTACCCCTTGCATATTTGAGATTGTGGTCCAAGATTTATTTCTACTACATTCTCATCACTATCACCAAACTATGGATTTATTTTCGTCTTTTCTTCCTTCAGTCCCATTTCATCAATTCATCCTCAACTTTGGATCATGCCATTCCACCAGTGTTACTCACTTCCTTAGTTCATTCACTTAACTATTTATCAAATGGTTATTTGTTGCCAGATGTTGTCCCAGACTTTCAGAGGTACAGTGAGTATTCTAGAAGTGGTCTTTGCACTTACAGAGCATGCTTTCTGGTGAGGGAACATAGACACAGCTCTTTGGCCTGTGTGTGTGGCAGAGGCAGTGTGGGTGTGGGTAGGATAGAAACAAGGTGTCCGAGGAGATAGGAGGTTGAGGGGTAAATGGATAGAGTGACCTATTTTAAGTTAGAAGGACCCATCTGAGGAGGTAAAGTTTGAGCTGCCTGGAGCAAGACTGACGTTGGTGTGTTCCAAGAACTGAAAGAAGGCCAATATGTTGAATGAAGTACATGAGCAATAGGAAAAGTTGTGAGAGATTAGTGAAACTGAAAAAGTAGGCAGGAGCCATATCGTAAAGAACTTCAAAGGTCATGGTAATAAGAGTTAGAGGTTATTCTAAGTGTAACGGGAAGCTGGAGTACAGGCAGGTCTACTTATAAACCTTATAGACCTGGGCAAAGGCGCTAGTTTAAACTCCAAAGGAAAATGTCAAAAATAATTGAGCAAGTGTGGGGATTCCTATAAATCTTCAGTCATGCAAACTTTGTGCTTACACTTATGCCCTAACATTTTAAAGCTAACTGTATATAAGATACAGAGTCTGAGTCATATACTCAAAATTGTAGTGTGCCTGTGACTCAACTATATAAATATCTTAGTTTACAAGTGTATCTAGATTCTTTGTATCTCTTGAGTCTATAAAAAATTGTTGTTTAATTTTACATTTATAAAAAGTTATCTAATATGCTAACCTAGAAGTCAAGTTCTTCAAATTATATTTTTAACTTACTAAACAACTTCAGACCTGAAGCAAGTTCTCCAGAGTTACTACTTCTTTTTTTTCCAATTCAGAAATATCTGTATAATGAAGTTAAATTATACAGTTTATTCTTGATTGCCTAGACTCTCCTTAAATTAATGCTTAACTTTAGCAAAGAATCTATCTCCTTGATTCAATGCTATACATTAGTGCTTTTTTTGATAACAAGTGCCACTCTAACAGTTGGAAATTTTTGTAATGGCTATGGAGAGAGTTTTGCTTCAACCCTAGAAAAACATTATGGAAAACAAGAAAGACTCGGTGATTAGGGTTTCTACATTCTTTGCTTTAAATTGTCATTCTTTGGTTCCGTGTTCATTGTCTACATAGCAAAATGAGTGCTAAAACTATCATTTTTTAATGTTTCATGGATGTCATTGTGGTTTAAATCTGGCCATGTGAGAATGATTTGGAGGATGACAAAAGTTGAGGTAAGGAGACCTGTGGCTTAGGAGGCTGTGGCTGTAATTCAGTTTGGAATGGATGGTACCTTAGACTGGGATCAGAGCAGGGAGAAGGAAAGAAGTGGGGAGATAGATTTTGGAGACAAAGCTAAGTGATAATTCAGTGTGAGAAACAAGGAAGAGTCAAGGTTAAATTCCAGATGTCTGACATTTGTAACAGGATAAATAGCAGTGTCATTTGCAGAACTCAGACTGGAAGAGAACTGGCATTGGAGGGGGAACCAAGCAGTTGGAAAGTTAGATGAGAGGAATGCTGTAAACCCAAACTTTATTCATTCTGGATCTGAGGGATCTGCACCTCTCATTCCCTTAAAATAAGAACCAGTAAGCATCTTGCAAATCAATTACCACAAAAGGGTGGAATTAGAAATAGAATCTCTTTCTAAAGTACTCAGGTGCAAAGACGAAAACTACAGCAGTCTTGAGAGAGAGAGCGTGTGTGTGTGTGTGTGTGTGTTAGTCGCTCAGTTGTGTCTGACTCTTTGAGACCCTATGGACTCTAATATTTCTAGATATTAGAAACTTTATTAGAAAGATTAATGAATATTATATTAAAATCTAATATAAAAATACTAGAAACAATATTTCTAGAATATCTACAACCAGAATATCACAGTTCCCAGTATTATAACACATGAAATTATCAGAAGGCAGGCTGTGTTGTGGGACCTTACTATAAAAGCCTAAAACAGTTTATTTTTTGATTTCAGCCATAAATGGGTTGCAAAGTTGTCCAAATATAGTTTAATGTGCAGTTGAGTCAATTCAGGTGACACTGAGAAAGAAGTTTCTAATGACAATGTTGGCATTCTCTCTGGATATTTCACCTAATAGAAAATTACCTTTATAGTCTAGAGGAATGTTGTAGTAGAGTAGTTCATACCAGCATATAATGCCACAGTGAATTATATAACAAGGAATGTCAAAAACTAAACTTTTGTATCTCTAATGTCAAGAAAAAATATTGAAGTTAAAAAAAGGCATTTATATCAGTTATTTGATAGAGGCCATAAGAACAACAAAAACTGATTTTTTTCTAATAAATTTTTGGCTGCTTATAATTATAGCTTTGATTTCCTAGCCTAACAAGCTTGGAAATTGGAAGCATTGTTTCATGAGTTTAGAGCATTGCTGAATTAGTAGAAATCAAAAACTGGAATATATTTTAAAAGAAATACTGTTTATTAATACCAAGAACTATATGTGTAATAAATCATACTGTCACCTGGCTTAATTGAATAAATAAGAAAAATAGTAAAATAGATTATTAATTTATCTGCAAATGTGAATGTGAAAGTTCTGAAAGATATTTGAAAGTTGCTTTCTCTCTTAAATATTTTTAAATCTCCTGACAACTGATTTGTCCTAATTTATTGGCAACCCACTCCAGTATTCTTGCCTGGAGAATCCCAGGGATGGCGGAGCCTGGTGGGCTGCCGTCTGTGGGGTTGCACAGAGTCGGACATGACTAAAGCGACTTAGCAGCAGCAGCAGCAGCAGCAGCATACCAGCTTAGAAATATCTGCAAAGCAAAAAGATAAACTTCAATGGAAACTCAGTTTGAATGGAAACAAATTCTGAATTAAGGGACTCCAAATGAATGCAGTTTTACTATATTTTAAACTACTCCAAGATAGAATGTTTTATTAGGATAGAATTCACTTTATTATTTTTGACTTGGATAAATAAAGAAAATAACACTAGTTCTTAGTATAAGAAAAAGGGGTGGTTAAAGACTAATTCAAAAATTGTAATGAAATAATGTATGGTATACTCCTCCCTTCCTTGGATTGACTTCTTTATGCCTTCCATTCTGTTTATTTCACTTAGCATGTTGACATTTATTAATATACTGTATTTCTAATATAATCGAATATAAAACCAAGATGCAAATTCAAAACATCAAAAACATTATTGTTCTTTTATTCTCTCAAAAAAGGTGGAAGAGAAGAGATGAAAAATATAAAATTTCTGGATCATTTTAACACACTCAGAGCATCTTATATTTTAAATTTAAAGGGGGCTTTTTTTTTCCTTTCAACAGTAGTCCTCATCTTTTTGGTACTCAAGTTATTCCTTTTAGACTGAAAGATCATCTTGTCTCATTTTTTTCCCTGTTTTGGTTTATAGGTAAAAATTCAATTATGTGATTTCCTTGTTGATGCAAATATTTACTAAGATTTAGGAGTTTTTTGGTTCTGTTTTGAATTCTGAAACTTAGTCATATCCTATTCATTCTCCTTCCCTTTCTCTGCATTTTTCTCCTCTACATTTTTTTATTCTCGTCTCTCTCTCCCTCCCTCCCTCTCTCCCTCCCTCTCTCTGCCTCTCTCTGTCTCTCTCTGTCTCTGTCTCTCTCTCACACACACACACACACTTTTTCTATTATACCCATGCTTCAAGTTTCTAGAAACCTCCTTTAGTCATTCTTATATTAATTTTCTACTTGTTTGTCATTTTTTTCAGTCTAGTCTTGAAAAACACATCTGGTTTCTATTCCAATCAGTATTCCTCTGAGAATAACTTCATATTATAGAAGACAAACAATTCTCAAATAACCCATAATGATGCAACCTCTGGTAATTTAAACTTATATTCAATAGTTTTAAAAGAGCTATTCATGTACTCTAACTTGGCAGGCTTTTCTTTTTCATTTAAGATAAAGTTTACAGAGGTGGGGTTTGTATGGGTAATCATTTAAAGCAAGTTAATATTTGGAAACTTATTCTTTCAAAATGAGAAATCTTGGAAACCAGACATGGAAAATGATTCACTCTTCTCATTAGCAATTCATTTTTGAGAGTTCACAAGTTAAATGACACATACAAAGTGTTATGGGAGCAAGAAGATAGCAAAGCCTACGTACTGAAGAAAGAAGACAAAAAATTGGAGCCACTAAGAAACAGCAAATAAATATTAAATGAGAAATTACTAAAAGCTGCTAGCTATGTACAATGTGAGAGGATATGGTGTTTAGAGGTAATATGGAACAACTGGCCTGTGAAGAGCTTTCACCATTCAAATGTTATTTTTGCAATCAGATATACCTAGATATGAACTACTATTATTCTTGTTGACTGGGGGAGAAAAAGCACAACATGAGAGTTGTGAGCTAAGTTTTATCTGGGGCCAAAGGAGGACTATAGCCTGGGAGACAGTCTCAGATAGCTCTGAGAAACTGTTCCCAAGAGGTTGGGGAGAGAGGACTCTATATATACAAAATTAGTGAAGAGGGAGTATGTGCAACCAAGCACACATTTTGGCAGAAGTTGCAGTTGTCACCAGGAGCGTATGTCCATTAATGATTTTAGTGCTTTTCCAGATATGAGAAATATGCAAGAAATTGGGCTCATTAAAATTTTCTCCTGGAAATATCTAACTATGTGAAGGCCTAGTCTGCTAATTTTTCCGAGAGCACAGAGTGCCTCTTTCTGATCTCTGCCCTGAACTCCTTTCAGAATGTATTGAAGGCCAGCAAATGCAGCAGCTAGTGACTTTGTTCTTGTAGAACCAGGTGGCAAACAAAAATTTGTAGTGACAGGTCCCCTCATGGTATTAAATTCAATCATAGTTTGAGAGGTATTTCATGACCATTTTGTCCCATGGTGCTAGGAATGCCCATTCCTAGATCAGGCTAGGAATTTTTTTTGGTAGGCCACTCAATGTGCTATTACTGAGCTATGTCCTATCAACAGTAACCAAGTGTCTCTGGACCACCTGTCTTACTAGTCAGTTATGGTCCAGAAAATGGTTCCCTCTAGTTTTTCTTCCCATATCTAGAGTTAAACTGTTATAGTCATTGATTTTATATAGAACTATATAAGTGGTTACTTGCTTGAAGTTACCTAGTCGTCACTTTATCAAAGGCTCAGTAACACATTTAGTAACACATTACTAAATGTGTTACTAAATGTGTTAGTAATGTGTAAGAAACAGCAATGTTGTAAAATAGGTAGTGTATAGGTAATATAGCTAGTATTATTAATAAGGTCATAAGTAATTTATTGACTTAAATTGATTGAACTCCCATTAGGTGTGGCTTAATATGTCACCAAGCTTCCCAGGTGGCTCAGTGGTAAAGAATTTGCCCGCCAAGCAGGAGATGCAAGTTTGATCCTGTGTCAGGAAAACCCTCTGGAGAAGGAAATGACAACTCACTCCAGTATTTTTGCCTGGGAAATGGACAAGAGGAGCCTGGCAGGCTACAGTCTTAGGGATCACAAAGACTCAGTTAGCAACTAAATAGTAGCAGCAGCAGTATATCACCAAGTCATCTGACTTAGTCTGTTCTGTAACAATTCTTATCTTTAAAGAAAATGACATGATATTTGTTTTTCTCTGACTTACTTCACTTTTTACGATAATCTCTTAAATTCATCCATGTTGCTGCAAATGGCGTTATTTCATTCTTTTTAATGGTTGAATAACTGTGGTGTTGGAGAAGACTCTTGAGAGTCCCTTGGGCTGCAAGGAGGTCCAACCAGTCCATCCTAAAGGAGATCAGTCTTGGGTGTTCGTTGGAGGGACTGATGTTGAAGCTGACTTCAATACTTTGGCCACCTGATGCGAAGAGCTGACTCATTGGAAAAGTCCCTGATGCTGGGAAAGATTGAAACCTGGAGGAGCAGGGGCTAACAAAGGATGAGATGGTTGGATGGCATCACCAATGCAATGGACATGAGTTTGAGTATGCTCTGGGAGTTGGTGAAGGACAAGGAAGCCTGGCATGCTACAGTCCATGGGGCTGCAAAAAGTCGGACACGACTGAGCAACTGAACTGAATATTCCATTGCATATGTATACAACATCTTTATTCACTTATCAATGAATATTTAGGTTGCTTCCATGTCTTCACTATTGTAAATAGTGCTGCAATGAACACTGAGGTGCATGTATCTTTTTGAATTACGGTTTTCCCTGGATATATGCACTGGAGTGAATTTGCAGGATCATATGGTAACTATATTTTTACAGAACCTCCTTACTGTTTTCCATAGTGGCTGCACTAATTTACTTTCTGGGACAGTTTCCTTTTCTCCACACCCTCTCCAGCACTTATTATTTATATACTTATGATGATGACCATTCTGACTGGTGTAAGATGATACTTCATTTTCTTTGGATTTAAATTTCTCTAATAATTAGCAATATTGGGCATGTTTTCATGACCTTTTGGGCACATTGAGCATATTTCATGTCTTCTTTGGAAAAATGTCTATTGTGGTCTTCTGCCCATTTTTTAATTGGTTTGTTTGTTTTTTGATATGGAATTGTATGAGCTATTTGTATGTCTTGGAGATTAATCCCTTGTCAGATGCATTGTTTGCAAATGTATTCTCCCATTCTGTAGGTTTTGTTTTCATTTTATTTATGGTTTTGTTCCTGTGTAAAAGCTTTTAAGTTTAATTAGGTCTAATTTAGCAGTTGTTGTTTTTATTGTTTCCCCTACTTCCATTGCTCTAAGAGACCATCCAAAAGATATTGCCACAATTTATGTCCTGCCTAGGTTTTCCTTTAGGAGTTTTAGAGTATTCAGTCTTACATTTAAGCCTTTAATCCATTTAGAGTTGATTTTTGTATACAGCATTACAGAATGTTCTAATTTTTTTTCTTTTACAGATAGTTGTCTGGTTTTCCCAGCACCACTTATTGAAGATACTGTCTTTTCTCATTTTTATTCAATATATTCTTGCTTCCTTTGTTGTGCCTAAATTGGCCATGAGTGTATGGGTTTACTTCTGGGCTTTCTATCCTGGTTCATAGTTCTATATTTCTATTTTTGTACTAGTACCATACTCTTTTGATGACTGTAGCTTTGTAGTATAGTCTGAAGGCAGGGAGCCAGATTCCTCCAATTCTGTTTTTCTTCCTCAAGATTGCTTTGATTATTCAGGGTCTTTTGTGTTTCCATACAAATTATAAGGTTTATTTGTTCTAGTTCTGTGAAAAATGCCATTGGTAATGTGATAGGGATTGTGTTGAGTCTGAACATTGCCTTGGATAATATAGTCATTTTGACAATATTGATTCTGCCAATACAAGAACATGGTATATCTTTCCATCTGTTTGTGTCATCTTTGATTTCTTTCATCAGCATCTCATAGTTTTCAGAGTACAGGATCTTTTGAACAGATTTCTGTCTATTAATTTTGCATCCTGAAACATTACCAAATTCACTGACAAGCTCTAGTAGATTTTCAGTAGCACCTTTAGGATTTTCTATGTTGAGTATTATGTTGTCTGCAAACAGTGACAGTTTTACTTCTTCTTTTCCAATTTGAATTCCTTTTATTATTTTTTCTTCACTGATTGCTGTGGCTAGGGCTTCCAATACTATGTTGAATAAAAGTGACAGAAGTGGACATCCTCACCTTGTTCTGGATGTTAGGGAAAATTCTTTCAGATTTTTACCATTAAGTATAATGTTAGCTGTAAGTTTATAAAATGTGACCTTTTATTACGTTGAGATAGGTTCCCTCTATGCCAACTTTCTAGAGAATTTTTATCATAAATGGTTGTTGAATTTTATCAAAACCCTTTTCTGTGTCTATTCATGATCATATGGTTTTATTATTCAACTTGTTAATGTCACATTGATTGATTTGCATTTATTAAAAAGTTCTTACATTCTGGGATAAATCCCCAATTGATCATGGTGTGAAGTGAAGTCGCTCAGTCGTGTCTGACTCTTTGCGACCCCAAGGACTATAGCCCACCAGGCTCCTCTGTCCATGGGATTTTCCAGGCAAGAATACTGGAGTGGGTTGCCATTTTCTTCTCCAGGAGATCTTCCCAACCCAGGGATTGAACCCAGGTCTCCTGCATTGTAGGCAGACGCTTTACCATCTGAGCCACCAGGGAAGTGATCATGGTGTATAATCTGTTTAATTTATTGTTACAGTCGATTTGCTAGTGTTTTGTTGAGAATTTTTATGGATATTTTTATCAGTGATGTTGGTCCCCACTATCATTAATGTCAATTTCTCCCTTTATGGCTGTTAGTATTTGCCTTATACATTGAGGTGCTTCTATGGTGGATGCATATATATTTACAGCTGTTACATCTTACTCTTGGATTGATCCCTTTATCACTATGTAGTGTCCTTCTTGTATTTATTTTGTTTGATATGATTATTACTAGTCCAGCTTTCTTTTGATTTCCATTTGCATGGAATACCTTTTCCATCCCCTTAGTTTCATTCTGTATGTGTCTCTAAATCTGAAGTGGTTATTTTGTAGACAGCATATATACAGTCTTGGTTTTTTATCCATTCAGCCAGTCTATGTCTTTTGGTTGGAGTATTTAAGGTAATTATTGATGTATATGTTCTTACTGTCATTTTAAAATTGCTTTGTTTGTTTTTGTAGGTCTTTTTTCTTCCTTTCCTCTTTTTTTCTCTCCTCTTGTGATTTGATAACTTTCTTTAGTGTTGTGTTTGGATTCCTTTTGCTTATTTGTATAATAACTACCATAGATTTTTGGTTTGTGGTTACCATGAGGTTTTGATTTGGCAGTTTATATATATATGAGTGTTTTAACCTTTTGATCTCTTAATTTCAAATGCATTTCAAATATCCTACATAAGCACTGCCCTCCTCTCACAGTTATTGACTTAGATATTGTAGATATATGTGGATGATTGTCAGCCTCTACTGTATATTTGCCTGTACTAATTAGCTTTCCCATTTTGTAATTTTCTTGTTTCTAGTTGTGGTGTTTCTTTTTAGCCTGGAGAAGTTCCTTTAGCACTTGTGTAAATCTGGTTTGGTGGTGCTGAATTCTTTCAGCTTTTGCTTATCTGCAAAGCTTTTGACTTCTCATTTGAATATGAATGAGAAGCTTGCTGGGTAGATTATTCTTGGTTGTAAGGTTTTCCCTTTCATCACTTTATATTTTGTCATTCCCTTCTGGCCTGCCAAGTTTTTGCTGAAAATTTAACTAATAATCATATGTTTATGTTATTTGTTGCTTTTCACTTATCACTCTTAATATTTTCTCTGTCTTCAATTTGTGTTGATTTGATTATTATGTGTCTCAACATGTTCTTCCTTGGGTATATTCTATATGGAACTCTCTGTGCTTCATGGACTTGAGTGACTGTTTCCTTTCCCATGTTAGGGAAGTTTTCATCTAGCTTCAAATATTTTCTCAGGCCCATTCTGAGTTACAAGAAATTTTTATCTAAAAGTTAGAAAAATAAAGGATAACCAAGTGGAGTTGAAGAATACAATAAGTGAAATGAAAAATACACTAGAGAGAATCAATACAGAATAAATGAGGAAGAAGAAAAAATCAGTGAGGTGGAAGACAGAGTGGTGGAAATCTGTGCCATGGAACAGAATAAAGAAAAAATAATGAAAAGAAATGAGGACAGTTGAAGAGGCCTCTGGGACAACATCAGATGCACCAACATTTACATTATAGGGGTCCCAGAAGAAGATTAAGACATTATTTTTAAGTCAACAGTTCTAAAATATAATTATTCTTAAAGATTCACACAAAAGCTCTTATCTCACTATATTTAATTTACTGACTAAAAAGTTAATCATACCAAGTTATTTTTCTTGCTGACACATTTGCAACAGATGTTTTACTTGATTTCTATTAAACCTTGGTACAATAAATTATTATACTTAATGTTGATCACTCTAAAAACATGTCTATATTAATTAAATTGACAAGAAAACTAATAAACTTAATAAATTTAAATTAATCTTAATACTGTTTCTCAGTTTACAAGAACCTGAAATTCATTTGGTTTAGTTTCTTTATCTTTCTGGGAATTTTTATAAGTGCTTTATTTCCTTTAAGCCCATTAAGTAGAGCTCATTTATAAATTAATTTTGATAGTACAATCCAAAGGTAGAGAAATATATATATATATACAGACACAACCATATATCTAACAGCTTCATTTTAAAGCTTAGTCATGAATTAGGTACTATAATATAAAACTCACTAGAATAGACCCTTGAGAAAACAATAATCCAGGGAATGGAAAACTTTTTTCAAATTCTAAGTAGACTTTTCATACTCATTTATTTAATAAATATTTACTAAACAGCCATTATCTATCAGATTCTGGTCTGTGTACCAAATGCCATGGCAATACAACACACTCTCTTACACAAAGATAAACTTAAAATGGAATAAAGACCTAAATGTGAGACCAGAAACTATAAAACTCTTAGAGGAAAACACAGGCAGACACTCTTTGACATAAATCACAGCAAGATCCTCTGTGACCCACCTCCTAGAGTAATGGAATAAAAACAAGAATAAACAAGTGGGACCCAATTAGACTTAAAAGCTTTTACACAGCAAAGGAAACTATAAACAAGGTGAAAAGGCAACCCTCAGAATGGGAGAAAATAATAGCAAATGAAACAACTGACAAAGGATTAATCTCCAAAATATACAAACAGCTCATGCAGCTCAATACCAGAAAAACAAACAACGCAATCAAAAAGTGGGAAGAAGATCTAAACAGACATTTCTGCAAAGAAGACATACAGATGGCCAACAAACACATGAAAAGATGCTCAACGTCACTCATTATTATAGAAATGCAAATCAAGACTACAATGAGATATCACCTCACACCGGTCAGAGTGGCCATCATCAAGAAATCTACAAACAAAAAATGCTGGAGAGGATGTGGAGAAAAGGGACCCCTCTTGCACTGTTGATGAAAATGTAAATTGATGCAGCCACTATGGAGAACAGTATGGAAATTCTTTAAAAAAACTAGAAATAAAACTACCATATGACCCAACAATCCCACTAATGGGCATATAACCTAAGAAAACCATAATTGAAAAAGATACATGTACTCCAGTGTTCACTGCAGCATTATCTACAATAGCTAGGACATGGAAGCAATCTAGATGTCCATTGATAGATGAATGGTTAAAGAAGTTGTGGTATACACATACAATCATGTAATGGAATGGAATATTACTCAACCATAAAAAAGAATGCATCTGAGTCATTTCTAGTGAGGTGAATGAACCTAAAGCCTGTTATACAGAGTGAAGTAAGGAAGAAAAAGAAAAATATTGTATATTAACACACGTCTATGGAATCTAGAAAAATGGTACTGATGAACCTATTTACAGGGCAGCAGTAGAGACACAGACATAGAGAGAACAGACTTGTGAAACACAGTGGGGAAAGGAAAGGGTGGGACAAATTGAGAGAATAGCATTGAAACATATGCATTAACATATGTAAAATCGATAGCCAGTGGGAATTTGCTGTATGATACAGGGAACTCAAACCTGGTGCTCTGTGACAATCTAGAGGAATGAGATGGGGTGGGAAGTGGGAGGGAGGTTCAAGAGGGAGGGGACATATGTATACCTATGGCTAGTTTATGTTGATTTATGGCAGAAACCAACACAACATTGTAAAACAATTATCCTCTGTAAAAAAAAAAAAAAAGCAAACTAAAAACACACTCCCATCCAAAAACAAAAAGCATGATATCTGCACCATAGAGCTTATATGAAATTATGTTGCATCATTTTTTTAAAACGCACTCTGATAAGAAAATGGAGCAGATGAAAAATAGTTCTTAGGATGCAAGAATATGATGGCTAAGTAAATATCTTGGCAGAATGGCTAAGAAATAGAATGAATACGGCTAAAAAAAATAAATGATTAGGCTCAGAATATCACAGCATTCAAAAGTACTACAAAAATACAGAAGGTAAACAAAACAGAGAAATGTTGTGATATGCAATATGAATTCAGATAGTCCATTCTTTACTACAAAAGAAATTCCAGAGAGAATATGAAGGGAAAGAGAGACCCCAAAGAACACCTCACAAAGTTGAATAAAAATTCAAGTCTTCAGACTGAAATGGCCCACCCAGGGTCAAGTAGAATGAATAAAGACCCACATTATAGTGAAACCTCTGAACTCGGAAGATTGAGAAAGTTCTGAAAGTTTCAAAACATAAAAGTTAACACTAACTATTTATAAAGGGACTAGAAATCAGATTGATATCAGATACATTGTTTGGGAGATTTGGTCCTAGAAGAAAGTGCAGAAATACCTACAAAAGTCTGAGCGAAACGACATTAAACCAAAATATGTATCAGTCAAAGTACCGTTCAAAAGCAAGTTTAAATAAAAATATCTTTGCACAAACAAGAATTTAAAAGATCTACTAGCTACAGACTCTCTCTGAAAGAATTAGTGCAGCAAAATAAAAAATATTTCCAAGAGGAAAATGTGGGATACAAAAAAACAACTACTACTCAACAATAAGGAGAAACAAGTCACTAATATGCATGACATATGCATTAAACTCAAATCATTATTCTAAATGAAAGAAGCTAGACCCGAAGGCTACATATTGCATGGTTCCACTTATATGACCTTAGAAAAGGCAAATACTACAGGTACAAAAATCAGTGGTTGCCAGTGACTGCAGTGGGGGAAACAGTTAATGACAACAGGGGACAAGAGGATTATCTGGATAATGGAACTATTCTATATGTTGATGGTGCCACTTACTATACAACCATATTCTTTTGTCAAAATTCAAAAGACTGTATGCCAAAAGGGGAAAAAATTAGAGAGCTATGTAAATTATGCCTCATAAAATAATAAATACATGCATATAAACACAAATATACTAGTGCTAATAAGGGGGGAACACAATAAAGACTAAAAAATTAGTTAAATGTATATTTAAATCTCAGTATTAAAAATATTTTAGAACAATTTTGAACTAAAATCTTAAATGATTACAACATTGGAGATGGTGGGAGATAAGTTTAGGAAGAAAAAAAGTAATTTACTGGAACTATTCATATATTTAAACAGAGAATAGAGATGTAAATATATTCTAGATGTTGATAAAAATACGCTAAATATTTTTAGATTAATCCCTAGAAGAATAGAAATGAAATTTATAACTTCTAAAGCTGATAAAGACAACAGTAATAGAAAATAATCTAATAAGAAAGTAAAACAGAAATAACTGAAAATTTGGTTAAAAGAGGAAAACTAAAATAAAATGGCAAAAATAATTTCAAACCCATTCAGTTCAGTTCAGTCGCTCAGTCGTGTCTGACTCTTTGCAACCCCATGAACCGCAGCACGCCAGGCCTCCCTGTCCATCACCAACTCCCAGAGTCCACCCAAACCCATGTCCATAGAGTCGGTGATGCCATCTAACCATCTTATCCTGTGTTGTCCCTTTCTCCTCCTGCCCCCAATCCTTCCTATCATTAGAGTCTTTTCCAATGAGTCAGCTCTTCGCATCAGGTGGCCAAAGTATTGGAGTTTCAGCTTCAACATCAGTCCCTCCAGTGAACACCCAGGACTGATCTGCTTTAGGATTGACTGATTTGATCTCCTTGCAGTCCACAGGACTCTCAAGAGTCTTTGCCAACACCACAGTTCAAAAACATCAATTCTTCTGCGCTCAGCTTTCTTTAAAGTCCAACTCTCAGATGCATACATGACTACTGGAAAAACCATAGCTTTGCCTAGATGGACCTTTGTTGACACAGTAATGTCTTTGCTTTTTAATATGCTGTCTAGGTTGGTCATAACTTTTCTTCCAAGAGCAACCGTCTTTTAATTTCACGGCTGCAATCACCATCAGCAGTGATCTTGGAGCCCCCCCCCAAATAAAGTCTCTCACTATTTCCACTGTTTCCCCATCTATTGATATGAAGTGATGGGACCAGATGCCATGATCTTAGTTTTCTGAATGTTGAGTTTTAAGCCAACTTTTTCACTCTCCTCCTTCACTTTCATCAAGAGGCTCGTTAGTTCCTCTTCACTTTCTGCCATAAGGGTGGTGTCATCTGCATAACTGAGGTTATTGATACTTCCTCTGGCAATCTTGATTCAAGCTTGTGCTTCATCCAGCCTGGCACTTCACAGATTGTACTGTGCATATAAGTTAAATTACCAAGGTGACAATATACAGCCTTGACATACTCCTTTCCTAATTTGGAACCAGTCTGTTGTTCCATGTCCAGTTCTAACTGTTGCTTCTTGACCTGCATACAGATTTCTCAGGAGGCAGGTCAGGTGGTCTGATAGTCCCATGTCTTTAAGAATTTTCCACAGTTTGTTGTGATCCACACAGTCAAAGGCTTTGGCATAATCAATAAGCAGAAGTAGATGTTTTTCTGGAACTCGCTTGCTTTTTCGATGATCCATCGGATGTTGGCAATTTGATCTCTGGTTCCGCTACCTTTTCTAAATCCAGCTTGAACATCTGGAAGTTCATGATTCACGTATTGTTGAAACCTGGCTTGGAGAATTTTGAGCATTATTTTGCTAGCATGCTATATATTGTCACCCTGCTTATTTAACTTATATGCAGAGTACATCATGAGAAATGCTGGGCTGGAAGAACAACAAGCTGGAATCAAGATTGCCGGGAGAAATATCAATAACCTCATATATGCAGATTACACCACACTTATGGCAGAAAGTGAAGAAGAACTAAAGAGCCTCTTGATGAAAGTGAAAGAGGAGAGTGAAAAAGTTGGCTTGAAGCTCAACGTTCAGAAAACTAAGATCATGGCATCTGGTCCCATCACATCAGGGGAAATAGATGGGGAAACAGTGGAAACAGTGTCAGACTTTATTTTTGGGGGCTCCAAAATCACTGCTGATGGTGACTGCAGCCATGAAATTAAAAGACGCTTACTCGTTGGAAGGAAGGTTATGACCAAACTAGATAGCATATTTAAAAGCAGAGACATTACTTTGCCAACAAAAGTCCGTCTAGTCAAGGCTATGGTTTTTCCAGTGGTCATGTATGGATGTGAGAGTTGGACGATGAAGAAAGCTGAGTGCCGAAGAATTGATGCTTTTGAACTGTGGTGTTGGAGAAAACTCTTGAGAGTCCCTTGGACTGCAAGGAGATCTAACCAGTCCATCCTAAAGGAGATCAGTCCTGGGTGTTCATTGGAAGGACTGATGTTGAAGCTGAAACTCCAATACTTTGGCCACCTCATGCAAAGAGTTGACTCATTGGAAAAGACCCTAATGCTGGGTAGGATTGGGGGCAGGAGGAAAAGGGGACGACAGAGGATGAGATGGTTGGATGGCATCACTAACTTGATGGTCATGAGTTTGGGTAAGCTCTGGGAGTTGGTGATGGAAAGGGAGGCATGGCGTGCTGCGATTCAATGGGTCACAAAGAGTCAGACACAACTGAGCGACTGAACTGAACTGAACTGAAGATGACTGCAATTGTGCAGTAGTTTGAACATTCTTTGGCAGTGCCTTTCTTTGGGATTGGAATGAAAACTGGCCTTTTCCAGTCCTGTGGCCACTGCTGAGTTTTCCAAATTTGCTGACATATTGAATGCAGCACTTTCACAGCATCATCTTTTAGGATTTGAAATATCTCAACTGGAATTCCATCACCTCCACTAGTTTTGTTCATACTGATGCTTCCTAAGGCCCACTAGACTTCACATTCCAGGAAATCTGGCTCTAGGTGAGTGATCACACCATCGTGGTTATCTGGGTCATGAAGATCTTTGTTGTACAGTTCTTCTGTGTATTCTTGCCACCTCTTCTTAATATCTTCTGTTTCTATTAGGTCCATACCATTTTTGCCCTTTATTGTGCCCATCTTTGCATGAAATGTTCCCTTGGTATCTCTAATTTTCTTGATGAGATCTCTAGTCTTTCCCATTCTGTTGTTTTCCTCTATTTCTTTGCAGTGATTGCTGAGGAAGGCTTTCTTATCTCTCTCTGCTATTCTTTGGAACTCTGCTTTCAAATGGATATATCTTTCCATTTCTCCTTTGCCTTTAGTTCTCTTGTTTTCTCAGCTATTTGTAAGGCCTCCTCAGACAACCATTTTGCCTTTTTGCATTTCTTTTTCTTGATCACTGCCTCTTGTAGAGTGTCATGAACCTCCGTCCATAGTTCTTCAGGCACTCTGTCTATCCAATCTAATCCCTTGAATCTATTTGTCACTTCCACTGTATAATCATAAGGGATTTGATTTAGGTCATACCTGAATGGTCTAGTGGTTTTCCCTCCTCTCTTCAATTTAAGTCTGAATTTGGCAATGAGGAGTTCATGATCTGAGCCACAGTCAGCTCCCCGTCTTGTTTTTGCTGGCTGTATAGAACTTCTCCATCTGCTGCAAAGAATATAATCAATCTGATTTCGTTATTGACCATCTGGTGATGTCCATGTGTAGAGTCTTCTCTTGTGTTGTTGGAAAAGGGTGTTTGCTATGACCAGTGCGTTCTCTTGACAAAACTCTGTTAGTCTTTGCCCTGCTTCATTTTGTACTCCAAGGCCAAATTTGCCTGTTACTCCAGGTATCTCTTGACTTCCTACTTTTGCATTCCAGTCCCTTATGATGAAAAGGACATCTTTTTTGCGTGTTAGGTCTAGAAGGTCTTGTAGGTCTTCATAGAACCATTCATCTTCAGCTTCTTAAGCATTACTGGTTGGGACATAGACTTGGATTACTGTGATATTGAATGGTTTGCCTTGGAAATGAACAGAGATCATTCTGTCATTTTCAGATTCCCTAGGGGATTATAACCTAGTCACCCACTGTGGTAACTGGATTGATACTGTATCTTTCATTGGCTCTTTTACTTTTCCTGTTTCACTTCCTTCTGTAATCCATGTTCCTTGTTTCTCCCAATGATCTGCTTACACTGGAATCCTTGGTACACAATCTGCTTCTGTGCTAAGTTATGCATAATCATAAATGATAATAATCATAGCTATGTAAATACTTTTTATTTTCCTCATTTTCAAAATTCTGGGAGAGTCTGCAACTTATTTTAAGAACAATTGAACCAAATAAATAAAGAGAAACAAGTGTGGCAAAATGTTGGAAAGGCATACAGTTATTCCATTTTTAAAGTTTTATAGCATTATTTAAATTTTTAAGGTAAAAAGTTTGAGAACATGCTATATGACTTCTGGTTTGAAGATAGTAGCACAAAATTGGCATTTCCATTTTTTCTTGATGGAAGGTATTCAAAAGCAACTAGAAGAACAAACAAGCACAAATTCCATGAAATTTCACTTTCAATGGAGAAATTGGAAGAAAAATGAAATTTAAGGCCACAAAACAGGTGGAAGGACTTCCCAAAACAAGAAGAGAAATACTAAAGACAGATTAAAAATATTCTCCAGAGGAATCATACACAGAATAGGATTAAAGCATAACTAAGTATGGTGGTATAGTCGCTCAGTTGTGTCCAAATGTTTGTGACCCCATGGATTATAGCCTGCCAGGGTCCTCTGTCCATGAGATTTCCTTTACCACATATTTAAAAACTTACTGATATATTTCTATAAATGAAAAACCACAGAGCATAAAGCAAAACCTTACTGAAGAGTCAGATTTTTTTAAATGTGAAAAAGAAAGCCATCACAGATATGAAGGTGAAACTGGAAGAAACCCAAGAGAGAATAAGACACTAATGCAAAAAGATAGTAAAGATAGAACAAAAGGAAAAAATGAGCAAAATGGAAATCAAGAAAAAGTTTTAAATGTTAGAGAAAATGATAGTTAAAATAAGCAAAGAAGCTCTATAAAACTAAAACCCCCGAAGAATCAAAACCAAAATAATAAAAAGAAACAAATATTTTAAAATATATATTTATTTTTAAATACAGTTTTCAAAAATAGTTTTCAGAATGGAATTTCTCTAGACTGTTTATTTGTGGAGAGTCTAATGTATGATGAGGCTTGACAGGAATTTCTTTTTCAGTTTTCTCTATGACAAGAATTGTCTTCTATTTTAAAATAAAGCTACCAAAGTGGGTACAATCAAGAGAAGGCTGTGAAATTAAGCAAGACCCTGTGGAGCCTTTCAGGGAAAGACACCGCACTGCCTGAACCCTGTGTCCCTTGCCTCTCATTTGTAGGAAAGCTTTAGCCTCCTAGGTCTTTGCTGAGCTTCAAAGCGCAAATTTAATCAGAGAAGTGAGAAAATGCAGAAACAAAGGAAAGCAGTCAAGCAAGACAAAACAATAGTAGTTTAGCCATAAAACAAAGTCAAGGACTTTTACTTCCACCTCAAGGACTATAGACAATATCCTGAGTCTTATCCTTCGGTAGTGTTGCAGACACTAAAACTCCCACTGGTTGGGAATATGAATTCAAACTCCAGCAATAAAAATAAAATTTGGAAGAGATATGACTTCAAGGTAAAACACTTTTTAAAGATCTAATTAATTAATTGTAGGCATATTTGAATCAGTGTAATTTGATTACCAAATAGCTAATGAAATAGGTACAGCATGTCCAGGACACAAGAATAACCACTCAGGGTGCTTGTTGGACAACACCAAGAGCAGCGTGTGAAAATAAAGGCAAAAATAGTAAATAGACTATAAACCTAGTTATCGTAATATTGACTAACTCTGTGGAAATAGAGGTTACTATTATGATGCTAATGTTTCATAGTTTGCTTTAAGATTGATAAAATGGTTATCCCTATTTGACAAAGGAAGACCCTAATAGGTTAGGTAACTTGTCAGTTTCTCACAGTAAGTAATAGTGTTGAGACTTGAGACATGCGAGAATAATATGAGAAAATTCAAGCACACTGGATTCTCTGTCCTGTTATGTCTGAAATGTCTGTTTCACTTTCACATTTAACACACTTTTGCAGATCACATATTTATATGTTGGTAGTAAGTTTTATTTTTGTTTTATCATTTAAAATTTTTATTTAGTTTCCATTGTTTCTATTAATAAAATCTTATCATTGTTTCTTTGAAAGAAATGTATCTTTTTTCTTTGGTTGTTTTTAATATTTTTTCCCTTCATCTCTAGTGTTCAGACTGAGTATACTATGCTTAATTATGGTTTTCTTTATATTTGTACTTTATATTTGGAGTTTTCTAAATCTTTAAAAATCTGTGAGTTGATCTTCTTCGTCAGTTTAGGGAAGTTCTCCATCATTATCTCTTCAAATGCTGCTCTACCCCAATCTCGCTGTCCTCTCCTTCAGGACTCCCATACCCCATGTATCTTATAAGGTTTTGTTTTCTCCATTCTGTGTTTATGTGTGTGTCTTTCAGTTTGGATATTTTCTTCGGACTTCCTTCAAGTTCATTAATCTTGTCTTCTGTTAAATACATTCAATGAATTTTTAATTTCAGTCATTGTACTTATTCGTATGTACTTATCTATAAGTACATCTCTATGTAATTATAGATTGGATCCTTTATTCATTTTTACAGATCCTGATTATTGGTGTAATTTTCACCTATTGTGTTCTTCTTTTCTTTTAATTTCTTGAGAATCTTTATAATATCATTTTAAAGTCCTTTGTCTCTAAACTCCAATTTATGGATCATCTATGTGTCTCTATCTATCACGCACTTTGCTTATCTTACGCTCTTTTATTATACATAAAGCATTGGGTATAAAGTAACTACAGACATTTAGACAATATTATTTTCTACCAGAGATGCTTCTTGCTTTTTCCAGTTAGCATGAGGGACTAAACACCATGCCTTAATCAGTGATTGAACTGGATTACAGATGGATTACAGCTTTGATAAGATTCGCCGAACTCTAGGTCTTCCCTGTTCTTTGGGCATGGTCTTTGTGGGTTTTTAATTAAGAACCTAGGAAGTCTCTATGTCCTCAGCCATGAAATAGGGAGAGAGACTTAATTCTATGCTTTGAATGTTTTGAGCTTAACTCTTTAACCTCCAGTAACACACATCTTCAAAATCTGACATATTGTCCTAAGGAGGAGACCAACCAGCTATTTGTGAAATGTTGTCTCCTAGCCACAGTCTAAGAACTGGAAGAGACTTTGTCCACCCTTTTAGAAGTCTCTAACCCAGCCCTGTCCCAGCCTTTCATACCACAGCAGAACTCTGTAAATATCCCATCCAAAAAGTTAGCTGTGGTGTACCTGGGAGTTGTCTTGATTTTATACCAGCCTACGTGATTGTTAAAGCTCTGATGGTTCATCTCTTCCCTAATAGAGTACTTCTGCATACACCAGACCCGATTCTCAGTAGTATCCGAAATTAGTAAATGCTTTCAAGGGGTGAAAATAACTGGAGACTGTCAGCTCACAAAGGAAGGGTTCTTCCCTCTCTGGAATTTCCACTTGTTCTACCATTGTTTCCAGTGTCCTTCAAAATGACATTTTTGTCATTTACCCAACTTTTTCTAATTATTAAAGTGGAAACATTGGTCTATAAGACCTACTACATCTGACTCACTGATATCAGTTCAGTTCAGTTCAGTCACTCAGTCGTGTCCACCTCTTTGTGACCCCATGAACTGCAGCACGTCAGGCCTCCCTGTCCGTCACCCACTCTCGGAGTTTACCCAAACCCGTGTCCATCAAGTTAGTGATACCATCCAACCATCTCATCCTCTGTCGTCCCCTTCTCCTCCTGCCCCCAATCCTTCCCAGCTTTAGGGTCTTTTATAATGAGTCAACTCTGCACATGAGGTGGCCAAAGTATTGGAGTTTCAGCTTCAACATCAGTCCTTCCAATGAACACCCAGGACTGATCTCCTTTAGGATGGACTGATTGGATCTCCTTGCAGTCCAAGGGACTCTCAAGAGTCTTCTCCAACACCACAGTTCAAAAGCATCAATTCTTCGGCGCTCAGCTTTCTTCATCGTCCAACTCTCACATCCATACATGACCACTGGAAAAACCATAGCCTTGACTAGACGGACCTTTGCTGGCAAAGTAACGTCTCTGCTTTTAAATATGCTATCTAGGTTGGCCATAACCTTCCTTCCAAGGAGTAAGCGTCTTTTAATTTCATGGCTGCAATCACCATCTGCAGTGATTTTAGAGCCCCCCAAAATAAAGTCTGACACTGTTTCCACTGTTTCCCCATCTATTTCCCATGAAGTGATGGGACCAGATGCCATGATCTTAGTTTTCTGCATGTTGAGCTTTAAGCCAACTTTTTCACTCTCCTCTTTCACTTTCATCGAGGCTCTTCAGTTCTTCTTCACTTTCTGCCATAAGGGTGGTGTTATCTGCATATCTGAGGTTATTGATATTTCTCCCGGCAATCTTGATTCCAGCTTGTGCTTCATCCAGCCCAGCGTTTGTCATTATATACTCTGCATATAAGTTAAATAAGCAGGGTGACAATATACAGCCTTGACGTACTCCTTTTCCTATTTGGAACCAGTCTGTTGTTCCATGTCCAGTTCTAACTGTTGCTTCCTGACCTGCATACAGGTTTCTCAAGAGACATATCAGATTCATATCAGACAAATTAAAGGAATAAAGCACTAAAAGGAAGAGAGACTACATACTGATAAATAATCCAACAGAATGTGGTAATATAATGTATGCAGATGTATATACCAAAATATTGCCTAGAAACATAGCAAAGATGTTCAGACTCTCAAGGACGAGCTTACAATTTTTCGTATAAAATCCGTAATACTTTAATTCTCCCCTCTTAGATGATAATAGTTCAATCTGACAAAAAGTGTTAGTAAATAATATATATCAGGAAAACACTAGTGATTATGACATGTGTGTGAGAGAGAGGCTACATGCAATAACTCAAGACTATCCATTCAAGTGTAGGTACAGATAGAACATTTCCAAAAATTTTCTGCATACTAAGTCAAAAATAAAATCCCAACAATATATAGATCTTACTAACCCTTCTTCTTCCCTTTTTACCTAACTACTGTAGTCAGTAGTTCTACCTAATTCTTTGTATTCATCCCGAACTCCTTTTACAATTTGCCAACTAAAAATAATTAAAATAATTAAAAATAATTCTCCATCTTTCTCACATCTGAAAGTGTACAGCTAAATGTACACAGAGCACACATTCAACCATGCTAACTAGTCTCATTTTTAATTCGTAAGTACAAAACTCCAATGGGCCTTAATTCTGTCAGGTAATCATACAGTTTCCTCTAGTCCTTTATTTCTACCACTCATGAAGACAACTATTTCCCCCTTTTATCTTTGCATATCTTCAACACTCTCTCCCCTGTACTCAATCTCAGATAGTAATTTTGCTTCCTACTTCAGTGAGAAAATTAAGGCAATGCGAACTTCCACAAACTCCCACCACCACTTATACCCAACTTCCACAAACTCCCACCACCACTTATACCCAGTTACCAACATTATTTTCCATATCCTCTGCTTTCCCAGGCTTCCCAGGGGGCGCATAGATGGTGGATCCCAGATTTGGTGGTGACAAATCTGCCTGCCAGTACAAGAAACATGAGAGACACAAGTTTTATCCTGGGTTGGGAAGATCCCCTAGAGTAGGAAATAGCAACCCACTCCAGTATTCTTGACTGGAAAATTCCATGGTCAGAGGAGCCTGGTGGCCTACTGTCCATGTGGTCACAAAGAGTCAGACACAACTGAGTGTGCATGCATACTCTTTCCCTTCTGTGCTCCTGACTAAGATCAGCTTTGCCAAGCACTTCACAAACATAATGTTCACTTACTACCCTAGTGATCCTATGAGACTGGTGTTCATGATACTATTTTACAGCTGAGGGTACAGGTTCAAAGTGACATCATTAGAGAGTAACTGTTGCAACACCGTGTTATCTACTACCTTATTACTCAAAAGGCAACTCCATGGACCATGGTATAGCATCACCAACATCTGTGGAGTTATTAAACCCTGAAAAGAAATGCAAAAAAGCAAAATGGCTGTCTGAGGAGGCCTTACAAATAGCTGAGAAAAGACCGGAAGTGAAAAGCAAAGGAGAAAAGGAAAGACATACCCATTTGAAAGCAGAGTTCCAAAGAATAGCAAGGAGAGATAAGAAAGCCTTCCTCAGCAATCAATGCAAAGAAACAGAGGAAAACAATAGAATGGGAAAGACTAGAGATCTTTTCAAGAAAATTAGAGATACCAAGGGAACATTTCATGCAAAGATGGGCTCAATAAAGGACAGAAATGGTAGGGACCTAACAGAAGCAGAAGATATTAAGAAGAGGTAGCAAGAACACATAGAATTGTACAAAAAAGTTCTTCATGACCCAGACAATCACAACGGTGTGATCACTCACCTAGAGCCAGACATCCTGGAATGTGAAGTCAAGTGGGCCTTAGGAAGCATCACTACGAACAAAGCTAGTGGAGGTGATGGAATTCCAGTTGAGCTACTTCAAATCCTAAAAGATGATGCTGTGAAAGTGCTGCACTCAATATGCCAGCAAATCTGGAAAACTCAGCAGTGGCCACAGGACTGGAAAAGGTCAGTTTTCATTCCAAGCCCAAAGAAAGGCAATGCCAAAGAATGTTCAAACTACCGCACAATTGCACTCATCTCACATGCTAGTAAAGTAATGCTTAAAATTCTCCAAGCTAGGCTTTAGCAATACGTGAACCGTGAACTTCCAGATGTTCAAGCTGGATTTAGGAAAGGCAGAGGAACCAGAGATCAAATTGCCAACATCCGCTGGATCATCAAAAAAGCAAGAGAGTACCAGAAAAACATCTATTTCTGCTTTATTGACTATGCCAAAGCCTTTGACTGTGTGGATCACAATAAACTGTGGAAAATTCTGAAAGAGATGGAAATACCAGACCACCTGACCTGCCTCTTGAGAAACCTGTATGCAGGTCAGGAAGCAACAGTTAGAACTGGACATGGAACAACAGACTGGTTCCAAATAGGAAAAGGAGTACGTCAAGGCTGTATATTGTCACCTTGCTTATTTAACTTATATGCAGAGTACATCATGAGAAATGCTGGGGTGGAGGAAGCACAAGCTGGAATCAAGATTGCCGGGAGAAATATCAATAACCTCAGATATGCAGATGACACCACCCTTATGGCAGAAATTGAAGAAGAACTGAAGAGCCTCTTGATGAAAGTGAAAGAGGAGAGTGAAAAAGTTGGCTTAAAGCTCAACGTTCAGAAAACTAAAGTCATGGCATCTGGTCCCATCACTTCACGGCAGATAGATGGAGAAACAGTGGCTGACTTTATTTTTCTGGGCTCCAAAATCACTTCTGATGGTGATTGCAGCCATGAAATTAAAAGACGCTTACTCCTTGGAAGGAAAGTTATGACCAACCTAGACAGCATATTAAAAAGCAGAGACATTACTTTGCCAACAAAGGTCCATCTAGTCAAGGCTATGGTTTTTCCAGTAGTCATGTATGGATGTGAGAGTTGGACTATAAAGAAAGCTGAGTGCCAAAGAATTGATGCTTTTGAACTGTGGTGTTGGAGAAGACTCTTGAGAGTCCCTTGGACTGCAAGGAGATCCAACCAGTCCATCCTAAAGGAGATCAGTCCTGGGTGTTCATTGGAAGGACTGATGTTGAAGCTGAAACTCCAATACTTTGGCCACCTGATGCGAAGAGCTGACTTATTGGAAAAGACCCTGATGTTGGGAAAGATTGAGGGCAGGAGGATAAGGGGATGACAGAGGATGAGATGGCTGGATGGCATCGCCATCTTGATGGACATGGGTTTGGGTGGACTCAGGGTGTTGGTGATGGACAGGGAGGCCTGGCTTGCTGCCGTTCATGGGGTCACAAAAAGTCAGACACAACTGAGCAACTGAACTGAACTGATACCTAATAACAAAATCAAAAACTGCATTTGAAAAAGATTCCCACAATTATTTCCTTCAATGAAGAACACTAGCTATCTGTGCCATTCTCTTCTTTCCCATGGACTTTCCACTGTAATATAATGGTACCAATTATTTTAAAAATAAAATTTGTTCTTAGATCATATTGTAGCAGCACTCAATCTTTCTAAGAAAATTTTGTTAAGAATGACATGTCTTCCCAAGGTACTAACTAATTCAAACCTTCCATAAATTCTATTAGTGCTTTGTGGTCTTAAAATGAAACTTCTGATGGTGTCTATTCTCTTGGTATGATTAATTCCATTAAGTTTGAATTTCGTTAGTCTCAGTAGTCAGGATAGGAGCTTAGTGTTGGCAGATCAAAGAATTTGGAATTACCAGCCTTAAAAGAGCCAATTCTTATTCTAATCATTCATTTTAACTATTAATTTCTCATTCACATAGAAATCTTGGTTTAATTAAAAGCAGAAATTAATTTTTCAAATTTGATCTTGCAATATGAACTTTCTTTAAGACATATTGTTACTGGTGAATGTTGATAATTCACCCATGGAAGAGGTTTGAGAGCCTAGAATTTTTTTTAATGGTGGAATAAAATGCTAGTTTCTTTGTTTAGGACAGAAGTCTAACTTACAGTAACTATTCTGATGGAAAGATTTTGGTGAAAGTGTGGGGAACTGACACTGCGTCACTAGGACTTCTGCTAGCATTTTTCCCCTTAGAGCACAATGACTCTAAACAAAGTAGAAATTATATGGGTGAACCACAGCACCCTTCATTTAACATGTACACTAAGAGGAAAACATAATGAACTCTTAAAAAAGTTTTATGCCTGCTACATTTGACCTCTCCATCCACATTTTGAATGAAGCATGTGTATTTCGTGTAAGTCATACGTAACACTGACACCACCAAAATGTGAATTCTTTACCACTTTGATTTTATTTCATTGTTTTGATTTTTAACTAATAATACTGTAATTTATTTCTCTGTGGTAAAGGTAACTATATATTCCTTGGATCCTCTTTTCTCCATGATTTTTATAGTGGGTTCGTCCATTCCTATTTCATTTATAAAGTTTATGATAATTTCAAATAATCAGGCTTATTAACAAGTTTATGACTTAAGGGGTAAGACCACATCACTCACATCATTTGTTAAGCAACTATAGTATTTAAATTAACTCATAATTACGGACCAATTATTTCAATCATCATCAAAGATTTGAGTTCAGTGTATCATTTCCTGACAGACACATAGTAAAAATCTGCTTACACTAGCATAACTGCTTCATCTTAATCTCTTTTGCTCTTTTTCTTCTTCATATTCTTAAAACAGTCCCTAAGGTAACACTTTCCTGCAACTAGGGTGGTCTCCTCAAAGTCCTGTTAAAAAATACCTTGTTACCCAACTTCAGCCCTATGTATAGTCCATTGGCCTGAATTCTTTCTCCATGTCTGAATTCCTTCAAATCTGATCCGTTTTTAAGTGAGACTTCTCTGATTAACTCATCCCACAAACAATCTCTAATTCATCCTTAAAGTTTTATTTCTGATACAATCTATTTGCCTCTTTATCTTATATTAACTTTTGAATAGATGTTGAATTTTTCACAAGTATTACCTGCATATGTTTTATCAACCTACTTGATTACAGTTGGTTACTGAGGCCAGCAACTCTATACTTTCAATTTCTCTTGAAATTTGTTGTGTTTTTCACAAAGTCTGCAAAGAAAGCATTTCTTGAAGCAATGCATGAAAAATCGAATAAATGGAAAATAGGTCTAGGCTTAAGAAATCACATTTGTAGGGTTTTTCCCCACTTTATGGAGGTAGATTAATTTAATATATCTTCTCATGCCTTAATTCATATAATTTAAAATAGGGAATATAATTTAAACAAACTAAAAAAATGTCTAAAAGACTTCTTTTACACAGGAGGAAATTTAGACTTAACTGGAAAGTGGGTCACTGGAGATTACATATATAGTTATAATCAAATTCATTTTTTCATTGCCCAGAGCAAGTTGCAAATGCTATAATTATCTTCAAAGAGATTAGCTATTTAGTCCTACCATGTGCCTTGGAAGGATGAAAAGGTGAATACTTGTGAACACCTCAACTGATTAACACCTTCTCCCTAGAGAAGCTCTACATAATGTAATGAATGTTGTTGATATTTAAATACAGCCATATTTGAGTCTATAATATTGCACTATGTTAACCAAGGGCATATAAAGACAAAGTATAATCTGGTAAAAATGGATCTACAAGTGGCCAAGAAAATTCAGTTCTAATATATATCTCTTTGTCAGTCTACCTCAGCTCAAGAATATGTCTCAGATTTTCTAAAGAAATAGGTAAAACTCAATCACTCCTCAATATTTTCTCTCAATTAAGTATGAAGTAATAGAGAGTTTGAAGTCATTCTCCTTAAAAAATGATGGTAATGACAATATTGTCTAAAATTTACATAACCTTTACAGGATGCCCGTTACTGTGATTTGCCTATATGATCTCATTTTTATCCAGTTAACAAGTCTATAAGTTAATCATTATTACCATTTCAAAATTATATTTCAAGGAACTGAAAGCTTAAAGAATTTTATTTGCCCAAAGTCACTTAGTTTGCAAATGGCAGAGCTGATGTTTAAATCTGTGTCCATCTGTCTCCAAGGCTTAACTAATACATTACTCTAATTCAGGAATGCACATTCAGTTCACATACACGTGCTTTAAACTACTCGTTAAATGGGAGTTGGAGCCTCTCTTTTAGTGAATAGGAGGGGGAAATACCTTGACAAGTCTCCCAGACTGTGACTGGAGTTGTCTTGGGAAGTACCTGCAGAGATGGCTTACATATTTTTAGAGCAATTTTTGGAGTGTGATTAAGGTCTTGAAATGCTCTGCCACTAGTGGAACATTCACCATGAGTTTAGCTGTGATATTTTTCAAATAAAAGCAAGAATCATGGTCTGAAAAGTAGAAACATATTTATAGAATAACACATGTAAAATATTGCCCCAATAAATAAAAAATATTGTGTCAAAAGTAGCCACGATGGCACAGTAAAAAGACCCTGAGCTCACCTCCTCTAAAAACCACACCAAAATCACAACTATCTGCAGAACAGCCGTCAGTGAAAAAGACTAGAACCTACCAGAAAAGTCTTCTATAGCTAAAGACATAAAGAAGGAACTATAGCGAGACTGGTAGGAAGGATAGACTTACCATATAATCAGATGCCCTATCTCCTGATGGGCAAACCACTGAGTTGAGAATAATTATATCGTAGAGGTGCTTCCACATCAGGCTACCCAGCCTAGTGATCGTACTGACAAGAGAATCCCCCAGAGTGTTTGGCTTTGAAGGATAGTGGGGCTTAATTGTAGGAATCCCACTGGACTGAGGAAAAATAAATCTTCATTCTTAAAGGGAAAACACAATATCCCTGCTGGGCTTAGAGAGTCTCCTGGGGAGGCAGGAAAGGGAAGAGACACTTTGTCTCACTCTGGCTATATAGACACCGGATGCAGACATATTGGGGAGCATTGTTGGCAGTTGATATCTTGGCTCATTAGCTCTAATACTTGGCCTCACCCAAGAGCCTACAGACTCCAGAGTTGGGAAGACTCAGGCCAAACAACTAACTGGCAGAGGCATAGCCCCACTCAGCAGTCAGTCCACCTAAAGACTGAAGAGCCCAGAGCTGCCTCTGTACCCACCCCTAGACACTGCCCAGCCCACCAGAGGGTCTTGGCATTTATTGTGCATAGGGTAAACATGAAGGTCCTTTTCTTTAAAATATCTGTTCATAACAACTAGAAGATAGGTTCAGTTCAGTTCAGTCGCTCGGTTGTGTCTGACCCTTTGTGACCCCATGGACTGCAGCACCCCAGGCCTCCCTGTCCATCACCAACTCGTGGAGTTTATTCAAGCTCATGTACATTGAGTCAGTGATGCCATCCAACCATCTCATCTTCTGTCATCCCCTTCTCCTCCTGCCAATCTTTTCCAGCATCAGGGTCTTTTCCAATTAGTCAGCTCTTCACATCAGTTGGCCAAAGTATTGGAGTTTCAGCTTCAACATCAGTCCTTCCAATGAATATTCAGGACTGATTTCCTTTAGGATGGACTGGTTGGATCTCCTTGCAGTCCAAGGGACTCTCAAGAGTCTTCTCAAACACCACAATTCAAAAGCATCAATTCTTCAGCGCTCAGCTTTCTTTGTAGTCCAGCTCTCACATCCATACATGACTACTGGAAAAACCATACGTTTGACTAGACAGACCTTTGTTGGCAAAGTAATGTCTCTGCTTTTTAAATGCTGTCTAGGTTGGTCATAGCTTTTCTTCCAAGGAGAAAGCATGTTTTAATTTCATGGCTGCAATCACCATCTGCAGTGATTTTCGAGCCCCCCAAAATAAAGTCTATCACTGTTTCCACTGTTTCCCCATCTATTTGCCATGAAGTGATGGGACTGGATGCCATGATCTTAGTTTTCTGAATGTTGAGTTTTAAGCCAACTTTTTCACTCTCCTCCTTCACTTTCATCAAGAGGCTCTTTAGTTCTTTGCTTTCTGCCATAAGGGTGGTGTCATCTGCATATCTGACGTTATTGATATTTCCCCTGGAAATCTTGATTCAAGCTTGTGCTTCACGCAGTCCAGCATTTCTCATGATGTACTCTGCATGTAAGTTAAATAAGCAGGGTGACAATATACAGCCTTGATGTACTCCTTTCCCTATTTGGAACCAGTCTGTTATTCCATGTCCAGTTCTAACTGTCGCTTCTTGACCTGCATACAGATTTCTCAGGAGGCAAGTAAGGTGGTTTGGTATTCCCGTCTCTTTAAGAATTTTCCACAGTTTGTTGTGATCCACACAGTCAAAGACTTTGGCATAGGCAATAAAGCAGAAATAGATGTTCTTCTGGAACTCTCTTGCTTTTTCAATGATCCAGTGGATGTTGGCAATTTAATCTCTGGTTCCTCTGCCTTTTCTAAATCCAGCTTGAACATCTGGAAGTTCATGGTTCACGTACTGTTGAAGCGCGGCTTGCAGAATTTTGAGCATTACTTTTTTGCTAGTATGTGAGATGAATACAATTGTGTGGTAGTTTGAGCATTGTTTGGCATTGCCTTTCTTTGGGATTGGAATGAAAACTGACCTTTTCCAGTCCTGTGGCCACTGCTGAGTAATATCACCTAGGTATGTATAAGAATAATTCAAAATTGAGCATGTTTTATTTTTAATTATTTCTCCCAAAGAGAATATTTTTATTCATTTTTTATTTATCTTTTCAGTGTTCCTTTATACAAATGAAGGCAAGTACAATAGATATTCTATCCCTTTTAAACTAAACATAGCATATTGTATACTTTCAGTCAAGTAATATACTCTGTGTACTTGTCTGAAACTTGCTCTCCTCACTTAACGATATAACCTCAAGATATCTTCACATCTGTACAGAGATGTTGCTCATTTCTTTTTACAGTTCACAGTATGCCAACAAACAGGAGTACCATGGTTTTTTCAACCCACACCTGACTATTAAATACATAGGTTGTTTATAATCCCTAAATTTTACGAATTATGCCATAATCATTTAACTTGTACATGGGTGTTTTTGTACTTGTATAGGAGATTGTGAAGAATATATTGTTAGGGGAGGGATTACTGAGGCAAAGAAAAAATATATGTATTATTGGTAGATGTTGTCAAATTCCTCTCCATAATGGGTTGTGTGCTTTTGAGCAAGTTTTAAAGTAGAGAAAGTATATGGTTCATTACCTTTCTTGCCCATTCTAACTCCCTACTTAACCTAACATTTGTTTCACTCTTAAAATACAGGTTCCTTGCCAACCAATTTTTTAATCTCTGCCAGAGACAAATGCCTAGTTGCCTCCAGTATTTCAAGCTAATATCAAATATCTTTTAATGTGTAATATAAATAATCAATCCAAGTAACCTTCTTTAATTCTTCTAAGGTTTATCATCAACCTCACAGTCTGTAGTCTAATTTGTCTACGTGGTTCAGTTCAGTTCAGTTCAGTTCAGTCACTCAGTCGTATCCGACTTTTTGCGACCCCGTGAATCGCAGCACGCCAGGCCTCCCTGTCCATCACCCACTCTTGGAGTTTACCCAAACCCATGTCCATCAAGTTAGTGATGCCATCCAACCATCTCATCCTCTGTCGTCCCCTTCTCCTCCTGCCCCCAATCCTGCCCAGCATTAGGGTCTTTTCCAATGAGTCAACTCTTCGCATGAGGTGGCCAAAGTATTGGAGTTTCAGCTTCAACATCAGTCCTTCCAATGAACACCCAGGACTGACCTCCTTTAGGATGGACTTGTTGGATCTCCTTGCAGTCCAAGGGACTCTCAAGAGTCTTCTCCAACACCACACCACAGTTCAAAAGCATCAGTTCTTCGGCGCTCACCTTTCTTCATCGTCCAACTCTCACATCCATACGTGACCACTGGAAAAATCATAGCCTTGACTAGACGGACTTTTGTTGGCAAAGTAATGTCTCTGCTTTTAAATATGCTGTCTAGGTTGGCCATAACCTTCCTTCCAAGGAGTAAGCATCTTTTAATTTCGTGGCTGCAGTCACCATCAGAAGTGATTTTGGAGCCCAAAAAAATAAAGTCTGACACTGTTTCCACTGTTTCCCCATCTATTTGCCATGAAGTGATAGGAACAGATGCCATGATCTTAGTTTTCTGAACGTTGAGCTTTAAAAGCCCACTTTTTCACTCTCCTCTCTCACTTTCATCAGGAGGCTCTTTAGTTCTCCTTCACTTTCTGCTATCAGGGTGGTGTCATCTGCATATCTGAGGTTATTGATATTTCTTCTGGCAATCTTGATTCCAGCTTATGCTTCTTCCAGCCCAACGTTTCTCATGATGTACTCTGCATATAAGTTACATAAGCATAACTGGTAATAGTTGTCAGTGCCAAGATCTAGTACAAACTTCTCAGATCACCTGTTTTCTCTGTTCTATATTGAGGTACCCTTAGTAACTAGCCTGTGCTTTTAGGCTGATTGACATGACTGATTAAATGATATAGTTCTCCTTTAAGACAAGAATCCCTGTGTGCCCTCATGCATATTTATGCTGGTTACCAACAAAAAAAAATTTACCAAGTCTTTCCTTATCTGGGTGTGTTGTCAGTATATGGAAAAGGTGGACTCTAACATGTCAAGGCCCAAACCTCCTATTTCACTTAACTAGAGAGTCATGGAAAGAGCTCTGAACTCAGAAGGAAAAGACCTAGGTCCATATCTTCTTCCTCTACTCTCAGTAAATGGTAGGGTAAGACTTAGAGCAAGACTTAATCTTAGAAAAGTTGTAGAGTTTCCTGCACTTTAGTTTTCTCATCTGTAAATTGTGGGAAATTTCCTTAGCTCATAAAATGGTTAATGAGGACAGCATGAAATAGTGTAAGTGAATAAATTTGAAAACTCTGAATCCCTGTTAAGTAAAATGAGATGGGATATTCATTTCCTCTGACTGGGGCGTGCACGCATGCTCAGTTGACTCTTTGGGACCCCATGGACTGTAGCCCGGCAGGCTCCTCTGTCCATGGAATTTTCCAGGCAAGAATATTGGGGTGGGTTGTCATTCCCAAGTCTGGGGATTTTCCCAACCCACGGACTGAACCTGCATTTCTTGCTCCCGCATTGGCAGGCAGATTCTTTACCACCTGGGAGCCTAGATTGACTGGAACAAGCTATTATATAACAATATCCTAACCTCACACTTTTACCTCTCTCCATGTTTAATGTACATTGCTGGAAAAAAATAAAAGACATGGTGTCATTCCTTTCTGAAGAAAAAAAATAACAGAATTTGAGAAAATTTTTTGTTTGTTTTAGCCATAGACTTCAATATAACGAAAATTTTAAAGAACCCAAAAGCATATACAACGCCTGCATCCAAGGAAGAATCAAGATCATCAAAACTACCAACAAAGGTTTGAAGTATAATGATCATAAAAAAAAATGTTCTTTTAAAATTTTCAGTATAATTAACAGTTTCACATGGACAATGTATGTTATTATACTCTTGATATATATTTTAAAAAAACTGATCGGAAGAGATTTATTAGGGAGACTAACCTTAATATTGCTAAGTTGTATTTATTTCTGAAACTATCCTCATCTCTAAGCAAAAAGAATAATGTTTATGTTTTCCTCATAATTCTGGCACTGCTTCTACTTGGGCTGTCATACAAACATGGCTGTGACCTCAATAACCATCAATCAAAGTTGTAGACAAAACAACAAAGGCGTTTTCAACAGTGATTGACCTGTCCTTACCTCTTAAACCGTGGTCCTGGAATAAATGACCACATGTAGGTATTGTTACTCTTCAGTCTTGAATGCTTGCTTTCTCCGCAGTTTTAAAGGTGCCTCCAAAATAGAGATCCTATGGACTTGCTACCTTGTGTTGCTTTAGCCAAAATTTGATGAGATTGTTGGCTTGAACTTCTGAATTTGATCTCTTAATTTGTTGGCCAGTTAAGTTTTAAATCTGTTGCAGTCTTTAGTGATAAAATTTTGTCTGAATTATCTAGTTAAATCTGACCATTATTTTAAATTTTAAATTATGCCTATAAAAAATCACTTTATGAAAGTCATATTCATATATTTCCAGGTCTTTAATAATCCAGGTATGTAGAATCTCTTCCAAATGTCACAGTCCTGCCAAAGATGTTTTGTTGGTGCTTAGGATAGAAACTGGTGACCTCTGAGAGTCAGGTTGATGTAGGTGGCAATATTGCACCATCTTGGCTTCAGGGGATGGGAGGGCAGGGGAGTGGATGGGAGTAGAGGAGGAGGGCAATGTTGGTAAATTTCAAAATCAGGAAAGTATGATAGAAATTGTATACCTGATATTCAACAAGCTCTAAAAATGATATTTCATAGTTTGTTTACAAGTTGCAGAAATATGGATGGAGGGATTTATAACTGACCGAATGACCTTTCTTCAGATGACACTTTAAAAGCTAGAAAGCAAATGGCAGTTATGTCTTTGGCAGTACACCATATTGCTGCATCATTGGCCCTGTATTACATACATTTTATTGACAACTTTGATGAAAATGTGGTTGCTATTTTTTATTAGCTATGTAGAAGTCATAAAACTTGAAAGAATTATGAATGACCAAAAGTTTGCAACAGGCTAGAATAACAGACCTGATCTTAGAAGATAAACTGTTACTATGGAAAAAGTATAAAGGTCCAAAATTATAACTTCCTAAGTATAGAATAATAAAGCCTTGGCTTGAAGGCATCTGAAAAAGATTTGGGAATCACTTTCAACAGGAAACTCTCTCTGTGTCAAAAGTAGAATGTCATTGACCCCAAAATCTACTCTATTCATGGGCTGTCTAAACATATGTGCTGATTGGACAAAAATTGTGCATTACATTCATTTTTGAGCCCTGCATTGTAAAAGGGTGTAATAATCAAGATAATAAAGGGCTCTGAAACCATAATGTTTGAGCAATGGCCAAAATATGTAAAGATGTTTCCACTAGAAAAGACGAGACTAGAGCCCATAATAACTGTTTTCGAATATGTAGAGAGCTACAGTAAATTAGATTAGTAGCAGGATTAGACTTTTTCTATATGGATCAAAAAAATTTTTACTAATACATACTAAAAAGTTTTACTTTTACCAATAAGTTAAAGCTGTACAGAGACATGTTTCAGTTCAATAGAAAGAAAAGTTTTCTAAGCACTTTTTTTTTCTAAGTGTCCAACTCTTTGTGACTCCGTGGTCTGTAGCCCACAAGGCTCCACTGTCCATGGGATTCTCCAGGCAAGAATACTGGAGGGGATTGCCATTGCTTTCTCCAGACAATCTTCCCTACCCAGGGATCAAACCGGAGTCTCTGGCATTGCAGGCAGATTGTTTACCGTCTAAGCTACAAGGAAGTCCTTCTAAGCACCAGTGTCATCCAAACGCTGAATGAGTGCTTATGGGTTCCCAGTGTCCATATGAGCATAGACAGTACACACATTCAAACCTCAAAATCAAAGTTTAGCTTTCTATCAACTGTCATCATTTATCGTTTAGTAAACTAACAGAAAAGCTGAAGGCTGAAACCATTCCTTGGACTTCCTAGTTCATCCTTTGTGACCCTTCCAAAGTTTATTGGATTGCCTGGTTCTTCAAATATAATACTAAATTGACTCTGGCTATAAAAGTTTTGTATTATGGAATCTTAAAGTTCTCAGAGTTTTCTGCCATTATCTTTTGTGGGGGTAATTGGAAGCAATGGGACTTCTGTTAATTATTTTGGCTGCTTGGTATATCTTTAGCAAGAGCTCTTTGGACAACTTGAGACCTTAAAGTACCCAAGAAAACGGCTAAGGCTCCACAAAACACTGGATTTGCATTTAATGCCTGTTTCTGCTCTTGACTGATTGAACTATCCTTAAAAAATCATAGATTCTCATAAAGGAGGACAGATCTGTGTACTGTGGTTTTCCTAGTTTAGAAACTAGTAACTGCAGAAAAATAATAAAAATGTCTATATCTAAAACTTCAGTAAGACAGAGTTTCTGTTTTATAATAACCAAGGCAGAACTCAGGAAAAGGGTCGTTAAAACATCTTTATAGACAGGCAAGATCTCCTTTTAAACTTGACAGAATTCACTCCAGTTTTGCATGCAGTTTTTGAGATCAGGCTAGATATAACCTGATATGAATTGTCATCAAGATGATAGTGGGATTACAATAGTCCCACCATTTGAAATAATTTTGGAGCAGCTATGAATGAATATGGTGAAAAATTGACCATAAGCAAAAGAAATATGAGAGAATTTTATATATCAGTTAAAACAAATGAGAAAAAAAAATCTTTCCCCATAGGAAGTGGAATCAACAATAAATCTCTCATCTAGGCATTACAAAAACTGAGGAAAGACAACATATGAGTAGTTGCTATATTTACCTTGTATTCTATAAGAAGTCAATAGTAGAATATTGGAGCAATTATAAATATGGTGGTTGTCTCCTTGACACAGAATTCATGGTTGAAAGTGTCTTTCATCAGCACCTTGATGGGCTTCTGGCCTCCATTGTTCTGATGAGAAGTCACCTGTTAACTTTTGGGGTTTCTCTTACATGTCATTTTTCTCTTGCTGTTTTTGAAATTTTTCTTTTTGTCTTTTTTAATACTCTGACTATGATGCATCTAGATGTGAATTTATCCTACTTGGAGTTAAGTTTCTAGGATGTGTTTTTCATAAAACTTGGAAAGTTTCAGTCATTATTTCTTCCTATTTTTTCCTATCCCCTTTTCTGGGGTTATGCTCATTTTTCTCTTTCTGTTCTTCAGATAGAATGATCTCTATTGGCCTGTCTTCATGCTAAAAGACTATCAGAGCCTTACAGCACACACTCATAGGCTCATAAGTACTTTCATTAAGAAGAATGTCTTGCAAAATTTCCCTTTGTTTTAATATACCAGATAATAATTGTATTTATAGTTATAATGCAGACATATTTAATTTACAGTTCTTTAAAAATACACATAAGTAATAATTGACTCTTCTTTTTTTTTCCTACCCCTTACAGTCCCATTATATCAGTAGTGGTCCAGAGTTTAACCGTGTTCTCTTCAATTTTGGAGGTCAGAGTCCACTGATTTTATATTACCTTAAGATGCATGAGGTACCTGGTATTTCCAAAGCCCCTAGACAAGTCAGGATTAAACTCACTGAAATACTGAAAGAACCATATCCTTTTTAAGCTTTGCTTTAATATAATCTATCTCAAAAATATTCAAAACTTTTAGCTTTTTTTAATGTCTCAGTTAAGAAAAAAATTTAGTGCATTTTATAACTAATGCTCTATTTAGCATTTAATTACATTCAAAACTTCATAGCATGTTTGGCTAAAAGTATTTTCTCTTTTAGATCTAAGGCTGTGATTTCGCATGTAAGAGAAATAAAACAAACATAAAACTCAGGAACTTAAAAAACTGGTATATTTAGCTCTTTAGTAAAGTGTTCCATTTCAAACATTTGTCAGAACTGTGGGTCATGGGCTTCTAGGTTTCTCCAAAAAAAGTTTCAGACATGCCTTACTATGTAATCCTTTGTTCAACTGCATATTTCTTAGCTTAATGTATAAAAATATATCAGGTTGGCCAAAAAGTTCTTTTGGGTTTTTCCTTTTTTTTTTTTAATCCCAAACACACTTTTGGCCAACCCAATAATTTAATGAAGTTGGAGCTCTTCAGTTGCAGCAGGGGTGTCTGTTTACATTCTTGTCCCCCTTCTGTGAACCGATTCTGGCCCAGGTCTCACTAGGGACGTGGATGAACACAAAAGGATATAGTAAATGGTCTCTAAACTGGGATGTATACAACTCTGGGTGGAAAATATATATATTGTATCTGTTTCTATATTTAAAAATAAAAAATAAATTACACTTGACTAATATTTAGAAGACAGTACCCCCACTCAGTTGACATTTCAGTCTTCACTCTACTGTATTGAGGGATAATGACATCTTTGCTCTATGTTATTGTCTGAGGTTCACAATTTATTGCTGTTTTCTTTGGATGGTTAACCAGAGTTATAGATTATATCATGAATTTAACTAAATTAGCACTTACTAGTGGGCCAATAGCTTTAAACATTTCCCTGAAAAGAAACTTTGGATTGATGGTAATATTTATAATGCAAGACTATTAAAAAAAAATACTGAATGATATTTCACCTATTTCTTGAAGGTGCTCCTTTTCAGTCACACTGAGAGACAAAATTAGTGGTGATCCAATCAGTTCTACTGAGATGTAGGCCAAAAAAAAATTAAAATTTTCAAAAACATCAATTGAAATATGGATAGACATCATTATCACAACAATGAGCCTACCCCTAAGTATACGCTGTATTTTTCAAAATTAGCAAATAATAGTATGATGCCAGTTTAATTTGCAAGGCATTTATAAACTGTATAGACCTCAATACAAATCTCTATAATTTGAGGATAAAATGTGCAGTGTACCATTAATGAATATCATGTTAAATTTTATTTTTAAAATATTTTATTTCATCTCACTGTTTTCTATTTGTAGATGGCATCTTTTATAATATGCCTAATATATTAATACAGATTGATATGTATATAATTTCTAAATTTTAAATTGTACCTATAAGGGTGTGTGTTCACATAGCTTTTACTCATAGGATACATGATCCTAGAAGTGTGGAGAACACTGCTCTAGCAGATTCTGAGGATTCTTTATAGGACACTTCTCCCATATTTCAGTCCAGATAACCTCCAGAGTCTCACTGACCACAGGGACATGGATTTAACTTGGATGGCTCTGGAACACAAGGAGAAAGGCAAACTAGAGAGCTAATTCAGTCTGTTCTGAGACTTGTAATTTAAGGATGCTCATCACTCTTGAATTATTCAAACTAATGTTTAAAATACAAAATTTTTAAATATTTAGAAGTAAAACTTGAAAGGTATCTAAAACCATTCAAATAGATTATTTTTATTTTTAGCTAGTTTTTATTGTGATTGTAAAAAATGTCTCTATTTACATTTCTGATAGGCATAGATTTGTCAAACAGCAATACAAGGTTTCATAACACCAATTTATTGAGAATGTGGGAAGAGTGTAAGTATGGGTTGAGATGGGAAAAGCAGAAAATGGATATCTAGAACATGAAACCATTTAGGAGAGTATTTCATTCCCTAAAGATCTGAAAGAAATCACCATTTAGAAAGTGTCGGCTATGGACAAAATTAATTTTAAAAGATACATGTCACTTCAGTGTTCATAGCAGCACTATTTACAATAGCCAAGACATGGAAACAACCTAAATGTCCATCTACAGATGAGTGGCTAAATAAGATGTGGTACGTATATACAATGGAATATTACTCAGCCATAAAAAAGAATGAAATAATGCCATTTGCAGCAACATAGATGGACCTAGAGATTATCATACCAAGTGAAATAAGCAGAAAGACAAATACCATATGATATCACTTATACATGGAATCTAAAATATGACACAACTGAACTTATCTATGAAACAGAAACAGACTCACAGACATAGAGAACAGATTGTGGTTGCTGGGGGGGTGGGGGGGGGGATGGATTGGGAGTTTGGGATCAGCAGATGTAAACTATTATATACAGAATAGATAAACAACAGAATCCTACTGTATAGTAAGGGAATTATATTCAATATCCTGTGATAAACCATAATGGAAAATAATATGGACAAATGTGTATATATGTATAACTAATCACTTTGCAGTACAGCAGAAATTAATACAACATTAAAAATAAACTACACTTCAATAAAACAAAATTTTTTAAGAAAAGAAAGTAATTGGACTTTCCATAAAGCTTTCTGAGCTTGTAAAATGTAATACTTGATGATAATAAAAAAATATTCCTAGATCTAACGATGAACAAAATGATAATGATGCCTTACATTCATCAGCACTTGACAGTGTTTCAAAGCATATATTGATTCTCCCTATGTATTATTATGAGAAATGACAAAACTCCTGTGACAGTGGGAAGAGCAGGCACTCATACAGCCACTCTACAAATGAGGAAGTCAGAAGTCAAAACTCGAGGGTGAGTAGCTTGCCCAAGTGATTCATGCAGCAGAGTTGGCAACAGTCTGCTCTTCCTGCTACTTGCCTGAAATGACAGTCCATTCTGGTGGTTGGTGGCACAGCCCAGTAATGTTTTCAACAAGACCTTTATTTTAACCTCTTTTTCCTTTAAAATTTGTTGTTGTTGTTTTGGGTTTTTTAAAAAACTTTAAATTTTATATTGGGGTATAGCTGATTAACAATGTTGTGGTAGTTTCAGGTGGACAGCAAAGGGACTCAGCCATACATATACACATATCCATTCTCCCCAAAACTCTCCTCCCATCCAGGCTGCCACATAACATTGAGCAGAGTTCCCTATGCTATACAGTAGGTCTGTGTTGGTTATCCACTTTAAATATAGCAGTGTGTACATGTAAATAATTTTTTTAATTGAAATATAGTTGATTTTTACAATGTTGTGTTAAAACCAAGATCTTGATAGCTGCTAATGAAATTTGTGTCCAGATTTCTTATATCTGTGATGACTGTACAATCACTGAATTAATCTTTCTCCTGAAAGTTTACATTTACAGCTATTTATTTACATTTATATTTACAGCTATTCAGAATATAGAATATTTTTTATTAGTTTTCTCTGGGCTTATTGGAGTCCTCTGGCTTTTCTGAATTGGAAAAATAACACTTTGCAGTAAATGCGTCTATTCAGAGTGAAGGCGTAGGAGATAGTAGAGAAAGTGGAGGAGGTAAATAACAAAAACAAAAAAACAAATTTAATTCATCATGTTTGGGATTGGCAGACTCTAAAATGGTCCTCAGTGGTTCCTGCCTTCTGTTTTATGCCCTTGTGTAATTATTTCCCATTGGGTATGGGCTGAACCTATGACTTTCTTCTAACAAGTAGAATATGGCAAACATAACGAAATGTCACTTTTGAGATTCAGCTGCAAGAAGACTGACACAGTCCTACTCAGCCTTTCTTGCTTGCTCTTTTGGAGCCCTCTGGGAGAAACCAGCTATCAAGTTGTGAGCTGTCCTGTGGAGACTCCCCAGAGGTAGGGAAGTGAGGAAGGCCTCCAGTCAACAGCCAACAAGAAACTGAGACCCTGTTATTTGGACCCTAAATGTGGTAGAAAATAATATATTTTCACTGCAATAAAAATCCTATTAAAATGCAAAAAAAAAAAAACAAAAAAGAAATTGAAACCCTTAGTCCAACAACCCTTGAGGAGGTAAATCTTGCCAATTACCACATGAGTGAGCCTAGAAGCAGCTTCTCCTTCATTTGATCCTGAGATCACTGCAGCTCTTGATTGTATGTAGCCTGTGAGGGACCCTGAGCCTGAAGTAACCAGCTGAGCTGTGCTCAGATTCCTGACCTGCAGAAGCTATCCAATAATAAATGTTTCTTGTTTTATGCTGCAAAATTTCAGGATAATTTGCTGTACATCAATGGATAACTCACAACGTTTGAGCAAAAGTCTGATTTAGACAAATGTCTTCAATAATTTTATAGCCCCTATATACCTCAATCCAAATATTTATCACATTGTAGTGTAACATTTCTTTACTTGTTTTTCTCACCCAATAGAGAATAAAGAATTATTTGCCTCTATATCCCTGACACAGAAAAAAAAAGTATCTTAAAATAGGTATTAAATAAATGTCTGATGGGTGGGTATATAACAGTTTTATATGAAGATAAGACCAAATTTCATTTTATTTTTTTGACAAAATTTGACATTATTGTTAAAATTAAGAAAGCTAGAGGATAGAGATAGAAATTTAGGAGTCATTGGTCCAAAGTTAATCTTTGAAATTGTCATTATAAAATGTTTTTAAACTTTATTAAAAAGTTACTGTATACCAAGCACTGTTTCTAAGTACTTTACATTTATTAACTCATTTAATTATCATGTCAACTTCTGAGATAATTCCTATTATTGTCCCTAGTTTATAGATAAAGAAACTGAGGCACAGGAAAGTTAGATAATTTGTCTGAGGACACCAGAGTAAGTGATAACACTTGGAGTCTATCCTTGACAGTCTGATTTCTGAGCCAATGCACTCAAACACTCTGGTGCTGAATTGTTTACCCAGGGGGCATGTATAATTCCAGAAGATAAGACCATATTCTAGTCTCACAGACTTAGAGAACAAACTTATGGTTAGCAAGAGGGAAGGAGTAGGGATAGATTAAAAGTTTGGAATTGACATGCACATACCACTATATTTAAAAAAGATAACAAATAAGGTCCTGTATAGCATAGGAAATGCTGCTCAGTATTCTATATTAACCTAAATGGGGAAAATATTTGAAAAAGAATAAATACAAATATATGTATAACTGAATCACTTTGCTCTACATTTGAAATTAACACAACATTGGTAATCAACCATGCTCCAGTATAAAATAAAAATTAAAAAAAAACATATTCTAGGCTTTTAAGAATTATCAGTTATGGTTTGGGAGAGGATTGGTAAGAGGGAGAGAAGCCAACAGAAGACAAAAGAGAAGTTATGCCATGATAATGTTCTCATATTTGAGAATATATAGTTAATTCAAATTTCTACAGCTGGTCCTGTATTAAATAACTTTTATAGTTTTTCCTTCAGACATATAAGATTGCACGATTGAGCACATTCTATTTCAAAATGCTTTATTTCTTTAGAAAGAAATTCTCTTTTCCCACTCATTAAAATTCAGTTTTATCAAGACTCACAGAGAGATCTATCCTGCCATACTTTTTTTTTTTAATAAATTTATTTATTTTAGTTGAGGGCTAATTACTTTACAATATTGTAGTAGTTTTTGCCATACATTAACATGAATCATTACATGTGTTCCCCATCCTGAACCCCCCCTCCCTCCCACCTCCCTCCCCATCCCATCCCTCTGGGTCGTCCCATTGCCCCAGCCCTGAGCATTTGTCTGATGCATCGAACATGGAATGGTGTTCTGTTTCACATATGATAATATACATGTTTCAATGCTATTGTCCCAGAATGACCCACCCTCACCTTCTTCCTCAGAGTCCATAAGACTGTTCTATGCATCTGTGTCTCTTATTCTGTCTCGCATATAGGGTTATCGTTACCATCTTTCAAATTCCATATATATACATTAGTATACTGTATTGGTGCTTTTCTTTCTGGCTCACTTCACTCTGTATAATGGGCTTCAGTTTCATCCATCTCAATAGAACTGATTCAAATGTATTCTTTTTAATGGCTGAGTAATATTCCATTGTGTATATGTACCACAGCTTCCTTATCCATTCGTCTGCTGATGGACATCTAGGTTGCTTCCATGTCCTGGCTAAGAATGTCTTTTAAAAGCTGTGTGGGAAATGGTTGGCAACTGAAGAGAGGACACTATTCCCACAGGAGATTACAGAAAGGAGGGCAAGAGAGGGTGGGACAGAACTTATTTTCTTAGGTTTGGGAGGGTGTGGTGGGGGTTGATAGGGATGTGTGTGTATGTATATGCCCTTTGTAGTTTTTTTTTTAATAAATTTATTTTAGTTGGGGGCTAATTACTTTACAATATTGTAGTAGTTCTTGCCATACATTGACACGAATCAGCCATGGGTTCACAATCGTTCCCCATCCCAAACCCCTCTCCCACCCCCCTCCCCATCCCATCCCTCCGGGCCATCCCAATGCCCCAGCCCCAAGCATCCGTCCCATGCGTACAACATGGAATGGCATACTTTCAAATGGATATCTCGAACGTATTCTCCTTCCAACCAGTCCACAAACAATGCATTTCAATGGAGGTTCATGCGTGGCATTCACATTCATTTTTTTCATTACTTAGTTTTTTCTATTGAAGCATAGTTGATTTACAGTATTAGTTTCAGGTATGCAGCAAAGTGATTCAGTGTTACATATCTATACTCTTTTTTTTTCAGATTATTTTCCCTTATAAGTTACTACAAAAGTGATTCTTATGACATACTTTTTTCAACTCAAATTCAGAACAATATGATACTTGATCAGTATACAATTTTAAAATCAGTCTTGTGGACCAGATCCATTTGCTCACAGGTAATATTTCTTTTGACTCAGAATGATTTGCTAAAGTCATAAGAGAGAAGATGAAGATTGCTTCCTTGTCAGTGTCTCAGGGTCCACATAAAAACACTGAGAAGACTGGAGATATGTCTAGAGAAGGAGGGAGGGAGGGAGCATAATCATACGTCACAAGGTGCTCCGGATTCTGACATGATTTCTAATGTATATTTATAAGGAAAATTATCAACTCTTTTACTAGATGGTGTACATTAAATCATTACTAGTAGAAAATTTAATTTTTTTAATGAATGATCTTTGAATTTCTCTTTTTTAAATGTGACTACTTAATACTAGTGTTTTGAGTAAAACAGAAAAGAAAAACTGACTTCTAGGACCCAGAGCTGAATGTGTAGTATGTTTTCAAACTGGGAAGAATCTTGTGCAAAATGTATTTGGAGCTCCTAGTTTTCCCTTCTCACATTTGTCTGCATTTTCGTAGACTACCTAACTCTTTTATGTGTAAAATAATTATTAGAATTTTGAGTATTTTTTAGTTTCCAGTAAACTAAACTCTTAAGTCTAATAATTATTTTACATGTGAAACAAATATTATTTATTTTTAAAAAAAGAAAACTCAAAAACAAAATGTTGGGTCTCATTAAAAAGTAAAGTCTATAGGCTGTATCTGTATTTCTAACCTGAGTTTAGAATGTTCATTCACATTTCGTTGCAGTTTGGGAAAAATCTGAACTCAATGCAGTGTCATGATGAGTGTTCTGCCTTACTATAAACACATGCTGCCACCACCACACATTTATACAGACTAACATGTAAAAACTATGCAGAGCCAGGTGATTAAACTCTACAATTAACTAATACAGGATGTATTAATATCAACATTTATGCCAGCATAAAAATAAAAGCTATACAAAGAAACCATCTGTTGTGAATTATCCATGATGGCGGAGATTCAAATAGTCAATGGGGAAAAAAGAAACCCTGAGACTCATAATAGATCACCAGTTCTATATAACTCTCCTTCTACACAGAATCTAGTGGGAAATTCCTTAGAGCCATGTGCAATTCCTTTTTACTTTTATTCATAGAGAGAGTTCCAATAATCTCTGTCACACGTGCACATATAGATTTTTTATCACTAATTGTGAGTAACAATTTGTGTGTCATCACTAAAAGTTACTATAAATTATATCTTTCAAGTCAGTTCATTTCAGGTAAATTAACATCTACTAAGGACCCTGGTAATCACATTTTTGAAAGAATAAATTAGCTGTAAGACAAATGTTTGGGGGGTTAAAAGGCGTCTAATCCAGAACCCTTTCATCTAGTTATTTTTTCAGTTCAGTTCAGTCACTCAGTTGTGTCCAGCTCTTTGTGACTCCATGGACTGCAGCACGCCAGGCTTCCCTGTCCATCACCATCTCCCAGAACTTACTCAAACCCGTGTCCATCAAGTTGGTGATGCCATCTAACCATCTCATCCTCTGCCATCCCCTTCTCCTCCCACCTTCAGTCTTTCCCAGCATCAGGTCTTTTCCAGTGAGTCAGTTTTTCATATCAGGTGGCCAAAGTATTGGAGCTTCAGTTTCAACATCAGTCCTTCCAATGAATACTCAGGACTGATTTCCTTTAGGACTGACTGGTTGGAACTTCCTGAAGTCCAAGGGACTTTCTAGAGTCTTCTCCAAAACCACAGTTCAAAAGCATCAATTCTTTGGCGCTCAGCTTTCTTTATAGTCCAACTCTCACATCCATACATGACTACTGGAAAAACCATAGCTTTGACTAGATGGACCTTTGTTGGTAAAGTAATGTCTCTGCTTTTTAATATGCTGTCTAGGTTGGTCATAGCTTTCTTCCAAGGAGCAAGTGTCTTTTAATTTCATGGCTGCAGTCACCATCTGCAGTGATTTTGGAGCCCCCCAAAATAAAGTCTCTCACTGTTTCTGTTGTTTTCTGAATGTTGAATTTTAAGCCAACTTTTTCACTCTCCTCTTTCACTTTCATCAAGAGGCTCTTTAGTTCTTCTTTGCTTTCTGTCATAAGGATGGTGTGTAATCTACCTATCTGAGGTTATTGATATTTCTCGTGGCAATCTTGATTCCAGCTTGTTCTTCATACAGCCCAGCATTTCTCATGATGTACTGTGCATATAAGTTAAATAAGCAAGGTGACAATATACAGCCTTGACGTACTCCTTTCCCTATTTGGGAACCAGTCTGTTGTTCCATGTCCGGTTCTAACTGTTGCTTCCTGACCTGCATACAGATTTCTCAGGAGGCAGGTAAGGTGGTCTGGTATTCCCATCTCTTTCAGAATTTTCCAGTTTGTTGTGGTCCACACAGTCAAAGGCTTTGGCATAGTCAATAAAGCAAAAGTAGATGTTTTCCTGGAACTCTCTTGCTTTTTCTATGATCCAATGGATGTTGGCAATTTGATCTCTGGTTCCTTTGCCTTTTCTAAATCCAGTAAAAACAAGATAAAATACTTCTTTCCCTCAGTCCTAAAATTCTCAGGGTGAAAATGAATAGGAAAGCCTACACCGCCAGAAAGTTTGTTCCATTATTTATGAGATTGTACCCCCAAAATTTAATCCTCACTTTTCTTCAGCTTCAATAATAGGGATATGGGCATTACAAAATCATCTGTTAATGAGACCTTTCAGATAATAGAAACCAGATGGTAGCTTTCTAGAGTAGGAGGTCTTTTTAAAATAGTTTTTGTTGAAAACACCCAGTCCTAGAAACCCTGTGGCAACACATACCCCCTCTACTGAAACATGATGGAGAACTGATATTTCCTTAATTGTCTGCAAATAGGAAAAACAGGCTGGAGAAAGGAGGAGAAGGAACTAAGGAAATGAGGAGGTAGAGAGGAAACCTAAAACCTAGTTGCACAGAAAGGACCCCTTCAGCAATATATGGGAAATTTTACTCTAATTTGAGCCCAGATTTGAGCCAATATCCTCTATGTATATCAAGCAAATGGATTGGACTAGATAAATTTAAAGTCCTTTCAGATCCTAAGATTTGTGATTCTGTTGGAGGAATTTGACTTTCTACATCATTGGTGGTTGAAGCAAATAAGAGAGAAGTTGTCCAAGTTTTAGGAATTTTATGAGGCAAAACATGCAAGAAGACCATTCAGAGTCAAAAAATGGACTGTAAAACGGGCTAGTCACAATACCCTTGGGGGGATTCTGAATATAATTTATTTTAAGAGATGGACCATTGGTTCTTATTCTATAGGCTCAGTTTTGTGGAAGGAGCCCATAAAAGGCAGTTTTCTCTTCATTACTCTTCTCATATTCTGATAGTTTCTCCAAGAAAAAAGAATAGTTTCGACTAGACAGATAGTTTAGAAAACCATAATTAGTAGGTATGTGATCCATTCAATGATATTTTACAGTATTATATAAAATGGCAATATATACTATTTAAAGCAAGATTTAAAGAAATATAAATATGTATATACTGTTAGATAATTACTATGTTTTTTTATCTTTCAAGAGCTGTACTGCCTAACAGGGTAGCCACTAGTTATTGTTGGCTATTTTTTTTTAATTCTAGTTCATATATAAGTTACAGGTATACAATATAGTGATTTGCAATTTAAAAGTTATACTCCATTTATAATTATTATAAAATATTGGATATATTCCTCATGTTGTACAATATATCCTCGCAGCTTGTTTTATACACAATAGTTTGTACCTCTTAGTCCCCTACGTCTATACTGCCCCTCCCCTCTTCCTTCTCCCTACTGATAACTGCTGGTTTGTTCTCCAAATCTGTGAGTCTGCTTTGTTATATTTACTAGTTTGTTGTATTTTTTAGATTCCACATATAAGTGATATCATACAGTATTTGCCTTTCTCGATATGACTTGTTTCATTTAGCATAATACCTTCCAAGTTCATACACATTGCTGAAATGCTGAAAATGGCAAAATTTATGGCTGAGTAGTATTGTGTGTGTGTGTGTATGTGTGTGTGTGTATGATATGTCTATACCACATCTTCTTTATGCGTTCATCTGTTGATGAACATTTATTTTGCTTCCATATCTTGGGTAGTGTAAAGAATGCTGCTATGAACATTGAGATGCTTATATGTTTCTGAAATAGTGTGTTGGGGTTTTTTTAGGATATATACACAGGAATAGAATTTCTAGGTCATATAGTAGCTCTATTTTTATTTTTTTGAGAAAACTCCATACTGTTTTCCACAGGAGCTGTACCAATTTAAACACCCACAATCAGTGTGCAAGGGCTCCCTTTTCTATACATCCTCACCAACGTTTGTCATTTCTCTTCATTTTGGTGATAGCCATTCTAACAATTGTGAGGCTGTCTCATTATGGTTTTGATTTGCATTTCCCTGATGATTAGTGTTATTGAGCATCTTTTCATGTTAGCCACTGTATTTCCTCCTGGGGAAAATGTATATTTAGTTCTTCTGCCCATTTTTTAATTGGGTTGTTTGGGGGTTTTTTGGATGTTGAATTATATCAGTTGTGCATATGCAATGAATATTAACTCCTTATCAGTCATATCATTTTCAAGTATTTTCAGCAATTAAAGTAGGTTGTCTTTTTGTTTTGTCAGTTTTCTTTGCTGTACAAAACTTTTAAGTTGAATTGGGTTCCATTTATGTATTTTTGCTTTTATTTCCTTTGCTTTAGGAGACAGATTCAAAAAATATTGCCACAATTTCTGACAATGGGTGTTCTCCCTGTTTTCTCCTGCGAGTTTTATGGTTTCTGGACTTACATTTAGGTCTTTAATCTATTTTAAATTTATTTTTATATATGGTGTTAGAAGATGTCCTAGTTTTATCCTTTTACATATAGTTATTCAGTTTTCCCAGCACCACTTATTGAAGAGACTGTCCTTTCTCCATTGTATGTTCTTGCCCCCTTTGTCACAGATTAGTTGACTGTTGATATGTGAATTTATTTCTGGGCTCACTATTCTGTGCCATTGGCTTATGTGTCTTATTTTTGCCCTAGTTCAGTTCAGTTCAGTCACTCAGTCATGTCCGACTCTTTGCGACCCCATGAACCGCAGCACACCAGGCCTTCCTGTCCATCACCAACTCCCGGAGTCCACCCAAACCCATGTCCATTGAGTTGGTGGTGCCATCCAACCATCTCATCCTCTGTCGTCCCCTTCTCCTCCGGCCCTCAATCTTTCCAAGCATCAGGGCATTTTCAAATGAGTCAGCTCTTTGCATCAGGTGGCCAAAGTATAGGAGTTTCAGCTTTAACATCAGTCCTTCCAATGAACACCCAGGACTGATCTCCTTTAGGATGGACTGGTTGGATCTCCTTGCAGTCCAAGGGACTCTCAAGAGTCTTCTCCAACACCACAGTTCAAAAGCATCCATTCTTCAGTGCTCAGCTTTCTTTACAGTCCAACTCTCACATCCATACATGACTACTGGAAAAACCATAGCCTTGACTAGACAGACTTTTGTTGACAAAGTAATGTCTCTGCTTTTTAATATGCTGTCTAGGTTGGTCATAACTTTCCTTCCAAGGAGCAAGCGTCTTTTAATTTCATGGCTGCAATCACCATCAGCAGTGATTTTGGAGCCCCCCAAATAAAGTCTGACACTGTTTCCACTGTTTCCCCATCTATTTGCCATGAAGTGATGGGAGCCCTTGCATGATCTTAGTTTTCTGAATGTTGAGCTGTAAGCCAACTTTTTCACTCTCCTCTTTCACTTTCATCGAGGCTCTTTAGTTCTTCTTGACTTTCTGCCATAAGGGTGGTGTCATCTGTATATCTGAGTTTATTGATATTTCTCCCAGCAATCTTGATTCCAGATTGTGCTTCCTCCAGCCCAGCATTTCTCATGATGTACTTTGCCCTAGTACCATTCTGTTTTGATTACTATATCTTTGTAGTATTGTCTGATGTCAGGGAGCATGATCCTCAAGGTTGTTTTGGTTATTAAGGGTCTTTTGTGTTTCCATACAAATTTTAAAGTTATTTGTTCATATTCTGTGAAATACGCTCTCACAATTTTGATAGGTATTGCTTTGAATCTATAGATTGCATAGGGTAGTATGGTCATTTTAATGATATTAATTCTTCTAAACCAACAGCACGGTGTATCTTTCCATCTGTTTTTTTCATTTTCAGTTTTTTTCATCAGTATCTTATGGTTTTTTGAGTACATGTCTCTTACCTCCTTAGGTAGATTTATTCCTAGGTATTTTATTCTTTTTGATACAATGGTAAATAGGATTTTTTCCCCTTAATTTCTCTTATTTATAGTTGTTTTTAATATATAGGTATGTAGCAGGTTTCTATATGTTAATTTTGTATCCTGCAACTTTACTGAATTCATTGATAAACTCTAGTAGTTTTCTGGTGGCGTCTTGAGAATGTATATAGTCTGTGTACAGTAGCATGTCATCTCAAAACAGTGACAGTTTTACTCTTACTTTCCAATTTAGATTTTTTTAATTTCTATTTTTTGTCTTATTGATGTGGCTATCCAGTGTTAATACTATGTTGAATAAAAGTGATGAGAATGGGCATCCTTGTCTTGCTCCTGATCTTAGAGGAAATGCTTTCAGTTTTTTACCACTGAGTATAATGTTAGCTGTGGATTTGTCACATATAGCCTTTATTATGTTGTGATAGGTTCCCTCTTTGCCCTCTTTCTGGAGACATTTTATCATGAATGAATGTATGTTGAATTTTGTCAAAAGATTTTTCTGCACCCATTGAGATGATCATGTGGTTTTTATTCTTAATTTGTTAATTCCGTATTTTATACTGATTGATTTGTGATATGGAAAAATCCTTACATCCCTGGGATAAATCCCACTTGATCATGATGTATGATCCTTTTAATATATTGTTGGGTTCAGTTTGCTAGTGTTTTGTTGAGGATTTTGCATCTATGTTCATTAGTGATACTGGCCTACAATATTCTTTTTTGTGATATCTTTGTATGATTTTGGTATAAATGTGATTCTGAACTCACAGAATGAGTTCAGAAGTGTTATTTCCTCTTCAGTTTTTTGGAATTGTGTGTGTATTAAATAGCCATCTGTGGCTATTTAAACTTCTAAAAATAAAATCAAGGATAAATAAAACTTCATCACTTACACTAGTCACATTTTAAGTGCTCACAAGCTCTGTGTGACTGTTGTCCAGTGCAGATATCAAACATGTCCATCTTCACATAACAGTACTGTAGACAGCACTGTCTTAAGTAAGAACAAAAGTTTAATCCATTCACAGAACTTGAGATATCACTTTTATATATCATACAGCCAGCATGTATAGAGCTCTCTTTTACCTTGCCACTTTTTAGCTTTCCAGTTTTAGAAGTTTCATGGCCTAAGAATACATGTTATCTCGTTCATTCATTCTTTAACTCAACAAAATAATCAAGTTAATGTCCCATCTGAGTTCTTAAAAATTCTTGGCATTTTCCTTCTCTTTAATTGAATTTTTTCCTTTTACCCTGGTTTTATTTGATTTTTGTTTGTTTTTCCTCCAAAATAAACTATTTCTGTCATTGTGCAAGGTTTTGCTTCAATTCATAGTATAAAGTATACCACTTTCTGTATAAGCCCTCAACTAAATAACTTCATAAGTAGCCTAGACTGTATAAAATTCTGATTGCCTTTTTATAATCCTATTTCTGATCCATCAATTCCTTTATTTAGTTCACATTGATACTATTTAATTTGCACTGATAGTAGTTACCTTAAAAAAACCTAATAACTCTCCTATTAGGACCTCAAAGATTCCTTAAAGGATAAGATTTTAAATTTTTAAAAATATATTTAAGCTTTATTTAACAGAGTACTAAAGCAGAGAAACTTCATGGAGTCATAATAAGATAAAGGATGTATCAAATATTTAAATATTGCTTTTCGAAGAGAAAAGGAGATTTTATTTTTAGTTTCAGATAACTGTTATTAGAAGCTGTTCTAGACTTTGCTGAGTAGGTTGCTAAGTTTCTTCCTGTCACAAACTCTGCCAATTAAGAGTGAGGGCCACGTTAAGAAAAGGAGAGGTGGGGAATGAGTATCGTACATTTTTTTAAAGAACTTGAGGAACAAAGGAGTTTTGTTTTACATGAATAAGTATGTGCATGTGTGGTATAAGCATTTTGCAGCTACCTTGAACCAGAGACAATTACAAAATTGCTTGTAAGATCTGGGCTTTTTTTTTCTTACTGATTCAGTTTAAATTCTAGTTAGAGTTTTTTCTTTTCCTTTAATAAAATGCATAAGACACAAACCACAATTCAGCAAACTTATTATTGAACTAAATAATGAAATAAAAGATGCTGGTTGCCTTAGGTAATCACATTCCAGGGAGTGCATTGTATCAATTTTTTAGCCACAATTTGGACTTTAGATTGTAAACATGGCTCAATGGAAAAATAAGAGGGGGAGCAGGAGGGGTTCTCATCCTAGAGATTTAGTAAGAGTTCAATCTTATTAATTTTTTTAGTGTAAATGTGGATAAAGCTCAATTTGTATCAAACAAGAGAAAAAAAAACTTCATTTTCAGATAGTTTAAATGATCCTCAGACATTGAAAAAATAGATATTCTTTCTATACATGTATTAGCCAATGAAAAATCAGATGGAAAAGTCACAGCCTGAATGATTAAAATTTAAAAGGTCTTATCTCAAGTAAATATTAAAAATTAACTAAATTATAATTTTGTGTTTATTCAACCATCTCTCCTCCTAGGAGATAGGGAAGCAAAGGGGAAACTGAATAAAATCTATTCTGTTATGACACATTCACCCCAGAAAAATCACTACCATTTTATGGCTCCAGGTGATTCTACAAGATGTCCCAGGATTTCAGAAAGAAGAAACCCTATTGTAGCTTAGAGCTGAAGTCCTTGGTATTTAAGAAAAAAATCACACTGGCTCCCTTAAGTGGTTGCCTCATATGTATTTGTTCTGTTTTGTTCCATTTTGGTCGACCTCTGGGAAGTGGGGACTCCAGAATTTCCTTCTGTAGGAGAGACTTAGGTATTCAATCCAGTTACAAGCAAGGGTCTAGAAAACCAGTATTTGCAAAGCAAACCCCAAATTTGTGTGTTTATATGGAATAACTTTGTGGAGGGAGTAGGGGTGATGGAAATAATGGGGATGGCTAAAGTTCCTCCAAACAACCCTTGGAACTATCTCATTTCAAGGTTGTAAATTACAAAAATGGTGGAATCTCTATAAATTAACAACTTGTTTATCAACCCTTATCAAGGAGTGAACTGTTACCCATAACTAAATTTCCCAGATAACAAAAGCCAAGCATTTGAAGCACCAAAACTTTTCTGTTAACTATTTTAATGAAAATTTTCCTTAAAGATCTTTCATACTTCCCTGATTTCTTAAACAGTATAGCAAAAAGTAACTTTATAATGATGACTTCTCAAAATGAAATCTAAGACTTACCTTCACTGACATATCAGTAAGAATCCTTGTTCAGTAGAAAATGAATAGTAAACACTCCCTGAATACATATTACATCCCACAACTAGTACTAGTCCTACAGCAAAGACAGAATCAGTGTCATCTGTGACAGTAGGCTGCATAGGACGCTGTAGTAGCACACAGAGCACACTTGTCCAATTTGAGACAGTCCTGCAGTAAAGGAAAACAGGTTGCTAGGCTTTAATAGTCTTTCAGTTCAGTTCAGTCACTCAGTCGTGTCCGACTCTTTGTGACCCCATGAATTGCAGCACTCCAAGCCTCTCTGTCCAATACCACCTCCCGAAGTCTACCCAAACCCATGTCCATCGAGTCAGTGATGCCATCCAACCATCTCATCCTCTGTCGTCCCCTTTTCCTCCTGCCCCCAATCCTACCCAGCATTAGGGTCTTTTCCAATGAGTCAACTCTTCACATGAGGTGGCCAAAGTATTGGAGTTTCAGCTTCAACATCAGTCCTTCCAATGAACACCCAGTATTGATCTCCTTTAAGATTGATTGATTGGATCTCCTTGCAGTCCAAGGGACTCTCAAGAGTCTTCTCCAACACCACAGTTCAAAAGCATCAGTTCTTCGGTGCTCAGCTTTCTTCACCATCCAACTCTCACATCCATACATGACCACTGGAAAAACCATAGCTTTGACTAGACGGACTTTGTTGGCAAAATAATGTCTCTGCTTTTAAATATTCTATCTAGGTTGGCCATAACCTTCCTTCGAAGGAGTAAGCATCTTTTAATTTCATGGCTGCAATCACCATCAGCAGTGATTTTGGAGCCCAAAAAAATAAAGTCTGACACTGCTTCCACTGTTTCCCATGAAGTGATGGGACCAGATGCCATGATCTTAAGTTTTCTGAACGTTGAGCTTTAAGCCAACTTTTTCACTCTCTTTCACTTTCATCAAGAGACTCTTTAGTTCTTCTTCACTTTCTGCCATAAGGGTGGTGTCATCTGCATATCTGAGGCTATTGATATTTCTCCTGGCAATCTGGATTCCAGCTTGTGTTTCTTCCAGCCCAGCGTTTCTCATGATGTACTCTACATTTCAGTTAAATAAGCAGGGTGACAATATATAGCCTTGACATACTCCTTTTCCTATTTGGAACCAGTCTGTTGTTCCATGTTCAGTTCTAACTGTTGCTTCCTGACCTGCATACAGATTTCTCAAGAGACAGGTCAGATGGTCTGGTATTCCCATCTCTTTCAGAATTTTCCACAGTTAATAGTCTTTAGGCCTAATTTTTATACTTCTGTCTCCTGCTTCAGAAACTGCCTTTTGTCCCTTCTCATTCCTATTAACTCCTTAAAGTTAAACACCATCTCTTATTCATCCTTGTTTCTTTTTTATTAATTTATTTATTTTAATTGGGGGATATTAATTTACAGTATTGTGATGATTTTTGCCATACATCAACATGAATTGGCCATAGGTATACTTGTGTCCCCCGCCCCGATCCTGAACCCCGCTCCCACCTCCCTCCCCACCCTATCTCTTGAGGTTGTCCCAGAGCAAGGCTGGGATGATTTGAGAGAATAGTGCTGAAACATCTACATTACCATATGTTAAATAGATGACCATGCGAGTTTGATGCAGGAAGTGGGGCACTCATCTTTGTTTCTTAATGTGGAGCAAACGTCCTGGCAAGGACATTTGTTGAATGCTTTTAGTTAAACCTGTGTTAATATTTCCAGTAGTCCTGTTCCTTCAGTGTTATGCTATAGACTGTGCTAATAGTGTATTAAATTATGAAACTCACTAAAACAGTAACCCTATTTTACACATCATTCCAGGCCATGTAGCATCTGGGTGAAATCCTAACAGTGGTACTGTCTTTTATAGAGTAAGGCACATGTATTTAGTAGCAGCATTTTTTAGTTTTTTTTTTTTTTACTTGAGTATACTATGAATGTATGACACCACTGCAAATCCAGCATTAGAATAGTTAACAAGGTATAAACAAGGTAAACATTAAGCAGGAAATAATGTTTCTAAGATGAGTTTAGGCCACATGGTGATAAGTTATATAGGAATTCAGTTTTTAGGATTAAGAATCAAATGAATTCTACTGTATAGAGGAGATCCTGGCCACTGCTTGCTGCCGACCTTCCTTTTGCTTCTTATACAATAGCATTATGTGTAGAATGAGCACTTGAACCTCGGAATCTCAGAAGCAACTCTGAGAATACTCCCAGAAGTATCTCTAAGAGATATGAGGAAAACAGCAAAGCCTCCTGCAGCCTCATCCTGGGACATTATTTTTGGTAGATAGAAGCAAAATTTGCCTTTGAGTTGTTCTTTTTCTGACACACACGCACACATACACACACACCACCACCACCACCACCTCCCCAAGCTCTCAAAGACCAAGTACTTCCCTTCAAGAAGCCTCAGTTTCTACATCTATACTATAATAAAATTGGACCCTACAATTTCTGAGGCCCACCCTTCCTCTAATACTCTGTGATTCTAAAAGGAAATCAAATACCCCAGAGTCTGAAGAGAGGCCTTTAAGAAGTCTCTATGTCTTGGTTTGTCACATCCCAACTACATGTGTTGAGAGGTCCCAGAATAGGACCGTTTTATTTGTACCCAAATGATTCTCCATTTAGTGCCTTGCCCGGTAACTTCCATGGAGCAGTGCACAAGAAAATGAAGTGTGACATCAATTCAGACAGCCGAATTGGGAAACATGTTGCCGCAGTCATCCTGAAGGACTAGAATATAGCCATTCTTCATAAGCTTTAAAGTACTCTTGTCTTTTTACAATTGATAAAAATGATGACTTCAAGTATCTGAAAAGAATAAAAATTAGGACATTCGGTAACAAATATTAACAGAAGTCTACTGAAAACCATCACCACTGAGTAGTGAAGGAAAAAGCTTAGGTTTTAGCACCAACTTCTTACACAGAATGAATATATTAACCTCAGATATGCAGATGACACCACCCTGAGGGCAGAAAGTGAAGAACTAAAGAGCCTCTTGATGAAAGTGAAAGAGGAGAGTGAAAAAGTTGGCTTAAAGCTCAACATTCAGAAAACTAAGATCATGGCATCTGGTCCCATCACTTCATGGCAAATAGATGGGGAAACAGTGGAAACAGTGGCTGACTTTATTTTGGGGGGCTCCAAAATTACTGCAGATGGTGATTGCAGCCATGAAATTAAAAGACGCTTACTCCTTGGAAGGAAAGCTAAGACCAACCTAGACAGCATATTAAAAAGCTGAGACATTACTTTGCCAACAAAGGTCTGTCTAGTCAAGGCTATGGTTTTTCCAGTGGTCACGTATGGATGTGAGAGTTGGACTATAAAGAAAGCTGAGTGCCAAAGACTTGATGCTTTTGAACTGTGGTGTTGGAGAAGACTCTTGAGAGTCCCTTGGACTGCAAGGAGATCCAACCAGTCCATCCTAAAGGAGATCAGTCCTGGGTGTTCATTGGAAGGACTGATGTTGAAGCTAAAACTCCAATACTTTGCCCACCTCATGCGAAGAGCTGACTCATTGGAAAAGACCCTGATGCTGGGAAAGATTGAGGGCAGGAGGAGAAGGGGATGACAGAGGATGAGATGGCTGGATGGCATCGCCGATTCGATGGACATGGGTTTGGGTGGACTCCGGGAGTTGGTGGTGGACAGGGAGGCCTGGCGTGCTGCAGTTAATGGGGTCGCAAAGAGTCGGACACGACTGAGCAACTGAACTGAACTGATGACCAAATCTTGTGGGCTATGAGTGACTTTATAAAGAATGTGTACCCAGTTCATTTCAGTGATGACATATGTTCAAAACTAATAATTTATAAGAAATGAAACAGTTCTTTGTCTCAATACCAATAGTTTATAATGAACGTGCGAAGAAAAGAAAATTCAGTTAGGTCAGAATGAGGAACATCATCTTTCTCCCAAATACTGATAGTTTATCATGGAACTCATACTCAAGAGAACAAAATAACTTTGTAAAAGGATAATATCTTTGAAATTCTAACAGGCACTCTGAAGGAGAAATTATAGGCATAACTCATCTTATTGCACTTCACAGATACTGCATCTTTTAAAAATTGAGCATTCATGGCAGCTCTACATCAAGCATGTCTATCAGCCCCATTTTTCCAACTGAATTTTCTCACTTCTTATCTCCGTGCCACATTTTGGTAATTCTCACAATATTCCTAAGTTTTTTTTTATTATTGTTACATTTGTTATAGTGATCTGTGATCACTGATCTTAATTTTGCAAATAAACTTTTCATTGAATTACAAGTTTAAGAAACATAAACCATTGTGACATTAACAGTCAGGCTTATATCTTTCATTTTTTTATTGAAGTATAGTTGATTCACAATATTGTGTTAGTTTCCAGTGTGGTGCATGCATGCATACTAAGTCACTTCAGTCATGTCCGACTCTGTGTGACCCTATGGACTGTAGCCTACCAGGCTCCTCTGTCCATGGGATTCTCCAGGCAAGAATACTGGAGTGGGTTGCCATGCCCTCCTCCAGGGGATCTTCCCAACCCAGGGATCGAACGCTTGTCTCTTATGTCTCCTGCATTGGCAGACAGGTTCTTTATCACTAGCACCACCTGGGAAGCCCCAGTTTCTGGTATACAGAAAAGTAATTCAGATATATATATACTTTTTCAGATTATTTTCATTTTAGGCTATTACAAGATACTGAATATATTACAAAATATTGAATATATTTTTGCTGTATAGTAAATCATTTTTGCTTATCTATTTTATGTATAGTAGTGTATATCTGTTACTCCTGTTGTTATATTTGCCCCATTCTCTTTCCCCTTTAGTAACCATAAGTTTGTTTTCTATGTCTGGGAATATGTTTTTGTTAAGTACATACATTCATTGTATTATTTTTAGATTCCACATATAAGTAATATCATGTATTTATCATTGACTTACCTCATATAGTATATTATTATTTAGGTCCATTCATGTTGCTGCAAACAAAGGTGTTTCATTCTTTTTTATGGCTGAGTAACACTCTTTTACATACACAACATGCAGGCATGCACACACACACACACACACACACAAACACACACACACACACTACTTCTTCCTGAGCCAGTGGGCCTTTGAGTTGTTTTCATGTCTTGGCTATTGTAAATAGTGCTGCCGTGAACAGTGGAGTGCTTGACTCCTTACTAATTAGAGTTTTCATTGTTTCCTGATATATGCCCAGGACTGGGATTGCTGGATCATATGGTAGCTCTATTATTAGTTTTTTAAGGAACCTCTATTTCCATACTATTTCCCACAGTAGCTGTAGCTGTTTACATTGCCATCAATAGTGTGTTTGGGTTCCCTTTTTTCCATACCTTCTCCAGCATTTATTATTTGTTGACTTTTTGATGATAACCATTCTGACCAGTGTGAGGTGATACTTCATCGTGGTTTTGATTTGCATTTCTCTAAAAGAATGCTCAAACTACCACACAATTGCACTCATCTCACACACTAGTAAAGTAATGCTCAAAATTCTCCAAGCCAGGCTTCAGCAATACGTGAGCCATGAACTTCCAGATGTTCCAACTGGTTTTAGAAAAGGCAGAGGAACCAGAGATCAAATTGCCAACATCCACTGGATCATCAAGAAAGCAAGAGAGTTCCAGAAAAACATCTACTTCTGCTTTATTGACTATGCCAAAGCCTTTGACTGTGTGGATCACAATAAACTGTGGAAAATTCTGAAAGATATGGAAATGCCAGACCATCTGACCTGCCTCTTGAGAAACCTGTATGCAGGTCAGTATGCAACAGTTAGAACTGGACATGGATCAACAGACTGGTTCCAAATAGGAAGAGGAGTATGTCAAGGCTGAATATTGTCACCTTGCTTACTTAACTTATATGCAGAGTACATCATGAGAAATGCTGGGCTGTATGAAGAACAAGCTGGAATCCAGATTGCCAGGAGAAATATCAATAACCTCAGACATGCAGATGACACCACCCTGAGGGCAGAAAGTGAAAAAGAACTAAAGAGCCTCTTGATGAAATTGAAAGAGGAGAGTGAAAAAGTTGGCTTAAAGCTCAACATTCAGAAAACAAAAATCATGGCATCTGGTCCCATCACTTCGTGGCAAATAGATGGGGAAACAGTGGAAACAGTGTCAGACTTTATTTGGGGGGTGCTTCAAAATCACTGCAGATGGTGGTTGCAGCCATGAAATTAAAAGACGCTTACTCCTTGAAAGGAAAGCTAGCACCAACCTAGACAGCATATTAAAAAGCAGAGACATTACTTTGTCAACAAAGGTCCGTCTAGTCAAGGCTATGGTTTTTCCAGTGGTCATGTATGGATGTGAGAGTTGGACTATAAAGCAAGCTTGAGCACCAAAGAATTGATGCTTTTGAACTGTGGTGTTGGAGAAGACTCTTAAGAGTCCCTTGGACTGCAAGGAGATCCAACCAGTCCATCTTAATGGAGATCAGTCCTGGGTGTTCATTGGAAGGACTGATGTTGAAGCTGAAACTCCAATACTTTGGCCACCTGATGCAAAGAGCTGACTCATTGGAAAAGACCCTGATGCTGGGAAAGACTGAGGGTGGGAGGAGAAGGGGATGACAGAGGATGAGATGGTTGGATGGCATTACCAACTCAATGGACATGAGTTTGGGTAAACTCTGGGAGTTGGTGATGGACAAGGTGGCCTGGTGTGTTGTGGTTCATGGGGTTGCAGAGAGTCGGACACGACTGAGCAACTGAACTAAACTGAATAATTAGTGATGTTGCACCTCTTTTCATGTGCCTGTTTGCTCTCTGTGTGTCTTCTTTGGAGAAATGTCTGTTTAGGTCTTGTGTCCATTTTTTATTGAATGGTTTGGTTTTTTTATATTGAGTTGTATGAGCTGTTTATATATTTTAGATATTAACTCTTTCTTGGTTTCATCATTTGCAAATATTTTCTCCCATCCAATAGGCTGTCTTTTTGTTTTGTTGATAGTTTCCTTTGCTGCACAAAAGCTTTTAATTTGATTAGGTCCCATTTGTCAGTTTCTGATTTTATTTCTTTTGTCTTGAGACCAATATAAGAAAATATTGCTACAACCTATGTCCAAGAATGTTTTGCCCATATTCTCTTCCAGTTTTATGGTGTTATGTCTTATATTTAGATCATTAAACCATTTTGAGTTTATTTTTGTGTATGGTATGAGGCAGGGTTCTATTTTGTTGATCTACATGTACAATAGCTGTCTAATTTTCCCAGCACCACTTATTGAAGAGACTACTTTCTCCATTGTATAATCAAAATAGATTGACTGTAGGTATGTGGGTTTATTTCTGGACTCTATATTCTGTTCCATTGATTCATGTATCTCTTTCTATGCCAATATCATGCTGTTTTCATTAGTGTAAATTTCTAGTATTGTCTGGAGAAGGCAATGGCACCCCACTCCAATACTCTTGCCTGGAAAATCCCATGGATGGAGGAGCCTGGTGGGCTGCAGTCCATGGGGTCGCTAAGAGTCAGACACGACTGAGTGACTTCACTTTCACTTTTCACTTTCATGCATTGGAGAAGGAAATGGCAACCCACTCCTGTGTTCTTGCCTGGAGAATCCCAGGGATGGGATCGCACGGAGTCAGACACGACTGAAGCGACTTAACAGCAGCAGCAGCAGTATTGTCTAGTCTGGATGAGTTATGTCTCCAGCTTTGTTCATTTTCCTCAGGATTGCTTTGGCAATTCTAAGTCTTTTGTAGTTCCATATAAATTTTAGGATTATTTGTTCTAGTTCTGTGAAAAATGTCATGGGTATTATGATAGGGATCACATTACATCTGTAGATTGCTTTGGGTAGTATGACTATATTTACAATATTAATTCTTCTAATCCAAGAGCATAGCATATCTTTCCATTTCTTTTAATCATCTTCAGTTGCCTTTATTAGTGTTTTATAGTTTTTAGCAAATGGTTCTTTCACCTCCTTGATTAAGTCTATTCCAAGTTACTTTTTTAGACTCAAGTTTAAACAAGGGTTTTTTTTTACTTTCTCTTTCTGATATTTCATTGTTAGTATAAAGAAAAGCAAATATTACTGTATATTAATCTTGTATCCTGATACCTTGGTGAATTCATGTACCAGATCTAATACATTTCATGTGGAGACTTTAGAGTTCTCTATATAGAGTATCACGTCAAATGGTGACAGTTTTACCTCTTCCCTTCCAATTTGGATACCTTGTATGTTTTTCCCTTGTTTGAGTGCTGTGGCTACAACCTCCAATATGATGTTGAATAAAAGTGGTGATGGAATCCTTGTCTTGTTCCTGAATTTAGTAGGAAGGGCTTTAGTTTTTCACCATCAAAAATTAGGTTGACTCTCAGTTTGTCATAAATGCCTTTATCATGTTGAGATATGGTCCCTCTATACCCACTTTGGTGAGATTTTTTCATAAATGGATATTGAATTTTGTCAGATAATTTTTCCTGTGTCTATTGAGATGATCATGTGTTTTTTTGTCTTTCCTTTTTGTAATGTCATATATCATAGTGATTGATTGGAATATTTTGAACCATTCTTGCAACCCTGGGATAAATCCAACTTGATCATGATGTATGGTTCTTTTTACATAGTATTGTTGGGTTAAGTTTGCTAATATTTTGTTGAGGATTTTTGCATCCATATTCATCAAAGATATTGGCCTGTAACTTTCTTTTTTGGTAGAGTCTTTGATTTTGATATCAGGATGATGATGGTCTCACAGAATGAATTTGAGAGTGTTCCTTCCTCTTGGTATTTTTTGGAATAGTTTGAGAGGAACAGGTATAAGTTCTTTGTATGTCTGGTAGAATTCCCCAGGGAAGCCATCCAGTCCTGGATTTTTGTTTGCAGAGAGCTTTTTTAATTACATATTTTATTTTATGTCTATTGATCAGTCTACTCAAATTATGTTTCTTCTTGACTCAGTTTTAGCAGGCCATTTCTAAAAGCATGTCCATTTCTAGGTTGTCCAATCATTGGCATACAGCTGTCCATAGTATTATGATTTTTTGTATTTCTGCAATATCCATTATTTCTCTACTTTAATTTCTTACTTTGTTTATTTGGGTCCTCTTTCTTTTCTTCTTGGTAAACCTGGCTAGAGGTTTGTTGATTTTGTTTCTCTTTTCAGAAAACAGCTCTTGGTTTTATTGATGTTTTCTATTGTTATTTTGATCTCTTATTTTCTCTGATCCTTACTATTTCCTTCTTTCTGCTGATTTTGAATTTTGTTTGTTCTTTTTCTGACTTCTTAGGTGGTAGGTTAGGCTGTTTATTTGAGATTTCTCTTGTTCCTTGAAGAAAGCCTGTATCACTGTGGACTTCCCTTGTAGACCTGCTTTTGCTGCATCCCATAGATTTTGTAAGGTTGTATTTTCATTGTCTTTTGTCTTAAAAGTATTTTCTGGTTTCTTCTTTGATTTCGTTGTTGACCCACTGGTTTTTTGTAGCATGTTGTTTAGTCTCCATGTGTTTGTTCTTTTCCTATTTTCCTTTTTGTGGCTGATTTCTAGTTTGATACACCATTGTGATCAGCAAAGATGTTTGAGATAAGCTCTCATGCTCATTCTCAGTTGCTTCAGTCATGTCTGACTCTTCGCAGCCCTATGGACCACAGCCTTCCAGGCTCCTCTCTTCATGGGATTTTCCAGGCAAGAATACTAGAGTGGGTTGCCATGCCATCCTCCAGAGATCTTCCCAACCCAGGGATTGAACCCATGTCTCCTGCATCTTCTGCATTGCAAGTGGATTCTCTTTACAGCTGAGCCACTAGGGAAGCCTGAGATAAGCTCTAGCCTCTTAAATTTGTTGAAGCGTGTTTTCGGACCTAATGTGTGGTCTATCCTAGAGAATGTTCCTTGTATGCGTGGAAAGAATATGCATTCTGGGTGCTTTGGATGTAAGGTCCTGTAGATATCAATTAAGTCTACCTAGTCTATTGTGCCATTTAGGACCACTGTTGTCTTATTGGTTTTCTGTCTGGAAAAATCTGTCCACTGATGTCAGTGAGGTGTTAAAGTTTCCTACTGTTATTGTGTTCCTGTCAACTTCCCCTTTATAACTGTTAGTATTCGTTTTATATATTTCAGTGCTCCTCTATTGGGTGCATGTATGTTAATGAGTGTAATATCCTTTTCTTGTATTTTTCCCTTTTTCATAATATAATGTCCTTTTTTGTCTTTCCTTATGGACTTTGTTTTAAAGTCTATTTTGTCCAATATGAGTATTGCTATCCCTGCTTTCTTGTCATTTCCACTTACATGAAGTATCTTTTTCCATCTTTTCACTTTCAATCTGTGTGTGTCTTTCATGTTGAAGTGGGTCTCTGGTAGGTCATTTTATAGGTTCTTGATTTTTATCCAATCTGAAATTCTATGTCTTTTGGTCAGAGGATGTGGTCCCTTGATATTTAAAGTAACTATTGATAAGTGTTACTTATTGCCACTTTAAGCCTTGTTTTCCTGTTGATATTGTAGTTCTTTTTTGTGTCGTCTTTCTGATTTTCCTTTTGTGCTTTGATGGCTTTTTTGTATGCTTGAGTTCCTTTCTTTTTGGTATTTGTGAACCTATTATATGTTTTTGATTTGTGATTACCCTGGTTTTTCAAGTATGTTTACCCATAACTATATCTACTTGCTATAAATTGATAGTCACACAAGCTCAAACACATTCTAAACAATCTGCATTTTTATAGTTCCTTCCTTCACATTCTGTGATTTTGATGTCCTGTTTTACATATCATTCTTTTGCTGATGATTGCAGTTATAATCACTTTTACAAAAAAGAAATTATTATTTTAATCTGTGTACTAGCTTATCTAAGTGATATTCAATTTTTTAATATATTTGCCTTTCCTATTGTGACTTTCCCTTTCCTATAGATTCTTGTTTCTTTTCCGTTTAGAGAAGACGTGTCAATATTTCATCTAGAATAAGTTTAGTATTGTTGAATTCTTTTCATTTTTCTTGTCAAGAAATTCTTTCTCTCTCCTTCTATTCTACATGATGATCTTGCTGAATAGAGTATTCTGGGTTACAAGTTTTTTCCTTTCAGAACTTTGAGTATATCATGCCACTCCCTTCTGGCCTGCAAAGTTTCTGAAGAGAAATCAGCTGATAGCCTTATGGGGAATGGGGGTAAAATATAACTGACTTTTTTTCTCTTGCATTTAGAATCTTCTCTGTAACTTTTGCTTTTTAATTATATTTTGGTGTGTGCCTGTTTGGGTTCATCTTGTTTGGGACCCTCTGTGTTTCCTGTACTTGAATACCTGTTTCTTTCTTTAGATTCAGAAAGTTTTCATCAGTAATTTCTTCAAATACACTTCTAATCCCCTTTTCTCTTCTTCATCTTCTTCTTCTGGAACTCTTCTTCTTTATGCAAAGGTTGGCGTGCTCTATATTATCCTATAGATTTCATATGTTGCTTTCATTTTTGTCATTAGTATTTCTGTCTGAGCTTCTGATTGGGTGACTTCCATTAATCTATCTTCCAGATATCTTCTTCTATGTTATTTGGTTGCTATTCATTGCTTCTAGATTGGTTTTTATCTCAGCAACTGAGTTGTCTAACTGTGATTTGATAGTTTCTAGTTCTATACTACAGTGATCTGTGTTTTTATCGATAATCTTTTAATTCCTTTAGCACGTTTATTACTTCCTTTTAGAATTCAGGGTCTGGTAGACTGGTGAGGTCTCTTTCCTTTTTTGTTCTTTCAGGGGATTTCTCTTTTAATTTGGAGTAGTTTCTCTGCTTTTTCATTTTACTTGACTTTATGGATTTAGGAGAAATAGTTAGCTTTAAAGGGCTTTTTATTTGGAAACACCCCTGTGTAGACTACGAATCTAATATTTTTGGTGCACAGGCTGGTTTCAGTGTAGGTGCCAGCAACATCTTTTCTCAGAGTATGCTGGCTATTATCCCCTTGATAGGGAAGTAATTGGTGATGTAGTGTCCAGAGCCTATGCTGGATATTGGGTGGGGCCTCCTCCTTGCTCTGTGGCTGTCTCAGCCCTGTCAGGGTGGTGTCTGTTCCTCAGTTGTTGGAGTAGAAGCCCTGAGGGTTAAGTTCAGTCAGACTCCTTTGCCTTTGAGTGCATGGCCTGCTTCAAAGGAGACGACCATGAAGCAAGTGAGGCCAATATGGTCACAGCACATCTATTACACTACCCATGCAGGTGTCTGCAGTTTTGCCTAGAAGCAGCCCAAAGTCACATCTTTTTCTCTGTTGTGTTCATCCCAGACCTAATATTAGGCTTTAGTGTGGAGAGGGCGGTACTTGGGCATTGCGGCTGCAGGAATTGAAATAGTTGTGCTGTTGCCTGAGACCTGGGTTGTCTCTGTGCCAAATGTGGCTCCAAGTTGTTGTGTGAGGTGGGTGGATCCAGTAAACTCCCTCTGGGAAACCACCCACTGCATACTCCGACCCAGGGGCTCTCCATCTGAGACTCAGCACCCACTGAGCATTTCTGTGGTATGATGTTTTACGTGCACCAACAAAATCCACCACAGCTGCACCTGGCCCTGCCATGCAAGCAGTGACAAAGGACTCTGAAGCCTGGCCTTAAATACACCCCAGACTATCCAGCCTATCTCCACTAAGCTAGATCGAGTCCTCTCCCAGAGTCTGTCTGCCAGAGATTCAGTGCTTAGTCACTGCACGTATCTGTAGCCCTGCCCCGTGCCCACTTCAGATTGGGAAATGTGGCAAGCCAGCTACCAGTGAGCCCACAGGCACTCCTCACAAGTAGAGTCTGGGCTTCTCCAGCCCCTCTGTCCCAGCTTATTTCCCAGCAAACAAGGGGGCTCCCCAGGGTTTGCCCTGTGTGGACCTTTTCTTCTTTACAGATCCCTCCCATGGAAGCCAGTCCTGTACTGATTCCTGTTTTCCCATCCTACTTGGTTGTGCAGAGACTCTTCTTGCAGCTTTGGTTGTATAGGAGATCTTCTGCCAGTTTCTAGTTGATTTTCTGTGAAAAACGTTCCACATGTAGATGTATTTTTGATGTGTTTGTGGAGGATAGTGAGCCTCACATTCTCCTACTCCACCATCTTGAAATACCTCCTCTAGGCTTATATCTTTACGGAAAACTATACTCTAAACCCTAGATATGATTAAGGGGTTAAAATAAACTTGGCATGTATAATAAACAAGAGTGAACTTCTCTCAAATCTATTTCAGATAATTTCTATCCTATTCAGGGTAACGTAATCATCTAGACCCTCCCAAACTCTGTGCTTGGTAGGATGAAGTATGGTCTTCTATCAACACTGCTTCCCAGCAGCTCAGTGATGCTGTTAACAGGTTCTGTGACTGGCAGAGAGAAATTTATCACTCTGGCATTGCTGAAAAAGTAGTCTGAAGTATGCAGAAACCAAATGTTCTTTTCTTTGATTCTAAGACCTTAATATTCAATCACTAATTATTCAGTTATAATTGATCAAAGTTATTTCCTGAGTAGTTTAGAGCATCATAGGAAGACACTAATTTTATACAAGTTTATTGTAAGAATCTTTGTTGTGAAGCCATTTGTGTTTTTCATTCTGGTTATCTCAGTTGAGATACAATACTCAGGAAATTACCTGTCTCAGAAACCATATCCATCGAACTTTTCCTAACATTCTTATACCAGATAATTAAGATTTAAATGAGTATCAAAAACTTCCTTGAAGGGAACTTAACTATGTTTTAATGAGCAAATTGCATTCAGAGAAAGATGGAGGTGATACTGAAGGGTGGTTCAGGTAGGAGAGTGGGACCATGGAAATACAGACTCATTCACTGTGTCTTAATGACAGCAGAGGTTTAAGAGCTCCTACTTTATCAATGAACCTAAGCTATTAACACAGGATGAGGGCTGCCCTCCTTTCAAGTCACTTTCTGATTGCCACTTCAGAAGGGAAGCAAGTGCCTGCTTTGCCAGACACAGACGTGGGTTAAGACCAGGGCTAGGGACACAGACACTGCTATAACAGAAACAGACAGTATAAGAGCCCCAGATTCATTAGCAGAACATTTATATCTTCTGCTTATTACCTTTTTCCATGCAGTTAGCAGAGGCAGCCAACATATGCTGCCAGTCACTTTCAGAGTCTCTCAGAAGCCAAAAGATTTTGAAGTCTCAGTCTATATAGAAATGGATAAATGTCCAGAGTTACAAAAATGTTAGTACAGTTTTAATATTTACATTTAACAAATCACTGCCTTTAAATCACACCAAAAAAAAAAATGAACAAAGTAATTATGGGATTTATGAAACTATAAGTCCTTTGCACTGTGGATGGTGTAGTCTAGATCGTAGGATATAAATTTGCCATGGTTCTTTTGGTCCTTTCAGTGCAACCCCAGACATAATATTCACATTTATACTTGAGACTTTTCATGCCTGGGAAGCCCAGGCAAGATGGCTCCCTGAGTCCCCTTTTGAAGGATACTGTTTACCTCTGCCAAATTTTCCTAGTTGAAAATCTTTCCTTAACCATAGGCCTATCACACCACCTGCACCAACTTATCGTGATATTCTAAAGGAGGCAAAAAGACAATTTGCAAAGAACCGAAAGGATTTTAGAATGTAAGTTTACTTCACACTAATGATAAATATAAAATCATAGACACTTTTAAAACTGGAAGTTACCATGGAAATTGTCTACAACTAAGCTCCTTATTTTACTGACAAGAAGAGTCACCTCTGAGCATCTTATAATAGACACAGAGATTCCTGTCAGGTAAGTGTCAGTGTATGTTGTAACCATGGCAACCAGGCATGTGTCAGGGATTGAAAGAGGGAAGGAAGCTTTCCTGTGGTTTGGGGGCGGGGGGTGTACCCCAACGTGGAGAAACCAGGGGAGAGTTTCAGAGAACAGAGATTGGAGTATTGTTTATTTACAAGGAAGCCCTGGAGAACAGACAGGTTGTTTGCAGTAGAAGGAGTTCTTGGAGCAGGAGTGGTGTGGAGGAAAGGCAGGGAGGTTTTTCTGAAATGTTTAAGTTTTTTGTGCTGAACTAAAAATGGTTACTCTTGGCCAGTTATAGTATTCTTATGTGCCAGGAAGCATGAAATGGCTTAATGAGGATGTCTTTTATGAGTTTTTATGAGAACAAGTTGGCAGGGTCCAATTCTTCTGCCTATGATATCAAGGTCACTGCCTAGCTGTTTTATTGCCCTTAAAGGGGAGAAAGGATGAGCATCCTACCCTTTTGGTACCAGATGCTGTTCAGGAAACACATCAAAGAGAGGTAAACCCAAAAGTAGTCAGCCAAGTCCTATTCCATCCAGCAGGCAGGACAGAAGTCTGAGCTGGTACTTCCCCTGGGGCCCCATTCCCCTCCCACTGATACACACACATGTGCGTGCACACACACAGACACACATACAGAACCCTTAGGCTTCCTATTTGCAGTGGGAAAAACAGGGATGGGTACCTTGTAAGACAGTCTGTATGGAAGCAGCAAGGTAGAGTCCAGACCATGCTCAGGTGACATGGATGATGCCTTTGGTGCATGTTTATAAGGGGAGATGTGACGGGGAACTCCTCATACCAAAAGTCATGCATTGGGAGGGAATGCTGAAAAGTTTTGTAAGGAACTTTTACTGATATGTGGAAGGCAGAAAATTGTTGATTTTTCTTTCTCAATGAGAACTGCCTGCATTATTTTAAAAATTTAACTCCAAACTTTGATTTTATAGAGAAAACCACATAATTAATGAAGAAATAAAACTCCTAAGACAGCGACAGGAAAAAGTTGACAAGGAGTTTCATAGGTTTGTTTCTTATTCAACTTTTAGTGCTTAAAAAAATTTTAATTGAATAAATGTGATATGTAAACCACAGTGGGTTTAACATGTAAAAATTCATTAACTGGAATATCTGCTGAAGTTTTCTACTCAATAGTTCATCTGGATTAGCACTATTTTATCCATATAATCACTTACTCTGCTAATTTAATTAATTGCTAAACATTATCATCATCTCCTTTTATTCCACCAGGCATAGGACTTAAGCTGAGGGCCTTTTAAAGATCCATAACCATGCTTTGCCCTACAGAAGATGTGAACTATAGAAAAACAACCTGTTTAGTTGGTCTCAGGCTAGTTCTTTGTCTCCCTTCTGCCCCTGCTGCTTCCCCTATACATACAAACATCGTACCCCCGAAACAAAGAAAGTAGGGCACATGTGTTTATTTCATAAATGAGGGTGTTAAAAAGAAAACTGTAAGGCATTGGGACTAACCCACTCTTCTTCCAGTATATCCACATAAGCAAGGATAAATGTCCAATGAGTACAGCACTTCAAATAAACCACAATTTTCTTCCAGTCATACTGCCATACTTCTGACTGCTATTTTGCAACTTGTAAACCCGGTCTCCCAGTCACATGAGAAAATTCAGCTCATTATTTTAAAAGCTTAGTTCACTTTTCACCAAAAATTTTATCACCCAGCTTTCACCTTCACAACACACAAATTATAAGATCTTATTTCCAGGTTCTCAAAAATCAGATCTATAGAGGATAGGATTTCTCACCACTTGTCTCACCCTTGTCCCAAGTTCCTATCCTTACTTGCTTGGCAGAAGAATGTAGACCAATTTTCAGAGCAACTCACAAGAAGTACTCAAATATGTGTTATGCAATGGCACACTGCTGGAGAATGTGAAGGGGGAAATACCCAGATGGATATCTAACTCCAGTGAGCCTGTTAAATTTACAGGCAGAGTGTTCAGGTTTCTATCTGTAGTCTTAGATACTCATGGAAAGGAAAGACAGAAAGATGGGAGATTAGGTAGTGGTGATGGTTGCAAAACTTTGTGAATATACTAAAACCCACTGAATTGTATACTTTAAAAGGATGGATTTTAGGGTATGAGATATATCAACAAAGCTGCTATTTAAAAATAAGAAGAGGGGGACTGTAAGTTAAAAGTGGGATGAAGATGGATTGATTTTTAACAAAACGAGATGAACCAGTCTCAGAATGACTTGCAGTCAAGAAGACTCTAAGAGGGTATTACTGAAAAAAGGGCACCAGGGATATTTTGGAGTGTATTTAAATAGTGCTATGAAGAAGAGACCCAAAATAACCATAAGAACCAGACTGAGAAAAGCAGGGAAGGAGAGCCCAAGAGGGTAATAAATGAGGAGAAAACCTAGGCTGTGGAGATAAAATTGGCAGAGATAAAGTAGAGAATGAGTGAGGGAGCATTTGTCAGTCAGAGAACACTAATGCAAGAGACCTCTAAGCAGCAGCCTCACTGCATGCTCACAGGGAACCCTAGACTAAATGCTAAAGAAACCCAGAGCAGGCCTTATAAGGGGTTAGCTAATCCAAACTTCATGCTTAAGCAAAGTGTGTTTGGAATTTTTAGAAAATTTCACTTCCTACAGATTTCACAGTATAATTTTTAAATGTTTCACTTGAAAATTGCCACTGAAATTAATAGCCTTCTTCCCTTTTCATTTTTCTTTCTCTCACCTATGTTTTTCTTGCTAATGTCTTTCCCTTGTCCCAAGTTCCTATCATTGCTTGGCTGTCTTCATCCGTAATCTCTGCAAAGGTTCCTGCTGCCTCTTCAATTCAGTTATTTAACTCCTTCATAAATATTTCTTGAGTGGAGTAGTTGGTGGCCAAAATCATGATAGATTCCTGGGTCCCCACCCTCAGTGAGCTTACAGTTTAGTAAGCACCCTCACCCTCTATCCTTTTTCATCTCTCTTCCCCGCCAAGATCTTTCCCAGACCAGTTCCTCTTACTCTTCCCTCCCCAGTGACTCATCCTAGTCTCCACTGGAGCACAGTGAGTGGAGTCAGGTAAGGGAATACTGTGTGAACCCTCTCACCGGAGAGGGTGCTTCACTGCTGGGATGCAGTGTCACACAGTATTTACAATAGAGGGCTCTAGTCTCACTGCTTGGGTACAAATCCTCTATTACTTGCTAGCTGTAGGACTGTGGACAGGCCGCTTAACCTATCTAAGCCTCTTTCCTCATCTATAATACAGGATAATAGTAGAACTTACTCCCTAGGATTATTGTCAGAGTAATTGAATTAATATATGCAAAATGGTAAATGCTAGCATATTAAACCCTGTAAATGTTGGCTCTTAGTTGGTGTCAGTATAAAAACAATTAGTTTGGTTACCAGTTGTCTTGCTTTCATGATTAGACTCCAAGCAAAGGCTACTAAGAAACCCTATGAAGTTAAGAGTGATTTTGAGAATTTCCTCCATAAACTGGTAAGTTTTTTTTTCTGAAAATAATTGAGAATTCTCTCTTTAGCTTCTCTTATGAAGACTGGAAAATACTTAATAAGCAATGTAGCATTTTCACATCCAGGTTACAGTAGCAGGAGAGAATACATTCTTGTTATTTAATCCTCCACATATACATTTAGTATAATCTCTGTCTCATGATTTGTGACAACTTCATGCTCACTCATCCCCACCTTAGCTTCTGACCAGGAGCATTTTATACAACTGAAAACCTCCAAATGCAGTCAGAATTTCAAACTAATAGAAAATTATTGGTGTTTGAAATCATATTTTATTTCCCAGTAATAATTCAACAAAAATATATTGGATCCCTATGTTAGATGAATGACCCTTGCCCTCAATTAACAGGAACATAAGAAATGATTAGGCTCTAAATAGGACTCAAATATAAGAAGGAAAGAAAAGGAAGGAGTTTTCTTTGTTCCCTTCCCTTCTCCTCCTCCTTAACTTACAGGCAATCCTGTTAAATCTAAAGGTCCTTCTTCCCTTCCAACAATAAAGAACATGTAGAGAATAGTGTACAATAAATCTGAAGGTTGGACATTCTGAGGTCAGGAATAAGAGAGAGCTTTTCATTTTCAGCATGCCAGGCTTCCATGCAAAAATCTAGAGCAATCCTCATTGGCTATTGCTGTAATGTCAAAAACAGATCAAAGAATCTAACCAAAGTCCTATGAACCAGAAAGGTAACAAAGGAGTACGTGCGTGCTAAGTTGCTTCAGTCGTGTCCAACTCTTTGAAACCCTATGGACTGTAGCCCTCCAGTCTCCTCTGTTTGTGGTATTCTCCAGGCAAGAATACTGGAGTGGGTTGCCCTGCCCTCCTCCAGGGCCTCTTCCCAACCTAGGGATCCAACCTGAGTCTCTTGCATCTCCTCCACTGTCGGGGTGTTAAATATTAGACAAATAGAACAATTCTTCCATGCACAAAAAATTATTCCTCCCATTATTTCATGATCTCTCTTGACTACTACTGCTAGAGACACAGGTACAGAGAAATATTTATTTAGTATAAGAAAATTGTGGAAGTATGCTGGTAAAGGGCAAATGACCTCAGCTGATGAACAGTAAACGGCTTAAGTATTAGGGAAACTACGTGAGCTGTGGAAAGCATAGCACACTGGAGAGTCTGGACCTCAGCTAAACATGGCCGCTACTTCCTCACGTCTAGGTCACTATGACTCTGCAGGAATGGAGACCAAAGTGTTATTAGATCTTTTACCATTTGCAATCCAGCTGCTGCTGCTGTATGTCACTTCAGTCGTGTCTGACTCTGTGCGACCCCATAGACAGCAGCCCACCAGGCTCCTCTGTCCCTGGGATTCTCCAGGCAAGAATACTGGAATGGGTTGCCATTTCCTGCTCCAATGCATGCATGCATGCTAAGTCACTTCAGTCTTGTCTGACTCTGTGCAACCCTATGGACAGCAACCCACCAGGCTCCTCCGTCCACAAGATTCTCCAGGCAAGAATACTGGAGTGGGCCAGAGTCTTCTGTAAAATTCCTGTGTAAGACTCGAGTTTTTAAATACCCTGGAGGTCAAAGTATATAAATCTGTAGATCAGACACAGCCTGTGGGCTGCTTGTTTGCAACACCTGGTCTACCTGCTGAACACAGAGCTCTTCAAAATCTGGTTCCAGCCAATATCACCAATCTTATTCTCCGCTACATCCATCCCAAGGCTAACCCTTCACTCCCACCAAGTCTTCTGAACATACCGTGCTTATCCATAATCATATACTTTGATCATCTGCATTGCCTATTCCCCAGCTTTCAAATTCCATTCATCCTTTAAGAAAGAAAGAAAGTCTTCCCTCCTGGCTTTGCTTCCCTTGGGCTTCCCTGGTGGCTCAGAGGGTAAAGAGTCTGCCAAGACCCAGGTTTGATCCCTGGGTCGGGAAGATCTCCTGGAGAAGGAAATGGCAACCCACTCTAGTATTCTTGCCTGGAGAATCCCCATGGACAGAGGGGCCTGACGGGCTACAGTCCATGCAGACCCGAAGAGTTGGACATGACTGGGCGACTTCACTTTCTTTAGTCCTCTCCTTTCCACAAATGAGTTCAATATCTTTCACAATTTCTAGAATAACACTAGGTGATGGTTTCATTGGAAAAATAGTTTTCTTCAAGCCCGACATCAAGATAACTACAAGAGTAGATTCAAACTTAGAATGGCTATGTCCTCCAAAGCAGAGTGTGCTCTATTTTGTAAAGAAGATTTCTCATGTGAACAATTTAAATAGAATAGCAAAGAAAAAGCAAGTGAATTTTTTACAATAATTCAGGTATCTTCAAAGAATTATATATCAATGAACCACAGATCTTCTGTGGAAAAATGGAAAATTATTAAAGGATTATAATTTTTAAATCAATTTTTAAAATGCAAGCAAATTTGACTTAAGCTTTCTCAAGTATTTACCTTTCTGCTAAGAATAAAAATGTACCAAAATTTATTTTAGAATAATGGATTTCCTAGTGCTTGTATATGACTGCTATTCTTTGAGAAATGTTACAACCAGTTTTGTCTCAGCTTCTCCGAAACTGAGATTCAAGAAGATGCCCAGTCTTTGAGCAAAACCAAGCTGAGAATAACAGAAAGTTGTGATAAACTTCTGGATAATTTATGCCAGATAACTGCTGATCCCTCAATTATCTGACTATGCCAGCAAAATGCTTTTTGGTCTAAATTGTGATATCATTCAGGGAGGTCTTCCTGTAGTCTATCTGAGGGACAGCCACTCATTAACCATAACCACGAGGCCAAACTTTCTGCCCATTTTGATAAACAGGAATCTACCAACAACCCTATCCAATCCCAGAACCCCCTCTCAGCCTTTTCATACCTCGCCTGCATGCCTCACACCTGGCCTACATTGGTTCACATATACAAACAAGCCTTGCTAGACATACAGTGAAGGATGCGAGGCACAGATGGATTCTCCTAGAATAGTAAACCTGCATCCTGGACTAGAGAGGCATTTAAGAAAAGGTAGGATAGAGTGGGAATAAAGCAAATTCCATGAATAAATTGAATTATCTGAATTAATATTTGGATAATTCTCTATTTCCATGTGCACAGAGATAAAAACTTGAAGTATTTTTTTTTTTAATCTAAAGTTTCTCTATTATGATAGAGAAAGCTCAGGGCCAAAAGAATTGAAAGTAATTGTTTATATGATATCAAATGGTTAAAAAAATTAAGTCAGCCTGGGATTTTCTTACTGAATCCATTTTTTGAAAAAAATTTAAGTGATCCCCCTCAAGTTGATAACTGGGAGAATCTCACTTTCAAGTATACAATATTCAGAAAAATCTGTGAATCCTTAATAGTGTATTATTTTAATAGCGTTTTGAAGCTCGAACTGAGAGAGAATTTCTGGCATCACTGTCATCATCATCATCATCATCAATAGAAGACTACAACCCTGAGGAAGAAGAATGCCGGAAGAAACCAGAAGTAAATTGTATTTAAGAATGTATGTTTAATTCAGGTACAATCCATGAGGTACCAGTATTGATGGTCTTTTACCACGTGTCTTTAAAAATCTTGAACTCACTAAATCTAAGTAAATTATCTTAAGAGATCTCTATCCAAGCATAATTTTTGCCCTTATTGTTAGAAAACATATTTCAGGTGGAAAAATCATCTTTATGAAGTATGGGGAGCTTGATGCTTTTGAAGCATCAAGAAATATATCTTGATAATAGCAACCATTTCTTCATAATACAAAACAGAAGGAGGATTAATTTACTGTGGCATGAGAAGTCCTGCCAGTCCCTAAATGCTCTAAATAGTTTCTTGGAGATTTTTTACATTGTTTAGGCCTCAAGGAAAACCAAAGCTCCACCTCCAGGTTTGGTAGCAAACAAACTCTGCTTCTCCAGCGCTAAGCTTCGGTTGGTCCTCTGGTAATAGGCTTCGTGCACATTTGCCAGGAAGCTGGACAGCTTGTCAACAGGTACTATTGAAACTGTGCAGCCTCCCCATCCTGCTCCAGTAAGTCGTGATCCTTGAGCCCCAAATTTCCTAAAACAATGAGAAAAAAATTAGAACTTGCAAATGAAAATGAGAATTGATTTTCCTGGTGCTTCAGAACACTCCAAGAACTAAGGAGAGATTATGCAGTATGCTTTGTTTTGTGGGTTTCTATGTTGTTGTTTTTTTTCAGTGTTGTCAAACATTTTAGGACATTACAAAATTTGTACTGTTGTCAGAGGTGATTTAAAATTTAACTGTATCTAAAACTAGCCCCAAGTTTTGGCTCTTTAGTAAAAGTCAGTAGTACTCCTATTTCATGAGGGCTGGCGATAACTCCTTGTAGTCTTGATTCCATAAAGCCAGCATTTGAAGAGTTATATAACAAGTCTTCAGGTGATCAAGAAGAGGGAGTAAAAAGAAAACAGGTAGTACACATAATCAACAGTATGAATCAGAAGGTTGCTCCATAACAGGGCAAATCAAAATTTAAAGTGCAAGTCTTACACATACAAGTGAGAGCTTCCTCTGGTGGCTATTTAGCTGCATTCAGCTGCCTAGAACAGATAGCCTAGATTTGTGCTAAATGAATTTATCAACAAAGAATGTTACTAAACTCTAAGTTAGTTTATCTGCTAACCTCTAAAGGGAAATTATGCAGACCTTTCCATAAGAGGGTAGTGGTCTAGCAGGTCCATCCTCATTTTCCCTGTGCCTTCAGGAGCTGGTTCTGATGACTGGACTCAGAATTTCTCATCTGACAAAATGTGTGGTTGAGATGGAAATGACTATATAAGCCTCCATGCAGCAAGAGGTAATTTTAGTCACCATCAACCAGGCACAGTTTCAAACCTAAGATTTATACCAAAGTGAAAGGCCCTACACAAGTACAAAGATCACTCATCTTTAAAAGATGCAATTTATCCTGACAAGAACAGTTCATATGTGCTTCCAAATTCATCCTAATAAAATTTACTCCAAATTCATAGCAGATTAAGAAAGTCATAATTAATTTAGCACAATTCTGTCCCTTTTTCCATCTAAATGAGCTACTTTATTTCCTGGAAAATATCAATAGAATATTACCCCTATTCTAGGACATGAGAATTATTGCACATCAGTAATTCATTTTCCCCTCAATGATTTTCTCAGTTGATTTCTTTTCATCATCTGTTATATTCATTAAAATATGTTTTTCATATGAAAGTAGATGTCTAGAGAAGAAAACAAAAATGCTTGCAAGCAAATAGATTATTATCTCCTCCTGCTCCTCAAACATTCAGTTTATGGAGCCTAAACTGAAAAGTTTCACTTACCCTAAGATTCTAGTATTATCTTGAGTTCCTAGGCTGGCAAGGGGCTAGTTTGCAAGTTGGTGGAATAAAAAAAAAAGTTTCCACACAGCCATATCAAACTATCTCTTCTTGTGGAAGGTGCTGAGAAAAACAGGTGTCACTGAAGTATCTCTGAAAGACACTAAAATCTAAGCATCAAAGCCAGCATGGTATGGTTTAGAGAACAGTATGCCCTCTTATTTGATTTTCTAAGACCCAAACTATGCCATTTTTCTGGCCTCAAGTCAACCAAGTCTTTTATGGTCTTCAGTGGACTTCTAGGCATATTTTCTTACACTCTCTCATTTGAACAGTTTTTGAAAACTGTGGTCTCAAAATTGAATCTAAAGCAAACTGAAAGTGTTTCTAACTGGCTGCAAAACCCATAGGAATTTTGCCAGGGGGCCTATTTTCCTGACTCTCCTGCCAGTTTCCAGAGGGCAGACACTAGAAGTCTTTCTAGGTAAATCATTCACTTTTAAGTCTCCAGAGCTGCTCTGTCACCACCCTGACTGCTACAAATGAAAATGAGCTGGATTGCATCAACCACATGGTCTGAAATCATCAGGGCTCAAATTTCCCCAGTAGAGAACGGTAAGTGCTATTATAAACAGCCCTCTGTCCCTGAGTCACTGGCACTCGTGATCACAAACCAGGGGCTGTCCCAACAGCTAGTCAGCAGCCTGCCCAGCTATACACACTTACAAAGGCAGTGAGATCCTGCCTGCAGTGTGCCCTGCTGGTATGTGGCCATAGAAATTGTGTGAGAGAGCCAGAGTTAGGAAACCAATAAGCTTTAAATCAAGAAAAAAGTAGGTGAACTAAGGGTGTTGAGTGAACTTTGCACAATTGCATTTTTTTCCTGGGAAGCTAGTGAGACATTAAAAATACAGCTCCTGAGCTATGGCACATCAGAGAAGCAATACAAAAACTAGGAAAACCAAACCCCTAAAATCCCAAATATCACTTTAATGATTGTGGTCACTTGATTGGGACTAACATGGAAGGTTTGGTCAAAACAACAAAAGCAGCCTCAGTCTTATAAGGCATGATCTACAAAACAAAGGCTAGGGCAGATAGAGATTATAAGGAATGTTCCCTTTGATACCTTTTATCACTGAAAAGTGTACTCCTATAACCAGCTTTCTAGGCACCTAAGTATAGCCTGAATAAAATTTCCTACTTTTAAATGAACTGAGGTGACCATAAAGCACTGACAAAAGAAAGGCATGGATGGTGGCCTTGAGGGAGGAGGTGAGAGATCCAGTAAGTCCCAACTTTGCCACAAACTGCAGAGGGAAAGCAAGGAATTGTGCCTTGTATTTTAATTCAATTTTATTTCAAGATATATATTGATATATTATACAAATAGATACTAAGTTATTTCAGAAAAATCTTGAATTTAGGGACAGGTTATTATCTATCTCTCTAATTCCAGCCCAGCATAATTCCAGGCATTTATTTGTTTCTAATAATTAATGTTCAAAACTTCAATTATGTGAAACAAAGTAAAATAATAAAGGAAAATGATGATGCTTGCCCCATAATAAAATAACTATCTTAAATGAACAAAATGTAAATTGTAATAAATGTCTAAATTTTAAATATATTGAGTAAAATAAAACAATTTGAAACAATTATATGTGTATTTTATATATATATATATATATATATATCAGTCATCAGTTATGTACTCTTTTTCTGGAAAGACTTCTAGCTTCTGCTCTTAAGTGTATAATTTTCTGATTAGAACCTCAGGAAAACACAGCTTCTAGAACAATTTCTATAATTTTTATTAGAAACACTTTCAGATTGCTTTTGATTCAAGAAACCGTAGACTTCAAATAGTGTTCAAATGAGAAAGTATAAGAAAATATAACCACATGTCCATTTTATAAATTTAAGCCACAAAGGTCACTGAAGACCAGTTGGTTTGTCCTGCAAATGGCATACATATTGGGGGAGAGGAGTGTAGGAGCAGGGGGACAATAAATGGAGGACAGAAACCCAAAGAGAAGTGAGCCGCTAAGGCAGCTGAATGGCTCTCTTCCTTTTTCTTGACAGTGTTCAGATTAGCCCATAAAATCATGAGGAAAAGAGCACACACAGGTGGATTTACACTTCATTCTTCCCTACTCCCACCTGCTTAGGAAAATGGCTGCAAGAAGCTAAGCCGCACAGCCAGCCATGGAATAAAGTTGTGGGAAGACTTCTGAGGAAGCCCGCAAATGAACTTCTGTAACCTTTGTTGGTCTTTTAAAATTTGTCATTTATCTTCCTTAGTAGCTTGGGCAATAACACCTCAGTGAGTCCTAATTTCAACAAGTGTCAAAATGGAAATAAAGGCATTAACTATTTTTTAGGTATTATATAACCAGGGAAACCAATAAAGAATGAGCTGTCTCATGTATAACTGACTTGGTTTCAAAATTGTTTTGTGTTCCTCAAGAAATCCCATTTTCTTAAAATTTACATTTAGTTCATTTAAAAGAATCATTTTATAATTTGGCAAGCCTCATCTGTTTTCTTCATTATTTCATATAATTGAGGTTTTCTAATTTAATTAAAAAAATAAGCAGTCTAACTGAATAAGTATAATTTCCTTCTCCCTCTCTGGCCCTTTCTTTGGATTTTAAACTGATTTTCTCTTGAAGAGCAGTAAAAGGCTCATCTGAAACAAATTCAAGTATCTGTGATCTCTTCTATCCTTTTTCCCCCACTTCTCTCCACTTGAGTCATAAAGCTGTCCTTGTCCTATAGACGAGCTACCTAGAGACACCTAGCTCAGACCACATTAAGATTTGTAGATAGTGCCAAGTATTCTACATATCAACTCCTTCATTCACTCAGTCAGTCAGTTGTCTTTTCAAGCAAATAGTTTCCAAGCAGGCCTTCAGAAAAACTAAAAGAATTTTAAGTGCCACAAGTGGACCAGGGAAGGTGATCTAAAGAGTCTTTGGCAGTGCTCCTCCTCAACTTCAGCTTCCCTCTTCTGGTCACCGCAAGGCAACCAACCTTCTCAGGCTGCCCAGTCTTAGTCAAAACTTGCGTGTTGGTGTTAACTTTTTTAAGGAGACAGGGAATTATGGAGGTGGTGGTAGTTCTTACACAAAACAGTACTCTACCAAACAATGACTTTATGGTACCAGTGGCCCACACCAGACCTTGCCAGGTCCTTCCCAGCACATCCCACACTTGCTTGCCCACTAAGATAGTCATAAAGCTGCAGAATAAACCAGGGCTTAAGAGAGTTGCCATTTTAATTTGAACCTTTTTCATTTACCATTTACTACTCTCCTACTGTCTTTCTCTCCTGTTTTAACCATTCTGTGTTACCACTATCTTGCATTCTTCTGCATTCCTCCCTTTTCCCCTCGTACGTCCACATAAACGAAAGTGCCAGAGCTTTTGAAAATGGAGTTTAGACTACAGTTTCCTGTGGGACACAAATAGCCCTATGAAAAGTATGTGCTGACTTAGGAAGTCATAGCATTAATGACTACATCTACTTAATTCTCCCAGAGTATCCTCCTCTGAGGTTGCTCTGCTACTCAAGACCTTTAGTAAGTAGCAATCAACTGGCATATTTGGAGAATAACACCTGCTGCCCACAGTGACAGCAAAGATAAAATTAATTATTTAAGAAGCTAAGAGGCCAGACAACTATTCTGGCCAATATTTCCAACATGCCAAAAGATAATCTTTCAATATGGGAAACTCAGTCCAAACAGTCCATATAGAATAAGAAAGTAATTTCAATACTTAGCAATTCCAAACAAAACAACCATAAAAAAGGGAGTGAGCTCCTTACACCAGACCCAACTGAAAATCAGTACAGCAGATGAAAATGGTCTAGACAGAGACAGTTTAGGTGCCATTAAGAAAAGGAGTTTCCAAAAACAAATAAATGAAAAATCAAAAGGCATGTTCTTCTGAACCCTTTTAAAACACAGCCACTAAATCTTCCACTAGAAGCACATTTTCAAAATATATATATAGATCGATAGACTGCTAGAACAGAAAAACATATTGGAGATCATAAAGCAAGGTGATAGTTCAAATTCACAAAGCTCAGAATGACACAAGGCAGAGCTAGAACACATCCTTCCTAAATTCCAGCCCAGTTTTCATCCTTCTCCACACACTGCCCTTCCCTGCTCAACATGGCTTTGCTCCATGTTCAAATACTGGAACCTATGAAAACCAGAGCCTCCATCATTAAAGCTTTAATAAAGGAAAATAGGTTAAAATAAAGTCCCTCCCTGGTGGCTCAGATGGTAGAGAATCTGCCTCCAGTGTGGGAGATGCAGGTTCAGTCCCTGGGTTGGGAAGATCCCCTGGAGAAGGGAATGACAATGCACTCCAGTATTCTTGCCTGGAAAATCCCATGGACAGAGGACCCTGGAGGGCAGGCTATAGTCCATGGGGTCACAAAGAGTGAGACATGACTGAGTGACTAACACTTTCACTTTCAGTATAACCCAAGGAGAGAGAAACAGGTGTGGCCAAAAAAAAAAAAACACTGGATGGGGAGAGCTAGGCTTTCCCACCGACTCATTATGTTACCTTGTTCCAATCTCTTACCCTCTTAGAACTCTCTTGGATCTCTAAGGCCTCTCCCTGCTTTCATATCTTATGGAACTAGAAGATCATTCTGACCCAGAAATGTGAAGCCTGGCCCCCTAAAATATGGCTTTCACAGAAACAAGGAAATTTTCTCTGGTCAAAAACCCAGAAGTCATCTTGATTCCTCACTTTCACCCATACAGCAATCTTCTTGACTCTTCCTTCAAGGCACATCTGGCATAAAATCAATTCACACTTCCATTGCCACCTTTTTCTACTCAGAGTCCTTCCAATGGCCAACAAGCTTCAGTGGTATGACTCCCCATGACCTCTCCTACTTCATCACCTGCTACTCTCTCCTCCTGTACTGCCTCCCATGCATACTGGTCCTCATGCTGTTCCTCACACGTGACAGTCACTGTTCTCATTTCTTCACCTCCTTCAGGTCTTTGCCCAACTATTTCTTCAGAGAAGCCTTCTTCAGCCAGTCAATATAAAGACTACCACCTACCCCTAGGACTCTCCAGCCTTTCTATTTTTTTCATAACACTTACCAGTCCCACTCTATTTTTAGTTGTCATTTCCCTCTTTACCCATGTGAATGTATGCTGCATAAAGACAAGAGCTGGTTGACCATGCCGGAACAAGAAAGTCCATTTGAGAATTCCAGGAGGCTGGCAAATACCCCTCCACTGCTTTTCAGATGGGATTCAAACTATCCTAGTACCTTCTTAGCAAAGATGCTCCTGCCTAATTTATACAGAAATCATTCCACTTCCTGTTATTTCCAGAACTGAACAATATCTGCCCTTGATAGTTTCAGAAAAGAGTACTTACAATGAAATAAGCTCTGAAAGCCTTTTTGGCAGATAGTGAGCAAACAATGACAGAGTGATTTTCAGCAAGGTTGTGTTCAAGTCTCTCAGCAAGTTAGGGTACACATGCCATTTGCGATCACTGGAGCTACTTAGTTTAAACTTTTCAGGCTGGGAGTGTGGCAATGAGTGAGGCAAGCCACAGGCGCCAAGTGGTTAATTATATTTTCATTGCTAATTGCAGGCAGTTCTCTCTGATTTTCTCACAATGGAAAGAACATCAATCCATTTGAGAGTTCTCCCAATTTCCCTTTCTGTCCTCCAAGGTCAATGAGCTCCTTTCTGGGTAAAGGAACCATTCTACTCTATTATCCCCATTCTCCAGCAATTATAAGGACGTTGTTCTCAGGCTTTGTGGAAGAGTTTCCCTCTTTACATTTGTGTTTCAACTGTACATTCATAAACTGGGCTTTCTTCAATCCTTTTCCCCAAATTGTCTAACCTAAACCTGGAAAACAGGAAATGCTGCCTCTGAGTAATTCCTACAGCATCCTCACCCCGATACACTTCTGTTAGGCTTGAGGTCCTCTTTCCTTTCTCTCTCCTCTTTTGAATAAAACTGTTAAACTTAGGACACCAAACAGGAGATACTGGTAGAGCTGCATTGTAGTGGAAACCATTGCTTAAAATACCATGAGAAAGTAACAACAGGGTCTGTGTCTGAGAAAATCTCCCTGAAACATCATCCAAAAATGGAAAAGTATTTTTTATGATGTTGTGAAGAACTGACTCCAAACCTGGAACCTCATAAAGCCATGGAGTCGAGTCTCCAATCTTTTATCTTATAGATTTTCAGGAGGGAATAAGTCTAGCTCTATGTCACAGACAAACCCTCTGATACAAAGTGGGAAGGATCTTCCTTCACTGAGAAGATTATAAAAATGCTGCTTTTTTCCATTAAACAGTTTCCCTGGTGGCATCCTGCTTTTTTCCCCCATTAAACAGTTTCCCTGGTAGCATCCCACCACACTGCTCTTTCAGCCTCACCGACAGATGTCCACCAGCTGGTCCAGCTCAGGGCAGCTACACTCGTACATGTCCCGGCAGCTCACGTGGCTCTGGTTCATTAACTCCCCCAGCAGCTGGACCATGTTTTCAGGTGTTTCTTCACATATCTTCTTAAACTGGAGCACTCTCGCAGCCTCACTGTACACGTGCTTTGCCCGCTGGTAGAGTTTGAAGGTGAGCACTTAGGAAGGAAGGTTATGGTGGACAGAGTTAGAAATAGTTACTGGCCAGAAAAAAAAAAATTCAAAAGAAAAAGAGTTACTGGACAATTCAGTGCAAAGAAAAATATAGTTATTGAGAACTTCCATTTCTTTCTTTATTATTAATACCTTAGATTTTAAACAGGTCTTTCTGAAAGATTTCCTTATAGTCTAAATTACTCACTTTTCAAGTCAATTTTACTTTAAGGTCACACATCTAGGAAGTGGCAGAAGCAGAACAAGTCATGATGTCTTACCCCACAGCCACATTCTTTCCACTGTGATCCACCAGAAACAACCCCTGAAAATGCTTATGCTAGAACTTTTATTTATAAAAATGTTTCTTAGAGATAAGCACAATTACTTCTGTATGTATGTGTGTAAAAAACCATATGTATATATGTGTATATACTGTAGCATTATTTATCACAGCAGAAACTAAGAATGAATCCACATTGCTAACAACAGAAAATATTTTTAAAATTATGCTACATCTATTAAAAAATATGCTATACTACTGCTACTAAAGCATTATATTACTCCATGGGAAATTGTTCATTATTAAGTGAAAACATAAAATATAAAACTGTACATTTTAATTTTAAAAATTATAAGAGAGCATCAAGATTTTAACAGTCATCATCTCTGTGGTACATTGTGGGTGGCTTTATTTTCTCCTTGATGTATTTCTGTGCCTTCCAGATTATCTGGAATGACTCTTACTTCAGTTATAGAAACATGTCCTACTGCAATGACTGTGTTTATAGTACTCATATGTTCCCTTGAATAACAACCAAAACCTTCTTACCATTTTTACCCATGCTGAACAGTGGCTGAGTGAGTGTAGTGCCTCTGGAAAAAAACTTGAAAAATACATGGAGGCTAATCTGCCTGTCCTGCTGGAAAAAGCCTGGGCTAAGAATCCAAAGGTCTGTTATGTCTTCTCAGCCGTGTGACAACTCACTGTATTCAAGTTGCTATTTCTATAGGGCTCTATTTCCCCATCTTCAAAATGAAGTTGAAAATTATTTCTCAGGATCCTTCCAGCTCTAACATTTTATGATTCTATGAAGAACTCCCTCCAAGCATTCCCCTCATATTGTTATATTTTGGGAAGAGGATGATAATTATTCTACTCTCTGCCCTTCTCTACTCTGCTACTGCCCCAGGACGCTGACCTGGTTGGACTACACCAGTGGGCTCCCTTGCCTTTAGATTAGAAAAAGGGTGAAGATCAACGAGAGGTGGGAGGGAAGAGAGTGAAGTTGTAGGATCTCTCCCTGGCTCCCTCCTTGCAGAGCCACCTGAAGCTGGCCCTGTCCCCTCAACTGAAGGACACTGAACATACTTTCAAGGTAGCTTTTTCTACATGATTCTCTCTTCCAGGGTCTGCCTCCAGGTTCGTCTCCCCTAGAATATTACTGCTTTTTCAGTAGTGCTTTTATAATTTTATATTAAAAAATACCAAATGCATGACAACACACTTAAGAACCAACAAATTATATTAAAGTTTTAGGTTACATTTTTTTCCCTTCCACAGTACCACCCTCATAACTCATATACTTATCATATACTTTCCATAGTAATTGTCTCCACAAAGTTTGCCAGCTCCTAAAGACAGAAACCAGGTCTTCTGGTTCCATGCATTTGATAGTCTGCAACCTTGTACTCCACAGGACCTTCACCAGTGCCTTACATGACAAGTGCACAACGGGTGTTCACTGTTGAACACTCAGAAGGATGATTTAACTCCAGTTCAAAATCAAGATACCTCCATTTAGACATTGTTATTTAAAAAAAAAAAAGTGTAGTGCCAGTACTCACAGCTTACTAAAAATGTAGAAGTTGAGGAAAGTGGGCAGCCAGATTCCCTTTGGTATTGAATCTACAGCTACTAATACTACATAGGATGAAAAATAAGACAAAAAGTGAACTTACAAGTTAAATGTAGGTGGGATAAAAATACAACAACATGCTTTGCTCCACCAGTAGCCAGGTCGTGTGACTCAGTGCACACTGCAGTGTGAATTTGTTATTTCCATCAATAGGTTCAATGGAAATGGGAATATTACATATTATTGGGAATTGTTATATATTAAAATATTTTAGGGTCTAGGTATAAAAATCTCTTAAGGTAAGAAAGTCTTAACAATACCCAATACTGGCACATAGCATCTGCAGCAAAGTTGTCTGAAGAAAAAGCACTAGTAGATTTAACAAGAACTCCTTCAAAATCCCTGAATAGAGAAGGGAAAAGATGGGCCATTGGTAGGCATGTATCTACATTAGACAGTACCAATAATTTTATACATGTTAATATAATCCATGTATATAAAGAAAGCTGAGTGCCGAAGAATTGATGCTTTTGCACTGTGGCATTGGAGAAGACTCTTGAGAGTCCCTTGGACTTCAAGGAGATCCAACCAGTCCATCCTAAAGGAGATCAGTCCTGGGTGTTCATTGGAAGGACTGATGTTGAAGCTGAAACTCCAATACTTTGGTCACCTGATGCGAAGAACTGACTCATTTGAAAAGACCCTGATGCTGGGAAAGATTGAAGGCGGGAGGAGAAGGGGACGACAGAGGGTGAGATGGTTGGATGGCATCACTGACTCAATGGACATGAGTTTGAGTAAACTCCAGGAGCTGGTGATGGACAGGGAGGCCTGGCGTGCTGTGGTCCATGGGGTTGCAAAGAGTCAGACACGACTGAGCAACTGAACTGAACTGAATATAATCCAGATTATAGAATACACATTTTGAAAGGGAGGAAAATGACTTCGGTAACTATAGTTTAAAAATAAGCTTTTTAAAAGTTGACACTGAAACAAAATGTTTAAAATTCTAGCTTCAGGATTCCATATGTTTCAGTTTTATTTGTGAACTATTTCACCTCCCTAATCATGGGCCAAGTTGCAAAATGAGAGCACGGGGGTAGGGTGGGGAGCATACATAAGAGGAGAATACTGGTTCATTTTTACTGTAATGTCTCATTTCCAAAAAATCATCTAGTTTCCAGGTCCACTGATATTTATGGCTGCAGCACAAAAGGCACAATAAAGCAACATCCACTAACATTGTAAAATAGTGCTATTGAGCTGACAAACTGCTGTGCTATGTCACAATTTGTAAAGAATTTTTTAAACTTCAAATTATATACAGGGCAACAAAGGAAATACAATAGCATGTTCCATACGCCCATCGCCTAGACTGAACAATAATTTTTTGAAATATTTGCTTCAATATTTTGCTAGTGCTTTAAAATAAATTATACATGTGACATTTCCTTCCTATATATTTCAGTGTGCAACTCTATAAAATACGGATATTTTCTTACATAACCTCTGTATCATTATCACATCTAACAAAATTACCAATGATTCCTTAACATTGTTTCATATTCAGTCCATATTTAAATTTTCCCAGTTGCTTCAGTCAATTTACAGCAGGATCCAAGCAAAGTCCACACATTATATTCAGTCTTATGTCTTATAAGTCTCTTTTAATCAAGAATTTACAGTGATTTTTGATACTCTGGAATGTCAATGTCATATATATATATATATATAATACAAATATATTTTAGGGCCATATACTGTAATAAAATTCAGTGTCAACAACAACAGTCCATTAGCAACAGCCTGCTTTGGTTTTCCTCTAGGACTACATAGTTCTTTAAGATTAAATATTTTTCCTTTAGGATTAAATATTCTCAAGTAGAAACTCTCTAGAGAGATGTGGTGTTTTTTTTTTTTTAATTAAACCTCAGAACTGGTGTTCTTATTTGTGATAAGAAACATTCAGAGGGTACTGAGCAGATTACTAGAACCTCCCTGTGTCTACTCTGTTTTGTCAAGTGTTCCACAGCAAGGCTTCAGGACAGGAATGTCTAATGAGGACTCTCGCTGGGCATTCTGAAAGTGCGTGAGAGACTGCCATGGCTCACACCCCCTGATCAGTAGTAACTCAGACAACAAAGGAAAGGGCAGAAAGGGCATCTGTTTTCAATTGTGATACAAACATCTTGCCAAAGGCTACAACTGATTTGGAGACCACCATTCAGGACGGAAAGCAGTTCTGCATTGGCTGGACATCACAAATGCTCTCTGGATCCAGGGTTCTGGCTTGTTATATGCTGGCAATTCAGAAGGTCTCTGTTGTGCAGATACCAGAAAATCCAAGAAAATCTGAAACTCTGTGGACAAAGCTTTCTTCCTTGTCCAGTTAACTTTTAAAATGGATGCTCTATCTCTCTTATAATCCTTGAGGGCAATTATTATATTAAAGGATGAAGGAATTGTTTCTTACTGCATGAATGCTCACTGCTATATGACTACTTCCAACACAAATACAGTTTAAGAATATAATACCAGGTGCCATTTTCCTGAAACATTGCCAGTGTCCTATCCTATCCATGGGAAATCTAAGGCTTCAAAGTAGGATATATCATGTGAATTCTGACACAATCACTTTCTCCTCTGTGAATCTTTGGTAATTACTGAATCTGATCCTGAAATCATGGCAGAGATTCTGAGATCTAAATGATCACAGCCATATACATTTAAACTGTAATAATTGTATAGTAAGTTCACTTGAATAATTTAGTTGCTAGCTCTAAAATTTCCTTTCCCAACGACTTCCTTGCTGAGCCTCCAGCTCACCACACAGGCTCCTGCCTTGGACCCACTGCATCAGCTGTTCTGTTGCCCTGGAATGTTCTTCCCCTGATCTTGACATGGCTAGCCCCTCATGGTCATTCAAGTCTCAGATGTCACAGCATCAGGAAGACCTTCCCCCATCTCCAACCCAGAATAATCACACCCACACACACACACACATTCTTTCCATCCTATTTTTTTCTCCCAAAACTATTTATTCTCACAAATACTGTCCAATTTTCTTGTGCTCATTTGTTCAGTGGCCTGTGCTTATCTCTCAACACTGGAAGTTCAGCTTCAGAAGAGCAAGGGCCTTGTCTAATTTCTTCACTTTTGTATCTTCAGCAGCTAAAATGGGATCTTCTGGCACCACAGGAGGGGCTCAATACAGGTTTATTGAAAGAATGGTTCAGTTCCTGGTCCTTGTATGAAACTGTACCAAAATTTTGATAATTATAGCTTACTAGTGCCTTCACCAAAAAGTGGGGGAATTTTTCTAAGAAAAGTTTGGAAATAATCATTAACAGTAAACTCCAGTACCCAAAGTGTACTTAATAACCATTAGCACAGATGACTGAGATTATTTTGTATCGTATTTTGTTTCACAGATGTGAAAGAGATTTCTAAAACAAGCAAAATGTGCTTCAAATAAAAGGAAAATATAGAAAATAGATAACTAGTTAAAATAAAGGGTTTTATTACCTTTAGACAATCTGTAACAAAATTGTGCCTACTCACTTTTACCATAAAAGGATGGCTACATAGCTTATGATCACATGCTATCTCTAATCAAGGAATCTAAGTGAGTCAGTAAGTGTTAGTCGTTCAGTTGTGTCTAACTCTCTGCAACCCCATGGACTGTAGCCTGCCAGGCTCCTCTGTCCATGAGATTCTCCAGGCAAGAATAACCCAGGGATCAAATCCAGTTCTCCCACATCACAGGTAGGTTCTTTATCATGTGAGCCACCAGGGAAGCCCAAGGAATCTAAACCAGGACACAAATAGTTAGTTATCTTGTTATGCCTTTGGTAGGAAAAGATGAGAAAAAGCTTGTGACAGGAGAACATACTGGGCATCATTTTCCTCATAAAAGCTCTGAGAGCAGCAGGTCAGCAGTAGGTGGAGGACATGCTTATTCAATGTCTGGAAGAACTCCTGATTTAATTTTAATTTCTACGCTCAAGAACTGGTACCCTTTCCTTTATTACCTCATCTTCTACTAAGAGAGATACCAGAAGCACTGAGTAAGATGACCATCCAACAACAGTCAACCAAACAGTCCTTAGTGAGCCCTGGCTGTGTGCCCCACCCTATGCTATCAGTTCAGTTCAGTTCAGTGCAGTCGCTCAGTTGTGTCCAACTCTTTGCGACCCCATGGAATGCAGCACGCCAGGCTTCCCTGTCCATCGCCAACTCCCAGAGCTTGCTCAAACTCACGTCCATTGAGTTGGTGATGCCATCCAACCATCTTATCCTCTGTCGTCCCCTTCTCTTCCTGCCTTCAATCTTTCCCAGCATCAGGGTTTTTTCCAATGAGTCAGCTCTTCACATCAGGTGACCAAAGTATTGGAACTTCAGCTTCAGCATCAGTCCTTCCAGTGAATATTCAGGACTGATTTCTTTTAGGATTGACTAGTTTGATCTCCTTGCAGTCCAAGGGACTCTCAAGAGTCTTCTCCAACACCACAGTTCAAAAGCATCAATTCTTCAGCGCTCAGCTTTCTTTATAGTCCAGCTCTCACATCCATACATGACTACTGGAAAAACCACAGCTTTGACTAGACGGACTTTTGTTGGCACAATAAAGTTTTTGCTTTTTAATACACCACCTAGGTTTGTCATAGCTTTTCTTCCAAGGAGCAAGCATCTTTCTTGGAAGAACCCTATGCTATAAATGACAGGAAAGACGTGTGAAAGAGAAGCCCCTACTATGAGAGACTTATGACTTAGTTAAATAAGACAGACTATGAGACCACTGGACAATGACCAAATGCAGCAGATATTCAAGAGCTGGAAATACTAGAGGTGGACCAAGAAGATAGGGTTTGTGGGAGAAAGAGCCATAGTGGGAAATGCCAGAGCCACAGATTCCTTGCTGTGAGGACAGGATGGCCAAAGGCCCAAGCTGGGAACAGGCAGAGTATGTTAATGGGCTGGAGGGGGCAAACTAATCAGACCCCAGGCCAGTTTCTTGAGGAGGCTGTGCTCACATCTGAAGCTTTAACATCCTCTTCTACACACATTATACAAAGGTTGCACACTCACAACCATGGTCAATAACCAACCACAGTGATGCTTTCTTGACCCACATACTTTTTAAACTGAGAAGTTTTAAGAATCTAGATTTCTGTTTTCCCTTGGTAAAAATGAAAGGCCTGGCAGTGCTGAACCCACCTTCTTGCAAAACTGTTGGCTGGAGCTGAGGAGCAGCCAGCCCATTTAGACAGGGCATGGACTATATTTCCATGCACTTCCTACCATTCCCAATTATCTTATGCCTGGACTGCCTCACTAGTTCACATGTCCGCCTGGTCTCTGTAGGCATCTGTGTGTGGGACTCATTTTCCATAAAACTCTCTATTACAGGAATTCTTGGCTAGAGACAGAAGAGTGGACAAACCAAGTGAGTCATTATGCCATAACAAACCACTGTTACTAATGAATGTCCCATCCCTTAGGTGCATTGATAGTTCCATATTGAGCAAATATCCATCATCTTGTAAATTCTACTCTTTGGTCTTATTTCTGCTCCACAGACATTTGTAAACACAAGACAATCCTTGAGAGATCTGAAGAAAGCTCTCATATCTTATGTTTTTTACACATGGATACAGATTCACTTTATGCCATTTTTATTAATAATACCAAGGGATCAACAATGAATAAGATAAGTTCTTTACTCTCAAAAAGTAATAGTCTTAACAAAAGACAACATGTGTTCAGTGAGGATGTGGAGGAATGAACCCTTGCACGCTGTTGGTGGGAATGCAAAATGGTGCAGCCTCTATGGAAAACAGTACAGTTTCCTCAAAAAATTAAAAATAGAACTATCCTATGATCCAGAAATCTCACTTCTGGGTATATATCCTAAAGAACTAAAATCAGGATCTCAAAGAATTATTAGCACATCCATGTTCATTGCAGCTCTATTCATAATAGCTATGCTGTAGAAGCAAACTAAATGTCCATCAATGGATGCATGGATTGAAAATGATGTATACATGATAGAATATTATTCAACCTTAAAATAGGAAGAAATTCTACAATATGCAACAATATGGATGGACCTCTTAAGGACATTATGCCAAGTGAAATAAGCCAGACACAGAAAGACAAGTACCATTTATATGAGTTAGCTAGAATCATCACATTCATAAAATCAAAAGCCAGAATGGTGGTTCCCAGAGACTAGGGTAGGGAAAAGTAGAGAGTTAATCATCAATAGACAAACAGACAAAATGTTTCAGCTAAGTAGAATGAATGAGCTCTAGAGATCTACTCTACAGCATTCACCTCTAGTCAACAATAATGTATAGTACACTTAAAATTTATTAAGAGGATAGATTTCACATGTGTTCCTACTACAATAAAAAAATAAATGTTTAGTAAGAAAAGAAGTAATAGTCTACTAGAGAAAAACAATAATGAACAATAACAAGCAACAGACAGAAAGACAGCTCCTCACAGCCAAAGTAGAGGCTCAGAGTCAAGAGGGTATCCCAATCTGGGTTAGCCTGAAAGCAGAGCCTGACACAAAGACTTGAATGGAAGTAGCAGAAATCCAGGAAGCAGAAGGACAAAAATAAGGAAAGTGAGACAGGAAAGAAGAAAAGCCAATAGAGGTGCTTAATATGCAAGTCACCACAGCGAACAACCACAGCCCAATTGCTCAGGGGTCTCTCTGAAGAACCATGGAGAACATTTTGGAAGGGAACAGGCCCACCTATCCAAGGGAAGGGAAGCCTGGGTCGTTTATCCACAGACACTGCCATCATTGCCCCTAGAGGGGTTAACTTCTCCCCAGAGATGTGCCTGGGCAGCACAGCGACTTTCAGTGACTGGAGAATGCCCCACGATGACAAAGAGACATTCATACCAGCTGCTAGCTTGACAGAGTTACTGGCAATGCTGGAAGCAGGTGGGCTGAGGGATGGGGAATAGTGGTCATGACCTTCAGAGTCCACAAGTAAAAAGGTGAAACCACCCAAGTCTAAAAGATGAGTTAGGTGTCCAGCAAACCAGTTAAAAGGTAGGGTGAAAGGAATGTGAAATTAAGGCAGAAGGAACTTCGTGAACAAAAACGTGAAGATCAAAAACCATGAGGTACTCTAAGCAGGGCTGGGCCTGGTTAGTACTTGGATGGGCATGAGGTGCTTTTAAAGAATTAATAGGACTTGGACATGATTGGAGCATAGAAAGAGGATGAAGACCAGTAGCAACAAGAAGTACAGTAAAAGAGAAAATAAAAGCAGTAGGCAGAGGTCTCAGATATGCAGATGACAACACCCTAATGGCAGAAAGCAAAGAGGAACTAAAGAGCCTCTTGATGAGGGTGAAGGAGGAGAGTGAAAAAGCTGGCTTAAAATTCAACATTCAAAAACTAAGATCATGGCTCTGGTCCCATCCCTCATGGCAAATAGATGGGGGAAAATGGAAACAGTACAAACTTCATTTTTTTGGATCACTGTGGATGGAGACTGCAGCCATGAAATTAAAAGACACTTGCTCTTTGGAAGAAAAGCTATGATAAACCTAGACAGCCTATTAAAAAGCAGAGAGATTACTTTGCCAGCAAAGGTCCATATAGTCAAAGTTGTGGTTTTTCCAGTAGTCATGTACAGATGTGAGGGTTGGACCATAAACAAAGGCTGAGCACTGAAGAATTGATGCTTTAGAACGGTGGTGTTGGAGAAGACTCTTGAGAATCCCTTGGACAGCAAAGAGATCAAATCAGTCAATCCTAAAGGAAATCAACCCTGAATATTCATTGGAAGGACTAATGCTGAAGCTGAAGCTCCAATAGTTGGACACCTGATGCGAAGAGCCAACTCATTAGAAAAGACCCTGATGCTGGGAAAGACTGAGAGCAGGAGGAGAAGGTGGTAACAGAGGATGAGATGGTTGGATGGCATCACCGACTCAATGGACATGAATTTGAGCAAGCTCAAAGAGAGTGAAAGACAAGGAAGCCTGGCGTGCTGCAGTCCTTGGAGTCACAGTGAGTCAGACATGACTTATCGACTGAACAACAAGGCAGAGGTCAGATTATAAGGGCTTTATATGTCATGCTAAGTAAGGTGTTTACAGTGTATCCTGTACATAAGTGGTTCTTGGCCTTTTCAGGGTTATTGAGCGTTTTGAGAATAGAATAAAAGCTATAGACCTTCTCTCCCCCATCTGAGTGCATAAATATATGAAGTTCTACACACAGTTCTTTCCAGAACACTATCCTTGGATTTAAGTTAAGAATTCCAGTTGGAAACAAGAAAAGATTTAGCAATTATATAGTCAGGATTATTGTTTCTGAACAGAAACCTATATGAACTAACTTAATTGAAAGGAATTTATTTGAAAGGTGTTAGAGAATTCACAAAATCTATTAGGATTACATATTCCTAATCTCTATTAGAATTTGAGAATCCAGGTGGGAATGAGACAGGCGCCAAGTGAAATAGGCAGTGAGGACCATTGCTGAGGTCTCCTCCACAAGTATGGATATGACATTGGATTCTAGATACTTTGTCAATGGACCTTTGCCTAATAGACTCAAAGCCCAAAACATAAGCATGTGCTGGGACACAGGAGGAACCAAGGGCCCTTGCTCACACTCAGGTGACAAGACCTGTGAGAGGAAAATCTGACCCCTCAACTTTTACCACTGGAGGCAAGACCTTCCTTCCTTCTCCAGCATACACATAACAGATTTTCCCAGGAAAAGGCATGGATGCCAGGTAGTTAAGCTACAGTGTCTGCCCCAGCAGCAGTGAAATACCACAGCTCTGTTAGCATTTAACTCTTTTCTCCAGACCAACCTCCCAGTTTCAAGTCTCCCTCACTGATAATTTCTCTGAATACACATTAGTCCATGTATGCCCTTCTTAAGAGTGGTGAGGTTTCAAGATCGGAGGAGTAGAATTTCAAGTCTTCCTCACTGATAATTTCTCTGAATACACATTAGTCCGTGTATGCCCTTCTTAAGAGTGGTCTCCTCCCATCAGTCTGAGGAATGCAAAGTAGAGCTGGACAGTCATCTCCCTCATTCTCAACACAGTGAGTTGGATTTCAAGTCTCCCTCACTGATAATTTCTCTGAATACACATTAGTCTGTGTTTGCCCTTCTTAAGAGTGGTCTCCTCCCATCAGTCTGAGGAATGCAAAGTAGAGCTGGACAGTCATCTCCCTCATTCTCGACACAGTGAGTTTTCTCACTTAAGCCTCATAACACCAAGCTGCAAAAAGATTGTGTGGTGATGGAAGAACACAGAGCATTGGTCTTCAAGCTAAAAGTGATAAATATTTTGGGAATCAGACTTAACTTGGATAAAAACTTCATCTTGGGATAATTAATCAAAACAAAATAAATAAATGGCTGGTCAGAGAGAACTGGAAATCTTATCACGTAAGTGTATAATTAATCTTTTTGAGGCTCCCATACCCCAAAATGCTTTCCCACTCTTTGAGGGGGGCGCTAAAAGCAGTTGTAGTTTTAGCTGTCTTTGCACAATCATGGAGCTTCATGCTACTAGCCAATTCCTCTCCAAACACATAGCTCCACTGGGCTAAACTAACAGCCATGCAGAGGTGGATGGGGGAAACCACTTCAGAATGCACTCCAGTGCCTGTTTTCATATGCAGCACAGTTACAATAAGTCCCTGCTCTGAGGCATAGAATCTTTGGAGTATTTAAGCAATAGAATGGAAAAACACTATACAGTCCTCATTGAAGCTGGACCACAGTTTCAAATTTATTTTCCCAGTAATAATACTTCATAAATGTGAAGTTTCTGAAATGGTCAAACCCACAAAAAATAAACAGCTGTTTTCAGCCACATTAATATCCCATTCCCATGCTGCAAAGATTAAATTAAGTTAGCATTTTACATTTAAGAGTAAAAAAGGTCTTTAACTACCTGCTTTTAAAAGCAAAACCACTGATGAAATATATAGATGTGTGTGTGTATGTATATGCGTTTTCAACACAAACCACATTAATCCATGGAAAACTACATTCCAAGAGGCACTTGTGAATATTTTCAAATCCATAGCATAATACCATCTTGTCTGTAGAGAATAACAGCACCCCCACATATTTATAGCTTCCCTCTCTCAGATTTTCAGGAGCAGGAAGAGCCAGCACTGTTTTATAATAAATTCTACTCCTCTGATCTTGAAACCTTTGCTTCACTTTGCTGGAGTCACTGTCACCTGCATTCTGCTTTCTGCCAACACAGTAAGCTCCTGTTAACTCCAGCGCCATTCAAATGACAAGACAAAGTCCACTGCTCCCTTCCTTCTCGTTCTATACTTTCCTACTTTGGATTCTTATTCCAGGTCTGAACAACTGCTCTACCTTCTAACTGGTCTCCCTCTTACCGCCTATTAAGCCGTATCGTTGTTGCTGCTGTTCAGTCACTGAGTCCTATCTGACTCTTCTGCAATTCCATGGGCTGTAGCCCACCAGGATCCTCTGTCCATGTGATTTCCCAGGCAAGGATACTGGAGCGGGTTGCCATTTTCTTCTCCAGGGGATCTTCCTGATCCAAGGATCAAACCTCAGTCTCCTGCATTGGCAGAAGGATTCCTTACCCATGAACCACCAGGGAAGCCCATCAATCTGTATACAGCTACCATAATAAACTTCTCAAATCACCATTTTGGTCATGGTGTTCCCCAATATTTCATTGTATCAAATGCTGCATTATTGTTCCATGATCCAATAAATAAGGGCACACACAGTCCAGTCCAGTGGGACACAATGGGTCTTCTGAATGTTCATGACCCTTTCTAACCTCTTATGGTGTGTCGGTGCCATGCCTTGCTAGCAATACCACACTCCATTACTGCCTGTCCAAGAGTGGAGGCCCATGTTGGTATGCTACCCAGACTAGTTTTGTAATCCCCAGATCTCAAGGCCCCTCTTCCATGAAGCTCTCCCCAAACATTCCATACACTGAATACCATGTATTCCCTTCTAATTACAATGATCACACACTACTGTCAGAGGGCAGAGACTGTGCCATCTTTATCTTTGTAGCTCAGCCTAACAGCCTGTCTTGAATAGAGCAGGTTCTCAATAAATATCAGCTCCCATCCCAGCAGCAGAGGAAGAAGCTGGGACTGCTGGCTGGATGAGCTGCATTTTTATGTTTGCCTCTCTTTCTTGAGGAAACTAGTTTCCTATTAACTTCCTGCTGCTGCTGCTGCTGCTAAGTCGCTTCAGTTGTGTCCGACTCTGTGCGACCCCACAGACAGCAGCTCACCAGGCTCCTCTGACCCTAGGACTGTCTAGGCAAGAACACTGGAGTGGGTTGCCATTTCCTTCTCCAGTGCATGAAAGGGAAAAGTGAAAGGGAAAAGTGAAAGGGAAAAGTGAAAGGGAAAAGTGAAAGTGAAGTCGCTCAGTCATGTCCGACTCTTAGCGACCCCATGGACTGTAGCCTACCAGGTTCCTCCGTCCATGGGATTTTCCAGGCAAGAGTACTGGAGTGGGGTGCCATTGCCTTGTCCCATTAACTTCCTAGAACTGCCGTAACACTTTGTTTTTGGAAAACATTAAAGGAGCAGACAATCTCAAGTCAGTTGAAAAAGAGCTCAGGGAGTTGGGCAGGAATCTTGGTCAGAGCTGAATGAAGGACTATGGAAAACAATGGTCACACTTGCCTAGAGCTGGCCAGTGCTGGTATTTTAACCTAAAAGGGAATGAGTTCTTCTTGTCTTTGTTTTCTCACATGAACTGAATTAAAGGGAGAACAAACACGTAAGAGACAAAGATGAAGGAGAGGCAGAGGAGAAATCAGTGGTTATCTGAGAATAAGTAGTCTATTTCCACCAGAACACTTTAATCATTATTTTATTGTTGTCTTCCCACAAAATGATAAATAAATGAGTGCAAGAACTATTCTGGCCTTACGGATTGCTAATGCAGAGTCTCTAGCACAATGCTTGAATAGTTGCTCTCAATTGAGTACCAGTTGAATAAAGGAATAAAAATTTGCTTCTGTTCTCTTACATTACTCACTTATTTGCCAGTATGATCAAAAGTAGTAGTTTACCAAAATACAACAACAGTTTAAGCAAGTGAGAAGCTATGTTATGTGCCACACACAAAAAAATCTAATCCCAACTAGATTATATAGGATGTTGCCCAGAGTTTGCTTCTGAACAGTATGCTCTGGAGCAGACCAAGAAGGTGACCTGGCCACTGGATGTGGGGCGAACTGGGAGTGGGGAGCTTGTCCTAATAGCCTCATGGTGAGTACTGAAGACAATATGCCTACACTGCACCTAGACTTTCCAAAGTGTAGTACTAGGGAAGGTAAAAATGTTTCAATTTCACAAACATCTAATGAGATGCCCCTATTCTCAAGGTGTTTGCAGTATAATTGGTGATAGACTGAAAAGAGGGCGAGTCCCCAGTGGCTCAGTGGGTGAAAAATCCACCTGCAATGGGAGACTTGGGTTTGATCCTGGGTCAGGAAGGATCCCCTGGAGTAGGAAATGGCAACCCATTCCAGTATTCTTGTCTGAAAAATCCCATGGACAGAGGAGCCCAGTGGGCTACAGTCCAAAGGGTCGCAAAGAGTCGGACATGACTGAGCATGAGCATCCTGAAAAGATAAATAAGGATGCTATTTCACAAAAGCCCATGATTGCAAATATGTTTATGCAGCCCTCTGGGGACCAGGGTGGGAAGTGAATGCTCACAGGCATAAGTTTGTTTCTGGTTTCTCTGTGTTTGTGTTTATGTCCTTCTCCATAAACAAGCAGTGTGTATACTACCATATGATCCAGCAATTCCACATCTGGGTAGATATCCAAAAAAAAAAAAAAAAATTCACAAAGATACATACACCCCAATACTCATAGCAGCACTAATTCAGAAAGATACATGCATGCCAATATTCATAGCAGTATTATTTTTAATTGTCAAAATATGGAAGTAACCCAAGTGTCCATCAACATATAAATGAATAAAGAAGATATGATATATATACAAACACATATATGATACATATGTATGATATATATATCATATACACACATAAACATATACACAATAGAATACTCCTCAGTCATAAAGAATGAAATTTTGCTGTTGCAGCAACACAGATGGACTTAGAGAGAAAGAAATACTGTATGATATCATTTATATGTAGAATCTAAAATATACAACAAACTTGTGGATTTAACAAAAAAAGTAGCAGACTCACAGATACAGAGAACAAACTAACATTTACCAGGAGGGAGCAGGAGGGGCAATAGACGGGTAGGGGAGTAAGAGGTACAAACTATTAGGTATAAAACAAGCTATTAAGGATATACTGTACAACACAAGGAATATAGCAAATATTTTATAATAGCTATAAATGGAGTATAACCTTTAAAAATTGTGAATTACTATATTATACACCTATAACATAGTATTTTACAGCAACCATACTTAAATTTTAAAAACTGTGAATGTCTATACAGATACAATAAATAATAATTTTTGTCATTACTATTAATATTTGGCAGTAACCTGCAAAAATGATTAGATACATGGATAGTAACTCACCTCCGCTGACTCACATGGAAACAAATTGGAAACAAACATATGTAAGTAGGAAGAGGTACACAGTTTCTAATTCAGAAGTTTTTGCTAGGAAACTTTTTTCCAACTGAAGCTAGGTTCTTTGAAAATGACAAAGGCATAGGAAGTGAACCTATTAATATCAAACAGCAAAGAGGTTTTCCTGAATCATGTCCTAAGATTCTAGAATGATAGTTTCCTGAAAAGAGATTGAATGCCACAAGATGGGGAAAAAATGATAAGCTACAAGGACTAAGAAGGCTTTCACCAGACAAATTGCAGATAAAATGCCAGTGTGAGAGAAATGTGTATCTTAAAAGGATGTCATAGTATGTCTAATCCTCAAGTGAAGATAATTTGGAATCTGGTCAAAAACAATATTCATCATCCCAATTGTCTGGAAAGAAATGTCAACTTCATATTTTAACATGAGAAAGTAAGCCGGTTTCATTGGTATCAGCAAGATTTAAATGGGCTGAGACTCCTAGCTACACAGCACAGGTCAGTGTGGTTTTCGTTAGTTAGAGCTGTTTCCAAATGTTCCAGTTTTCCTTGTACACGATGAGACAGACTGCACTTGCCACCCACTCTGAAATTCATCAGATCCACTTGACCTGCTTGAGCCAATGAAAGAGAATAGGAGTGAAGATGTCACTCTGGCAGCTGTTAAAAGTCAGTGAGCAATCAGCCACAAGTCCCTTTCTCAGACCACAGTGATTATGGGCAAACATGTTGAGATGGAGCCCTTGCTGAGCCCAGGTCCCTGATTATCTCAGATGAACAGACCATCTGCTGACTTGTGATGGAGAGGCAGAGTGGGCAAGAAATGAACTTTTGTTGGGTCAAGCCCCTGAGATGTTGGAATTGGTTGTTACCAAAGAAAAATCACTTTGAACACAGCAGTACAGGAAAATAAACACTTGGAACAAAATAACCAGAATTAACTATAAGAAAAGCAACTCTGTATACAAGGAAAATATTTAATTATATGGAAACCTAAAAATATGAAAATGAAAGCAAAGATAGCAAAAAAAGGAAGGAACATAGAAATGACAAGATTGGCCTCTTAGACAGACAAGGATTACAGAAGGTGGTTTCCTAACAAACCAGCAGAGAAGCACCAGGGTATACAATGAGATGTCAGCCGTCCTCGTCTCTACAGAAGCCTCATTCTACTCAAAGCAGAGCATCTAATAAACTCACAACTGATCCTTTAATAATTTCATCTTAGCTACTGTAAACAGTGCTGCGATGAACATTGGGGAGCATGTATCCTTTTGGATCATGTTTTTCTCCAGATATATACCCAGGAGTGGGATTACAGGGTCATATGGTAGCTCAATTTTTAGTTTTTTATGTTCTCCATAGCGGTTGTACCAATTTACATTCTCACCAACAGCGTAGGAAGGTTCCCTTATCTCCACACTCTCTTCCAGCATTTGTTGTTTGTGGATTTTTTTTTTATGATATCCATTCTGACTGGTGTGAGGTGATATCTCATTGTAGTTTTGATTTGCATTTCTCTAATAATTAGCGATGTTGAATATTTTTTTCAGGTGCTTATTGGCCATCTGTATGTCTTCTTTGGAGGAATGCCTGTTTAGGTCTTCTGCCCATTTTTTGAGTGGGTTGTTTGTTTTGATACTGTTAAACATCATGAGCTATTTGTAAATTTTGGAGACTAAGCCCTTATTGGTCACATCATTTCAGATATTTTCTCTCAATCTACGGGTTGTGTTTTGTTTTGTTTATTGTTTCCCTTGTGGTGCATTAGCTTTTGAGTTTAAGTAGGTCCCATTTGTTTATTTTTGTTTTTATTTCCATTATTCTGGGAGATGGATCAAAAAAGATATTTTCAATATAGCCAAGACATGGAAGCAACTTAAATGTCCATTGACAGAGGAATGGAAAAATATAATTCCATTGCATAATGGATATATACAATGGAATATTGTGCTCAGTCACACTGACTCTTTGTGATCCCATGGACTGTAGCTTGTTGCCAGGCTACTCTGTCCATGAAATTCTCCACGCAAGAATACTGGAGTGGCTAACTAATATGTGATTCATTGTAGTCTTCCTTCCTTGCTTATTTATAAAATCTCACACTAAGAGTAAGACTGTTGGTTCCTAGCATCTGACATCCATTTGTTAATTATTCAGTTCTTGTATGCATTATAGCTGTTACTAGAATTTTTAATCCATAAAAAAAAAGAAAAGAAAAGAATACTGGAGTGGGGTGTCATTTCCTGCTCCAGGGGATCTTCCTGACCCACAGTGGAGTATTACTCAGGCATTTAAAAATAATTAAATTATGCCATTTGCAGCAACATGGATGGACCTAGAGAGTGACATACTGAGTGAAGTAAGTCAGAAAAGGAGAAATATCATATGACATCCCTTATATGTGAAATCTAAAAAGAAATGATACAAATGAACTTACTTACAAAACAGAAACAGACTCACAGACAGAGAACAAGCTTATGGTTGCTGGGGGAAACGATGGAGAAAAGGGATAGTTAGGGAGTTTGGGATAGACATGTACACCCTGCTTTATTTTAAATGGATAACCAACAAGGACCTACTGTACAGCATAGGGAACTCTGTTCAGTGTTATGTGGCAGCCTGAATGAGATTGGGTTTTACTTGGTTGGGGGGGACTGGATTTTGAGGGGAGGATGGATACATGTATATGTATGGCTGAGTCCCTGCACTGTTCACCTGAAACTATCACAACATTGTTAATTGGCTATAGCCCAATACAAAATAAGACAATTTAAAAAATCATTTCACCTCTCAGAAACTAGAGATACACCCATGAAAAATTCAAGAGAAGGGAATACTGAGTAATAACAAGTAATGTATCCCTTAGACTTAAGAAAAAAATGAATATATACGTATAGTCACTGTCCTTTTCCTTTCTTTTTCTTCCCTTCCCTTGAGGCAGCCATGAATGGTAGGACCAGCAAGGCCAGAGTCAGAGAGGCAGTCGGGGCTGACAAGGTGGCCAGGAACTACAGGGTCAGGGCCAAGGAAGCTGGTAGAGACCTGAGCACCCCTGGGGAAAAAGCCATGCCAAGGCCAAGGAGACAACCGGGATGAACAAGTTGACTGGTAAGGTCAGGAGACCAGGTACATACAGGGGAAATAAGCAAACTAAAAAATATATTAGGAATGATGGGAGCATATTTTTTTATGCTGCAAAGATCTATGCAAGGGCACCAAGTGCCACGGCCACTCGCACCCACTGTCCCTCAGCTGCTGGTTTACTCTGTGGCACGGAACAGCACCTTCAGGTTCCACTGGCCCCTCCTTCAACTTCTCCTACTCCTGGACTAGGTATTGGACTAGGTACATGTTTGGCTTCCACCAGGATCATCAGAACTGGAGGCCTGGAGTAGTGAGTCTTCCCGAGCTCCAGCTTGCCCTCGCTCTCCCCCACTTTACATCCACTGTCACTTCTTGCCTGTCTTTCCTACTGACTTCAGGCTTCAGCACCAGATGTGAACACTGTTTCTTCAACAGCTTATAAATTGCATGTTGTCAAATCCCTATAACAAATCTCTTTCTCTGACAGAACCATGACTGACAGACTCGTGTCACATAATGGTTAAGACCATAGAGGGAGGTCTCTGGACTCAGAGTGCGTGGGTTTGAATCCCAGTTCTGTTACTTTGAGCTGCATGATCTTGGGCAAGTTACTTAATTATTCTGTGTCTTGTTTACTTTATCTGTAAAGTAGCAAAATATTGGAACTTACCTTATGGGATGTTCCTAGCATCAAAACCATCTAAAGCCAGTCTTTATTCTTTATGTTCCTCTAAATTAAATCTATATGCATGCGTGCTAAGTCACCTCAGTCATGTGCAACTTTTTGTGACCCTATAGCCTGTAGCCTGCCAGGCCCCTCTGTCCATGGGATTCTCCAGGAAAGAATAATGGAGTGGGTTGCCATTTCCTTCTCCAGGGGGATCTTCCCAAACCAGTCATTGAACCCGGGCCTCCTGCATTGCAGGTGGATTCTTTACCATCTGTGTCACCAGGAGAGCCCTAAATCTAAATAACCTGTGCTATTTTCTTTCACTTAAAGAGATTTGAGATGTTTTAAGGAAAAGTCCATGTGTAAATTAAGAGACCACTGTCAAAAGCACTGGGATGAAAGATAGACTGTTGTGTTGGCTGGAAAATCTTAGTAACATTCCTTGTTTACAGAATGAAGAAGGAATATTCGTCAGTATTAATTAACAGATGAATTAACAGAACACAAACCTAATTATCACTGTAATGGCCAAACTCATTTGCTTTTCTCTTTTAAACAAAATTTCAAACAAACAAAAACAATACCTACCAAAAAATTCTTTATTCCGTCAGAACTATCTGACTTTGGGAGTTTGACTATCATTCTTCAACACTGTGAACAGATGAGGGGAGTTTGAGAGAGTAAGGAGAAGGAGGTGGAAGTACATCAGTATTTAAATGTGTGTCTAAATGTTTTTAAGGGCTTCCCTGGTGGCTCAGACAGTAAAGAATCCACCTGCAAAGCAGGAGACCCGGGTTCGATCCCTGGGTGAGGAAGATCCCCTGGAGAAGGAAATAGCAACCCACTCCAGTATTCCTGCGTAGAGAATCCCATGGACAGAGGAGCCTGGCCAACTACAGCCCATGGGGTTGCCAAGAGTCTGACATGGCTGAGCGACTAACACTTTTATTTTGCGAATGTGTTTATGGCACAGCTTACAACCTTGAAAAGAACTATTTCATGTAGGTACTCTGAACATGAGGACCATATTAACAAACACGTACAGCAAATGTTTTAAAAGTATTCAGAATAGTGCTTGTCACATAGCTAAGTGTTCAGTTAGTTGTTATGAATGATATTATTAAGGCACATGAACAGATTTTCTTAAAGGCACAAAATAACCACTCTCTAGCTAGACCTTGAGTACATTTTCTAATTGGCCTCCTACTCATTACTTCTCCATATGACCAGAAGGAAATTAGTTTAACACATTTATTCATTTAGCAAGCACTTACCAGGTACCACAGGAATTCCAGCACAAGCTGGAATCAAGATTGCCGGGAGAGATATCAATAACCTCAGATATGCAGATGACATCACCCTTATGGCAGAAAGTGAAGAAGAACTAAAGAGCCTCTTGATGAAAGTAAAGAGGAGAGTGAAAAAGTTGGCTTAAAACTCAACATTCAGAAAACTAAGATCATGGCATCCAGTCCCATCACTTCATGGCAAATAGATGGGGAAACAGTGGAAACAGTGTCTGACTTTGTCTTTCTGGGCTCCAAAATTACTGCAGGTGGTGGCTGCAGCCATGAAATTAAAAGACAGTTGCTCCTTGGAAGAAAAGTTATGACCAACCTAGACAGCATATTAAAAAGCACAGACATTACTTTGCCAACAAGTTCCATCTAGTCAAAGCTTTGGTTTTTCCAGTAGTCACGTATGGATGTGAGAGTTGGACTACAAAGAAAGCTGAGCACCAAAAAACTGATGCTTTTGAACTGTGGTGTTGGAGAAGACTCTTGAGAGTTGCCTGGACTGCAAGGATATCCAACCAGTCCATCCTAAAGGAAATAAGTAAGTCCTGAATATTCATTGGAAGAACTGATGGTGAAGCTGAAACTGCAATACTTTGGCCACCTGATGTGAAGAGCTGACTCATTTGAAAAGACCCTTATGCTGGGAAAGACTGAAGGTGGGAGGAGAAGGGGACGATAGAGGACGAGATGGTTGGATGGCATCACCGTCTCAATGGACATGAGTTTGCGTAAGCTCCAGGAGTTGGTGATGGACAGGGAAGCCTGGCATACTGAAGTCCATGGGGTCGCAAAGAGTCAGACACGACTGAGCGACTGAACTGAACTGAACAGAAATATAGAAATGCACAAAACAAGGACCTTTTTTCAAGGATACAAATGCTATGAAAGAATGGTGCCTCATGACTCACATTTAGCTATGACTCTTTTAGGATTTATTTCTGGGGAATGCCATCATGGTAACTATTGTATATGAATTTCCTGTGAGGCTAGAAGAGCAGTTTCCAGCTTGCCATCATAGCCACAGGTCACCAGAGTCTTTGGGGCTGCTGTTATCAGAAGATCCTCCACTTCCTCCTTTCCTGAAACATGCATGATATTCCTGAAGCTGAAAGCTCAATATACCAGGATGACCTTCCTAGAGAGAGGAAAATGTTCTTCTGTGAAAAAGAGGATCAGAGTGTTTGAGAGAAGAAAAGGTTTAGTCTTATTTGTCTAACTCTCTCCCACATCTTCTACTCCTGGCCCTGCCCAAATCACATTAATTTAAGAAACGTGGGGAACTCAAGGGTCTGAAGGTACATAGTGTGAAGAGGTGGTCAAGCTCATAGGTTCATTCTGGGCCTACTTCAGTCCAAGATGACTGTAAGTCATCAAGTATGTAAGACTACTGCAGGGGTCAACTTCTCCTCAAAATGTACCAGCAGAATTTGTTTCATTTCAGCTCTTTTAAAACTCTCACACAAGTGAATGAAAATTCCAGAATTCTCTGATTTTAGTGGCTCCAGGATGGCCTCAGGAGCCAAAATCAAGGCCCCCATTATTATTAGCTTTGTAGGATAAGAGAGTGATTCTGAGCCCTGACCTACCCCTCAGTGGCTAGGCTCTGATCGGTACACAGCACACATCACAGTTGTGTATGTGATTCCTACACTCTGGCACTGAGCTGTCCCTACAAAAGTTGAGAGTTTTGAGATGCAACGTCTTTAAAATCATACTTAGTAGATTATGTCTGCACTGCATTGTCAGTTCCCTAAGTATCTGAAGAGGCAAGGTGAACCGATGGATAGGGGTATATGATGCACACATGCGAAAGAGGAAGAGGAGAACCGAGGAAGGAAGCCTCAAGCCAACTGATCTGGGTTAACAGTTCAGCCCATTTCTTCCTAGAAATTGAAGAAGCTTTACTCATTGCATGATCCTGCCCTCTGTGGCCAGACAGCTAGAAGTCAATAGGAGCTGAGAAGCAAAACAGAGGGACTAGGCAGAGAGGAAAGGAAAAAGGGAAAAAGGGAAAGCAAATTTTCTCCATACTTGTATTCCAGAACAACTAAAGCATATTTTTTGTGCATAACAAAAAATAGTTACTTGATTTATTCTTTTATATTATTTCAGAAGGATCTATTACCTTGTTAAAATGAAAACAAAAGACAAAACTAAAGGACTCATCTTTATTTGGCCTTATTAGAAGTTCATCATACAGATTTTAAAGATTTCTGCTCAACCAATATCTGTAAATTCTAGAAAGGCCCTTTGGAGTTTCTTCTAGGCTCTTTATAAAAAAACTTTTCTTCAAAATTCTTATAAGAACAATTTTATGGGTTAAAATCATAGAATGTAGTACCTGATATCTTATGAGCTATTTTTAAGTCAATTTCCTTGATATTGAGAACACAATTGGAGATTGAAATTACTGACTCCTTTTATATTGTGAAGTACCTTTATATTTGTCCATTAGATAAAAAAACGAACTACTCTTCTTTGACGTAGATAAGATAATCCATGAGGACTACCTTTTTATCAAACAAGAAAATTCCACAGCACTTCTCATGGCTTTCCTGTAACACAAAAGCTCATGCACATTCTGGCCAAGTTGAGTTTGCTTCTTAAATTAAGCAAGCTACTGGATGCCACATGGCTTTACATCTTCTAAGGCAAGAGCACCAGAATGGGAAATAGCCAAAAGGAAACTCTGTAACCACAAGGTAACCAACTTTCATCACTTCTTTTTAGTTGCAAGAGAAAATCATAGGCAAGAAAAATCAAAACTTGATATTACCTCCTTATTGGTACAGGATTGCTAAAGTCAGTTTATTAAGACACTAATATTAAAAAGTAAAGGCAGCAAGAATATTGGATTAACTCAAAAGACTAGGACTTGGGATTTGGCTCCAGCACTTACCAGCTCTCTAGTTTTGTAACTACATATTACTCTATGACCTCAGTTTCCTCATCTGTGAAATGAGGATAACCATGTGCCCTAGGGTTATTGTGAAATTCAAACCAAATGATACAGTTAAGAGTACTGTATAAACAATAAATTTTTTTGCTTATTTTCTTACCGCAGATTTCTTCCTAAACAGCATTCTATGCCAGTGCCTTATATTTGCTCAAAAGTCATGACTATTGCTAGTGACTTCACAAGGATCACAGGATCCAAACATTAGTCAGCAACTGGACAGCACTTTGTCAGCACATAGTCACAGGCAAAGTTGGTAATCACAGCAAGGACATTAGTGTCCACCCGGCAGAGTGCTTCTAAGCACAGAGCCACCCAACCTGGAACACAGGCTAAAGTGAAGTGAAGTGAAAGTCTCTCAGTCGTGTCCGACTCTTTGTGATCCCATGGACTATACATTCCATGGAATTCTCCAGGCCAGAATACTGGAGTGGGTAGCCTTTCCCCTATCGAGGGGATCTTCCCAACATAGGCTGAGCATTCCCAAAAGGAATGATCCTAATACACCCCTCCTTTGTCAAACTAGTGCCCAAATCACCTGACACATTTTCTACCTCAGTTTCTATTTAGTCCTTCATGGACTCCCCTGTTTATCCTCCAATGTGTGTCCTTGACTTATCTCCTATGCTAGATACATGCGCCTCTCTCCTGACTCTCTCCACAGCTTCAACTTTTCCTCTGGGGTCACACCTGAGAAAACACCCTTCCCAAATCAGCCTGGACCCTGAGCTTCTAGAAACCCAGATCTTATGCCACATTTTTACATAACTCCTATCTGTGGGCAGGCATGCATGCGCGCATGCTCAGTCGTGTCTGACTCTTTGTGACCTTATGGACTGTAGCCTGTTAGGCTCCTCTGTCCATGGCATTCTCCAGGCAAGAAAATTAGCCATTTCTTCCCCTAGGGGATCTTACCAACCCAGGAATTGAACACACATCTGCATTCCTGCCTTGGCAGGCGGATTCTTTATAACTGGGCCACCTGACCAATAATTCTAAATTTTTTCCTAAAGAATAATCCTTAAATTTTTCCTGACCAGTTCCTGGTGATGGATTATAGCCATTTAAACAATGTCTAAAGGATTTGAGAATTTTGCTTTGTGTGTGTGTGAGGGTGTTTAATTTTAATGGTCTCTGAGCATTTCTAAATCTAATTATTAGAAATTTGGGAAAAGAAAAGAACATGGGCTTTTGGAACTCTGGCTGGTTTAGCAGAGGCTGCAAGTCACAGTCTGACTGTAAACATCTCTCCTTGTACTCTCACCTCAAGGTTATCATCTCCCAACTTACACTCATATCCAGGTTATCCAGGTAAAAGAACAAAGGAATTCTGGCAGAAATAGAACAGAGGATCGTGGATTTTCATGACAGGAAAATCTGTCCAAGTCAAAACTAACCATGTTAAAGTGTAGACACCTGGAATAACAGGGTGGTGGCACCCTCCTGAGTCCCTTGCTGAGGACACATGTCATCTATGCCTCCACTCATACAGTCTAAATACAGTGCCACATTCAACAAGAATCACATTTTCTAAAGGGGTAATAGAAGCATTTACCTAAGGAATTAGACCAATCAAACACAAACTCCGAAGGAACAAGACAAAGATATAAACGGATTTTGATTGCTAAAGTTAAAGCTGCATGCCAAGAGAATTCAGAAGGAAATTTGGCTGAGGCTAGATGGCTGGATTCAGAGAGTAAATCAAGTGAAATTAATCTAGGAGACTAGAATCCCACAGGCTGATTTATGCTTATCGTTGTTTTTTTGTTTGTTTTGTTTTTTGGTTTTTTTAACTTATTATGAAAGCAAAAGGGGGACTCCTTTGAGGATGATAGTGTTAGTTGCTCAGTTGTGTCTGACTCTTTGCAACCCTATTGACTGTATGTAGCCTGCCAGGCTTTCCCAGTCCATGGGATTTTCTAGGCTAGAACACTGGAGTGGGTTGGAGTGGGTTGCCATTTCCTTCTCCAGTTGAGGATGATAGAATTACAAAATAGATTTATTCGTTCAACATAGGTTTCGTTTGCACTCAATCAGTTTAGTTCAGTTCAGTCGCTCAGTCATGTCCGACTCTTTGCAACCCCATGAATCGCAGCACGCCAGGCCTCCCTGTCCATCACCAACTCCCAGAGTTTACCCAAACCCATGTCCATCAAGTCGGTGATGCCAACCAACCATCTCATCCTCTGTCGTCCCCTTCTCCTCCTGCCCCCAATCCTTCCCAGCATTAGGGTCTTTTCCAATGAGTCAACTCTTCGCATGAGGTGGCCAAAGTATTGGAGTTTCAGCTTCAACATCAGTCCTTCCAATGAACACCCAGGACTGATCTCCTTTAGGATGGACTGGTTGGATCTTCTTGCAGTCCAAGGGACTCTCAAGAGTCTTCTCCAACACCACAGTTCAAAAGCATCAATTCTTCGGTGCTCAGCTTTCTTCACCATCCACCTCTCACATCCATACGTGACCACTGGAAAAACCATAGCCTTGACCAGATGGACCTTTGTTGGCAAAGTAATGTCTCTGCTTTTAAAAATGCTATCTAGGTTGGTCATAACCTTACTTCCAAGGACTAGGCGTCTTTTAATTTCATTGCTGCAATCACCATCTGCAGTGATTTTCGAGCCCCCAAAAATAAAGTCTGACACTGTTTCCACTGTTTCCCCATCTATTTGCCATGAAGTGATGGGACCAGATGCCATGATCTTAGTTTTCTGAATGTTGAGCTTTAAGCCAACTTTTTCACTCTCCTCTTTCACTTTCATCAAGAGGCTCTTTAGTTCTTCTTTGCTTTCTACTGGATAACAGTATGAATTACATGTCCTGATATCCATTATCTTCAAAACAGGCAATCACAAAACTAGAAACAGGGTATACTAACAGCATGACAAGGGTTATATATGTTACTCATGGTTATTCAGACCCTGATTTAATTCTAGTGAGAAATAATTTGTTGTTGAAATTCACTGAAAAAAGTAACATAACTTTTTCTACGTGCCACAAGATGCTTCCTACAAAAACTTTAAAATACCAAAACAAACTATAAATGTACATTTAATATATTATTAGATCGTCACTTTGGTTCTGATCCCTAAACTGAGTTGGGCTCACATTTGAAAAAATACATGATGCTTCCAGTGAATTTTCCATGACTGTTGTAATTCTGTGGTTGGTATAGGCCAAAGGAGGAGAATTATAATGGTGAATTGGGAACTTCTTGAGGGCAAGAGTGTGTGTTACTCACCTTTGCCTCACAAGGAAATCCAGCATATAGCAGATCAGTAAGAATGAATTTTGAATTTAATGAAGCCAAGAATCTAGATAATTAAGCTTACCAAAATATATACATTCTCCAAATTCCCTCAAGCATGCTTCAAAATAAGTAAAAATCCATGAGGCACTGGAAACTTTCTACCTGGGGTGAGGGAACAACACATGCCCTATTTTCTCCAGCAGACTCACCATCTTGAGTGTTTGGACTGAGAATTTGGGTCCTGAGTTCCTGCAGGCTAATTCCCAGACATTTGCAGATCTCCTCAGGGCTGTAGGGTTCAGGGTGAAGGGCATTCTCTGTTATCAGAAGCATTTCTTCCAGACTGATCCCCAGTTTGGCCTGCACCTCCTCCAGCCGCAGCACTTCCTTCCATGGCAAGCTTTTGTGCTTAGCCAGGAGCTGCAAATTCAAACCAAGATATACGGTCAGTTTTCATCCCAGAAATTGATATATACTATTTTAATGAGTGAAATTCAACTTTTAGCTTTATTTTTCCATACAACCTGTTCACAATTCCCACCACTGCTTGAAAATGAACTCTGAGTTCAGATGTTTGAAATTAAACATGCTTGTGTGACACTCACAGGCTAGTTAAGTACTTTTCCTAAAAAATAATAATAATAATAATCCCCCACTGATTTTTTTTTTACCTGTCACCACTTTCCCTCAGGGCTATTTCTTTGAATAATTTTGTTGGTTGGTACCTATTCAGTTAATCCCCCAAACACTGCTCTCTATCAAGTCTACAGAAAACTACTCAAATCTCACACATGACCTGAGTCCTGAGGTAGAAACTGAATGCCCGATTTCATTAGAGCACTTCCTGTTTACCACATGCCTCTTTGAAATGGCTAACGAATTTAAGTATCTGGGATTTGGAGTCAAGTCTCAGATTTTAAATGAAAACCTCATTGGTGACCTTATGAAAAACCACTTCATTAGGTCATTGGTGGTAGTACAGCTGTATGTTTCTCCAGCCTCAAGAAAAGGGTCTGGCTTCCAGTTACATCCTGAGTCACCCCCTCAAGCTGCTGGGGAGAGTGAGTATAATCCAAACCTTTGTAACCAGGTCCACTCACAGGAACCACACTCCAGAATGTGTGTCCCTCATTCTCCTCAAACCACTGACTGAGCCCTTCAGAGCAGGTGACAGTCAAAATAACGAAGGTATCTCTCACCCTGGAGGTCTATAAAATTCATTCCCAGGGTGTGAGGACCACAGGTGCAGACAATGCAAACAGCAAAAAGGAACAAGCAAGAGAAGGGAAATGTGCATCTGATTTACTCTTCTATTATGATGATGATTTGATTTTCTTTCATTTTGACAGGAAGCAGATTTACCAAAAGACTATTATACTTTGGTTAGGGCCACTCACTTCTGAAGAATGTTAATAACAGTAGTTCTTATATTCATTAATCCTCTTTTTAAAAGTCTGGCTCATACATTTTAAAGGAGTTAATGATTTTAAAGCAGAACTGGAGAAGGGGACAATAGAATCACATGTTTCTATTCAATTATTTTACAGAACAAGATGCCATTTTTAAAAGCAAGGACACAAGCTAAGACCTTTCTTCTAACCTTGTTTGTTTAGCACATTTAATGTTTATTAGCAGTACTATACTGACTGACTCCTCCACAGACAGATCCATTCATTCATTAAACTCATTCATTCGTGGTCCCAACTGGGGTATTTTTGGAATACCCAATGTATCCCAAAAATAATTTCAGAAAACTTATAGACATACATAAAGCAAAAGAAAAACATACAACATATTTATTTTATACAGAAATAGAGCTAAAGTGGATGATCTAGAATTATGCTTTCTCAAAACACAGATTCAAATCCAACTGAGATAAGCAATGAAGTTAAGAAATTCACACTTGCATGATGCCATATGATTTAAATGTGATTTTTACTTCTTTTCACCTTTGACAACTCTGAGAAAGGTATTATTACCTTATTTAAGAGATGAGAGTGACGTATTCTTAGCTAGTAAGAATAGAGTTGGAAATTTATCCCACATCCTGCACCTCTTTCTTGCTTCTCCAAGGTCACATTCCCAATGGGCTATGCTTGATATCTATGTCACACTACTCATATGAGTTCAAATCACCACTCAAGTCTTAGAAATGGTTTCTAAACACAAACTAAGATTTGTGTTAGAAGTGAACATTGCAGTGATTAAACATTGCAGTGACACTTTGATGGGTTCCTTCTAAAATAAGAAGGAAATGTGGGGGAAAAAAATCAAAGAACGGTCCCTAAGTGATGAGAATGGGCTCTTCCTAAGAACCCTTCAGTACACACCCTCTCCAAATTCCGAATTCTGGCGTCACTTCAACAAATCACATTGCTTCAGGCACTTGGTCCCAGGAAACTGTCCCAGGACTGTGTGGGGAGAAAGTCTGCAAAGTTTTCAAAGGCTGCCTCTCTGTGTGCCTTTGTTCCACAGACAGAGACACAGTATCAGTCACTCTAGCAATATCCCAGTTTGCTGTTGGGCCCACTTAGCTCTCAGCTGGAGGGTCCACAGAGCCAGTTCAGTGTGTATTTTGATTAACTCTACCACATGCCCTCAGTGACAGCTGCACAGCCATGAGGCCCTACTAGCCAATGTAGTAGCCCACTAACTACATCGCAGGAGTCAAATAGGAAAGCCGCCTAAACCCTTTGAAATTTGGCTCAGAAAACGTAAAATGACTTGCAGATGAGGGAAGTGGGTGGGTAGGATCTATTGCCCAAATACAGAACTTCGTGAGAGAATTTGCCACTCACAGCCTGGGTGCCTGGCCCTACTTCACATTCGTGAAGCAGGGCTAGGGGTCATTTTGTGACAAGTTCCTCCCTCAGCAGCAGGCTGGGGATATCATAGAAAGCAGTTCTTTGCCAGCATCTACCATTTTCTTTTCACTATTTCAGATTCCATTCCTGGGAGGTCCCTGAGCCTGGCTGATGCTCTGTGGAGAAGAAAGCAGTCTATGAATATTTTGTCCACAGTCATGCAAAGAGGTAGATAAATAGTGCTGAGACCCTATCTTAGGTTGATTTCTCTCGGAAGCAGGCCCTGAGAAAAGAAATTGTGGGGAGAGGGTGATACAGAGAAGTTTTGGCAGAGGAGTAGAAAACGAGACAGGAAGAGAAGCCAATACAAAGTGCAATGATGCGGGAGTTTGTGAGGCTGGGCCTGCTGGGCCCTCTGGGACCTGTATGTATACACCTCAGATGTGTCCTATTCAGACAAGAAAGCTCAGGTATTTATCCCCTCTCATCTACCATTAATTGAGGGCTGATTCAAAGGGCGTTAGCTCCCCAGACTTACAGGTTGTCCCACATGCAAAATCAGCACTCTCCTCCAGCTGGAAAACATCCTCAGTCCGAGAGGGTCCCTGGGGCTTCCAGTAAGAGGGTATGGTAGGAAAGTGCTAACATATGGACCCTAACTCAGGAGCCTATCTGTCAGAAAGGCTCTCTGACTTTCTCATTGCATTTTGCAGTATTAACAAATCAATGGGGAAAGTACCAAGTCTTTCTCCTCACTAGGTCAGCAAAGAATAAAATTTCAAATCCCTTCTCTGACAAGTTGTTTTCCACACAACAAAAGCAGCTGTGTTTTTGGTGGTTTGGGTTCTATAAATCACACGTGCTTATTTTTAAATTTGAAGAAACACATAACAATTTGAGGATTAAAAAAAAAATGATGAAGTAAATCATCTGTAATCATCCCAATAAGATAACCATCAATTTCCCATCTGACATCCTATGATACATTTTTATGCATACTTCATGCATACCTATATACATCTAGTTTGATATAAATGGGATTATATATAACTTTTTATTATGAACACTTTTTTTTTTGCTATCTTCCCCTCACCCTCTTCCAGCTACATGGAACCATCCCCCAGTGACTTCCATGCCCATGTTGAGTTCATAACCATCATGAACACATTCACAACGTTGACCTTCCTCAGTGTTAGTCGTTCCCACTCTCCATGTTCTCCATATTAGTTTGCAGGCCACAGAATAAGTCTGAAGAAATCTGCAAAACTGTGCAGAATAACTCTGCTACAATCCTCACTGCACCCTTAGCAGTCTATCTTTTTTCTAAGGCATGCTCAAGCCTCGTGCTCTGGAGCTCATGCATGCCTAACCCCTAAGGGGCACAATGCAAAAAGAAGGCTGGACTCCTGCACTTACTGAGAACAAGTCACAACTCACTTTGACTGGAAATTCCCTATTTGTAAAATGGGATACATAATGGCTACCTCATAAGCTACAGTAAAGATTAAATAATGCCTCTCTGGTTATACCTTCCCCACAGGACACCTTTTCCTAGGCCTTCAAATATATACAGGTGTTTCCACTCATAAAATTCTTATAACTAAAGCTACTGCTCTTCATTTCTCCTTCTCTTTTACTGTCTGACAACTAAAACCAATGACCCAAGTCACCACTTCTGAGCCCTCAGTGGCCACTCTCACTGTTGAAGATGGTTTCCCAGAGGTCCTTCTTATCTCCAAAAGAACTTCCAAAGCCACGGGATTTCTCAGTCCTCTTATTCCTTAATGAACTGGTGGCTTCTGGGATTCTTCACTACCTTCCTTCTTCACATTCCCTGTAGCACTGAATTTTCCTGGCTTCCCTCTCACCTCTCTGGTCCTTATGTTTCCATCCATGACTCAATTTTCTCCTCTTGTTATTACTAAAGATATCTCCCAAGTTTAACCCCCAAACTTCTGATCTTCTCTTGCCACCTCTCCAAACTCCCTTCTGGGTTCAACAAACTGAACTCAGTACTTAGTCTCAACTATTATCTCAAAAAAAATACACCTGAAGGCTGTTGCCCAAGCCAAGAGAAACATTCCAACCTCCAATTTCTAACCACTTGTAAGAAAACACAGGCAAGTGTCATCACCTCCCACTTTCCTATCACCTTCCCTCCTATGTTCCCCATACCATACGAGTTGCAGCACTATGCTTTCCATCCATCACTTCAGCTTAAAATTACAGCCCTTTTCAACTCAACACTTAGCCTTCACGTGTATACAACTGCATGCAATGAATGTTTGCTCCTGTGAATGAAGTACTCATGGCTCATGACTGCATGCAGCTCACAGTCAACCCAAGGAGACAAGCATCAAGTAATAATTATACAGTGAAGAACTTCTTCCATGTGATAAACTGCTATAGTGGAAAAATAGAAGATGTGACAAGAGGATACAAAAGGACATTTCACTTAATGGAAGTGGGGAGGGTGGTCAAGAAAAACTTCCTCAAAGTAATAGCATTTATACCAAAAGGAAGACAGAAACCCAATCACAGCTTTATACCTGACCTTTCACTAGGTCCAGTCAGAGCTTCTTGCCTTTGGCATCCCTCTCTTGTGATCCCATCCCCATTGACACTTTTAGACCTACTTCTCTTCAACCAAGTAAAAGTTCCTGCAGCCAGCTTAATGTTTCTAGAATACGTTGCTAATATTAGCAGCTCCCACTGCTTCCAGGACCAAGCCTGGGTGATCCTCAGCATGGTACTGAAGGCCCTGCTATACCTGGTTCCACCAGACACATAGACCCTATCCTCCGTGTGTGCATGCCCCGCCCAGCGGCCAGGACTCACTGTCGTGGGAATATTCCATACCAGCGTCCCGGCAGAGTGAGCTCAACTAAATCAACAGGCTGAGTGAAACTGGCTACATTCCTTGGTGTTTGGTTTTTCTCCACTCAGATTCCAAAAAAACTGCAGAAGCCCTGAGAATGTTATACCCACTTCTCACCACACAAAGAATAAGCTCCATATTGACCATTAAGTGGCAGGAGCTAAAAACTACTGAATGAGTGATGGCCACTGACAAGACAGGCTCTGTTAAAAAAAAAAAAAGTCACACTGTAAATTTTCCTTGAAGTGTCAAAGGACCACATGAAACATTTTTCTTCATTGCTTCACATCTTGCCACAAGGAGCTCAGGGTATGCAAAATGCCAGCAGCATAATTTCCCTTCTCTCCAGTATCACACATTTTGTCCCTCAATATAATTAAGGGATACTCTGTTTCAACAGACATAAAGCATGCCTGGAAAAGTTTAAGCTACTGAATATGTATAAAATATGAAAAAATTTTTGCTCATTAAAGATTTCTGGTTAGTTACTTGTTAATTTAAGATCATAAAAATGTGCTTCACTTAAAAGAATCATTTACGCAAGTTATAATTATAAATCTCTATTGTGTTTGCCTTGAAATGTTTTAAATTTCAGTTGAAATGCCTCTAAAGACTTTAACTTTAAGTGCATCTGCATTAATTAGTTTTGGGAAGCTATTAGAAGAAGAGCAGGAAGGAACAGAAAGAGAGAAGGAAGACATAAGAACAGAAGAAACTGAACATTAAAGCAAAACAAAAACCATCTTTATTGGTTTAGTGTCCTTTCCTGTGCTATGGAGACACAAAAAGGTACTCATTTTTCAAAAAGGGATCTTGGAAAAATAGGAGGGGAAAAATAAGTATTACTTATTACAGTTTTGCCATGTGGAGCTCTGCCTAATCAGTCTCATTTTCAAAGCTGACCCTTCATTTTTATTGTCTGAAAGCAGAAAGTTTACTCAGATTAAGAAAAGCTTCTTTACTTTTTTAACATGCGAGTTTATTTCCTGATTTAATGAGACCATTTCCAAATAAAAATTATACTCATTCATATGTTGCTGAAAATGGAAAGATGGCACCATTTTATAAGGAAAACACACTTAGCCGAATTCCAGTCTACATTTGCTAGGCATGAGCATATTCTTAACATCAAGATCTATCTGCATAGTTTATATTAGCAGTTTTCTATATTAGCAATAAATTTTATCTTTATTCCTCTTTTGTACATATAATCTTAGATTCTCATGATTTGCAGTAACATGATTTACAAAATATTCTGCATCTTGATAAAGACCTTCAATTTTCTTTCCTCCACATTTCAAAAGAGAAAAATTCAGAGTACTTAAAATAATGAGTTTTATCTACATCAGTTGGGAGGAGTGTGTGGCAGAAAGTCAGTTTCACTGACCAAAGTCCCTCTAAAATGCACATACAGTGAAACTCAGAAGACAGCCTCAAGAACAAAAGATTCTGCTGTGGATTAAGGTTTTCAGCTACCACTCACTGCTTACAAAGGATAAGCCCTTTTTCTATTAACTCCAAAAAGACATCCCCCCACATCCCATTCTGACAGCACCACAATTTTATTTCTGTTTTTCTTCTTCTATCTTTGGAAAAGAATCATATCAACATGAACCCACTTCACATATCTTGTACTTGTTTTGGCTCTCCTATGGATCTCATAGATGATATCTAATTTCGTGATAAAACTCTGAAAACAATGTTGTGTATGTTTGAGGTCTCCTCAGGAAGGCAGCACTTACTCATCTATCTCAAAAAGTCAACAGGAATAAGCCCTTAAACAAATAAGACACTAATTTCTTCCATCTCCTGAAAGAAGAGGCTTGCCCTAAAAGGGAAAAACAAAGTTCACTGAAGTCTTTGACACTGAAAGGGTAACAGCACTACTTCTCATATATGCACTGATCAGAAGAGTTTAATATTAAAACATTTCTCACCACAGGTATTCAGCAAATACTTCCTAAGTAGATTTAAGACTTGACTGGCAAGTGTCTTCTAAACTGGGGAACAGAGAACACAAACCTTGTGGTTTGTGTTTCTCTAGTAGACACCAAGCCTGCATTTTTCGAGGGACCAATGATGGCCAATGGTGCATGTAAGAGGACCAAGGATGGAGGCTATCATCACTTTTGTTGAAGAAACATGATTAGTTATGGTCATCTCCCAACAATCACCTCCAATTTAGCTTTCTCCACCCATATACCTAACCCATGGCCTGTGTTTCAGAGATATAAGTTGAGGTGTCATCATCTCCCCAGTGGCATGCGAGAAGACTCAACTGTGAAGTTCAAGTAACTTCTAAATAGCTAGAAGTTGCAGGGCATACCTATAGGTTTATTTATCTCCTGAGTTTGAAATCAAATTGCTCTATACTAAAAAAACTTCAGTTATCATATTACTGCTGTCAGAATGTTGCCCTAAATTTTAAGGAAAGAAACAAAATAATGGTGAACAAAGAGAAAAAGAACAAGAGAAAGCCTACTTCAAGTTTCACTAATTTGCCAAGTCCATACCTTTGCAGCCAGCCGACATTCCATCACCCTGATATTGAAATAAGAAGTTGCTGCCTTATTCATTTCCACACAACTGTTGGCAATCACAAACACTGCTCCACTTGGGAGTTTCACATCAGTTGCCCTCAGAGGACTAAATTCTATCAACTTGGCCTATTGGGGAAAAGATGACAGGTGAGATATAAAGTACTAGAATTCAAAAACTGCTTAACCTTTTATGATTTACCTTAGTAAAAATTTTTCCCCAAAATGCATTCATTTATCAATTCAAATATTTTTTAATCTTTATTTTTAATTGGAGAATAATTGCTTTACAATGCTGTATTGGTTTCTGCCATACAACAACGTGAATAAGCAGTAAGTATACACACATCCCCTCCCTCTACTGACTTCCAAACACTTCTAGTAGGCACTGGAGACACAAGAGTGAACAAGACAGACACTGTACCTGCCCTCATAGAGATTACAATCTAGTGGGAAAGGCAGTCAAGTACTCAAACACACTGCCAGGTTGCATTACAATGGTAGCCAAGCACAGGATGTTACATAGACACAGTTGTGGCACTTCATTAGATACAGCCTGGTGTAGGCCCCTCTAAAAAAAAAAAAAAAGGAAATCTGAGTCTTAAAGGATGAACAAAAGTAGGACAGACAGAGGGTGTGTCAACCCAAAAATAATGTCAAGAAGAGGAAAGAGTATATAAAAGTTCAAAGGCCAAAAACAACATAAGGTGTTAATAGTTTTGGGTAGTGCAATTTAGCTACAGCTTGGAGATTGAGGGGTGAGGCATGGTGAGATGATAGAATTGGAGGGCTGGTAAACCAAGGGTCAGATTATGAGGTGCTTTGCAAGCCCAAAGAATTTGGACTTTGTTAAGACTCTACAGCTAACTTATATTAACAACAGGGCTCTTGCCATCATGTCTACTTGTCAGGTCTCATCCAAAATCCCAGAGTATTTTCTTAGCATTAAACCAGGTTTCCTCATGTCTCCTATCTTTGGCTTAGGGGAATCAACAACAAATACTCTTCATAGGAAGAAATCCAGGTATTCTTGGAAAACAGCCAAGCCTGTAGGAATCCTAAGAAAAGATTTTTTTTTTTTAATGTCTGTTTCTATTTTGGAAATGGGCAGTTTATGGTAACTACCAAAACCTCTGTTCTGCCTATGAGAGTTATCGCCTAGCCAAGGGGAAGTAGTATTGGCTAAGGAATTCATTCCTGGCTTCCTGTCAGCATTCTTCTCCCTACCACTAAAGCCCCAAAAATGTTGACAGAGAAAAATGATACCACAGAGTAAATTATAAAAAAGAGGGGTTGTGAATATATGTGGCAAGAGAACTAACACTGGGGTTTAAAACCAACAGATTATGAAAATGCCATGAGATGAAGTGATTTGGGACAAGAGCTGGAAAAGAAGTCCCAGTAACTAATGAGTTGAGAAGTTGCATACTAACAATGAATTAAAAGGAGGAAAAAACCCTAGACAAAAGAGTAAAAGAGACCTGAGGTAGGATTCTGAAAGCTTAAGGGAGAGGTGATCAATGTGAAATGGAGTAGGTGAATTGGTGATAGCCTTGAATTACAAAGGAGTTAAGAAATATCATCCTAAAATAGAGCCTAATAGAACAGGCCGCCCAGAAACACACACACTGAGGATCTTTCTGCGTGAACTTTCCCAAGCTGACATTTCCAAATAGTTCAATGTCACCTACAGTTCCTTCTTCTGCAAGAAATGATATGGACTGGTCCATCCCTCCTCCTTCAGTGCCAATGTAACGCTCACTCTTGGCGCAGATTTCTGCAAGCTCCACCTGGAAAAGTAAAATTGACTTGCACTATGACTACATCATAATCTGTTGCTCATTCATTTTCCACTCCAGACATGACAGATGGGTTTGAATTCAAGGGAAGTTCTGATCCACTGATAGTAGCTGCCTATAGCATTGATTAACAGATATCCCAGGATACTCAAGTTCTTTATGTAATATGGCAAAGCACTTGCACATAACCTATGCACATCCTCTCATACACTTTAGATCATTTCTAAAATACTTATAATACTTACAATACCTAGAATATTTACAATACTTATAATACCTATAATACCTATAATAGAATGTAAATTCTATGTAAATAGTTGTAAATAAAATGTGAATGCCATGTGAATAGCTGCTAGTGCCCAGTGAATTCAATTTTGCTTTGGGGAACTTTTTGGAAATTTTTTTGGAATATTTCTGATCCACGATTGGTTGAATCCACAGATGCAGAACCTGAATATATAAAGAGGCTGACTGTACTTGCTATTCCTTAAAGATTTCTCAGAGCAAGCAGTTTCTCCCATCTTTTTATTTGCTCCATCCCTCTCTAAACTGGCATCATCAAAAATCTCATATGGGCACTCATTCATTTCTGCCTCAGCTTTGTCTTCCAACAGTGTACTAGTCTCCCCACAGCCAAAGTGAGGCCACCCAACTTTATTTTTCAGTCCAAAAGCAATGCTGCTCTGTGGCATTTCTATTAAATATAAGAATCAGAACCGGCATCATCTCATCAAACACATCTTCCTCCAATCAAGATGACGAGGCCCAATAAATGAACAAATTTCTAATCCAAACTGAAAATGTCAAAATATCTGTTAAGAATCTTCTATGGCTTCATATTGATTAATAAAATAAGTTCAAATTTCTTAACGTGGCATTTGAAAGCCTTCCAAAATGTGCAACCAATTTGCACATGAAATCATATTATCTACCACTCTTTTCCAATTATATTTGTTTCTATGACCATCTCACACATTTATGTAACCTGGCATTATTTCCTGTCTTCTCTCATATAAATCCTATTGCCATTCAATATCCAGCTTATTGGCTACCTACTATGAGCAAGTCACTGGACTGGCTGACTGGCCACTCAAATCTTCCTCCATCATACAGTCTTCCTTCAATACTGTTCCCATTATGGCATCCTGTTTCTCTACATCCCTACAATACTGATTGTTAGTATCATCTACTTACTCTGTTATTCATTCATTCATTCATTCATTCTTTTCTTCTAAGACTTAATTCAAGTGTTTATTTCTCACCTGTTTCACTGGAAGTTTCTCCTCAAGTAATCATTCTAAAGCACTGCTGTAATTACCTCTTGCTTGCTTGGTTGCCGATGCCTTGATTATCATACTTTTCATCGTGGTACACCACATCTCTAATTACTTATCCCTTGCTCACATCTCCAGCCGGCTCTCCTACCACTAACCTCATAAAACCTAGGCTCAGACCAGGGTTCTTTCTGTTCTTCATCACACTCAGACTCCCTCAGTGCCTTTAACAGTGTGATTTTCTATCCTCACTCTACTCAGTCACCTCTCCCTGAAGCCCTTGCCACCATCCAAATGCACACACCCACCATATATTCCCTATTCTTCATTCCCTGTACAAAACTCTATGCCCATTTACCAAACTATGCTTTAAGTATGGCTTTCCTTGCATCTTTATCCATCAGTCTATGGGAGCCCATGCAGTGCCCAGACCAGAATCCACTTAACAAATACAACTGAATCACATAGTATTCACTATTACTCTTTAATATTATCAGGTTTCAATCACACCTATTAATATTTACCCCAGAAAATTGCCAGTCTTGTGAGAAACAGATAGAATCAGTATTTCTTCTGTGTTCCCTACCTCACACAATGCTGAGCACATACAAAATACTCAATAAACACCTGCTGCTTTCACTTTCTGAGACTAGCTGCCCAAGCATCATCTGATACATCTTGTGTCATATTCCTTGCTGGATTCACTAATGCTAACTGCCTCATGACACAAGGTAAGCTTGGTATTTTTGACATAATGCACATTGTGTGTGGCCTAATGAACACATCAGAGACGGCAATGTTCCATAATAAGCACATTTTTTAAAAATTAGTCACCAAGGTCAAAACACTTGGATTTCAAAATTTAAAGAAATAATATACCTAAGAGAAGTACATGTAGGATTCTATGAGGACTGAGGAGACATGGGTCTCTACATAAGTGACAGGGGCAAGTGTGAAAAATTGCATTCCCACACAGCAATGCCAGGTGGCACAAGTGGTAAAGAACCTCCCTGCCAATGCAAGAGACACAAGAGACGCAGGCTCGAACACTGGGTTGGGAAGATCCCCTGGAGAAGGGCATGGCAGCCCTCTCCAGTATTCTTACTTGGAGAATCCCATGGACAGGGGAGCCTGGCAGGCTACAGTCCATAGGGTCGGACATGACTGAAGCGATTTAGCACACACAACAGCAACAGCTGTCATATTTACATGCTAAGTTCCTGTCATTATCTCTTTTGTGAACATTATCTCCTTTAGGTCTCCAAACAACCCTCTTTTTATCCTCATAACACAGATGAGGGAATAGAGACTTGGAGACACAGATAGTGGAGAAGCCAGGATTTGAATTTCACATGCCTAACTCCAAAGTTTCTGTTATTTTTACACTAGACTTTAATTATGTCCCTGCCCCTCACCAAATAATATACCCAAATAACATAATCTATTTTTCCTACTACTTCTAAGAGATATGAAATGATAAATGAGATCCTCAAAATTTAAGTATTCTCCTTCTTAAGGGAAAAGAAACTAAAGCATCAAGAAGTATATGCTTATTGTTTTTAAAAATCTCTGAATGTGTGGCAACAACTGCATACTTCAATGGAAAGATGTTAATTTTTGCAGGCTATCTCCTCAAAATTCAGAGGCACCCAGGACTCCCCAGCATCTCTGTAGGAGAATCTATCAGCAAGGTTCTGGACATCCCCATACTTTGCTGCTACTTCTCGTGCTGAATTCTGACACATATATCTCATTACTAGACAGACAATAACCAAGAGTTTTAATGGAGGAAACAAAAAGAAAGTGAAGATAAGAAATTTGAAAGATGAAAGAAAGGATAACTCACTTTATAGTCCCCCCACAATCCATGAGGAATTTGGTAGTTAGGAAAGAAACTAGTATCAGAAGCCTCAAGTCTTGATTAGAGCCCCAACTCTCCTGCCAACTAGACAGATGTGACCCTAGACAGATGGATTAACTTTTCTGAGTTTCCATTTCTTCATATACTATTAATAAACCATAATAGTTTTCACAGAATTTATTGACCCGTTACTATGTGCCAGGTACTGTCCCAATTGTTTTGCATGAATTAATCATTTACTTCTCATCATGACTCCATAAGATAGATATCTCTTCATTTTACCGACAAAGAAACAGAGACTAAGCTAGTAATTACTAAAGCTGAAATTCAAACTCCACTTGTCTAACCCCAGACTCCATAATCTTAAATACCACACTATACTACCTCCCATCCATAACATGGAGAAAACACCTACCTCTCTAGCTATTATTGTGATGATTCAATGAATTATATAAAAACATCCCATAAACTCTAAAAAGTATATAATTTTAAATTTTATTATTTTTATATAATGAATGAGAAATCACTTGATTTATACAAGTGAATAGCTAAATCTCAAGTCAAATGTAAAAACAGGTATAATTAATCTTGAATTCAGGACCATTATTTAAACTGTTCAGGGGGAGTCCTCTGGTGGCCTAGTGGTTTGGATTTCAGGTTTTCACTGCCATGGCCCCAGGTTCAACCCCTGTTTGGGGAATTGAGATCTTGTAAGCTGTGTGGACAGAAAAAAAAAAAAAAAAATGGGGGAATTCCCTGGTCTGCTAGATAGGACTCCATGCTCTCAATGCAAGGGGCCAGGTTCAATCCCTCCTCAGGAAATTAAGATCCCACTAAAAAATAACAATTATTTAGGGAAAGAGAGAACTTAAAAGATTCTGGGTGACCCTAGGAGAACCAGTTCAACAGTAAGGAGTTATGCAACTCAAGACAAACAAGAGAGTTTGTATTCCATTTAAAGCATTCCAATCTAAAAATTTTTGAGGGGGAGGTGGGACATGGAGAGGGCAATCCCTGCTTACCAAACAAAACATGCCTGTAGTATAAACTTTAACTACAGTCTCAAAGGCTGGCTTTCCCAGTGGCCCTTGCCCTTCACCTCCATACTAAAAGCAAAAAGGTCAAATGCTAAATGGCTATGAGATGTGAAGAAACTAGAAACAAAAGGCTTTTTTGATTGTTTGTTTTAAATTTCAAATCCTGTTAAAGGAAAAACTTGCATGTTCTGACAATAAGCAAAAATTAGAGCTAGGCCCACAGCCTTAGCCAGAGGTGGCATGACCTGAACTCGGAGAACCATTAATGGAGGGACCTTAACAGCAGCGAAGGGAAACAGGAGCAGAGAATGCCTTTCATTCTGGGTGATGTGAGAGAAACATGTGAGCCTGCCTCACCCTTTCTATCCTTGGGGACACTGAAAATAGAACCATAAAATGTCCCCCAAGAGGTATAATCAGGCAGAGTGACTTGCAAAGACAATAAATACTCCATACATGCTTGAACTATATAAAATATAAAAAGATTTCATGAGAATAAGGAGTTGTCAAAAACACATTAAAAGTGTATGGAAAGAAGTCCATCAGAAGTTAACTTCAAGGACAAACCAAATCAAATTTGAGGTCCCAATTCCTGATGCTTGAAGCTCACCCCCTTCTCCTATCCCCCAACCCCCTCCTACACACCCCCTGACTCACACACACACACACCTCAACACACTCACATGCAACCTGAGACCCCTAAAGCAAAAACAGCAAAGCCCTAACCAAGGAGGAATTCATCTCCCTCCCTCCAATGTATTTTCAAGCATTTCAAGAACCCCAGGCGCCTCCAAACTTCTAGTCACTTGTGGCATTTAGCTCTATCCCTTCCTGAGAATCATTGGGAAAGGCAATCTGATTACATGAGAAACTCTTCCAAAAGTTTGTAGCTAATAAACTCTTTTCTATTTTGACTCCTGCCCTCTGGACAGTTAGGAGAAACTTGGCATTATTCATAGATCTTCTTTTAAAGCTACTGAAGATAGTTAATGAAGTTAATTTAGCCCTTGAAGCAGCCTGGGAAAGAACCAAAAATCACATGGGCTCCCAAATTAAACAGTGTGCCCATATGCTGACCAGTGGGGATCCAATAAGAGCAGAAATAACAGGGTTAGGTTCTAATAGTCACTGAGAAGGGATAAAGATTCATGAATGTGTTGCCCAGCTAAAACCGGATATTTATAAAGACAATAATAATACAAAAGACTTCAAGATGTTAATATAATAAACTTTATTTTTGTTTGACAGTTTTTACTAATAAGATTATTAAAAGTGGAATAATTACATAGACAAAAAATGTTCATCACTTCCTATGGGAAGCCTTGCTATTCAGAACACAGACACTAACCCAGACAGCATCATACAACTATTGTCAACAATACTTAGTGTAAATTAAGAAAAAGGAAGAAAATGAACAGCCCTATTCATTCACTCAACAGTCATTTAAATGCTAGTGTCCTACAGATAGCTGGAAAGGTCAGTCCATGTCTTCCCTTGAGGAGCTCACGAGACTGATATTGTCTTCAGGTGAACAAGTCTTTCAAAAGAAATTTCTTTCTTTCAAAAGAAAACTAGTATGCCAGGCAATGATTTGCCCCCTAGATGTGCTATCCACCCACCTCCATGCAACTATCTGCCCAGGAGGCTGCCCAGCATGAACTATATTAAGAGGTTCCCATGTACTCTGCTTCCCATTGGGTTCTTCCAACAGAGAATTCTGGCAGGAAATGAGGAATGGTGAGGGGGGCGGCAGTGAGTTCACCCTGATGAGGTCACCTTCAGACCCAAGGGCATAACAACCCAGCTACCCAGCTACAACTAGTCCTGAGTATTCCCATTATCTCCAGCTTTGTATATTATCCCTATGAAATAAACTGCCCTTGATTAATGGGTGTACCATCTATTTTTTGTTATGACCCTGGCTGATATATCAAGTTGAAAATGTTAATGGCTTCCCTGACTTTTCTTTACCTCAAATATTTTCTCAGCTTTCTCTCCATGCAATCTTTCTGCACACTAACTTTCAAAATACCTGGGTTCTTACCTGGCGCTGTTTTCAAATTCTTCCCCAAATTGGCAAACCGATTTGGTAGACCCCAGCCAACTAGAAGAAACTTCATGAAAGAGCACCAAGGTAAATCTAAAAGAAACTGATGTGGACTTGCTTTGTTTTGTAACATGACTGATGACAAAGCTCTAACTTGTATACACTTTGGAGTGTTCTAAAGGGGGGAAAAAAACAGGTTTGCCTGAATTATAAAAAGAAGAAGAAGAAGGCTATTATTTCTTCTTCACATCTCTAATTCAAAGAGATTAGCAACTTTCATATTTTTTACTTCACGAAAATTTGCCTCAGGACAATGACAGCCAGTTCCCAAATGAACATAAGAGATGCAACTGACTCAGATGAATCAGGCTGAAAAGTTCCAGTAAATAATGCAAGAAAGGAAAAAGGAGGACTTCAAATATTTAAAAGATCAGTATCTACAAAGAAACAAAACTGAAGAGGATTCCCAAAAGTAAATCTGAAAAACCAGCTAAAATCTAGAACCATCAAAGAGTATGTGCTCATAAGTGTATGTCACACACACACACAAAGAACAAAATGGACTCCTTCATCTATATTCAAGAGGACGTAATCTAATGAATCTGGGAAAAGGCTAGTAATTGGGGAATGTGGCTCTCAAAATATGTAGCATGCTTAGTGGGGGCAGAAGCACAGTCTTCAAGGCATCTCCCTTCCAACTGTAATGAAAGAGACAAAGACCACTTCCCTAACCTAACCGACCTGCAATCTGAGTCATGGAGGGATCCAGGCTCTGAGAGGAGGCCTTCAACAAGGCAAGAACCCTGTGTTTTATGTGAAACAGTTTGGGATTCCAGGTCCATGGGGAACATGAGAAAATGTCTGTGATAGTTTTCTCATAGACCTCAACCATCATGACTTGTATTAGATGAGGAAGAATTCTTAGGTGTCTGGCAACATACAATCTTTAATAAAAGATGACCTGTATGTGTACATGTGTGTGTGTTAAGACTAATAAAATGATAACATAAATCTAACAGGTAATAGATGCAAAAGGAGGAAAGAAAACAGCACCCTATGTGCTACTCTAAGTGAGGCCCTCAGACATAGTAACAGTGTCTCTAGGGGACATATAATGTATGTGAAAACACTCCTCTAAAATATTTCCTACACCAGGGCCTTCTTAATAAATTAAGCAGATAGGAAAGAATCAGAAGGAAAGGAAAGGAAACTAAGAAATGCCGAATGTCTTCTAAGGCAAGATACGGCGAGGATATTTCATATGTGCTAATTGCTTAGTCTCCAAAATGACCCTGATATGTCAAAATTATAATTTATAATTTATAGAGGAGGAAATTGAGGCTCAAAAAGGTCAATAAATTAACCTAAGCTGCCCCTGAGAAAACCATAATTGAAAAGGACACATGTATCCCAAATTTCACTGCAGCACTATTTATTATAGCTAGGACATGGAAGAAACCTAGATGTCCATTGACAGATAAATGGATAAAGAAGCTGTGATACATATATACAGTGGAGTATTACTCATCCATAAAAAGGAACACATTTGAGTCAGTTCTAATGAAGTGGATGAACCTAGAGCCTATTATACACAGTGAAGTAAGTCAGAAAGAGAAGAACAAATATATATTAATGCATATATATGGAATCTAGAAAGATGGTACTGATGAACTAATTTGCAGGGCAGCAATAAAGATGTAGACATAGAGAACAGACTTGTGGACACAGAGGAGGAAGAAGAGGGTGGGACAAATGAGAGAGTAACATGGTAAAATATACACTACCATATATAAAACAGATAGCCAATGGGAATTTGCTGTATGACTCAGGAAGCTCAAACTGGTGCTCTGTGACAACCTAGAGGGGTGGGATGGGGTGGCAGGTAGGAGGGAAGTTCAGGAGGGAGAGGACATATGTATACCTATAGCTGATTCATGTTGATGTATGGCAGAAATCAACACAACATTGTAAAGCAAGTAAGCTTCAATTAAAAATTAATTATTTTTTTAAAAGGATATATAGAGAAATGTCCCTCCTCCGATCCTACCTTCTTAATAACCAATATTAATAGCTTAGGACATTAGTTTTTTTTTTCAGTGTCCTCAAAACTACACACATCTCTCTCCCTCTCCACATAGACACAAGAATTTCCCCCAACTTTCCATGCTGTGCTCAGAAGGAATTGTATTATACACATGATCCTGAAAACTTACTTTTTCATTTAATGATAAATCATGGATTTTGAGAAAAAAATTAACCTAAGCTAAGAGTCAAAGCCTGATAGTGTTGGCCCCAAAGTCCACCAGGCCACCTTGTCTGCCTGCCTCAGAGCGTGGAGGCTGTGCTCAGACTCTAGGCCCTGGTAACAACATGCAGCAAAATGCATGCATACCAGAACTGAATATCCCTTCTGTTAAAATGAATAATGGAATTGACCATGGGGCCCTAGGATGCAGATATTTCTGAATCATCACAACTTCACTCCATCTTATCCCCAGGTTAAAAAGAAAAAAATCCGTCTAGCTGGATGGTTTGGGGCTTGAAGGCTTTTTCTGTTATCCTTTTCCAAATACAATCCCACATACCTCCCCCCACAAACAGCCACAACCCAAAGTGATCACAATATAAGGCTGACATTTTGGTATGATTTCTACAGCCTAATAATAATAATAGCAGCTAATACATTGAGTCAGACATTGTTCTAAGCACTTTTCATGAACTACCAAATCCATGAGGGAAGTTTTTATTGATAAATGCATTTTATAATGAAGAAACAGAAGCAAGGAGAAGTTAAATAAATTGACCAAGAACATTCAGCTAGTAAGTAGAACAGTCAGAATCTGAACTCGGAGTTTTAGCTCTAAGCTCTCAACCACAATACTATTCTTTACCCCCAAGGGGAGTAGAGGTTCAAGGATGAGCCAGGAACCCAAAATATAGAAGTCCCAAAAAGCTTCCTGGGCATACTTTTATCTATCATTAGCACAATTAATTCAACCCCTTTCATTGTTTAAATTCAAAAGAAAGAAGGAAAGAAAGGAAGGGCAGCAAACACATACCAAGGTAAACATTATTGGGAAGATGGGAGGAGGCAAGACAAAATTGGGGGAAAAAAAAGTTGTTGTGGGAAGACAGCAGGAGGCAGAAGCCTGGCCAGACTGATGGAATCAGACAAGAATATGAACCAAGTCACTGCTACTAAATACCAAAGGGTCTACAAAGGCCTGTGGTATAGGCTGGTGTTGCTCACTTGGCTGGCAGACCATTTATTTTGGCTCTGAACTTTGAAGAACGCTAAATAATGATGATAATAATGGATGGGCAGCAGGCCTGCAATCTCTGTGGTTTGGCAAGTGTGTCCTGGAACTGCACGTCCCTGCCCGTGGTCAGAGGGACGCTCCCACTCCCTGGGGAGGGTACTTCATGTAGAGTTTAAGCAACACTGTCCTGACCCACCCTCAGGGTCCAAACTGCAAGAAATCTGATTGTAAGCCAAACTGGACTCTCCAGGAGAAGGTAAATATTATTCTTCCCCCAACATAATTGTTCAAATTAATACTTGTTAATTTTCCTCATATGACTCCAATTGCCAGAAATGGACCCAACCAAAAGAGAAAATAACAACTCCCATGAATCATCATCTAGTTTGACCAAATCCATAACTCAGTGGACACATTTGTCTGGGAGAAAGGACTCAATGTGTACAGTATTCAATTCACAAAGACTACCATGAAGTGGGAAGAATCTTTAGGGTCAGGAAATGGTAGAGAGTGTTAAAAGAGTTGTTACAAGGGAAATTTGAGCTGTGCTCAAACGTTATGCCAGGAGCATCTACTGAAGATCACTGTAAGAAACAGTCACATGAACATCATTTTGCATTTGTTTTCAGACTGCTGGAGAGACTGCTTTGTGTGCTATAAGGAATCCACATGAGGAAAGTGTTTTAGAATTTAGTACCCCTGGAGGAAACATTGCCTTCTCTGAAGAACTGGAATGGTTTCTCTGTTTTGATCACAAGACCTATATAAATTACTGTTTCCCTTTTATGTTGGCTTCCAGTAATCTCAGTAAATACAGTTAAAACAAGCAATTACATTAAGTAATGTGGGAGCTTCCCAGGTGGCACAGTGGTAAAAAATCTGCCTGCCAATGCAGGAGACGCAAGAGACACAGGTTCAATCCCTGGGTCAGGAAGATCCCCTGGAGTAGGAAATGGCACCCCACTCCAGTATCCTTGACTGGAAAATCTCATGGACAGAGGAGCCTGGTGGGCTACAGTCCATGAGGTCATAAAGAACCAGACACGACTGAGGGCCCACACACATACAATTAGCTTATGTGTGCTTAACTTGGTGTGCTTGCATTCTTCTTTCCTTTGCCCTGGTTTTTAATTTCTAAGTTATTAATCTTATTGAATAAATATTCCTGGAAGTATAATTCCTAGAATTTTCCATAAAAAGTAAATAGGTATTCGGTACAAGTAAAACAAAATTGAGACCTAACAGGCACCAAGTCAATAGTCACATTAAGTATGGCAATGATAATGATGGAGTATATTCTAAGAAGGGAGGGTAAGAATGTCAAGGAAGTCCAATAACCATATTCCAAAAGGAACTAGTGAAAGAACAGTGAATGTGTCAGGAACCAGAAGATCTTCCTTAAACTTTAAAAGACTGTAATATCAAAAGAAGGAGAAATTTCACAATTTAGATAGAAAGGGTAGGTTGTAAGTAAATATAAGAAAAATCTTCCCAATGACCAAAATGGTCCAGGAATGAAAAGGGCTAATTTGTGAAGCAATGGGATTACTGGGGATACTCAAGTGAAGGTTAGAAAACTATCTCCTATGAATGTTGAAGAGCAGAATTATGCTTGGGTTGGGAGGTGACTACAATAAGTAACACCTAGGTAGAGGGCCTCTGAAATCTGAGGTTCAGGAGCAGGAACCTCTTAGCTTCAACTGCTTGGGAAACTATAGATTTCTTTACCTTCCCCAAGATCATAAATATTATATTCAACAAAAGATGAAGTTAAAAACAGACTCCTCAGAGACAAAAGGATTGGTACAACTCTGACTTGGGAACTTCTGCTTGCTTCAAAATGTATTTCCAAGAAAAGAGATTTCCTGCCCTTTGTGGAGTAGAGAGGGAAGTAAAAGAACTTCATAAAACACTAAGGAATATCCATTCTGGTCCACCTACCAAATGTGGGTTCTCAAGCACACCTCTAGTTCCCATCCATCATCTTCATGAGGCCCCTTCAGGCACACACTGACTTGGGGCTACCAGAGCAGCTTACATCCATTCTCCATGCAATCTGCCAGGTTCCCCTGCACTGCATGATGTCTAATGTAAGGGCAGCCAGAGACAGATTCACGTGATCTTTTATATAACATTTTAGATATATATTCAGAGCTCTATACCACACACTGAGCTTCCCAGGTGGTGCTAGTGGTAAAGAACTCGCCTGCTAATGCAGGAGATGTAAGAGACACAGGTTTGATCCCTGGGTCAGGAAAATCCCCTGGAGAAGGGCATAGCAACCCACTCCAGTATTCTTGCCTGGAGAATCCCATGGACAGAGGATCCTGGCAGGCTACAGTCCATGGGGTCGCACAGAGTTGGACATGATTGAAGCAACTTAGCATTCAAGCACATACCACACACTATGGAGAACCAAACATAGTGCCAAGACCCAATATCTGCTTTCATGAATGGATGATCTTATTACAAATCTAGAGTATAATTCAAAAGGCAGAAAAACTGACCAAGAATATTTTCCTTTGGAAAATAAATGTCTGATTGCAATCTCTTTCAAGTTTTCATTCCTTGTTGAGTACTAACATGTAGTCATTCCTGACACTCCCCAAAGTTATAAATGTCATAACTACTGGGTTCAACAAAAGACTAAGATGAAAACAGAAACACTCTCCTGGATCTAAATACAGAAATGCCAGCCAATAGTTCAGCAAACTATTGGCAGAAGGTATCAAGGAAGGGCAAATAATTTCTAATGGAACAGAAACTAACCTAGCCCAGGATATATACTCAATTGGTAAGGTAATTTGTCACAAAACACACCCATCCACTTTATACACTGTCAAAACATAGAATGGGAGGCATTAACATTGTCTTAAATAGGGCAGTAGAAAAGAAGGGGAGAAAAAGATAATGACCGTTTTCAAGAGATACCAGAGTAAGGATGGTCCCTGGCTGCTTTGTAAGGTATTAATAGATGCTGGACTCTCCGTTCTTGGACCAGACAGCAGCCTGCAACACCAGCGACTGTCCTGAACACCAATGCCTTCCTTGGATGGCTCTGCTCACTTTCGCTCCCCACTTCACGAGTCTTTCCTTCCACTTCTTCTAGGAGAATATATTACTTATTCCTACAGCTTAAGTTTTAGCTCTTCAAAGCATTCTGGAATACTCTGTGCTTATGATAACATATGACATAGTTACGTTGAAAAGTAAGTCATGTTTGCCTAACTCCAACTCAAGTTTCACATCTCAACTTACTCCATGAAGTCTTCCCTAAAAGCTGCCCCTCCCCATGTAAACTGGGTTCTTCCCATTTTTCTTTCTCATAGTCTATTTTCTTCACAGCATTTATTACAATCTGTATATAGATATTTGTGTATGCTTGTTTAATATTGGTCTCTCCCATTTGTCTAAGCTCCAAGAAGGGAGGGAGCATGTGTCTGTTCACCTCTGTATTTCTAATATCTACCCTATCTGATGAAAATAAATGTTGAATGAATAAATGAACAAATGAATATATAATGTCAACATCCTGTTCTACTAATCTGTCATATTCAAGACAAAAATCTGCACCCAAGAAATGAATATGTACCAAATAGAAACCCTGAAACTGCTCAATCACTACTCAATCATATCATGACACTGGCACATCTTGGAGAGTGAAATACCACTTACTTTTCCTCTTATGCTTCATTTAGATTCATTCTTCCTTCCACTTCTGCATGCTGCCATTATTGAAGGCATTGGTGTTCCCCATCTTGAACTGAGGCCCTGGGACAGAAGACCTTTATCCTTTTACTTTGCTTCTATACTTCTTCTTCATACTGATTTTTAGTTTATCTTAATTACATAACTTAGCAACTAAAAAACAAATTTCAGGAAACCAATAGACCAACTGTTTTCAAACAATTGGTACCAACCCATTACCTAATTATGGAATCAATTTAGTGATTCAAAATATGCTTTTTAAATAGAAGCTAAGAGTATTCTTGCCTGGAGAATTCCATGGACAGTCCATGGGGTCGCAAAGAGTGAGACATGACTGAGCAGCTAACATTTTCACTTTCACTTTTTAAAAGAATGGAATGGAAAGCGCTGCAAGTAGAAAAGGTAAGCATTGTTTTGTGAAATTTTTCAGAGTGTGTTTGCCCCTGTATATTACATGTTACACTGCAATATAAAACATGTTTTACATGAGTCATGGCCCAAAATTTTAAGAAACTTTAACTTAAATTAACTAATAGTAGGGGAAATCTCGATAGCAATCTACAGATAGGTAGTTTAAAGGTCAGTGCTTATTTATGAATCCAGCTTTCCTTTCATTAAATATTAACAAGTTTCCTACAATCTGCATAGAAAAATCTGATTCCTAATACTTTCAGCCTTAAACTATGCTGAGATTCTCTAGTCCTTGATAGTGAGACTAAAAATCTAACCTGTCACCGAGTCAGGCCAAAGCAGTCATGTCTTCAGCTATAGGAATGTGGCCCTTTCCCCTTATGGATTCATCCTATTTCCTCTTTAATTCCTCTCCTCACCAGAAAAAGCTCTCTCAATTCCCCCATCTAATAAGCAGATCTAATACTTCTCTTCTCAGGCAGCCTTTGAAGTCTCTCCAACTATGATTGAATCCTAGTTCTTTCTTTGCACTCTCAGGTCTCCTCTCCCTATCCCTAACTTACTTTTTGTGATGTAATAAAAAATATGTACTTGATTTTTGTTCTAGTTCCTGGCACACAGAACCTAAAGCCCTTAGACCCTCTGGAGTGATGAGTGTCTTTCATATGCTAGTGAGAAGACTGGTAACTAGAGGCTCCCACATAGCTTCAGAATGGGGGCTGGTCCCCAGAAAAAGCAATGCATGGACTAGAGTACTGGGACTTTCAGCCCAACCCACTCCTACACCGTCACCTCCAGGGAGGAGAGAGGGGCTATAATTAAATCAATAACCAATAGACCATGATTTAATCAATTGTGCTTACCTAATGAAGTCTCCATTAAAAAAAAAAGAGAAAAACCCTAAACAATAGGATTTGGAGAATTTTGATTTGGTCAACACATCAAAGTGCTGGCAGGTTAGCACATATGAAGAAAGCACGCAAGTTCTGTGATCCTTGCTCACCCACTACCTTCTCCTATGCATCTCCTCCATTTGGCCATTCCTGAGTTGTACTGTTTATAATAAACCAGTAATGGTAATTATAGAGTAACAGTAAGTATTCTAGAGTTCTGTGAATCACTCTAGAAAATGATTGAACCTGAAGAGGGAGTTGTGGGAACCCCTAATTTTATAGCTGGTTGGTCAAAAGGACAGGTGACATGACAACCTGAGATGCAACTGGCATCTTAAGTGGTCAGTTTTGTGGGACTGAGTCCTTTACTTTTACAATCTGACACTAACTCCAGGGAGTGTTAAAACTGAATTGAATTGAACGGATTGAAGGATACCCAGTTGGTATCTGGAGAGCTAGAGAATTGGTTGGTATCAGAAAAAGGCCACACACTGGGTGTCAGAAATGTTGTAAAAATAGGTCATATCCCTCCTTCCTTCAAAGTCCCAGCCACTTCTCTCTCTCTCTCTTTTTCTTTTAGAGAGAGAGAAATATTCACATAATTACGTTTTCTCATTCCCCAGGCTCCAAGACCATCTCCTCCATAGCTTCTCAATTTTTAGTATATATGTGCTGCTGAAAAAGTACCTCATTGCCTTTTCATAAAAATAGGTTTATGATCTGACCCCCGTTTATTTCTTCTGCCATAAGCTCCTGCTGCTTTGAACACATAGTCCATGCTCCTGTCAAAATGAACTAATTTCAGTTTTCTGATAATCCTAAACTCTCTATGCCTCCATGTCTTTGCAAATGCTATTCCACTTGCACTCATTCAACTAACATTTAACTGAGTACCAACTGTTGGGAAGGTACTATTAGAGGTTCTGGGCATATGACAGGAGGATAAATGAGACCAGAATTCTATATTCTTCTCACTTTCATAACTGTGGTTGTTTGCTCTTTCACTGAGACTAAAATCAAGCAGCAACTCCTCTGGGAAATTTTCATGGCCTCCTAGAACTGAGTTACATACTCTAACTCTGGGCTCTATCATAGCACTTACTAGTATAACATAGTGGTTAAAACATATCAGTTTCCTCAATCTGCAAAACGGGAGTTGCAAAAATTACTCATTTCATCAGGTTGTTGTAAAGATTTTAAAAGCCTAGAATACAGTTAGTGCACAATAAATGCTGGCCATAGTTACTGGCCAGCCAGGAATCAATATCCCATGCCACTCCAGGTTCTTTCCACCTACCATTCCCATAGCCTGGGAAGTTCTTGCTCTGAAATATCTGCTCAAATGTCACCTTATGAGACACTTTCCCTCATCCCCTTAAAAGATATTAACACCCCGTACCACTCTCCACCTCACACCCTGCTTTGTTTTTCTTCAAGGCTTTTACCATCTTATGTTATCTTTTCCTTTATTTTCTGTCTCCCTTTAATCAAATGTAAACTCTATGAGAGAAAGCACGTTTTTGTCACTACCCTATCTCCAGTGCCTAGAAAAGTGCCTGGTACAAAGTAAACATTCTATAAAATTTTGCTAATTGGATCAATGCATACACTAAATGTGGGTTCTTTGAATCGTAATATTTTCAGAAGGTACAAAGATTTTATTTTCTTCACGGTACTCAAGATGACAATGAGTCCAATGAGTTGTTAAGATTATGGGTTATTTTTTAATTTTAACATACTTTAAAATTCTTCAGTGTTTTTTAATGAGAATGCACTGGGTTTTATAATAAGAAAACTAAATCTCAAGGAAACTATAATCATTCTTGATGAAATCACAAAAAACCTGGAGTTTTTAAAAATATATTTTCACCCATTTAAGATAAAGGCTATTGCCCCGGTCTATTTACGGTTCTAGGAACCCACAGCCCATCAACTAGCCTCAAAACTAAAACTCACACTTAAAAACTGTTCATATTCTCATTGCCACTACTTTTAGTCAATATTTACACATTTTAATTATAATACTACAATTAGAAAATACATCATTGACCTTAAATTTCTGGTCAACAAGCAAAAACTCCCACTTAACTACTTTATAACAATATGTAAAGGCTATGTAATACCTATCTCCTTTCTCCAGTGGAGAGGAAACTAGGAAACAGAAAATTAAACTAAGAGAGCATGAGACTTTATATAAGTATGAAGAATACAGCTGGGGATAAAAGAGATGTTTCCACTTCATCAAAAAAAATTTGCACCTTTGAACACATTTGACTGAATTTTAATAAGGCGGATGAACCTAGAGCCTAATATACAGAGTAAAGTAAATCAGAAAGAGAAAGACAAGTATCATATATTCATGCATATGTATGAAATCTAAAAAGATATTACTGATGATCCTACTTGCAGGTCAGCAAAGGAGATGCAGACATAGAGAACAGAGTTGTGGACATGGTGGGGAAAGGAGAGGATGGGACAAACAGCGAGTAGCACTGAAACATATACATTACCATATGTAAAATTAGATAGTCAGTGGAAATTTACTGTATGATGCAGGAAGCTCAAATCTGGTGCTCTCTGACAACCTAGAGGGGTGGGATGAGGTGGGAGGGAGTTTCAAGAAGGAGGGGACATATGTATACCTATGGCAGATTCATGTTGATATATGGCAGAAACCAACACAATATTGTAAAGCAATTATCCTCCAACTAAAAATAAATTTTTTAAAAAGAGAAATTTATACCTTTAGAAACACCTCTATTTGGGTAGCCATTTCCAGCCCTTTCTAAGCCTTTTCCCTCCTGGATAAGCCCAGAGGATGGATACCTAGGATGGAGCCAGAACGGCCACAGAATTAACATCAGGACAACCCCATATGTCAGCCCTGCACTTGAGCCCCATCCCAGGGGCCCCTGCTCCCTAGTGAGAGGAAGTGCTGGCATCTAGTCGAGGTCACGTGTGGAATCTCACCCAAGGTGTTGGAAGACCAATGCGCTGTCTGTCGCCCGACAACACTGCTCTGGCTTGCCAGCCAGCAAGGCTTCCCTGGACCCACGCAGGCAGCAAGGGAACCCCTTCCCCTCTGGCAGGGGAGCCAGGCGGCGGGAGATTTGGGACATCTGGACAGCATGGTGCCGGTCACCTGCTCCTGTCCTACCCCCAGCATCTTGGCCAGACGAAGGTACTAAGGATCCTCTTATTCAGCTACTTGGGTCTTTTTATCATCTACTCTGGAGAAGGAAATGGCAACCCACTCCAGTATTCTTGCCTGGAAATCCCATGGACAGAGGATCCTGGCAGGCTACAGTCCATGGGGTCACAAAGAGTCAGACACGACTGAGTGACTTCACTTTATGTAGTATAGGAATGGACCCAGTTTCATAGGAATGGATCCAGTTTCACTGACTGTCTTGTTCCTTGAACACCTCCCTATATAACACTCCTTCATCTGAAAATATAAGAGGCATGGGATAAAATTCAGAAAGTTTAAGTTGGAGCCCGAGACGGATAGTCTTTACTAATACCATTACCCTGGCAGCTCACATGCTTAGACTTATGAGACATGCTTTCATATATTCATAAGACAGACAAAACCATTGGCAACTAAGGAAACTAGCACCTGCACAAACGCCTGGAACCAGGGATTACAGTCACATTTTCAATAACTGGTGTGACAGAGACTCCAACTACTCAGAATGTATATCAGCCATAGGAGAGAAAAGAGAGATATTTGGTAGATCAGCCTTACATAGAAGATAACAACTCTTAATAAACATATATAAATGAGTAACTCCTCTGGATTAAGTTTAATTGAAAAATTGATAGACTCTCAAATGGTTATACTAAATAAAAGCCCAAATAATTATTTACATTATCATCAGCAAATTATCACGTTGCAAGTGAGATCACAGTTTTTTTCTTAATTCAGTTAGGCACCAAACTGCACACTGGGGATCCAAAGAATCAAAAACGGATAGTCTCTACAACATGGGAGAGATAGCTAATATTTTATAACTATAAATGAAGTATAACCTTTAAAATCTGTGAAGCACTGATATGCTGTTCAGCTACTATATATTGTTCAGCTACTATAACTTATATATTGTTCAGCTACTATACTTCAGTTTTTGAAAAGGCGAGGAAGGGGGATAGTCTCTGTGCTTAAATACCTCACCGGAGTCTAGAGGGAAACATCCTTGCAATACAAAATAATAAGCGTAATAGTGCAGTTAATGTTGTGGTCAGATAGGCCAGGGAGCTTGATCAAGGTCAGGTCGGAAGTGGGGGAAGGGTATCCCTTAAACAGTTTACTTCCGACTTAACCCACAGTTCCAGATGGCCATCCCACAAAAGCATGCCAGCTGACATGGATGGAGAGCGAGCAAACACATGACTGGTTCGGTAGCCAACAATACAACCACCAGTCACCTCCTACAAATGAGGCATCAACCTTACAAGCAAAGGGCAGCACTGTTTATCTTTTCTTTCGTATAATGTACCAACTAGATGACTAGAGAAACCTAAAAGATCAAATGACCACTCTGACTTCTATCAACACCACCCACCTGGGAAGGAAGAAAAGGTTAATACACACCAGACAGCATGCACATGACAGGCAGCCATCTGCCCATGTCAGGGCTCTTGAGTCCACCTGTTCTCTGCAGAAACTCTGGCTCAAATTCGACATTTATCTAGACAGACTACAGTATCATTTTTACAGTTAGATATACTACTAATCAACCTCTTTTAATCCAACATAAAGCTTGAAAGAATTAAGCCTATGTAGCATAAACCCCTTAAAAGATTACAATAATTAGAGATACAGAGACATGTAAATATTTGTTAGTCAAACCAAATTCGTGTTGCCTGGTATTTTCTGAGGAGCCTGCCCATGTCATTACACTGAAATGTGATATATACAAACCCTGAGTGACTGCAAGTGAAATAATGTCACCCTATATAAACAGTAACAGTTTAAAGTTATATTTACTTGGGTTATTTTTATGCTAGATATCTCAAACAGTTTATTCCAAGCTTAGTACATTTTGTTTTCTAAACAAAACAATGAAGGAAAACATAAAAAATATTTAAATAGCAGGGCAACAATCATTTCATCTCTCTGACAAATTAATGAGAATTTGTGATTTTTAACTCATCAGTAGTTTTCATTCAACAAATACACATTGAGTGTTGTAGTTATTAAAACACATAGTAGAAGACTGAATTGTTACAGTGTCTGTTTTCCCTTTTAAAGGACTTTATAGACTATTTTTTAACTATTATTAACAAAACTAATCCACCTTTGTGAAAAAAGAGAATTTATGTCACAAACTTAAACTTAGGCATTCTTTTGGATAGGCAGCAGACTCCTACTTATCAGTTCAGTTACTCAGTCGTGTCCGACTCTTTGTGACCCATACACTGCAGCAGGCCAGGCTTCCCTGTCCATCACCAACTCCCTGAGCTTGCTCAAACTCATGTCCATTGAGTCGGTGATGCCATCCAATCATTTCATCCTCTGTTGTCCTCTTCTCCTCCTGCCTTCAATCTTTCCCAGCATCAGGGTCTTTTCCAATGATTCAGTTCTTTGCATCAGGTGGCTAAAGTATTGGAGCTTCAGCTTCTGCATCAGTCCTTCCAATGAATATTCAGGACTTATTTCCATTAGGATGGACTGGCTGGATCTCCTTGCAGTCCGAGGGACTCTCAAGCATCTTCTCCAACACCACAGTTCAAAAGCATCAATTCTTTGGCGCTCAGCTTTCTTTACAGTCCAACTCTCACATCCATACATGACTACTGAAAAAACCATAGCTTTGACTAGATGGACCTTTGTTAGCAAAGTAATGTCTCTGCTTTTTATATGCTGTCTAGGTTGGTCATAGCTTTTCTTTCAAGGAGCAAGCATCTTTTAATTTCATGGCTGCAGTCACCATCTACAGTGATTTTGAAGCCCCAAAAAATAAAGTCTCTCACCATTTCCATTGTTTTCCCATCTATTTGCCATGAAGTTATGGGACCAGATGCCATGATCTTAGTTTTCTGAATGTTGAACTTTAAGACAACTTTTTCACTCTCCTCTTTCACTTTCATCAAGAGGCTCTTTAGTTCTTCTTTGCTTTCTGCCATAAGGGTGGTGTCATCTGCATATCTGAGGTTATTGATATTTCTCCCTGCAATCTTGATTCCAGTTTGTGCTTCATCCAGTCTGGGCATTTCACATGATGTATTCTGCAATTTTTTTTAAATATAACAGGATAACCTAAATCATATGATGTGTTTCACTGAGAAGGACATCACCCATGTATTTCTGGGGGGAAAAAGTGAATCTTGATCTGATCAGTTCAGTTCATTGCTCAGTCATGTCCGACTCTTTGCTATCCCATGAACCACAGCACTCCAGGCCTCTCTGTCCATCACCAACTCCCAGAGCTTACTCAAACCCTTGTCCATTGAGTCAGTGATGCCATCCAACCGTCTCATCCTCTGTCATCCCCTTCTCCTCCTGCCCTCAATCTTTCCCAGCATCAGGGCCTTTTCACATGAGTCAGATCTTCACATCAGGTGGCCAAAATATTGGAACTTCAGCTTCAGCATCAGTCCTTCCAATGAATATTCAGGACTGATTTCCTTTAGGATGGACTGGCTGGATCTCCTTGCAGTCCAAGGGACTCTCAAGAGTTTTCTCCAACACCACAGTTCAAAAGCATCAATTCTTCTGCGCTCAGCTTTCTTTACAGTCCAACGCTCACATCCATACATAACCACTGGAAAAACCATAGCCTTGACTAGATGGACCTTTGTTGACAAAGTAATGTCTCTGCTTTTCAATATGTTGTCTAGGTTGGTCATAACTTTCCTTCCAAAGAGTAAGTGTCTTTTAATTTCATGGCTGCAATCACCATCTACAGTGATTTTGGAGCCCAGAAAAATAAAGTCAGCCAGTTTCCCCATCTATTTGCCATGAAGTGATGGGGCCGGATGCCATGATCTTATTTTTCTGAATGTTGAGCTTTAAGCCAACTTTTTCACTCTCCTCTTTCATCAAGAGGCTCTTCAGTTCTTTTTAACTTTCTGCCATAAGGTAGAAATAAAATTTGATCTGATAATCAGGCAACTATCTTGACACATCCATACTGAGGGAACTTGAGGATAGAAAAGAGGTCTAGACTCTTCAAAAATGTTAAGGCCATGAAAAACTAAAAAACCTTGGGAATTGTTCTAGAATAAAGAAAACTAAAGTAGTGTAGTGAAACTGAAGTCACTTAGTCGTGTCCAACTCTTTGTGACCCCATGGACTGTAGCCTACCAGGTTCCTCTGTCCATGGGATTTTCCAGGCAGGAATACTGGAGTGGGTTGCCATTTCCTTCTCCAGATCATCTTCCCAACCCAGGGACTGAACCTGGGTCTCCTGCATTTTAGACAGACGCTTTACAGTCTGAGCCACCAGGAAGTCCTAAACTAAAGAAGCATAACAGTTAAATGCAATGATTAGATCATAAAAATAAGAAAGAAAGAAAGAAACAGAGGAGAAGCTGTAAAAAGACATTATTATTGGGGCAATTGGAAAATATGGATACAAACTAATATGCATTCTAGGTAATAGTACTGTATCTATGTGAAAATTATATTTAGTTGTGTTGAATAATGGCTTGTTCTCAGGAGATGAAGTATTTAAGGACTATGTCTGCAATTAACTCTCAAATGGTACAGGGGAAAAAAGTAGAAAAAAAGATAAATCAAATGTGGCAAAATGCTTAGGAGGACTGAGGTGAAAGACATATGCATGTTCATTGCCTATTCATGTACTTTTTCTTTACATTCGGAAATGTTCTCATAATAAAAAGTTCAGAAGACTCACAGACCGAGAACAGACTTGTGGTTGCCTAGGGGAAGGGAGGGTAAGGAGGGGATGGGATTACTAGATGCAAACTATTACACAAAGAATGGATAAACAACAAGGTTCTACTATATTGCACAAGGAACTATATTCAATATCCTGGAATAAACCATAATGGAAAAGAAGGTGAAAATAAATGTATATATTTGTATAACTGAAGTCACTTTGCTGTATAGCAGAAAGTAACACAACATTGTAAATCAACTATACTTCAACTAAAAAAAAAAATTTTAATTAATTAAACGTTGAGAAAAAACTTTAAGTGCTACACTGACAGCCCATCTAGGAGTTCCCTGGTGGTCTAGTGGTTAGAATTAGTGCTTTCATTGCCAAGGCTTGGGTTCAATCCCTGGTTGGGGAACTGAGATCCTGTAAGCTGCACAGCATGACCAAAACAACAACAACAACAAGAGAACCTAACTATGTGTGTGATATTCAACTTTGTTGTCAACAAGTAATAATGTATCATAATTTACAATATTAGGCAAAAAAATTTTAAGCAAATCAATGAAAATAGCTAAATATAAAGTATCCTGCATTAAAACATAGGTTTCTGTGAATTATTCCTAAAGGAAATGTACATTTAAACTTTTTTCTGATAAATTTACTTTATCAAATTTTCTTTTACTAACCATAGCAACTTTATTTGAAAAATTAAAATATTTATAAAAATTGACAAATACTTTAAGTCATAAAAATGAACATAAATACAACTTAAATTATATAAATCAGCACTTTCTTATTTTTATATTTGTAGACTTCTCTACAGCATGTAGAATTTAAAATATTTTAAATTTTACTGATTGCTTGAATTTTTGCATGTATTTTACAAAGCAATAACACAATTTTATAAAAAGAAACAATCAGATATTCTCTGGAAATCCTTGTAACCACAGGAGTCATGAACAATTTTACCTTCTCTGTAACTTACTTAAATTATAGGAGATTATGGGCTTTGATGACCACACATAAAGTTCCACAGGGCTCTGTTCCCACTTGATTTAAATAAACACAGTCAAAATTAACAACTGGTTAATAGCCCAGAATGTCCTCTTATGTGGGATGTTACCCAAGATCTTTGAAGCAATTATATTTTATTTGCATGCTTAAAATAATTAAATCAACATATTGGTCAAAGAAGAACCTGGGTGACACTCATTAAAATGTATCATTTGAAAGTGATATCTAAAAAAGCCAAACTCCTCTTACGTTGTCCTTAGTAAGACCATACTGATGCTGATACAAAGCAGGGCACCCGAGTATTAACAGCACAACCTGGGTTTCTAGAAGATGAATTTAAAGAATTTTCCCTATTATAAGAAGTGAAATTAAATGGGATTCCCCATTCCTGCTCCCACGATTGCTCCAAAGAAGTTATGATATTCTGTGGGAAATAGTTTAATTACAGGGTAAATTATTTTAACATGTCAAATTGACAAACTGGCAGTTGAATAGTCTACATGTGTGAAAGGAAACTTTAGCAAATGTTAACTTTATCCTTCAGACACACAAAAAACAAATCCATCTCCTTCTCTGAAAAATTTTACTCTCTAAAAGATTGACTTTTGATGAAATTTAAAAAGAAAAACAATAGAAACTCTAGCTTTTACAATACTCATTTTAGTCACTTACTGTGGGATCTCTTGTCATATAACAGTAAAATGATAACCAGAGAAATATAAAGTTGTAAATTAAGGGTAGAAACATGCAGTATACCACACTGGACAACAGAATAGACTGATAATAAAAAATTAAGTAACAAGGCAACTGGCAGTATTTACAACACCTAACTCTAACCAGTGTCAAAGGTCTGGCACCTCAGTAGGTCAGCTTCAGAATAGCTTTACAATCCCATGTTTCATATTTTATACCAAAGCAGCATCTTTTAAATACTAAGCAATAATTTGATTAGAAATTCTATAGGTATGGCTTTTCCTCTTTAACTTTTTTTCCTGAATGGTAAGGCTATAATCTAATAATGACTATCTATGATTCCCTAGACAGAGGGGCTTCCCTCATAGCTTAAAAGAATCCGCCTGCAATGCAGGAGAGCCCAGTTCGATTCCTGGGTTGGGAAGATCCCCTGGAGAAGGGAAAGGCTACCCACTCCAGTATTCTGGGCCTGGAGAATCCCATGGACTGTATAGTTCACGGGGTCACAAAGAGTCGGACACGAATGAGCGACTTTCACTTTCAGACAGAGTGAGGCAAATGGTACTCCTGTCCCCGACACTGAGCTCCAACTGGAACTCACATAAAAAATGGGAAAGGAGATTCAACGAAGTCTGAAAAAAAAAAAAAAGCAAAGTTTGGAAATCTGCTCAAACATCCCAACCCATAAACATACAACGCTGCTCTTGAGGGCCACCTAATGACTCTACTTTCACCTAGCCTTAGACATTCCGCAGAAGGGGGAGAGAAGCCCACCAGAAGGCCCTGACGTACCCTACTCTACCACATGGCTCCCACTCTATCATGGCTCTCTGCACCTATAGATGACTCCTTATGGGCAGAATCAGCAAGACTGCATCCAAAGAGTATCACCAATTTCCTCAAGAGGAATATTTTGCAAACCAACAGGGTGGAACTTTATCCAGAGAAGAAAGGCTCAAAATAGCAAATAATAAAAAAATGTATAATAATGTGCTTCAGCTTTAATGTTACTCCCTACATCAGTTTTATTGCTACCCACAATAAAACTCAGGTTTACCAACAACTGGTAATTGTCTCATTGGTCATTTTTTCTCTTCCTCACTTCTTTTACTTTAATTCTTTGAACTAATCACATAACCAAAAGTAATCTTTCCCCAAGTCATTCTCTATCATTGCTAAATTTCATTCTCCTTATAGAAATTAACATATATGAAAGTATCTTGTCCATTTGTTTCTTATATTCAATATGTCTCTCCCTTCTAGAATATAAGCTCCTTGCCTATTCTTATTGCTCTGGGCCCAGTTCTAGTACAGTGCCTGGTTCAATAAACATTGTTGAATAAAGAAATGAAAAGTAATGTTCTTTTTACTATCCTAAATCCATTTGGTGTTTATGGAACTCTGCATCTTAAGAGTTAGAAAGAAAAAAAGGCTTCTAATGAAACCAGCCTAGCCATTTTCTAGTGACCCAGAGTACCTCATATGCAGAGAAAATATGCCTTTTGTTAGCTGGAATGAGAATTATAAACTATTATTACATTATTATCATCATCTTAATAATCTGGTGATGATAACAATAGTGATCATTACCACTTATGAGTTAGGCTATGTATTTATGTACATTAATCTTGGCAACAACTTTACTGGGTATATATTATTACCCCAATTTTACACACAGAAGTTCACAGGTTAAATATCCCAAGGTCACACAGCTCAAGGGTATAAGCTAGGAATCCATGGTCTGCTTGACTCCAGAGGCCATGCTCTTCCCACCACACCATGCTGTAAGATGCTAAGCTGAAATTATCTTCTTTTCATTCCACCCTTAGTCTTCATGATCAGGCCAAGTTCCTTTCCTATCTTCTGATCCCTTACCAATTTTGCTATTATTAAAATTAAGAAATTATATCTGTTCATCCAAACTCTGATCTCCAGTAGGACTTCTAAAGCGTCTGTATACTCAGTAACCAAGAAAAATATAACTTGAGAAATATTTTTTCCTCGGTTATTCACTTGGGGGATACCTGAATAAAATATTATTAAATTGTTTTTAAATGGCTACATTATTCACTGCTTACTGGCTTCAGTAAAATAGTTCACAAATGTACTGTTTTTCTAGTCTTGCTCCTAGCATTTTCATCTAGAATTTGACCCCAACCTCTTGCTTTTATAATCAAAGGACTTAGAATAATTAAGTTGCAAAAAAGTCATTATAGTCTTGCTAAAAGGCATCCCAACACTGAAAAAGTAAAACTTATAAACTGCTCAACACACTTTAACGAGAGTGAACTACTAAAATTTTAATAGGGGAAAATATTTTTAAAAATAAAAATTATGTCTATAAAGACTGTCTAAAAATCAAATTTGAGAAATAGGAAAACTTGATAAATGAAACTTTCTTATGAGTTGTCATTAAATTTTTCAAAGATACTAAATTAAACACCATCACTTCAAGGGGTATGGGTACTTGCAAATTAGGTTATTGTATTTAGTTTTAACGGCAGGAAATATGCAGTGCAACTTTGAAAAGCTTCACAGTGATTTACAGTATATCTGAATCTTTCCTCAGAACCATGGGACCAGGATTTCACTCTCAGTTCTCACCCTTACTTTTTTTATTGTTCTTTTTATTTTCCTTTTTCACTTATTCATTTATTTTAATTAAAACTAAGAGCATATACCCAGAAGTAAAAACATGTGTGATCAATCAAAAGCTTGGTTACTCCAGTATCTCCATCTAGTGGACACTAAAATTATAAAGTTTATTTTATCCAACAAATTCCCAATTGCCAAGTTTATTAAGCAAAGTAATTGTAGTAAAGAGAAAAGAGAAATGCGGTAGGTATTTTCACATAGGTATTGATAGGTATCTTCACATAGGTAGGTATTGATAAAAATATCAATTAGCAATACTAGCTGCTGCTGCTGCTAAGTCGCTTCAGTCGTGTCCGACTCTGTGTGACCCCATAGATGGCAGCCCACCAGACTCCTCCGTCCATGGGATTCTCCAGGCAAGAACACTGGAGTGGGTTGCCATTTCCTTCCCCAATGCATGAAAGTGAAAAGTGAAAGTGAAGTTGCTCAGTTGTGTCCGACTCTTAGCAACCCCATGGACTGCAGCCCACCAGGCTCCTCCGTCCATGAGATTCTCCAGGCAAAAGTACTGGAGTGGGTTGCCATTGCCTTCTCGGATCAAGGAGCCTAGGCAGTACTTAAGGCTCAAAAGACCCAACTCTAGCAATACTAGGAGAGTCATGTTACATTATTATACTGTAACAAGTACCTTACCCATAGTAACAAGTACCAAACCCATTAGGATTTGAACATAGCTTTCTTGTGTTTTTTTTTTTTTCCAATAATGATTTGTTACTAAAACCCAGAACCTTGAAAAGTCCAAAAGAAGATTTGGATCATACAACCATAAGTTTAATTATTATCAGGCAACTCTTCAAAAAATCATAGTCTTAAGAATTGATTTACCCCTTAGGTCACAGAATCCTAGTGCTAAAGGGTCCTCAAAGATTTAGTAGTCTGTATTCACTTATTTTGCCAGTGAGGAAACTGAGACCCAGAGACAAAGCCTTCCCTTTATTTACACAGCTTGAGAGAAGTGGCAGCCTGAATTAGACCCAGGTCTGTTTTTCAGTCACATACTCTCAGAGTAAAAATAAATGCATTCTCCTACAAGAAGATACTGTTTTCTTTGGAACCAAGTATTCATGTTATGTTTTTCTTTAAGTCATTCAAATGTAATACTAATAACAGAGGGAAATGGCTATTTAGCATGTGATGGTAAATGATAATTCACTAATTTAATCCAACCCAATTAATTGCCTCCTTGATACCAAACACTGGAAAGAGGCTCACAAGAAAGTGATATGATCGCCTCTTTCTTCAGGGAGAGAAGTTTTTAAGATTTCCTTTCTGCCAGACTGGGTGCACTTCTTTTATTCTCAACAGATTTATATGTCCTTCAATACTAAAAACACATCTCCACTACAATTACCAGTGCCTGGCTCAAGCCCTAGAAGGGCTGCATGAACCTGGCTCCAACTACCTAACGACTATGCCCTCCAAAAACTGTCGTGTTGTTGCTGCTGTCTTTGCTGTTTGGCGTTTTTATACTTACGGGGAAGCAGAAGTAACATTAACATGTTATAAAAATAAAACCTGCCTTACCTTTTTTATATAACAGAGTGTCAGGTAAATGATCCTCTAACTACTCTCTAAGAAGTCTCTGAGAGGTTAAGACTATGGTCTAAGAGGCTGGCAGTCAGACCTTACTTTGTAGAGTTAAGTGGCCTGGCATATGGATCACTGTAAAGTTCTTTGAATTTCTCCAAGTGCTAAACAGATGCTAAATTGCATTATTCATGATTCAAAAGTACATATCTTACTATTAGGAAAATATTCCTATTTACAATACAAATCAGTAGTAATTTTAGTTCCCTTGAATAAGCTTCTAAAGATATGAGGTCAAACATGCGATAGACCTAAGAGCCCCGGGGTTCATTTAATGAAGCAGGTGACTTATTTCTGAGAAATCTTAAAAAAATCCCTGAGTCTGTCAGGCTATTTGTGTCCAAGTGCTTTACTTCAAAATGAAATTAAAAGGGGTAGGCTATTTTCAACTCAAGGAAGATAAAATTGAACATACATACATACAATACAATGATCCCACCCTATGTATTTGTTTAAATATGACCAAAGTGACTTTTGCTCCAGAATTATTAGTTTAAAAGAAATCAAACAGAAAATTGGTTTGAAAAGGGATGGATATTTACAATATAAAGTATCTTAGTGCTTTATATAGATAGGGAGAGAGTTCTTATGGAGTAATAAGTGAAAGTGAAAGTGAAGTCGCTCAGTCGTGTCCGACTCTTTGCGACCCCGTGGACTGTAGCCTACCAGGCTCCTCCGTCCATGGGGTTCTCCAGGCAAGAATACTGGAGTGGATTCCCTGGTGGCCCAAGAGGGTAAAGCGTCTGCCTGCAATGCAGGAGACTAGGGTTTGATCCCTGGGTCAGGAAGATCCCTGGAGAAGGAAATGGCAATCCACTCCAGTATGGAGTAATAAGAAGATGATTAATGAATACTCCAGGAGCAAATGAGCTAAGTACACATCCAGAGTCAAAAACTGCAAGTGACTAATAAAAGATGTGGAAAAGTTGTTTAAACCATCTAATAATCAAACATATACCCATGAAAGCATCTATCAGAATGGGAAAATTAAAAGATTGATAGAATGTTAGTAAGGCTGTGGGGAAATGGACTCTCATGCAATGTTACTGCATATTACAACTGGCCCTTAAACAACACAGGTCTGAACTACACAGGTCCACCTATACACAGATATTTTGCAATAGTAAATGCTATAGTACTACAACATCTGTCCACGTTGGTTGAACCCATGGATGCAAAGGAACAGGGTATAGGGAGAGTCGATTATAAGTTATATGAAGATTAGCCACTGTGTTGTTCAAGGGTCACCTGTAGGTGGTAATATCTTTCTAGATGACAATTTGACAATGAATTTCAAAAGTTAAAGCAATCAGGAACAAGGCAAGGATGTCCCCTCTTACTATTGCTTTTCAATATTATAGTAGAAGTCCTAGTGAGTGCAGTAAAATAAGAAAAGGAAATGAAAGCTATGCAATTGGGAAGGAATAAATAAAACTGTCTTTGTTGACAGATGACATGATTATCTAGGTTAAAAATCATCAAAAAAAAAAAAAAATCAACCAAAGAACTCTTGGAACTAACAAGCAATTATAAGAAGGCTGTAGGATACAAGATTAATATACAAAAGTCAGTCACTTTTATATAACAGCAATGACAAGTAGACTTTGAAATTTAAAACACAATATTATTTATATTAGCAAACAAAAATGAAATACTTAACTAAATCAAATAAAATACAATCAGTACAAGGAAAACTAAAAATCTGATGAACAAAATAAAAGAACTAAATAACTGAAGAGATATTCCATGTTAATGGGTAAGAAGATTCAACAATGTCAAGACATTAGTTCTTCCCAACTTGATCAATGGGTTCAATGCAATCCCAATCAAAATCCCAGCAAGTTATTTTGTGGTTATCAACAGATTCTAAAGTTTATATGGAGGGAAAGGAGACCCAGAATAGCCAGCATAATGTTGCAGGAGAGGAATAAAATTGGAGGGCTGATACTATCCAACTCAAAACTTACTATAAAGCTACTGTAATTAAAACAGTGTGGTTAGCAAAAGAAGAGACAGCTCAATCAACAGAACAGAATAGAGAGGCCAAAAATAGACTTACATAAATACAGTCAAGTGATATTTTGATAAAGCAGCAAAAGCAAAATAATGGGGCAAAGAGAGTCTTCTCTACAAATCATGCTAGAACAACTGGACATCCACATACCAAAAAAATGAATCTAAACACAGACCTTAAAACTTTACAAAAATTAACTCAAAAGGGATCACAGACCTAAATGTAAAGCATAAAACTGTAAAACTCCTAGAAGATAACATATGAGAAAACTGAAATCACCTAGGATTTGGTGATGACTTTTTAGATACAATGCTAAATATACAATCCATGAAAAAAGAATTAATTACCTGGAGTTCATTAAAACTAATCATTTCTACTCCACAAAACACAATGTCAAAAGAATAAAAAGAGAAACTACATATTGGGAGAAAATAATTGCAAAAGACATATCTGATAAAGGACTGTCATCCAGAGCATACAACAAACTCTTAAAACTCAATGATATGGATACAAATAATCTGATTAAAAAATAGGCCTTAACAGACACCTCATCAAGGAAGATATACAGATGACAAATAAGCATATGAAAAGATGCTCCACATCATGTATTGTTGGGGAAATGCAAATTAAAACAGCAATGAAATACCTATACACACCGATTAAAATCACTGAAAGCCAGAATTACAAACGCTGGCAAGGTTGTGGAGCAGTAGGAAATCTCATTCATTGTTGGTGAAAATGCAAAATGGTACAGCTACTTTGAAAGACAGTTTGTTTCTTTCAAAATTAAACATATTCTTAACATATAATACATTCCAGTAATTGCATTCCTTGGAATTTACCCAAAGGAGTTTAAAAACTATGTCGATACAAAAACTAGCACATGGATTTTACAGCAGCTTTATTCAAAACTAACAAAACTTGGAAGCAACCAAGATGTCCTTCAGTACATAAATGGGTAAACAAACTGTTGCTAACATACAATGGAGTATCACTCAGCACTAAATGGAAATGAGTTATCAAAATATGAAAAGACATGGAGAAAATTTAAATGCATATTACTAACTGGAAGAAGCCAATCAAAAAAGGTTACATACTGTATGATTCCAACTGCATGACATTCTGGAAAAGATAAAACTATGGAGACGGCAAAAAGGTCAATTGTCACCCGGGGTAGGGAGGAGAGAAGGAAGAACAAGTTGAACATAGAGGATTTTTAGGGCTGTGAAACTATTCTGTATGATGGTGGATATATGTCATTATATAAACTTGTCCAAACCCATACAGTGTACAACCTCAAGAGCTAAACCTAACATAAATGGTGACTATAATATGTCAATATAGGTTCATCACTTGTAACTAATGTACCCTCTAGTGGAGAATGTTGATAATAAGAAGCTATGCATGTGTGGAGGCAAGGGATATACAGAAAATCTCTGTACTTTCTGGTCAATTTTGCTGTGAAGCCAAAACTGCTCTGAAAAATAAAGTCTATTTATTACTAAGATGAAAATGCCTTTAATCCAATAATTAAGCAAAGAATTTATCAAGTGTGAAAAAAATCTGCATGAATATTCATCAGAGCCTTTTTTATAATAGTGGAAACTGGAAACAACCTAAATTTCCATCATAGAAGTCTAGTTAAATAAATTATGGTAAGTTCTTACAGGTGAATTCTTTACCACTAGTGCCACCTAGGAAGCCCTGAAAAATATTATTAAGTATTAAACTGTATCTAATTATAAGACCAAATAAATTATGGTATGACATAATATTAAACAAGAAGGCAATTAAAAAGAATCTATATTTAAAAGATTATTTATGTGTGCTAATATAGAACAATTCTCAATTTATATTTAAGAGAAAAATTCTCAATTCATATTTTAAGTGACCCATGTATATGTATACATGTGTATGTATATATATATATATATATATATTCCTATATTTACACACATAAAATGTTCCTATGTAAATCAGTAAAAGGGGAAACATATGCATATATTACAGTGGACAGAGTATTTCTAGAGGACTCACACAAAAAATCTTTAACAGTGGTTGGTTCTAGGATTAAAGGAAGCCTTACTTTTTTTAAAAAGACACAGAGAGAAAAGTACATAAAGCATAAAGATCAATAATCTGTCACAAATAGAACGCCCTTGTAACCACCATCAAGGTCAAGAAGGAAGTATTGCCAGAACTCTAGGTCCTTTACATCCCCACCTAATCATTTCTTTCCCTAATTCCCAAAAGGTAGCCACCATACTGAATTCTATTTTCTAATTTACAGAGAGTCGTTTACACTCATTTGGGCCTCCCTTGTGGCTCAGCTGGTAAAGAATCCGCCTGCAATGTGGGAGGCCTGGGCTCGATCCCTGGACTGGGACGATCCCCTGGAGAAGGGAAAGGCCACCCACTCCAGTATTCTGGTCGGGAGAGTTCCGTGGACTGTACAGTCCATGGGTCACAAAGAGTCGGACACGACTGAGAGACTTTCCCTCACTCACTCATTTACAGTCATTTAATCATGACTAAAATGTTAACTTTTATCAAGTGCTTTCCTGTATCAAGATTACTACATTTTTTATGCTGTCAATATGGTAAATTACATTGATTTCAGTTGATAAATGAAACTTGAAATTCTTGGAATAAACTCAACTTGGCCATGATATATTATCCTATACCCTATTTATTATCCTATTTTTACTGGATTAAATTTACTAATAATTTTGTTAAGAATTATCTACATCTAAGTTCATGAGGAAGATTAACCTGTACTTCCCTTTTCTTGTAATATCCATGTCAGATTTGGTATCAAGGAAGCACATTTACTTTGATCTCTGGCCTTGTAAAAGAAGTTGGGAAATGTTCTCTCTTTTCATATTCTTTCGAAGAATTTGTATATGCTACTTTTGTGTGATGTTCCTATTTTTAGGTTAACACAATGCCCACAACTAAACTGTAAATGAATTAACCCTAAGGACTATATCTAGAGCTTTCTGTTTCCTAAGCATCCAACCCTTTGCTTTGGATGAACAGAACTAGAGAAAACAATCATTATTTTGCCAAAGAGTATAAAATCTGCCAACCTATGAAAAAACATTCAACTCAAATTATTAAGCATAAACATGAAAAATTATCATTCATTTCCATTCATTTCGTATTTTAGGACATCAGAAAGATCACAGAACTTTGGGGCTGGACCCATCTCCAGTGTGCTCCCTATACCTGCAATACTGATTATATTGCACCACAGGTAACAGCATGGCTGTGTGGAAAATGCATCTACATACTGTGAATCAAATCTATCTGAGCTGGAATCCAGGTAACTCCATTCATAAGCGATTTGTCTTTGATCACATTATATAAATTCACTGAACCTCAATACTTTCCTCTGCAAAACTGAAATAATAATAATAAAAAAAATCTGTTTTACAAAGCTACCATGAGGTTAGAGGTGATATGTATAAAACACTTAGGTACTTGATTATAAAAAGGGGGGTATCTTTTACTCACACAAATTCTAGTACAACTTTAAGTCCATATTTATCAGTAGTAATCTCCAAATCTTGGTGTCCAGAACGTATCTTAAATAGTCTTCATCAGTTAACATTTTCCCTTGAGTCACTTTACAGTTTATATATAATAAATAGATAAAGTTTGTATCTACAAATACAGCTGTCTCCTTACTGTTCTCATGGCCACCAATACACTTAAAAACTCCATGCAGTTACAGACTCTTCCCTGACTAATTTATTTTCCTACCTTACCTACTTTCTTGCTAAACACTTGCCTTAAACTTTTCCAAAATCTCCCAGCAGGAAGGTCAGAGAACTGGCAGTATTCGGCTAATCTAACATTCAGCCTGTGAATTTAAAGGAACAGCTGCTCTCGCTCTAATTTTAGAAACAGAAGTTGAGGCATGGTCTGTGTGTGTGGTGGGGGGTGGGAAGGGGGTTTCATACAAGTTACAGACCAAATTGGTTACAAAGGGGGACAAGCTATAGAGAGCCTTCCATTGTTCTGCTTACTGTATCAAATACTAGTCTGGGGCTCAGCACAAGGTTAAATCTTGATTAATTGACTATAATCATCTCTATTAAACATAAATGAATGGAAGTATTAGATGACAAACCCCTCTGAATTTGGTAGGATTATTTACCATTGTATTTTTATCTTTTATCTTTTCTCTGATACCATAAAGGTAGAAGGTAAAGGCTATGAACCTATGTGAGTTAGTAACGGACAGGGAGGCCTGGCGTGCTGCGATTCTTGGGGTCGCAGAGTCGGACACGACTGAGCGACTGAACTGAACTGAATATCACCTACACTGGTCCAGTTAATTCTTTAAATACTAAATAATGTTTATATTATTGCTGTGTGCAAGTCAAAGTTTGGAAAGACCAAAACATGGTGACCTAATAATGAAAAGAATCTAAGAATTGCAACAAAAGTTCAAGGCACAACCAGGCATGGCTATGAATTTTCAGCAATAGTGGTTTCATTTGAAACCACTTGGAAACAGTGACCCTTATTCCTCCAAACTGTTGCTCCCTAATTAGTCTTGTTTGCCTTCGTTTACGCTAATGGTAAACATGCATTTAGCCTAAGAAAGGAAATGGAAAAAAAAGCAGAGGTGACCTAAACAACCTCCGTGAAGCAAGGCTTATAATCGGCAAATAGCTTAGTCATATCATCCAAGTGAATCCAAATCACTCAAAATCATTAAATAAAAGATTCCATTTCCAATCCTACTCCTAAAAAAGAATATAATCAAAGACACAAACACTATCCCACGTAACTGAAAGAAACCTGGTTCTTTCTCATTGATAATACAATATGAACAGTTTTATATTCACATAGTAACAATAGTAGCTTAAATTTTCAAACATTTTTTAAACACAGGCCACCCGATGCTCGTACTAAGCTCTCCTGGTTTTTGTACCAGTGAGCACATGGCTTCAGTCCATGCTCAACACTTAATTAAGAGATTCTTTTCAAAGATTGTACTCTGGATTTATCATCTTTTCTGAGGCCAAGCTGCTGCAGTTCATTAGCAGTCAACATCTGGCTGGAATGTTTTAAACTACCATTTTCCTTAACCATTATATGGATGAGGTTTTTGTTATTCTAAGCAAAATGAAACAATATCTTTGTAAAGACTTTTAAACATAATAATTAGTGACAGTACAAATTGTTTTCTGATTCTTCTTATACTGTGTAGCAAATTACTATTAAAACATTTAAATCATAGTTTAAACCTTTGTATAATAGTGAGATTCTTTTCATTTTGTGATGTAGACCATGCCTTTACTTTTTAAATACAAGGTCTCATTCTAAAGGCCAAGAAATATTTAACTTAAATGTAGTTACATGCAAAGAAAAATTATCTTTAAACTTTCTGAAGGAAACAGCTCTTAAAAACTCAGAAAAATAAAAACTTAGACATATCTGGCACAGAACTTTGGACACTCCAGTTACTTTGCTTCTGAACCTCAAAGGTCTCTTATACACAGTATGGATTTCAAACTTCAAAAACACTCCTCTGAAGAGTATCAACCCATGTCTACACAATTAATTTGCCACTGAAATTAAGTTAACTAAATCTGTTCAGGGACTTAAGCAACTAGAAACATCCCTGAAGTCAAGTAAGTTTTTAAAAGGAATTTCATGAGGCTGCATAAGACTTTCTAGGCCTCAGCTGACACATATTTACAAGTCTGGCTCAGAGAACTGTTATAATGCACTTATGGGCTCACTCTGCCTGAAATGCCCTTGGGCCCCTCCCAGGACTTTGTGTCAAGACACAGCTTTCTTTGCCTTCAAAATTTTTTAGAACTTACCACTTACTTAAAATCTTCTTCATCCAACTTTACCAAGGAGCCATTCTTACAAACTTATTTCCCATTTACATATAAAATACTTCACCCCTTGGATGGGGCTTCCCTCATAGCCCAGTCAGCAATGCAGAAGACCTGAGTTCAATTCCTGGGTTGGGAAGATCCCCTGGAGAAGGAAATGACAACCCACTTCAATATTCATGCCTGGAGAATCCCATGGACAAAGGAGCCTGGCAAGCTATAGTCCATGGAGTCGCAAGGGTCGGACACAACTTAGTGACACCACCACCACCTTGAATGAGATAGACGCTCAATTATTAAGACTTCTGTTAGTATAGTATTCCACCTCAAGTTCCATAAGGGCAGTGACTGTTCTTTTTTCTTTTTTAAAAAGTTGTTTCCTCTCTTGCCAGTATAAGCTACAGTATAGTGCTCCCAGCTGAAAGAACTCAAATCAGTGTAAATGCTATCTTGCTATCCTCAGCTCAGAGCCCTCCAAAGGCTTTGTTTGGCTTGGAATGAAATTCAAACAAGACTCTGACCATGTGGCCTCTGGCCCCCACTCTCAACTCTCCTTCTACCACTCTGCCCTCTCCCCTACTCACCACACCCCATCCACACAGGCCTCTGCTCTTCCTGGAATGTGACCAGCAGCCTTTCACCTTAGGTCTCTGGCATTTGTGCGCCTTCTGCCGCCTCTCTCTGCTGGCTCCCTCAGGTCTCACTTCAGATGTCTCCTCCTTATAGGAGACTTCCAACTCTCTAAAACAGCTGCTTCTCCTTTCTACAGCCTATTTTTCTTTCTAGCTCTAACTGATATTATCTTATATATTCATTTGTATTTGTTCATTATCTCCCACCAACACCACAGCCACCAGCACGTAAGTGTCATGAAAGCAGAGGCTTCACTGATTTTATTCACCTTTGGTACCTAGAACAATACCTAGCACATAGCAAGAGTTCAATAAATATCACTGGACAGTTGCTTTCAGGACCCCAGCAGAGGAAAGAATTTGCAGGTGGAAGCCAATCAAACACACCTTACTGACCAAAGCTGGTCTTTAGAATTGCAACCTATTTCGCAAGCCAGCCAGCTGTCTCTAAGGTCCATAAGAGGAATTTAGTCCTTTCTTCTTGGCCTCCAACGACAACTCCAAGAACACACAGAAACTAGACACAAGTCTACAACAACCTAAATCCTGAGCTAGCAAAGTAGGGGCATACTTTACAGAATGCCTCCCCAACTAACATTTTCCTGATAGAACATCTCTTGGCTTTTGATACTTCATAGACTGTATATATCTCCCAGTACAATACTTTTTAAAAGGTGCTTGTTTAAGAAAAAAATATGCTTACATCCCAAAACCTAAATATTATTGGCCTGCACCCCACAGGCCCTCAAGGCCTGTGTTTGCCCAATTTCAAGACCAAAGAAAGAGCCCCAAGTCAGCAACAGTGACATCTCTAGTTTAATGGATGGGGAAGCTTACATGTCTGAAGCAGGGTCCTGGAGCAACACCCCACCACATATCGCTGTTGGCGGTAGCAGTCTTAGCTCCCAGGGTGGGGGGAAGGAGATGACAAGTTATAGGGGAATTGATGTCAGGTGAGCTCATTAGTTACCAGGGAAACCAGTAGAAAGGCATGACCTTCACCACCCCTTTGATAAGAACAATCACCAGCTGGTGCCTGGGGCATAGATAGGAAGGTCAGTTATTTGCACAGGATACAGGTAAAACAGGGACTGTAATAGTAGAGGTTGAACAGAGAGCAAGAGAACAGCCATCATGAGTGGCCTGACCATATAATAACACTGGTAAGGAAATAGCGTCTGTAATACTGGGACACCAGGGGTCCACAGAGAAGACTCAGTGTACTACCATGTAAAGTAACTGCTTGTTAACAACCATATTAATTGTTCAATGGTCAACAAAAGTGTTGGGATTCCCTGGTAGCTCAGTAGTAAAGAATCTGCCTGCCAACACAGAAGACACAGTTTCAATCTTTGATCTAGCAAGATCCCATATGCCGCAGAGCAACTAAGCCTGTGTGCCACAACTGCTAAGCCTGTGCTTTGAAGTGCATGAGTTTCAACTATTGAGCCCAGGTGCCTCAACTACAGAAGCCTACATGCCCTAGAGCCTGTGCTCCATAACAAGAGAAGCCACCACAATGAGAAGCCCGAGTACCGCAACTGGAGAGTAGTCCCTGTTCACCACATCTAGAGAAAAGCCCAAGCAGCAATGAAGACCCAGCACAGCCATAAATAAATAAAATTATTTAAAAAAAAAAAAGAAAGGCAACTGTTCTAAGTATTTTTCATTGTATTTCTAAGTTACTTATTTGGTGGAATTTTTTACTGTGTTTTTGTAACATTGTAGGAAATTAGAGATTCTAAGTTGAAGAGCAAGGCATTCTTTTTCCTATTTAAAACAATAAGAAATAGGCCTCCACTTAATGATTTTGTGCAGGACATCAGATTTTTTTAATAGATTCCTGCCATTAAGCAAAAGATGCCTGCATGTTCTTGGATTCACCCAAAACCCACCAACAAGCCTCTCCCCAGGCCTTTCTGATTTGGTGACAGTCCAGGAGCTCATCTGTTCTCAGTCTCTAACTTTGACTCATTGAATCTCTTCTCATGTCTTCATCTTCTAGTTACCTTTCATTTCATTTACCCCTTCTCTTCTCCTTTTCTTAATTTTTACCAAGGGAATATATGCATATAATCTAAAAGATCAAAGGAGCTAAAAGGCTTACAACAACAAAAGCAGTCCCTAGTTCTCACCATCTCATCTTCATCCTCAGTACAGTGTGCCGAGAGTCAAACACTTTCAACTAGCTCTTGCTTTAAATTATCAGATAATCTGAGTAAAATGCTATTTCCTAGATATTCCATATTAATTTCACCTACTGCCTTCTTATGATAAATGAGAATTTTAGCTGTCTTACACCTACCTTTTCCCCCCAATCTTTCTCAATAAATTTATGCCAAGAAAGTTTGGTTAAATCTGTATTCGGTATATTAATTATTGAGACTATTGTTCATTTATGAGCCAAATAATGAAAAATAATTGATTTCCTTTCTGGGACAATTTTTCCCCTATATTTAATAATTGCTAAATTTCCTCATTTGCTTAGTTTAATTTGCACATCCAGCTAAGCCTTCCCATACCCTATAAAAACTCTGCAAAAATCACTCTCAATTCATTTTTCAACACAGTCAAATATGTCAGATTTATCAATTCTTTATTTTCCTGATAAGATTTATCAATTCCATTTTTTATTCCCCCATCAGGTTCTAATCTGTACTGAGTGTTTTCTAAGCTTCTGGGTGTTGTGGATGTTATGCTGGGATTTCCCATCACTGATGTTCTATAAATACCCAACTCCTCTCTCCTGTATTAGACTTCCCATCTCCAAGTTCCCATGTCAACTTCTTAGTTTATTCCCAAGTTTTGGTTGATTACATGTTGTAGACTTTTAGAATTTGTATGTTGGAGAGTGTTTTATTCTATCCTTTTACTTGATCAGTTCATTTATCCTAAGCTAAAATTCATTCATATTTTGAAGACACTACTTTGTTGCCTTCCATCTTCCAAAGCTATTTTTAACAAAGTATTTTCATTCCTGTTCCTTTGATTATGATCTTTTTTCCATCTTTTCTCTTGTTCTCTCAATCAGTTTTGAGTGTTTTCTACTAATATTCAAGTTTCAAACTTCCCAGACAATATACTTTGGTTGGTTTTCTTTCATTTTTTAAATGGAAAGAAAAGCCTTTTTTTTTTTAACCTGAGGAATAATTGGGTTTTTTTTTTTCATTTATTATGCTGAATACTCTATGCTGCTGCTGCTGCTGCTAAGTCGCTTCAGTCTTGTCCGACTCTGTGCGACCCCATAGATGGCAGCCCACCAGGCTCCACCATCCCTAGGATTCTCCAGGCAAGAATACTGGAGTGGGTTGCCATTTCCTTCTCTAGTGCATGAAAGGAAAAAGTGAAAGTGAAGTCGCTCAGTCGTGTCCGACTCTGTGTGACCCCATAGATGGCAGCCCACCAGGCTCCACCATCCCTAGGATTCTCCAGGCAAGAATACTGGAGTGGGTTGACATTTCCTTCTCCAGTGCATGAAAGGGAAAAGTGAAAGTGAAGTCGCTCAGTCGTGTCTGACTCTGTGTGACCCCATAGACGGCAGCCCACAAAGCTCCTCCGTCCATGGGATTTTCCAGGCAAGAGTACTGGAGTGGAGTGCCATTGCCTTCTCTGGAATACCCTATGAGCACCTTTCAACTTGAAAATACATATTTTCATTTTGGAGAAATGTTATTTTTAAAAATAATAATTTTCTGGGAATGCCTTTGCAGTCCAGTAGTTAGGACTTTGTGCTTTCACTTCAGTGGCCCAGGTTCAATACCCAGTCAAGCCACATAGCGAGGCCAAAATAATAATAACAATAATAATAGTGATAATTTTCTAATGGTTATTTATTCTGTTTCTTCTTACTGGTTGGATATTGTATTTCCAGGATTGATCTATAAGTTTTCTTATTTTTCTCTCTTCATCCCTTTTTTCCTACTTTATCAGAATTCTTCCAACCTTTATACTGAACTTTTTTTTTCAGCTATCATATTTTTAATATCCAAAAGCTCTTTCTTACTGTTTGCTCCTTTTTAAAAAGTAACATTTTATTCTTTTTTTCAACATTTTACTCTCTGAGGACAACAGGATGACTTTGAAGGAATTTTCTGCTCTCAGTAATGTCTCTGTTTTCTCTGAGTTCCTTTTTCCTTTGTTTACTTCATGTTGAAGGCCTTCTTCCAAAGACCAATTATCTTTTGACAGCCTATCATCCTTAAGAGTGAGTCACTAAAAAGCTGACTAGAATCTTTGTAAATGGGTTTCTAACATGGTCATAGAGTAGCTGGAGAATTTCAGTGGAAGGGGGCCACCAAATGTCAGTACTTATGGGTCTTTTCTCTAGGATGGTTCATCATGGTTTAGTTTCCTCTGAGAAGGATCTTCCAATATCCCTGCTGGAGTGTGGAGTGGTAAGGCTGCCAGTATGCTAGAGCTGATCAGAGAAAGGGAGTTGCACTGTTCAAAGGCAGAATGTCCTTTAATCTCCTAGTTTTCAATTCTATTCTGGTCCAGCCTTTCTCAGTGCTCAATGTCCCCAAGTCCAGATAATCTTTGTTTCTCCAGAGACTCCTACAAAGGTGGGGGGAAATGGCTTCCTTATCTAGCCAGGTAAGAGTGGGCTCTAAGGGTCTAGCTGCTCTTCATAAAGACTTTCAAATAAATTTCCACCCACCATGTCACCCTGCTTCTTGTGATACTCAGTGCCTCTAATTCCTAAGCCTTTCCAGAGAGCTATGAGTCAGCTTGCTTTCCATCTTCATCACTCTCCACAGGCACTTGGCTTTGACCTTTCTACCACTCTGCTAAGTTATGCACCATCCTTACACCCACTTTTCATCTTTGTATCTTGTGGTTTAGGGTTATTTATTAATATGTCTCCTTGATTTATCAAAGATGGAACTTATGCCTTCTTTTCTTGCTTTCCCTATTTGGAGATGATTTTTTGAGAAAAGAATAATGGATGAGGGGTAAAGAAAGAGAGTAGGTATGTGTTTATTCAGGCTTCCCTGGTGGCTCAGGTGGTAAAGAATCTGCCTGTAATGCAAGAGACCTGGGTTCAATCCCTGGGTTGGGAAGATCTTCTGGAGAAGGGAACAGCTACCCACTCCAGTATTCTGGCCTGGAGAATCCCCATGGACAGAGGAGTCTGGTGGTCTATAGTCCATGGGGTTGCAAAGAATCAGACATGACTGAGCAACTAAACATAGCACATGTGTTTACTCTGTCATCTTGAAACTAGAAGTCTGTAGCCTTTTCAATTTCACAGACTTTTTATCACAACATACTCTTCTGTCAGTTCCATTTTGATTCATAATTTGTCTTCCAGACTTTCTGGGTAAATAATCATCTTATCTTACTGGTTTCAGACATGCAACGTTTAGTTTATCAGTAAATTAACAAGTTCCATACCTATCTATCATATCCCATTTGCAGTAACTGTTGTCTGCAATTGAATAGGGTACTGAATTTACATATAACTGGGAGGAGATTGTTTATTAATTGAAAGGGTGTTAGTTACCAGTGTCTTATGGGCTTTTTCTTATTAGATAGACTGACCATTCTCTGCTTGCCTTCCTGTCCCTCCATTCTCACATTTCTCTGTACCACCAGGAAACTGATTTCTGTGAATAACTTCCCTAGCCCATCCCAACTCACATCTATACCCAGCCCTTTCACTCTTTCCCTGCCTCGCTGCATCTCTGGCAACATTACTCTACAGCTGCAGCTCCTGAAGTATAATGGCTTCAGGTTTCACAGGGAAACCCTTCCCAGTTGCTTCCCTTGACCCTCCCCACGCCTCTGTAAATAATCTCTTTATTAAACTCCCTTCAGTTATACCCAGTGAGCCATTCATTTCCTATGAAGACACTGACTGATATATCAGCAAAAAAAAAAAAAAAAAAAGATTTGAACTAACTCATCTCTAACGTCCCTTGAGTTCTTGGGTTCTATAAATTTTTATAAGAGTCAAGTATATACTTGGCACTTAACTAAAGACTTTGGGCAAATTTGGGGCTTCTTTTCAGTCAAGATTTCTTCTTACTACAGCAAAGAAACTCTTCAAACAAATATGCACAGTCCCTAGAAAATATAATTATTGTCAGTATAACTTAGACTAATATGAAAAGTTAGGACATACATATTGTTCCCTTGGGGCAAGGGAGTCAGATAGTCCTGGTAAAGTACATTTGTTTTTGTTTTTATTTTTTAAAAAATTTAGTACAATTGACATACATTATATTAGCTTTCAGTTCAGTTCAGTTTCTCAGTCATGTCCAACTCTGCGACCCCATGGAATGCAGCACGCCAGGCTTCCCTGTCCATCACCAACTCCCGGAGCTTGCTCAAAGTCATGCCCACAAGTTGGTGATGCCATCCAACCATCTCATCCTCTGTCGTCCCCTTCTCCTCCTGCCTTCAATCTTTCCCAGCATCAGGGTCTTTTCCAATGAGTCAGTACCTTGCATCAGATGGACAAAGTATTGGAGCTTCAGCTTCAGCATCAGTCCTTCCAATGAACATTCGGGACTGATTTCCTTTAGGGTTGACTGGTTGGATCTCCTTGCAGTCCAAAGGACTCTCAAGAGTCTTCTCCAACACCAGAGTTCAAAAGCATCAATTCTTTGGTACTAAGCTTTCTTTATAGTCCAACTCTCACATCCATACATGACTACTGGAAAAACCATAGCTTTGGCTAGACGGACCTTTGTCAGCAAAGTAATGTCTCTGCTTTTTATATTAGCTTTAGGTTCTGATATAACGATTCAATATTTGTATGTATTACGAAATGAAATCATCACAAGTTTAACATCCATCACTATACCTGGTTACACAATTTTTTTTCTTGTGATGAGAGCTTTGAAGATTTACTCTCTTAGAAACTTTCAAATATTCAATATAGCACTATTAACTATAGTCACCATGCTGCACCCCCATTACATATTTATTTAACTGAAAATTTGTACCATTTGATTCCCTTCACCCATCCCTCACCTCTGGCAACTACTAATCCATTCTCTGTATCTATGAGCTTGGTTTTTTATTTTTACTTATTTTTCTTTAGTGGTGGTGGTTTAGTCGCTAAGTCGTGTTCAACTCTTGCAATCCCATGGACTATGCCCGCCAGGATCCTCTGTCTGTGGGATTCTCCAGGCAGGAATACTGGAGTGGGTTGTCATTTACTTCTCCAGGGGATCTTCCCGAGCCAGGAATCGAACCTGGGTCTCCTGCATTGCAGGCAGATGATCTACCAACTAAGCTATGAAGGAAGACGCCACATATAAATGAAATCATTGATACATTTGTCTTTCTCTGACATTTCACTTTAGCATAATGCCCTCAAGGCCCATCCATGTTGTCACAAATGGCAAAATTTTATAGCTAAATAATTTTCCACTGTATACACACACACACACACACACACACACACACACACACACACACACACACCCCACATCATCTTTATCCATTCATCCATCAATGGTTATAGGCTATTTCCTTTTCCTGGCTATTGTAAATAGGCTGCTATGTATATGGGAATACATATATTTTTCTGAGTCAGTGTTTTCATTTTCTTCAAATAAATACCCAGAATTGGAATTGCTGGATCATATGACAATTCTATTTTTAATTTTTTTGAGGAATCTCCATATTATTTTCATAGTGGCTGCACCAACTTACATTCCCACTAACAGTAAGCAAGGATTCCCTTTTCTTCACATCCTCACCAACACGTATTATCTCTTATCTTTTTTATCATAGTCATTCTAACAGACATGATATCTCATTATAGTTTTGATATGCATTTCTCTGATGATTAGTGATGTTGAACATCTTTTCCTGTGCTTTTTGGCCATCTGTATGTCTTCTTGGGAAAGCTATTCAGATTCTCTGCTCATTTTTTAATTGGATTATTTTGGTTTGGGGGGGTTGCTATTGAGTTGTATGTGTTCTTTATATATTTTTAATATCAACCTCTTGTCAGATATATGATTCGCAAATATTTTCTCCCTATTAGTAGCTTGTCTTTCTATTTCATTGATGGTTTCCTTTGCTGGCAGAAAGTTTGATGTAATTCCTTTGTTTTTTGTTTGTTTTTGTTTTGTCTTGTTTGCTTTTGTTGCCTTTGCTTTTGTTGTCAAATCCAAAAACTCATCACCAAGACCAATGTCAAAGAGCTTACTGTCTATGTTTTCTTCTACTACTTTTATGGTTTTAGGTCCTGCATTCAACTCTTTAATGTATTTTGATTTATTTTGGGGGTATGGTGTAAGATAAAGGTCCACTTTCATTCTTTTTCATGTGACATCCAGTTTTTCCAACACCATTTACTAAAGAGACTGTCCCTTACCCACTGTGTTTTCTTGGCTCCTCTGTTGTAAACTAATTGATTGACTATGCATTGGTTTATTTCTGGACTCTCCATTCTGTTCCATTAATCTGTGTGTCTGTCTTTACACCCAGTACATTTGCTTTTTTTGACTTTGAAACACAGAGACAGCCAGAATTAATTCCAAAGCTACAAGGTTTCTTTTTATCTCCTATTCTTCTTTTCCCTTAGATATTGCACCATCAGAAGGCCAGGAAAATGTGAAAAATAAGTTTACCAATCCTCCCTTTAAAAAGAATGAATTCCTTGACCTCTGTCCCAACCACAGACACCAGATAATCTCTTTTTCCAGAGATATCTAGACTTTTTGTATCCACTGAAGTTTTCTACTTTCTCACCTCTCGTAGATCCTTCAATTCATTCCTATTTTAAGCTGCTCTTGTCAAGGTTTTCTTCAGCTTCTTTGATGCTAAATTCAATGGATACTTCTTTGTCTTACTTAACCTCTCAGCAGCATTTGACACCACTGCTACTCTTTCATGAAATGTTATTTTCCTTATCTTTGCTGTTACCTGACTTTTCTACTTTTTCCTCCTATCTGTCTGATTGCTCCTCAGTATCTTCAAGTGGACATCTCTTCCTCTGTCCATCCCTCAAATCTTCATGCTTGTTGGAACTCTGTCTTAGTCTTCCTTACCTTTCTATGTACATTCTTCCACTGGATGGTCTCCTCCACTCCTATGGCTTCAGAAATCAATTATATACTAATGACTCTCAAGTGGACCATGTCAAGTCTAAATATCCTGCCTGGATTTCAGAGATACTGTTTGTAACTAAATATTAGGTAACTCAATCAGTGTGCCCACAAATTCCTCATACTCAACATTTTGCTTTCCCCTCAAACCTAATTTTTCATCTATATTCCTTATACCAGTGAAACATACCAAGCCAGAGACCTGGGTATAATCCTTGACTCTCTGGATCCCACATCCAATAAATAATCAAGTCTTATTGATTCTGTCTGAGATATACCTTAAATCTATCATCTAATTCTCTCCCCATTCTAACTGCCACTTCCATATAAGTGGCATCTCTCTACTGCTAAGACAGTTACACTCAAGTCTAGATCTTATAATAGACCAAGGGCGATCTTTTCAAAATACAGATATGATCAAGTTATCCTCTTCCTACAGTCTGCAATGGTTTTACAAACTGCTATCCAAATAAAGCCCAAATTACTCAACATGGTTTACAAGGCCCAACATCTGGTCTCCGACCCAGTATTTCAAATTATTATGTGTCAGCTAAATTAGGCCTCTTTTAGTTTCTCCAGCAGCCATGATCACTTACTCTAGACATCTTCACATGATGTTTCCTCCCCCTGAAACATGCCTATCCAATGATATCAGTGTTATCCTGCTATCAGCAGTTCCTTTTTGGCCTATCAGTACTTCTTGACTAACATCTATGAATTCCTCTGTCTCAGCTTAGATGTACTCAGTTCAGTTCAGTCGCTCAGTTGTGTCTGACTCTTTGTGACCCCACAGACGGCAGCACGCCAGGCCTCCCTGTCCATCACAAACTCCTGAAGTTTACTCAAACTCATGTCCATTGAGTTGGTGAGGTCATCCAACAATCTTATCCTCTGTCGTCCACTTCTCCTCCCGCCTTCAATCTTTCCCAGCATCAGGGTCTTTTCCAGTGAGTCAGTTCTTCACATCAGGTAGCCAAAGTGTTGGAGTTTCAGCTTCAGCATCAGTCCTTCCAATGAATATTCAGGACTGATCTCCTTTAAGATGGACTGGTTGGATCTCCTTGCAGTCCAAGGAACTCTCAAGAGTCTTCTCCAACACCATAGTTCAAAAGCATCAATTCTTCGGCACTCAACTTTCTTTATAGTCCAACTCTCACATCCATACATAACTACTGGAAAAATCATAGCTTTGACTAGATAACCTTTGTTGGCAAAGCAATGTCTCTGCTTTTTAATATGCTGTCTAGGTTGGTCATAACTTTCCTTCCAAGGAGCAAGCGTCTTTTAATTTCATGGCTGCAGTCACCATCTGCAGTGATTTTAGAGCCCCACAAAATAAAGTCTGTCACTGTTTCCATTGTTTTCCCATCTATTTGCCATGAAGAGATGGGACCAGATGCCATGATCTTAGTTTTCTGAATGTTGAGCTTTAAGCCAACTTTTTCACTCTCCTCTCTCACTTTGATCAAGAGGCTCTTTAGTTCTTCTTTGCTTTCTGCCATAAGGGTGGTGTCATCTGCATATCTGAGATTATTGATATTTCTCCCAGCAATCTTGATTCCAGCTTGTGCTTCATCCAGGCCAGCATTTCTCATGATGTACTCTTCATATAAGTTAAATAAGCAGGGTGACAATATACAGCCTTGACGTACTCCTTTCCCAATTTGGAACCAGTCTGTTGTTCCATGTACAGTTTTAACTTTTGCTTTCTGACCTGCATACAGATTTCTCAAGAGGCAGGTCAGGTAGTCTGATATTCCTATCTCTTTCAGAATTTTCCACAGTTTGTTGTGATCCACACAGTCAAAGGCTTTGGCATAGTCAATAAAGCAGAAATAGATGTTTTTCTGGAACTCTCTTGCTTTTTCGATGATCCACTGGATGTTGGCAATTTGATCACTGGTTCCTCTGCCTTTTCTAAATCCAGCTTGAACATCTGGAAGTTCACAGTTCATGTACTGTTGAAGCCTGGCTTGGAGGATTTTGAGCATTACTTTACTAGCATGTGAGATGAGTGAAACTGTGTGGTAGTTTGAGCATTCTTTGGCATTGTCTTTCTTTGGGATTGGAATGAAAACTGACCTTTTCCAGTCCTGTGGCCACTGCTGTATTTTCCAAATTTGCTGGCATGTTGAGTGCAGCACTTTCACAGCATCTTTTAGGATTTGAAATAGCTCAACTGGAATTCCATCACCTCCACTAGCTTTGTTCGTAGTGATGCTTCCCAAGGCCCACTTGACTTCACATTCCAGGATGTCTGGCTCTAGGTGAGTGACCACACCATCATGATTATCAAGATCTTTTTTGTGTAGTTCTTCTGTGTATTCTTGCCACCTCTTCTTAATATCTTCTGCTTCTGTTAGGTCCATACTATTTCTGTCCTTTATTGTGCCCATCTTTGCATGAAATGTTCCCTTGGTATCTCTAATTTTCTTGAGGAGATCTCTAGTCTTTCCTATTCTATTATTTTCCTTTATTTCTTTGTACTGATCACTGAGGAAGACTTTATCTCTCTTTGATACTCTTTTGAACTCTGGATTCAAATGGATATATCTTCCCTTTCCTCCTTTGCTTTTTGCTTCTCTTCTTTTCACAGCTGTTTGTAAGGCCTCCTCAGACAGCCATTTTGCTTTTTTGCATTTCTTTTTCTTGGGGATGGTCTTGATCCCTGTCTCCTGTACAGTCTCACGAACCTCTGTCCATAGTTCTTCAAGCACTGTTTATCAGATCTAGTCCTTTAAATCTATTTCTCACTTCCACTGTATAATCATAAGGGATTTGATTTCGGTCATACCTGAACGGTCTAGTGGTTTTCCTTACTTTCTTCAAGTCTCAATTTGGCAATAAGGAGTTCATGATCTGAGCCACAGTCAGCTCCCAGTCTTGTTTTTGCTGACTGTATAGAGCTTCTCCATCTTTGGCTGCAAAGAATATAATCAATCTGATTTCGATATTGACCATCTGGTGATATCCATGTATAGAGTCTGCTCTTGTGTTGTTGGAAAAGGGTGTTTGCTATGACCAGTGCGTTCTCAGCAAAACTCTATTAGATGTACTATGTTCTCTAAATCTGGATTAGATCTGCTCCCATAGCACACTATGTATCCACTTATCAAACTCTGTTATAGTTGCCTATTCACTTGTCTCTATTCCCTTTTTTAGATCAAAGGTACTATTAATATGAAGGTTAAAACTATAACTATTATATTACCAATGCTTTGAACATTAGTAGGCACCAGCAAAGTAGTGGTTGAATGATTACAAATAAACCACCAGATTAAACATAGCACCAGTGGAAGCAGATATTACACATGGACTTTCTTTCCCTTACTTTCTCTCTTCTCAAGAAACAAATAACAACAAATTAGTTACCCTTACCTCCAAATAAGCAATTGCTTACAAAGGACTAATTACTACATACTTACAATGGCAGTTAAAGAGAATTCTATCTGAGCCTTTGCTTTCTTCTTCATTTTTCTCTTTCTTCCTACAAATAAAATTTTTGAACTGAAAGTTTAAGCAGATTGAAGAAAGACATGTAGCTGACTTTCTCTTGATCTGCCTGATGCCCAGTCTATATTCCTAGACATCTGTAAATGTGGTAGTTCACGTACATGAGATAAAAAAGAACCTATGATAGTATTTTATTTGAACCAGACCTCCAAAACATTAATTAAAGCTGAGCATACCTACTCTGAACTGCAAAATCAGAGATTTATGTGAACTTGTAAGGTTGAGGCTTTCTGACCTCTTGTAGAATTTATGTCTTCTTTAAATAAGCATTTCCTCTTTGTAATGAAGTATTTTTTCAAGTTTATTTTAGTGACTAAGCTGCTGGCATAAATAATATGTTATTCAGTTCCTTTATTGCCTGGTTTTCACCCTTTTTACCCATTTCTTGTCAAATATTTAACTGAAGGTTTTGGGTGAAAATAAGCAGGCCAATTATGAAGCCTAGAATTTCTTCCCTGAAGTTAACTTGTTAATAAGGTGATTTAAAAAGACCTCCATGCATTCAATCTCCCCACTTAATCTAAGAGCATTTTGATACAGCTCTTCACATATTTGCTTACTGTTTGGAAGGTATCAACTACCTTGTAGTTTATCACAAGCAGAACTTGCTAAGTTACAGCTCATGCCCCATGTGTGCAGTCCTTTCAGGTAAGACAAAGTTTTTCAATCAAACAAAGGCATTCTAATTTTGAGATCTGGATGCTAATACTTCAGAAATAGAGGATTCTATCAGGTTAAATCTTTCAAATTGGTTACCTTGGATAGGTTCATGCCCAGCACTGTGAGTGTCACCAAGCCAGCACAACAGACCAAAGCACTGGAGCTGGAGAGGCCAGAACTCGGTGGGATGTTTCCATCTACCAAACAGTTCATTCCAGTCAGGTCACTGAGACCAAAGTGTTCCTAGAATAGAAGGAAAAATAGCACTAGTAACTCTGCTTGGATTCAAGGAGTAGCAGAAAGTTCTTTCATTCCTCAGAGAGCAAAAGCCTCACAATGGACTTATTATGCTACTTATAGAAACAACTTGTGCAATTCAATTTAGGTGAGTCCATACGTGACATTTTATTTAATGGCTGTTGGCCACAGGGCACTATAATTTGAAGACTAATTTTTACTTTGTTGAACAAAAAGCTACTGATCCATTTCCTAAAATTGCTTTGAATGGTCTTTTTCATGAATATTAATTGATTTAAACAAATACAGAGAAATATTAAACAATTATAATTCAAGTAGCAAGACAAGAAGTACACAATTATTAGTGAGGCAGGTTAAATCTCTGTATAGCACATCCCAACACTCTGTCACTGTAAAAGTCTAACACCAAGCAGTGGTTTGTTTCTATGCAGTATTCTATGTATTACGTTTCTTCAGAGGACCTTCCAACCTTTCTCAGTTCTATTTTATTTATGGAAAATCCTAGGCACCAAAAGAGTAAGAGACTTTCCCAAGATTACATATAGGGAAATGGAAGTAGGACTGAGGTCTCTGACTTCTGGTTGAGAACTTCCCCACTGCAGTCAGAAACCTGGGCCAGCATACTGTCACTGTGATTTAATGTAAGTCAGCAATATGAGGAAATCCAGATTTTTACCAGAGTTTATAGATACAATTTAGCCATATGGTAGCTTTCAAGACAGCCAAATTAGAATTCAGCCACAAATGAGAATGCAGACTCTTAAAGCAGGGAAACTCTATTTCTACAAAATAGGAAAGTCCAAAAGAATAATCAGACTCTGATCTCAAGATGGAAAGCTCTAAGATATGTAGATTAATATATAGGGTGAGGACACTTAGGATGATATCATATCATATCCTTTGTGGTTTGGGATTGAGAATAAATTCAAGGTTACCTCCTTCTCAAGAAAAAGTACCACCATGTTTACAGATTATTCAAAGGGTTCAAGACCAAAGTACAAAATACTATTATATTACATTATTATGAATTTCATCATACATATTATTCTAGGGAGAAATTTCAATAAACTAGATAAAATAGCCAAAGTAACAACAAAACTCTGCAAATAAAAGACCATTTTTTTTCTTTTTTTTTTTTTTAATCTCTTTTTCCCATAAACTGGTGAAACTCATCCACCACAAAAGAAGAGATTTAGTTGGATGTACTTTTCTTCTTGATTTCAAATGATCTAAAAATTTCCTTTCCAGAAATACAAATTATAAACTGAAATATTGCTGCTGCCAATGCCCTTTCACACAGAACATCAGACAGCTTGTTTAAAAAAATCCTTGGAGAACACTATATATTTAACCATAAACTGATCCACAGGGTGTCTTGAATGTGAATCATACTTACAAACTTATCACGCAATGTTTAAATTAAAATGTACAACAGATTAAAAATGCAAATGGGTTTTGCCAAATTCAGAAATAGTGCTATCCCATAAGGATAACATGTTCAATTTAATATAAACAGATCATCCACTGGAACTTTCTAGTATTTGAATTTGAAGGTTTCTAAAAGGCTAACATTTAAATTACTTCTCTGCCAAACATTGATTACACAGACCTATTTTTGCACATAAGCTGTCAAATCAAAAGGGAAGGCTGTAAGACCTGAAATTCTCAAATACAACACAAGGCACATTTGTTCTTTTGGTCACTTTATCCATACGCTACAGAAGGCAAGTTGCTACAAGAAAGATGAAATTGCATTTGCCAACAAATGCTTCCAAATACTGTAATTCCCACTAATGCTTGTGACAAGCCAAATGATTTGAAGATTTAAAACCTGCCAGTAACTTTTCCTATACGTTGTTACCATCTGTCTGGGAGAAAGAAAAGAAGGAAGGGTTGGGGGCAGGGGAAGAATGGGAAGTATGGAGAAATAAAGATAGATACAGAACCACCATAATTGAGTATAGGATTATACAACAGCAATAAATGTGATGCATATCTGTAACGGATATGCCACTGAATCCTACGCTATTCATGACAAAGTTTCAGATAGCACCATCAGACAGTAAGGAACATAAGTTCTCTAAAACATGAATTTTAGCAAACAAATCAAATTGACTTAGCAAATCAATTTTCTTTCTTCCTTCATACTTTTTTAATTAGGAGAGAAAGTAGAAATATTTCATCTTCTCATACATGACATTAGAGATATTCAAAGTAAGTATTCAGTGTTTCCAGGAAAATCTTTATTTTCCTTATTAAAATCACTATATCTTTTTTTAAATCCCATCTGAAGCAGTAATAACAAAACTAAGTTAGCATTGACTGACTGCCTACTATGTGTCAAGCACTGTGTGACCCTTCCAACAACTCTTTGTTGAGATAATAATAACGTATTTCACACACAGAAAATCTGAGACTTTAAGGAGTTAAATCAACACAGCTGGGTAGAGTCTAGACTCAAACCCAGGGCTATACAGGTCTAAATTCTATTACAGTGTATACTTTTACATCACTAGAACAAAATGTAAATAATACTACTAGAATGTATCTTTCAAAAGAAAATTTCAACAAAGATTTAAAAACTAGAACAAAGTATTAAATGCACTTGACTTATGAACAGCTACTACAGCCCCAGGTGAACACCACCCAGAAACTACTCTATCCCCTGAAATATGTTCATGAGCAAAACACAGCAGAAACATCATCACTGAAAGGAGACAAAACTGATACAGTAAATGAAATAAATCTTGATATAATACACATCATAACCTCAACTGCTAGTAGCTGCTTTATACTGATTTACCTGAATTCCTTTAAATCCACATAGGAAATAGTTGTGCCACAGAGGCTTGGTTTTGTCAATCTGGATGTTATTAGCACTAGTACTGAAGTCCCTGCAAAAGCAAACAACAGTTAATTGAAGTCTAGAGGCTTTGTGCTACAGAATGGATGGCTGACTGCTGCCATCTTGTGCCAGGACAATGACACTGACATTTTATTTTCCATTTGCTTCTCATACAGGTACTCCACAGTCTACCCAAAAACAACCAACATCTCCAGCTGCTAAAAATTAAGAGAAGTTTTAGTGACCTTAATAACTAAACTACTTTCAACTGGCCCTTTTTACTTCCTGAAAGGGAGAGAAATGAGTATATTTTAGCATAATCTACACCACTGTATTTCATGATGGCCTTCATTAAGTTGGTATAAACCACATAAGTGCTTATCCTTTGGGCCTGCTGTTTGGCATAACTTTTACTAGAACAAGTACTCAAAGCCTTCTTTCCCCACACTCTCTGCCACCCATCCAATTTTACGATCTGCACAGTTTAAGAAAAAGAAGGAATAAACAAAGCAAATGATGATTCTAATGGATCATAACCCATTGAATAAAATGAGATTCCATGAATCTATATGAATATAAAAAAACAAATGAATAAATAGCTAAACGAAGGAGAAGGGAAAGTAGTTCCTTAGAGCAAAATGCCAACTAGTAGAAGAAATAATAGAAATCGAAAAATCACTATTTGGCAAACTCCATGACAATCATTTCAGGAAGGAATGGATGCTACAGTTACTCAGTAAAAACTTGATGAGAAACAAGATATCTATATAAACTTGAAGTATTTCCTACCAGATATTTACTGAAAAGGAAAAAAATAGTAACTTTATGGTAATCTGGCAGACAACTCCTTAGCCAAATGATCAAAATTAACAACAGTTAAAGGAACATCACATGCCTCCTTGATACGATGCACTGAGGACACATCAGTTGACATGTGGGAATTCTTCATACTATTTTTGTGACTTCCTCGAAAGTCAAAATTTATTTCAAAATGAAAAATAGATAGGCTTCTAAATCAGCCAAAGAATAAAATATGTGAAGTGGTAGAGGGGTGGAGATCAAATCAAAAGTGAGGAAATGAGTAACATTCCCACATTGACTGAATGCTCTTCATATATAGCTTGCTAAATAACTACTATGAGCCACTCACTGAAACAGGTGCCTTCCAAGCATTATCTTAATAACATGGACATATTATCTCCTAAGAAAAATATGGTAGGACCACTTAACTGTGCGAGGCATTCACAGGAATATAAAGGTAAAATGTGAAGGGCTTATCTTTTAAGCCTCTGTAATCTAGCCAAGACAGCATGAGCACAAATCACACTCACATTACCACTGTCATGTGATGGTGTGTAATATGGGGTGGGATGCAAGGCCAAGAGGGCACCTGTTGGGCTGCACTCCACAGGCCTGCAAATCTTGTAGCTGCCCGGGCTCGAGATCGAAGACAGAGCCTAGAGACAGCAACAGAGATAGCAATGGTTTATTGGATCGAGGATCTTACAAGTCTGCAGCAAAACATGCTGCCCCACTGTGTACGGCAGACAAAAGGCAAGACATGACAGTAATCTTTCTATTCAGGGAGGAAGGAGGCTATGCCATTTACAGGGGGAATTGATGTCAGGTTGGCTCATCAGTTACCAGGGAAACCAGCAGCTGGGATCTGTGGCAAGATCATAATTAAGCACTAATTAAGCCCTATGATTAGGGTACAGGTGAAGCAGGGACTGGTACAGCAGGAGATGTACAGAGAGCAAGAGAATAGACATTTTGAATGGCCTGACCATACAACAATTTTTATGGTTAGCACATTATAGTATAAAGGGGAGGCTTTACTGGAGGCTCAGACAGATATAGTGACTCTCCAGGGACCCAAACAGCCTGACTCCAGCTCTCAAACACTTTACTATCACCCACAGGAATTAAAATTTATTGACTATAGTCAATAAGAGGTCCCAGAATTTGGAAAGCAGAAAAGATTATGTTAACAAAACTGAATGGGCTCTGTTCCAAGATAAGCAGATCTTGGAAGTCACCACAAAGAAAAAACAAGGAAGAAGCCTGGGGGACAAGGGTGATGGTATACTAGGGAAACTAGTAGAGGAGGAAATTTGTGCAGATGTAGGAAGCTAGATGAGAAACATCAAGAAAAAGCTAATAATCCCTGATCTAATTCCTTCAGAATTAGAAACATAGTTAAAAAACCACAATGTGATGCAACCACACATTTAAGAAAATGGATAAAACATTAAAAAAAAAACTTGTTGGCAAACATGTGGAGCAACTGGAACTCCAATACACTAATGTGCGAATGTAAAATTATACAACCACTTTTGAAAACAGGCAAATTCTTAAGATAAACCAGAGAGTCCACTCCTGGGTATTTACCAAACAAAACATGCACCCATACATAGATTTGTACACAAATATTCATAGCAGGTCACACCTGAATGGTCTAGTGGTTTTCCTTACTTTCTTCAATTTAAGTCTGAATTTGGCAAAAAGGAGTTCATGTTCTGAGCCATAGTCAGCTCTTGGTCTTGTTTTTGCTGACTGTATAGAGCTTCTCCATCTTTGGCTGCAAAGAATATAATCAATCTGAATCCAGTTATGACAATCTAGTGATGTCCATGTGTAGAGTCTTCTCATGTTGTTGGAAGAGGGTGTTTGCTATGACCAGTGTGTTCTCTTGGCAAAACTCTGTTTGCCTTTGCCCTGTTTTGTTTTGTACTCCAAGGCCACAGGACTGGAAAAGGTTAGTTTTCATTCCAATCCCAAAGAAAGGCAATGCCAAAGAATACTCAAACTACCACTCAATTTCACACGCTAGCAAAGTAAAATTATCCAAGCCAGGCTTCAACAGTAACGTGAACTATGAACTTTCAGATGTTCAAGCTGGATTTAGAAAAGGCAGAGGAACCAGAGATCAAATTTCCAACATCTGTTGGATCATCAAAAAGGTGTTCCATAAAAACATCTATTTCTGCTTTATTGACTATGCCAAAATCTTTGACCGTGTGGATCACAACAAACTGTGGAAAATTATTAAAGAAATGGGAATACCAGACCCCTTTACCTGCCTGCTGAGAAATCTGTATGCAGGTCAAAAAGCAACAGTTAGAACCAGACACAGAACAACAGACTGGTTCCAAATTGGGAAAGGAGTATGTAAAGGCTGTACATTGTCACTCTGCTTATTTAACTTATATGCAGAGTACATCGTGAGAAATGCTGGCCGGGATGAAACACAAGCTGGAATCAACGTTGCCGGGAGAAATATCAATAACCTCAGATATGCAGATGATACCACCCTTATGGCAGAAAGTAAAGAAAAACTAAAGAGCCTCTTGATGAAAGTGAAAGAGGAGAGTGAAAAGTTGGCTTAAAACTCAACATTCAGAAAACTAAGATCATGGCATCCAGTCCCATCACTTCATGGCCTTTTCTTTCCTTTTTTTTTTTTTACTTCATGGCCTTTTCATACTTCATGGCAAATAGATGGGGAAACAATGGAAACTGTGACAGACTTTATTTTGGGGGGAGGGGGCTCCGAAATCACTGCAGATGGTGACTGCAGCCATGAAATTAAAAGACGCTTGCTCCCTGGAAGAAAAGTTATGACCAACATAGACAGCACACTAAAAAGCAGAGATATTGCTTTGCCAACAAAGGTCCATCTAGCCAAAGCTATGGTTTTTCCAGTAGTCATGAATGGATATGAGAGTTGGAGTATAAAGAAAGCTGAGTGCAGAAGAATTGATGCTTTTGAACTGTGTTGTTGAAGACTCTTGAGAGTCCCTTGGACTGCAAGGAGATCCCACCAGTCCATCCTAGAGGAAATCAGTCCTGAATATTCATTAGAAAGACTGATGCTGAAGCTGAAACTCCAATACTTTGGCCACTTGATGGGAAGAACTGACTCATTTGAAAAGACCCTGATGCTGGGAAAGATTGAAGGCAGGAGGAGAAGGGGACAACAGAGGATGAGATGGTTGGATGGCCTCACCGACTCAATGGACATGAGTTTAAGTAAACTCCGGGAGTTGGTGATGGACAGGGAGGCCTGGCGTGCTGCATTCCAAGGGATAGCAAAGAGTCGGACACAACTGAGCAACTGAACTGAACTGAACTGATTCATAGCAGAATTATTCATAATAGCCAAAAGCTGGAAATGATCCAAATATTCATCAATGGTGAATAAAGAAATTATGGGTTCTTCATGCAATGCATGCTAGACAACATGTGGACAATTCTGGAAGGCATGCTGCATATGTCTAAGGGTCCAGTGGAGTGAAGCCCCTTACTTACACAGGAGCTACCTGCCTTGATAATTCACCTCTGCTTCCCTAGTTGAGTCTCCATCCTCTTTCACTACTGCTCCTGGCACTATTTCCCAAATGCTCTACCTCCTTCCAAGTCTATCTCAGGCTCTGCTTTTGTGGGGAAAAAAGTGAAATTCCCACATTTACCATGTGGGAGTGGTAAGTGAATCTGAGTAAATCAATATAACAAATTATGGCACCCAGTTTTAAATGGTTACAATGACACAAAATTGTATTTGAGATAATGTAAGATTTTCTTTAAAGGGTCCTAAATGTACATAATATCTCAATCATGCAAAATAAACAGAAAAAAAGATCTTTCACAATAACTTTCACCTAAAAGTCAGGAATTTTTATTATCTTGCATAACCTGGTACAGATATATATAAAATATTTGCTGAATGAATATTACTGCAAGCAAACTGTCCAATGAAAAATAAGCCAAAAATATAATGTGCCAGTTACATGCCAAGACCTTTTTTCATAATTAACAAACCAGGTCCATCATAATATAAGGAAGCAGGACTTATCCCAGCAACGCAAAGAGTTCAATGTTGGAAAATACATTGGTATAATTCATAATATCTTAAAACTTATCTTCAATACTGGATAAACATTTAATAAAATCCAATCATTAAGTGATTTTTTTAATCTTAGTAAACCAAGAATTAAAAAACAACAACAAGGAATTCCCTGGTGGTCCAGTTGTTAGAACTTGGCACTTTCACTGCCAGGCCAGGGTTTGATCCCTGGTCAGGAACTAAGATTCCACAAGTCACGCGGTATAGCCAAAACAGTAACAACAACAACAAAAATATGCCCGTAACTTGATAAAGCATGTGTACCTGAAACATATCTACTGTGTTCCAGACTCTATGTTTGACACGGAGGCTAGAGCACTGGAGAGGTAACACTACCTGAAGTCACAGAGCCTACAATCTGTGGGAATACCAGCAAGTAAGCAGGTAATGATTACACAGCATGGTAAGATGTTATGATAAGAGAATGAAGGGTGGCGTAGTAATACAAGAAAGGCAAACACCTTGACTTTGCTAGAGATAGTTAAGCTCAACAGATGATACATATCTTCTGGGCAAAGAGTTATTTTCATCCTTTTTTGACCCAGTATGTAAAATAATGTCAGACACACAACAAGTCTTGAGTAACTGTTTCTCAGACTTTACAGGTGATTCAGTGGTAAAGAATCCACCTGCCAATGTGGGAGACATAGGTTCAATCCCTGAGTGAAGAAGATCTCCTAGAGAAGGAAATGGTAATCCACTCTAGTATTCTTGCCTAGGAAATCCCATGAACAAAGGAGCCTGGCAAGCTACAGTCCATGGGGTAGTAAAGAGTTGGACACAACTTAGTGCCTAAACAACAACAACAAGAAATGTTTCTTAAATAAATGAACAAAATGAACAAACATTAAATAGAAACAGATTCTTTTGAAGTCAGATACAAATTTTCCATAAATTAAATGACTTATTATAAATTTGATATTTCCTAAAGATACCATTTGAGTACAAATACAAAGACACTCACGTATACCCATGCACACACCACACATACACATACACGGTAGCGATTCTAAATACTCACGGGTACAAGGGATTGGTATTGGCCAGCTGGAGAATATGTGTTTTCACAGGTTCCACAGCTATTAACATATCTTGTTCTACAGCCATAGGAAGAACAGCATATCCACAGTAATCTATATGCTCTCCTAGAATAAAGAGAAAGCATTTTTTAATCATTGCTGGCATATGAAACATGAGAAACTCAAGTAAGTTGACATATAGGAAAAACTTGACCACCAGCCTGGTTTTACCAGAAAATAAAAATACTAAGAGCAGAAAGTGATTCAATTTTCTTTCTCTCACTGACATCTGAACCAGGAACTTTTGCTAGGCTAAGTATATTAGTTATTAGTTTCTGCTAATATTTCAACTTCTTTAAATATTCGCAAGTTTTTTCCACTTTCTAATTAATAATAATTATCTTTGAATATTTATGTTTTGTGACTAGTTATATGGAGCATCAAGAAAGGCAATGTCTCCTTTCTCTGTTGCTCATTTGTATTAACTTTTTCAATATGGACAATGGAAACCTTTAGCATCCTCTCTCTTATATTAATATTTCGTGAGTACCACTCTTTTCCTTACTAGCCAGTGAACTCACTATGGTGAAGACTTGCTTTATCTTTGTGGCCCAATGAAATGCCTAACAAATTAGATAGACACTGATTAGTTGTGTTGAATGTGCTAGACATAGCTGGATAAGGAAAAGGAAGCTAGAAAAAATATTTAATTTTATATATAATAAGCAAATAGAAAACTATTCTTTTCATTCTAATTCCTCTATGAATCATCAGCAGGAATTTTTTTGCCTGCTACCTCATACTGTTTCCTCCAAACTACCCACTTAAACTCAGGGTTTTTATTCATAATATTAAAAAAAATAACAATTCAAGAAAGATGAGCTAAGCAAGCTCACTTATATTTTCCTGAGACAGGTTTGTATACCTAATTGTTTCTCCTGCATTGGCAGGCAGGTACTTTACCACTAGCACCACCTGGGAAGCCCTATCTGATTGCTTCTATGGCAGACATTGATCAACTAAGAAATATAAAATGTACAAAACAATTCAACCACCTGATTACATTTTTAAATAAATATGATCTTACATATTATTATAGGCAGAAGTCTTGTTTCTACGCCGATGTGTCCTTTAAAATAAGAAAATTAAGGTTGTTGTCTTTTTTAATGGATTGACAATGCTGCTGCTGCTGCTAAGTTGCTTCAGTCGTGCCTGACTCTGTGCAACCTCACAGACGGCAGCCCACCAGGCTCCCCCATCCCTGGGATTCTCCAGGCAACAACACTGGAGTGGGTTGCCATTTCCTTCTCCAATGCATGAAAGTGAAAGTGAAGTCGCTCAGTCGTGTCCGACTCTTAGCGACCCCATGGACTGCAGCCTACCAGGCTCCTCCGTCCATGGGATTTTCCAGGCAAGAGTACTGGATGGGGTGCCATTGCCTTCTCTGGGATTGACAATGACAAGTGAACAATTCAAATGAAAATTCAATGACAATTCAAAGTTGTCTTTCTCCCCAACTTCCTTCAAAAATACAATATAGAACAGTGGTTCACAAATAGTAAATGCATATTTAAATAAGTAGAATTCTAGGGAGGTACCAGATTCTGTTGGGAAGGCTACAGTGTGAATGACAGCCTTCTGAGAATGAAGACTCCTCCCTTTGCAAAAACTAATGGAACTCGTCCTGGGGAGCAAGAACTGTTGGCAAGTAAGGAAAACAATAATTATTACATTTTGGACACTTTAACAGAAAATATAATAATTCTTTTAATAAAGATTGAAATTCATTTCATCCCAAGAACTAACTAAATAACTATCTTAGAACATAACCCCCTCCTTTTTTTAAAATCAGGTAGTCAGCATTCATTGAATAAGAGTTACTTACTCAGGAAAATTGTTACTCCCCAAACTAAGTGAAACTTGGCTCTCCTCTGAGGATACTGCTGCTTTGCAATTCTCTCTCAGTAGCATGGAGTTGGTGATAACCTCCTCCCACTCTGCTGTTTCCAGGACTTTTTCCTGTCCTGTGCTTTGGATGTTCAATCCACATTTTCTCGTCTCCACCACATTCATCTCTGACTATCTTAGACATCTGCTCCTCTCTGAAGTCCTTTTCATCTCATTCCACCCTCTCCATCCCAGTCTTGTAAAATAACCCAGTCCAAGGCCCCAGCTTCCTAATCCCTTGACCTCTGGAGAACTTGACCTCCTCTCTGCTTCAACTATCTTACTTCCATGGTCTTGACAAATCCAGTAATGACCATAGAACTCCTTATCACCTGAACTTTTCTACCTATGGATTTTTGTTCCAAATATCACATTCTATACTAAAACTTTTCAACGTGCCATTTCTCTTACTCAGTTTATCCTACTTAACCTGTTTTTCAGATTCAGTTCTTTGCCCTCTCTAGCCTACAGGCTCCCTCTTACCTTTCTTTTTCTATCTAGCATATTTTCCAGGGTTCATTACTTCATCTACCCCTTCTGACAGTATTAGCAACTACTTGATGTCATTGTCATTCTCTTGTAACCTCCGTCCAAAACAAAACCCTAAAGCTAGATCAAATGTAGGCAACTTAGACTAGCTGAGAGGCAGTGGGGAAATGAACAAATCTGCAGATTGTTATTGCTATAATTCCATGGTCTCCTAACCAGATCTCACTGTTACAAGTAAACTTCTTCTTTTTTTCCAGTTATCTCCCTCTCCCATCCTTGACAAAGCTGTTTCAAACTTTCTGCCATCTCTTTAAATGTCCAACACCTCCAACCTTCCCCCAAAAGAACTCCCTCAACCTTCTATACCAAAATTATACATTTATTTACATCAACCTGCATCCTTGTTTTCCCCAACTCCTGTTAAAAAAGACTCAAAGTGGCCCTCTTCCTATGCTGTAGATACCAACCCTTCTTGCCCTCTTGGGAATCCTTCTCTATCTCGTCTTTTCTTGGATATCTTCGATCTCTTTCTCTCCAGTGACTTTACTCAATTCCCCTTTTCTACCTCATTTAACCATATTCAAATATCTCATATTTTAAAAATCCTCCATATTTGCTTGAAAATCAGCTTCCCTGAGTTAATAATTGAAGCTACATTTTGAGTACATGGGAGTTCGTTATACTATTTCAACTAACTTTTTTGTATGCTTATAAAAGAATCCACCTGCAATGTGGGAGACCTGGGTTCGATCCCTAGGTTGGGGAGATCCCCTGGAGAAAGGAAAGGCTACCCACTCCAGTATTCTGGCCTGGAGAATTCCATGGACACGGTCCATGGTGTCACAAAGAGTTGGACACGACTGAGGGACTTCCACTTTCACTTTTCAGTATAGAAAGTTTTCTTTTTAATCCTCCTTTGATTTGGAATTTTCTCAGTTCTCTTGATAAAACATATTCATTCTTCAGGTCACCACATTTTTAAAAGCAAGGAATTATTGGGCTTCCCTGTATTATTCTAATCCAATGAATAAATGTAAAACCATCAAAATTATTCACTGCAGTCAAAAAACTTAACCTGCAGCACAGAAAAATCTTTCCATCTCTCATGAAAATAATGAGAACAACCAGGTTTCAACAAACTTCTGAATTTTAAAAATGAATGGACAAAACTATCATCAATAACACAGATTGGGAAAGATGAAAACATAGTATTTTCTTATGAAAAAGCCTAACTTGCTATAGTAGGTACATATGAAACACTCTATTTTTCCAGTTCTCCTAATATATGAACAAAAATTTGGATCTTATCAAAGGAGGAAAAAATTAAGAGAAGGAACTTTCAAAATACCTATTATATTGACTCTTCCTGGTGCTCGAACATAAAACTTGGGAATGGATCCAAACTTAGAATTAAACATCTCTTTTAGCTTCAGCAATCTGAAAACAAGAGTAGCATATTTCAGAATATCCAGATAATAGAAAAACCTGTGATACACACACACACACACAAACACCACACACATATTTCATATACCTACCACCATTATTATCTTTAAAAATAATGAAAGCAAACTATTTTACTGACACTTCTTTGAAAATCCCTGGATGAAACAATACTGTAACTCCCTAAGTGACACAAGAGTATAGCTAAGCACACAGAAGAGTAAAAAATTTAAAACAGACATACACAAAGAAAAACTTCTTTCCTCCAAATATGAAGAATATAACTTTCTGTATAATTTCTAAATTATATTCAGAGAAGAATCTCTTTATACTAAAAAATGTAGCATGGAGTAGTATATCAGTTTCCTAGGGCTGCCACAATAAAGTTTCACAAATTGGGTGACTTAAAACGACAGAAATTTATTGTCTCTGAGTTCTAGAGACCAGCAGTCCAAAATCAGAGTTTGGCAGCACCTCTGAAAACCTCTGAAACCTAGAGGGGAAAATCCTTCCCTGCCTCTTTTTAGTTTCTGATGGTGACCATCAGTTCTTGGCATTCCTTGGCTGGCAGCTGCATCACTCCAATGTCTGCTTATGTTATCACATGTAATCCCCTCTGTGTGTCTCTACCTGTGACTCTGCTTTTCCTTCTTATAAGGCCATCAGACTTACTGGATGTGTGTGTGTACACGAGCACATGCACGTGTGTGCACGTGTGTTAGTTGCTCAGTCATGTCCAACTATTTGCAACCTCATGGACTATAGCCCACCAGGCTCCTCTGTCCATGGAATTCTCCAGGAAAGAGTACTGGAGGGGTAGCCATTCCCTTCTCCAGGGGATCTTCCTGACCCAGGGATTGAACCTGGGTCTTCTGCTTTTCAATTCAATATGACTTCATCTTAACTTGATTACATATGTAAAGATGCTAGTTCAAATAAGGTGACATTTTGAGGTTCCAGGTAGACATGAATTAAGAGGAATGCTATTCAACCTAGTACAGTCAAATGAAAACTAGACTGTATATAACATCAGGAGACTACAATTCTAATTCCAATGGGGCTTCTACTTCAATGCTAAAGTTTGGAAAATCATTTTCCCTTGGATCCTCATCTGTAACATTAGAAAATTTGAACTAGATATTCCTTATAGGCCCCTTCTGGATCAAAAATGCTTATATTTAATAATTTTATGCTGTTAAGTCATCTCAAGTCACTTCTATGAAGACCTACCACTGTTTGTAGTCCCACAATATATTGTATCTGAGTAATAACAGCAAGACAGTAAATATCTTATAGACCTACCATATTCAAGACATTCATTAATTAAATAATTGATCTTAAAAATTAACTAGTTACAATAAACAAAACCATACCAAAAGATTTAAGAAAAAAGGAAATTTATTATAATGATAAAAATATACACTGAATATTCTTGGAAGTTATTCAAGATGACCTCCTAGGACTGGGACAGCCATCAGAAACTATTTACTGATGGGTGGGGCTGTGTTTCCTTCTTGTTGATTTTTTGGTCTGGAGCCTGCAGGCTTTTGGGTGGGGCTAATGGTGGCCTCCGAGAGAGCTCACCATCAGGGTCCTTGACCCTGCAGTGAGCCACAGCTGCCCCCTACCTCCAAAGGGGACCCTCCAATACTAGCCAGTAAGTCTGGCCCAGTACCTTATAGGGTCACTGCTGTTTTCCCCTCGGGGTCCTGGTGTGCAAAAGACCCTGTGTGCTCCCTCCAAGAGTGGAATTCCTGTGATCAAACCACACTGGCCTTCACAGGCAGATTCTCTGGGGGTTCCTCTTCCTGTTTCTGGACCTCAAGGCTGGGAAGCCTGACATGGGGCTCATTCTTTCACTTTTATGGGAGAATTTCTGTGGTATAATTGTTTTCCAGTTTGTGAGGCACCCACCCCGGAGGTATGGGATTAGATTTTATCACAATTATGCCCCCCCATCTTGTTGTGGCTTCTTCTTTGTCTTTGGATGTAGGGTATTTTTTTGGTAGGTTCCAGGATTTTTGGAAATAGCTGTTCAGCAGTTAGTTGTGACTTTGGTGTTCTCATCAGAATGAGTGAGCTTATGTCCTTCTCCACCATCTCGAGCTCTCCTGGGTCATCCAGGAAGCCAGAGCTGATGTTTGTTTTGTCTGTTTGTTTCTATTTATTTATTTATGCTTGGTTGTTCTGGGTCATTGTTGCTTTCCACGGACTTTCTCTAATTGCAGCAAGCAGGTGCTACTATCTATCGCGGTGTGTAAGCTTCTCATTGTGGCAGCTTCTCTTGTTGTGGAGCACAGGCTCCAGGTGCATGGGCTTCAGTAGTTGCAGCATGTGGGCTCAGTGGTTGTGGTTCTTGGGATCTAGAGCATGGGCTCAATAGTTGTGGTACAAGGGCTTAGTTGCTCTGCAGCATGTGGAATCTTCCTGAGCCAGGGATCAAACTCATGTCCCCTGCATTGGCAGGCGGGTTCTTATCCACTGCACCACCAGGGAAGTCCCAGAGATGATCTTATACTGGAATTTCATCAACATTCTGCATCCATTCAGATGCTAGCTTCTTGTATTTGTCCTACAGAGATGAAGAGTCTTTTAGTTAGTCATTTAGATCATCTCCACTACAGATGATCATTCAAGGATATAAAGTCTTCTTCCTTCTCATTACTTCATTATTCCAGACTGCTATCATTTCCTGCATGCACAAAATAGACAAACCACTAGCTAAAAAAATGGGGGCTAATAAAACACAAAATAAGAAATGACAAGGATAAGACAACATTAAACAAAAGAAATTTTATACGTCAAAAGAGGGACTTCCTTGGTGGTCCAGTGGCTAAGACTCCACACTTGCAATGCAGGGGGCAAGGGTTTGATCCCTGGTCAGAGAACTAGATCCTGTGTGCCACAACTAAAGATCCCACATGCTCCAAGTAAAACCTGGTATAGCCAAATAAATTAATTAATTAATAAAAAAGTACTTTGTAGAAAAGCCATGTACTCTCTTTTGTCACCAACCAAACCACAGCACACCAGCTCCATCTCCTAACCACTACAAAAACCTCATGCTAGTCTCTTTTCCTTTTTCTCTCAAGCCACTTTTGGTCAATTTGGGTGGCCTGCTCCACCCTCCCCAGAAAACCTCATTATGTGAATAATAAAGTTTTCATACCCTCTTCTTCATGTGGTATTACCAGTCTCAATATTCAAGCCAAATTTGCGGGTGGGAGGTCCATCTTGTTTCTGTCGGATAGCCACAATAGAAATCCTACAGAAAATGGATAATATCCTAGGAAAATACAATTTATAAAAACAGATCCATTTCCATAGAAGAAATAAATTCATCAAAGAACCACTGACACATATGCATTAAGCCCAGATGTTTTACAAGAGAATTCTACCCAAGCATGAACATCAGATAGCCCATATGTTCCAGAAGTTGTTCCAGAGAATGGAAAAATAAAGAAAAATGGTCTAATTCTTGTTATGAAGCAAGTGTAGCATGGATATCTAAACCAGGTAAACACAGTCCAAGAAAACGCAACTACAGACTAATGTCGCTTTTGAATATTAATGCAAATGTAACTAATAAAAGATTAGTAAGTATAAGGCAGCACCACATTAAGAAAATAGTTCATGTCAAGTGGAATTAACTCCAGGAATGCAAAGTTGAAAGTATTAGGATAATCCATTAAAATAATATATCATATTAAATCTAAGGAGAAAAAAATTATAAGACTACATTCAAAGATGCTAAAAAGTCATAAAATTCATTCCCAAAGGTGTTTATCTTTTTTTTTAATTAATTTATTTATTTTTGGCTGCACTGGGTCTCCATTGATGCTTGCAGGCTTTCTCTAGTTGTGAGGAGCAGGGACTACCCTCTAATTATGGCTTGTGGGCTTTAGATTGCAGGCTCAGTAGTTGTGGCGCACAGGCTTAGTTGTCCCACGGCATGTGGCATCTTCCCTGGACCAGGGATCAAATCCAGGTCCCCTGCATTGGCAGGCAGATTTTTAAACACTGGACCACCAGGGAAGTCCCCAAAGGTGTCTATCTTAACGTGACTACATATATCTCAGTCTTGAATCCAAGAGCTAATGAGGAAATTCTAGAGACATTTCCACTAAGATCAAAAATAAGACAAAAATTTCCACTGTCTCCACATCTAATCACACAGTACTGGAGATACAGGTAACGCAATTAGACACTTCAGTTCAGTCACTCAGCCATGACTGAATATTATAAAGATACAATGATACCAAAAGGATATAATGATATTACAAGGAAACAAAACAAACCAAACTTCTAAGAAGGGAAGTAAGAATTGGCAGTAAGGATAAGAATCAGATTATGAAAAAAAGAACTGTAGGGTTTTCAGGCTTTACTGACTATACTTTTAAAAAATTCAAATCTTTCATATTAAGAATGTGTTTATACAGCACCATTAATCATAGAGCCAAAAAGTGGAAGTAACCCAAATGCCCATCAATTGATGAATGGATAAACAAAATGTCATATGTCAATACAATGGAATATTATTCAATCATAAAAAGGAATGGCATATTGATAACATGTTACAACACAGTTGAACCTTGAAACATTGTATTAAGTGAAAGAAGCCAGTCACACACATACACAGAAACATATTATCTGATTCCATTTATTTGAAAGGTCTAAAATAAGCAAATCTACAGGCAAAGAGTAGATTAGAATTTGCTTAGGGCTTGCAGGTATCAAGGAAGTGAAAGCTTAACAGATGCCGAGTTCTTTGTGGGGGGTGGGGATGGGAATGTTCTAAGTTTGATTATGGTGATGGTTGCACAATCCTATAAATATATCAAAAATGATTTAATTGTAAATTCTAAATAATTGAATTGTATAGTATGTGAATTATGTATCAATAAAGCTGTTACCAAAAAGTAATAATAATCTAACAATTTAAACTTTAATCTCATGGGACTTCCCTTGTGGTCTAGTGGTTAAGAATCCACCTTCCGATACTGGGGATGCGGGTTCAGTCTCTGATGAGGGAACTGGGATCTCACATACCATGGGGCTTAGCTAAGCCTGGGTACCGCAACTAAGACCTGATGTAAGCAAGCATAAAAAAAAAATAATAATAAAATAAAAACTTAAAAAAACTAAAAAAAAAAAAATTTTTTTAATAAAACTTAATCCCAAAGAGAAGGAAAAGAGAAGAGAATACACAGAAACTTAGATCAGTAGTTCATTTTATCAGGAGTGAATTCAGTTAAATATAGATAGTACATCTATAAACCAATCTACTTAGAACAGTGGCTCTAAACGCAAAGAAATGCTAAGAATGAAAACTTAGAACAGTGGGATCTGAAGTACAGGAAGCAAGCAAGATTGATTTTTAAAAATGAATAAAAAAGAAATTAAGTTTACTAAAATATATGACGTGGTTGACTAGTCCCTTTACTCAGAAGGTCATGTGTCCTGTGAACCTGAAAAGGCATTGCCAACTAAAATTGACACCTGCATCTACCTCTATAAGGATTAAAATACAAGCTGCTGTGACCATTGACCTTCACCATACCCTGAAAGGAGTTCAGGGTGGAGATCAGGAATGAGGCACTTGATGCTCTGGGAAAAACCAGCAGAACAGGCCTTCAGATAGATACTTTCAGAAGAAGATTTTATGAGTCCAATTCTTGCATCTCCTATTCAGAAAAGCATTAACATCCTTCATGGTGACATCTGCTCCTTGTGACTAGCAGTAACCTTTATGAGACTAGCATCAATTTTCCGAAAAATAATGTTTGCTTGATAGAAAGTAGTCCACTTCACCAAAATCACACACATACTGACCTTCCGCCCCACCTCTTCAGAGCAGTTTCTAAGAGTTATCTGAAATGCTGCCTCCCAGGCTATCATCCTCATTGTGCCCCAAATAAAACTTAACTCACAACTCTCATGTTGTGTGTTTTTCCAGTTGACAGTATCCTGAAGAAAGAGCAGAAGTTCCAAAAAAGGACAATCTGATAATGGGGCACTCATGCATGTTTTTCCCTTTCAGCATATTGCAACATATGACCAGTTAGGTGAGTTTGTAGATATACTATCTAGACTTAACTGGACTCATTCCTGATAAAATGAATAAGTGGCTCAAACATTGCTTGAAGTTAATAACTGTATTAAGTGAAAAACAGGAAAATGGCAAAGTGCACCCTTACCGGACTACTATATGACCTCTTCTGTAGCTACCACAGAACACTAAATATTAACAATAAATGTCTGCTACATAAACAACTGGGCTTCCCAGGTGGTGCCAGTGGTCAAGAGCCCGCCTGCCAATGCAGGAGACATAAGAGATGCAGGTTGGATCCCTCGGTCAGAAAGATCCCCTGGAGGAGGGCATGGCAATCCACTCCAGTATTCTCGCCTGGAGAATCCAATGGCCAGAGGAACCTGGAGGGCTACAGTCCACGGGGTCACAAAGAGTCAGACACGACTGAAGCAACTTAGCACACATGCATGCATGGATAAATACTGTAAAGGTCCCTTAAGGCAAGAAACAACTCAAAGGAAATTTAGTAAACAGTTCTTCACTTTTAGTACATGTTACCATCCCCCTTCTCACAGGGTAACTACAGAAATATCAAGCATAATGACTAAAATGGCATAAAATGGAAACACAGAATAATATATGACATTTGTAACTCATCTAATGCTGTGCTGGTCTCCAGAATCAAAAATTACATACATTTCTGGTAACTAGAGACCCACTCTTTGATGTTTCAAGGGTGAAAAAGCATTTTCAAGTTTTAGTATGCTGTAATATTGTTAACTGTCACATGACAGTCATAAACCAGGAAGTAGGGAGAACTTTAGGACTTAATTACAGAGAAAAATGTTAACAGGGAACAAACACTAAAAATTAGAAACAACAAAAGGGGAGCAAAGCCAACCTTAGAAAAGCTATAGAGCTAATACCCAGCAGGTGGAGATTTCATTCTATGAGATTTTTCTGTCCTATGTCAGAAACAAGTATTTCCATTAAGCATTTGCAAGATGACCTCAAATGAAAATATCCTCCAGGTGGTATCACTTAAGCTGATAATTATTCTGTAGCTGGGTACTGGCAGCAGATTAATTCCCTAAGTGAAGGTGCATAGGTTCCATTATTTGTTTAAAAGGATGCAGAGACCAAGGGGGTTTTTTGGTTTGGGGGTCATTTTCTTGTCTTTGTTTTGGCTGTAATTGATTGCTTTCGATATTTTAAAAGGGGGACTTTAAAAAGCACTATCAACTGGCAGGCAAAACAAAGAGAGAAGAGGTTCAAAATCAATTTGGGTTTTTCTGCTAAAGCCCAGCAGAAAATGTCCCACCCTTCTGCAAGGGAAAGAAGGATCTGCATGGATGAAGCAAGACACACAAGCCTTGGTAGTGAACAAGGTTGGACAGACTTTGCGGCACGGTCTTCTTGCAATCCCAGCCAAGTGACCTTGTAACATCGCAAGGATTCTGTCTGCTCCTGGAAGAGCCGAAAGCCCTGACAGCCTCTACATCTATCCAACCCAAGCGATCCCAAAGTGCAGGCATCTCCTCTCCCCCACCTGGGATGTTCCGCCACCTGGACTCGACGCACGGCAGGGCCCTCCGTAGCCATATTTTGCTAATCCTTCTTTATTCTGCAGTTTCAACCGGCGAAGCAAGGCTTTCGAGGTAGTCACGAGACATCTGCAGCCGAGCCCTTTCTTCCGGGAGACACCGGCATTGACCCCGCGGAAATCCTGCCTCTTCGCTGATGTGGCTGCTTCCAGTCGGCCCCTCCCGTGGCTCCTCCTCCCTGGGCTCTGGGGCTCGGAGCCTTCCCGACAGCTGTCAGGTATTGCGGCCTTGCTGCTCTGAGCTCCCGGGGACCCGGGGACCTGGGGCGCACTGGAGCCCCTGAGCCCAGCACAGCTAAGGAGGTTTTCTTTCTTCATCCTGGGCATAAGTCTGAGCACAGAATTACAACTTGGCACCTCAGTTTGCTTTTTTTATTATTATTGTTAGAGGGTCTTTTTTTTTTCTTTAATGGCCAGCAGCAACTCCCCCCAAATAACACTAAAATATTTACTTATTGCTTCCTAAATAGAGTACTTCAAAAATTAGACTATCAAATTGATGCGGAGCTTGACTTAAACACATTTGCATGTATTTCCAGAATAGAGGCATTGGTGGGCCTTCCCAGAACATAAGTAATAATGAAAAGAAGAAAATACATGTCTTACCAACTACCAGATACTCTTAGCCTCCAGTTCAACACCTTGCTTTTTCAGTTGCCTAGAGACATCTCCGGAGAAGGCAATGGCACCCCACTCCAGTACTCTTGCCTGAAAAATCCCATGGAAGGAGGAGCCTGGCAGGCTGCAGCCCATGGGGTCTTGAAGAGTCCGCACGACTGAGCGACTTCACTTTCACTTTTCACTTTCATGCATTGGAGAAGGAAATGGCAACCCACTCCAGTATTCTTGCCTGGAGAATCCCAGGGACGGGGGAGCCTGGTGGGCTGCCTTCTATGGGGTCGCACAGAGTCGGACACGACTGAAGCGACTTAGCAGAAGCAGCAGCAGCAGAGACATCTCAGATACTCTATCTCAAGAAGCACACCACCCCCATCCACCTCATCACTCTTATCATATTACTGCTTTCTTTCCTTCATTGTTCTCACAAGTTCTGCTTATTTATTGTCTGTCTCACCACATTCACCATCACTACCACTAGAAGGTAAACAACTTGAATGTAGGAAGTGTGAATCCCCAGCACCTAGAACAGTACTTGGGAGACTGGTTTTCTAATCAACAAGTAAGATGAGCTGAATCAATGACTGAAAGGTAAAGTGACTTGCCTTTAAGGTTGCACTGTTAATTGGTAGCAAAACTTGAATTAAACTTCAAGTCTATTAACACTCTAGTGTACTTTGTATCTCGGAATGCTGAGACTAAACCCATGTGAAGCCGGTACCAATACACCTATCCCAAGTTTTCCTATTTGAAGCAGTTTGGGCTGACATGCCCAAAACAATAAAATTACTGGCATACCCCAGAGACATTTAACAATTTGCCATTCCTGGACTTCTATATGTGTGTGTTGGGGAAGGGTAAAAGGGAAATGAAGGCTGAAGTATGAATTGACAGTGTCAAAGGCTAGCTAAAAGGACTGCACCCCCCTCCCCGCCCCGGTACATCCCTAAGTTGTTACTGTAAATGAAACATCATAGAAACAACGTTGGTCTGGTCTCAGAGCTATTCTCTCACTATTATTTCAGTCCCTCCTTATCACTTTGAAATGAAGCAGTTCTATCTCTTTTTTTGAACCCTAATAAATCCCAGTAGGATGGTTATTGTGGCTTACTCTTGAGTAAAGGGAGACATCACTGTCATCTCTGTAAATAGGTTTGAATGTGGAAAGACCCTAAGTAAGAAAAAAAATGTAAAATTCTTAGGAACATCAGTAAATATGAAAAAGGAAAGTATGTCAGATACATTTCTAACACATTTTCTATGGTCATTGAAAAATAAGTAAATTTTGAAGTTCTGAAAATACTATGTTTTAAAAATTGTCCCAAACAAGCTCATTTTATACGCTTTGTTTGTTCTCACAAGTTGCAGGATCTTAGTTCCTGGAGCAGGGATTGAACCCCAAACCTGGCCGCCGCAGTGAAAGCACCATAAAGGAAATCCCTGGCAGTCCTGTGGTTAGGACTCAGCGCTTTCACTACTGGGGCCTGGGTTCAGGATTCAGTTTCTGATTAGGGAACTAAGACCCTGCAAGTTGTGCAGTGTGGCAAAAAGAAAGAAAGAGAAAGAAAAGATTGACTACGGATACTCTGGTTCATAAAAGAATATTTTCTATTAAATGTGTATTTGATGGTCAAATATTAGCTTTGATAAATGAAACATGATGGCAAATTATTAGGCAAATCTTGAATACATTGCTATTTCAGTCTCAACAAAACTGATACAGACTAGAAAGCACCTTTTAGAGCAACTGCTAAAACTCCCTTTTTTGAAATGATGGTCCCAAAGTGAAAGAGTAAAGGCTGGAATCAAAACCCAGGTCCCAGACTCCTAGCCCAGCCTACTCTGAATGTGTGACATCTGGTGAGACCCTGAGGCCCTACTGAAGTATGCTTAAAAAAATTGTTCAGACAATTAGTAATTTTTGTCCCCAAATTAAAGTGTATACATTGTAATTTTAATAAAAGATTGCTCTTAAAATAACTTATTTTCAAACTACTAAAGAACTCCAAATAGAAACCGAAAACCAAAATTAACATTACTTTCGTATACTATCTTCCTTATGCCAGGCTTCCTGATATGTAAGTAAGCACTTCACATATTATTATTCTCTTTAAATTTTCCCAACAACCTTATGAAGTAAAAAAATATTGTTCTTTTTCCAATTTTAAGATATTCCTTTGGTTCATATTAGACCTATCTGATAAATGTTTAATGTCTAAATTTTACAGAATTTCTATTTTCACAAATCTTGAACCTCTCAGTTCTTTATTTTTTGCATGTGGTGTGCTCAAGTTGCTTCATTCGTGTCTTTTTGTGACCCCCATTGACTGTAGCCTATCAGGCTCCTCTGTTTTGGGGATTTTTCAGGCAAGAACAGTGGAGTAGGTTGCAACCATTTCCACCTCCAGGGGATCTTCCTGACCCAGGGATGGAAACTGCATCTCCTACAGCTCCTGCAGTGCGGGCAGAATCTTTACTGCTGAGCCACCTGGGAAGCCCTTTTACACATGGCCACACTTACAATAAGGTTTAAAGTCTAAATTATAAACTAACATAGGAATAAGGATAGAGATGAAAGACCAGGGGTAGAGAAAAGATAGGTACAGATTCTGAAAAGTAGGAAAAATCTGAAGGAAATAGGGGAAAGTTCTGGTTTAAAAGAACTCAAAAGGAATAAAGAGGAATCTCTGGAATCTGAAGTCAATTGTTAAAATGTAGAAGTTTGATAGTCCCCCAAATTAAAAGGAGGTTGTATGGGGAATAGCCAAGGGAATACAGCTACAGCATTCCATACACAAATTATTTGTCAATTGTCAGTTGAAGATTGTGCTGCTTTAGCTGACAGGGGAATCACAGAAGGATTAATGCAAAACATACTGAAAGAACTTGCTGATTTCAGTAAAGAAAAGAAACAAAAACAATCTTTGAATTATAGTATAATTGTGTCAGCTCCCTACTTGGCCTCCACACATACCTCTTGCTGAAAAGTGCATTTAAGGACTTCCCTGGCAGTGCAGTGGTTTAAGACTCCATGTTTTGACTGCAAGGTGTATGGGTTCCATCTCTGGTCGGGGAACAAAGATTCTGCATGTGACATGGCCAAAAAAAAAAAAAAAGTGCGTTCATGGCACAAAACTATGGAGGTAAGGTCACCATTTTGGGTAAGAATAAAAATGAATAGGCATTAGAGATATGAAAATGACAAATAACAATGCTAAGTTTGTGTAACTGCATTTAACAAAAGACGTTTTTCGAAAGCCAATGTGAAAAAAGGAAGCTCCTATCATGCCTGCGTGCACGCTTAGTTGTTCGTTCTCTTTTTGATGCCATGGACAGTAGCCTGCAAGGTTCTTCTGTTCATGGGATTTTCCAGGCAAGGTTACTGGAGTGGGTGGCCATTATCCTCCTGAAGGGGATCTTCCTGACCCCAGGGATCAAACCTCATCTCCTGCATTGGCAGGCATATTCTTTACCACTGAGCCACCTGGGAAGCCGCTCATATCATGCCTACTTATCCTTTATTTGCATATTCCCACTATAGCAATTTTAGAAATGAAAGAGTAATTGCAGTATAGAGTATTCTGAAAGCATATTATGGGTAGTTTGATTGAGTTAAAAATGATATGTGTACTGAGCATTTTGTAAACACCATGCATTTACATAAGTTCAGTTCAGTCACTAAGTCGTGTACAACTCTTTGCGACCTACTGAATCACAACACGCCAGGCCTCCCTGTCCATCACCAACTCCCGGAGTTTGCCCAGACTCATATACATCGAGTCGGTGGTGCCATCCAGCCATCTCATCCTCTGTCATCCCCTTCTCCTCCTGCCCCCAATCCTTCCCAGCATCAGGGTCTTTTCCAGTGAGTCAACTTTTCGCATCAGGTGGCCAAAGTGTTGGAGTTTCAGCTTCAACATCAGTCCTTCCAATGAACTCCCAGGACTGATCTTCTTTAGGATGGACTGGTTGGATCTCCTTGCAGTCCAAGGGACTCTCAAGAGTCTTCTCCAACACCACAGCTCAAAAGCATCAATTCTTCGGTGCTCAGCTTTCTTCACAGTCCAACTCTCACATCCATACATGACTACTGGAAAAATCATAACCTTGACTAGGTGGACCTTTGTTAGCAAAGTAATGTCTCTGCTTTTTAATATGCTGTCTAGGTTGGTCATAACTTTCCTTCCAAGCAGTAAGCGTCTTTTAATTTCATGGCTGTAGTCACCATCTGCAGTGATTTTGGAGCCCAGAAAAATAAAGTCTGACACTGTTTCCACTGTTCCCCATCTATTTGCCATGAAGAGATGGGACCAGATGCCGTGATCTTAGTTTTCTGAATGTTGAGCTTTAAGCCAACTTTTTCACTCTCCTCTCTCACTTTGATCAAGAGGCTCTTTAGTTCTTCTTCACTTTCTGCCATAAGGGTGGTGTCATCTGCATATCTGAGGTTATTGATATTTCTCCCAGCAATCTTGACTCCAGCTTGTGCTTCCTCCAGCCTAGCATTTGTCATGATGTACTCTGCATGTAAGTTAAATAAGCAGGGTGACAATATACAGCCTTGATGTACTCCTTTTCCTATTTGGAATCAGTCTGTTGTTCCATGTCCAGTTCTAACTGTTGCTTCCTGACCTGCATACAGGTTTCTCAAGAGGCAGGTCAGGTGGTCTGGTATTCCCATCTCTTTCAGAATTTTCCACAGTTTATTGTGATCTACACAGTCAAAGACTTTGGTATAGTCAATAAAGCAGAAATAGATGTTTTTCTGGAACTCTCTTGCTTTTTCAATGATCCACTGGATGTTGGCAATTTGATCTCTGGTTCCTCTGCCTTTCCTAAAACCAGCTTGAACATCTGTAAGTTCACGATTCACATACTGTTGAAGCCTGGCTTGGAGAATTTTGAGCATTACTTTACTAGTGTGTGAGATGAGTGCAATTGTGTGGTAGTTTGAGCATTCTCTGGCATTGCCTTTCTTTGAGACTGGAATGAAAACCAATCTTTTCCAGTCCTGTGGCCACTGCTGCATTTTCCAAATTTGCTGGCATGTTGAGTGCAGCACTTTCACAGCATCATCTTTCAGGATTTGAAATAGCTCAACTGGAATTCCATCACCTCCACTAGCTTTGTTCGTAGTGATGCTTCCTAAGGCCCACCTGACTTCACATTCCAGGATGTCTGGCTCTAGGTGAGTGATCACAGCATGGTGATTATCTGGGTTGTGAAGATCTTTTTTGTACAGTTCTTCTGTGTATTCTTGCCACCTCTTCTTAATATCTTCTGCTTCTGTTAGGTCCATACCATTTCTGTCCTTTATTGTGCCGATCTTTGCATGAAATGTTCCCTTGGTATCTCTAATTTTCCCGAAGAGATCTCTAGCCTTTCCCATTCTATTCTTTTCCTTTATTTCTTTGCACTGATCACTGAGGAAGGCTTTCTTATATCTTCTTGCTATTCTTTGGAACTCTGCATTCAAATGGGTATATCTTTCCTTTTCTCCTTTGTTTTTCGCTTCTCTTCTTTTCACAGCTATTTGCAAGGCCTCCTCAGACAGCCATTTTGCTTTTTGCATTTTTCTGGGAGATGGTCTTGATCCCTGCCTCCTGTATAATGTTACGAACCTCCACCCATAACTCATCAGGCACTCTATCAGATCTAGTCTATCAGATCTAGTCCCTTAAATCTATTTCTCACTTCCACTGTATAATCATAAGGGATTTGATTTAGGTCATTCCTGAATGGTCTAGTGGTTTTCTTTACTTTCTTCAATTTAAGTCTGAACTTGGCAATAGGAGTTCATGACCTGAGCCACAGTCAGATCCCAGTCTTGTTTTTGCTGACTCTATAGAGCTTCTCCATCTTTGGCTGCAAAGAATATAATCAATCTGATTTCGATGTTAACCATCTGGTGATGTCCATATGTACAGTATTCTCTTGTGTTGTTGGAAGAGGGTGTTTGCTATGACCAGTGCGTTTTCTTGGCAAAACTCTATTAGCCTTTGCCCTGCTTCATTCTGTACTCCAAGGCCAAATTTGCTTTTTACTCCAGGTGTTTCTTGACTTTCTACTTTTGCATTCCAGTCCCCTACAATGAAAAGGACATCTTTTTTGGGTGTTAGTTCTACAAGGTTTGTAGGTCTTTATAGAACCATTCAACTTCAGCTTCTTCAGGATTACTGGTCAGGGGATAGACTTGGATTACCGTGATATTGAATGGTTTGCCTTTGAAACGAACAGAAGTCATTCTGTTGTTTTTGACATTGCATCCAAGTACTGAGTTTTGGACACTTTTCCTGACTATGATGGCTACTCCATTTCTTCGAAGGGTCTTGCCCACAGTAGTAGATATAATGGTCATCTGAATTAAATTTACCCATTCCAGTCCATTTTAGTTTGCTGATTCCTAGAATGTTGACATTCACTATTGCCATCTCCTGTTTGACCACTTCCAATTTGCCTTGATTCATGGACCTAACATTTCTGGTTCCTATGCAATATTGCTCTTTACAGCAGCAGACCTTGCTTCCATCAGCAGTTACATCCACAACTGGGTGTTGTTTTTGCTTTAGCTCCATCCCTTCATTCTTTCTGGAGTTATTTCTCCACTGATCTCCAGCAGCATACTGGGCACCTACCGACCTGGGGAGTTCATCTTCTGTGTCCTATCTTTTTGCCTTTTCATACTGTTCATGGGGTTCTCAAGGCAAGAAGACTGAAATGGTTTGCCATGCCCTTCTCCAGTGGACCACATTTTGTCCAAACTCTCTACCATGACCCATCCATCTTTGGTGGCACTACATGGCATGGCTCATAGTTTCAGTTTATGGCTCATAGTGTACAGTTTAATGTACCTCAATAAAGCTGATAAATTATACCTCAAACAGCTTTTTAAAAAATATTTTTTAAACACAGGAAACACTTTGTACATGGGCACCAGATCAGATCAATAAACTGTTAAAATAAAAATTTTTTAATGATTTACCATTGGGGCTTCCCTGGTGGCTCAAATGGTAAAGAATCTTCCTGCAATGCAAGAAACTCAGGTTTGATCCCTGGGTTGGAAAGGTCCCATGGAGAAGGGAATGGCAACCCACTCTAGTATTTTTGCCTGAATAATTCCATGGACAGAGGAGCCTGGCAGGCTGCAGTCCATGGGGTCGCAAAGAGCTCGATATGACTGAGTGACTTCCACTTTTTACTTTACTAATTAAAATTGATGTCAAGAAAAAGAGAATAGCTTAACTGTACAAAGTATTTAGGATAGGATATGTGAATGAAGTGATATTTAAATGAAGTTGTGAAGACAGAAAAAGATTTTGATGTATAGACATATATATAAGGGCATTGCCTGCATAGAAAGATTGACATGTTTATTTCTACAACAAATATTCATTTGCATTTGTGTACCCAAGCAGTGAGCTAAACACTGTGAAAACCTTCTCAACTACTCTCAGCAAATTTCCAGACTAAGTGTATGAAATTTGAAGGCCAAGAATATTACACTCAAAATGTGGCTGCACTTTTCCTAGTGCTCCTAGTCACTAACTTCTTGAATAATTTTTCCACATTGTAGAAGTAAGGAATTATATTAAAAGGCACCAAAATATATAAATAAATTCAATGTAAATAAACATGCAGTTTTATTACATATGATCATATGGACGATTAATAGATCATTTCAGAATTACTATACTGACTTAAAAATGCAAAACTATGTAGCTGATTACTCTGAGCAAAAAAAGTTCTTAATCACCTTGGGATTCTATTTTCTCTTCTGAAGAAGTATGGGTTACAGATAGAGTAATCACGTGATTTATTGTACAGACTTTTGAGAGTGATGGATGCTGATAATTATTATTCTGGGACAATAGGACTAGGCTATCCTAGACAAAATAGGATATATACTTATGACTTACAGGGAGACTGTTTTAAGGTTACAAGAACAGATTCTTGAGTTCTACCCCAGACCTACTGAATCAGAATCTCTGGTGTGGGATTTGAAAAGTTATAATTAATTTCCATGCTTGGGAAGCCCTAGAGACTGAAGTGGTACAAGTAAAGGTTCTTCCAATTCTAAAAGTCTATGTTTAATAAGGGAATTTTGAACATGCACTGGGTATCAGATGACGTGAGGGAATAATTAATTTTCCTTGTGTAACAATGATGTTGTGATACAAGAATGTCCTTATTTTTAGGAAATACACAGCTCCATTTGAGTGATATGTAATGATATGTGCATATTATTATAGTTTCAACTGATTCTAGAAATACTTAACACACATACAAATAAAGCTGATAGGGGTATACACATGTTCACTGGACTAATTCTTTAAATTTTTCAGTATGTTTGAAATTCCTCGTTATAAAATATTGGGAGGCAAAGAAGGAAAGTAAAATTTTGTCTATAGGTAGACAGTATTATTGCTATAAATATGACTTTTAAGAACTATGACCAAAAAGATGGCACTACAAATGAGTACTAAATTGGGAGGTTGGGACTGACATATACATACCACTATATATAAAATGGAAAACTAATAAGAACCTGCTGTATAACACAGGGAACTCTACTTGAGTAAATACTCTATAATGGCCTATATGGAAAAAGAGTAAAAAAACAACAACAACAATGAATATATGTATATGTACAACTGATTCACTTTTCTGTACTCCTGAAACTAACACATTTTAAATCAACAATACTCCAGTAAAATTTTTTGAATTATTAAAATAAAAACAAAAGCAAATGATTACTAATAGATCCAGGGACTTGCCTGACTGATCCAGTGGTTAAGAGTCCATGCTTCCCATGCAGGGAGCACAGTCAGAGACATAAGATTCTGTATCCTGGGGCAGCCAGGGGGAAAAAAAAAAAAAAAAAAGCAAAGCAGTTACTTACTGAGTAACTGCCAAAACGAAAAAAAAAAAAAAAATCCAGCCTGCAATTCCTCTTCTTGGAATTTTTCCTAAGAAAAAAAATTAAGTGACAAAAATACTCCCTCCAAAATAGTTTAATATAATGTTATTATTCTAGTATTCGAAATGTATAACAATAATAGCACACTTAAGTAAATTACGCTGCATTCAACCAAGGGCTTATTATGCCACTATTAAAATAATCTTTATCAACAATATATTGCATACATTGTCCTATGCTGTTACATAACTAGATGCAAAAAAGCATCCGAAATTATATCTGTGCTGTTAACTATATAAAAATTGTGAATTCAAGTGGACAAAACTTAAGTTTATATGGAAAATGCTGTTTGAAAAGCAGTATTTTCTCCCTTCATTTCAATTTCAATTTTTATTAATATTTCGAATTCTACTGATGCTGCTGTGCAACAATAATGCATTTTTTTAAAAAACAGTTGTTAACTGTTATCTTAATTTGGTCCCACAGGCAATAAAGTTTAGTTTATAATTCGTCGAACAACTGAATAAAACTTAAAGTACCTCAATAGATTGATACTTAATTTAGGATATCTACAGAGTCGTTTTGCCGACTAGAAATATAGCAAGCATTACGTGTAAACCGTGCTGCTGTAAGGTTTCCAAACATCACAGGACCACCCACCAAAATGTGTGGGCTAAACGCACATCCATAATCATGGCAAAAATAATACTACCTGTCACACAGGATAGGCATGTCAGACTTTTCTCCGCGAAAGCCTTCTAGTCCCAAACTGCCTCTTACTTTCACCAGACTGAAATGGTTCCAGAGCCCCAGGCAAGGGAGGAGACTGTTCCCTTGCCCAGGAGGCTGGAAACCGCACGTTATGAGCGAAAGGTTTCCAAGGCCCTTCAACTGAAATCCGGAGCACTTGAAGATTCCCTAGTTGCTAGGTTTAGTTGCTAAGGCACCAACCGTCTCACAGGAAGAGGGGGACGGTGCAATCGCTTTTAGAGTCGTAGCGAATCCTCTCAAAACAGAGCTCATTTGTTCCGGGAGGAAACATTCAGCTCCTCTACGAGCGTCGGGAAGGCGAGAAGCTGGGAGTGACGCCTCTGAGCCGCGGAGGATTGTGGGAGGAGGTCGTCTCCAATTTCTCCTCCCCACTCCCATTCCCCCGTCCCAGTCAAGATGTCTGACATGGAGGATGATTTCATGTGCGATGATGAGGAGGACTACGACCTGGTGAGGCGCAGGGAACAGAACTGTGGGGCTGGAGGTGGTTTCTGGCTTTAGGAGCCGGGGCAGGGGCGGCCGCGGCCTCTCTCCATAGAACATGTGCTCCTTCCAGCCTCTCCCGATGCAGTGACAGGACGAGTTTACCTCCTCCCCCTTCCCTCACCGGGCCCCGCGCCCTGCTTCTCCAGCATGGGGGAAGGGAAGGTAAAGGAGGCAGTGCAGGGGGTCCCGAGCGTTGAGCTCTAAATCCGAGCTCTTTCTTGGTTTGTAAGGACACCTCTGGCCTCCGGCGTCAGGTTCTCATTGCCTCCTCCCTATCGCGCGAGCCGTTTGGGGGACCGTTCAGTGGTCTAGGCCCCGGCTCTGCCCTTTTGGGCCCAGTCTTCCTGTCCCCTCTTTTTCATACTTGAATTGAAAGGGTGCGAAATGCTGGGAGAGGGGTCCAAAAACTAGGGGGCCTTCCTGCTCCCAGACCTGACGCCACTTGTGAATCTAGAAACAGAGCTTAATTAGTCTTGTCCAGGCTCCGTTTTGGTATAAGGAAGAGGTGCAATAGAGAATTGAGAGCCAGGCTAGCTTTTGAAAAGTAGTTTAACTACTTGTTTAAAGAGAAAAACTGGGAAGGAGGTTTTACTTTTTGTTTGTTTGGGGTTTGGGAGGTGGGGTGGTAAAAGAGAATTGACTCAATGGCTTTTTTCTTGACTTAGACATTTCCCAGTATTCAGAGTTTAAAATATCAACAGTGTAGAACAAAACGAATTTATGTAACCGAATGGTGATTTTTAAAGATTCAAAGTTTTAACTTATGAACGGACTTATAAATCTTTAAAAATTAACTGACATTTCAAGTTGATATTCAAAAACATTGTGTGTGTGGGAACTAAGGACGATTATCTGGACCACGAATTAGCGTCAACTTGGCTTTGCTTTTTATTTGGGGGAGTTTTTGTGCCTGATTCTTGTGTGTTATGGTGATGCTGCATTATCGTAAAGTTATGAAGCAGATGCTCAGGGAAGACTGGCTCATCTTATATTTTTAAGTGCCCGAGTCTCAAGATAATTAATGTATCATTTTGAATTAGTGTAAATCTTCTTTGTATAGTCGTTTCTAATTAATCTTTCGCTTTTAAAAGAAAGCATTTGCAAAAGGGAGAGGGCAATGTTTTTTATTATCTGAAAGGCAATAGTTTTGCTAATTCTTAAAGGTAGTTTTGCTAGTAGTAAGATTTCGGCCTTACATTTTAGTTTGTGTAGACCAAGCCAGTTTTAGGCAGTGACTTAAAGCCTTCAAGAATGTTACTTGTAGTATTTCGTGCATTTTTATTTATTACATGTTTACGTATATTGCAGGTTTTTTTAACTATGGAAGTGTTTCCTTTAACTGTTTCACCTAGTTTCAGTTTGTGTTTTCACTTGTTTGCGCTTCTCTCTTTTCCAAGCAATAGTTTTTTGAATACATAACTTTCTAGCACTATGAGTGAGACTGTAATGTAGGAATGGCAATGAGAACCTTACTGCCTCTTGAAGTACAGAGTTCATTTTTGCAAGGATTTTAATTAAATATAAATGATTTAACTTGGCTGTGTTTCTACAGCCTTTGAGGGCTTACACCGCATATACAATATAAAATTGAATGTGTAATTTTAAGCCTTTTTAAATTTCTTAACCTAAAAAGATGAGCTTTTACACCACCATATAATTAATGATTCCCCTCCAGCATTCTGTTAAATAGTCCTTCCTCGTATCTCTCTTACATAGATACCATATTAATTTATTTTTACTTCCTTAATTTCCTTAAGCCACTATAAACATATATTTATTAATTTTTAAACATACATTCAAAAAGATCAAGCAACGCTGGTTGCCACTTCATGCTTATCTGTTGCCCAAAGAGAAGTTGTTTTTGTTTTCTGATATTTGCCTGAGCCTTTTTTGTTTGTTTCTTTGGATTTAAAGGGTCTGAATCAACTTACTGTTTTAGGGAAACTTCTTTTTATTAAAAAATGCATTGTTTGTTGGATAGTTCATCATCACCTCATTTTAATGAAAAAGTTAGTGAGAGCCATGAGTAGCCTAACTATAGATACATTCAGTATATAGTTTATCAATTGTCTATTGATAAATTTTAATACTCGAAATCACTTCTTGAGCTAATAGAAAAGAGAATTAAATTGGTTTAAAAAAAGATGAAATAAGCATGAAATTAATTCAATATTCTTGATCTCTTATTTCTAAGATCTTTTTAATTTCTGAGGCAGAAGCAGGTATTGTCTAAGCATAGTAATTTATGTAGCAGTGAATGGAGAGAAGATGGTACTGGTAAATGTGTTAATTCAATGTTAATTTTACAGATTTACATACAGTAGTGTTAATAACAGCTAATAATAAATACTAACTGTTGGGTCATTCATTAAGTTAATAAGGCCGTTGATAAGTTAAACTGTGTTGTAATTCCACAAACCAGCCATTCCAGCTTAAAGTTGATTAATACTTCTAACAGTCTTTTAGAAAGGATTTAAGACAGCGACTTCATACCAAAAACTATTCTTTAGTAGTTCCTATTATAGGTAGGGCATTGTATGTTTGAAAAATGTTATTATAAGGGAAAATAAAATGGTGAAAAGATAGACTAATTCCATTTGTTTAAGTATATTACCAAACAACGAGCCTCATTATAATGATCGTGTGTGTGTGTGTGTGTGTGTGTGTGTGTGTGTGTGTTAACTCAGTGGTGTCCAACTCTTAGTGACCCCACGGACTGAAGCCCTCCAGGCCTCTCTCTCCATGGAATATTCTAGACAAGAATACTGTGTGGGTTGCCATTTCCTTCTCCATAATCATCCTGGTTAGATTTATAGTTGTGATTATTGAATGAATGTTTGTTACTATTGTTGCCAGTGCTAAGTCACTTCAGAGGTGTGTGACTTTTTGCAACCCTATGGACTGCAGCCCACCAGTCTCCTCTGTCCATGGGATTCTTCAGGCAAGGATACTGGAATGGGTTACCATGCCCTCCTTCAAGGAATCTTCCCCGCCCAGGGAGTGAACCCATGTCTTTTACATCTCCTGCATAGACAGTCAGGTTATAGTGTGATTAGTGAATAAATGTCTATTACTATTGTTGTTCTTGCCTTAACGATAGCTGTTTTAATGCCCTAGAAATTTACTTCTTCGGGGGAGGGGTGGAGAGGAGTCTTAGCTACAAGGTATCTTACAGAATCTCTATTTGTCACAGTTGTAACAAGTTCAGACAAATGATGCCATATTATAATGAACCTTAGAACATGGTTTAGCAAATTAAAATATAACATTTCTGTTTTCTGAAAAGATTTTTTAATTGACATGAATACTTTGAAAAAGTAGAAGATTAATAGGGCTTCCCTGGTGGCTCAGACAGTAAAGAATCTGCCTGCAATGCAGGAGACCTGGGTTCGATCTCTGGGTCTTGGAGAAGGAAATAGCAACCCACTGCAATATTCTTGCCTGAAAAATCCCATGGACAGAGGAGCCTGGTGGGCTGAAGTCCATGAGGTCACGAAGAGTCGGACACAACTGAGAGACTAATACTTAATACAGCACAGAGCAAAAAAATAGCTTCAGGGTTTTGTGTGTTTAATATTAAGACATTCATGTCATCCATTGTGCATATAAGGAGCTTGCAGATTATAGGTTATTTTATTTTGAGACTGTTGTCTCCATCACTTACAGCTTGACAAAATGTTGGGGATCTTTAAGAATAGATTTTCAAACAATATAATTCTTGTGGTCTGGGATGGTGTTCTTTCTGCTCTACACACATTTGGAATTCTGAATGTAGGCTTCACAGAAACAAAATTTGATTATACAATTGAGGCTTTTGAAAGGAACATGACAGGAAATTCTCTGACAGTCCAATGTTTAGAACTGAGCCCTTTCACTGCCATGGGCCCAGGTTTGATCCATGGGCTTCCCTCATAGCTCAGTTGGTAAAGAATCTGCCTGTATTGCAGGAGACCCCAGGTTGATTCCTGGGTTGGTAAGATTCCCTAGAGAAGGGATAGGCTGCCCACTCCAGTATTCTGCCCTGGAGAATTCCATGAACTGCATGGGGTCGCAAGGACTAATCAACTTTCACTTTCTGGGGAATTAAGATACTGCAAGCCATGCAGCGTTGCCCCACCCCACCCCCAAAAGGGCATGTTTAATTGTAAATAATTGGAAACGCCCCCCAAGTTATCAATAGTAGGAGAATACTATTAATACTCATGAAGTAGTAATAGGTAAAATATATCCATGTGATGAAAAGTATGTCAGCATTTCAAATCACGCTTCTAAAGAATATTCAGCGATAATGAAAAGAAAAACTCGGTAAATTAGTGAGGACTCTTGAGTGTAGGGAAGGAGAGGACAGGAATACATGTCAAATCAACTTGAACTGTAAAGAACATTTATTGGCTCACATCACCAAGAAGTGTAAATGTAACAGGGTTCATGACTCAGATAACGATGCTGGGTTTTTTTCTGCCTTTGTCTCTCTTCCTGGGCTGCCTTCCTCACTGTATTGGCTTAATTGCCTTCATAGTATATCACAAGATCTTGTAATATAATGTGTTATCTTCCTAGTATTATAACCCCAAAGGCAAAAGGATCTTCCTTGCTAACTCTAGCAGTGAAACCCTAGGAAGAACTTTTATGGATTCACCTTAGCTCTGGGCCTTCTGTGAACCAGTGACTCACTATAGAGGGAGGATAGATTTGCTTGCCCTTTGTAGGAGAGGAGCACTGTTTTTGGAAAGCCTCATCTAAGGGAGGAGGGATCAGTCACCATGGCTGTGCACACAGAGAACACATGTCCACTATAGATATGTAATCCATATTACGATATTATTGGGTGGCAGTAAAATTTATTTATTTTGCTGGGTGGGAAAAATAAAGAATAAAAAGGTCTGGAAAATATGAAAAGTGTCAGGAAAATTAAAATGTTTATTTCTTGCAAACTTTTCACAGTGAGTCTGTATTTTATTGCTAGGGAGAGAGAGGGTGGTGTTTAGAGTACAAATGATGAACAGAAATCTTACTTTGATCTTGAGGGGCCAGACAGTGATTTTTGTCATTGCTCAAAATTTTTTTAGAATTCTTCAGAACCTGAGGCATCTAGCATTTTAAAATAGGTAATACATGTACATGGTTCAAAAACACAAAATGTTAAAATAAAATTTCCTTTCCATTTTTGTTCCTCAATTGCCCAGTTCCCATTCCTTCCCATAGGTAACCAAATACAGATTTTTATCCCCCTTTCCCTTTTTTAAACCAGAATTAACATATTAAATACATTGTCCTACACTTTGTTTTTTATTTTAAAGATTATTCCATAGACATATGTCAAAGGATTACTTATTTATTTTTATAGCTGCATTGATTGTGTGGCTGTACCATAAGTTTATTTACTCAGTTCTCTGTTGATGAGAATTTGACCTGTTTTCTTTTGCTACTTTAAATGTTATGCGGCATTTTTTTTTAATTTCAGCAATAGCCAGGTTTTCTCTATTTTGTAGGTGTCAAAAATTCCAAGTCAAGTTTGATAAATAAGTTGAGCCCCCAAATTGGATGATGCTGTTTTAAGTTGGAAACATCTAATAAAGTTAGTTTCCTTAATTTCAGAAGCGTTACTTAATAATCCATGTCAGTATAATTGGAATAATTTACCACCTATTAAAAGTTACTGCTTTAAAGAAGATTGGTTTGAAATGTAAGTTTGGGTACATTTTCAAAAAGGCCTGTCGCATTACCTCATAGGTGTACCCTATATAATAAAATTAGAGAGGTTCAAACAAGGGTAACTAATAATAAGGATACCATTATAAGATCTCCCATAGATAATGGGAGATAGCTCTTTTGTGCTAAGAATAAGATAAGATTCTTCACCCCTAATGTAAATCTGTAAAGTGTGACTATCCAACAGAGTAAATTTGTACTTGTGTATTATACCCCCGAAAGAAACACATGACCCTCAGCAAGAATTAGAGACTTCCTGTTGGGTTCAACCCTCATAACTGACAGGAGAGGAGCTAAAACATCTAGTGTGAGTGACTTACGTAAATTTACATGACAAATTAGTGGGCGGGTCAAAACTAGAGCCCAAGCCTAATGACTTTAATGATGTCTTGTTGGAAAATTTAATTTGAAAACTGAAAGTGTAGGACAAATAAAAGAATGTTCTAATTTACAGCATAGATTAGGATCCATTACCTTGAGTGAAAATTTTTTTTAAGTTTGGTTAATTTTATGAATGGCTAAACCACAAATGGCTACCTAGGACTTGAATTAAATTTAGTCCTTAAGGATATTGAGACTTTACCTTTGGCACTAGATGTGCAGCATCTATTGTCTAAACATGATCAAGGCTTGCGAAGCATTGTTAATGGTGAGTCTTCTTTTTCCTCGAGCACATTTCCTAAGACCTCTGTTGACAAGAGAGAAAAGAATAAGTACATGAACTATGAAATTGACCCTTTTCAGCAGTGGCTACATTCCAACATAGAGTCAAAATTGCCCCTGTGTGTGTTGTGTTATTTTGGAACATTCACTAACTTTTCATTTCAATTAAGCAAACACTTCTTGAGCATTTTGGATATATCAGGTTCTAGAGATACCAAGATCAGTAAAAGTAAGTTCCTGCTTTTGAGAAGCTCATGGTGGGGCAGGGGAGGGGAAAGGAGGCAGGAGGTGGGAACAACATACATATAGAACTGTTCTTTAGAGACATGCATGTCATGTAGAAGCATGACTATGGAGAAAATTTGTTTTGCTAAGAAGACTTAGAGAAAGAATCACAAGGTGATCCTTGAGGAATACAGCATTTCCAGGAGTGTTAGGGCTGGACATCATAACAGGAGAAAAGCGGGAAGCTTGTTGGGAGGGGCAGTGGTTTAGAATTCCTAGCAGAGAGACAAGTTTATGCCAAAGCAGAGATTTTAAAGAGCATGATATGTTTGGGGGAAGGAAGAATAGATTTGGTTGGTGTAGATGGGTAAGAGATTGCTTTGGATAGATGTCAGGACATGAGTTATATAGGTTGGAGCTAATGTGAACTTTAGTGGATTTTTTTAAATCCCTTTTAACACTGTTCAAGTGCTTGCTTTTTGATATGTTGCTTAAATTCTTTGGTTTTTGTTTAAAACATTCTTAATATATAGATTAAAATTTCAGTTTCTCTCTTAAAAGCGTTTCACTTATACTTTTATAAATTATAGTTATTGCATCTTCATCTGACATAAGGAAATTCAGTTTAGCAATATTTAATATTTTTCCTATATTCCCTATTTTGATGAATGTCACTGTGTGTAACCAAATCAGCTGTAGTCATTAGGGATAACTTTTTCCCCTTTCTTGTGCCCATGTGATGTGTCCTTTTATTTTACATCCTTAACATCACATATATTTATTCTGTCCTCTCCCTTTTCTCCTGGTTCTACTACTTGCAATCAGGCCTTCATCATCATCTATTGGCTAAACAGTTGTAAGAGTATCCAGTGGGCTACTTCTTTACTACCAGAGTGCTCTTCCTAAAACACAGATCTGATTATTTCTCTATAAAATCTTTTAGTGGGTCTCCATTTGATATAAACTCTTCTAGACCTGTATAGTCCTATTCCCCTGTCTGATACCAGTTTATCTCTCATCAGCTCTACATGCATCCTGTGCTTCAGCCCAGTCAGGCTACTTACTGGTAGCTCTTCTAAATATGCAGTGCTGTTTGAAGCTTCCATGCTTTTGCATAGTTTGTTTTGTTTCTGGTGCCTTTTTTCATCACTGGGAAAATGCATTCCTACTTTTAGACCTGGTTGAGATAACTTGTCCTTCTAACTCATTCAAGAGTAGTTAATTACTCCTGATACGCCACTGAACCTAGTATGTGTGTCTCTGTTACTGCTTCTGTTGTGTTATATTGGTGTTTCATTTGCATATCTGTCTCAGACCATGAATAGCTTAAGGAGAAATACTTCATTTTCATTTTCATTTGTTGAGCACATTTAATTACTGGTTTATACTAAAGATCATTATCATTGAGTGTAAACAATAGACATAAATAATATATAATAGATATTCTATACAACAGAATTATTCTAAAGACTTCTCAAAATATCTTCGTTTTAAAAATCATGCCAGTGTGGTAACTGAATAGTTTGCTGTAGTTCAGTTCGTATTGATGGTGTGTGATTCACTGAGCTGCAAATGACAGGTTAGTAGTGTCACGGAGGCTGCAACATGGTGTTGCAGATCATAACCTAATTATAAGAAGCAAATCAGTAACGTATCAGTTGTGCCAATTCTCATGTATTTATTCCATTCCAGCAGCAACACTTAAGAATTGAATTGCAGTTTTGCAAAAAATAGTATACATTTCACTTCTTAATCCATATAATGTGAAAAACCAAAAGAACATATTCACAAAATGTTGAAGGCAGGATTAAGTCTTATCTCAATCATAGTGATTCAGGGGAGTTCATATAGAGTTTAGAAATAGCATTAATCTAGAGCCAGTCAGGTGCCAGAAGTTGCAGGTTAGTCTGTCTTGAACTACAGGAGGCCTTCAGACATGGTAGGAAATGTAAAGATTCCTTTCTTCAACTGTGTTATAATCAGTTCAGTAACTGAAGTTAACCTTCTGGCAACTCCATGTCCTACTCATGTGTACCTCTCAGCTTTCTACTTACCTCTTACGTCCTGGGCCATTTTTATTTTTTCCCCTAATCTGTTGGCTAAGAAACTAAAAATAAATAGGCTTTGAGTAAGAGTCCAGATTCTTAGACTTGGTGATAGATGTAAAAGATATTTTACTTCTAAATTCAGGGGTACATTCTGAAGATTTAGGTTGCAGAAAAGTGATTTTCTGGTTCTAGCTGTTCCCGTATATTATTGAACATTTACTAGAGAAGAATTGATTTCCAAAGGTGTAGAGTATGTGAGTAGGTTTTTTAGCTACAATTCTTTACTCCACATTTTCCCTGAGGAGGTAGATGACGCTTAAGCTGTAATGATCTGCAGTGGTTAAAAAGATAAAGAGAGGTAGAAAGAAAAAGAAATGGCATGTAAAGATGAGGATGAGTTTGGCCACTTGTAAGGTGAGGCCAGGGTGGCTGCAACAAAGTGAATAAGGGAGAGCTTCATAGGGGACATGGTTGTGTGCATAATCGAGTCAAATTTTGATGATTTTTGAACTTGACTTTAAGAGCAATGGGAAACCACTTTTGAGAAGAGGAATGTGATAATTTGCATTTTATGAATGTTATTCTGGCCACTTACTTAAGAAGATTGGGATTTGAAAGTTAAAAAAGAAGAATGGAAAGGTTATTATAGTCTGTGGAGAGATGAAAGTGACCTGGTAGGCTGGGGCAGTGGCAAGGGAAAGGGGGGAAAGTGGATGGACTTGAGTTTATGTTCAAGGTAGAATCAATAAGGACTTTTTATGTTCCAGCAGTATGACTGTTTTTAGCTGTTCGGTACCTCATGTTACAGTTTCGTGTCTGCTCTTCCTCTTTTCCCCTTTCTCTTTTTGTCTGGAATGCAAAGTCCCATTTAGCTTTCAAACCCTGGCTCAGAAGCCATCACTATCACAACATGATTTGATGTATCCACTTGGCTTGTTCATTATTTATTAATGGCTTTTTTAATCAGTTTTGTTATAGCCAAACCTGAATTACAGAGTGAAGAAGTGAATGAATGATTATGAACTTTACTCACTACTCAGAATTTGACCTTATCTGTAAGAGAAGTGTTCCAAAGGATTTCATGTGTGGAGCAGAACTGAATTACTGTTCTTAAATTTGTGAGACCAAGTGCCAGGGCTTCCCAGAAAGTGTCCTTACATGGGGAGATAATTATGCTCCAGAGGGCGCACATTACAAAGCCATGGTGGTCAAATAAAACTGATTCTATGCTAACATCAAACATCTCCCTCCATCTGCTGGCCATAGGAAAAATTCATCTTGTGTTTACATATTTTTGAGCTTTCTAACACTACACTCATATACCTTTTTTCTTTCATGTGCCTTTGTGAAACAATACAGAATTTTTCATAAATTGTTCCCCCCAAAATTTAACTGTATTTGGATTTAGAAATAACTATAATACTGTTCTTATCTTTTTTGTGTTTGCTTTCAGGCACAATTCTGAATTTCACATAAACTTGCCCTTTGTAATGACTTACAGCTGAAGGAAATCTTCTCTCTTCCTAAAATAATAGTTTTATTACACTAATTTATGTATATTTTATAATCCTCATCATTAAGTTGAATATCCTGAAAATACTTTAAACTCTTATTTCTACTTCTCCACAAAATAGTGTTCCTTCAGTTTTTCTTTCTGCTTTATTGTTTAATAACTAGGAACTGAATTTATGTAATGAAAAGTCACATAAAACTATATAAATTAATTTTGTTTTACTTATTTTGATGTTACAGGAAAGGCTAAAGTATAGTAATATAACTAAACAGCAATTGAGTAATGTGAAATACACATAAACCAAGTATTTTTATTAACATATAGCTTTACTTAGCAATAGACTACTCTGCTTTATATGGCTCACCATCCTAGGTAGTTAGGCCATGTTAGAATAATAAAATTTAGACTTAGGGAATAGTGAAAACTCGATTATGAAACTAAAGATAAAATAACTTAACATTCAGTAATAAGTAATACTACTAATAATTAGTATTTACAGTTTGCTTTTGTGTTGATTCTGTATCTTTCAATACAAACCTATTTCTGAATCTGTGTAACCATCCCTTACTTGCAGAAAATGGCTTGGTGTCACTCATTCCAGGGAACCCTTTGCTGAAGTCTTTGTATCAGTTCAGTTCAGTCTCTCAGTCGTGTCCAACACATTGCGACCCCATGGACTGTAGCATGCCAGGCCTCCCTGTCCATCGCCAACTACGGAGTTTACTCAAACTCATGTCCATTGAGTCAGTAATGCCATCCAACCATCTCATCCTCTGTCGTCCCCTTCTCCTCCCTCCTTCAATCTTGCCCAGCATCAGGGTCTTTTCTAATGAGTCAGCTCTTCACATCAGGTGGCCAAAGTATTGGAGTTTCAGCTTCAGCATCAGTCCTTCCAATGAATATTCAGGACTGATTTCCTTTAGGATGGACTGGTTGGATCTCCTTGCTGTCCAAGGGACTCTCAAGAGTCTTCTCCAACACCACAGTTCAAAAGCATCAAGTCTTCAGCGCTCAGCTTTCTTTATAGTCCAACTCTCACATCCATACATGACCACTGGAAAAACCATAGTCTTGACTAGACGGACCTTTGTTGGCAAAGTAATGTCTCTGCTTTTTAATATGCTGTCTAGGTTGGTCATAACTTTTCTTCCCAGGAGCAAGTGTCTTTTACTGTCATGGCTGCAGTCACCATCTGCAGTGATTTTGGAGCTCAAAAAAGTAAAGTCTGTCACTGTTTCCACTGTTTGCCCCTCTATTTGCCATGAAGTGATGGGACTGGATGCCATGATCTAAGTCTTTGTATAGGCTCAGTGTTTTCTAACACTCTGCCTTCAGTCAGAACATGTTTTCTGTTTATGTCCTTCAGCCACAAATTTAATGCCTTTTCCACCTTCCCTAAGTACTTTTCACACACCTTAGCCATAACTTCTGCAAAAGCAGCACTAGCACAAATTTCTTTTTCCTTCACAGTTTCGCAGGTAGAAGATTTGTTCTTACCATGGATCTTATCAACCTCAGCATACATTTTTTTCTTACTGAGAACTTTTACTTTTTCAATTAAAAGAAGCATGTTAGGGCCTTTCTTTGGCATATCTGAATTTCTAGCATCACTGTTTTTGAGCTTTGGGGCCATTATTAAGTACAATAAGGGTGACTTGAACACAAGCACTGTGATACCACAATAGTGGATCTGATAGCTGAGCCTGCTGTTCAGTGACTCACAGGTGGGATATACTGGACAAAGGGATGATTCGCATTTGAAGTGGGATGGGAGGCAGGCAGAAGATCTCATCAAGATTTGTTTGTGCTACTCAGAATGACTCGAAGTTTAAAACTTATTGATTGTTTATTTCTGGAATTTCCCAGTTTCCAGACCTCAGTTGATACTCAACTGAAACCACAAAAAATGAAACCATGGATAAGAGGGACTACTGTATTCTGCTAACCACTTGATTTTGGCTTTTCCCCCTGTTATTTCAATAATGGTTAAATGTCAGTGGAATTTCATCTATGTATTTAAATTGTGGTGGGTTTTTTTTTTTTTTTTTTTAATAAATATGTAGTTTTTCTCTTAATAGTATTTATGTTTTAGCATGTGTGGGCTTCTTTTCTTTTTTGTTTCTTTCATTTTAATACCTCTTTCTAACACACAGGAATACTCTGAAGATAGTAACTCTGAGCCAAATGTGGATTTGGAAAATCAGTACTATAATTCCAAAGCATTAAAAGAAGATGACCCAAAAGCAGCATTAAGCAGTTTTCAAAAGGTTCATATTTTTTCTTGTTGATTCTGTGTTTTCTAAATAATGTCTTAAATCAAGTAAATTGCAAATGATTTTATCTCAGAAGTATGTTTGGATACTTAGTGATAATCCTGTAAAAGAAGTTTGTATTATGCAACATAAGCAAATATTTCAAAAGGGCTATCCTTTTGTTTTTTCCAATCAAGTTATCTATAGAACAGGACCATTGTCCCTAAAAGCTTGTACAGTTCTGGCAGAAAGAGAATCAATGAATGTGCTGGTCAATAGTTATCCCTGCGATCGTGTTCCTTTGTCTTTTGGTGCCAAAGCACACAGGCGTGGTTTCATTATTAAATAATGTGATTTCTTTCCTGCTGATAAACTTTAGGGTTATTCTTAACCAGTTAAGTAACAAGTACTTCTGGGACTGTATAATAATCAAGAAGTAGTTCTTAATCTTTTGATGAAGAAACTTCAAACTAAGCTCACTTGTCCTTTCATAAACATTTAAGACTGGTTTCTTTTCTTAAACCTTTTAAAAATGGCTTTGAAAAATAGAGTTCTTGGGGCACTGTTTTCCATGCATATGATGTAAAATTAACTTACAACTTAAATATTGGGTGTTACTAGAAAATAACAATATTAAATTATACTAAATTCTTTTTTTTAGGTTTTGGAACTTGAAGGTGAAAAAGGAGAATGGGGATTTAAAGCACTGAAACAAATGATTAAGATTAACTTCAAGTTGGTAAGATTTGTTTTGAGAGGAATTAAACTGATAATGAAATTCTGTACTTAAAAACCTCATGACAACAAAATGTCATATCTGCTTTCCTAAAATAATTCTGTTGATGTGTTTCCATATTTAGCCTAATTTTCATTTGTGACTATAGTAATACTAAGTTTTAAAAATTCTACATGGGGGTCCTCCCTGGTGGTCCAGTGGTTAAGACTTCTGCTTCCAACGCAGGGGCTGCGAGTTCCATGGGGAAACTGAGATCCCCCATGCCTTGCAGCACCGCCCCCCCAAAAAAAAAGAAGCAATATTGTAACAAATTCAATAAAGACTTTAAAATGGTCCACATCAACAAAATCTTTTAAAAATTCTGCATAGTATACAAGGTTTTCTATAAATTAACTTATATGCTCTGAGGAATGATAGACCCTCTGCCAAAATATTTAATGCTGGAAATTTTACTAATAGTCCTTCATTTCCTCAGGTCTTTCATGTTTCCTGGAATAACTACAGTTATGCAAATAGTCCTGCAAATAATAGCAGCAGTAGCTACATCCACTATTTAGTAGAGCCTTAGGTGTGAGGATTTTCCCCTCTTTTAGAAGTGGGGAGGACTTTTCTTTAGAGTGGAATGAGTACGTAGGCTTGAAGGAATTTTTTCCCTTTCACATTTTACTATAAGAGCTTACCAATAATAGGGAGAGAAGAAATGCATAACTATGTTAGAGAGCTTCCTGATGAAGGAGTAAATTTTCAGGGAAGAATATTTGAAAAGTTGGTCTTACTTATTTTTTTGGTCTATGAATATTTTAGTAGTTTTTATGATTTAAATAAATACATTTATTGTGCAGTGAGAAACAATATCTGAGATTTGGAAAATCTATAAATTGTACTTTTTCAAAGGCTAACATCATAAATTTAATTCATTTACTGAGTAATCTAGTAATTTCAAGTTTAAGCTAAAATGTTTATAGTGTTTCTGTCATATGTAGTTCCTCTATTATTGAAAAACTGTTGTTTTTTAATTAGGTAATAATAGGTATTTCAATAATCTTAATCATATGTACATATCTCAGTAAGTAAATATGTACCTAGTAATGCATTTTTCTTCCCTCACAGACAAACTTTCCAGAAATGATGAACAGATATAAACAACTATTGACCTATATTCGGAGTGCTGTCACAAGAAATTATTCTGAAAAATCCATTAATTCTATTCTTGATTATATCTCTACTTCTAAGCAGGTTAGAGTCTGTTTTTCCCTCTTGGTATTTATCATTATGTTTATACTTAAGAGCTTTGTTTTTTGTTTTTAAGGCCTAGAAGCTCTATTTAAGCTGTTATGCTAGTTTTAATTTTAGTGTGCTTTTAAAATAACGTATGCTAGTTTCTTGGTTACAGGAAAGTATATAGTATTAAAAGGGAATAACCCAAGCTTTATCTCTTCAAATAATATCTTCAGATACTAACAATCTGCACACAGGTTTGGCAGGCTTATATTAGACTCCCATGCAGTTTCTAATAAACATCATCAGCACTTCAGCTAGCCTTCTTGAACTATTAATAACAATGAGTCATAGATTCTTTGTGTAGATTTGATTAAATAGAGATCCTTGGGAGGAAAATCTGTATTCATTGCAATTAGTAGTTGGCATTGCTCATTAGGTAATCGATAAATGCTTCTACAAAGGATAGGTGGATGATGAAAGAAAGGGCTAATGATGATACTACAGTGGGCATGAGGAATGACAGTGCTTTCATTATTTTAGTTTTTGATTATTAAGAAAAGCAATGATGATTTTAGTTTATTGCTAAAATAATTTCCTTTGGATTATTTGTTCATATTCTTCTAAGCAACATAGTCCTAAGTTTCAGCTTTACTATGCCATGATATTTGAGCACAAGAAGTATTTTCTGTATCACTTAGCATTTCTCAGAACATTTGATACTTTTCATACTCAAAAAATGTTCACCTCAGAACCAGTCTTTCATTGTCTTTTCTACTAAATGTCATTTTTATTTCTTGAAGTTTATTGTTTTTATATCTAAAATATATGTAATGGAAATAGAGGAAGATAAAATTATGTTTAGAACATTAACACTTCATGGCACTAATTCAGGGCTTCCCAATATACTGGGGCTTTTCTTAAGTGGAAAAATGTTTCCTGAGTTTTACAAACATGTCACATCATAATATTTTTTGTATGTCATTTTTAAATATTATGTCAGATGGTGGGGGGCAGAACTAAGTAATTTTCAGCAATAAGATTGTGTGTTGCTTCATGCTGTTATATGTAAACTTTTTGTCTTTTGAAAGTAAGTATAGATATTAGTTGGGCAGCCTTACTCACTGTGCAATCAACAGTCATGAATAATAGGCAGCCTTTTCTGAAAGTATCAAGCTTGCCTGTTGCCATGACCCTCTTACCCCCTGATCCTGTTAAATATCTAGAGAATCAGGTACTCACACAAAGGTAGAGCCGAAAGTGGGAGGAGGGGACAAAGGAGCTTATCATAATGCAAAACAAATGGCGATTTCCATTAAAAAAGTCATATTCAGACTGTGAACTGATGGTGTTAGACAAAGCTAAAATTGTGCTTAACTTTTCCCTCCCCTCAACTCCAACAGTTTATCAGTAACTTAAAAATTTGTAGTCCAGTTAATTGATTAGTCACATTTATAGAAGAATTTTTCAGGAAAGAGGCTTATTCTTTCTTTCTTTAGCAGCTCACTTAGTGTTTGCCACATAGTAGTTCCCAAATAAGAGTTGAGTGCATAAGATACTTACCATTCATAATAAACAGTGGGGTCTCAAAGAGTTGGACACTACTGAGCAACTGAGCACGCACACAATTCTTGTGCTTGCCATTTCCTTTGCTAATGTAAAATGAGTTGTTAGATGTGAAAGGAAAAACCTATACTATTAGAGCATCAGACATTTTCTGGGTTTTACTTCAAATACATAAAAACACATGTTGGCACTTTTTATAAATTTGGTCTGTACTTTTGCTAAGGTTTTGTTAATTTTGTGGACTGTCACAGACATTCAGTAAGATACAGCTAGTGTATCTTATGTATATTAAAGTTCAAAGATGAACTTTTGGTTTGCTCAAATTAACTTTATTAACAGGTACAAATTTGCTGTTTACAATTATAGAATTCTGATTTTTTATGTCAGATGGATTTACTGCAGGAATTCTATGAAACAACACTGGAAGCTTTGAAAGATGCTAAGAATGACAGACTGTGGTTTAAGACAAACACAAAGGTAACAGTAATAATTACTTTTTTTTTCTTTTGAAGAGTGGGCGGGCATCCTTGATAAACTCTAAAGATGTACCTTCTCCTGTTGAAACTTTTTCATTTTAATAAGTTTATTTTTTTACAGCTGGGGAAATTATATTTAGAACGAGAGGAATATGGAAAACTTCAAAAAATTTTACGCCAGTTACATCAGTCTTGCCAGGTAGCTTTTCTTTATTTTTTTTGTTACTATTTCTTCATAAGAAAAAATTACATTGGAAACATTGCTTAGGGATATTTTCAGGCATCATCACAAAAATAAAATTTGGAAAATAAGTTACCAGAAAGCTAATTTTTTCTGACTATTACATTACTTCCTCTGTTAATCATAATTTCAGTCCTTATTTTTGAAGAATTAGGCATAGGTATCAATAAATAGACCAGTCATTAGTATTAAGAGTAGTAAGCGTTTCATATTTAGTTATACACCCTATGAAAATCAGAAAGGATGTTGTAGACATACATTTTAGAGATATTTTATACTCTAGTTTTTGTGTATGAATCCTCTGTAACAACACTGTCCTGTAGAACTTCATGTGATGTTAGAAGCATTCTGTATCTGTGCTTTCCAATATGTTTGCATCAGCTACATGTCATCAAGCACCTGAACTGTGACTAGGGAGATGGAGGTTCTGAGTTTTTCATTTAATTTATAAACTTGTGTAGCCATAGTGCACTTCTATAACTTTTAAGTGTGAGCTATAATTTTGTATTTTGTTTTGTGTCTTGATCAATAAGTTATTTGATATTAGTTCAAATGTTAAATAGAAATGCTGTTTTAAATATTTTTATGCTCTTTCAATGCCATGTACCTTTTTTTTTTCAAGACCATGTTGCAGGTGGATTTTAATGATGTAAAAGTATAAAAACATGCAATCTTTATCAACTAGCCTTAAAAATGCACATACACAGATCCAAATCCAATACAGAATCTTTTGAACATTATCGTTTTTCATACTATGTACTATTAATTATATATTTTATTGCTGTGAATGAGGAAAACGATCAGAAAAGTGTTCTAAATCATCTTCACATATTTTCATTTTAATAATGTTACCTTTTTTGGTTTTTATAAACATGAAAATGTTTTATGTTTCATAATAGTTTCAGCTTATAAGGCAAATCAGTCATTTATGGATTGTTTTTTATCTACACATTCTTAAGGAAGGCTTAGTCTAATGCATAAACAGCTGTGTATTCAGTTCCACATGAAATGAAAATCGTAGAGAAGGGATTTCTAAGTGAAAGAAAGTCTTTCAGTATATACATAGGAATATGAAAAAACCCTCTGGAGAAGTTTTTGCTTGGTTTATTTTGTAGCATAAGGGAAATGCTATCTGGATTGTAAATTGCATTAAAGCATAGAGATGCATGATAATCTGAACATACAGATTGTCTTACATATCATATTTATTAGTCTGGTTGTGTTTGTTAGTGGATAACTAAAGGAAAGTTTTAAGTTAGAAGACCCAATAAATAATAAATTTTGGCTTAGTGTATGTCAGTGCTTGATATTTATGATTATCTGACTGTCACCCATATTCTGTTTTTCACAGCTTGTGTTTGTGGGCTGTTGATCATCTTTCAAAGACAAACTCAAATGTTACCACCTTTGTTATTCCTTTGACATCCCCCAAGAGAATTAATCTTCTCTTCCATCCTTGGCACTTCATTGATGCTTCAGCTAGAAGTATTATCATTTATATTATAACTTATCTGTTGGCATATTGGTCTTCTATATTGTGAACTTTTTGAGACCAGGACATTGGCTTATTTAACTTTGTATTTCCCCAAGGTAGACCAGCACCTGGCACTAGGAAGACACTTGATTGAAGGCACAGAGTGCTTTTGATTGAATCAGTGGATCTAAAGTGGTTGTGAAGATTTGGGGAAGACTATAAATAATCTCCTGGATAAAACAATACATTGGAACTTTTGTACATTAAAAAAAAAAAAACCTCCTTGTCGAATAACTGTAAAGTACAAAGGCCATATGGGTTCCTTTTTGGCCATTGAAGGTCATAGTCTTAGTAATCTAGGTGCCAATTGAAATTTGTAATTCATTTTCCCACAGAATTAGTATCATAAATGTAAGGTTCTCAGGCTAACTCAAAAATCACTCTGTTGACTCTGAATTCTGTCTTCACTAGATTTTCATTTGTTTTCCTAGACTGATGATGGAGAAGATGACTTGAAAAAAGGCACACAGTTATTAGAAATATATGCTTTGGAAATTCAAATGTACACGGCACAGAAAAATAACAAAAAACTTAAAGCGCTCTATGAACAGTCACTTCACATCAAGTCTGCCATCCCTCATCCATTGATCATGGGAGTTATCAGAGGCAAGTTTGGTTTGCAAAGATTGGGCAGTGTTATGGGAAGATACCAGGATGTCCTTGGATTATGACTGATTAACTCTGAAGGTCGTTTCTGTTTTAGTGAAAATAAATGACAAAGTAGTAAAGTCAAACGAAATGATCTAGTCTTAGTAAGGAATTAGGATGAATTTTTGTCTTTTTGAAATTTATATCAGTAAATTATTAATAGAAAACTCACCATCAGAAGTTCTATTCTTGAATTATAATGTATATAAAATTACCTTCTGTTTTAGTGATTTTTTTTACTGAAATATTGTTGATTTACAATGTGTTAATTTCTGCTGTGTAGCAAAGTGACTCAGTTATACGTATATATACATATTTTTTATAGTCTTTTCCATTATGGTTTATCACAGGTTATTGTATATAGTTCCCTGTGCTATACAATAGGACCTTGTTTTTTATCTATTCTGTATATAATAGTATGCATCTATTAATCCCAGACACCCTCCTCCCTACTCCTCCTTGGCAACCACATGTCTGTACTCTGTGTCAGTGAGTCTATTTTGTAGATAGGTTCATTTGTGGCTTTATTTTATATAAGTGATATACGGTATTTGTCTTTCTCTTTCTGGCTTACTTTACTTAGTATGATAAACTCGAGTTGCATCCATGTTGCAGCAAGTGGCATTATTTTGTTCTTTTTTTATGGCTAATATTCCATTGTATATGTGTATCACATCTTCTTTATATATTCATCTGTCAGTGTACATCTAGGTTGTTTCCATGTCTTGGCTATTGTGAATAGTGCTGCTGTAAACAGAGGGGTCATGTATCTTTTTGAATTATAGCTTTGCCCAGATACATGCCCAGGAGTAGTATTGCTGGATCATATATAGTAATTCTATTTTCAGTTTTCTGAGGAGCCTTCATACTATTCTCCATAGTGACTGTACCAACTTAAATTTGTTATAATAACTTGCATTAAAATAATTTACACTATTTTTACAACTAAAATAGCATAGGAGGGTTCTCTTTTCTCCACACCTTCTACAGTATTTGTTATTTGTAGACTCTTTAATGATGGCCATTCTGACCAGTATGAGTTTGGTACTTCATAGTAGTTTTGTTTCAAGAATTTATTATTCTTATTTATCTTTATTTATGATTTTTGGTTTCTCTGGGTCTTTGTTGCTGTGCATGTGCTTCCCCTAGTTACAGCAAGTGGGGGGCTACTCTTCATTGTGATGCATGGGCTTCTCTTGTTGCAGAGCACAGGCTCTAGGCACATGGGCTTAAGTAGTTGCAGCACATGGACTCCGTAGTTGGAGCTTGCAGGCTCTAGAGCTTGGGCTCAGTACTTGTGGTACCATGGGCTTAGTTTCTCTGTGGCATGTGGAATCTTCCCAGACTAGGGATCATACCCATGTCCCCTGCATTGGCAGGCAGATTCCTACCCACGTGTAGCACCAGGGAAGTCCACCTCACTGTAATTTTGATAAAATTACTTTCTATTTCAAATGAGAATAAAGATTTGCAAATGCTTGTTTGGCTGATGTTTAATGAAGAGCTTGGTTTTTAGAATTCATTATGTGCCCTTGGTCCACTTCAGGGGCTAGTACTCTTCGGGTTATAGAATTAAAAGACTAGAAGCTACTGAAATAGTTTTCATTTGATTTTTATGAAGTGATCAGTCTTATTATTACAAAACTGAAAATGTCCTCTTTTCTCCTGTTTTATTCTTTACAGAATGTGGTGGTAAAATGCACTTGAGAGAAGGTGAATTTGAAAAGGCACACACTGATTTTTTTGAAGCCTTCAAGAATTATGATGAATCGGGAAGTCCAAGACGAACCACTTGCTTAAAATATTTAGTCTTAGCAAATATGCTAATGAAATCAGGAATAAATCCATTTGACTCACAGGAGGTATGTTTATGCTCTTAATTGTTCATTTCTGTCAGCTGTCTCTTGTGAAAATAAATGTTATTCTTTCTTTGTACATACACATAGTTACTCGTTTCTTTTTTTCCTAACCAGGCCAAACCTTACAAAAATGATCCAGAAATTTTAGCAATGACGAATCTAGTAAGGTAAGATTTAATATTTCAGTTAATATAAATTACCTTAAAGAGAGTGAGAGAATTTTTCAGAATTCAGTTAATACTCAATGTATTATTTTGACTTGAAGTATACAAAAGTTTGTAAAATTTTTGAAGTCATTGATTATACTGTTTCTATTAGTCACAAGATTTTGTAAGTATTTACTGCTTTTTTTTCTCATTATCTTTGAGTGTGTGTACACATACTGTTTCTCAGTAGAAAGCTGTAGAGGTTTTAAAACAATTTCGGAGTGTTACAGTTTCTACCTGCCTTAATCCAAAATGAAATTATGAATTGGTCTACATAAGTCAAGAATTTTCAGTGAGACAGTTTGTTAACTTGTATATTTGCTTAATTGACAATATAAAAAAGATCACTTTAAATAAATTTGCCTCAGCTAATTTTCTAAAGTAAGGAGCAACAGAAGGGTCATACTGGTAGGAAACCTAAGGATTTATTGTTGCCTTCTGTGGAGAAAGATATGACTAATGATGGCTAATAACTGAAAAACCTGCCATCATCAATTAATATTTAAAAAAAAAGAAAAAAAACAAGCAAATGCCTAGAAAAGAAGACATTTTTGTAAAAGAAATCAGTGAGCAAGAAAAACATTTCTTTTGACCAGGAGTAAATGTAGTGTATGATTTATTGTACTTTCTTTGTAGAAAACTAGGAGAGAGACTTACTGGGTTTCAAGTCCATTGTTCTAGACTATACAGCTGAGTTTACTAAGACAGGAAGATTATAGTTAGGGGTGTGAGGCAGGGTTGAGTGTTTTTGTTTGTTTTCAGATATATATAGGTAATTTAGATGACCAGGCATTCTCTTAATAGTGTTTTGTTTTTTGTTTTTTTTTTTTAATTTAAGAAAGTACTGTTGGGTTATAAATTACAAGTCACCTAAATATGAATTTTAAATACTTATAGCCTATTTCATTATATTGTTTAAGCTCAAAAGACAATTTCTTTGTCTTTATATCAAACAGTTTATTCTATTTACATTTGGCCACATTAAGAGATTATTTGGTTAGAGATTAATTTCATAATACTTCCAAAAAAATTCGGTTAAATTTCTAAGCAACAGTTTAACTTGAAAACTCTTAAAGAAATATTGCAGGAAAATGTTTCCCTGGACATTAGTATTTTGTTCAAATTAAATTCATTAAGTGGATTAAAGTACTGATTTTTCAGACCTTATCTCACAGTTTACTCCAGAGAAGCCTTTGTATTGGAACTCTGAAACTTATTTTAATGATAAATTTTAAAAGAAGTAGCCCGTGGTGTCCCACATTTTGTATAAGGTTCTTTTTTAAGCCACTTAAACCGTGGAAGACTGTGTCTTTGTTAAAATATCTGTGTGTGCAAGTGTTTTCACTATTTGAATATATCCTCCTGTAGTATATTACAATAATATATTTGGGGTAGGTAAGAAAAGTAATGCTTCCTAATTTTATCTTCCTAGTCAGTTGCCAGCAGACTAGAGGAAAATAATTCCTGTTGAAGCACTTGAATCACCTGCCCCTAACATGAAGTTACATTGCGACCCAACAGATGGAAGCACAGCAGAGGGCGTGCAGAGTGGCTGATGATATGTGTTACATATAAAGCAGACACTGGTGCCATTTCCAGAAGGTTGGCTTCTTCCTTCTCAGCACCTTTAGCAGTCCCCGTAGTGCCTCAGAGAGTAGATAGTAGATACCTCAGACAATCATGAACATAAATCAGCCTTTGACCTTCTGCAGCAGTGTCCATCACTCTCTACTTTGTGCCTGTATCCCATTTGCCACTAGTTATCTGCCACCAATATTTCTGCTGTACAGTTCACTGGAATTTTAAGGCTAAAGAGAATTGAGAATCAAATATTCCCTTTAAGAAGTTTTGGCAGGTGCTGGTACCTTTCTAGAAGATAAAAATTAAGGAAGCTGCATTTATGAGTAAACTTCAGAGAGGATATACTGTCTTATAGTCAAACTCCTCCATTCAGTAGTATACATGAAACCTGATTTCTTGGAGATTAAATGCACAATTTAACTTAAAAGCATCAAGCAGTTACTAAATATTTGTCAGTTCTTAGCAATACTAAGACTTTGAGGTTTTAATTAGATGTATATAACATATAACCCCAGATGATTTGTCTTTCTTTTAAAAACCAGACGCATTAAAAGAAAATTCATTTTATTTTCAGAAGAATCTGTGTGTGTTTAATTCTAATTTCCATGACAGAAACTGTAATTTAGATTTTTCATATAAAAATTGAGAAACAGGGGATGTCCCTGGTGGTCCAGTGGTTAAGAATCCACCTTCCAATTCAGGGGATGTGGGTTCGATCCCTGGTCTGGGAACTAAGATCCCATATGCTACAGAGCAGCTAGTGTGTCACGTCCACAACTAGACAGAAGCCAGAGTGCTGCAACTGAGACCCAACACAGCCATAAATAAAAAAAAAGATATTAAAAAAAAAAATTGAGAAACAGGCTCTTTGGATTATCTGATTTAATATATGACTTCTTCATGTTTGACAAAATGTATGCTTTTCTCTTTTTGTTAGTGCCTATCAGAATAATGACATCACTGAATTTGAAAAGATTCTAAAAACAAATCACAGCAACATCATGGATGATCCTTTCATAAGGGAACACATTGAAGGTATATGCTTTCTGCTGACTGAATTCTGTTACTTTCTTTGCTACTGTCAAACAGTACTTAACGGAGCTACATGGAATTAAGCCACTTTTCTTCTGTTTATTGCAAAATATAGACTTGTTTCTAAGTGCTGTCATAGAATAAGATATTCCTTAAAATTATAAAGCTGTTTTAAAGACGTCACTAGCTAATTTCATGTTATTAATGTAATCAAGTTCTACATGATGTCCATTCATTTAAAAGGAGGCTGTCACTTTTACCTTCTGATTTAGATATTATTGCATTGTTTATTATTGCATGTTTATTACTGATGTTTAGGTTCAAAGTAAATTTTTAGGATTTATTTTTGACAATAGAAGCTTTGAAAACAGCCTGCTATAGATGCACTTATTTTGAAAAGGTAGGCTAACAACAAATGTATGAGATTTTTTAATAAGTTCTGATTAACAAAGATAAAAATTGTCTCTTTGTTCTAGAGCCACTTATACCTCCAGTGTTCCTACCTGTTATGAAGCTATTTGAGGGTTTTTAATAATTGAAACAATTCATTCAAATGCTTAAATGCCAGATGCATTAAGAAAATCCAAAGAATACTTTGGAAGTAATGTTCTTTTATTCCTCACCTTCCTTTCTCTTTCACCCAACAGACAAAGTACTTATTTGAAATGAGAATGATACTTTATTTTGTGGGTATAAAAAAAAATACAGAAGCCTTGTGCCTGAGCTCTTATTTTTTTTTAAAGGACACTGTACATGAAGAACTGGGAAAAATTATAGAATCACCTTATAAAATGTAGTATTCTAGTTTATGAGAGAGCATAAAGTAAGGAACTTGTCTAATTGGTATAAATTAGAGCTTCTTGAAAGAGGCAATTATAGAGGAAATGATGAACGATGAAGTGTTATTAAGAACGCAACAGGATATTTCAAATAGTATTACAACATGAGCATAATCAGAGATGGAAACAAGAAAAACTTATGTGAAAGAGAGCCTCTAATCCTACTGTACATCTGTTGAACTCAAATTTTTTTAGATATAAATTCCTTATTCCCTCACTAGACAGAGAGATATGTTTTAGGAAGATAAATGATACAGTTAATTAATACGATTTAGGTGTGCATAGTGATTCATAAAGATACACAAACTAGTAAATGTATTATTTTAACTTTTGTCTTTCAGAGCTTTTGCGAAACATCAGAACACAAGTGCTTATAAAATTAATTAAGCCTTACACAAGAATACATATTCCTTTTATTTCTAAGGTACTTATTCATTATAATTTGTATTTATAAATGCAGTATATATTTAGAAGAGTTATTCTTGGTAACAATATTTTTTAAAATACAGCATAACTTAAGGTTTTTCCTTTTAATGTGAATTTTTCTGTTTTCCTGGTGTAAATTGAGTTAAAAGAAATGAGAAATAAGGAATCATTACATTTCATTTTAAAGATTCCTTCAGCCTCAGTAAAATTGTAAGAGAGAAAGTAGTGGCTGAAATATATAATTGATGTATATTGTTAACCCCAACCACAATAATTAGAGTAGGAATATACTTTTAAAGTTAACAGAGCTAAATTTTATCAGACCTGGGTTCTCAGTATTCTGAACAGATAATGAAATTTGTTTTAACTTTTCTCTTCTTTAAGTGGTAGAAACAAATTTAAAATAATATTTATATAGAATCATAAAGTCCTCTAAAAAGTTAATTAGTAGAATTATAATGAGTCTTTTGTCTTAGGAGTTAAACATAGATGTAGCTGATGTGGAGAGCTTGCTGGTGCAGTGCATATTGGATAAGTAAGTACTTGACTATTTTTTTTTCCACAAAATGTTTAGGACATAAAGTTTGAATAATGATGGCAAAGGTAGCAGTTGAATTCTTGATTTTTCGTAAAAAGCACCCTACAGCTGTAGTTTTCTATTGAAAGAGATACGTGTATGTGATGGCTTTTTATAAATGAATGATCATATTAAGCACATGATCTTTGAAGAAGTTCTAAATGACTTTTCAAAAGATTTCTCATTCAGGGTATGACCCTATATTCCTGCCTGCTCAATTGCTTCAGTTGTGTCCGATTCTTTGCAACTCTATGGACTATAGCCCGCCAGGCTCCTCTGTCCATGGGATTCTCCAGGCAAGAATACTGGAGTGGGCTGCCGTTTCCTTCTCCAGGGGATAGTCCCGACCCAGGGATTGAACCTGTGTCTCTTATGTCTCCTGTATTGGCAGGGGGGTTCTTTACCACTGAGCTACCTGGGAAGCCCCGACCCATATATACAGCTAGATAATTATTTAATGAATAGTATTTCATTTTTAAAGTATAAGGTATGGTATCTGTTACTTTGGAAATAGTATCTTTCTTAAAGGCAAGAAATGTTATTTTTAAAGCTCATATTACATTTGCTCTTGACTAATTGGGTAACTATATGTCTGTTGGTTCTTTCAGTGAAATTGATGAAAGGTAGCTGAAGTCTGGTTTCTGTCTAAAGTTTGAATAAGCTAATGAATGTTAAATTAATGCTGAATGTAACCATTTAATGTAGACTGCAGGGGGTTTTTTGTTTTGTTTTGTTTTTGCATTTATTGATATTGTGACTATTTTATAAAGTCCAAAAGATGTCTTTAGTGAAAACAGTTTGTAGACATGTCATCTTTTATTTATTTCCAGCACTATACATGGCCGAATTGATCAAGTCAACCAACTCCTTGAACTGGATCATCAGAAGAGGGGTGGTGCCCGATATACTGCACTAGATAAATGGACCAACCAACTAAATTCTCTCAACCAGGCTGTAGTCAGTAAACTGGCTTAACAGAGAACAAGCTTTTACAGACATACTTAAGGCAACAGTGCAGAGATGTAACCCTTAAAAGAACTGGGAATGGCAAAACTACTGTCGGTTGATGTGTCCTGAAAATTATTGGAGTTATGGCAGAAGTGCTTTTTTTGATCAACTGGTTTGTGTTTTGCTGCTGCATTTATCCCAAGAAAAAAAAAACAGCTTTAATCTCCAGAAGAAAACCAAAATGCCATGGGATTTATGCTGTATTGACATCTTGCCCTAAAACATACAACATCATAGTAATTTGTCGTGGGCAACATGACCAGAGAGAAGATTTTTGTCATGATTTTAAATACACTGACACGCTACTGTTGGTTAAATTTAAACATGTTTTACCTGCAGAAATTCTCTCACAAATAACCTGCAATAACTTGAAATGCATACCCTTTTGAACACTTCCTTTTCTCATGTATAAATTAAAATGTTTGCTGCATTTTGCAAAATGTCAATTCTCCAAAAATGTGTCCGTATATTTCTGTACCTGCAGTGTAGTAAAGGTTTAGATGAAACCCCATAATTATAGTGGCATACTGTCACTTAGGTTTCAAGCAGCAAAATAAACAGTGCAGCTCAGAAATTGTAGTTTGGTTCTTGATGTGTTTTTATTACATGTGGGGTTTTTGTTTTGTTTTTTAGTACCTTAGAAATGTCAAATTATTTTTCTTCAGTTAATGATTTTAAAAAGCCTGGAAGTAAATAAGCTGGTTATTTGCTTTCAAGTTTTTAAAAGTAGTCTTTATTGATAAGGAGAATTAGTTTCTAACAAAACACTTGCATAGTACTTAACTTTGACAGTGATACTTTAAAGGAATAATTTTGTTTTTAAAGAATGATACTCCTTTTTAAAAGATTCTAACTCTCAGAATGTTCACTTTAAACAAATATGCCAGAATATAGACAGCTAAATGAATGTTACCCTGCATAGTGATCATGCTGGAAAATTATTTCCTAATTCCAGCAAACTACCATTGCTCAAAACCTCTTGGGTTTTACTCTTTTCAGAATTGCATTCAGAGCTAATTTAAGTCACACACACCGTTAACTTTATGATTATGTAATTGTTAAAAAAAAGTATTATCCAACTTTTGTTCTGTGTGCTGTGCTGTGCTCAGTCATGTCCAGCTCTTTTGTGACCCCATGGACTGCAGCCTGCCAGGCTCCTCTGTCCAGGCAAGAGTACTGAAGTGGGTTGCCATTTCTTCCTCCAGAGGCTCTTCCTGGAGACCCAGGGATTGAACCCATGACTCTTGCATCTCCTGTATTGGCAAGCAGATTCTTTACCACTAGCACTACCTGGGAAGCCCTGATTATTCTATAGTTAACTATTATTTGGCACCAAATGTCTTTTTACTGTTTCCAAAAATTAAATCTATCTCTGAGGTAATAGTAAGAATATGCAACTGGCTTTGAAGGCGATCCCAAAAGAGTTTTAAAGGTATTTTGAGCAGTGGTAGCATAGTTAGAGAATGAACTGTGGCCTTTGAAGGTGGTACCTAAAAGGAGATGCAGCTCATTTGAATGTATTGAGTTTTGGATGTATTTTGTTTCATTTAAAAAAAAAAAAAAGTTCACATTATTTTATAGTGTCAAAGGAAGAACTAAGATTAAGATAATTTCTTTGGTTTTTCTATTGCTTGTTATTATGTAAAAAAGAAGTGAGTGGCAGTTCAGAAAGAAGACTGTTATAGCTAAAGAATGACAACCAAGAATTTTTGATCTTTAAATCAGATTTTATAAACAGTGGAAGGAGCATGGACTTAAAACAAGGCATGCTTATTCGATTTTGTCAAAATTTTACGAAAATATGTGATATATATTTATACTAAAACTATATAATCCTTAGATTTAGGAGAGCAATCAGTTAATGTCTTTAGCAGATTAAAGCAGTATTAAATACAGGTGCAACTTGAAAATGTAGAAAACTGAAAGAAAATGAAAGACAATGTCTCTGGTAGGGAATAAAAAAGTTTAAGATATTATAAAACTATGTGTATTTTCTTCTCTTTTGCATAAATCATTTGTGGAAAATGTGCAAAGCTTTTTTTTTTTTTTTTTTTTTACAGGAGTGGTCATAATTAGGATTTATTTTTCAACATAATTTAGAAACTCTTGTTACCCAAATAAAAATGACAAGTTTCTGTGCCTGTATTCAAATATGTATGCATGTGATATAATTGGAAAAAAGACTTTGCTTATGTTTGAACTGATGGAATTAGAATTCAGGGGATTTGAATGATACGGTCTAATCTTTAACCCTACCCTCCAAGTTGTAACAGGCCCAGTTCTCCTGTGGTATCTTTGCTGTGTGCAGTGGTGCATGTTCCAGTTTCTAGAGGGAAAGCATGCACTTGTTATTTGGGGGGAAGTTAGGGTTAGTATCTAACACTATCCAAGGTTATACCCCATAATCTTTCATTTATTGTTATTGTATGTATCACATAGACTTTGTTTAATATTCCCTAAATATGGATTTGTTCTTTTTTTAAAACTCACTTGCCCTGTGTTTTTAAACACAGGTTTTTGGTAAATCTTAACAGCCTAACTTAAAGCTGTTTGTTACATTTTTCCCCCCTTTGAAGATTTTTTGTGTTTTTGTGCATCGTGTCTTTTAGAGGTGAACTCTTAGAGATTGCTTATTAAGATATAACTAAATTTAAGAAAAGTAAAAAAAAAATTGGCAAATTCTTAGTATTTAAATTGCTCATTAAATCTGGCACTCTTGTGAGAACTGTAATAACAAGTAGCTTACACCATGTTTCTTTGTGCCCCTAAACCTGGATAAACTCACTTCACAGTAATCTTTGGCTGCCAAGAATAGATACTGTTTCAGGAACTGGATTTCCATTACTCATTCTAACTCTTACATTAATTTTTCAGTTGTTGATTAAATATTTTTCTCCACATCTGATGTAATATAACTTTTTTTTAAGATGAGATATTTATGTCTGTACTAAGAAGTGCTTTCATTACCAGAGTCCCTTTGAACTAAAGGTTATAGTGTCTTTCAAGACTGCTAAGACTCTGATTTCACATGGGAGTATAGATTTAGTGAAGCCTGTTTTAAATGGGTGACACTGTGGGCAATGTAGTATTTTTTTATCACCTTATAATAGGTTACCAGTTTGTCACTGACTAAAAAAACAGCTGGTTTTTTAAAATTTAAAATATCAGTGATAGTAAACATTTTTAAAGGAATTTTCTTTTTTAATCAGTAGTGTTTATAGTTCCTCAGTAAACTCAGGTAAGTACACCTTTCTTTTGTGTTGGGGCTGGGAGTGAAGGTGTCCAAAGAAGCAGATTATGCTGGTATAGAATAACAATCAATTTACTCCAAGAATAAAAAGGTATTTGCCGGTATTTTCCTCTTTATTTTTTTTTTAAGGACTTAGAAATACTCTAAAACATTTATTTATCAGACCTGCTTTTTAAAAATAATCTTATTCTAATACTGATTTAAATAAACCTCAGAAACTTTCATTTGATTTAAAATGTAAAAACAAAAACTAGAGTGTACAAATCTCTAGTAAAGCTAGGAATTTCATTCTTTATATGAGATTTGTTCATTTTTATGTAAAATTTATAACATTTGGAAGGAGATAAACATCATTTTGAACTTAAAATGTAACAAAACATAAGGAATTGCCTTTTGCGTTTTTTGATGGTTTTGTTTTTAGATATAATTGACATAAAACATTTTAAGGAATTGACTTTTGACTTATTTTGTTTCAGAGTGTAAATACTTAGAACAGGAACTTAGAACAAGAGGCTGGATGTCGGGTCCCAGAGCTTGAAGCTGAAAGATTTTGATCTTCATTTGTGTGACCAAAATTAAAAATTATCTCCTCTCCCTTTTTTTTTTTTTTTTTTGGAGGCTTTGCTTGTTTTTGTTTCTTTGTATTAGGTTTTTTTTCCCCTCCTCCTCAGGTAGTATCCTATGTTGATTTCGATAGTTATAAGTTAGGAATACTTTGTAAGAACTTCCTTCATGTAGACATACAGAAATTAACTTTCTAAATATCAGTGTATTAGAAGTTCTGCTTAACTCTAGATAATTAAATTTTACTATGTATCTTCTAGCTAGTGTGTGCCCTTAATAGCATGGATTAACCAATGGTTCAAAAGTTATGTTTACTTCACACTTTGAATCACTAGATGAGATTTGAAAAGGTTTAACTTTTGGAATTTTTAGGAAAGTTGAAATAGTGCCATTTGGAGAATTTCATGTTTAATGATAGTAAGTACCACAAAACAACTGTGTCAGTGAATTCTAAATATTCCTCAAAATTAAAATTTGGTGTCACTCAGTTTGTTTTTAAATCTGAAAAGATTTGTTTAACTTGATAATATCCCAGAAGAAACCAGTGTGTGGTCTTATAAATTTTACTCCTTTAGTGTCATATGTCATTTTTAAACCTGTTAGAATAATTAAAAGTCAGCTTTTGCCATCAAATCTTAAAATATCAAAGGTAGATGCCAACTATACCTTAAAAACCCATTGATAGGCAAGAAAAAAAACTGTTTCTTAAATGCTTATATTACTGTTTGGGGTCAACTTTCTTCTTGGCCAGGATTTTATATTGTAAACTTGTTCAGGATAATCACACTAATGGCTAGCCAGTACTATTGTGTGTATGTTTGTTGGTGTATACATATTTGTAGGAGTAAAAAATTGACTCCCCAGTCCATCACAGTAATTTTTTTTTCCAGTTTCCATAATTTAATATCACTTGTTTCTTACTCAGGCATACATCACTGAAAGAATGGCCAGTGTACCAGTAACTTCTATGTTATGACAGGTTTCATGTGGAAGACGGTGTCCAGATTTAATCTAGAGGTATTAGGTTGTTAATTCTGAAATAAGGCATCTTTAAATGATAAAGGTTGGGTCTTCTGGATGTTATCCTATGAGTTTATGGAGTTAAAGTAATCTAGACCTTTTAATCATCCCATGAAGCTGTCAGAAGTTTTTGCATGCTTACTGAATTAGTAACATATTAGTGCTGTGTTGAATGTCTAATTTTTGCTAAGATGTTTGCCTCCTACTATTTACCAAAATAGTAAGTTTTATGCATCTATTTTTAAATAATGCTGAAGGTAATTAAAATAAATTTTAACTATATATCAACAAAGAAATGGAATGTTATGGAAAATGCAAACGTTTGATTTTGCAATTTGTTCCATAGTTGTTTGCATTATGAGTTTTCTGAATTTTCTTCTTAAGCTAGTGTTAAAAATGACCTAAATTCCTTGAACTCACTATGTGGTAGGAAGCAGGTGACTAAGAGCGTGGCAGAGAATGTCTGTCTGAAATTGGAAGTCTCACAGATTAACTCTTGAGAATCGACTGATATGTGCATGATGAGTTACAAGAGGCTTTAAGACAGGTACTCAAGGATTTTTGACTGGAAATAACATTCTTTTATCAGTAATAAAAATTACATAATGTGCCTCTTAGATATTTACTGTGTAAATATTAATCTTAATTAGCACAAGACCAGCACAATGACTTTAAACAATGCACTTTATGTATTTGATCAAATAATTCAATATATATACTTCAATAAAATAGCTTTTTAAATATTTTAAGTATGTTTCTCAGAAAACAGTACTGAAAATCTTACTCATTTGGTTTGGAAATCAGGGTTTAAATATTTTCCACTTTTAAGATTTGTTCAGCTTTGCAGCATTCATAGAAGTGTTGGCCTCTCCTGAACCCTGTTTAATGGTCTGTCATGGAACAATTCATGTTGCAAGCAAATGTCTCAGGAATTGAGCCTTCAGTATAAAATTAAACACTTCTAAGCAGGAAATTAAGTCAAGTGGGGGAAGAAATGTACTCTTCCATATCCCTATTATGATCCTCTAAAATGAGCACTTCAAGGGCTGCGAAGTCTAAGAAACTACTGAAATTTTTTTTTTATAAGTAAAAATAATATTATTCCCGGGTGTGACCTTCAACCTAGTAGAATGGGGTCAACCCTGATCTCAAAGTACCGTAATGCAGTCAGCTTTTGAAAGTCAAAAAACTTGGACAGATTAATAACCCGTGGCCAAGATTCCAATGTAAATGTATAAAAACCAATGTTACTGCACATTTCAAATTGTTGGGCCTTCCAGGTTGTGGCAATAGGAGGGAAAGAGGGGGGCAGCTTAACTACTTCCTGTTTCAGCAGCATTTGAAACAGTGGGAGGGCATGAGTTAGTGGTAGTATCCCAGCAAGGAACTAAATAAGCACCATACGTTAATATTTTCACTTGTGTTTTAGTGCGTTGTACTTAATAGTTTTACAGCCCCTTAAAATTGCTCAATTTTAAGAGTAATGAATGGAAATTTGCAGTTTTCTTTCTAGAAACCTATTTTAAATTTTATTGTTACTGTTAATCTTCTGAGGGTTAATGGCCTTCAACTGAAGAAAGGTTACCTATCTTGGACCTGTTAAAAGTGAGTTGTATTGTGAATGAGTATAGACCACAAGCTGATGTACTTTATTGTGTAAGTTGGTATTTAAAACTTGGTCTTTCCTCTTTCTCATAATCATCTTCACCAGCCAGAGAGGGGAAAAGAAAAATCTAAAAGTACTTAGAATACTTTGGGAACATGCCCTTTTTCTAACTCCCCATCTGTTTATTTAACATAAAAATTATGTGCCTACTATGTGCTAGGGACTGTGTGATATTTCCTAAGGTTGAAGGACACCGTAAAGAACAAAATTATCCCTGTGCTCAAAGAACTTAGTTCTATAGGGAGAAACAGATAATTTCAGATAGAGAAAAAATTCTGTCAAATCAGTTAAGATGGGGAGGCATCTCTGAGGATATGAAAGTTTCACACAAGAGTAAGAAAAGGGGTTGGCCATGCAGATCTACAGGAAGAGCAGTCTAGGCAGAGAGGTTAAGTACATCTGAGATGGGACAGGTATAAAATTCAAGAAAGGTAGAGTGTGATATTAAGAGGAGAGAACTGGTTGAGGACCAGATGGTTTGAGATTTTATTCTAAATACAATGGAAAGCCACTGGAAATTTTAAATTCTTATATATGTAATATTAAAAGAAGATTCTGGCTCTTGTGTGGAGAAATGATTACTTGGGGCAGTTTTGTGATCTGGGAGACTATGAGGAGCCCATTGCAGAAGTCTGGGACATATAATAGAGGCTTTTTAGACTAGGATTTGGAAAGAGCACAGAATCAGGATAGGCAACAGGACTTGCTTATGAATTAGAACTGAAGGTTGTAAAGGAAAAAGACATCAAGAATGGCTCCCAGGTATCTTACTGAGCAACAGGTAGATAATGGTATTAAATAAAATGGGATGACTGAGGAAGCGTATTTCTGGGCAAGAGGCAGAGCCAGCAAAAGAAACAAAAGTGACCTAGGAGCTTGATAGTAAAGAGAGTAGTATAACCGAAACTAGGAATTTCAAAGCAGAGTGATCAACCAAATGCTGCTGTGAGGTTAAATAAGATGACAGCAGTGAAGAGGCAGGGGCCTCAGATTTAGCAAAATACAAGTCTTGGCAACAGGACTTGCTTATGAATTAGAACTGAAGGTTGTAAAGGAAAAAGACATCAAGAACGGCTCCCAGGTATCTGACTGAGCAACAGGTAGATAATGGTATTAAATAAAATGGGATGACTGAGGAAGCGTATTTCTGGGCAAGAGGCAGAGCCAGCAAAAGAAACAAAAGTGACCTAGGAGCTTGATAGTAAAGAGAGTAGTATAACCGAAACTAGGAATTTCAAAGCAGAGTGATCAACCAAATGCTGCTGTGAGGTTAAATAAGATGACAGCAGTGAAGAGGCAGGGGCCTCAGATTTAGCAAAATACAAGTCTTTGGGGATGCTAATGAGAGTCTTGAGTGATGAAGGTGTTTCAGCTCTTCAACTGGACTTTGAGAAACTTCTTCAGTCGCTGTCCATTTCTCATAAAGTTGATTTTTAAAAAAAATTAGTCCATATTTTTTAAATCTTCTGAATGTTAGGTGGGATAATGGGAAAATTTGAAATACAACAGGTTGTAACTCCAGACAATAAAAAACGGCCTTCTGAAGTGTCTCTTCGTATAAAATATTTTAAAACCCATTTTCCCCGTTTCTAACACTAGACATTTATGTGTTTAATTTAAAAATCTTCTTTGATGCCTTTTAACTATGAAATTGTATGAAATCCATAGCTTTAACCTAACTTTTTTTTTATATTCCTACAAAAGCTGTCAAATCTAGTGCTTATGAAGAATGGATTCGTAAAATATGTAAGCAACACCCTTTCAGCTTATGTACTTTCATTCTATCTTGGGATATCAATATAGCTGAATGATAATGTCACCAAAATAATGAATTCTTGAAATGTTTGGATTTATCTTCAAGGAACTAGCTCAAATGTAAATAATGGTGTAACAATTAAGGGCTTCCCTGGTGACTCAGCGGTAAAGAATCTGCCTGCAGCGCAGAAGACCCAGGTTTGATCCCTGGGTCGGAAGCTCCCCTGGAGAAGGGAATGGCTACCCACTCCAGTACTCTTGCCTTGAAAATTCCATGGACAGAGGAGCTTGGTGGGCTACAGTCTATGGGGTCACAAAGAGACACGACTGAATGATTTGACTGAATGATTTAAGCACGTGAAGAACATATATTTGCTTCTACACTTGAATACCTGTGAAGCAATTTGAATAATTGAACTTAGAGATATTCAAATCTCAGAATTACAGTAGTCATTTTCTGCCATCAAAAGTCAGGAAGCAGTTGACAAGTGAGATTGTGCTTCTAAGGACAAAATATGTGAACTCTCAGACTGGTTTTCATCTTAAAAATACCTTTTGCAGCTTCCCAGAGGAGAGGAGAGGTAAAGCAGAAAGATCTAGGGAGTGGAGACACGTCTTCAGCTTCTGTGATTAAGACCTTGTCACTTAACCTCTCTGGGTGCCAATTTCCTTAGTTGAGTAATTGTTTTTAACCTGAAGTATTCAGAATTGAGAAAATCATAATCCTTGGCATATGGCACACTGTCATGTTTTTTTCAGTTTACTTTGCTTATGTTTATTTAGATACATGTATGTGTTGGAAAAATAATATGCATATTTTCAGCTTCCATAAATGATACCAATTTTTGTTATTTCTAAGTCTAGTCTACTGCTCCTATTTTATCTCTTCCATCTCATACATTTGCCACAATTTACCTTTCCATTTCTCTAGTGATAGACATCTGTGTTTCTTTCATATCATTACTACAGCAAATGATTCTGTGACAAATATTTTGGACTTGTACAAAAGTTACTCTGGAGTGTGTATCTCGAAATATGGGACTTGGGGCAAAATACTTAATTGTCCTAAATGCTGCCAGGTTACTCATCAAAATGGATGCACCATTTATGCTCCAACTAGTAGCATATGGGGGTTCCAATTTTCCCCTATCCTTGACAGCCCTTAATAATATCTGACTTCCTAAAGTGATATTTCACTGTTAATTTTAACTTGCACTTTTATAATCACTAATAAGCTTGAACATCTCTTCATACACTTAACTAGCGATTCAGGTTTCCCTTTCTGTGGACCATTAACATTCTGTTCCTGGCTTTCTGTTTTTTCCTGATTTGTGGGACATCACTGTATTACTGTAGTCTACATAGTAACTCATCTGTTTTTCGGATTTGCAAATGTCTCTGAAGCATTGTCTCCAGCTTCCTTCACAGAACAGGAATCTTTCATTTTGATATTACATCTATCCATTTTTTTCTCCCTATCCATACTTTTTTGGATCTTATTTTAGAAATCCTTTTCTTAAACTAAATACTACAAAAATGGTTTTTTATAGTTAATCCCTTTATGTTTAGTCTTTTATTTGGAGTTTGTGTGTTTGTGTTAGTCACTTAGTCGTGTCCAGCTCTTTGTGACCCCATGGACTGTAGCCCACCAAGCTCCTCTGGCTGTGGGATTCTCCAGGCAAGAATACTGGAGTGGATTGCCATTTTCTTCTCCAGAGGATCTTCCTGACCCAGGGATCGAACCTGGGTCTCCTGCATTGCAGGCAGATTCTTTACCATCTGAGCTATAGGGAAGTACCTTATTTGGAGTTTACTTCTGTGTATAATTTGAGGTAGGAATCAAGCTTTATCTTTTCTGTGTTATGAGCTAATTTTCTCAGTGCTATCTATTAAATTACTCTTTACTGATTAGTGATGCGACCTTTTCAACTACCAAGTTTCTCCATATGCAAAGGATATGTTTCTGAACTCTCGAATTGGCTTACTGTTCTAATTGTTCCTTTGTTGTTGTTTAGTCACTCAGTTGTATCCAACTCCTTGTGACCCCATGGCCTGGCTCCTCTGTCCATAATTTCCTGGGCAAGAAGACTAGAGTTGGGTTGCCATTTCCTTCTCCAAGGGATCTGACCAACCAAGGGATCGAACCCACACTTCCTGCATCAGAGGCAGATTCTTTACTGCTGAGCCACTGGGGAATTCGCACTTGTTACTTTACCATTGTTTTATTCACTTTGTGTTTTTATTACTGAGCTGAGTAAAGTCTTAATTACAGAAGAATCTCCCCACCCAGTTTGCTGCTTATTTTGAAAATCATTTTAGTAATTGTGGACCTTCATTTTTCTATATTACTTTTGAATCAATTTTTGAGTCAGTTTGTCAAATTCCCTGAAGTCCTATAGAGTTTTAATTGGAATTTATTGAATTTAGAGGTTAATTTGTCTCTTTGTATGCCATCTTAGTTTTTAGTTTTTCTCTATAAAGATCTTGAGCATTCTTTGTTATAATAATTTCTAAATCTTTCTAGTTTATGTTCTCTTATTACCTAAAACATTGTTAGTTGGTTATTGTTGGGACAAAATAATGATACTGATATTTGCTTACTGTTTTATCTGTCAGCCTTGCTGAACCTTCTAAATCTTTCTAGTTTATATTCTCTTATTACCTAAAACATTGTTAGTTGGTTATTGTTGAGACAAAATAATGATACTGATATTTGCATACTGTTTCATCTGTCAGCCTTGCTGAACCTTTTTCTATTAACAGTCTGTTGATCTACCTGTGTTTTCTATGTAGATAATCATATTATTAAGAAAATAATTATATTTTTATGCATTTCCTTCCATTCCTATTCCTCTTATTACTTTGTCTTATCTCACTTCATTGCTCAGGGTCTCCAATAACATATGAAACAGTAGTGATAACAGCTAGCAGTCTTGTCTCAAAGAAAAAGAATCTTGAGCTTCTCCATTAGGTATGAGATTTATAGTCATCTTAGGGGAGTTAGCACTCAATAAATAAAGTTTCCTTCTATTTCTAGTCTCCTGAGAGGTTGTGTGTGTGTGTGTGTGTGTGTGTTTTAATCACAAATAGGTTTTGAGATTTGTTAAATGTCCCTGGACCCAGTAAGATGAACATTGTCCATTTATGTGATGAATTACACTTAACAGATTTTCAAATGTTAACTCATTCTTCCATTCTAGGATACTGATGATTATATATTCTTTTTCAATAGTGTTGGACTTACCAGTCAGCATTTTATTTAGTGATTTTCCATCATGTTTTCAAGTGAAATTGAACTATAATTTTCTATTTATGGACTATTCTTAATCAGTTGAGGTTATTTAATATCATAAAGAGAATAGACAACTTTCACTCTATTTCTATTTTTTAGAACAATGTAATATGAGCATAATCTCTTCTTTGGAAGAACTCACTTTTAATACTGTTTGGACTGAAACTTTTGAGAAATAGTAATATTTTTAAATTATTTAATTCCTTTAATTTTCATCCTTTCAAATATGATTATTCATCTGTATAACTGTTCTGCTTCATCTTTTGTCATTTAACATTACATTTGTTTTCAGAAATATATTTTGTCTAGGTCTTCAAATTTTTTAGGATATTTATGCTCATTAAATATATAGTATATTTATTATAAGCATAAACTTATACTTATTCCCCACTTTTTGTCCTGAATTTTGTTTGTCTATCTTGTTAGTCTTTCCAGAGTACTGGTTGTTGTTCATCTTGACTATTGTTTTTGTTGATCTGTCGTTGATTTTTGCCCTAATCTGTATTATTCCCTTTTATTTTCTTTTCTTTGAACATACAGTTTTTGACTCTCTTTCTGGCTTCTTGAGATGAATCATTTTCAAACTTTGTTTATTGATAAATTGCCCAAAACTTTTTATTTAACATGTAAAGTTTTAGTTGACTTTAATTTCCTTTTTAAGCCGATAATATTCAACAGTGTATGTATTATTTTTAGTTTCCAAACATTACAGAATATTTTCATTTTAATATATGATTTTTGATTTGTTGTTGATTTTTCATTTTAATACATGCAATTTAGAGAATATAGTCTGTATAGTATTAATTCTTGGGAACAGACTGAAATTTGCTTTATAGCTTCATATAGACAAATTTTCATAATTGTTCCATTTATGTATTAAAATATATATTCTGTAACATTCTCCAAATTATTTCCTCAAGCATGTTACTTGTTGTTCAGGTCTTCTACGTTTTTCTGTAGGCTTTTTTTTTTTTTTTGCTGATATATCAATTTCATAGAGGAATTTGTTAAAATCTTCAAATATAACTTGATTTATTTCTTCCTGTAATTCTGTTACTTGTTTCTTTATGTATTTTATGACATAATTGTTAGCAGCATATATGTTCATGATTGTTATATCTTGTTGCTTTTACCTGCAAACCTGTCCCTTATGATTTTTTTCCTTATGATCTGTTTTGTCTCATTAAAATTGCTTTTTTAGTTTTGCTGTTGTTGCTTATATTTGCCTGGTATTACTCTCCCTTTTCAATCTTTTCATATTCCTTCATTTTTCTTTGGACAAGAGCATCTTGTGGACAACATATTGCTGGATTTTAATATCTTAAAATTCAATAGGAAGGTCCTCTGTCTTTTGGAGTTTATTTTACAAATTCAAAATTATTATTATCACACTTATCTCTGTCATCTAATTATCTTGGTATTTTTTTCTTCAACAGTTTTGTTTTGAAATAATTTTAGATTCATAGAAGATAGTACAGATAACTCCTCACCCAACTTCCTCAGATATTAACATTTTATTATGATGGTACATCCTACAACTTAACCTATATCCGTATGTTTCATGTCTTGTCATCAACAAAATAAAGTACCTTCACATTTTCCGCCACTTCCTTCTAGCCTATTTCTTTCACCCCAACCATCATGTTGAAATCCTTTAGAGTTTTAATTTCTGAATGCTGTGAATATATTTGAACACATTGGTCATTGCTTATTTAGAAAACAAGAAAGAGTCTTTATTCATTTCTTACTGAATGCATTCAGAAAGAAACGTTTTGTATTAATTGCTCTGAGTTCTTAATATGCCTATGTATATTTGACTGATCTTTACCTATAAATGATAATTAAACTAAAAAAAATTCCAAGTTTAATTTCTTTTCTTCAAAACTTTAAAACACTGTATACTTATGGCTGATTCATTCTGATATATGGCAAAAACCAACACAGTATTGTAAAGCAATTATCCCTCAATTAAAAATAAAGAAATTTTTTAAATTAAAAAAAACTTTAAGCACAATATCCTTTTGTCTTTTTTGCATTCAGTTTTGCCAGTAGAGAAACGGTCTGATTCTTGTTCCTTTGCATGTAATCTATATATGCTTTTTCAAAGATTGTAAAATTCTGTTTTTAATGTAATTTTATTTTAATATTTTTAGGTGAGGAGTTTTTATTTGTGTTGTCTTTATTGTCCAGCCTGTTTGGCATTCTTTCAATATAAGGATTTATGTCTATATTTAATTCTAGAAAATTATCACTCGTTGTTTGTTGTTCAGTTGCCAAGTCGTGTCAAACTCATCGTGACCTCGTGTGACAGCACGCCAGTGCTCATTACTTCTTCAGTTTCTTCCCTTGTATTCACTCTTCTCTTTCATTCCTGAAAGGCTGTTAAATGCGTGTTGACACTTACACTCTTGTCTTTCATGAATTTAACTTTTTTCTCATTCTTTCCAACTTGTTTCCGCTTCCAGATCTATCTACCTTTTTAACCTAACATTCCAGCTGACTAATTTGTTCTTCAGTTATATCCATTCTATCCTGCAGCCCGTTCACTGAATGTTTTTGTATCTATTATCTCTAGTTTTTAAATGCTTCTTCCAGATTTAGTATATCGATGTGAAACATAAGAATATCATGCTCATTTAAAACTCTTGTTGGTCAAATCCACTAATTCTGCTTACTCTGTTGTAGACTATTTACTATTTGTTTCTATTTTTTCTTTTTTTATTTTGAGGCCATGCTTTTAGCTATATAGAAACTTAGAATGTTTGATTTCCTGGTAAATTAAATCCTTTGTCATTATAATGTATCCCCCTTTGTCCCTGGTAATACTTCTTGCTTTAAAGTCTATATATGTATTTTCTTATATTAGTGTTTCAGAGTATATGATTTTTCCATTTTTTAATGTCAACCTTCGGAGGAGGCAGTGGCACCCCACCCCAGTACTCTTGCCTGGAAAATCCCATGGATGGAGGAGCCTGGTGGGCTGCAGTCCATGGGGTCACTGAGAGTCGGACACGACTGAGCAACTTCACTTTCACTTTTCACTTTCATGCATTGGAGAAGGAAATGGCAACCCACTCCAGTATTCTTGCCTGAAGAATCCCAGGGACGGGGGAGCCTGGTAGGCTTCCGCCTATGGGGTCGCACAGAGTTGGCCACGACTGAAGCGACTTAGCAGCAGCAGCAGCAGCAGCAGCAATGTCAACTTTTCATCTTTCAGATGTGTCTCATAAACAGCATATAACAGGGCTTGAAGTTTTTTTTTTTAATCAGTCTGACAGTTTTATTTATTTGGAGCATTTAGTCCATTTATATTTGAAGTAATTACTGATATATTTGAGTTGAAGTCTACCATTTTACTACATTCTTTTTGTCCCACCTGATCTATATTCCTTTTTCTGACCTGTCTACTTTTGAACTTATTATTTCTCATTAGTGTGTTTTTTTCCTTTTATTAATTTAAAAGTTATATACACTTTTACCTTTTAGTGGTTATTGTAGAGATTATAACATGAATTCTTTTTTATATGTATATAATTTTATTTATTTTTGGCTGTGCAGGGTCTTCGTTGCTGTGTGGGCTTAGTTGTGGCAAGGAGGGGCTACTCTCCAGTTGTGATGAGCAGAGTTCTCATTGCACTGGCTTCACTTGTTGCAGAGCATGGGCTATAGGGTGTGCAGACTTCAGTAGTTGTGGTATATGGGCTCAGTAGTTGCAGCACATGGGCCCAGTAGTTGTGGCTCCCGGGCTCTACAGCACAGGCTCAGTAGTTGTGATACACAGGCTTAATTGTTCCCTGCATGTGGGATCTTCCTGGACCAAGGCTCGAGCCCATGTCTCCTGCATTGGCAGGTGAATTCTTTACCACTGAGTCACCAGGGAACCACATAACATGGATTCTTGGTTTCTCAAATTATACTTCTAGTCATTGCAAAAATTTTATAGTCTCCCTCACCGTTACTTACTTGCTATTGTTGTTGTATATTTTAATAGTCACTCCCTCCCTTCTATATACATGTACATATGTAGCCCCTTAGGACAGTACTATTGTCATTTTATACAGTCATATTTATTTTGATTTACCCACATATTTATCAACAGTCTTGCTCTCTATTCCTTCTTGTATGTCTAACCTTCCATTTGAGATAATTTTTCCTTTAGCCTTAGAAGAACTCTGTGGCACTTTCTTTGGTATAGATCACCAGATGAAGAATTCTCTTGGTTTTTATCTATCTAAAAAGATCTTTATTTCACCTTCATTTTTGAAAGATATTTACACTGGAAATAGAAATCTAAGTTTGTTCTTACTTGTTTTGTGATTTTTATTGTATCATCCCCCCCTAGTTTTATTGAGATGTAACTCAATACATAACATTGCATTCATTTAAAGTGTACAGCATTATTATTCAACATCAAAATGATCACCACAATAAGTTTAGTTAACATCCATCACTTCACATACTTATAATTTTTCTTCTGATAAGCATTTTTAAGATCTACTCTCTTAGTAACTTTCAAATACACACTTCAGTATTAACTGCACTCCTTTCCTTCTGAGACTTCAAGTAAACATGTTAGACTATCTCATCTATATCTCTTATCCTAATTTTGATGTTTTTTTCTCCCCACCCCACCCCCACTTTTTTCTTTTTCTTTTTTTTTTTGCTTTTCTGTGCTTTGACTGTTCTTTTACACATTCTCCCAAGGGTTTTATTCTTTCTTCAACTGTATATAATTTGTTATAATGTGTTGAAAGGTATCCTCCTAAAATTCACATACACATAGACTGCAAAATGTAATTTTTTTTTTGAAGCAGGAATGTTTGCAGATGTAATTAGTTAAAGATCTCAACATGAAAGCATCCTAGATTTTGGATAGTCTCTAAATTCAATAACTTGGGTCTTTGTAAGAGAAAAGAGAGGAACATGTGGACACAGAAGCACCTAAAGAAGAAGGTAATGTAAAGACAGAGGAAGACATTTGAATTATGCTACCACACACCAAGCAATGCCAATAGCCACCAGAAGCTAGGAGAAAGGCAAGGAAGAATTTTTACCTAAAGCTTTTGGCGAAAATGTGACCCTGACAATATCTTGATTTTGACCTTCTGGCTCCAGAGCTGTGAGAGAATAAATTTCTGTTGTTGCAAGACAGCAAGTCTGTGATAATTTGTAATGGCAGTCCTAAGAAACTGATACACTCATTCATTTAAGTTATTCTCTAGTTCTGTAAACTAACTTATCAGCCGATCAGTTTGTAACTTTATTTTATGTGTGTTTCTGTTTAAAGATACCTTATTTAAGACACTATTGATTTATTAACTCAGCCAAAAATGTTTAACTCGAGATAGCCCTTCAGCATTGTGCTTGGGTGCCATTTTAAACAGTGAAATCATCAACAAAAAGCACAAAGATATAAAAACATGGCTCTAGATAGATCTTGAAGTAGACACTCATTTTCAGTAAGAGAGCTAAAACAAGAAGAGAGAATGTCACCTTCTTTAACCTCAACTGGGAATATCGACCCTGGTGACTCAATTTTTCATCACACCACAACACACATGTCCACAAATGATTATGAAAGCATTGGGAATATGGATTTTCAAGTTGACAAATGAACTTTGGCAAGTAGGTGACTTCACAAATATGAACTCTGCAAATAATGAGAATCAACTGTATAACTAAGTCCAGGAATGCTTTAATCTTCTATTAAGGAAGTCAAGATGAGAAGAGATTTTACATAACTAAATATAGAGCTACAGTACCCTGTATAGGGTACTCTATAGAATTTGAATACTGGTCATTGCATAGGATGGCCCAACATCCTCAGCAAATTAGCTAAACTTTCTGTGGTCCCTCACAGCCAGCTGGTCCCAGCTGCCTAAAGCTCCCATTGTAATGCATCTTCTACATTAGCTCCAAGTAAAAGGACATCTCATTCTTCCTCTACATGTTTCTCTCTTCCTTGATAGGTTATTACATTACTCCAACCCACTTTTCTTTAGCACCAGCTCTCACTCATATCCTAACTCTCAAGTGGCACAGGCTTGGGTTCTGCCATCCCCTCAACCATTATTGCTTATCTGTTTATAGTAAGGTGGGGGTGGGGAGAAAGCTGAGTGGATATCCTGGCTCAGAACACCTATTTTCAGAATAGTAAAAAACTGAAACTAACCCAAACAGTGAGTCTTCTCTCATGAGTCTTACTATGAGTCTTCTTTCTTGTTTTTTTTCTCCAGGTACATGTTGATAATGTATGTTTTATATTTGTGTCAAGGACAGGAACATTTCTTCCAAAGATGGGCATACTAAAGGACAGAAACGGTAAAGACCTGATAGAAGCAGAAGAGATCAAGAAGAGATGGCAAGAATACGCAGAACTGGACAAAAAAGATCTTAGTGACCCAGATAACCAAGATGGTGTGGTCTTTCACCCAGAGCCAGACATTCTGGAGTGTGAAGTCAAATGGCCCTTAGGAAGCACTACTGCCAATAAAGCTAGTGAAGATGGAATTTCAGTAGAGCTTTTTGAAATTTTAAAGGATGATGCTATTAAAGTGTTGCACTCAACATGTCAGCAAATTTGGAAAACCCAGCAGTGGCCACAGGACTGGAAAAGGTCAATCTTCATCCCAATTCCCAAGAAAGGCAGCATTAAAAAATGTTCAAACTACCGGACAATTGATCTCATTTCCCATGCTGTTAACGTTACATTCAAAATCCTTCAATCTAGTCTTCAGCAGTACATGAACCAAGAAATTCCAGATGTTCAAACTGGATTTAGAAAAGGCAGAGAAACCAAAGATCAAATTGCCAACATTCACTGGATCATAGAGAAAGTAAAGGGATTCCAGAAAAGCATCTACCTCTGTTTCATCAACTATGCTAAAGCCTTTATTGTGTGGGTCATAACAAACTGTTGAAAACTCTTAAAAAGTTGAGAATACCAGACCATCTTACCTGTCTCTTGAGAAACCTGTATGTGGGTCAAGAAGCAACAGTTAGAACCTTATATGAAACAAGTGACTGATTCAAACTTGAGAAAGTACAACAATGCTGTTTATTGTCACCCTGTTTATTTAACCTGTATGCAGAGCACATCATGTGAAATACCAGGCTGGATTAATTACAAGCTGGTAATATTTCTGGGAGAAATATCAACAACCTCAGGTATGCAGATAATACCACTTTAATGGCAGAAATCAAAGAGGAGTTAAAGAGCCTCTTGATGAGGGTAAAAGGAGAGTGAAAAAACTGGCTTAAAAACTCAATATTAAAAAAACTAAAGATCATGATATTTGGTCCCATCACATCATGACAAATAGAAGGGGAAAAAGTGGAAGCAGTGACAGATTTCGCAAATCACTGCAGGTGGTGACCGCAACCATTAAATTAGAAGATGATTGCTTCTTGGCAGGAAAGCTATGACAAACTTAGTGTATTAAAAACAAAGACATCACTTTGCTGACAAAGGTCCATAAAGTTAAGGCTATGGTCTTTCCAGCAGTCATATATGGATGTGAGAGTTAGGCCATAAAGAAGTCAGAGTGCTGAAGAGCTAATGCTTTCAAACTGTGGTGCTGTAGAAGACTCTTGAGAGTTCCTTGGACAGCAAAGAAATCAAACCAGTCAATCCTAAAGAAATCAACCCTGAATACTCATTGAAAGGACTGATGCTGAAACTGAAGCTCCAATACTTTGGTCACCTGATGTGAACAGCCAATTCATTGGAAAAGACCCTGACGCTGGGAAAGATTGAAGGCCGAAGGAGAAGAGGGCAACAGGATGAGATGGTTGGATGGCATCACTGATTCAATGGATATGAACTTTGGCAATTCTGGGAGATGGTGAGGGACAAGGGGTCCCTGGTATGCTGCAGTCCATGAGGTCACAGAGAGCTGGACACGACTTGGCAACTGAATAACAACAACAAGGACAGAATCCAGCTAGTTTATTCTTTGACTGAATCAGTGTATTTAAAGGTTTGTTTTTTATAGTGTTAATATTAGGGAAATCAGCTATACAGGAACAGATTATAAGATGGTTTAGGGGGAATTCTACAGCAGTTCAGTGGTTGGGAGACTTCCCTGGTGGCTCAGACGGTAAAAGCGTCTGTCTACAATGCAGGAGACCTGGGTTCGATCCCTGGGTCGGGAAGATACTCTGGAGAAGGAAATGGCAACCCACTCCAGTACTCTTGCTTGGAGAATCCCATGGATGGAAGAGCCTGGTAGGTTACAATACGTGGGCTTGCAAAGAGTCGGACACGACTGAGCGACTTCACTTCACTTCACTTCAGTGGTTGGGGCTCTGTGCTTTCACCGTCAAGAACATGAGCTCAATCCCTGGTCAGGGAACTAATATGCCACAACTAAATAAGATGGCTTTGGAAAATACAGAGAGGTTAGTTGAGACCTACAGATCCACAGTGACAGAAGAGACATTTTTACTATTTTCTTTTGAATTTCCTTTACAGAAACTCTAGTCCTCAGTCAGCCCAAACTGTTCTAGTAAGAGAGGTTTCAAAAAGTTCTCTCCTGAAGCATAAGAGCAGGGTGTTCATGTTGGACATGTGATCTCTTTTCAGTTGAGCTCAACAAAGTGAAGCTTCTTGCTCCATAATCTTTTTTCACACTATCCATAGATAGGTTCATTCACTATCCATAGAGCAATTAAAAATTACTATAGTGTAAGTAGAAGTGCTACAAGTTTCTGCATCAGACACTTGCAGAGAAGATTATGATCTATCTGCCTACCTTAGAAGACCTCTATCAAAAAAACTGGCTTTTTGTCATGCTTCACTAAGACTTATACATTTTGGAAGGGTTTTCTTTAAGCTTTGAATGCTTATTCTTAATTATGTCTGCCATACAATTCAGGGGCTTTTAGGAGGGTTATTAGTGACTGTATTCTCTAGGTTAGGTTACATATTACTATACCCCCATATCAAGATACTTCTTACCAGAAAATTTTAAATTTCATTAGTTAAATGTCAATCTTTGTATACAAATACAGGGAAATTTTATTCTAATAAGTTATTTGTGGGAAGGCGGAAGGATGGACTGGGAGTTTGGTGTTGACAGATGCAAATTGTTACATTTAGAATGGATAAGCAACAAGGTCCTATACACAGGGAACTAAATCCAATCTTCTTGGATACCATAATGGTAAAGAATATTTTAAAAAGAATGTACATATGTATATAACTGAGTCAGTTTGCTTTATAGCAGAGATTGGCCCAAAGTTGTAAATCAACTGTACTTCAATTAAAAAAAAAAAAAAGCTTTTTTTTTAGCTGCATTTTTCAGTGTGCATGTGAGATATTAGTTTCCCCACCAGGAATGGAGTCTGTGCCCTACTAGGAGACATGCGGTCTTAACCACTGGACCACCAGGGAAGTACCCCCTCCCCAATTTTTTAATACAAGTATTCTTTGAAAAGTTATTGGCTTTTCTGTCATAATATTTAAGAGATCAGGTGAGGGTGCTGGATTAAAAGCAGACTACCTAGCCAATGCAGGGACAGGGGACCCATTCCCCTTATGATATAGCTACAGCCCTTAGAATCGTTATTCTGATTCAACGAAAGAAAATTGTTGAGCAGAATTGAGTGAAGCAGCAAAGATATATCCAGGTTAAACAAACAGGTGGTGATCCCTGTCAACAAGAAGTGTGGTTGACACCAATGAGTCAGAAGAATTTCTTCTGGATTTAACCCTGTTCAATTCAGTTCAGTCGCTCAGTCGTGTCCGAATCTTTGCAACCCCATGAATCGCAGCACACCGGGCCTCCCTGTCCATCACCAACTCACAGAGTTTACCCAAACCCATGTCCATTGAGTCGGTGATGCCATCCAACCATCTCATCCTCTGTCATCCCCTTCTCCTCCTGCCCCCAATCCTTCCCAGCATTAGGGTCTTTTCCAGTGAGTCAACTCTTCGCATGAGGTGGCCAAAGTATTGGAGTTTCAGCTTCAACATCAGTCCTTCCAATGAACACCCAGGACTGATCTCCTTTAGGATGGACTGGTTGGATCTTCTTGCAGTCCAAGGGACTCTCAAGAGTCTTCCCCAACACCACACTTCAAAAGCATCAATTCTTCGGCGCTCAGCTTTCTTCACCATCCAACTCTCACATCCATACATGACCACTGGAAAAACCATAGCCTTGACTAGACGGACCTTTGTTGGCAAAGTAATGTCTCTGCTTTTAAATATGCTATCTAGGTTGGCCATAACCTTCCTTCCAAGGAGTAAGCATCTTTTAATTTCATGGCTGCAATCACCATCTGCAGTGATTTTGGAGCCCAAAAAAATAAAGTCTGACACTGTTTCCACTGTTTCCCCATCTATTTCCCATGAAGTGATGGGACCAGATGCCATGATCTTAGTTTTCTGAATGTTGAGCTTTAAGCCAACTTTTTCACTCTCCTCTTTCACTTTCATCAAGAGGCTCTTTAGTTCTTCACTTTCTGCCATAAGGGTGGTGTCATCTGCATATCTGAGGTTATTGATATTTCTCCCGGCAATCTTGATTCCAGCTTGTGCTTCTTCCAGCCCAGCGTTTCTCATGATGTACATTGCATAGAAGTTAAATAAGCAGGGTGGCAATATACAGCCTTGATGTACTCCTTTTCCTATTTGGAATCAGTCTGTTGTTCCATGTCCAGTTCTAACTGTTGCTTCCTGACCTGCATACAGGTTTCTCAAGAGACAGGTCAGATGGTCTGGTATTCCCATCTCTTTCAGAATTTTCCACAGTTTATTGTGATCCACACAGTCAAGGCTTTGGCATAGTCAATAAAGCAGAAATAGATGTTTTTCTGGAACTCTCTTGCTTTATCGATGATCCATCGGATATTGGCCATTTGATCTCTGATTCCTCTGCCTTTTCTAAAACCAGCTTGAACATCTGGAAGTTCACAGTTCACATATTGCTGAAGCCTGGCTTGGAGAATTTTGAGCATTATTTTACTAGCATGTGAGATGAGTACAATTGTGTGGTAGTTTGAGCATTCTTTGGCATTGCCTTTCTCTGGGATTGGAATGAAAACTGACCTTTTCCAGTCCTGTGGCCACTGCTGAGTTTTCCAGATTTGCTGGCATATTGAGTGCAGCACTTTCACAGCATCATCTTTCAGGATCTGAAATAGCTCAACTGGAATTCCATCACCTCCACTAGCTTTGCTCACAGTGATGCTCTTTCTAAGGCCCACTTGACTTTGCATTCCAGGATGTCTGGCTCTAGGTGAGTGATCACACCATCATGATTATCTGGGTTGTGAAGATCTCTTTTTAACCCTGTCGTGTTCCCTCATTTTAGTGAAAATGCTGTGGGTCAGTCCCCCCATATTTACAGAGTAACCCTGGAAGTCTTGGCAGTAATCTCAGTGGGAACTCCCTGTTTTCAACATGAATGGGTGTAAGTAATGGCCATGATATTATCATAATTCTATGTGTGTTTATACACACACATTTGGTTTATAACAATTTCATATGACAATTTTTTTATCCCTTCTCCCAAAATTAGAACTAAGGTATTAAGACCTACTTTCAATCTGGCAATACAAAGTTTTTTCTGTATGCATTTACATATGGCTTAGAAAATCATTCTGCAAATACTACATGTTCATTTTTTAAAAATTAAACTCAAGAATACACAGAAGGATATAATGAAAAGTAGAAAAATCCTGACTTAAATCACAATCAACAAATTATTGTCTGTCTTTCCAGAAATTATCTGTACATATAAAATCACATAATTTTTGCATAAATGGGGTCCAACTAAAAGTTCCTTCGCTTGCTTTTTTTTTGTAATGTGTGTACTTTAAGCAGATACTAAAGCAGGACTAAAAGGCACAGCAAGACAGTGTCTTCCCTGCTGCAGTACATTTCACAGCATTAAATTATTTTCTTTTGTTGTTTACTATAGCAAAGTGCCTGCGAAGTGACCTTTTGTTTTGGTATGTATGGCAGGAACACAAGAGTTTCACAATAAACAATATCTCACAATAATGACTCATTATTTGGAGAAAAAAAAATAATCCAGCAAATATCTTGGGAAATGTCATCCTGTATCTGGTGGTCAGCAAACTTGGACTGGGATTCCTGTCTAGTTCTACTGCATTCCATATTCCTTCTCACAAAGAATGGGATTGTGAGAAAACTCATTTTAGTAGTGGGAGGTTTGATGAATTTTTTTTTACTAAAATATGCCCACCATTCTCAAGACCTATAAGCTTGTAAGATTTTTTTAAATAAGCTCTACAGAAAGCTTAATGCTTATTATTTTTAGCACTGCAAATGTTTCTTTTGGATTTTAAAAAGACAACTTCCATCAGTTAATTATTTTAATACCTACTATGTGCCAACTTAATGCCAAATGCTTTATGTATATTATTTCACTTAATCCTCACAGCAGCTGCTCTTTTCCATATTTCTTTCAGTTAATGAAACAGAGGCAAATGAAGGCTAAATAAAATGTTCAAGGTGACACAGGTAAGTGGGGATGCTGAGATTGAAAGCCAGGTCCCTCTGACTGGTTTTGTGCTACCTAGTATGTCTGTCCTCTTAAGCAAGACCTAGCCCTTCTCTTCCAACCTGTTGCCTTTGTACTGCTGGTGCATCTCAGTCAGCATGTCTGGATGTTAGCTTAAACAGGGTATTGCCTGTTTGAACTTGTGCTTGTTTCTTTTGATTCTTCCTTCCAGAAAGTCACTCAGCCCACGCTACTTTAATAGAAGAGGGGCCAACAGATATGTGAAAGTAAAGCATTCACACTGGCCAAGTGACCTCTTTGTGAAACCCAAAAAAGACAGTCCTTCGAGTCTGTGCACCACCATGCCTATTCATGATGCGCTAGTTTTCAGTTTGACATGGAGTCATGGAAAATGTGTGTATCTTGGTTCCTAGAGTAGGTTAAAGAGAAACTCCTCACATATGCTCATAAATCCTCCCCTGGCCTTCAGGAACTTTGACTCTACCCTCTTAACTGTCACACTCCTGACTCTCCTTCCACCTACCCAATATATATATATATATAAAACTTTCTAAGAGACATGATCCAAGACCACTCTATTTTAATTTGTACACATACACCCAACTGCCTATCCCACTTTGTTTTTCTACTGCTACTAATAGACTATTTTACTTATTTTTGCTTCTGGTCATGTCTTCCTTAAAATGTAAACTGTCCGAGTACAAGGATTTTATCTGCTTTGCTCACTGCTATATCTCCAGTAACTAGGACATAGTAGTAACTCCCACATAGTAAGTGCTCAATGAAAAAGATAATTCCCAGAACCTCTGCCTCCTTTTCTTGTCTAACTTTTTTAGTTCTTTATCCCGACCCATACTTACTGGCACCCCTAGTCTGTTGAGTCTGTTTCTTATGTGCTTCATTTTATCTTCCCAGCTGACTTCTCCATTTCTTGAGGGCAAAGACAACATAGGATTTTTTATATTTAATAGCACCTAGCTTCGCATCTTTGGGTTGGCATGTCCTCATGCTTCGAGGATGGATTCTCCTGCTATTTTATAAATAAAATAGAGCCGTAACTCTGATTTTTCTAAGAGCTATTAGACGGTCTGCCCAAGACCCAAGAGTTGTGACGGACCAAGGGCTTTAATGTCCGTCGCTCCAAATCTTTGTTGTGACGAGACAGAACCAAGGAGCATACACTCACCTGACATCTATGGTGCCGTGACTCGGGTTTAACCTGGCTGAAACAACCTCGGCGTGGCCCCCACAAGGAGGAAGCCAAGCACAGCAGCAAAAGCTCCCGCAGTAGAAGCGGAACGCGAAGAAAACCCAGCGCAAGGGAAGTGACAAGAGGCCTATCATGGTGGAAACCGGGACAGCGAAAAACGAATTCAGCAGAAAGCTCAAGCGGCTCAGTCTCAGATTCCAGAAGACCTCCAGTTAAAAAACCTTGGACCACTGGACAAAACCCCAAGAGGGACTGTCAGAAGATCCTCTGACCAATCTTTAGGAAATCTGGTACACTGATGGAAGCAGCTTTGTCTTAGATGGAAAAAGAAGAGCCGGATATGCAGTAGTCTCCAATTTTAAGATCGTAGAGGCTAAGCCTCTGCCACCAGCAGTCAAGATCGACAAGCTACAACATGCAGCGCCAGTTCAACAAAGATATAAAACTACAGCTGACCATGGAAAATATCACTCACCCTTAGATGGACGCTGCTCTGAGGACTCTGAGGCCTGAGACTAGCAAGAGGGGGAGGCCCAATACCCCTCGCTGTCCCAGTTCAGCAAGAAGTAGCCAGAAAGACCTCGATGCCCCTATTCTCAAAGAACTGGGCCTCCCATCTCTTGAGGGGGGAATGTTAGGTAGTTAGAATAGGAAACAGGAGTCCAAAATGGCGGTGGCTAAAAGACAAGAAAGGGAAAAGCCTGCGAAAATAGAACAAAGGAAGGTCCGAGGACCTGAGTGAGCACCTCAGGTAGAAAAAACAGCACTTCTGGCTAGCCCAGTTTACATAGGGCAGGCCCAGGGGGAGGAAAAACATATAAAAAGAGGAGCCAAAGGGCTGTCTTTCCCTCCCTTCCTCCCGTGCGTGGGCTCACTCCCCCACTCTCTTCTCTTCTCATCTTTGAGTCGGCATGTCCTCACGCTTCAAGGATGGATTCTCCTGCTATTTTCTAAATAAAACAGAGCTATAACACTGAAAAAAAAAAATAGCACCTAGCGGAGTTTTGCACATGTTGTCAACATTTGCTAGATTCTTGATGATTAGATTCTATCCACAGTGAATCAGAGTCTTTCAAAGTAAGGCTGCCTATTGGACAACCATAAAAATATTCCAAAGGGGCCAGGCAACTGGGTGATAGATACTCTTCCTTTGCAAATTCTCAAATTCTTTGTAATAGAACTTTTCACAGCTCAGAAAAGCCAAGTAGAGAGTTCATTGTTTATTGGGAACTTAAGAAAAGAAGGAGGCTGTGTAGGAATCTTCAGTAATTTCTAAGACAATGGCATAGGGCAATACTATCCCCTCAGTCACCAGCTAGATAGCCAAGAAGAGGACAAAAGAGCCAGATCCAGGTGCACATCTAAGTGCTGAAAGGTGGACTTTAAATTCTTGGGTGGAGATTCTAAAAGTTAATACAGACACTTCAGAAAATCATTCCATAGTTTCTCAAAAAGTTAAACATAAAGCTACTATGTGACCCAATATCTCACTCCTAGATATCTACCTAAGAGAAATGAAAACTTATGTCCACGTAAAGACTTGCACAGGAATGCTCATAGGAGCACTATTCATGATAACCTCAAACTGGAAACAACCTAAATGTCCATCAGTTGAATAGACAAAATGCATTCAGTTACATAATGTAAAACTGAGCAAGAAAAAGGAACAAACTAATACATGCCACATGGATAAACCTTGAAAACATCATGCTAAGTGGAAGAAGTCAAACATAAGACGACATATTATATGATTCTATTCACATGGGAAGTCCAGGGAAGGCAAATTTATAGAGATAAAGTAGATTAGTGGTTGCTTAGGGCAGAGAATGGAAAGAAGCATTACCTGTAACGAGTGTGAGGAGTCTTATTGGGGTAATGAAAATGATCTAAAAACTGATTTATGGCCTCCCCGGCCCCGACGGGCGGGCGGGCTGCCCTGAGGAGGCGGGGAGGGGAGGGCTGGGTCGGCCGGCGGGCAGACAACGATGCCGAACTTCTGCGCGGCCCCCAACTGCACGCGGAAGAGCACGCAGTCGGACCTGGCCTTCTTCAGGTTCCCGCGGGATCCGGCCAGGTGAGCGGCGGGCGCGGAGCTGGCAGCCCGGGCCCTCCTCCGCCGTTCGCGCTGCCAACCGCCGGCCCTGGGCAGGCTCCGGGGCTAAGAGGGGCTTGGGGGGACACAATTGTCGACCCCAACCCGGGTCCGAGATGCCAGAAGTGGGTGGAGAACTGTAGGAGAGCAGACCTAGAAGATAAAACACCTGATCAACTAAATAAACATTATCGATTGTGTGCCAAACACTTTGAAACTTCTATGATCTGCAGAACTAGTCCTTACAGGACAGTTCTCCGAGATAATGCCATACCAACAATATTCGATCTTACCAGCCATTTGAATAATCCACATAGTAGACACAGAAAACGAATAAAAGAATTGAGTGAAGATGAAATCAGGACACTGAAACAGAAAAAAATTGATGAAACTTCTGAACAGGAACCAAAACATAAGGAAATAAACAACAGCAATGCTCAGAATCCCAGTGCAGAAGAAGGGGGTGAAGAGCAGGATGAAGACATTTTACCTTTAACTCTTGAAGAGAAGGAAAATAAAGAATATTTAAAATCTTTATTTGAAATTTTGATTCTTATGGGAAAACAAAACATACCTCTGGATGGACATGAAGCTGATGAAATCCCAGAAGGTCTTTTTACTCCTGATAACTTTCAAGCACTGCTAGAGTGCCGGATCAATTCTGGTGAAGAGGTTCTGAGAAAGCGCTTTGAGACAACAGCAGTTAACACATTGTTCTGTTCCAAAACACAGCAGAAACAGATGCTGGAGATCTGTGAGAGCTGCATTCGGGAAGAAACCCTCAGAGAAGTGAGAGATTCTCACTTCTTTTCCATCATCACTGATGATGTGGTGGACATCGCAGGGGAAGAGCACCTGCCTGTGTTGGTGAGGTTTGTCGACGAAGCTCACAACCTGAGAGAGGAATTTGTAGGCTTCCTGCCTTATGAAGCTGATGCAGAAATTTTGGCTGTGAAATTTCACACTACAATAACTGAGAAATGGGGATTAAACATGGAGTACTGTCGCGGCCAGGCTTACATTGTGTCTAGTGGATTTTCATCCAAAATGAAAGTTGTTGCTTCTAGACTTTTAGAGAAATATCCCCAAGCTATCTACACACTCTGCTCTTCCTGTGCCTTAAATATGTGGTTGGCAAAATCAGTGCCTGTTATGGGAGTATCTGTCGCATTAGGAACAATTGAGGAAGTTTGTTCTTTTTTTCATCGATCACCACAACTGCTTTTAGAGCTTGAAAATGTAATTTCTGTCCTCTTTCAGAACAATGAAGAAAGGGGCAAAGAACTGAAGGAAATTTGCCATTCTCAGTGGACAGGCAGGCATGATGCTTTTGAAATCTTAGTGGACCTCCTACAAGCACTTGTTTTATGTTTAGATGGTATAAATAGTGATACAAATGTTAGATGGAATAACTGTATAGCTGGCCGAGCATTTGTGCTCTGTAGTGCGGTAACAGATTTTGATTTCATCGTTACCGTTGTTGTTCTTAAAAATGTTTTATCTTTTACAAGAGCCTTTGGGAAAAATCTTCAGGGGCAAACCTCTGATGTCTTTTTTGCAGCCAGTAGCTTGACTGCAGTGTTACATTCACTAAATGAAGAGATGGAAAATATTGAAGTTTATCATGAGTTTTGGTTTGAGGAAGCCACAAATTTGGCAACCAAACTTGATATTCAGATGAAACTCCCAGGGAAATTTCGCAGAGCTCAGCACAGTAACCTGGAATCTCAGCTAACCTCTGAGAGTTACTATAAAGAAACTCTAAGTGTTCCAACTGTGGAACACATTATTCAGGAACTGAAAGATATATTCTCAGAACAGCACCTCAAAGCTCTTAAGTGCTTATCCCTGGTACCCTCTGTCATGGGACAGCTCAAATTCAATACGTCAGAGGAGCACCATGCTGACATGTACCGAAGTGACTTACCTAATCCTGACACACTCTCTGCTGAGCTGCATTGTTGGAGAATCAAATGGAAACACAGAGGGAAAGATATAGAACTTCCATCCACTATTTATGAAGCCCTTCATCTACCAGACATCAAGTTTTTTCCTAATGTTTATGCATTGCTGAAGGTCCTGTGTATTCTTCCTGTGATGAAAGTTGAGAATGAACGCTATGAAAATGGGCGAAAGCGTCTCAAAGCATACTTGAGGAACACTTTGACAGATCAAAGGTCAAGTAACTTGGCTTTGCTTAACATAAATTTTGATATAAAACACGATTTGGATTTAATGGTGGATACATATATCAAACTCTATACAAGTAAGTCAGAGCTTCCTACAGATAATTCAGAAACCATTGAAAATACCTAAGAGACTTTTAACCTAGACTTTCTCTTATATTTGATATTTGAAAAAAAACTTGTAAGAAATTTAAAAATATCTTACAGAAAAATTGTAAGGGTAGGCCACTTAATCACTGAATATCTTGACCTGTAGGCCTCCCATTGAGTACATTAGTCATTGATAATCTGCTTGTTTAAATGGCCTGTTCTAATGCCCATGCTTTGGAGACCTAACTGTTCTTCCAGAAGATAGCATTGAAAGTACCATGTTACAGTTGTATGTGATCTCTGCTAATGGCACTTTGGAATTGTTTTAGTTAAGTGATTTTAGACATTACGTTTATCACTGTGGATCCAATTGTCAGGTATTAAGTTATCAGATCTTTGAAAAAATAAAATTAGAGGAAGTATGGGAGGAAGGAATGCTTTTTGTAAAATGTTACAGTGAAGCTCATGACTGAATTTTGAATAGTAAGGGTTTTAAGTAAGCTATTAAAAATCTTTAAAGGACAGTTAAGAAAATGATCAGACTATAAGAGAAACATGTAAGCTTGTCAAACAAGGATTTTGGTGTAGATTTTCTCTTTATCAAATGAAGTTAAAGCAACAAGTTAAAATTAAAATGGAAGAGCCTGCCATTGTTCCACATCTGGTTATTGCTGTTTACATTCCTTTATTGAGCCTACGTCTTCGTAAGCTTTTTGGCAGGTATATGTTGAACACTTCAGTTTCATGGTCAAGAAAGGATCAGAGGCCATGGATACTGACAACTGATTTGCCTTGTGTTTTTCTGTCTTTTCCATGACTGTATCTACTGCCTCATCTTGATTTACAAGCAAAGCTTAGAAAACCTACAAAAATAAGTGTTTTGTAGTTTATCTAGGAATAATACAGAAAATATTGCTGTTATTTTTGGTGAAGAAAATCAATTTTGTATAGTTTATTTCAACCTAAATAAAATGTGAATTTTGTTTAAAAAAAAAAAAACTGATTTATGGTGATGATTGTGGCACTTGGTAAAGTTACTAAAAATCATTGAATTGTATTCATGCAATGAGTAAGTTTTATGATGTATAAAATATACTTTATTATTTTTATAAAGTTTATGTACCTTTTTCTGATTGTAAAGGGAATACATACTCATTATAAAAAGTATAACAAAATATAGAAAAGAAAATGATCAGTATCTATTAAGAGATAACATTTTGCTTATTTCCTTGTGTTGTGTGATTTACATAACTGAGATCATTCTTTATGTGTCATTTTAAATCCTAATTTTCTGACCAAACACTAAAAGCATTTAATCTTATCATTATAGCTTTTTAATACATATCAAAAGCTGACTAGGACTTCCCATCTTGCCAATGCAGGCGAGAGAAGAGACACAGGTTACAGCAATCCCACTGCTGGGCATACACACTGAGGAAACTAAAATTGAAAGAGACACGTGTACCCCAATGTTCATCACAGCACTGTTTATAATAGCCAGGACATGGAAGCAACCTAGATGTCCATCAGCAGATGAATGGATAAGGAAGCTGTGGTACATATACACAAAGGATACATTCGGATCAGTTCTAATGAGGTGGATAAGACTGGAGTCTATTATACAGAGTGAAGTAAGCCAGAAGGAAAAACACCAATACAGTATACTAACGCATATATATGGAATTTAGAAAGTTGGTAAAGATAACCCTGTATGCAAGACAGCAAAAGAGACACAGATGTATAGAACAGTCTTTTGGACTCTATGGGAGATGGCAAGGGCTGAATGATATGCGAGAATGGCATTGAAGCATATAAATTATCATATGTGAACCGAATCAGCAGTCCAGGTTCGATGCATGATACAGGGTGCTCAGGGCTGGTACACTGGGATGACCCAGAGGAATGGGATGGGGAGGGAGGTGCAAGGGGGGTTCTGGAAGGGGAACACATGTACACCAATGGTGGATTCATGTCAATGTATGGCAAAACCAATATAATATTGTAAAGTAAAAAAATAATAATAATTTTAAAAAAAAATAGAGACATGGATTAGATGCCTGGGTCAGGAAGATCCCGTGAAGGAGGGTATGGCAAACCACTCCAATTATTCTTGCCTGGAAAATCCCAGGTAAAGAGGAGCCTGGGGGGCTATAATCCATAGGATTGCAAAGAGTCGGACACGATTGAAACAACTTAGCCCACAAGCACAATAGCTGAGTAATATTTCATCATAGAGATTTGTCATAATTCATTCAACTACCCTCCACTGCTAAGTATTTCAATTTTATAAATAACATGTGCTAAGCATCTTTGTACCCAAAAAAATCACGAAGGCTTATTTTTCAACCTAGTTTATCCATTGTTCTTAGTATATCTTACAAGTCTCAAATTCGGAAATCTAACCTTTGAAATATGGACTTCTTTATCTTCAGGTAGTGAAGACAGCCCTGCTTAATCATAGAGAGTCACTCATGATTTCAACATAGGGTGCAGATGACAACAGAATTAAGCTGGTCAGCTGGGCCTGCTTGTGTCAGGACCTGGGATCTGCACCCAGAGAGCAAGGACTCCAGTGCTGCAAGAGATCTGAAGCAAGCCCAAGAACCCCAGCCTGTACGCCAAGGCAGTAAGTAGACACCTGGGTGTCAACAAGTTACCTGAGATCAGGAGTGAGCTGGAGTCTGCGAGCCAACAAATATCTAAGGAGAAAGAAGTCATCAGCTCTAGCAACCCCGACAGAATTTAAGGTAGATGAAAACACACCACCAGCAATGGAATTCATATGTGAGCCTAGCCCTAAGGCGGAAACTTACCTGCCCTCTCACCTGCTGTCCAAAAGGGCACTATGTATACCAGCAGATGGGAACCGGTTAACCCTCACACCTGTCCAGAGTAGAAGCCCTAAACTTTTAGGGTGTTACCACCCCACTGTCTTGCTTTGAGAAACATCTTTTAAATAAATAATTTCAAAGCTAATGACAAATGGAAACTGATTTCAAATGCTGTGTGAAACAAAAGTATTCATTTTTTCATCCTTCAGTGAAATTAACCATATATGTTCTAAAATTGACTATGCACAAATCTCAGTTAATATACGAGAAACTATTGAATTGCACATTTTGAATAGGGGAATAGTATGCGAATTATATTACAGTAAAACTGTTTACACTTTAAATTAGAAAGGTGAAAAAAATGTGCTGTGATGGGCTCCATTTCAACTTCTAGAAGATGAGGCCTGTGTAAACTTCTACCCAAGTTCAAAATCTATCCCATCTGCTTCCCAGTGAATCCAAGGTTTCTACACTGAGGACTGATCCTCTGTGTCATTCTACTCTTTCATCCAACCCTCAAAGTCCCATGGGAGACCCTACAGAATGGTGGTTAAGAAAACTGTGCCACTTGCCCCCAGGGAATTAGCACACAGTCATTAAAAGGTCTGTGAAGAAATGGGCAAACAAGCTGTAGACTCCACATACTACATGCATATCATTACAACCACATAGGAAAAACCTACGCAAAAAAAAAAAAAAGTTTAAAAGAAATCAAATTAAAATACTAACAGCAGTGTAGGAGAAAGGTGAGAATGAAAGTGATTTTTCTCTAAAGATTTGCTTTGTAATATTTCCTTCCCATCAAAAGATAATATTTCATGGTTTTTCCTAGAGGGATGGGATGGAGGTGGAAGATGAGAAGGAGGTTTAAGAGGGAAGAGACTTATGTATAACTCTCGCTGATTCACGTTGATGTATAGCAGAAACAAACACAGTGTTGTAAAGCAATTATTCTCCAATTAAAAGTAAATAAACTAACAAAAGAGTTCTGTAATCTCAAAAAAGATAACATTCCATGGTTTTTAATGATAAGTTACTCTGTGAGAGATAACACCACCTTCAGTTCTGCTCATAAATTTTACTCTAGAAGACCTGCTTTTTTCCTGTGACAAAAGGAATCCAGGAAAATATGAAACCTCAGAGTACTATGAGGGCTTAAAGAGGAGAAAAGACCTAACAGAGGGAAGGGGAATAAATAAAATTGCCTTTTCTGCTTGTTTGGAGTTTTTGTTTTAACCATATGAAAGAAAATTAAGTCAATTTGAGATTATAACTATGTAGGACAATTTGCTTTATCTTTCCTTATCTTGGTCTCATCTATTTTGAAATATTTTCTTTATGAATTTACCAAATACTGAATGCTAATCTTTTTGCTCTCAAAGAGAAATTTTGTGCCAGGTGCTGTGCTCAGTCGTGTCCGCTCTTTGCGATCCTAAGGATCCTAAAGGACTGAAGCCCACCAAGCTCCTCTGTTCATGGAATTCCCCAGGCAAGAATACTGGAGTGGGTAGCTGTGCCCTGCTCTAGGGGATCTTCCCAACCCAGGAATCAAACTATGGTCTCTTGCCTTGTAGGCGGGTTCATTACCAGTTGAGTTGCTAGGGAAGCCAAAGCGAATTTAATCCTTTCATATCGGCAATGTGAACACCAAAATAAAACAAACACAAAGAAAAGCCTTTATCCAGACACCATAACTTGATGCAAAGCACAAGTGTCACCTTATGCTTCAGCTTGCTGCATGTTTGATCCACACTGAAAAAGGTATTGTACAGTATAAGGCCATTTATTCTGTCCTGGGGCTGACAGGTGGTTTCAGTTCTGCTTAAATTAAGCTTGTAGTGTAACAGAAGGGGTCTTAAAATTATGTAAGTGAACTGTTACCTTGAAAATGAGAAAACTAAGGTCCAGAGAAGCGAAGACCTACATTAGCCAGGTCAGTGGCAGAACAGGATCAAATGACAGGCCTCCTGTTTTGTAGCCCAGTGCCAGGCCTTCCCAGAGAGGGCCTTCCAGTGCCTTGTCCTCATCTCTACTCATGATTCCTTCTAAGTAAACCTGATCCAGCTCTGGATTTCTACTCCCAGGGCTGTCTTGATTCAGAGGCGAGCCAGGTCCAGACCTGTCCTGCTGGAACCAGGACACGTCTGAGCAGTTGAGGTGGTAGATCTGAGTGGTTTCAGAGCACAAGCAGATCTGGTTAGCTCACTAGTCACTGGATAATTCTGCCTGTCACTGTTCAGGGGCCAATACCACCAACTCTCCTCCCAAGTAACAAACAGAAAATGCTCAGTCATAAGCATAACACTAGAGGTCCCAAGAATCTCTGTCAAGTTGGTTAGGATAGACTGTTCACTTGAGAGATGAGGCTAGGGAAGCCCCTGGCCCACTCTCTGACATCTCTGACATTCAGAAGGATGCATTAGTTCAGGGAAGACAAAGGGATCCTGTGTGGTAGCTGAAAGAGGAAGGTGATAACTGTCCCCGAGAAAGGTCTGGATGTTCTCTTTTGAGAGTCAGACTAAAATGGTATGGCCAGGAGTGAAAGAGTCTTCAAAAGGGAAGGTACCCCATGCTTTTGCAGTCTTCTCTCTGGTTCCTGCTATTCATCAAGCGGAGAGCCGCAAAGTGTCCTACAACATCAGCAATATTTTTCCAGCACATTTGAGGTGTACCTTGAAGGACATAAACAAGAGCAGCAACAGCAAAAAAACAAACAAACAGTGTTTTCATATGTTTTAAGAATCAGCAAGATTATATATTCCACTGAAGAGTTTTAACCAATTCTTCTGATCTTTTGTTAAGGTTTAACCAAATATTCATAGGTAACTGCTGAATTCCCCTAATCTAACAGAATTGTTTTCATGTGAAAATTGAAGAGTAATCATTTAAAAGCATACCTTAAAATGGAGTACACCAACTCTACTGAAGGTTTAGTTCAATGGATAAGAATATTTCTCTAATGGATTAAAAAAGCAAAACTAGAAGTGATCTTGTTGTTGTTTAGTCACTAAGTCATGTCCAACACTGCAACCCCATGAACTGCAGCACACCAGACCTCCCTCTCCCTCGCCATCTCCCAGAGTTTGCCCAAGTTCATGTACATTGAATCAGTGATCTTAGAGATTGTTTAATTTAATCCCTTTATGTTAAAATGCTCTTTTTGCCCCTGCCACACCACATAGCTTGCGGAATCAAAGTTTGCCTACGAGGGATCAAACCCAGGCCCACATCAGTGAAAGCCCCAAGTTGTAACCACTGAACCACCTGGGAATTTCCCAAATGCTCTTTTTTTAAAAATTGGAAGATTCAGCCTAAATTATTTTTGCAAAAATATGTTAGCATAGATTGGTAAAACTAAAGCATGCTATTCACAACTTGAAGATAGATGAAGGTCTTATTTCAAAGCCATGATATAGATTGACTATATAAATTTGTAATATTGGAAAATTGGATTTAATTATTCTGACAAACCAAACTAGCATTTATAAAGTTACAAGGAAATAGGGCAAAATAGGTGCGCTTCCAGCTGTAAAATGGGATGTAATATACAGCATAAGGAATATAGTCAGTAATACTGTAATAAATTTGTATGGTGACAGATGGTTACTGTACTGCTGCTGCTGCTGCTGCTGCTGCTGCTAAGTCACTTCAGTCGTGTGTCCGACTCTGTGCGACCCCATATACGGCAGCCCACCAGGCTCTCCCATCCCTGGGATTCTCCAGGCAAGAACACTGGAGTGGGTTGCCATTTCCTTCTCCAATGCATGAAAGTGAAATGTGAAAGTGAAGTAGCTCAGTTGTGTCCGACTCTTAGCAACCCCATGGACTGCAGCCTACCAGGCTCCTCCATCCATGGGATTTTCCAGGCAAGAGTACTGGAGTAGGGTGCCATTGCCTTCTCCATTACTGCACTTATGATGATCATTTTTTAATACATTTAAATGTTGAATCATTATGTTGAACACCTGAAACTAACATAAGTCAATTATACTTCAATTAAAAAAAAAAGAAAAGAAAAGAAATCATCTCTAATTCATGAGCTTCATCTGATTATTCAGAAAATATTTTTGTGCAGTACAGAATGTGTCACTGTTTAAATTATCTTACCAGAATAAAAAAACATGTTTTAAGTATTTAAAAACATACGTGTATGCATACATATGACTTCTATGTATCATTTAAAAATAAAAATGAAACACTTCTAACAGATCCACTTGAGGAATTTTAAGAAGGGATGGATTCAGTAATTTTATCATCATCATCCTCTTTTTTAATTATTCATGAACTGGAAAATAAAGATGATTCCTGATTTTATAGTTTTAAATGTTTTCTCAGTGTATTCAAGGGCAGGAAGAAAACTTAGGCGATGTATCTAATACATTGGATCTCAGGATAAATATTTATATATACTCATAGAGTGAGCTAATTAATGAGAGTAATGAAGGGAAATCTAGCAGGAATTAACATAAAAGCCTTTTCATACTGTTTCATAACCTCAGATATGCAGATGACCCCACCCGTATGGCAGAAAGCGTAGAAGAGCATCTTGATGAAAGTGGAAGAGGAGAGTTTAAAATCTGACTTAAAACTCAACATTCAGAAAACTAAGATCATGGCATCCCGTCCCATCACTTCATGGCAAATAGATGGGGAAACAATGGAAACAGTGACAGACTATTTTGGGGGGCTCCAAAATCACTGCAGATGGTGACTGCTGCCATGAAATTAAAAGACACTTGCTCCTTGGAAAAAAAGCTATGACCAACATAGACAGCATATTAAAAAGCAGAGACATTACTTTGCCAGCAAAGATCTGTCTAGTCAAAGCTATGGTTTTTCCAGTAGTCATGTATGGATGTGAGAGTTGAACCATAAATAAAGCTGAGCACTGAAGAATTTATGCTTTTGAACTATGGTGTTGGAGAAGACTCTTGAGAGTCCCTTGGACTGCAAGGACATCCAACCTGTCCATCCTAAAAGAGATCAGTCCTGAATATTCATTGGAAGGACAGATGTTGAAGCTGAAACTCCAATACTTTGGCCACTGGATGCGAAGAACTAACTTATTAGAAAAGACCCTGATGCTGGGAAGGATTGAAGGCGGAAGGAGAAGGGGATGACAGAGGATGAGATGGTTGGATGGCATCACTGACTCAATGGACATGAGTTTGAGCAAGCTCCAGGAGTTGGTGATGAACAGGGAAGCCTGGCATGCTACAGTCCATGGGGTGCAAACAGTTGGGCACAACTGAGTGACTAAACTGAACTGAACATAAAAACTTATATTCGAGTTTTTTAAAAGTTGCATCACTAGGAATTTTTAGCTTAGACAAGAGAAAGCATAAGGAGGATGATACAGCTATTTTCACATACTTAATACATATTCAGAAAAAGAAGAATTGACCTTGCTCTAAAAGTTAGAACTAGGAGACCAGTGGGAGGTAAATGTTGGACTATAATGAGAAATAGTTTATTTCAATTACAATTGAATGCTGAAGAATGGGTATCTCAAAATATTTTTGAGTACGTAAACTCCTGAAAGGAGTTCTTCACTGGGAGGACTGATGCTGAAGCTGAAGCTCCAGTATTTCAGTCATCTGATGCAAACAGACAACTCATTGGAAAAGTCCATGATGCTGGGAAACATCGAGGGCAAGAAAAGAGGGCATCAGAGTATGAGATGGCTGGAAGGCATCACCGATGCAATGGACATGAACTTGGGCAGAGTCTGGGAGATGGTGAGGGACATGGAGGCCTGGCATGCTGCAGTCCCTGGGGTCACAAAGATTCAGACTCGACTGGGCGACTGAACAACAACAAACGTCTGAATATGGTCTAAAGTTTATTGCTACATAATAGAAAAATTGTGGCAATATAACAAATTAAAATCAAAGTATATAGTATGTAGTAATCTTGGGACTTACCTGAAGGTCCAGTGGTTAGAACTCTGTGTTTCCACTGCAGGAGGTATTGTTTCATCTCTGGTTGAAGAGCTAAGATCCGGCATGCAGAATTTCATAGCCAAATAAAAGAATTTTTTAATAAAATTAAAAAGTATACAGTTAATCTGATAAGTCTTTTTAATAAAAAAATACTTTTTTTAAAACTTTTTAACCATATCTTTTAATACTGAAAAAAATTGACTTTTATTTATCCACATTGCTTTGAACTTTAGGCTGTATGTCGACTATTAAAGAAAAGCCTACATATGGGGAATGCCTGCTGACTGCAAAAGAGTACTTGTTTCACTGCAAGCCATATTCAGTTTTAGGCCACCTAAGAAACCTATCAACCCAGAGCATCCCATGACACAGTTTAAAATGCTTTCCTCTAGGGATGATACTTCGACTATTGGAAAGATATAATATGTATTACATGTCTGAATTCTTCAAATGCAGTGCTTTTCCCCTAACCATACAAGAAAGGAAAGTAATGCAGTTTCACTAATACATGCCTACACACATAACTTGTGCTTGTGCTTAGTCGCTCAGTCATGTCCTTTTCTCTGTGACCCCATGGACTGTAGCCCGCCAGCCTCCTCTGTCCATGAGGATTCTCCAGGCAAGGTTACTGAAGTGGGTTGCCATGCCCTCTTCCAGCGGATCTTTCCAACCCAGGTATTGAACCCACATCTCCTGAATTGCAATCAGATTCTTTACCGTCTGAGCCACCAGGGAAGCCCACATACATACTTAAAGAAATACATATGGATAATTAAAAGGTAAAAATAGTGAAATTCTGGAATCCTTCATTCTAGAGTATTCAGAGGTCATTGCTATATATTTGTATATTCAAAACCAGCAAATAAAATAGAAATTCTGTAGTATATTTGCTCTCTTTTTCATGTTATATTGTTTTAAATATATGTAATGATTACTTATAATGAAATATAGTCTGGTTAGGTCTTTGACATTTTGTAAAAAATAATTCTCTCCTGTTTCTTAGTTCTTTACCCTGTGATATTAGGATATTCCTGACCTTATTCCCACATACCACCACTTTAAATTAAACAATTTATAGGCATGCGTCCAATCTACTTGAATGCCTTGTTTCAAATTACAGGCTGAGGCTTTAGCAAATTCCTTAAAGTGGAATTTAAGAAAATCTTCAACATTCTGTAAGTCATATCCTATTCAATCCTATTTTCAGTCTTTTTTTCCACAGCAGAAAAATCCCCGAGTTATGCAGTGTTCCAGAGCATCCTCCTTTTTATTTAATTATTTTGGAGGATGAAAAGCTTTTTCATAGCACCCCCACAAAATCTGTTATACCAAGCACCACACAGCCACACAGCACGTTGAGCCCAACACAATGCCTGCAATTGTGGCTTTCCTCTTCGACTTCTTGTCTCTCCATCCTTGGGGCCCATGTTTGTACACATTCCCTCTTCTGAACACAGGTTTAACAGTCACATATCTCGTAACCACACACATCTCCCTAAACCCATCTCAGTGTGTTGGAAAGTTGTTCCTTCTGCACCAGCACATATGAACTCTTCCTCAATCCCACATGAACTGCTTCGGTCATGAGATGGTAAGAGGGGCCATGCTAACAAAGAACTATCAACAATTCTGAAGCCAAAGTCATCTGTTTTGGTAACGACTTCTAGAAATATAACTGACTTAAACCTTTTTTTAATTAAAGTGTTGTTGGTTTACACTGTTGTGTTAGTTTCTGCTGTACAGCAAAATGAATCAGTTATACATATACATATGTCTGCTCTTTTTTAGCTTCTTTTCCAATATAGGCCATTACAGGGTATTGAGTAAAGTTCCCTCTGCTATACAAGATCCTTATTATTATCTATTTTATAGATAGTAGTGTGTATGGCCTCCACTCCAGTATTCTTGCCTGAAAAATTCCATGGACAGAGGAGCCTGGCGGGCTACAGTCCAATGGATTACAAAGAGTCAGACATGACTGAGCAACTAATCACACAGAGTGTGTATATGTCATGCCCAATCTGCCTCTTCCCTCTCTGTTGCCCCTGGTAACCATAAGTTTATTTTTCTACATCTGTGACTCTATTTCTATTTTGTAAATAAGTTCATTTGTACCATTTTTTTTTTTAGATTTCATGTATAAACGATATCATATGATTTGTCTTTCTCTGATAACTAACTTAATAACTACTTTCGACAAGTGATTTCATTCAGATATCCACCCAGGTATACCGCTGGCAAACAGCTTAATCCAGAAGATACCACTCAAACTTAGACTCTGTTTGTTTGTTTTTAGGTTTGTGAGAGTTGTTTTCGTGTTTGTTTTTGTGATTTCACTGAAACCTTTAAAAATGTTCTCCACCAGTGTTACTTCAGCTATGCTGCCCAGACACAGAGTATGAGAGGATTATCAATTTGTCCCAGTGCTGACCAAGTGTGATCCCTGAAGTCACTCTCGCGTCTGTCAGAAGTGTTGCCCTCCTGGGCAGCTCTGAGTGACTGTGCTTCACCTGAAGAAAGACCAGTTTCTTTATCACAAATTCTGTGAATCTTGTTACTGAACAAGTCTCTTCCTTGCCAGAAAGATCAAATCCATGTGTAGGGCCCACCTGTAGCAAGTATGTAGGACTTCAAAGTACGTGGACTCATCTCATGACTTGACTTGTCTTATTTTTCTCACTATGTCTTTTTTATGACTCTGTCATTTTGTATATTTTTCTGAGCTGCCTAAAATTCTCTCTGAAGGTGTAAGTCAATAAACTAATTTCACACCAATTTATTATTCTGCACTACATAGAAAGAGGTCTGACTGAATTCATTTCAAAGAACCAGTCTTATTCAGGGGCGTTTATTTAAAAGTTATGTAGAGTGCTGCTTTCTGGGAGTCGTCAAAATTTTAAAGTTCATCACAGGACTTCCCTGGTGGTCCAGTGGCTAAGACTCAGCACTCCCAATACAGGGGCTCAGGTTCAATCCCTGGTTAGGGAAACTAAGAGCCTGCAGGCCCCAGTGAAGACCCTGTGTACTGCAACTAAGACCTAGCACAGCCAAAAAAAAAAGTTCATTACCAATGGTCTCTCCCTGTTACCCCTCCTCTGTTTTTTGTAGAAAGAGGATTGAAAAGACAATTGGAAAGAAAGGAGAATATTAGACATACAAATTTAAGTTCATCTTAAAAAGAAAAGAGAATGTTAAAAGGAAAAAGAGAAAATTGGACATACAAATTCAAATTCATTTATTTGTAAATATGTCATGTATATTTAAAAGAATGTAGCATTTAAAAAAATTAATTTATTTATTTTAATTGGAAGATAATTACTTTACAATATTGTGATGATTTTTGCCATACATCGACATAAATCAGCATTGTTTTAAACAGACAATTGTGGTACTAAAGAAGACTCAGAGTCCCTTGGACTTCAAAAAGGTCAAACCGGTCAATCCTAAAGGAAATCAACCCTGAATATCCATTGGAAGGACTGATGCTGAAGCTGAAGCTCCAATGCTTTGGCCACCTAATGTGAAGAGCTAACTCATGGGAAAAGACCCTAATGCTGGAAAGATTGAAGGCAAAAGGAGAAGAAGTCAGCAGACGATGAGATGGTGAGTTAGCATGACTGACTGAATAGACATGAATTTGAGCAAACTCTGGGAGATGGTGAAAGACAGGGAAACCTGGCATGTGGTAGTCCATAGGGTTGCAGAGTCAGACACGACTTAGTGACTGAACAACAATAATGTGCATTGTTTTATTGAACTAGTGTTCTATTATTCTGGGTGAATTGCTAGAATTCGTACTCAATTTTATAAAAACTAGAGGCTAAACAGACGAAATATCTAGTAAATAAATTTAAAATGTGAATTATCTTAAATGCACTGGAGAAGGTAGGTTATGTCCTATATACAGTTTAATCTCAAATCAATGTCTCCCTTAATTGTCTGGACCTTTTAGAACATTATTTCATTTGGTGGGTGGTTTGAGACCTTAGATTTGCTTTTAGTTTGAAGGTGACTAAGATGTTTAGTGGAGGAAGGGGAAGAGTAACTGGTCATTGATACTTGGTGGTAGAATTAAAGAAGGGTGAAGAGTTCTTAAAAATCAGACATGTTTATTATGGAAATGGAACGCTTTTCTTTTTTTAAGGTTTGGCTGAGGCATGCAGCTTGTGGAATTTTAGTTCCTCAACCAAAGATTGAGCCAAGGTCCTTGACAGTGAAATCGTAGTCCGAACCACCTGACCACCAGGGAATTCCCAGAAAAAGAATGCTTTTGTAAGAGGATTTGCTACCAAAATTATCACTGAAGAGAATGTCTTGTAACTAGATCAATAGAATAGCATTATTGAACATTATCTATAATATGATTTCTATGTGCATATATTTCTATGTGCACAAGTGGACCCTTACCTTCGTGTTAATAAACAGGATGCAATTTAAAGAAAAGGCGGTGATAGTTTGGTGGAGAATAAAAACTCAATGTGAATCTCAGCCTCTCTCCACTGCAGCCCTACCTTCCCATTTTCTTGCTGCCCATCTTGGACGATGAGGCCCTTGCAGGTTTGACTTTAGAGTAAATTATATGTTGACTTTCACCACTTGTTTTGGGGACTTAGTAAAATCCTCAAACTCTTGAGTAACTGGCTTCTGCCCTCATTGGGCAGATGTAGCAGAGCTAACACTAGAGTTCACTAATCTTGTGGTTGTCATCACTTATTATTATAACTGATTGTTCTTCTGGAGGAGGCAAACCTTGATTTTCTACTGTTGACTGTTGTTGCCAAATCTTAACTCCGACTTTCTGTGGTTTCTCTGATCTGATTACTTTAACTCTCCCCTTTACTCCCTGCTTAAAACTAAAAACCTTCAGTCCTTATGTAAATTGACATTGTGCAATTTTTGTATTTCACAAAATAAATTCTCTATAATCTCATCTTGTTATCTATTACAAACTTTGCTAAAGGTAAAACAAACATCTTAACCAGGTGCTTGAAGTGCAATGCTCAGTCTCCTCTAGTCATTTTAGCACAATCTAATTTTATTACGAACTATATATCACATAAAATCATAGCTACCATATCGCCCTCAAGAACCTCCAGTTGTCCTTTCATCTACAGACCCTGCATTTCCTTTTGAGAAAAAGGCAGCATTTTGTGGCCTCTGATTACTTTGGCTCAACCCATAAGCAGCACTAACAATAGACTAATTGTCAGTGAAATTAGCCTATTATCTGTCATTCTCTCCCCTCCTCCACTTTCTAGCTAAGTGCAGCATCAAGGGCGAACTCTGCTGCGGACTTGAAACAAATTGTTTCATCTCTGAGTCTCAGGTTTTTCCTTTGCACATGTTGCTGTGCTTCCTGTGTTTCCTTGTGCTTCTAATCCTAACCCTAACCCTAAGCGTAACCCTAACCCTAAAGGAAGCACAGCACAGCAACATGCATATCTTGGGTTTTAGTCTAAGTGGGTCCAATTCTTCTGACAGAGTCGGCACTCAATAAGTGTGAATTTCTTTGCTCTCAAAGAAGGAGCTTGTAGGTAACTACAAACATGTATTGGCACACAATACATGTTTTTTAAAAATCACTCTCCCATATAACTATCAAAATGTTGGGAAAAAAAAAAAAGTACGTCCAAATTAAGCTTGGGGAAAAAAAGGTTTTAAAATTTGTGCCCACATTTAACTTCAACTTGACTTTCAAATGATGATAAATTCATTCTCAAAGCATTTTACACTTCTCCTTGATAGTATTTCGTCACAATATTACAACTGTAATTAAATGCCTTGGACCTAGGCGTTTTGGAGTTCTATCTTGAAAGGAGGGACTGTGCCTGTCTTGGGCACTTCTCTACCCCCAGTTGACCCACTGTAGATGATCTCAATAAATATTCGAGCAGTCAGTGAGTGAGCATTATAGTGTGTGTCTCTTTTTAAGCAGTACTTCTGAAAAGCTGTCGGTCAATCACTTTGAAAGGGATTTTTTTTTGTTGTGATGTGGACCATTTTAAAGTCTTCATTGAATTTGTTACAACACTGCTTCGGTTTTATGTATCAGTTTTTTTGGCCATGAGGCCATGAGGCCATGAGGCATGTGGGATCTTAGCTCCCCAACCAGGGATCAAATCTGCACCCCTTACATTGGAAGACAAAGTCTCAACCACTGAACCACCAGGGAAGTCCCTGTAAGGTCAATAATTTTGAATCTTTTTCTCTTTCTGATGACAGTGAAGTTATCACTCATCCTTTCTCCCCATTTCCAAATGCTCTTCACTTGGCATTATCTCATTAAAAGAATCCCTTTTTCGTTGATCTTTCTTCTTCTCTGGAAATAAATGATTCAGTAATTGGAGGAGATAGGCTAAAAGACAAAGGATTCTACTCAAATAAATGCTATTGCAAAATCATTTTATTAAAGCAAGACTCTTGACATGTGAAAACATGACCCTTGTGTTTTTGTCTAGCAATGTTAGGTTTTTACCTGTTACAACTTCGTAAAAGATGTGCACTGATATATCCTTAGGACACTCAGTAAATGTTCTCAAAACATTTTCCTAAAAGAGGGAAAGCATGTATTTAGATACACTTGATTTTAGTTTCTATCTTTTACTAAGCAAAAAAAAAAAAATCTACATTTTTTGACACTTTCCCTTCATTATTTACGTGAAAATTCATTGGAAAATTTATCTTAAAATCCATACATAGAACAGAGGAACAGATTTAATGTTTCAGTGAAGCTGAGGACAGGGAATGGAAAGAATGTATAATGGCTTTGAATTCTTCAACTGCTTTCTTCCCTGGGAGTGAGGGCTTGAGGGGGGGGTGTGAGGCTTTTCTCTAAGAGTTATTGTGATAGGATCTTTTGACAAAAGCAGCTCTTTTTTATTGTTTTTCAGGCCCTTATGGGTTGGGATAAGGATTTATGGGGATGGAACCATGCAGATTGAACACTTGAGCTGGGAATTTTTATATTTCAAAGAAATTTCTGAAGAACATGAGATTCTTTTGTTTTGCAAAACAGTTTGAAAAACATTCTTCTAAATCTGAATAGGAGCAGTTTCCATCTTACTCTGGCCTCTAAAACAAGGCTTTCTGTGTACTTACGAATTACCTTGAAGTTGTAAAGAATAAACATTCAGTGAGTGTGGGGCTGAGCTCAGGGACTGCATGTCTACCAATAGGTTGTGAAATTCTTATGAACAATAAACTATGCTTCAAGAAACACTATTTTAAGAAAGAAGTGGGCAACTGGGTTTTAGCTAGGCTTCAACTCCACTTTTCCTGATTTTCCTTCTCCATTTCCAATCAGACTGGTTCCCAGATTACCTTCCCATATATTCTCCATCTGCTTCTCATCAGGATCTGCCTACCAGGGAAGATCGATGATAGTATATAGCCTCCCAACTCCCAGCCCATGTACTTGCTCCTCAGTCCCATCCTGCACTTCTCTTTGTAGCCCACTTGCTTGTGGTGGTCTCAAAATAGTTTTCTATCTCACTTCATTCTTTTGTGTCCACAGACTCACTGTTAATATTTATCCAGGCATTTTGTACTGGATCTCTGTGAACCACAATGACTATCTAAGAATGAATCAAGAGTGAGGTAACCAAGGAAACCACATCCAGGAAGAAGAATAATAGGAACTAGGATGTTAAGCTTAGAAAAGATTTAGATGTGATTTGATAGCTGTCACTGAGAGAATGGATGTCCTGTAGAAGTTAGCTTAAATCATTTTGTAGAGTTCCACAACTCTTAAGTAGGACCACTGAGTAAAAGTTACACAAAAGTAGATTGTGGCTAAGGAGAAATAAAAACTTCCTAATAAAGTTATAGTCTTGCAAGTTACAAGAATCCATTCACTAGGAGTGTTCAATTTGGTAAATGAAAACATTCTGTTAGTGAGGTTCAGGATTCATTCATTTGTGGATGGTGCCCCAAACAGAGGTGATATAAAGATAAATAAGACACGTTTTGTGTTTTGGAGAAGCTCAAAGTCCAGCAGAGAATTGGACATGTGAAAATATACTGAAGAAGAGCATGTTGGGTCCAATAGCAGAAGAGTAGACAGTGTTGCAGCCCTCAATTGGCATCAATTATGGCAGATGAGTGAGCAAGTTTCGGAGATTCTAGACCTTGGACTTTGAGCTACCCTAGCTGACACCAAGTGGAGTGGTAACAAGCTTTCCCCAACCCTCAAGCCCTGCCCAAGCTGCAGATTTTAGATATATTGAATATATATATATGTGTGTGTGTGTGTGTGTGTGTGTGTGTGTGTGTGTGTATAGAATGGTTTAAGCACTAATTTTTAGGGTGATTTGTTAGGAAGTGACAGATAACTAGAACAAGGATGAAATCAATTAATCTGTACAAAAAACATTAAAAAATGCTTAGCACAAAGTAATTACTCAATAAATATTACGTATTATGGTTATTTTATTATCAGGTTATGAAAATGATGTTATTTAAAAAATGTTCTATATCATGATATTGCTCCATGAACTGCCTGCTCATATTTTCTGCCTTTTTCACATGCTTTTCCTCTTTCCCCACTGTCTCCCCTACTGTTTGCATTGCTCATGGCCACATGGAACATGCCTACAAGGAGCTAAGTATTTCACATTTACAATATGCTTATCCTTTCCCTGGACTATTGCAGTATGCTCCCTCCTGGTCTACCACTTTTAGATTGTCCCTCTGATTCGTTCTTTCACACAACAGCCAGAAAGATTTTTTAAAAATTCTAGTCTGACCATATCACTCTTCTTCTTAAAATCTGTTGATGATACCCCACTGTTCTTAGGACACATCTCCCAACCTGTGACTTCAAGCCCTGGCGATCTGCCCTCTATTCAACTCCCCAGTTTTATGTCCTTAGCTCACTGCACTACAACTAGTCTGACCTGCCTGTACCTATTCTCCTTTCTGCCTGTGGTCCTGGAACACACTATTTATTCCAGTCTTTTGGTTCCTTAAAGAGACTTTTCATTGGTTTAACTCCTCCCTGGCCTTGAGGCTTCACCTTAAGTTTTACTTTCTCAGGGAAGGCCCTATGTTCCATGTGCTTCTTAACATCAAATAAACAATAGTTTGCGTAATTATTTGTTCAACATCCGCCTCACAAAGGCAGGGATGATTATTTCTGCACAGAGAGAGAGAGAGAGTTCACATATATCTCCTGAACCCCACACACGCATAGCGTGCCAAACTGTGTTCAGAGCAGTTCATTTGTCACAACTGGTAAACCTACCTTTGACACATCTTAATCACTCAACATCCATAGTTTGCATTAATAAGTTGTTCTTGGTATTATATATCCTATGGGATTGGACAAATATATAATGACATGTAATGCTCATATCCTATGTCCTAGGGTAGTTTCACTGCCCTAAAATTTCTCTGCGCTCTGCCCAGTCTTCCTCTCAAACCACAGGCACCCACGGATCATTTTCCTATCTCCACAGTTTTGCCTTTTCAGAATGTTATATAGTTGGAATCAAACAGTATGTCAGGCACCTAATTTTTCTCTTTTTTTGGCCACACCTCCTAGCTTCCAGGATCTTAGCTCCCCAATGAGGAATGGAACCTGGGCCTCTGGCAGTGAAAACACAGTCTTAACCACTGAACTGTCAGGGAATTCCCCAGGCTCCTAGTTTTAACTAACACTTACCTACTCCTGGAACTCAAAGAGTTCATCATTAAATAGTTTAGGATTCAGAAGGAATATAAGAAGAAGGAGAAGATAGAGAGAAAGAAAAAGTATGAGAGCCAAAGATAGAGAGCCAAAAAGTATGCTAGGCACTGTGACAGAGTGCTTTAGCTAGTTACAAAAAAAGTGTTAGTCAATTAGTCATGTCTGACTCTTTGCGACCCCATGGACTGTAGCCTGCCAGGTTCCTCATTCCATGGAATTCTCCAGGCAAGAATACTGGAGTGGGTAGCCATTCCCTTCTCCAGGGAATCTTCCCAACCCAGAGGTTGAACCCAGATCTCCTACATTGCAGGCAGATCCTTACCATCTGAGCTACCAGGCAAGACCCTCAGCTAGGTAAAGTGTAGGTCAATCAAGAAATCCTAAAGGAAAAAAAAAAAGACTTCCCTGGCAGTCCAGTGGTTAAGACTTCTCGTGGGTTCAATCCCTGGTCAATGAACTAAGATCCCGCGGGCCCCAGAACATAGCCAAAAAAAAAGAGAAAAAGATAAGATATCCTTCCTTAATGAACTGGTACCTTAACTGAGCAAGCAGGATTTAACAAGTTGGTGATGTCCAGAGAAGTTTGTTTTCCAAACAAAGCAAACAACACAAGCAATTACATGGATGTTAGAGGGGGGAAAAAAGACAAACATTTTTTAAGAAACAGGAAATGCAGCACAGATTTTATTGGATTTAACTCTCACAACAACCTCGGCAAGAAGGTACTTTTAACCAAGACACAGAGAAGTCATGAAGCTCTTAAGAAGCAAGCTGGGATTTGAACCCCTGATCCAGGAGAGAAGTACTTGACTGCTGCACTATGAGCAGAACCTTCTGATTTTGCAAAAATCAGATAATAACAACTTGCCCTAGGACAGCAGCAGATGGGTTCAGTGAAGTGAACAGATTTGAGCACTACTAAAGAAACAAGAGTAAAAGGACTTTGCTATTGACTGAAAAAAAAGCAGGAAAAAAGGGGAAAAGAGAGTATTAGTGTGCTTTGAGCCCAAGGAACAGAAGACTCAACTAAAAGTGAAGTATGTCAGAGGCAAGCGGCTGGGGGAAGGTTTGGAAATCCAGGTTATCACTGAGGACCATCCTCAGCTAAGATACCTCCTCCAGTAATTGCCCTGTTTTTCTCTTTTCCAAAACAACCAAACTTATAATTTTCTCTTTACATTTCTTTGCTTCTCTCTCATTTACTCCAGTCTGGCTTCTGTCATCATTCAACCATAAGGGCTGATGTCACAAAATTTGATGTGCACATTTCAGCTTTTGAAAGGACAACTTTAGCCCAGATACTCCTCCTGAGAGAGCCTTATATCCCCAAACTTAATGACATGTCTATTTGGATATTCCACGGTTGCCCCAAACTCAGGATGGTCCAAACAGAACTCATCATCCTCCATTTGGGTGAACTACCAATAATTACCCAGAGAAGAAATACCTAGGCGAGTTCTTTTCATTTTTAAAACAGCTTTATTGAGGTATGATAGACATACTTCAATAAACTAAAAATAGTTACTCATCTGCATTTAAAAATACTTACTCAAACTATAGTTTGTCACTTTACTGTCACCATGTAAAATTTTAGTTTACATAAAATTCTAAAAATTTTATATAGAGTCACATAGCATGTACTCTTCTTTTACTCAGTGTAATTATTTTGACATTCATTCATTATCCATTCATTCATTAAATACTAAGTATCCACTCTATGCTAGGCACTGTTCAAGGCACTGGACACACAGAAGTAAACAAATCAGACATGTGCCTGGTCTCTAGGAGCTTAGAGCCTACTACAATGTGCTCTCTCACCCTCTAAGAAGAATCTATAACACTCTCCCTCCTTTAACTTATTCAGCAATTCAATTTGACTTGTTGTTAAACAATACTACAACATTAAAGGAATTTTTAAAAGAAAAACATTTTATCTAAAATAGCTAGATCTATGGGAATTCCCTGGTGACCCAGTAGTTAGGAATGTGTGCTTTCACTGCCTTGGGCCCAGATTAATTCCTTGGTCAGGGAACTCAGATCCTGCAAGCTGCATGGGGTGGCCAGAAAAAAAAATTTTTTTTAAATAGCTATAGATTCTCATAATTGTTTTGATTTTTCCATGTGCTGTATGTTCATATATAAAAACTGGAAACAAACTAAATGTTTGTCAGTATGCACTTTCCTAGTGGCTTAGACTATAAAGAATCTACCCATAATGCAGGAGACCTGGGTTAGAGCCCAGGGAAGATCCTCTGTAGAAGGGACTGGCAACCCACTCCAGTAATCTTACCTGGGAAATTCCATGGACAAAGAAGTCTGGCAGGCTATAGTCCATGGGATCGCAAAGAGTCAGACACACTTTCACTTTTTCTTTTGGTGGAATCATTAAATTCATACAACCATTAAAAATGATGAAGTAGATCTGTAAATGTGTGCACAGCATAAATATATTCTCAAAGTTTGCTTAAGTCAATTTTCTCAATCTTTAGCATGCACCAGAATGCTCTGCAGGACTGCAGAGTAGTGGAGTGGGAGCAAATCTGAATTCTGATGGAGAGTAGCAGAAAGGAAAAAAGAGACAGGGAAAAAACAGAGAAATGGCCAAAGGGATTTTGGAAATTATGGAAATATTCAATTTTAGTTCAAGTTTTTAATTTTCTTAAGTTAAAATTTAATTTTAAGTTTTTCTGTACTGCATTTGTCTCTAAGTTCTTTGACATCTGTTGTGGTCAATAGTGTTTTGGGGAGTGGAGGGATCTGAGGTGTCCTCTATGGGGTGATGTGGAGGGGAAAAGGGACAACATATGCAGGAGGTGGGAACCAAGGCAAGGCCCCAGGATTCAGCAAAAGCAGGACTTCAGAATCAGAAGTAACGAAGGGAAATGGAAGCCCTAGAGTTCCTGAGGAGAAAAAGGGATGAAATGGTGCTCAGAAGCATTTTTATTAAATATTACGAAAATGGTGTTCCCATAATGCTGGAGGACTTAGCAATACAATCAGCTGATATCTAGCTAGGGAGCGATATTGAGCATAAAAAACAAGGCCAAGTGTGACAACACTTGTATGTCTGAAATAATGAGGGCAGGGTCATGGCAGTAGCAGAAGGTTGAGACAGAATATAAGAGAATATGCTTACTCTTCGAATAGACTCCCCTTCAAAAAACTGATAAGTTCAAGTTGTAAAATAGATTATGGAGAAAATAACTTTCTCTATACCAGCAAGGATTTCCTAGCCAATAAATGTCTAACTCCACACAATAAGGAATGTTAACCTTAGGTTGCAATCTGTACCTCAATGCCATATGGCATCAGTGGCTAAACAGAATAGCGGTAATGTGCCACTCCAGTCCTCTTGCCTGGAAAATCCCATGGACGGAGGAGCCTGGTAGGCTTCAGTCCATGGGCTTGCGAAGAGTCAGACATGACTGAGCGGCTTCACTTTCACTTTTCACTTAAATGTATTGAAGAAGGAAATGGCAGCCCACTCCAGTGTTCTTGCCTGGAGAATCCTGGGGACGGAGGAGCCCGGTGGGCTGCCGTCTCTGGGGTCACACAGAGTCGGACACGACTGAAGCGACTTAGCAGCAGCAGCAGCAGCAGCAAAAAGTACCTATGGTAACAGTGCTCTTTCTCTGTGATAATAAATTAATATGGGTTCTAAAGTCAACAGCCATTTAACATTCTGAAAAATATTACTTCATGGTGTACAAAATTTACTTTTCCACCAGCAATACAATGACTCAGCCTTTTGTGGAAAAAAGTATAAAGAGTACCTTTCCAACACTGCGAAGAGGGCTAGGTACTTTCACAAATGTTCCCATGGTACCCTGTGTTTAATTCAGTCACAGCATCTATTATATTGTGTTTTGATGTCTGGTCATTTCTCTCCAGTGAACTATGAGCAGCTTGATATCAGGGACTGTGTCTTTCATTAGGCCCATTACACATTCTCCTTAAAGAAATTGTTTTTGTAATAGTGCATCTAGGGTTGTATGTGTCTTATAGTAGCCAAAAAAACAACTCTAGGTCACCAAGTTCTTCTCTATGAAACGACAGGGTTAAATTGCACCCTTACAAATGTTGAGGGCATCATTTTTCTCAGATTCTTAATATGTTGAAGTGATTTAGAACTGCCTGGAGTTTTCTCCCAAATCCACCCACTCTTGATTCAACTTTTTTCTTTTTCCCCTTTCTGGCCACACCATGCAGCATGTGGGATCTTAGTTTCCTGACCAGGAATCAAACCTGCACCCCTTGCATTGGAAGCTCAGACACTTAATCACTGGACCACCAAGGAAGTCCCCATTCAGGAATTTCCTTAATAAAGAACAGAATCTGATACCCTAGAGACCAGGGTCTCCATTAAGCACTGTATAACTCCAAGCATATCAGAGATGATGGGATGATGAGATGAAGATTCTTTGGGGATCTGCAGTCTGCTCTTCAATAATAAATCACTCTAAGTGAAGGAGCAGCACAAAGGATCACATATTATATGATTCCATTTATATTAAATATCCAGAATAGGTAAATCTATAGAGACAGAAATAGTTCAGCAGTTGCCTGGGGCTGGGGAGAGAGGCAAAAAGCTGCTTTATGGGTAAGGATCTCTTTTGGGGGTGCTAAGATGATTTGTAACTAGATTGGAAGTGATTCTTGCATAGAATTGTGACTGCATAAAATGCCACTGAATTGCACACTTTAAAATAGTTAATTTTATGCTGTATGACATTTACTTCAAAGAAAAAAAAAATACAAGTCACTGATAACCTTGAACTAGGTCAAGATTTATATCAAATTTCATGCTCTGAAGTTACAAATAACATGGTATTATTAACTGCAGACACTTAGTGAGGGTCTACTTAAGTATCTTATTCATCCTGAGTCTATAGTTACAAAAAAGTCTCTTTGCCAATGGGCTTTTAAAATGATGATGCTAATAACTACAGCCGCTAACATGTATTGTGTGGTTTCTATGTTCGAGGTACCCTTCTATTCTCTTTGAGGATGTTAACTCATCTAACGCTTACAGTAACCCTATGAGATGGGTACTGTCATTATCCTAATTTTACACTTACCTAAATTTGGCTACGAGAGCCATAGGTAGCAAAAGTGAAAGTTGCTTAGTTGTGTCCATCTCTCTGTGACCTCATGGACTATACAGTCCGTTGAATTCTCCAGGCCAGAATACTGGAGTGGGTAGCTGTTCCCTTCTCCAGGGGATCTTCCCAGCCCAGGGAATCAAACTTAGGTCTCCCACATTGCAGAAGGTTTCTTTACCAGCTAAGCCACAAGGGTGGCACAAAGGTGGCAAAGCTGAGCTCAAAACTCTGACCTGACCTATTCAAAGCCTATGCCTGTCGTTTATGAATCCGGTTTAGACAACTGATACAGCCCATGGGTGGTACATACAACTGATCTAAAGCACCCTTGTATGATAACCAAGCTCTTTATATGTTTTTCTAGTAGCTAAACTATGTATATCTAGTTTAGACAACTGATACAGCCCATGGGTGGTACATACAACTGATCTAAAGCACCCTTGTATGATAACCAAGCTCTTTATATGTTTTTCTAGTAGCTAAACTATGTATATCTAGTTTTCAAGTGAATGGATGCAATAATGGGGACTAGATGGTGAACAACTCCCTTAAAGGAAGAGATGCCAAACAGAATTGACTCAAGTAAAGGGGACAAAGCCAGAATGGGCCTTATAAGCTCTTAGTCTCTTGGGAAATACCTTCAGAATTCTGCTGACCCCTATTTCAATCAAACTTTTGTTTTTTGGCTGCACTGGATCTTCATTGCTGTGAATGGGCATTCTCTCGTTGCAGTGTGCGAGCTTCTCATTGTGGTTGCTTCTCTTGTTACAGAGCACCAGCTCTAGAGTGCACAGGCTTCAGTAGTTGAGGGGCATGGGCTTAGTTGCCCCGTGGCATGTGGAAACTTCTGGACCAGGGATAGAACCCGTGACCCCTGCATTGGCAGGTGGATCCTTAACCACTAGATCACCACAGAAGTCCTCAATCAGACATTTTCTAATGGCATAGATGTTCTACACGTAGGTTCCTGTCTTTCTTCCCAGGAGTCTTCATCTCTAGAAAGGAAGGGTGATATACTCTCCACAAAGATGTCATTGGTAAGATCAGCTGTGTGAACACTGTAATGTTGAAGAAGTTCTGGCTTGTTCAGTAATTCTGGCAAAAAAAAAAAAAAAGCTCATGAGATAACATCGTGGGCAAAGTCTTATTGGTTTTTGAAGGGCTGTGGCTGAGAAAACTCTTCCATTTGTGTATGTGTGGCTGTTTGTTAATCCTGTTAGGTACTCTGAAGTACCCTGAGGCATGTCTCCTCAACCTTCTAAATACGATGCAATCCTTCGACTGCAGTGTTCTGTGAATAATCTAAATCTTCTTGATGTCAGGTGATGTGACCCTATGGCATAAGTTCTGGGCTTCCCTCCAGCAGCATTTGAATAGTGTATGTTTTTAAGGTGGCCCTTCTGCATCCAGGATTCATGCTCTACATCTTTAAATCTGTGACTCACCACATCCTCTAAAAGTGGTTCACTCACCTGAAAATGATCTCCAGATATTATGGGACACACATTCCTTGTGTTCAGCTACTTCTGTTGGCCAGAGTTTCTGCTTTAGTTAAGGACAGCATTTAAAGGAGCGCAGAGTCTCACTAGTTGAGGCCCTTTTGAAATGTCAATTATTAATTGCTCAAGGGGCACAGTTGGAGGATTTGATGGTGAACCCCATAAGCCTTAAAACCTCATTTAATACTCTCCTATATGTCACACTGAAACAGAGAGCAAGGGTTTGCAAGATGGAGTGCAGTGCCCTCATAGGAGGTGAATTCCCTTTTTTGAAATTCAAATCCCTAACTGTTGACTAACAGTGGTGGTAAGAAGTGTGCCTTAGTCAACACCATAGTAGACATCACCTCTCAATGTGCTGCATGCTTGCTTCACAACTGCCTACTTGTCATCTCTACTTGAGTGTCTTAGGCAATCTCAAACTTGTGTGTGTGTTCAGTTGCTCAGTCACGTCCAACACTTTGCAACCCCATGGACTGTAGCCCATCAGACTCCTCTGTCCATGGGATTCTCCAGGCAAGAGTACTGTAGTGGGTTTACATGTCCTCCTCCACGGAATCTCAAATTTAATATGTACAAACTGAACACTTCACCAACTAACTTCTCCCAGACTTTTCCAGTCTTAATAAATGGCTCCATTATTATTCACCCATGTTCAGGTTGAAAATTTAGAGGTGAGCTTGAATCTTCTCTTTCCCTCACAGTCAGCTCAGTCACTCATTCATGTCTGACTCTTTGTGATCCCATGGAGTACACACCAGGCTTCCCTGTCTATCACCAACTCCCAGAGCTTGCTTGAACTCATGTCCATTGAGTTGGTGATGCCATCCAGCCATCTCATCCTCTGTCATCCCCTTCTCCTCCTGCCTTCAATCTTTCCCAGCATCAGGGTCTTTTCCAATGAGTCAGTTCTTCACATCAGGTGGCCAAAGTATTGGAGCTTCATCTTCAGCATCAGTCCTTCCAATGAATATTCAGGACTGATTTCCATCAGGATTGACTGGTTTGATCTCCTTGCATTCCAAGGGACTCTCAAGCATCTCCAACACCATGGTTCAAAAGTATCAATTCTTTGATTCTCAGCTTTCTTTATGGTCCAACTCTCACATCCATACACGAATACTAGAAAAACCATAGCTTTGACTAGACGGACCATTGTTGGCAAGGTAATGTCTCTGCTTTTTAATATGCTGTCTTGGTTCCCTCACAACCCCTATCCAAATCCTCCAGATCCTTTTATCTTTATCTGCAAAATATATTTCACACAGAAGAGCCCTTGTCCTCTAACTACAGTAACAACCTTTCAACTTGCTCCCCTGCTTCCACCCCTGCTCTCCAGTGTCTATTATTTAACCGGAGACCAGAGTGATCTTTCTAAAGCAAATCAGATCTTGTCACTATCTACTGAAATTCTTCCAGTGATTTCTCACCATGTTTACAATCCAGCTGAAGCTACTTGTTATAGAACAGCAAGCTCTGCATACCTCTGTGATGGAGCTTCTTTCCTCTGCAGTCTATTCTAATCTAACTGGTTTTCTTTTAAAAAAAAATTTTTTTTTTAATTTATTTGGCTGTGCCAGTCTTAGTTGCGACTTGTGGAATCTAGTTACCTGACCAGAGATTGAACTTGCTTTTGGAGCATGGAGTCTTGTTCACTAGAGAAGTCCCCTAACTTGTTTTCTTGCTTTTCTTCAAGCTCACCAAGCTCATTTCCATCTCAGAGCCATTGAACTTGCTGTCCTTTCTGTGTTGAATATTCTTTCCCAGCTGTGTGCATGGCTCATTCCCTTACTCCTTTCAGGGCTCTGCTTAAATGTCACTTTTTCAGTGAGGCTTTCCCTGGCCAGTCTATCTAATACAGCCGTTCTACATTTTTTACCTCATTTACCAAACTTTATTTATAGCATATATCACTTGTGACATATTTAAATATGTGTTGAATGCATGAATGAATGGTGTATCACTCTTACCAAGAGTGCTAGGGAGTGAATTTTTTCACCTAATTTTGTCCAACTTTCTACATAATGGCAATGCATTTTTTCCCTCTGAATATAGCATGTGTATTTCTCTCAGAACACCCTTTCCTCTGGCAGGAAAAAGAATACCTTAATGCTTTTGCAAATAAGTCCAAACGAATCACACTAACATACAATTTCAAGAACATGAAGGTACAAAAAACACCAGTCTAGATCTCAGAAGGAATAAGAATGAATAGCACTGGGCCCCAGATTCCCACAGTATGCAAACATCTTTCCCCTACAGCAGTGGAATGGCAAGATGTTGTACGAGATACAGTTCAAAGGCTGCCACAGGATTGTAGGTGGTATAGGCAAAGAGTCAGGACTGAGTTACAAAAATCCAAAGCACTTTGAAAGTACTACAATGCTATTGAGTGCTAACCCACAGGACCTGACTTCAGCGAACATAGGGATACTGGGTGGTTTGGGCTTATGTGTCTCACTCAGTTCCTTTCTGGGTAAAGCGTTGCAGTATGAGTCATACTCCAGAGCCAGGGCTGGCAGCTGTTTTAGGGCTGCATCCTTCTGCCTAGAGCATTTACAGGGTGAGAAAATAGGCAGAGAAGAAAAAACTAAAGAATGGGAGATGGGAAAGGTAGGGGCAGGATGGGAAAGAAGAGCTGGAGAGGAAGAGATTTGCTGAGGTGGGATGGAGATGGATGAAGCGTAGGTGTGGGTGGGATTCCCTCAGAACTCCCCTCCACCTCCTGCCCCTCCCACTGCCACTCTTTTTAGGCTAGGGTCCCAAGGAAGTGTCTCACTACAAGGAAAGCATGGTCTCCTTATGTTCTTTTGCTCACTGTATTCAAATTCAAATTTTGCCACTTTTTAACTATACCGAATCTCATGTAAGCTAATTTAATAATTTATTTTTTTAAAATATCTGTGTAGTGGCTTTTATTTTGCTTTTTGGCCACAGGGCATGCGGTGGTCCTATCTTAGTTCCCCAGGCAAGGATGGAACCCATGCCCCCCTACAGTGAAAGTGAGGAATTCCAACCACTGGACCACTAGGGAACTCCCTCACGTAAGCTAATTTAATGTATGTTTCAGTTTCCCCTTCTGAAAGGAAAAAAACAGACAATTCTTCCCTCGAGGATCACTGTGACAATTCAATGAGATGCTTTCTGGGAGGGGCTCAGTACTGTTTCTGGCACAATCAACGTAAGCTCTTGCTATTATTACTACTCAGCAAGGGGTCATTTTGAACAGCCTTTACATGTCTTCATTCTTGACTGCCAGGGACTGTGGTTCCCACTGTTTCTCTTTCAGAGACCTTCACCAGTTCAAAGCCTATGAAATGCAGCTTGTTAGGGTTGAGCCAAGCTGGGAATCCAGAGACCCCAAGGTCCCCTGGCTGGTGAAAGTCTGGCCTATTACAAGTAAATGTGAAGAAATAGGGCAGACAGCCAGAAACAACAAGCCTGGGATTGCTACAGTTGTCTTCCTTAAGGTTCTGCCAGCTCAGACTGTGGAAGGGCTGGGAAAGAGGCTGGCGTTTTACAAGCACGTGTACATGTGTGTGCTCAGTCGTGTCCAACTCTTTGAGACCCCATGCAGGTGAGACAATAAAAACACCTTGCCATTTGGTTTCTTGTCGACTCTGGTGCTGATGGATCTTTGGGGATGATACCACCACGTGGGAGTTTTCCCTGTATGTCCAACACGATTTTAGAATTTTATGTTGTTACCTTATTTATCCTCTCAACATTTATCCAATACCACCTTCTACCCACAGGCTGAGGTAATACAGGGCCTAGATCATCTGGAGAGGGAGGACTGATTTGATATCATTGTCAACGTAAAGATGCCAGTTGTTGTTGAAAGGAATAGGAATGATAGCTGAGATTCTATGGAGAAACCCTGCTGTGTTCTCAGGTTAGTGACAGGTGTCTGGACCTCCTGGGTGATACATTCAGTTGAGTGAAGCATTCTCTGAGATCAGTCATGGGCCTCATTTCTCAGAGTCCCCCAGTCTGCTTCTGGCTCCTCCCCAGCTCCCAGATAGCCTTTACACAGGCTCTGGGCAGTGAGAGCAGTTATTTCTTTCTACCTCATTTCTAGAGAGTAAGCCAACATTCCCTTGTACAGTAGTTCTGAGAGCCTCTAGGTTACATAAATTAAAACTAAACTATGTCCTATAGATAGCGATGCACGTAGATGCACAGAAACTAGAAAAAAATCCTTCATATATTAAAAAGATGAGTTGCTGAGTGACTCGCTTTTTCATTTTTCTCTTATTGCTATGGTATTATTATGCAAAACATTTAAAACTCAAAGACAAAAAACATTCTCTCATCTATAACATTTATTTCTTTTGATGGTATTCTGTGGAGTGGGATTCATTTCAGAGGCTTTATCTCTGCCAGCTTTAGTTATTTAGCTAGCACTTGTTATTTTCCCTTCTGAGACGGATACATTTCTTGCTCAGTCTAGCTGATTAGAAGCCTTAGGAAAACTTGGTACATACCAAGGTGAATAAGAGTTATATATTCACAGGTTCAGCTTCATAAATTCCTGGCTTTAAAAATCAAGCCCTGCTGATAAAGTGAGCTTCTGCTGGCTCAGAAAGGACATTCCAGAAAGAACCCAGGTTTGGGGAGCTGAAGGTATGAGTCACTGACTTGAAAAAATCTAAATAGCTTGTTAACAAAGATTTTTAAAGTCAGGGAGAAAAAAAAAACCATGTTAAGTTGAAGGAGATTTTTCAATTTCAGATTTACGCAGCACTTCAGAATGAAGGGGAAATATCAGAGATTTATTGTTTTCACTACCATAAAGGAATGTCCTCTAAAAAGACTGAGATTTGGAACAGTTCATGAAAATAATCTGAAGGACATCATAATAAATCTGGGAAGTTATTTCCTGTTTTAAGCTGGCTTGGCTTAAAGACCTCACCACCATAAAAATGAATGTCATGTCTAATTTTTATGTGACTCTCCAAGTTCCTTTATGCAATAAACTCATTCCTTTTCAACTCACTCTTACCTAAACTAGATTGTTCATAAGGCAGTTTATAGTTTTATATGGTTGATCTTACCATCCACAAATTATTTTTGGATGTTATCATCTTCTGTTTTTATTTTACTCGCATGCAACCTGTATTCTTGCAAGAACTGAGGGGGCATGAGGTTGCCATTTAAGCCTACCACTTAATTACCTCTCTTCCTTCTTCTGGTGAGTGTCTGAGTCATCTGCAGAAGCAAGTTCATTCATTCAACAAACATTGTTAAGCAAAACTGTTTTCAAGGAGCGTACAGTCTGAGAAAGGAAATAATTACATAAATAGCTAAATACAATACACAAACAATTTAAGGTAGAATGTGGCACAACTAGCTAGTGGAATTTTGAGGAGGACCTTTTTCACCAAGGAAATGAATTTCAAGATGGGACGGGCACACAGAGTAGGAAGAACCACATGAGCAAAGTCGGGGAGGTAGGAAAGCACGGAATACATTTGGAGTAAACAGTGAGCTGTCCCTGAAGTGTTTAGATTGGGTAAGGATCAGTTCAGAGTGTCCAACTGGAATAGCAACAGTTAATACACACTGAGGGCTTCTGAGTTTCTAAGCATTGGGATTACCTAACAATGGACAAAAGAAGCAAAATCCCTAATCTCGTGGAGCTCATACTCTAGTAGAAAATGATTATCAGTAAACAAGCCAAACAAAATAAGTAGCGTTTTAGGTGGTGATGAGTACTGTGGAAAATGCTAGAAGGGGAAAGAGACTATGTGCATACCTACGTTAAAGAAGGTGGTCAGGGAAGGCCTCAACCAAAGGTCACATACATTCCAACTGAGGTGTCAAGTGAGAGCTTGAGCCCTGTGGGATAACTGGGTCAAGAGTGGCAGCTTGGAGGCTCTCAGGTATGAATAGGGGAATAGCAGCAATCTTTCCATCACAGCACTGATACTGTCAATGGGACCTTTTTTCCCATCTGTTTGCTACTACTACTTGGAAATTTTGGTGGATTTATCTTATATGGAAAAAACAAGCAGATATCATCTCTAGTAATTTTCAGTTAGTATCATCTTTATGCAGCTTTAATTCCATGGTCTGTCACTTTAAATACCTTCTTGACATTAGATCATGTTACTTTCCTGCAAAAAAAACGAGATATATACTCAACTTCAGCTATGTTCTAGCCTTGTTATATGGCCAAAATGCCAAATTCCCATTGGTTCAGCCACTATGGAAAAATAATATAAAGTTTCCTCCAAAAATTAAAAATAGAACTATCATTTGATCCAGCAATCCCACTTCTGGGTATTTATTCAAAGAAAACGAAATCTCTATCTTGAAAAGCTAGATATACACCCCTGTTTATTGCAACACTATTTACAATAGACAAGATATGGAAACAACCTGAGTGTTCATTGACAGATGAATGAATAAAGATGTGATATATGCATATACAAATATTATCCATTAAAAGATGGAAATTCTGCCATTTGTGGTAACTTAGGTGGACCTTGAGGGCATTATGCTAAGTGAAAAAGGTCAGAGAAAGACAAATACAGTATGATGTATTTGATCTGTATTCCACTTATAAGTGGAATCTGAAAAACATCCCATACTCATAGATACAGAGAACAGATTGGTGGTTGTCAGAGAGGGAGGAAAAACGGTAGTTAAAATGGGTGAAGGTGGTCAAAAGGCACAAACTTCCAGTTATATGATACGTCCTTGCGTGCTGTGCCTAGTGTCATGTCCGACACTTTGTGACCCCATGGACTATAGCCCACTAGGCTCCTCTGTCTCTGGGGATTCTCCAGGCAAGAATACCAAAGTGAGTTGCCATGCCCTCCCCCAGGGGATCTTCCCAACTCAATGATCGAACCCAGATCTCTCACATTGCAGGCAGATTCTTTACCTTCTGAGCCACCAGGGAAGTCCTTGGGATGTAATATATAGCACGTGACTATAGTGCTATGTATTTAAAATACTGTGCTATGTATTTAAAAATTGCTAACAAAATAGATTTTAAAAGCTTGCATCAAGAGAAAAAAATTTTTAACTGGTTATAGATGTTAACAACTTATTGTGGTAATCATTTTGTAAGCTATACATATATCGAGTCATTATGTTGTATACTTTAAACAAATACAATGTTACACATAGATTATAGCTCAATTTTTTAAATTGTCAAATTCCTATTTCACTTTCTGGCAATCCTAAACTTGGTATGCAACCCCCACCAGGTGATCTCACTGGGTTACCATCATTTCTAATCAGCTTGACTATATAAGCTATGGGGCTTCCCCGATGGCTCAATGGGTTAAAGACATAGGAGACACAGGTAAGATCCCTGGTAAGATCCTCCACAATCCCTTGGAGGCGGAAATGACAACCCACTCCAGTATTCTTGCCTGGAAAATTCCATAGACAGAGGAGCCTGGCAGTCTATAGCCCATAGGGTTGCAGAGTTGAACATGACTGAGCACGTCACACCCATATATTAAGCTGTAAGAACAAGGTAGATCAGAGAGCATTATTATTAATATATATATATATACTTTTAAATATAAGTAAGCATTTTGGATGGAATCTTTATGTTGAAATTCTATTAATAGTTTAAATATAGAGTAAAGTAATAATAGTGATTGTGAAAGTTGTTAATTTTATGTAAAAAGATTATGGAGAGCTTCCCAATATTTAAATAAATAGGGAAATTAACTGAAAGTTAATACAAGAAAGATTTGACTAGATAATTTTAGGAAGAAAATGATACACTCTTGAGCCAAAAATATACATTTAATTTAGTAATAAAGGCATGCAGAAATAAACACATGAGAAATTAAAACTCTAGATGAGAGTAACAATCTTAGGTCTGCTTATGAAAATATCCATAAAGTATTTTCTTTAGAGCACAGGCCCTCTAGCTTCTAGAGGGCTTCTATGAAACTGAATCTTCTCCATCGGCCAGGAGATAAAGCAAATAGAATTTATCGTAGTCAGCTTCTATTAGGGAGGGAAGTTTAACAGCAGGTGCAATGGTACTATCATATTACATATTACAATATTACTCTGTAGAGAAGTACTCTATACAGAAGAACTAGCCAGAAGATACTTTGCCCCTCACCTGACCATAGTTGAGAGTAGGCTGTTCTTTAAAATCACAATGTGGAGTAGCGTGACTTCAGGAACATGTAGAAACTATAATGCCAGGAAGTTGTTCCTGCATTAGTTGAAACTTCTAAAGTCTGACTTCTAATTTTTTTATGATAAAATTGTAATAATAACCCAATTCTTATATAAACATTCAGACTTGTTCTTATACACCGTGTTGCAGGTGGATTCTTTACCATCTGAGCCAACAGAGAAGCCCTCTTATACACTAGAAGTATTAATTTTAACATTTATCTTTTCAGCCCTCAGTCAAAACATGAATTCCACGCACCTCTTTGAAATCTTTTGGATGGCTTTTGAAATTAAAGTTAAATCCTAACTCCTTACCATGGCCTATAAATTTCTAACATGATCTGGCTTGGCTCTGGTCTTATGTTCCATTCATTGCTCATGCCACTCTTCTCCTCCCGCTACTCTCTATTCACACCTGTCTCCTCCTGTTCCTCTAATGACAAGATTTTTTTCCTCCTGGGGCCTTTGCTCTTGTTTCCCTCCACCTTTTGTATTCTTCAAATCTCAGGCCATATATCACCTCCTTAGAGGTCAGCCTATGAAAGCGGTCCACCTCCGCCTTTATCTGCATTAATCACATTAGCATGCTTTATTTCCTTCATAACATTCATCTCCACATGAAATTATCTTCTTTTTAAAATATACTTATTATCTGTCACCCAGACTTTGTGGTAAATTCCATGAGAGCAGGAACTTTGTCTTGTTCAACGTTGTATCCTTACTACCTAGACTAGTGCCTGGCATAGAACAAGTGCTCAAAAAATATTTGTTAAATAAATGAACATGTAACATGACATACATGCTGTCTGGTTTGACTGAGTCCCAAAAGGACAATAGATAGGTGCCAATTTTCCCTACATCTAAAGTCAGATGTTAGTCTACCATGTAATATATGCCAAGAAATTGTGGCTCAATATTATTCATCACTAATCTCTGGTTCAAGGTTGGGGGATGGCTGGGGGGATCTGATGACTCATGAAGAAGTATTGCTTTGAAGATACCTGATACCTACTCACACCTCCCACGGGGGAAAAAAAGAGATGCTTCCTCTTACCTCAAGCTACCTAAGAGAAGGTTTCAGGGAAATACTTGGAGAACTTGATACATGTCACCTGAAGTCTGGGGAAATACAGGGACCTGGGATCTGAATCTTTCCTGAGAAAACCAAAGTCAGATCAGAAAGAATGTTGCAAACCAGCTGCATGTTCATCAACTGTGGATACACTTGAGTTTTTCTCAGGGAAAAGAGTACTTATGTTAGCAATTTACTTTGTAACACACCAAAAGTAAGATTGGTTAATGGGATTCTAGAGGGGTGGATGGATGGATATATGATAAATCAAGTGTAGCAAAATGTTCCCAGGGATGGTGGTAAAAGCTGTTTTAAAAGGGAGTCCAGCAAGAAGGCTGTTTGGCTGAGCACACAAGGGATCTAGCTGAGGGTAGAAACTTCAGAAACCCAAGGGCTAAAGGCTAGGATCATTAGTGATGGCCTGAAAGTGCCTTGCATGGCACACAGCTGAGACCTCTGAGAAGTTCTACCATCTTCCCCTTTACAGCCCAAACCTGGAGGAATCTAAAACCTTAACCAGCACGTAGTTAAGGACAAGGAGGCAGAGATATAAAGATAGAAAGCAAAACAAAGGTGGCCTATGTTGCTTCCTCTACTGCAGTTTCCAGCCTGAAGCAGAACTGAGCTCTGGAAAAGGGAAAGCTTTAACCTGGAATGAAGTTTGTGTGATCTTCTTGAGATTTCATCCAACACAGGGGGAAAAAAAGTGGCCCTCAGAGAATTTGAAGACAAAATATAAAGGCATTCATACTTTATTGACTCCTGCTCATTTAATACAACGTACATATCTAACAAAACCCAACCCTGGCTGAAGTAATCCTAATTTAATAGCCTATCACATGTTCATTTATTCATCAAATATTTATTGAGCAACTGCTATCTACCAGACATTGGTGTAGGTAGTGAATTTACAACAGTGAAAAAGATAAGCATCTGACTAAAGTAGAGAAGATTTATTTAATTTCTTTAAAAAAAATTGAAGTGTTGTTGATTTATTAGTTTCAGGTATACAACATAGTGATTCAATATTTTATAGATTATATTCCATTTAAGGTTATTACAAAATAATGGTTATCCTTCCCTGTGTTGTACAATATATACTTGTTCCTTATTTATTTTATATGCGATAGTTTGTGTCTCTTAATCCCATAACTCTATCTTGCCCCTTCTCCCTTCCCTCTCCCCACTGTTAAACACTACTTTGTTCTTATATTCTTGAATCTGTTTCTGTTTTATTATACACATTTGTATGTTTTATTTTTTTAATATCCACATATAAGTGATAACATAAGAGTATTTGTCTTCCTCAATCTGACTTACTTCACTAAGCATAATAGTCTCTAGGTACATCCACATTGTTGCAAATGGCAGAATTTCATTCTTCATTATGGCTATGTAAGATTCCACTGTGTATATATACCACATTTTCTTTATCCATTCATCTGCTGATGGGCTTGGGTTGCTTCAATATCTTGTTGTTGTTGTTGTAGTTCAGTCACTCAGTCATGTCCGAGTTTTTGTGACCCCATGGACTGCAGCACACCAGGCTTCCCTGTCTATCAGCAACTCCTGGAGCTTGCTCAAACTCATGGTCATTGAGCCAGTGATGCCATCCATCCCCTTCTCCTCCTGCCTTCAATCTTTCCCAGCATCAGGGTATTTTCCAATGAGTTGGCTCTTCAAATCACATGGCCAAAGTATTGGAGTTTCAGCTTCAGCATCAGTCCTTCCAATGAATATTGAGGACTGATTTGCATTAGGATTGGCTGCTTTGATCTCCTTGCAGTCCAAGGGATTCTCAAGAATCTTCTCCAACACCACAGTTCAAAAACATCAATTCTTTGGCACTCAGCCTTCTTTAGGGTCCAACTCTCACATCCATACATGACTACTGGAAAACCCATAGCTTTGACTAGATGGATCTTTGCCAGCAAAGTAATGTCTCTGCTTTTTAATATGCTGTCTAGGTTGGTCATAGCTTTTCTTCTAAGGAGCAAGCGTCCTTTAATTTCATGGCTGCAGTCACCATCTGCAGTGATTTTTGGAGCCCCTCAAAATAAAGTCTGTCACTGTTTCCATTGTTTTCCCATCTATTTGCCATGAAATGATGGGACCGGTGCCATGATCTTGTTTTTTTGAAGTTTGAGTTTTAAGCCACCTTTTTCACTCTCCTCTTTTACCTTCACGAAGAGGCTCTTTAGGTCCTCTTCACTTTCTGCCATAAGGCTGGTGTCATCTGCATATCTGCGGTTACTGATATTTCTCCTGGCAATCTTGATTCCAGCTTGTGCTTCATCCAGCCAGCATTTCTCATGATGTACTCTGCATAGAAGTTAAATAAGCAGGGTGATAATATATAGCCTTGATGTACTCCTTTCCCAATTTTGAACCAGTCTTTTGTTCCATGTCTGGTTCTAATTGTTGCTTCTTGACCTGCATACAGGTTTCTTAGGAGGCAGGTGAGATGTTCTGGTATTTCCATTTCTTTAAGAATTTTCCACATTTTGTTGTGATCCACACAGTCTAAGACTTTAGTGTAGTCAATGAAGCCAGTAGATGTTTTTCTGGGATTTTCTTGTTTTTTCTACGATCCAGTGGATGTTGGCAATTTGACCTCTGGTTCCTCTGCCTTTTCTAAATCCAGCTTGAACATCTGGAAGTTCTCGGTTCACATACTATTGAAGCCTAGCTTGGAGAATTTTGAGCGTATCTTTGCTAGCATGTGAGAAGAGCGCAATTGTGTGGTAGTCTGAACATTCTTTGGTATTGCCTTTCTTTGGGATTGGAATGAAAACTGACCTTTTCCAGTCCTGTGGCCACTTTTGAGTTTTCCAAATTTACTGAAATATTGAGTGCAGCACTTTAGCAACACCATGTTTTAAGGTTTGAAATAGCCCTATATCTTGGCTATTGAGAATAATTCTTCTGTAAATGTTGGTGTGCATATATCTTTTCAAATTAGTGGGACTTTTATTTTTGGACATATACCCAGCAGTGGCAATCGGTGAATCATATGGCATTTCTATCTTTACTTCTTTGAGGAAACTGCATACTATTTTCATGGTAGCTGCACCAATTCATATTCCCATCAACAGTTTACCAGATTCCCTTTTCTCCTCATCCTCACCAACATTTGTTATTTGAAGACTTTTTAATGAGAGCCATTCTGACAAATGTGAAGTGGTATCTCCTTTTGCTTTTGATTTACATTTCTCTAATAATTAGTGATGCTGAGCATCTTTTCATGTGCCTGTAAGCCATCTTTATGTCTTGTTTGGGAAAAAAATGTCTATTCAGCTTCTTCTTGCACATTTTTAAAATTAGGTTTTTTTTTTTTTTTTTTTAAATATATAGTTATATGAGCTGTTTGGGTTTTCTTGATGGCTCAGCAATAAAGAATCTGCCTGCAATACAGGAGACACAGGAGACTCAGGTTCTATCCCTGGACTGGGAGGATCCCCTGGAGGAGGGCATGGCAACCCACTCCAGTACTCTTGCAGGGAAAATCCCATGGACAGAGGAGCCTGGTGACCGATGGTCCATGGGGCTGCAACGAGCTGGACATGACTTAAGTGACTGAGCACTGCATAGCACAGCGCATGAGCTGTTTATATATGTTGGATATTAATCCCTTATGGATATCTTCCCATTTCTTAGTATCATTTTCAAATTCCTTGATTAATGATTTACAGCTTTCACAGTATAGGTCTTTGACATTCTTGGTTAAGTTTATTCCTAGGTACTTCTTTCTTTTTGATGTGATTGTGAATGGGATTATTTCCTTAATTTCTCTTTTTTGATAGAGACTTCAGGGTTTTCTATATATAATATCATGTCATATGTAATAGTCAGAGTTTTTCTTCTCTTCCAATTTGGATGCCTTTTATTTCTTCTTTTCTGATTGCTGTGGCTAGGAAAGTAGAGAAGTTTTGTTTTGTTTTTCATAAACTGCTTTTTAAAAAATATTTATTTGGCTGTATCAGGTCTTATTTGTGGCACATGGACTCAGTAGTTACGGTGCAGTGGGCTTAGTTGTTCTGCAGCATGTGGGATCCTAGGTCCCCAAGCAGGGATCAAACCCACATCCCCTGCATTGCAAGGCAGATTCTTAACCACTGGACTACCAGGGAAGTCCTGAGAAGTTTTAAAAGTTTAAAAGAACATTATAGAATGGTAACATTCTATATTTTGATAGAGATTTGGGTTACATAGGTACATGTATTTGTTAAAACTAGAGTTCAATATTTATTTATAGTGTTTATCTTTTGATGTAAAGTTTACACGTAATAGCATGCACAAGTCTAAAGTGTTTGCTGAGTTTTGAAAAGTGCGTGATCATCACAACTCTGTCTTCCTCCACTATCAGAAGATAATCTTGCCTCCCATTTCACTGATAAGACAGAAGCCATCTGACAAGCATTCTCTCAACTTAGAAATGTAGCCACACCTCTCCTTCCTTCTTTTCATTCTGTCATTGTAAACAACATACACCTACTCCCATCTGAGGTCAATTTCTTCTCCTGGTTTTTTATCCTATACTTTCCAGTCTTCTCAGAAGCCTTGCTTTATTGGATTATTCCTCTCCTCCAGAACTCTCATTTCAAGGAGCGAGCTTGTTTAAGAACTAATGCTGGATTCTCTCTACTACCTGAGCCCTCACACATGCCATTCCTTTTCCTTGGAACAATTTCCCTATTTCCTCCCCCTTACTTATCATAAACCCTACTTACCCTTCAGGTGTTTCCTTAGATTCTATTTACTTAGATATAACTTCCCTGACCTTCCATCCCACACTATGGTGGAAACGATTGAGCTTCCTGTTTCATGACACTCCACTCACCTTTATTTGTTTTATGTATGTCTTGCCCACAAGACAAACATAGCCTCTGTCCTCAGTGTCTTATTAACTACTAACCTCCAGTACTTAGCCTAGCACCTAGCACATTAAATATTTGTTGAATGAAAGACTTTATTAAAATTCAATCATCTGTAAAATGTAATGTTTTAAAATGACTTCTCTTCCTTCATAGATTTAAATTTTTATTCTAATAGCTATTAGAATAATAGCTTTCCTAGGATAGTGTTAAATTAGAAGGGCATTGTGACATTTTTGTTCCTATAATTTTTCATAAATCTGTTCTAAAATTTAAATGACTTGTACATAAAAGATCCTCTGCAAGAACTATTTCATAGTCATAAAAGTTCTATAAAGTGGAAAGATCCTTTGAGATCCTATATTTCAATTTCCTTAGGTCATTCTTTAAAGGAAGAAGACCAAAGTACTATGGTACTTTTATGACTGTGCTGTTACTGAATTTTTACTCAGATAGGGGTATCTTATGGCTAAAGACACCATGGGGGAAATTCTGAAAATTCAGAGTTCTTTTTACCTTTCAAGTGTGAAGCAAGATGATCATCTGTTAGTTTACATAACTACATATTATAAATAGTTTTTCTGAGCAAACCTAAATTCCTTCAGCATTCACTTATAGACACTAGAGACTTAACATTACACGAATCACTCGTGTATGTAACCATCATATATATATGAGCCTAAGCACATAAACACACACACACACACAAAAAAAATTGAGGAAGTAGAACTACTAAAATAAATGAGAGATCTTTATATACAAATATGTTTCTCCTCAGAAATAATTTCTGCAGTCAGCCTTGATGTAAGTCTTATTAAATTTACATAACTCCTTTCACCAGGTCAAAATATAGTACCAACTTAAGTACAGTTGGGGGCTCCACAGACCACCTCTTCTTGAAGTCCTATTCAAATAAAACTAGACTATTGAGCCAGACTAACTGAAAAGGCAATGCAAGTTTTTACTGAAGCATAACAAAGCAAGCTTCTCAAAATTCTTCTCCAGCTGCGTATCTCCACACCAGCCCTTCAAAACAGGAGCCACCTCTACTCTCTTCCTTCACTTAAGTATAATTTAGTTTTTATGCTTTGATGCTGTTGAACTGTGATGCTGGAGAAGACTCTTTAGAGCATCTTGGACAGCAAGGAGATCAAACCAGTCAATCTTTAAAAAAATCAACCCTGAACATTCACTGGAAAGACTGATGCTGAAGCTGAAGCTCCAATACTTTGGCCAGCCTGATGCCATGGTGGCGCAGTGGCAAAGAATCCACTTGCCAATGCAAGAGACGGAAGAGACACTGGTTCCAACCCTGGTTTGGGAAGGAAGATATCCTGAAGTAGGAAATGACAAAAATACCCTGATGCTGGAAAACATTGAGGGCAGGAGAAGGGGGGTGACAGAGGATGAGATGATTGGATGGCATCCCCGACTCAATGGACATGAGTTTGAGCAGACTCTGGGAGATAGTGAAGGACAGGGAAGCCTGCAATGCTGCAGTCCATAGGGTGGCAAAGAGTTGGGCATGCCTTAGCAACTGAACAACAACAAACTTATATAGCTTTTAATTTTTCTTCCTTACCCTGGAATTGACCAGCAAACAAGAACTCTTACTGTATGGGTTGCAGAATGTGTTTGAGGAGATATCCAGAGGCAATCCACAATGATTACCAAGTGTCCAATTTCATGGCAGTCTCTTTCCTCAAGGAACTAAGGAACCATCAATAAGCACGGTGGAAAAGCAACATACTAGAGTATGTTACTTGTTGAGTGGTGGGAAAAATTAGGGGTTCTGAGATAGGGCAGATAAGCCTGAAGGTGAGCCTAGGGTTGAACCTGGTCCTTGACAATGAATTACCTAACCAGTGTTTGTGGAGCGTCCTGTCTCATTTCTCTGTAGTTGCCATACTGTGGTATTCTCCTTCAAAGTCAAGGCTTCCTTTAGCCAGATGACACAAGAAAGAATAACATATGTACAGGCAGCTAAAAGCTCTTCCGATATACCAGAGGTAGTTTGGGATGAGAAAGTGGTCTCTGGGCTTCCACGGTGGCGCAGTGGCAAAGAATCCACTTGCCAATGCAAGAGACGGAAGAGACACCGGTTCCAATCCTGGTTTGGGAAGGAAGATCTCCTGAAGTAGGAAATGACAAACAGCTCCAGTATTCTTGCCTAAAAAATTCCATAGACAAAGGAGCCTGGCGGGCTACAGTCCATGATAGGGTTGCAGAGTCCCACAGGACTGAGACTGACAGACTCAAGTGGTCTCCGAGGTCCTTAAAGTCTAAAACGCGCGTGTCCTAGTGGCTCTACACTCCTTAGTTTAGCAGTCCAGAGGGGCAGTTAAATCCCACGCAAAGCGCAGAGTGGCTCAGGGAACATGCTCCTGGGACTGTCCAGCTGGCCTCAGCCTCCAGAACGGCCAACTCGCGTTGGGTTTCCGCCAGCTCAGGCCGCCTGCGATCACTCCGCCCACTGCCTCTGTGGACCTCCGCCCCCTTCTTTCCCTTCCGCGCTCCGCCATTTCCGACTACGCCTCTAACGCATTTGGGCCCTCCTCGGCTTCCGTCCCAGATGATCCCTCCCCGAGGCTGCCTCCTCCTCCCGAAGCTGGGGCCGCCTCCTCGGCCAGTGGCGTAGCCGGACTCTGCGTCGCGGCCAGCTAGATAAGGGCGGAGGTCCGGAGCCCGGTCTCGACCCGAGCGGGGGGCCATGGAGAAAGCGGCCCGAGGCACTCTCCACACCGACTAACGCGGGCCCGTTGCGGCTGCAGGCGCCATGGACCGAGCCCCCGCAGACCAGGTACGCGGGCTTGAGCCAGGCCGGTCGGGCCGGGAGCTGGGGGTCGCGGCTTCCTCCCGGGCGGGCCCTGGTCTCCGAGCGTGGGCCCGGACGGCCGGAGCCCTCGGGTTCCTGCTGGCGCAGACCTCCTTTCCCCGGGATCCTGGCGGCGCCCCTCTCCTGCATTGTTTCACATGCTGTCTCGAGCTTGGGGGCTTTTCCAGCCCCGATTACCCCCGGGCTGGGGACCCGCCTGAGGCCCCCCTGCCTTGTTTGGTGAAAGGGGCCAGAAGATTCCCAAGTTGCCCATTTTTTCCCGAGAGAGGGTTATAACTTCACCAAATACTACCCCCCTCCCCTTCAGTTCTGGAATGTGTTTTCAAGGTGGAAGGGCTTCTCACTTAGAAAGACTGTCAGGGAATGTGTGATAACTACAGATGAAGGAGGGGTTATGGGCTTTTTAAGATCTACGTTCCCTTGAGCGAAGCATTGTTTTTGCGGTGGTTTTAGGGAGGTGTTCCTTTTTAGATATGAAATACTGCGGTTTCCCTTTGCCCTTCTAGCCAGTTATTTTGCCAAAAAAAATAGTGTTTTTAAAACATCGATTTTAAATTTTAAAGGTGTAGGACCCGAAGGACGAGTTCATTTCCGAGCCCGTTTTCGTATTCACGAAGTCCCACTAGTGTTTCAGTTGCATCAAATTATTAATTATCCAAGCTAGTAGGTGCTGGGAGGCTGGGATGGTGACAGTGTTTTAAAAAAAAAAAGGAAAAAAACCTAAAATAATAGTTTTCTTCCCTCCAAAAAGTTTCAGTATTTTCCATTGTGAGATCTGTATGAAGGGGTTTAATTTGATGAAATCGAAGTTTACTCACTGTCCATTCCCCCTCTTCAGTTGAAGGCCTTGCCCAGTAATGAACTTGGCAAATAGATGAAGGAAAAAGAGAGATTAGGGATTAGCCTGATTACTTTACAAATGGATAATTAACACCTGAATAACGAGAAAAGATTTCCCAAATTCTTGTATTTGTATATATGTAACTGGTGTATTTATGTGTATATATGTAGCTAGTCAGAGCGAGTTCAGATTTTGAAATCGGGCTCTTTCAGCAGACAGCAGCTTCCTGGTTGTGGATATTTGTTTTGTTTCTTTTTTTCCCTTTGTATAAAAATCTTTATTTAAAAAAAGCTTGTGTGAATATGACTGAAAACACAAGCGAGTTTTATGAAACAGTATGTGTATTTACCAAAGCAAAACTGATGGGGGCCCCTTGACAAATTAATGCAGGCTTTCCTGTGACCCAAGGTGGTTTTTTATATGCCCCCCATATTCAATTTAATGAAAAATAAATTTTCAAGATACGTATCAAAAAACACCCGAAATTTCAAAGCCTGATAAGTGAATAAGAAATTTTCTTGAATGGATTTTCCAGTAATTGTGTCACTAATGAAAGAGTTAAACATTTTGTTCCTTCACTAGGATGACAGAACAGTAACTAGTAATGCTGTCATGTATATACTTACGGTTCCATGTATAAAGTTCCATGTATATACTTATGGTTCCTTTCATCCTAGAGAAGTGTAATTAACTATTTAGATGGTAACTTTTAGCATAGTTATTTGTATGTAATTATCTTGACAGCAAGTGCTACTAGCAAATTCTTTAGAGAGCCTCTTTGTCTTTCATCCCGTATTTCCAGAGTCCACAACCTATTAAAATCTTGTAGAAATGTAAGCTTCAGAAGAAAACATAAATGTAGGTTTTCCGTTGAAGAATTTTTCTTTTTTTTTCTCTCCAGTACCTCCTACCTCTTCCCTTAGCCTAATCCTGGGGGATTATGAGAGAATAATTTGAATCAATTCCTCTTTCCCCCACACATATACTCACAGGAAGCTGAGATCCCAAGAAGTGATGCTACTCTGCCTAGTTCATGCTGTAGGCAGTTAATTCAGGGGTCCATGGATGACCTGGAAGGAGTCTCCTTCATTTTAAATTAGCACTTTTCTGATGGCAGAACTCCATTATTTTCATTCTATTCTCATATTCATCATTGAAAAAGGCACAGAACTATTAACTTAATGATAGATTAGGGGCTGGAACTGAGATCTGTCCACTGTGTGGAGTTCTTGATTGCTTTCACTATACCACTGTATAGTGGCTGTAATACAAAGTAATGTAATGGCTTTTCCAAGTTATTTGGAATGTACTTTTATATTTTTACTAAATGAATTTGATAGGTAAAAGTCATTAAAAACTGATGCCACATGTGCCGAATTTCCAGTTTTTCTCTCAAAACATTTATTTTAAACCAGTGTTGGTTTATGTTCAGAATTTCTGAGAATGTCTACAGTATTAAAACTTATTATAGTGGTTGACTATTCATAGAAGTTTGATTTTTAAAGAATACTGCTAACACAGACTTTCTGCATTTTGTCTTAATCTAAGTGAAATCCTTTTAGTATTGCCCAAGCGTAACTTAAAAAATATCTAAGCGTGTATTGCCTGAAGACATTCACATTGTAGTTCTTGGAATTACTTCTTGTTTTTATATATATATGTATATATATACATATATATATAAAATCTTTGTATAAAAGGATAAGTTCTGTGTGTGTTGATCAAGATTATAAAAAGCAAGTTACTGGGAATACATGCTAGCTAGTAATCTTAATTGTAGTGGTGACTATTTGAGAAAAATGTTATAACCATAAGAGAATCTCAGGAGTAACCTCTTTTAGCAAGACTGTTTTAAATCAGAATGAGTAGCTTATTTGAATTGCCAGAGTTAGTTCTGAGAAAGGATACTGCTTAGTATAGTGCATTTTAAAAAAATCTGTTTTGTTTATTTAGCTGTGCCGGATCTTAGGTTTTTTTTTTTTTTTTTCTGTCCTTAAAGGGGAAAAAAAAAACTGATATAAAGGGATGTGAAGACTAAATAATGGAGTTTGTTTATAAAGTTTTTGTATTTCTGTTTTTAGGACATTTAGGGCAGTGTTTTGAGTTTTTTTTTTTTTTTTAAATAAACTGACTTTAGGAGTGACAGAACACTTGAGGTTGACAATACTTTTGTATTATCAAATAATTTAAACACTGGCTTAGTTTTTAGTACGTTAATGTTAGATACGTTTTTTTTAAAGTAATTTGCAAAATTATTGATCACTAATGCCTTTAATTCTTAGAAAACCAGATGTGTGATAAGTGTACATGGTTTCATGCAAACAGCTGTTTACCAATAAAGGTATAAAATTATCTGGCTTATAATTTTTTTCTTTAAATAATTATAAATGTCAAATAGAGTCAGCACTGCAAACTAAATATATTCTAAATAAATTACTCTAAAATGTTTATTATTCAGTAATACTTAGAGTTAGCTTTTCTAGATCTAAGTAAGCGATTGCCTTAACATTTTAAAAATGCTTTTGTAATCAAAAAGAAAGTAAATAATGCTCATTTAGTGAAAATATCATTTGGAAATTTAAAAAGGCATTTTTTTCCCCTAAGCTTTTAAGTCAAAGGGGAATTAAAAAGTACAATTAAGTTTTCTTTAAAACATAATAAAATACTGCATATTAAAATGGATGGGATGTGGCTGAAGCTACAATTTGAGGAAAATGCATAGTCATAAATGTTTTCGTTGTTCAGCATTTTAAAAGGAAGTTAAAAATTAAGCATCCAAGGAAAGAAGTGGGGGAGGGGGGAGCAGGGGAGAACTCCTCAAAGAAAGAGAGAAAATAGATATTCAAAAAACTACTATTAAATTTAGAAAGTTAGGTTTTAGAAAAGTACCATCAGAGTTTAACAAGATTAAATGTGGTGCATTTTAAGAAAAGAGGGAAAATGTATGAATAGGAAAGCAAGTAGGCAGTCTGTGTTAAATACTCTGATTTTTCTCTTCAGTATTTTCTAAAGTCTTGCAAACCTTGATACGTATAACTACTGGTTTATTTTGGCAAGTGGCTTACTTTCAGTAAAAGACGTCCCAACCAGAAAACAATAAAGCCAGCAGGTATCGCTTAAGCACTTTTTCCTTCAGAAGACATTTATTTTATCTTTGGTCATGATACATAAAACATCTTAGTGTTTGATATATCCTGTTTACCTTAATATAGCAAGAACATGGAAGGTTTCCATAGTCGTATTTTTTCTGTTGGTGTGTAGTACATACTGACATTTCACTGTGGGAGCATGCTTTATTATGTTCTACGTCAATTTTGATTTTAAGTGGGTGTCATTTTTCTATTGCTTAATCTGGGGAAATCATTTGTACTCTTCTGAAAGTTCTATCTCAGAGGAATTAGTGTGCATTTTCTGTTGATGTGTGCTTCATACTAGTGTGGTGCTCACTTCAGTACATGAGCTCAGTGTGTATTTGTTAAATTATACAGGCTCTCGGTGATCTGAATGCATTTGTTTAATTAACTTTTAAATAAGGTTTCTATAGTTTCTTGTTCAAATACAGGTTTCTGGGATTATGATTTTTCATTAACTTGGAAAATTCTGAAGTAATTTCTGAAAGATAAAGGTAATTTTACAGTACAGTTTCTCTTTTGTTTTTTTTTTAAGCAAGTAGTAGTACAGGAGTAGATTTTGTTCTGTGTTTAGAATTCTTCCAAATTTTTATTTTCTTTAAGGAGACAAAAATTTGCTATAAAATTTCTGATTTCTTAACGATCATGGCATAAATAGACTAAACAGAACAAACTGAGGAGTATCATTGTATGAAGTAACTAGTTAATTTTTTCATAATATTTTGTTGTCTACTATGTCTATATTACTATAATTGAAATAACTGCCAAAATCTGTTGCTTGCTTAACATATTATCTGTATGACTTTTATTATGTGAAATTTTAAAAAATAGTCTGCCATATGAACATTACTTTTCAGGCCTGAGGACAACTGAGACTGCATTTTGATGTATGATACTGAAGGCCCCAAAGTCACAACAAACAAGTTTTAAAAACCATAGGGAGTTGTAACTATAGGAGAAAGTTTGCCAGTCTGTTCCTACTAGTGACATCTTCTGTTTGTGCAGCTGTTGACTACAGCAGCTTCTCTTTTTTGGTAAAAACAAAGGATCATTTCAGTGTTTGTGAGTTTTATTGTTGAATGCCAATATCTAGAATTGCACTTAGAATAGAAGCCAATACAGACTTTAGTTTTTTGGGACATATACTGTGTATATGTGCAGATATTAGTTATAAATTATGCATGACACTTTTTGAATAGTGGTTACCTAAATTCACAAAACATATAAAGAACAGATGAGAGACTAGGTATAAAAAACTTGTTGCAACTTTTTTTGTTGTTTCTGGCTAGTCTGTGTGGCTTGTGGGGTATTTGTTTCCTCACCAGGAATTGAACCATGCCCCCTGCAGTGGAAGTGGAGTCCTAAACGCTACACTGCTGGGAAAGAGCAAAGATATGAATTTGTTGTTACCAAGGTAATTTATGAGTTGGTATTATTTGGGGGTATCAGGAAAAGTAATTTTTAAGTTGCCTTATTTCTTTATATTAGTGTTCTTACTTTTTTTCATATGGGACTGAGAATTTAATATAACCATATACCTTGAATTAGAAAAAAAAATCCAAGCGTCTTCTAGTCCAGATTTATAAGCTGTTCAGGATTCTCATATGTTCAAAGGTTGATATTTTATACCTTAATAAATAAGTTTTGAGTCTTAAGGACTATCATAGTGAAAATCACTGATCTATACTATTAACATTTGTTTTTGCCTCCTATGTTGAAATTCAAGAAACCAACTCATATGTATTTATGAGTACAGTTATGTTATCTACTTCAGATTTGGTCAGTAGTACAGAAGTATACCTCAAAGTTACATCAGGTGGGGAGGAAGGATATTGAATTGATACTGCTGTATAGTTCAGATTTCTTCCCCTAGACATATGTTTTGGAATGTTCACAGTATACTCTTTTTGAACAGTTTCGAAAAAGGCTGTATATTCAGCACATATATTTAGCATGTCGAGTCTTTTCTTTAGATTTTTTTGTATTTTCTACTGATTACTTTTGTGAGAAACATGCATGAAATTTATTCAGAGAAATATGCCTTGATGGTAGCTTCTAATAAATGCCATCTCAGTGGGGAAAAAGTTCTGGTTGGGTCTATTGCATTCACGTAGTTGAATTGAGTTGTTGAAATATTGGATTGCATTCCACTCGAGGGTTTTGCAAAGTGTTTATCTTTTAATATTGTTCTGTTTGTGGGTCTTTTCCCCCCAAGTCACCTTGAGATGTTTGTGGTTTTTTTACATTCTTCTTTTACAGAATGTGCCTATAGATTATTTTACACTAAAATTTTAAAAATTTTAGTTAAATATAGCAAATACAGAAAGAAAAATGCATAAAACCAGTGTACAGCTAAATGAGTTACTGGATGAAGACCTTGTGTCACCCATGTTAGGATATAGTGTTTTGTCAGGTACCTCAGAAGCTCTCCCAGGTGCCTCTTCCCAATCACAGCTTCTTTCTAAGAGTAATTCCTATCCTGACTTTCATGGCTCTTCTCTACTTTATTTATAATTGGTCCCCAATTTGTGCATCCTTAGTATGGTAGTTTATTATGTCTGTTAAACCTCTATAGATTTATAAGAAAAGATAAAAATAAACTCAAATGGAGCACGTATTCTGGATTACCTTATTTACTCGGTTTGTTTGCTGGAAAGCTCAAAGTGCTCACTTTTTTCTCAGTTTTAACTGTGAAGCAAAAGTTTTTCTCCCTTGTGCTAAGTTGTTTCTTTCATTTACTGTAGACATTATCCTTCCTTTTAATGTAACCGTACTTACCTAATTTCCTGCAATGGACAGAAATAAACTTTTTTAGGCTATTCAAACAAATATAGTTATCCTTCAGAACTCTGTTCAGTGATTTTTTTTTCCACTAACAAAATTAACTTAAAACACAGTGTTTTGTCTGAAGAGCGAGTTTGTTTTTTGTTTTGTTTTTTTACTACAGCTTTATTTTTGGACTCCGAGGTATGACTTCCTTGCACTCTTGATTGTTTTAACAGCTTTGGTTATGTAAGAAATGACTTCATTGAAATGTAGTGACCTTTGATAAATTTTTTCCTCCAATTGAGGGGTTTGTCTAAATAACATAATCAGATTAAATTTTTTAAATTGACCTTGCTCTTCCTTTGAATGTTTTGTGGATACTGAGAAGACTGTCTCTTTTATTGTTAAGTTGTGAATTTGTATTATTTAAGTTTTTGCTTGGTTGTTAGTAATGTGTTTCACTTTCTCTTTGAAGAATGTCAAGCTGTCAGCTGAGGTAGAACCATTTATTCCCCAGAAGAAGAATCCTGATACATTTATGATCCCTATGGCACTCCCAAATGATAATGGAAATGTTTCTGGTGTAGAACCAACTCCAATTCCCAGCTACCTGATTACCTGTTATCCATTCGTGCAAGAAAACCAGTCCAATAGGTAATTTGTTTATTATTATTTTCTTTTGTTGGGGGAAGAAAGGGGTAGGGAAATGTAGAAGTTTGCAAAGCACACTTCTTAATTTTTTCCTTTTGTAACTTTTAAATATTAACTATTTTTCTACTTTCTAAGAGGAGTAAATGAAACCAAATGATGTAGAAATTTAAAAATTGTTGGCATGGATTATTATTATTTTCTCATTCTTTCTAAGAGAAAATGGAATTCTTTGTGTGTATCTCCTATAATAAGTTATTGAAATTTTTTGAAATAAACTGACTCAATGGGAGGAAGGAATTATTCAGAAAGAGGTGAACAGAAACTCTTTTTTTGAGGATAGGCATATAATCCTAATTGCCAAGACAGTCTGTTCTAAGAAGAATATATCAAGGGGTTGCCCTTAACTTTGAAGCTTTTGTGGCCAGTTGGCTTATTTTATCTCTAGACTCTGATTGTAGTTTAAATTTAGTTTCTGTGCTGTAGTCACAGAGTGATTTAGCAAAATGCTTACAGCTCGGATAATGTGTGACCTAGTGGTTAGGGTGTGTCTTGTGATAGTTACGATAGCCTTTCTAACCCTGCTTAGACTGTCTGAATGATTAGCACTTCATTGGTGTAGTTCATTTTATTGCTGTATGAAAGTACTTTCAGCCTGTTTCATATTATATCACACATAAAAATTGTACTTCTCTAGCACTGTAGGATAAATGGATGAGGTAGCTGGACTCTAGCCTTTGCCCAGCCACCCCTGAGGGCTAAGGCAAGTCAATATTTCTATACATCTTTAACCATTGTCACACTAGTGTGCCCAGGCACATTCTTAGAGAAATTCTGGATATATGAGATATATGGTCAGTAAATTACTCTCTGAGGCATTACATATTCAAGTTAATACTCTAGAACTCTTTAATAGTTTGGGGCATTAGGCACAGTAGAAGCTAAAGGATTCTGCTCAATTGAGTCAGGGTAATATTACATTAAAAATCTTTGACGTATATTGGACTATGCTTGAAGTAATTTATAAACTAAAAGTACTATTGCAGTATTTGACAAAGTGGCCAAGTGTACAGTATAATAAGTTTAACTTTTCTTACCTTACCTAATAATCTTTGAGAATTCATGAGTAGGTCAGCCATCAGATTATATGAAAATATATTTAGAATTATGGCAGGGAACATTTTTCCCTTGTGCTTTGTCACTGAATAGTGAGGAAAAGCTTTGTAGTCCAGCTCCCTATGACCTCTCAGTCGTCAGCAGCAGCTGTCTGCAAGGAGGACTGATGAGATGGGAAGGACCGGTGCTTTATAGGAAGACGTCACACTAGAAGAACGCTAATGCTGGAGATAAGATGGCACTGAACAAGCTTGCCTTTTTCTTTTCTTTCTCTTGGACCTCTGGCGCCTGCTTCCATTGTTAAGAAGGGGAGCCAGGAAAAGAGCTGGACTTGGCCAAGTGGTTAGGGGAATATGGGAAAGGAGTAGGAGGCCCCCGGCCTGAACTAAAGAATGGAGGTGGAATAATTAAGTCCCCTACTGTAAAGACCACCTTATACAATGATCACCTTACCCTGCTTTTTGCAGAACGTTTGTTAGTTGCTGCCATTGAGTGGGAACTTTGGACTGCCATTACTGGCAGATTCAGCAGATAGGTGTTGATAACTTTTAGGCAGATATATTGTGAGGTTGAGGGAGAGAGCTACAAATAAGAATACTCTGTACATTTTAAATTTTGGAATGCAGTAAACTGTCAGGTTAAATTTCTTTGTGTATGTGCTCAGTCATGTCTGACTCTTTGTGACCCTTTGGACTGTAGCACACCAGGCTCCTCTGTCCATGAGACTTTCAGGCAAGACTACTGGAGTGGGTTGCCATTTCCTACTCCAGAGCATCTTCCTGACCCAGAGATCAAACCCACAGCTCTTGGATCTCCTACATTGCAAGCAGATTCTTTACCGCTGAGCCATCAGGGAAGCCTGAATTCCTTTATACTGTCAATTAAAATTGTTATCACATATATGTAAAAACTAATTATAGCAAGGAAATTGATTAAAAAAGATCTCTTTTTGAGAATTATTATGAGGCTACAGTTGGCACTAGTCGTAAAGAACCCGCCTGCCAATGCAGCAGACTTAAGAGTTGCAGGTTCGATCCCTGAGTCGGGAAGATCCCCTGGAGGAGGGCATGGCAACCCACTCAAGTATTCTTGCCTGGAGAATCCCGTGGACAGAGGGGCCTGACAGGCTACAGTCATAGGGTCACAAAGAGTCGGACACAACTGAAGCAACTTAGCATATTTTATACTGTTATTTTCTTTCATTAAAGTAAGTTGAGAATTTGCTTTGTATTACTTTCAGACATGCATGTCAATAGATTTGTTCTTTTTTGATTTGGTTTTACAGACAGTTTCCATTATATAACAATGATATACGATGGCAACAGCCTAATCCAAACCCTGCTGGACCATACCTTGCTTACCCCATTATATCCGCTCAGCCACCTGTTTCTACAGAGTATACGTATTATCAGCTGATGCCAGCACCATGTGCACAAGTTATGGGTTTCTATCATCCTTTCCCTGCACCTTACTCCAACACTTTTCAGGCTGCAAATACTGTCAGTACTATAACCACAGAATGTACTGAGCGTCCAAATCACCTTGGACAGGTCTTCCCATTGTCTGGTCATCGAAACAGAAATAGTAATAGAGGACCAATGGTACCAAAAGTAAGTGACCGAATTTGATTGGCTTTTGTGTTTGATATTTCTGTTGTTAGTGTAAGTAATTTGCTACTTGTACTGATTACTCTTTACTACTGAGTTTTACTTTTTAAAAAACAATCAAGGATGTAGCATTTTTAAAATAACTTTTTCCATTACATTTGTTCCTCATTCTTAAATGGTGATATGATTTACAGTCATTTTCAAGTCAGAGAGTTTACATAAGCATAATGCACAAAAATTTCCAAATTATTTTAATTTAGTGATAAAAATTGCATAGTGACACAGTTTTAGTAAGGGATTAGTTTGGCTCCTTTCTTAGCAGTGTTAAGTGGCTAATGTACATCTAGATATTTCAGTCTTCAGAAATAAGCAGGAGATATTATAGAAAAGAATATTGTGATGCATTAAGTCTCTTCAACTTCACTGTTTTCTATTCTGTCAATTTTTAGTAGGAACAGCACTTTGTTCTTCAGAGAATGCTTTACTGTATTATATGAACACAGGGTCTCCTAGGGCTAAAGAAAGTTAAAGATAAATGTGGAAAATGACTTTCTGTCAACACCACCCTTTTGACTAAGTTAAAAAAAAAAAGACACAAAGGCCATGAAATCACAGGAGAGTTAAGGTTAATTCTAGGTGTCTGTTTCTTAACTAAAAGATTACTTTTCTATTGAACCCATAGTGTCAAAGCAAATAAGAAAAATCAGATTTCTTCTCAGCACTTTTGAGCTAATGAAAAGCAGAGTGATTAGATGCCTTTTACATCTGTTATTGTCAAGGAGTTCATGCTTTCCTAGATTCCATAAGCCCAGCCTCTTTGGTGAAAAGTCTTTGCTGTCTTCTGGCATACTTTTTTCAGGTTAAAATACAAACAAGCTGCAGAAGTTGCTTTGAAAAGCTTATTAGTTTTTGTCCATGGAAACGTTCTGGGTCAAGGGAAATCCTTCTGGGATATCTGAGAATGAAAAGAAATAAGTATTGAAAATAGATAATAGTATATAACTTTCAAGTATTGAAGTAATATGATTTCTCAGAGTGTATTTCCGGCACTTTAAGAAGTTATCTAAGAAGTTAAATTTGGACTTCTTTTGTACAAATTGCTATTAAGTGATGGATACTCATATTTTTTAAAAAATGAAGGAAAAGATCAGCTTTTTAATATTTTCTTTTTAAACTCTAAAGCAGAAATTTCTTCTGTACTTCATTGCTCTCATGAAACTAAAATTGAGCTTTTGGATAAGTTACCACCCTTTTTATTGATACTGCCTTTTTAAATAAAAATTGATAACCCCTTATTTGATGTGATTATACCCTTATTATTTATTATTAAGAAAATTTAAAATGCAAATGACAATTAAAATGAATATATTTCATTAATTATAATAGTATTAATGGTTATTTGAAAAGTAGTATATAAATGTGTATATAATACATTATATAGCCTACTATGATTGGCTGTAGATAATTTAATGAAATCCTAACACAGTAACCCTATTTCCTCATGGATTTGTCACTCATTTGTAGCCTACATTTAAGTATATTTTTAAAGGAAGGGTTGATATATTTTGTAATGTTTCTTAGTACATTGAATAAGATTTTAATTTTTTTTTTTACTTCAACCAGCAACAACTTATACAACAGCACATAAAAAGCAAAAGACCATTGGTGAAAAATGTAGCTATTCAAAAAGAGACAAGTGCAGCAGGTCCTGATAATCGATCAAAAATTGTGCTACTGGTAGATGCTTCACAGCAAACTGGTAAGGCAAGATTTTTCTTATGTATATACATCATAGATTTAAAAATATTTTTTATTTTATTGAAATATAATTGGTTTATAGTATTGTGTTAATGTCTGCTGTATAGCAGTGATTTCATTTATACATACATATACAGTACATTCTTTTTCATTTTCTTTTCCATTATTGTTTATCATAAGATATTGAATATAGTTTTCTGTGCTCTACAGTAGGACCTTGTTGTTTATCCATTCTATATATAATAGTTTGCATCTGCTAATCTCAAACTCCCAGTTCACCCCTCCACCAGCACCCCCCCAACACACTTTGGCAACTTCAAGGTTGTTCTCTATGTCTGTATACATTGATGTTTATCAGTTGTCATGCATTGACTTTGTAACTATAGACTCGACCACTTTTTAGGATTTTGAGCTTTCAATCTTCTGTTTATCCTGCCACTTTATGAAATTCTTTAGGAAAGATAAAACAGTCCCATGTTCTTAAAGTTCTTTCAACTTGGGTGCTGGCTTAAGTACAGTTTTGAGCAGAATTTGAGGTTTCCTTATCCCCTTACAGTAGTGAAGCAGTTAGAAATCAGAGATGGAATTTTGAAGACATTGTAGAAATTTGAGCAACTCATTTGGGTAGAAGTTAGAATTGTACATGTTTTATTTTCATTTTTCATATGTTTTTTAATAACTAGATTAAAATCCCTTTTAAAACATTCTATAAATATCTTTATAGAAGAACTTACCAAGTTTTGTGCACCATATTTTAGCATAGATCCGAACCAGACCTATTAGCGGTAACATGTATCCTCAAACAAGTAAAAATTTTGGACTAGTTGTATAACATTTTGTTAAAAGTTTTTAGAGGACTGTGTAAACATTAAAGTAAAAAGCTTTATCCTGACAATAGGTAAGAATTAATAAGTAGTCTTAAAATTCTCACTGTTTTCCAGTTATATACTGTGAAATTTCATTTTGTATCCCTGATAATTAGCTTAATAGCTATAGAGTAGATAGCTGTGTTCTCTCACTCGTTGTCATTTAAAATCCTTATTAATGATCCAGGACTAGATCTGTTCAAAGGCATGTTTGCTTTTTACTCTTTACAGTTTTTACAAAAATACTGTCCGGCTTGAAATGAATTAGATGATACATACTTTCATTTGTACTGTACCTTTTATGTTGGACATCTGTTCAGTTATCCTTTGACAATTGCTTCGGTTCATTAGGAGTAAGAAAGAATCTGGGAATCAGTTAAAAAAACAGCTTGCTGATAGTACAGTCATTGTATGGTTTGTAGGACATGAAGTGATAAGATAACAGACTGACGTATGCTTGGAATGGTTTATGATAAAGAGCCGTAAGGTAATATATGACAAAGTTCTGTATGTTTGGTTGTTCCTGGACACAATGACCCATTTCTATATGCTTTGAACCCTACAACTACTATAAAAATTTGTTCTAACGTCTTTGGTTTGCTCATTAAGTGACCACAAAGACAACCTTCTGAATCTCAAGAATTAGAAAGTGAAAAGATGAAGATATAATTTGAGTAGAAGATTATACCTTCTATCAGTATTCTTATTCTTCACATTCTTAATTTATCAGGATGAATTGGTGTCAGTTATAGGTAGAATGCAAATTATAGTTTAAGGAATTTGTAATACATTTTTACTCTTGAACACAAGCTTGTATTATTTAAGAGTTTAGTCAGATGGCTAGGTATAAGATAATACACAGAAGTTAATTACAGCGTGTTACCAACAATCAGAATTTAAGAAAAGATATCATTTACAGTAGCAACAAAAATACAGTTTCTGAAATAAACCTGACAAAGTATAAGACATTTATACTGAAAACTAACTTTATTACAGGACATTTTAAAAAACCTAAATTGCTTGCTCATTCAGGATGATTTGACGTTGCAAATGGCATTTTTCCCTTTGTTAATCTACAAATTCAGTGCATTTCTGATCAAAATTCCAGTGGGGATTTTTGGAGAACTTGACAACTAATTTCTAAAATAAAAGAGCACTGATCTGAAAAGAGCCACGACTTCCCTGGAAGAGAACGTTTCCTCTTGGGAATTCCCTGATGGGTCAGTGGCTAGAACTCTGCTTCTGCTTCGGGGAGCATGGCTTCAGTCCCTGGTTGGGGAATTAAGATCTCAGATGCCACATGATATGGCCAAAAAAATAAAAATTAAAAAAAAAATTTTTTAATTAAAAGCATTTTTAAAAAGTGTTAAAAATTTTTTTCTTCTAGATAGCAAGACCTACTAAGCCATTTATTTTTTATAGGCTTATACAAAAATATATAAAATACAGTATACAAAGATTAAACAGAACAGAGTCCCAAAAACAGACCTATGTATATGAAAACGTATACAAGGAAAATGACAGAGATAGCATTATAGATCCTTAACACATATAGCATGCAAATCTTATGTTTGTAATTAATTATTTAATTGATTGATTAATTTTTATATCATGCAAATCTGTTCCAGATGGATTAAGGACTTAAATGAGAAAGCCACATGTAGAAGAAAATATAGGCAGATATCTTTATGATTGCATGGAGAAAACTATTTATAAAATAAAGAATTTCTATTTATCAAGAGTGAATGAAGGGACTTCTCTGGTGGTTCAGTGGTAAAGAATCCACCTGCCAGTGTAGGAAACTCAAGTTCAATCCCTTGTCCAGGACCATCTCACATGGCACAGAGCAGCTAAGCCTGTGCCACAACTTTTGAGCCTGTGCTGTAGAGCCTAGAAATGCAACTACTGAGGCCACGAGCCACAGCTACTGAAGCCTGCACGCCCTAGATCCTGGGCTCTGCAACAAGAGAAGCCACTGCAGTGAGAAGTCTGAGCACTGCAACTGCAGAGCAGCTCTCAGTAGCCACATCTAGAGAAAGCACACGTGCAGCAGCAAAGACTTAGCACAGCCAAAAGGAAAAAAAAAAAAAGAGTGAATGAAGGAACAAGTCGCAAATCTTGGAAAGGAATTTACCATGTATGTAACTGACAAAGGATTAGTATGAGGACATATAAAGAATTCATAAGAATCAGTAAGAAAATGATCTCACCTTGCGCTCAGGGCCCCTGGAATGCAGTGCTGCCAGGGGGCTGAAACACTTTGGCAGAACTATAGGAATCTTTCTTTTGACCCAGTTGGCCTACTGAGGACAGTGTATCCAAATGGAATCTCCTTCCAGAAAGAAAAGGAACTGTTTGATTAAAGGTGTGTATACTGCAGCAGCACACAAAAAACTGCTGAAAACTTCTCAATGTCTAGTAACAGGCAACAAGTCAAAAAGTGCCGAGGACATCCACTCAGTGGACTAATATGGAACCTTCATATATTATAATTAACAAAGAACATATATATAATATTAAACAGCACAACTAAAAATTATATTGTTTCTGTATAGAAGTTATATATAGAAAAATTGTGAGAAAAGGGTTGTGGGGAAAAATTATGTAGTAAAAGGAATTTTAGTGGTGTGTTGGGTTGGGAGGAGATGGTAAGAGGTCTTGTTTTTTAAAATGTCGTGTAATTACAATTTGTGAAATACGAAAATGGGAAACAGGCAACTTTGTAGAAAAATAGAAATCAAACAATCCAAAAGTAAAACTTGACAAGTGTTTCACAGAGGGGAAAACATGCATGGCTATTCCCAACCTCATTATTAAGCAGGAAAATGCAAATTAAAATCCACAATGAGCCATCTTTTTATACCCAGCAGTTGGGAGAAATTACAGCCTAGAGGACAGTGTCTAGTATTTGGTGAATATGTGCACCAGCAGGGTTATTTATATCCTGCTCTTAGAGTGCAAACTGTTTTAACCACCTTTGAAAGTGATTTAGCATTACCAAGTAAAGTTGAACATTACATGTAACCCCTAAGCCTACCAATATTTAGCTTAGAGGAACTTTCACATGCACACATACATACTCTTACATCTGTATAAGAATGTTTGCAGAAGTGCTGTTGTTGATAGCAAAACCCCAGAACAACCCAAGTGTCCCATCAGTGGTACAAAGGACAAAGGCACTATGGTATATTCATACACAGGCATTCTAGATTTCAGTGACCTTAATGAATTATAGCCACATGCATCAGAATCTCAAAACCAATCAGCGTTTGAGGGAGAGAGCAACGGCAGGGGGAAGCAAGTCACAGAAGAATGTAGATGTGTGATTCCATTTTTATAAAGGTAGAACTGCAAAAGTACATAATTTGTGTTTTGGAAATACAGAAGTCCACAGTAAATCTATTTTAAAAAGTGAAGGAGTGATAAACACAATTCCGAATAGCCTCTGAGGGAGGAAGAGAATAAAGTGGTGGAGGAAGCATGCAGTGGACTTCAAAGGATTGGTGATGTTTAAATGGATGACAGTGGTTTGTTTTAATTATATAATATTAAATACACAAATAGTTATGCAGATACTCTCTTCATAATAAACACATGTTATAAAGCATCTTGTCAGGAACATCTTTTGCCAATCTTTTCAAAAAGTTTCCACCTGTTTTCTTTGTTTACAAACTTAGATATTGTTCCTTTCTTACAATTTTAATGATAATTTAAAAGAATTGGTCAGCTTGTTCCTCAGGAGGAGTTGTCACACTTTCCTTGCCTTACAGATTTCCCATCAGACATCGCGAACAAATCTCTCTCCGAGAGCTCTGCCGCAGTGCTCTGGAAGGCCAAAGGCAGGAGAAGAAGAGCCTCGCACCCGACTGCTGAGTCCTCTAGCGAGCAGGGGGCTAGTGAGGCTGACATTGACAGTGACAGTGGCTACTGCAGTCCCAAGCACAGCAACAGCCAGCAGCCTGCCACAGGGGGGCTGAGAAATCCTGATTCCAGCTCCATCGGCGTATGTGACGTTACTTTATCTTCTCATCTGTCATCTGTGTCAGTGTTATCTTTGTGTCTTCGCCTAAAGCTGAAGTACCTATTTTCATTAATAGTTCCCATAATACGATGGTTAAAAAATGTGTTTGGTATGTTTTACTATTAATATAAAAATACTTATGGAGAAATATTTTTTCTAAGATTATAATAAGCGTGCTTCACAGTAGATGAAATTGTGAAATGTTTTGCAAGGTATATGGTGTTTACTCTTAAGCAGAAAATAATTGTCTTTTTTTGTTTGTTTCTATTTTTAGCATGTGGACCCATCTGTATGTGCAGGTACTTATTTTCGGCATAGTGTTTTTGCTCTATTTTCTTCTCTGTCCGTGTCACAGTTTTGCTTTTAAGCATGAAGCTTGCTGATGCTCCAAAAAAATTAGAAGTCTTCCAAAGAAATGCAAGTTAATTTGAAAGTATGGTTTTGTTGATGAAGTTGGAAAGATGTCAGCTGAAGGTATTCTGCAAGTTGACACTTAACATTACCAAGAACTGGAATGCCACTTAAAGTTTATGGAAATTTTCCAGTGTTACATTTAGAATGACTGAGTTTCAACATATGATGTTAGGGGGCACTTTAGGTTTTGGCATCTTTATAATTATATTTTAAAATCTCATTTATTATAGGTGGTGTAAATTGGTCTAATGTAACTTGCCAGGCAACTCAGAAAAAACCCTGGATGGAAAAAAATCAGACATTTTCTAGAGGTGGAAGGCAGACTGAACAAAGAAATAATTCACAGGTAATTTGGATTAGATTGGAGAAATAGGTGTGAGATGAACTATTACAAATTGTGGCTTTGAAGAGCAGTGTCCTTAATTTTTGGTGATGCATATTGTGTTTAACATGGTAATCTGTAACTTTGAAGTAGTTTAGCGAATAAAACTATTATTTAAATAATGAAACAAAATGGCAAGATGTTGAATAGGTGGGATATATATTGTACTATTTTCTACTTTTGTCTATTTAAGAAATGTATTTAGATATTTTATAACTTAAAAAAAGAATACAGTCCTGCTTCATCTTCTGTGACTTTTTCCTATCTATATAAAAAAACATAAAGCATATTAATGCCTTAAATATTGATTTTTTTGACCTTCAGGACTACAGCCTTGTCCATGTCTTTACTTGACTATAAACACCACAAACCATGCTTGGTGCTTGTTGCAGTACCACAGTGATGGCCACCTCGTGCTGTAATGTGGCCAGACTGGGTAGCTTCCTGGGTTTGGGGAGCAAGATTTAGCTGCAGTACAGCAGAGCAAGTTATATACTGCCACAGACTTCCAATATCTATCTTCCTTTGTTGGTTGTCTATGAAATCAGGGAGGCATTGGTTGGTCAGTATTTTTCCTTCTTTAATTTTAAGATAGCATTCCTGGATTTCTTAAATCTTGTTAATAGGCATTAAAGTTACCATGTGAGTAGATCTAGATGAACTGAAATAGAAGTAAGTTAATAATGGATTGAATAAACCAAATACTTGCCTGTGCCTTGCCTCCCTGAAATGAAGTTCCCTAGCATTAATTATGCTGTCAGGAAAACAAATAGAATAGTGCCCTCTTCCCTACGGTTATTGCAAAATGAGTCGTTTGTGGCAGGATTGTGAAGCAGTATAGCTTTATTTGATCAGAAAGAAAAGAGCTGAAACAAGAATTGTTTACATAGATTAGATAAACAAAATCTGTGGAATGTTTGGTTAACTACTAAAATTTTATCTTGAAATTGTAACTGCTAGACCTGCCAAGCTTGCAGTCTCAGCATTGGTACTTTTGATATCAGTAGTCCACTAGAGAGTAAATAATACTGATACAGAAAAATATTTTCTCTCTGCCTCAAAGCTAATGAGAATGGTGAAAAAACACAAAACAGAAAATTATGGAAATGCATAAACATTTATTTTGTATCTCTTCATTCCGAAAGAACGGGAGCCAGATGTTGAACAATGTGTTTTCTTTTCTACTTCTGAGGCTTTGTTGTACTTTTCTTAAGTGTGCAGTTGTTTGATTTTTTTTGATAGGCAGAATCTTTTTTCTTTTAAGTCAGAATATTTTCCCTTTGCAATTTCTGATTGTTTTAAGGCTTAAAAAGCCTCTTAGAAATGTAGTAAATACTCATTTGTATTTTCTGCTACTTTTTTACAGTGTAATGTTTTCAAAACTTTTTTATCCAAGGTTTTCTTTTGAAGCGTGGTACAACATAATGATGTCAGTTTTCGCAGTAGTGAACCAGTTGTCTTAACGTCGTAATATATTAATTTTTTTCTGATTTACTCTTTTAGTCTCTTGTTAATTTCTTATGTCTTAGGTTCTGTTTTTGAGCTTTTTTCCCATTTATTAGATTTGTACACCTGTACCATGTGGTTTTAACTACTGAACAATGACATGATTTTTTAATACTTTAAGCAGCATATTAACATTTGAAACAGCAGGTTTTTTTCTATACTCTGATGTAGCCTTAATTGTAAATGATAGAGTCTAAAAATTTAAGTTTTATATTTTGAATAAAATAAAAATGATTTTATTTTGTGAGTAGGTTGAAAAAATATATGAAAAAGATTATACAACAAACAATCTCATTTGCATCCTGTCTCCACATGTGTTCTCCTCTTACCTGTACCTGTGTATTTGCCCAGAGTTTCTTCATGTCATTATAAGTAAATATATAAGTATGTATCTCATGTTTTATTCATTCTGTTCTGTGCTCTGTTCACATCTCTTAACAATGTATCATAGAGATATTGCTGTATTATTTACTCAGGGTTTCTGCACTTTTTTTTTTTAAGCAACTCCTAATGTTGATGCATCCTTGTTATTTTCTGGAGTCCTGTTGATGGACACTTGAATTGTTTATAAACTATTGCTGTTGTAGACATGCTACACTGTTATTTTGAAATCTGTGTAGAGCAGTAAGAATATATTCTACTGGATAAGTATTGCTGAGTGAAAAGGTGAAGTCATCTCTGTTATTTGGTAAATATCATCAGATTGTGCCATTTTGCATTCTGAACAGTAATGTGGAGAGTGCTTATTTCCAGGTAGCCTCAGAAATCATGTGTTTTCAAGATTTTGGATTTGTGCCAGTTAGGCAGAAATAGTATATTCATGTAGTTGAGCATCTTTCCATATGTTTAAGGACCACTTGTACTTTTCTGTGAACTTGTTATGTTCTTTGTCCATTTATTTTGTTTTGATCTTTTTCTCTGTTTTTGTACATTTTTAAATCAATTTGATCAGGCTCTTACCAAATTAAAAAAAATTTTAAGAGCCTTTAGTATGTTACATGAGTTGCAAATATTTTACTAGATTTTCATTTTTATTTTTGACTTTGCTTATTAATTGCCATGCACAAGTTTGTTTTAAATACTGTTAAGAAGTTGATTTTTTGTAAAGAAATTTGTCTGATTTCCTCCAATGTGTTTATGTTCTTGTGTTTTTTACATTTAAATCTTTATTCCATTTAGAGTTTGTCTTAGTGGATGTTGTGAGAAATGGGTCTTATTTTGTGTTTTTCATGTGGCTACCCAAATCTCCCACCACTGTGAATTGACAAGTCCATTACTTCATCTATTTGAGATAGCCACCTTTATCACCTATTAAATTTCCATATATATTGAAATCTTGTTTCTAGATTTTCTGTTTTATTGTTTGATTGTTAAATTAATCTATCAACTTAAGGAGAATGGACATCCTTTATGATGTGGCATCTTTCTAGAAAAAAAATATGTCATTCTCTTTGTGAGTCACCTTTTTGTGTTCTTTAGAAGTATAGTTTTCTGAAAACAAATTGGTACATATTCCTCATATGTTAACTCTTAGTGTTCTTCTGTTATGTAAATGTAGTATGAAAACTTAAGTCTTTATATATTAATTTTATGCTAGTCATTTAAGAATCTTAATATGTATTTGTTGTTTCTGCTTTTTTTCTGTTCTGTATGCCCAGTCTCTCTTAACAAAACTCTTTTAGAAGAACTTAAAAAAACAAAGGTTCATTCCAAGAGATAATTGAAATACTTGCATATTTGATACCCATGAACTTCATTGGAACCATTAGCTTGGGGATTTTAATTTAATCCTTGAACTTTGTCTCCAAGAATTAAGTTGCATTTATTTTTTAAAAGAATTGTTTTTGTGTTTGTGACAACATTAATGCGTATATATTAACTGGTTTACAAGAAGGCTAACATTTTGATGTAATTGTAATGCTGTTTGGAAGGCAGATTTACATTTACTTTTTTGTGATAGTGACTGTACAAAGGAATGAAGATTTCTACTCAAGAATTATTCTCTTGCTTCCTGTTCATCCCTATGTTGGGGCTTGATTGTTAGTACTCATTTCAGTGTGAATAATTTATGTGAATTAAGTCGTTTCTTTGGTACCTGGGCATTGTAAATTGTGTTTGTTTTGCCATCCTTGTGTGAGCTTCTTTTCATGAACCAACTTAAAAAATACTGTATTATGAAAATTTTTAAACAGACATTAAAGTTGAAATAATGTTATAGAGAACATTTATCGCTAGATACTATCAAAGATTTTTCTAAAATTGGCTTCATCACATACATGGTGTAGTTTTCTATTCGTCTCTTTATCCATGTTCATGAGTCTATTTTAAGATGAAGTAAATATTTAAAACCAAGAATCCGTTGGGTACCTGGAAAATTATCTAGTTTCTTAACAGGTGCTTATAGGTTATAGGAAGTAGCCCAGTTTTCACAATAGATCCTCTAAGGAAGAATTACATTTACTGTATGAATGTGCTCTAGCTTATAGTTCTGCCATACAGCCTACTTCCCAAGAAAGTGTAAAAATTCTGTTTCTTATCAGCAAGTCTTTTTAGACCAGTTGATTAGCATGAGAATTGCCAGGTGCTTCCAGGGCTTTGTGTGCGTATTTTTGATTTCATATCCAAAGCCTATATACCAGCACCTGCAATCCAGGTCCACTTCAAGTTCTGTTTATTATTAGGATTCTTGAGTAAGTGGTAAAGAAGACTGTACTTTTCGTATCTTCTCTAAAGTGTCCTGGTTAAGAAGGGCATTTCATATATAAGTTGCATTGGGTACTTAAGAGAGGGAACTTAATTGTCTTAAGATAATGCTTTTTCTTACTCTTATGTTCTTTGTATGACAGTTGAACATTTTGCAGATGTATTAATAGGATAATAATTTATGTGACTGAAATTTTTATTCTCTTAAATCTGTTTTCTTATAAACAAGATTTAAAATTTTTATTATTTCTTAGGATTAAAAAATATGAAAGCTGCAGATATTAAAAGATCTAAAATAGTTTTTTATAAAAAAGTCATGCATAGTTTCTCTCAATGGTAACATCTTTCAAAACTATAGTGCAATATCACAACCCCGATACTGACATCAATGTAGTCAGGATTCAGAACAGATCCATTACTACAGGGATCCCTTATGTCACTCTTTTATAGCCAGACTCCCTTCCTTTCCTCACCAGCTTCTCCTTAAACTCTAGAATCCACTAATCTGAATCTACTAATCTGTTTTCTCATTTTATGATTGTGTCATTTCAAGAATGTTGTATACATAAACTGATATAGTCTTTTTAAGATTTACTTTTTTCACTAGTGTGGTTTTCTGGAGATTCCTACAGATTGTTAGTTATATCAGTAGTTTGTTTTTATGATCGACTACTGTTTTATAGGGTGAATATACCACAATGAGTTTATACTCTCAATGAAGGGCATCTAGGGTGTTTCTTGTTTTTGGTATTACAAATAAAGCCAATATAACTGTTCATGCCTGGAGGGGAGTCACATGCACTGGTTGTCACATTTTTGTGCTTTCATTATATTTACCTCATTTGTCAAGATTTTAACCTTTTATAATAAATTATGCATTTATGAAAATTCGTTGAGTTGTATACTTTTGGGTACATTTCTGTATGTTATATTTCAGTAAAACATTTTACTTAAAAATAATACATTTTCCCTCTCCTCTGGGGTTTATTTAGGTTGGATTCAGATGCCGAGGACATAGTACTTCCTCAGAAAGAAGACAGAATTTGCAAAAGAGACAAGATAATAAGCAGTTAAACCCCAGTCAGTCTCACAGAGGCGACCCAAATTCTGAGTCTTTATATTTTGAGGTATTGATTTCAAACTGTAAATTGTTATAGCAAATGTTCCCATTAAGAAATTAATTTTTATTACATTATGATAAGTACTTTTGATGTCTTAACCCATCACCGCTGTTAGATTGTAAGTTACCTAGAAGTACTGACTCACATTTTTTCTTGGTTATATATAGTTAGCCTAAACATTAGCTTTATTAATGTTTATTTTTATAAATTTTTTTCATGAGTATTCATCATTTTGAAGTAACATGCAGAGATAGAACTTAATTTTATATGAATTTTACCTAATATGAATTTTCTCCCCAACTTTAATTACCAGTGTTGAGTCTCTTTTGTTAAGGCTTTCAAATTTGAAAATAGTTAAATCTGGTTAATTTGTGGTGCTAGTCAGGGGAGTCTTGAAAAGGAGGATAAAAGGCTATTTTACTTTCTCTAATAGGCAGACAGTTTATATTCTAATGGCAGTGTTTTTATTACTTATTCATCTAACTGGCACTCATTGGAGGCCTGTTATGTATTTAGTAAGGTGCTCTGAATGATACATTAAAATGAATAAACACACTACCCTTAGGGAGACTACTATGTAAAGAGGAATGTAGGCATGTACACACCTGGTAATTCTTAGGTGTGGTTAGAGTTGAAAGGAGTAGTAAGTTTTGGGTTTGAGGCAGGATAGGGATAGCATTTGGAATAGGTTTTAAAGAATGAGTAGAGTTTGTGTCAAGATGGTGAACAACATCCCAGGTAACTCATTTGAATAACTCATTTTTGTTAACAGTTTCTATAAAATGGCTTAATAGTTGGGTTTTAAATATACTGGAGGCCAGAGGCTAGAGATGAATAATATGTTACATAAGCTTGATAATTGCTCTAAAGGACTTGAGAGTGCAACTGAAGTTTTGTATCAAGAACAGTACCTGTGGCAGATTTTTTATTTACCCTTAATCATGATTCATTCCATAGTTATATTTAAAGATATTAGATATAATTTTCAGTGTAAAGGAGGATATTGGTTAAGAAATTACTCTGAATAGGAAATTTATTTTTTTAACTTTTAATCTTATTGCTAGGTATATGTAGCAACGGGACAGGGAATATATTAATGAAATTCATATTAAGCCATTTCTTTAAAATCCAAATTATGTGAAATGTGATAAAATCCTTTTTGAATTTCTTTTTATTTACCTGCCTACCTTGGGTAGAATTATTAATAAAAATGGAGTTGTAGATACAGAAATCCAAAGGATGGATGTGTGGATGTGTCCTCATCCTTGAATAATTAAATTAGCTTTGTGTTAGCCTGTGAGAAATGAGACTTCCTTTTTAAGACTGACTTTAAATAGATCAATAGTGAGTTAATTACTTGAGTTGATTATTTCCCCATTTCTCATTACTCTCAAGCATTATAAAAGGTTGTTCTTAAGGATTTATTGCTTTGGACTATGTTTTTACTTAAAATGTGGAACTATTTCAGGATGAAGATGGATTTCGAGAACTAAGTGAGAATGGAAATGCTAAAGATGAGAATATGCAACAGAAACTTTCTTCAAAAGTAGTAAGTGACTTTTAAAAATGATAAGTGAAATGTATGAATGTCTTTTGAGCCATGACTGTATTGGAAAGAAATACTACAGGGAAGTATAAAGACTTGGGCAGATGGTATTGAAGAAACACCGTATTTAGTACTGATTTAGTATTTTGGGCATAGCCAGAACAGACACTGTCCTTTGAAATCCATAGTTGCATTTCAGAGAAGTAAATACCGTTTATTAAATGACATCATGCAACATACTGTCCATGCTAGAATTTCCCCAGTTGTTGCAAAACTTTACTTTGGAATTCTTTTGTTTTTAGTACAGAATCCAGACGGTTATCACCTACTGCAGTATGCTGTTTTGTCACTATTATTTTCCAGTCTCCTAGTCTAGAATGGTCCTACCACCTCACTCTGTTCTTTATGACATTGAATCTTTTGAACAGTCTAGCCCAGTTATACTGTAGAACATATCACATTCGAGATTGTCTTTCCTTATAATTAGACTTTTATGAAATCAATAAAAAGTGTTTTTCTCTGGTTATCATAGTTGGATGATTTACCGGAAAACTCACCAATCAATATAGTTCAGACTCCAATTCCCATTACAACCTCAGTTCCTAAGCGTGCAAAAAGTCAAAAGAAGAAAGCTTTAGCAGCAGCCCTTGCCACTGCTCAAGAATATTCAGAAATAAGTATGGAGCAAAAAAAACTACAGGTATGTATTCATTTTTATGAATAAATATGGTAGTTTATTTGGTAGGTTTGGGGGAGAGGGTGGACAGAAGAGTGACAAATATAATTATCTTAAATTGCCACTTTTTTTTTTACCTTATCGCATGGCTTGCAGGATCTTAGTTCCCTGACCAGGAATTGAACCCACACCCTCCACAGTGAAAGCGTGGAGTCCAGACCACTGGACTGCCAGGGAATTCCCTTAAATTGTCATATTTTCATACTATAACAAAAATGTTTTCATATTTATCTTGCAGGAAGCTTTATCAAAGGCAGCTGGAAAAAAGAATAAAACACCTGTGCAGCTAGATTTGGGGGATATGTTAGCAGCTCTGGAAAAGCAACAGCAAGCCATGAAAGCACGGCAAATTACTAATACCAGACCTCTGTCATATACAGGTAGTATCATTCATCTGAGCAATATGTTATTTGACTTTGTTAATATATTTTGGATACTGTTAATCTAAATTATATATACCTAAAAAAAAGTCCAGATTCTAATTACTCAGCAGCTTCTCTCCTGTTACAGTAACTATTACCTACCTTTCATTCACCCTAACCCCCAGTCTATCTTTAAAGGAGTGATCTTCTTCAGATATAAGTTCAAAACTCCCCAGTAACTCCTCATCTCACTTGGAGTGAAGCCGGAGTTCTAAGTCATATCTCAGCTGACCCTGTTGCCTTTTGGCCCTCCTCACCATTCTCCCTTGGCGCACACTGCTTTAGTCACTTAGCCCCTTGCTGTTCCACAGACACATCTGGTGTGCTCCTAGCTCAGTTCTTTAGGTTTGCTCTTTTCCTTTACCTGGACCTCTCTTCCCTCAGGCATCAGTATAGTGTGTTCCCTCAAGGCCCTCTGGATCTCTGTTCAGATTTGTCAGTTGGTACATATCATTAACCAGCTGTGAAGGTAGCAGTAAGCACCACAAGTAATTTGGCTCTATAACTGTTAAATTATCCAATTTAAAACCAAATGGGAAACCTAGGAGTTCTGATCAAATATTGTGTGTATGTGAGAGAAAAAGAGTGGGAAGGAGGGAGAAAATGATCTCGCTTTCTCCTGAAACAGTGTATTAACGAGCCTCATCAGAGTCAGGCTCAGCAGCTTTGAAGTGCTCCCTCATTTGTTTTCAGTCTTTGTTTAGAGGATGAGGAATAAGATAAAGGGAAGGGAAGGCACCAATAAAAAGCACTGATGTTGAGAGGCAGAATTGAATTTTCTGTTTCTTTTGTTCCTAGGTAAAGGATCTACTGTTTTTAAACAAAAAGATAAGTAACAGTTTATAGCTTTAATTGTGTGTGCAAAATGTTTAAACCTATAGTTAATTTCCCACCCAGTATGAACCTTAGCTTAGAGTAGCTGTTAGTAAAAATAATATTGAGTACATCCCAGGCTCTAGAGTTACATACTTTTGAGATGAGGAGAGTGGTAGTAACATCTTACTAAGAGTAAAGGAGCCTGGGAAACGGAACAGAGAGTTAGCAGTGTTCGGGGTCAATGTGGTCTAGGGGTTGCATGAAGGGGCTTTGGATTTGAACTGTCTCCTGGATCCTGTTCTTCCATGCATTTCCTTGGCGAGTTACTTAATCTTCCTGTGCTTCAATTTCCTCATATTAAAATAGAGATAATACAGTACTTGCTTCAGGATTGTTTTGAGGGAATAAGTGGAATGATACATGTAAAGTGCTCAGTAACGTGTAACTAATTATTTAGGGGAAAAGACTATTAGTCTGTGATACTTCAAGTGGCTTATTATATTACAACTTTGATTCATTTAACACATGTTAATATATACAAATGTAATTATCCACATGCAAAGCATGGTGTCAGGAACTGTGGAATTACAGATATGATTAAGATATGTCTGTGGTCAAGAAGATTATAGTGTCAGAAAGACATGAACACATAGCTTATAAAAAGCAGTGCTTCAGGAAAGGTGCCAGCAAAGTTTAATGAACTTATAGAAGAAAGAGTGATTTATGTCAACAGGGCCATACGGGGAGGATGTTACAAATGACTTCATATGTGATTTGAACTGGACTTTGAAGGGAGAGTAAAGTTCTTGACAGATAGAAATGAGATTAACCTCTAACCTGTCACTATGTTTAAATTGGTAAGGGTTGATTACAAAGAAATCAGCTTTCTTCGGAAGTCCAAAAGAAGGATGGGACTATGGCAGAGATGTAAAAGGATTTTAAGAAAGTTAATAGGATTTTTAAATTGATGGAATGTGGAAACAAGTCAAAGATGACTCCAGACTCTCTGACTTAGAGCATTGTGTTGGTGGTAAGGGATATGATGATTCCAAATAGACTAAGGATCATGGAAGAAGAATTTTCTTGGGAAGAACAGACTCTGGCCCTGTTGTATTTGAAATGTTAGTTAGGGAGATCTTGGTGGTTCCTATTTAACATAGTTAGGTATATGCAGTTCAGGTTAGAAGTCAATAAATTTCAAATAGGGATAATTGTTATAATTGGAAATATATAAGATTGTCAGGGGAGAGAGAAATTAGGATAAAAGGTGTAGAACGCTCAGACTTAAAGCACAGAAGGAAAAAGAACTAGAAGAACAGGTTTGAGAAAAAGTAAGAAAAATAGAATGGAATGTAACAGAAGATGAGGATAGAATTTTCAGAAAGAAGAAGGATATGGTCTTTGGTAACAAATGCTAAAAAGAAAAAAACTAGAGTAGAGCAAAGACTCAGAATTAGATTTGGCAATTGTATAATTATATGTGATCTTGGCAGTAGCAGTTTCAAGAAAGTGTGTAAGGCAGGGGCCAGATTATAAGGATTTGAAAAATAGTGGGAAAGCCGACTATTTGGAAGTAATGGGAAAAATGACTTGAACAGTAATGGGAAAGCCGACTATTGAAATTTCATTAGAAATTTTGAAAGTATGTGGAGTTAGCCATAAGAGTAAAACTAATGTTCTTGTTTGCTTTTAGTGGTCACTGCAGCTTCTTTTCACACTAAAGACTCTACTAACAGAAAACCTTTAACCAAAACTCAGCCCTGTTTGACATCCTTTAATTCTTTGGACATTAATTCCTCTAAAGCAAAAAAAGGAAAAGAAAAGGAAATTGCAAAACTAAAACGGCCCACAGCACTTAAAAAGGTAAATCAAAACCTGGGGATGTTTACTTTACAGGATAAATAAGGGTTTAAATCTGTTTTGCAAATGTAGTTGTGGCACTTTAGCCAACAAATTATTGTGGAAAGTTTGTTAAGCACACATCTTCATGATGACTAGTTAGTTAATTTGAGGTTAGGGTCTCAGCATCATGACTATTTTTCTGTGATGACCAAGGCCCTGGAGAATGAGTTCTGTCTGTAAGGTTAAAACAAAAAAAATTAAACATTTAGGTATCCAAAAACTTGGGACCTTAGGAATCAGAAGCCTGAGGTTCTAGTACCAACTTAGTACTTAGTGTTTTGTTTTAGCAAACCTTTCTTACCTTCTTCGTCTTTAAGTTGGGGATAATATCTGCTCTGTTTAACTCAGTTTTGTTATTAGGAGTTCAGTTCAGTTCAGTCGTGTCCGACTCTTTGCGACCCCATGAATCACAGCACGCCAGGCCTCCCTGTCCATCACCAACTCCCGGAGTTTACCCAAACTCACATCCATCGAGTCGGTGATGCCATCCAGCCATCTCATCCTCTGTCATCCCCTTCTCCTCCTGCCCCCAATCCTTCCCAGCATCAGGGTCTTTTCCAATGGGTCAACTCTTCGCATGAGGTGGCCAAAGTATTGGAGTTTCAGCTTCAACATCAGTCTTTCCAATGAACAACCAGGACTGATCTCCTTTAGGATGGGCTGGTTGGATTTCCTTGCAGTCCAAGGGACTCTCAAGAGTCTTCTCCAACACCACAGGAGAAGTAGGATGAGATAATACACAACCAAATAAATCTAATGTAACTCTGTGGTCTGGTTTCCAAACTTTTTATTTTACCCATTTTGGGGGAAGCCCTAGTTTGTCAACTCGAATTTAAAGAATGAAGCAGATCTGGTTTACTAGCTGTAGTATTATATCGCCTCCCTTTATTTTGGATATAGTACTTCCTTCAGCTTCACTGCCTAAAATTACATTTACCTTTTTGCCAGTTTCCATGTAGCCAGACAAAATCCTCATGTCCATTTTTAAAGTGTATAATAGTGAACATTTTAATCATTCAGTACATACTTAAAGAATAATTTAAGACTGGTAATGACTTTTAGGTTATTTTGAAAGAAAGAGAGGAAAAGAAGGGCCGTTTAACTGTGGACCACAATCTTTTGGGATCTGAGGAACCAATAGAAATGCACTTAGATTTTATTGATGATTTGCCACAAGAGATTGTTTCCCAGGAAGGTAAGATCACTCCTTTTCCCTTTCTTCTCATAAAATGGTCCAGAGTTTTTAATTGGTAGGTAACAGCACATCACTAGTTACTCTCCTAAATATGCTCCATGTTTTATCTAAGTTTTTTTTATGTTTGAGAGTTTATTTGGAAGATGCTTCTGTAAGGAGATATGTAAAGGAGGGGCAGGTGTTAATAGTAGGTCTGTGGCAGTTTTGAAGCTTAAGTCCTGAGTTTATTGTGCACTCTCATAATTGTGATCTCACTAATGTCTCCTCTGTAACTGTCACAGTTCCTTTCATTTTGTCTTCTTTTATATGCAGAACACAGTTGGCTATCTTTTCTTTGTACGACTACAGTTGACCCTTGAACAATGCAGGTTTGAACCGCACAGGTCCACTTGTACACAGATATTTTTCAATTAATTTTGTGGAGTTAACACATACGCCACAATGAGTAGAGAATTGTAAAGCTTGTTGCAGTGCAGAGTCCAGTTGGTTGATAGGATTCAGTCCCATACAGTGGGTAGCCAGCACATGATTCCAAATGGCACCTCACGAAAACTGCGGATACCTTCAAAAATTTATACTACTGTGAAAGAAAGATTTTGAGAGAGACCTGACTAGGTCCCTTTTTCTACTGCTATTTATTCTTCAAATTTCAGCAAAATATTTAAATCTGATTTACATATAGATGTAGTAGCAATGTTCCATTGGGTTTAGAAAAATAAATTTGCTTCTAAGAGTTGTTCCAATGTATTTGGTTAGGGTTCCCCTTTACTCTCAATTAAACATATTTCCCTTTGTATTTAGGTGTTATCTGTTTATCCATTCATTCAGCAAGTGTTTTTTGAATACTTATTGTGCATATTTTAATAACTAAAGTTGGGGTGGGAAGCTCAGGAAATGTAATAAAGCTATGTAGTGGGCCATCCCTGTTACAATAAATTTACAATCTAGCAGAGAGATAAGGTATATATGTAATTTTGCAAATTAATGGACTGGACAAATACTAAGTCATTTCCTGAGTTCATCTGTTTGAGAAGGAAGCAGTAACTAAAGGAAGCAATTGAGTCAAAAGATGACGAACGTGGCTGCCTGAGCACAGGAGCAAAGACCAGATGAAAGAGAAACTTGGGTGGTGCTTGGAGAGTCAGGAGTGGTGTGGAGAGAATGAGAGGTAGAATCATCATTGCTAGCAGCAATGGGAATTTTAAGGCAGTTTTTAAAAATTATTTCTAAGAAAGAGGTGAAAAAATAGAAATATAAGAGACAGGTAATATGATCCGGAAAGAGGTGCAGAAGCAAATACGTCTTTCTGTTTTTCAATTTAGATCCTCTAAAGGTACGTGTTTTAGGTTACTTTGCCTTCTCTCATCTTTTCTGTGAAGACTTACAGGCTGTGCTTGATTTTTTTTCAGAGTATATTTTAAGACCTAATAGGAAGATTTGGTATTTGTAGTGTATGGGAAATGTTTGTGATAGGAACAGTGCCCAACTTGGTAGCTTCTGGAGAATTTGGAAGTGACACAAAAGATACTGCCATTCTGAGTTGTTTTGATTGGTGTAGGGCTTTTCAGCATTTGAAATTTCTAAATTCTTTCTCCTCACCCCACTTCTCCACAGATACTGGACTGAGCATGCCCAGTGATACATCCCTGTCTCCAGCAAGTCAGAACTCTCCATACTGTATGACACCTGTGTCCCAAGGCTCTCCAGCTAGTTCTGGGATAGGCAGTCCAATGGCATCTTCAACAATAACCAAAATCCACAGCAAAAGATTTAGAGAGTAAGTTTTAGTCTCTATTGAGGTTGAATAGTTGAAATATCTTAATTGTAGTTCTGAATTTAATATTGTTATTATTTTTTGGTGGGTTGAGCCAACAATACCAGAGATCTTTAAGTTCTTCCAGATTTAGTTTAACAGCTGGTTTTATTATATGTAAAACATTTTATCTGTGTTCATGTAAAAGTGATTTGACAATAAATACATTCTTTTTATAGCAACTAGTGTTCATCCCTAGGAAATTTGGCCTCTATCTATCTTTTTATAGATAAGCTCTAAGCTTATCTATAAAATGCCACACTGTGACATTTTCCCTCTTCAGTGCTTTTGCTTTTCTGTTTATAATGTCCCTATCAAAAAAACTCTCTAATCAATGATGAGTTTCTAAGACCCTACTATATGAAGTGAACCTATTACCTAAAGCTGTTTGTTTTTAAGTGTATATTTCCAAGTTTTAAAATGCCCATCTGTGAGTAATCTTGAACTGATGGTCATTGCTCTGAAGGATTTTGGAATATGAACATTTGTATGGATGAATTAATTTTACCTTTATTCTTTCTTGCTTATGAAAGAATCCCAGGGTAAGAGTAAAATGTGTGTGAATCCAAACCACATTGGTTTGTTCTGTTCCTTTTTTTTATATTACTGTTTTGAGCAAATACTTACCACCTAGATTTGAAAAGTTAATTAGTTAAATGTCAAATAAGAGATGTAGGGCAAGTAAATACTTGGAGAATAAAATTTTGCTCATGTATGAAACAAACAGCTTGGAAGAAAAGCAGAATAAAGAAAGTTGCATTTTTGGCATTTTATTCTTTAATTACATTCCTTAATTTTGTATACTTTATTAATCTTGTGTACAATCTGTCCGGTTGTATTATCTGTTCTGAAGTAATGTCATACTCATATGTATTTAAACATTTTTCACATAAACATTAGAAAAACCTCCAACATATTTTTTTTGCTAGAGAAAGGCAAGCCTGGATTTTTCCACCATATAATGTTGTTTACAAGTGGCAATTTGCTGGCCTTGCATTCTTAGATTAGAAATTACCCCAGTTCTCCTTGTTAAATGCCTGCTTATGATAGAGATTATGGAGAGAACTAGCAACATAGAATATATAAGTAGTTTACTTTCATGGGGTCACAAAGAGTCGAACACGACTGAGCGACTGAACTGAACTTAACTTTAACTTGAATGACTTCCTTACCCTTGAAATTAAGTACTGTAGTGGCTTCACACTTCACTTCCTGTTTTCTGGGCTGTGGCCATATGTTATCTCACAAAGAGCCCATTCAGTTGCTTTGCCCAATATAAGGGCATGTGACTTTTACCTCAAGATCTCTTTGGTTTTAACTTCAGTTTAGTTACTGAATTCATCTTCTCTCGATTTTCATAGTTAGAGGGACCATTGAAGCTGTCATCCCTATTTTTATGGTTCAGGAAGCCAGTGCCTGGAGACTGTGATATATCCAAGCCTGGATGATGAACTGTTGGTACTAGGCATTTGGTTAGCTTTTATGAAATCAATCTGTTTCCTATTAGAGGCCTCCTTAGTATTCATTGGAATAAAATAACTTTATGCTTTATCTCCTTACCAAAAAATGCCTGTTTTTATCTAATAGAAGGCTAACATTTGATTCATACCCTTAGGAATTTAATAATTAGGTGTTTAGATAGTACTTCTCCGAGGTCTGTCCTTTACGTAAAAACCGATCTGTTCTAATTCAGAAGAACTCTTGTTATTTTTCTCATTGATTGAAGTATTTAGGAGATTTTAAAGACTTGGTTTTTTTAAGTGAAAACCTGCTACTGGATGTATTTTTTTTCTAAATAATTTTATAATTACCTATTTTTGGTTTCTTTTACAGGTATTGTAATCAGGTTCTTTGTAAAGAGATTGATGAATGTGTGACTCTTCTTCTTCAAGAGCTTGTCAGCTTCCAGGAACGCATCTATCAAAAGGATCCTGTGAGAGCAAAAGCAAGGAGACGGCTGGTTATGGGTCTTAGAGAAGTTACGAAACATATGAAGTTAAACAAGATCAAGTGTGTTATAATTTCTCCAAATTGTGAAAAGATCCAATCCAAAGGTATGAGCATTTTACTGTTGAAGTGTCTTGATATTTATGTAGTATAATTGTGGATATGCAGTGACTGTTAAAAGTGGAAACCATTTGTCTTCTTTAGAGTTTAGGCATAAAACATAATATTGAACATGAGGAAAGAAAATGAAATATTTCACTTATTTTATTTTAATAAAATTGAGATCAAATTGTAAAGAAAATCCCCATTTATGAACCCTGTTGAAGGATTTAGGTTGAGCCAACCAAGTGTCCCCTTTGTTGTAAAAGTTTTTTCAGTAGAATTTATTTGCAGAGGTAAAGAAATGCACTCTTACAAGTTTACTACTTTAAAAATTTTTACATTACCCTTAATAGCTCTTTTCTCTTAAAAAGAATTAGGAAAAAGATAAAAGTGTCTGCTTCTGTTTATGGTGGACATTTGTCTCAGAAATCAGCAGTAACAGAGGCCTTTGGGTGAGCCAGCACACAAGTACTTTGTACCATGTCATGCACCCTTTTTTGTCCTTTTTTCATGGAGGAGCCACTTCAGATGATTGGAGTAGACAGATGCATCAATAGCAGTAACAGTCAAATTCTGCACAGGAGAGACATACTAGTAAAAACAGTCTTTTATAATTGGTCTTCCTGCATGTGATGGGCTGCTTACATGAGCTGAGAGATTGGATAAAAGGCATTAGCTACTATTAACAGTTTTAATTAATTTAAAAAATGAAAAGTATTTATTATGTTGAAATTTGATTCCTGTTGTGCTAATCCTGTGGAGAAAAAAATACTGGCATTACAAAAATATGGTATTTAACTGGGGAGAAAGAAAATATGTATCTATATCCATAGATATGAAAATGTGTGGAACAGCCAAAGTGACCCCAGGCATTCATAGAATCCTATGCTGCTGTGTCTTTTGCTTTAGCTCTAGGGTGCTGAAATAGCTTCATTTAGGAAATAACTAAAATAAAACCTCTATGTCTCAGGTGGCCTGGATGAGGCTCTTTATAATGTTATAGCCATGGCACGGGAGCAAGAAATTCCATTTGTGTTTGCCCTTGGAAGAAAAGCTCTAGGTCGCTGTGTGAATAAGCTGGTTCCTGTTAGTGTAGTGGGAATCTTCAACTACTTTGGCGCTGAGGTAAGACTTAGAAGACACAGTCCCCCAGTGCCCTCTGCCACCACCCCCATAGTACATTTTCTTTGGGTACATGCCAGTGTTGTGTTTGAGAATTTGCAGAAGTGATATGGTCACTGTCCAAGAATGAGTGGAAAATTCTTGAGTATTACATTTCCTTTTTTAGTGTTGAAAACATTTATGTAAGTTAATCCTATAGCATTTTTAAAAGATTTTAGCTCATATTTCTGCCTCAGTGGGTTTTTTTTTTCTTTTTCTGGGTTCAGATATGTAGTACTTGATAATATGTATAATTGCTGGGTAAAGATGGCCAGTATTGTGTAATGTAAAATAATTTTCTTCAGTTTATATGTTGGGTGTACTCTATGCTATTAGGAGTCAAGCGAGAAAAGATGGGGAGGATTTTTCTTTAGAAAACCAAATTCCTAAACCTGTTGAGAGAACAGTTCTTCACCTATGGTAGTTGTCTTCCCCTCATAGTCTGCTAACACAAACTTTGCCCATAGGAGCTGCTAAATGATAAAGTAAGTGTTATTTATTCAGACTAATGCTTATTAACTGATAACATAAGATTGATATTTTTTTGTTTTAATACGTGGGGTTCTTTTTAGTGTATCATTTGACTTTATTGTGATTTTTTACATTGATGTGTTTTCAATTATATTTGTTTTAAATTGTATACATTCTGGCTCATAAAATAAGACTTTTATATGAAGTTGAATCTAAAGTATTTTGTGACACCGCTGATGAACAGTTTTCCCTCTTCTCAGCCATACTATTTGTGTATATTTAAGCGTCTCTTTCCTATCCAGTCCCTATATTTGTATAGTCCCATCCCCCTATTTATTCAGTTTCTCTCCCACTTCCCGTTAAATTTTCTGTGTACCCACCTACTCTCTACAGTCATGTGATTAATATTTGTGCTTGCCATAGGAGCCCGTGCTTTTCTCAGTTATAAATATCACACTGCCTTGCTGTAGTTCATGTGTTTCTTCATGTAACTGAATTCCTTGAGGGCAGGCCCCTTGTCTTTGTGTCTGACAACCTTTTACATTACTCGGGAATGAACAGGTGATAAATGTTTAATAAATTGTGTGGTAGGTGTATATCTGCCTTCTATGTTAAACTATATCTGAGGCTTTGGATGGTAAATAGCTCTGTGGTAAAGACACATAGGCTTCCCAGGTGGCTCAGTGGTAAAGAATCAGTCTGCAATGCTGGAGGCACAGGTTCAATCCCTGGGTCGTGAGGATTCCCTGGAGAAGGAAATGGCAACCCACTCCAGTGTTCTTGCCTGGGAAATCCCATGGACAGAGAAGCCCAGCAGGCTACAGTCCATAAGGTTGCAAAAGAGTCAGACACAACCTAGTGACTAAATAACAACAGATGACACATAATAAAAATGTAGTCCTTTTTTGTTCACTGTTCAAGTTTGTGGAATAGGATTGAGATCAGGAAAAGTAGACATGTTTGTTTTTAACTGTATTGACTTCTTACTGAATTAGATGTATTAGGTTTTTTGAATGCTTTTATATTATTAAATGTTTGCCAGTTTTATTTGTACATTGCTTTACTTGCCTTTTCCATTGTGAGGTAGGTGAGTTACTGTTTACCAAACACATTCAAAGAATGGAGGTCAAGGAAAACTGATACATTGTCAAGGTGTGTCTACTTGCAGTAAATATGGTAGCCCATCTAAGTTAAATTTACCGTCTGGTAAGACTAACCTTTGAATTAAACTTTCGGTCTTTACACTGATACTAGAGACTTTTATTCCCTAACAGCTTCTCTCTTCAATTGTGTTTTCTTTTCTATCATTTTACTTCCAACACTTTCTGTGTTTTATTGTATTATAAAACCAGTGTAAATCTTAAAATTACATATCCATATGCCTGTTTTCTTTGTTGGCTTCACTTAAGTGCATGATTTGTTGAATATTGCAAAGAAATATTTATGACATGTTAACATGTTTTTAAAGAATCCATCCTCCTTCCTTTTTAAAATTAAGTAAATCCTGAATATACTTTTGATACTGCTGTCACCCACCTCTCTTCAAAAATCAAAACAATTAACAACAGTGTTTATTGTACCTGCTGCTATAAAGAATTTAAGCTGCAGCTGGGTAAAGCATGCTACTTATGTTTTTTCCTCTCAAGTTTAATTTGTAGAGACATGTTTTTCCATAACATTATGGCACTTTTTTTTTTTGCCATACTTTCATGTTATGGTTTATACTTAAATGACAGTGCTTTATTTAGAAAAAAACAGTTGTGCTGTACTTTTCGCCCATTTTCTGAAAACATAATTTTATGTACATAATTAAACATATTCTTACAGGTAGCCAGATTGTATCTACCATCTGAAATTTTTTACTTAATGTGTGGGTATTTACTTCATTATGATACTAAATCAAGACATTAAAGAGGAGTAGAATGTTGTTAAATTGTGATGTAAGAACCACTAAAAGGACTTCCCTATAGCTCAGATGATAAAGAATCTGCCTGCAATGCAGGAGACCCGAGTTTGATCGTTGAGTCAGGAAGATCCCCTGGAGAAAGAAATGGCAACCCACTCCAGTATTCTTGCCTGGAGAATCCCATGGACAGAAGAACCTGGTGGGCTACAGTCCATGGCGTCACAAAGAGTCAAGACATGACTAAGTGACTGAAACATACACACACATGTACACACACACAAGAACCACTAAGTTGTTCTTTGATTATCTTTTTGTGACTGTGGAAACGTCAGTTTGCTTTAGATATTGTTAGACCTCCTAGTTACTGAAGTACAATTGTAATGCTATGTGAATTTTGCCAGTTTACTAACATATCTGTGCTCCATTACTTACCATTTCACTGGGATTAATAATTCTATTCATGTTCATTCTGTTTTGCTGTTGGAGGAACATCTGGTTAACTCTACATTGTATTTCTAGGTTCTTTTTTCAATTTTTATAATTTGCCTTTCATCGTTTTCAAGGCCCAGCTAGCCAAACACTAGCTAGCCAATCACTTGACTTCTATTTGGTCTTTTTTAAAGCATTCTTTCAACAAACAATCATTATAGGGAGCTTTTAATTCCTGTGGAGACTGCCATTTCCTTCTACATCCTTGGACATCACCCTGCATACACTCATTCTCTTATATTCACACCCATGTAAGATTCTTCACTGCTCCCCAAACAAGCCTTGAACTTTATTAAATCTGTGCCTTTGTTTATGGTTTTGCATGCTTGGCTAAAAATGCACTGTCTCCACCCCTCAAAGCTGTGCCAGATTTTCAAGGCATATATCGGATGTTACATTGCTTTATGAACTCTTCACTGATACCCAGCAGTTAGATGTTTCCTCCAAAAGCTGAACACTTTGTACATCTCTAGGTATTTAAGGTATTGTGCCTTGAGTCATTATTGTCTCCTGTCCTCTCCTTTCAGCCATATAGAAGGTTCCTTGAGAGCAGCGTGTTGGCTCCAGTAGTCTCTGTACCCACTGTAGTACCAAATGCTATAGGGTGCAGTTGTTGAATTAATAAACTCTGTTGAGTTAATAAACTCTGCAAAAGAACTTTAATATAGTGCATAATTTAGTGACTAGTACTGAGTTAAGAATTTGCTTCAGACTTGTGAGAATCAATAAGTTACAGAGAAAAAAGAAAATAAGTTACAATATTTTATAGGGTTCTGTGGTTTGCATACCTTTGGATTTTGTGCTGATGGAAAGTGTATCCAGCCCTGAAACAGTAGAGATATTTATTGCTAATGATAGTAATAAAGAGTATAACACAAAAAGGACTAGGCAATATCTCTTTTTTTTTTTAGAGCCTGTTTAATAAGTTAGTAGAACTCACTGAGGAAGCCAGGAAAGCATATAAAGATATGGTTGCCGCAATGGAACAGGAGCAAGCTGAGGAAGCCTTAAAGAACGTGAAGAAGGTGCCACATCACATGGGGCATTCTCGGAATCCCTCTGCAGCAAGTGCCATTTCTTTCTGTAGTGTTATTTCCGAACCCATCTCTGAAGTAAATGAAAAAGAATATGGTAAGTTGTTACATACATTTTAAATGACTGAAATTTTGAACTTAATTTAACGATTAAAGTCATTTTAAAAATGACTTTCCATGACTACCTTTTGTTTTAATTGTCTCAATTATGCAAATTTTGCTCACATATTTGGTTTAAAAATTGCATTAAACACATCCATTGAAAGTTAAGAAAATATTTGGGGCTGAGAGTTTCTGTTAGACCCTGAAATTAGTTACATTTCCAAAATCTTAAAATAAAAAATCCCAAAGGGATTTAAAAAAACCAAATGTACCATTCTTCTGACCTATAACTAAGTAAATTCCAGGAAGTTTTATTCTGATACTTGATACTGTTTTTTAATTCACTGTCATTCATATAAAAATACTCATTGAACATCTACTTTGTGCCACACCCTCTGGATATAGAGGAGAAATTAAGCCTAACATCGTGTTTATTCTTATGCAGTTTGCAATACAGTGTAGAGAAAGCTATTATCCAGATAATTTGAGAATGTGACATTGGGGCTGGGGGGTGATTAAGCACTCGTCTGTTTATACAGGTAAAAATTAAAACTATTAAGGTTAGGGCATGTGAGACAGGTGAAGAGCAATGGATGACAGACAAAAGTCTGTAGGTGAAAATCTGAAGAAGAATTCTTACAGGAAGCCAAGAATGAGTGGTCAGAGTGTTTGTCTCAGAAGCAACATTAGCAAAGATCCTGATACTTTATACTTGACTATTAAAATTTGGTATCTAATAAGTAAACACAAGTCCTAAATACTATTCAGTCTAAACTTAGCAAACCTAGACGTGTGACATTTGTCCTGAGTTAAATCTGATGGTAGTCAAAAAGAAATACAGACCAAATACAGCATTTATGTATAAGATTTAAGGTAACAAATATTGACTGTAATCTACATCTTAGTAGTTAGTTGCCTTGCCTTGTCTCTGAAATACTTTGTACTAGAACACTAGCTCACTTGCTTGATCTCATTTCTGATTCACTTCCTCGGTTCTTTTTTTTAAATAGTTTAGCCACCTCCTTCAACATGACTTCTTTTTCTCTTCCTTTCTCTCTTCAGTCTTCCCTGAAAGTTTACCAAGTAGCTTGTTGCCACCTAAAATTTAACATTTTAAAAAACTGGGGCATTCACTGTTTGGAACACTTTTATGATGCCCCAGACCAGAGGCAATTAACAAGTTATCGTGCACCTTTTAGAAACTCTTTTGGTCAGGGAAAGGTGATTCTGGCTTAGAGGCAGACATATTTCTTCGACTAAAGTGATACTAGTTGAAAATAAGATAAAGGGCTAACTTTGTAAATGAGATCAGTTCTCTATGTTGTAATGTGCCAGGTCTCAAAGATAAACTGCATGATAAATTCCTAAAGCTATGGGTTTAGGGAAATGACAGTGATCTGGGCACATTTGGGCACATGATAAAAAGAACCTGTCAAAGACTTAGATGTTTTCAAGACGTACCAGATTTAAAGTGTTCAAAGATTGAAGCCTTGATTTTTGAACACTCTGCCTGGGGCATTTAGGCATAATTGATTAATTTCTGAGCCTCAGATTTGTCTTCAGGAAAATGAAGAGGGTTCATCTCCTTTTGAATAAGGTTTCATTCAAAACTAAAGTTCTCTAAACTAACAGTTGAATTCTAAGACGAGTTATGATTATACTGTGGAAGTGACAGATTCAGGGGATTAGGTCTGATAGACTGAGTGCCTGAAGAACTATGGATGAAGGTTCATGACATTGTACAGGAGGCAGTGATCAAGACCATCCCCAAGAAAAACAAATGCAAAATGGTTGTCTGAGGAGGCCTTACAAATAACTGAGAAAAGAAGAGAAGCGAAAAGCAAAGGAGAAAAGGAAAGATATACCCATCTGAATACAGAGTTCCAAAGAATAGCAAGGAGCGATAAGAAAGCTTTCCTCAGTGATCAGTGCAAAGAAATAGAGGAAAACAATAGAATGGGAAGGACTAGAGATCTCTTCAAGAAAGTTAGAGATACCAAGGGAACATTTCCTGCAAAGATAGGTACAATAAAGGACAGAAATGGTATGGACCTAACAGAAGCAGAAGATATTAAGAAAAGATGGTAAGAATATACAGAACTATACAAAAAAGATCTTCATGACCCAGATAAGCATGGTGATGTGATCCCTCACCTAGAGCCAGACATCCTGAAATGCAAAGTCAAGTGGGCCTTAGGAAGCATCACTATGATCAAAGTTAGTGGAGGTGATGGAATTCCTGCTGAGCTATTTCAGGTCCTAAAAAATGCTGTTAAGGTGCTACACTCTATGCCAGCAAATTTGGAAAACTCAGCAGTGGCCACAGGACTGAAAAATTCAGTTTTCATTCCAATCCCAAAGAAAGGCGATGCCAAAGAATGTTCAAACTGCCACACAATTGCACTCATCTTACACGCTTGCAAAGTAATGCTCAAAATTCTTCAAGCCAGGTTTCAACAGTACATGAACTTTCCAGATGTTCAAGTTGGATTTAGAAAAGGCAGAGAAGCCAGAGATCAAATTGCCAACATCTGTTGGATCATCGAAAAAGCAAGAGAGTTCCAGAAAAACATCTACTTCTGCTTTACTGACTATGCCAAAGCCTTTGACTGTGTGGATCAAAACAAACTGGAAAATTCTTAAAGAGATAGGAATACCAGATCACCTGACCTGCCTCCTGAGAAATCTGTATACAGGTCAAGAAGCACCAGTTAGAACTGCACATGGAACAACAGACTGATTCCAAATTGGGAAAGGAGTATGTCAAGGCTGTATATTGTCACCTTGCTTATGAACTTATATGCAGAGCACAGCATGCGAAATGCCAGGCTGGATGAAGCATAAGCTGGAATCAAGTTTGCCAGGAGAAATATCAGTAACCACAGATATGCAGATGACACCACCCTTATGGCTGAAAGTGAAGAGGAACTAAAGAACCTCTTGATGAAAGTGAAAGAGGAGAATGAAAAAGCTGGCTTAAAACTCAGTGTTCAAAAAATGGAGATCATGGCATCTGGTCCCATCACTTCATGGCAAATAGATAGGGAAACAATGGAAACAGTGGGAGACTTTATTTTCTTGGGCTCCCAAATCACTGCAGATGGTGACTGCAGCCATGAAATTAAAAGATGCTTGCTCCTTGGAAGGAAAGCTATGACAAACCTAGTCAGCATGTTAAAAAGCAGAGACATTACTTTACCAACAAAGATTGTCTTGTCCAAGCTATGGTTTTTCCATTAGTCATATATGGATGTGAGAGTTGGACATGAAGAAAGCTGAACACCAAAGAATTGATGCTTTTGAACTGTGGTGTTAGAGAAGACTCTTGAGAGTCCCTTGGACTTCAAGGAGATCAAACCAGTCAGTCCTAAAGGAAATCAGTCCTGAATACTCATTGGAAGGACTGCTGCTGAAGCTCTAATACTTTGGCCACCTGATGCGAAGAACTGACTCATTTGAAAAGACCCTGATTCTGGGAAAGATTGAAGGCAGGAGGAGAAGGGGATGACAGAGGATGAGATGGTTGAATGACATCACCAGTTCGATGGGCATTGAGTTTGAGCGAGCTCTGGGAGTTGGTGATGGACAGGGAGGCCTGGCGTCCTGCAGTTCATGGGGTTTCAAAGAGTTGGACACAACTGAGCAACTGACTGAACTGAACTAAAGATTCTGGTGTATGATCTGATTTACCAGGATGCCATCAAAATGAGTGGAAATAATCATAAATAATTTGCTTTGAGAATAAAGCACAAAGTTACTCTATTGGTATCAGATGTATTTGGCAACAGACATGAAAGCCACTGATGTGGCCTCAAAAATTAGAGTGTTTAATTATTTCACTGTGTTGTCAAGAACTCTAGCTCTTTCCTTCTTTCTCTTCTTCCATTTTCAGTTTGGGACTTCTTATTCTTGTGCTTCTCATCTCATATCCATAAACAGTTGCATTGGCCCTAGTCATCACAATAGTAATCAAAAGCAGAAGGTTCAGGCAGTGGGCTCTTCTTATCAGTGAGGGAAACAGTTTCAGAAGCTTTCACCTTTTGTTTCATTTGGCCAGAGCCAATCATGTCACTGCTTTTAGCTGCAAGGGAGATGTGGGGAAGAGATTATTTGGCAAAGGTGAATGGGATAGTTGTGATAGTATGAGAATAATTTTAATTCCTCCTGTGGGACTGAGCTCAAGTCCATCCCAAGTTTGGGGACTCTGTTAGGCAGGAGGAAAATGGGGAATGACTGTTGGGTAGACAACAAATAGTATCTTCCATGCCATTCTGGTGTAAGATTTCGAAAATGTTTTTTTTGTTATTCCCACAGTTTAAAGAAAAAACAAAGCTGGGAAAGGATTGCTAAACGTTGGTAGAATAGAAAGGCTCCTATGATAGTCCAGTGTTACTGTTCTTTGTGTGCACCTTAATTGTTTTGTTTGCTTATGTTTTCCTTCCACCTGAGCTGAGTCTCAGTTCAGTCATACTTATGTGAAACAGTTTCAAGCATAAATCCCAATTAAACCGTAAGTTTTTTGAGAAAGAAATTTGGCACATAATGGGCACTTGACATATTATAATAATAGCTCACTTACTGAATTCTTACTAGGCACTTTTTTAAACTCTTCATGTTTGTTAAGATCTCTAATCCTCTGAGTAGTCCTTGGAGATAAATATTGTACAGCATTTTACAGATTAGAAAGCTAAAATGAAATGAGGTAAACAACTTGCCACTATCACACAGCTGACAGTGTGAAACTTGATAAGTTTCAATGTAAAACCTATATTCTTAGCCAATGTGATGTGGATTTCCTGTCTGTTGAATGAATTCCCAGTAGGACCATACAGTAGGTTTTCAGTAACCACTTACGAGGGGAGGACTACCTGTGTCTGTCTTGAGTTTCTAGCTCATTTTCTGCCACCACACCTTCTTCTGTAGGCTCTTGAAGTGACTTGGGTGTTCCTTTACTGTATACAATCTAAAGATGGATGGCTTCCCTCTGTGTACTAACTGAAGGGAGAAATATACATACCTCATCCTCTGACAAACCCTGTAGTGATTTGAAAGTTGAAAAGGCACTTTCACAAAGAACCAGCTAAGAAAACAGAAAGCACTGAGGGGTTCATAAGCAAAAGAACAGCTGTATTGAATAAGTCCTGCTAAAATAAGCAATTTAGAAGCAGGTTTGCTTTGGATCAGTACTATTTCCAGGTTTGTTGAGATCTTTGACTCTGCCTTTAAATTGCTCCCTAATCCCTTCTTCAAAAGTGGACTTCCAGATGTGCTGTTCTGGTTTTAGACTGCCTATATTTTTCCCTCCCTCCTACCCACCAACCCCTCATCTAAAGATGACATTTTCATACTTGCTCTGTTCCTTCTCCCCATCATAGTCATGTCTTTGTGTACTCATTAGTTATTGATCAGGCTTCACCTGTTACTCTTAAGGTGGCAGCCTGGGCCCTCCCCTGCATATGTGAACTCAGTGGCTCTTTAATCATTGTGATAAGTCTCTTGATGGCTAATCACAGAGTCCCTTGTCTCTGCTTCCAAGGTCATATCTCCCTTTCCTTTCCAGAGGACCCATCTGGCTTTCAGCTTACCTACCTAGTAGCAGAATGCCCAAGATAGAACCTAGAGAGAGATCAGCCCTACTCAGTCTTACGACCTCCTTTCTTTCTCCTGTTCCTTTGGCTCACTGTCAGGGGAGAGGTGAGGCTTTTTCTGAGACCCCATGCGAATTCTTACAGTGCTTTTGAAAGAGGAAAATAAGTGTTGGAAGGAAATATAAATGTGTACCTACATTTTGTAATTTTTTTTTTACTTTTTAAAGTTATTTTCTGCATAATTAACTGTATATGTGGAATTTCCATTTATTGTAAAGGCTTATTTTCCCAGTGCATACTGCATGCTAACCTAGGAACACAGAGATGGATGGGAATGAGAAGGAAGGACGGGGTTGAACAGCAAACACAAAACAAATGCATTTGAACCAGATACAGAGGAAGTGCTGTGGGACTTCAGGTTACTGACCATCTTTCCTAGGAAAGTCAGGAAAGGCTTGACCAAAAAAAAATGACATTCAAGGGTGGTTATCAGAGCTGAGTAGGACTCTGAAGGGAAAAGGAGGAAAGCACATTTCATACAGAAAGAACAGCTTATGCAAGGCCAAGCATAGTAAACAGAAAGGGTATGACTTCTGTGAGCAGTGAAAATTCAAAGTGACCTTGAGCTGGAATACATGACAGGGGGTTAAAATGAATGGGACCAGAAGGAAGATTATGAAGGGGCTTGGTTATATACTAAATTAAGGAGTTTAGATTGCTAAGGTAATAAAAAGCCAGTTAGTGATGTGGTCAGTTCACAAAGCCAATTAGAAAGATACTGTAGATGTACAGCAAGATAAAGAAGGCTTGAACTTAGGCATAAGTGACCAAATTTATTAGCTTTTGAGCTCTGAGTGACGTGGTATAGTTATGAGTTCAATGGAGAAAGAGAATTAAGGATTACTGTAAGGTTTCTTCTGCTTTGAGACTGAAAATCACATTATTAACTGAATGAAAATAAAGGAGGAGTGCTAGATTTTTTGTCATGAGGTAGGAATGCAAGTAGAGAGACCTGTTCTACAGTTGAAGTAGCTGCAGGAAAGAAAGATTTTTTTCCCCAAACCATGTGCCCTAACTTCAGGTGGCCAAAATATGGTATGTAGCGACAGAGGATGAGATGGTTGGATGGCATCACCGACTCAATGGACATGAGTTTGAGTAAACTCTGGGAGTTGGTGATGGACAGGGATGCTTGGTGTGCTGCAGTCCATGGGGTTGCAAAGAGTCGGACACGACTGAGCAACTGAACTGAACTGAGCAATATGTAATTGATAGGTGGCAATCAAGTACATTTGTATGAATTGACTTGCTTTATCACTACAGTTTGATCATTATGCCTATAAAATGAAGATATCAGCTACAATGCAAATAGAAGGAAATTTTTATTTTTTAAGAAAAGGCAAAAATAAGTATGTGGGACTACACCAAATCAAACAGCTCTCTGCAGCAAAGGAAATCATCAACAAAATGAAAAGGCAACCTATGAAATAGGAGAAAGTATTTGCAAATCATATATCTGATGAGGGGTTAATATCCAAAGCATACAAAGAACTCATACAACTCAGTAGCAAAGAACGATCAGATTTAAGAATGGGCAGAGGAACTGAATAGACATTTTTCCAAATAAAGACCAGTAGGTACATGAAAGGATGCTTAACATCACCAGTCATCAGAGAAATCCCAAGGAAATCCACAGTGAAACATCTCCTCACAACTTGTTAAAATGGCTGTTATCAAAATGGCAATAAATAACAAATGTTTGCAAGGATGTGGAGCAAAGGGAACCGTTGTACACTGTTGGTTGGAATGTAAGTTGGTGCAGCCACTAAGGAAGACAATATGGAGGTTCCTCTATGAAGATGAGAACTATCATATGATCTAGCATTTCTACTTCTGGGTATTTATATGAAGAAAACAAAAACATGAGCTCAAAGAGAGGTTGTCACCTCCATGTTTATTACAGACTTATTTATAGTAACTAAGATATGGAAGCAACTTAAGTGTCTGTCGATAATTAAAGAGATAAAGATCAGTGGATAAAGAAGATGTGGTGTGTGTGTGTGGGGGGGTGCCACATACTTTGGAATATTATTTAGCCATTAAAAAGAATGAAATCTTGCCATTTATGATAACAAGGATGAGCCTTGAGGGCATTAGTGAAATAAGTCAGAGAAAGACACCATATGATTTCATTTTTATGTGGAATCTTGAAACCCCCCAAGTGCACAGATAGAACAGATTGGTGGTTGCCAGAAGCATGGGGACTAGGGGTGGGTGAAATGGATGAAGGAGGTTAAAAAATTACCACCTTCCAGTTATAAAATAAATAAGGCACGGGGATCTAATGTACAGCATTTTGACTATAATAATAATAATATTGTACTGCATATTTGAAAGTTGCTAAGAGGGTAGATCTTAAGAAAAAAAATTGTAATTCCGAATGGGGGTGGATGTTAACTAGACTTCTTGTGGTGATCATTTCTCAGTATGTGCAAATACTGAATCATTGTGTTGTGCACCTGAAACTGTTATGTTTTATGTCAGTTATATATCAGTGATAAAAAATTAAATGGAAAAAGTAAAACACACAAAAAGTATTTGTGAGAGTTGTTCTTCATCTCCTGATTCCTGGTACATTTTTGCTGTAAACTGACTACCTGTTGTTAAAAATAATACAGACTGTCACCACTGTATTATATAGAAACATGATTTTCTTGGCTCCAGGGTCACTTGGTAAGCCAAACAACATACATATATTATAAAACACATTTTCACAAATGTTAGAAATGCGTGCATGGCTTCTTTGCTTATAACTGGAAACACAAGTTCCATTACAGGCCAAGAGACAGCTCTTAGATAACTTGCTAAACGAGCACAATATAAACCTGTCAAGTCAGAACTTACTTTCTTTTCTTTTTTTTAATCAGAGCACTTCTTTTTTTTCTTTTTTTTTAAGTGTTTAATTTAACTTTATTGGAAACTGGCCATCTGTTTTCCAAAGTGTCTGTACATTTTGCATTCCCACCAGCAAAGTATGAGCGTTGTGGCTGGTATCCTGCTCTGTGTCTTGGCCATTAATTGGCATCGTCAGTTTTGTTGTTTTGTTTTGCATGACGGTCTATTAGGTGTGTAGTGGTATCTTGTGGCTTTTATTTTTTTATTATTTTTATTTTTTTACTTATTTATTTTAGTTGGGGGCTAATTACTTTACAATATTGTAGTAGTTTTTGCCATACATTGACATGAATCAGCCATGGGTTCACATGTGCTCCCCCTCCCGAACCCTCCCCCCACCTCCCTCCCCTTCCCATCCCTCTGTGTCATCCCAACGCTCCATCCCTGAGCATCCGTCCCATGCATAGAACATGGAATGGTGTTCCGCTTCACATATGACAATATACATGTTTCAATGTTATTGTCCCAGAACGTCCCACCCTCACCTTCTCCCTCAGAGTCCACAGGACTGTTCTATGCATCTGTGTCTCTTATTCTGTCTCACATATAGGGTTATCATTACCATCTTTCAAATTCCATATACATGCATTAGTATACTGTACTGGTGCTTTTCTTTCTGGCTCACTTCACTCTGTATAATGGGCTCCAGTTTCATCCATCTCAATAGAACCGATTCAAATGTATTTTTTTTTTTAATGGCTGAGTAATATTCCATTGTGTATATGTACCACAGCTTCCTTATCCATTCGTCTGCTGATGGACATCTAGGTTGCTTCCATGTCCTGGCTATCGTAAACAGTGCTGCGATGAACATTGGGGTACACGCATCTCTTTCAATTCTGGTTTCCTTGGTGTGTATGCCTAGCAGTGGGATTGCTGGGTCATATGGCAGTTCTATTCCCAGTTTTTTAAGGAATCTCCACACTGTTCTCCATAGTGGCTGTACTAGTTTGCATTCCCACCAACAGTATAAGAGGGTTCCCTTTTCTCTACACCCTCTCCAGCATTTATTGCTTGTAGACTTTTGGATAGCAGCCATTCTGACTGGTGTGTAATGGTACCTCATTGTGGTTTTGATTTGCATTTCTCTAATAATGAGTGGTGTTGAGCATCTTTTCATGTGTTTGTTAGCCATCTGTATGTCTTCTTTGGAGAAATGTCTGTTTAGTTCTTTGGCCCATTTTTTGATTGGGTCGTTTATTTTTCTGGAATTCAGCTGCAGGAGTTGCTTGTATATTTTTGAGATTGTTTGTCTGTTGCTTCGTTTGCTATTATTTTCTCCCATTCTGAAGGCTGTCTTTTCACCTTGCTCCTAGTTTCCTTTGTTGTGCAAAAGCTTTTAATTTTAATTAGGTCCCATTTGTTTATTTTTGCTTTTATTTCCAATATTCTGGGAGGTGGGTCATGGAGGATCCTGCTGTGATTTATGTCGGAGAGTGTTTTGCCTATGTTTTCCTCTAGGAGTTTTATGGTTTCTGGTCTTACGTTTAGATCTTTAATCCATTTTGAGTTTATTTTTGTGTATGGTGTTAGGAAGTGTTCTAGTTTCATTCTTTTACAAGTGGTTGACCAGTTTTCCCAGCACCACTTGTTAAAGAGATTGTCTTTTCTCCATTGTATACTCTTGCCTCCATTGTCGAAGATAAGGTGCCCATAGGTGCGTGGGTTTATCTCTGGGCTTTCTATTTTGTTCCATTGATCTATATTTCTATCCTTGTGCCAGTACCACACTGTCTTGATGACTGTGGCTTTGTAGTAGAGCTTGAAGTCAGGCAGGTTGATTCCTCCAGTTCCATTCTTCTTTCTCAAGATTGCTTTGGCTATTCGAGGTTTCTTATACTTCCATACAAATTGTGAAATGATTTGTTCTAGTTCTGTGAAAAATACCATTGGTAGCTTGATAGGGATTGCATTGAATCTATAGATTGCTTTGGGTAGTATACTCATTTTCACTATATTAATTCTTCCAATCCATGAACACGGTATATTTCTCCATCTGTTTGTGTCCTCTTTGATTTCTTTCATCAGTGTTTTATAGTTTTCTATATATAAGTCTTTTGTTTCTTTAGGTAGAAATATTCCTAAGTATTTTATTCTTCTTGTTGCAATGGTGAATGGTATTGTTTCCTTAATTTCTCTTTCTGTTTTCTCATTATTGGTGTATAGGAATGCAAGGGATTTCTGTGTGTTAATTTTGTATCCTGCAACTTTACTATATTCATTGATTAGCTCTAGTAGTTTTCTAGTAGAATCTTTAGGGTTTTCTATGTAGAGGATCATGTCATCTGCAAACAGTGAGAGTTTTACTTCTTCTTTTCCTATCTGTATTCCTTTTATTTCTTTTTCCGCTCTGATTGCTGTGGCCAAAACTTCCAAAACTATGTTGAATAGTAGTGGTGAAAGTGGGCATCCTTGCCTTGTTCCTGACTTTAGGGGAAATGCTTTCAGTTTTTCACCATTGAGGATAATGTTTGCTGTGGGTTTGTCATATATAGCTTTTATTATGTTGAGGTATGTTCCTTCTATTCCTGCTTTCTGGAGAGTTTTTATCATAAATGGATGTTGAATTTTGTCAAAGGCTTTTTCTGCATCTATTGAGATAATCATATTGTTCTTATCTTTCAGTTTGTTAATGTGGTGAATTATATTGATTGATTTGCGGATGTTAAAGAAACCTTGCATTCCTGGGATAAAGCCCACTTGGTCATGATGTATGATCTTTTTAATATGATGTTGGATTCTGTTTGCTAGAATTTTATTAAGGATTTTTGCATCTATGTTCATCAGTGATATTGGCCTGTAGTTTTCTTTTTTTGTGACATCTTTGTCTGGTTTTGGAATTAGGGTGATGGTGGCCTCATAGAATGAGTTTGGAAGTTTACCATCTTCTGCAATTTTCTGGAAGAGTTTGAGTAGGATAGGTGTTAGCTCTTCTCTAAATTTTTGGTAGAATTCCGCTGTGAAGCCGTCTGGTCCTGGGCTTTTGTTTGCTGGAAGATTTCTGATTACAGTTTCGATTTCCGTGCTTGTGATGGGTCTGTTAAGATCTTCTATTTCTTCCTGGTTCAATTTTGGAAAGTTATACTTTTCTAAGAATTTGTCCATTTCTTCCAAGTTGTCCATTTTATTGGCATATAGCTGTTGGTAGTAGTCTCTTATGATCCTTTGTATTTCTGTGTAGTCTGTTGTGATCTCTCCATTTTCATTTCTAATTTTGTTGATCTTAATCAGAGCACTTCTAATGGGCATTTTGGCTCTGCCATCTGTGACTTGTGGATCCTTGAGCCCAGGACACTTCAGGGCCAAAAAAAGTTAGGCAGTTCATTGATTTTTGTGAATACGTGGGTTTTATATATGAGAGTCAGTGAGCTCCTGGTACTATTGGATCTTTTGCATTCTGAAGTATTAATATACTTATTTTGGCCTCTTTGTTTTTTTATGTTAAATGTACTGATTTAAAAAATTTTTTCTGAGAGCTGTTTTCCATTTGTAACATTTAAACTAGTACTAGATTAAGGTAAGTTTTTAGTTTTTTCAGTTAGTGAGGCAGCAGATTTCTATAGCCTATTCTTCCCCCTTCTAAAAGTTGCATAATTCTGAAACAGTGTTCTGGTTTTAAAAAATCTGTTTGATATTTGCAGAAACAAATTGGAGAAACATGGTGGAAACTTCAGATGGGCTGGAAACATCAGAAAACGAGAGAGAAGTTTCTTGTAAGCACAGCACATCTGAAAAACCCAATAAACTTCCATTTGACACAGCCCCTGTTGGTAAGCAGGCATCGTTAGTGACTGCAGGCAATACTACCTCAGCTACAAACCCTGGAAAATCAACAGTGGGCGATAAAGAGGAGGTGAAGCCAGATGACCTGGAATGGGCCTCACAGCAGAGTACAGAGACTGGCTCTTTGGATGGCAGTTGCCGGGATCTTTTGAATTCCTCCATCACCAGCACCACCAGCACTCTTGTACCTGGCATGCTTGAAGAAGAGGATGATGAGGAGGAGGAGGAGGAGGAAGATTATACTCATGAACCCATATCTGTAGAAGTACAGCTCAATAGTAGAATTGAGTCTTGGGTCTCTGAGACCCAGAGAACGATGGAAACTCTTCAGCTTGGAAAAACCCTTAATGGTTCTGAGGAAGATAATGCAGAGCAAAGTGGGGAAGAGGAAGCAGAGGCAGCTGAGGTGCTAGAGCCAGGGATAGATAGCGAGGCCTGGACTACTGATCACCAAGCAAGCCAGGAACAGCAGAAGCCCAGCAACTGCAGCTCACTGAACAAGGAGCACTCTGATTCTAATTATACACCCCCAAATCTATAACTCAGGAAATGTCAGCTGTCTGTCTCTAACTACATAAGGGTTACAGCCATTATCTTTCATGCTTCATCTCAACATTTTGCACTGTCTAGTATTTAATATATGTATTTAATTCCTGACAGATATTTTTTAGCCTTCTTTTACTTGTTTTGTGATCCATAGCTTAACTGTTAATTAGCATCTGTGTCTTTCTAAGAACTGTGTAGGAAATTCAGAATTGTTTCAGCTTTTTTATGGACAATAATGATTTTAAAAGACCAGGTTTTAAAGAAAGTAATTTTAAAATGCCTATTTAGTCATTTTGAAAGCTAAAGATCGAGGTTCTAAGGACAGGAGCAATTACCAATGTTTGCTTCAAGACTGCACCTCCTATACTCTTAATTGTCTGACCAAAAAGTTTTTTGGGTTTCTTTAAAATAAAAGAAACCTGGAGGTAGAGTTAGAAAACTTAAAAAATGGCTGAGGGTAGCTAAGTTCACAGAGTGATTTGTGTTAAAAATTGATGCAACTTGTGTTCAGTCCACAAATGCTTATTTCAGTAGTCACAGATCATTATAATTGATTAAAGTTGGTTGGCTAAGTAGAGCCTCCAATACTTAGGCTGGCAAGGGAACCACCATGACAGATGAGAGCTGGCCTTATTTGTGGAAAGTGATAGGTGTTTAAATAGTGAGAAGTTGCCCATTAGAGGACCTTCTGGTTTCTGGTTCACATTTGCTTCTTAATTACCTCAGGAATGCTCTTGTATATAGCTGTATTTGCATAAAATTAGGCAAATTTTGACAGAGTGAATAACTGTAACCGGTTGTATGACTACAGCACTTACATGTAAATTATCTGGAAACAAAGTCTAACACTAGTGTGTTCTCTTGCATGCTTCTGACTTGGGATTCTCTGGACTTGAGATATGGATTTGATTGGGTATTCAGACTTGTCCAGAGTGAAAAATTGTTGCACCTTTTAAGAAAACTACTTGGTCCCTAACCTTGAGCACCTGCTGCATAACACTGACTATAGTTACTGATGGGAGTCAGGGAAAGGAACTGTATGCAGTTGTAACATGTATCCTGATAATCAAGGCTTGGAAGAAGAAGTTTTGAGGAAAAGAGAAAGTTGTTCTAATTGTGCCAAAACTGTTAGATTTTAGAGTTTGCAAGCAGGCACAGGTATTAATTCTAGATCACTGTTTATCTCTGCCCTTCTCCTGGGATGTTTAAACTCTTGGGGAGAAATTAAAGTTAATGAACTAAATGTTTTACTAATCAGTCACCACCTGGTAGTAACCTTTGCAAGTTTATAATGGTGGAAGAATTAGGAATTACCTTTTTTCTGTTTTCCTTCCAACCACCTTCAGTTGGCCAATATGTGTGTGCATGCACACATACACACAGATGCATGCCAGCTTTACACTTTCAACTTCCATAAGCAGGCACAGAACTGAAGAGGAAGGGGTGTTTTCCTTGTCCAGGTTTTATGGGGCAGAGAGCTTTGCCTCACTGAGGTGAATTGGGCAGATTCTTTACTGAGGCATTGGGACTACTGTTCTGGTATTGATGTTTTATAATCCTGGCATTTAATTACTGGTGAAACCAGATTCTGGTTGATGACTTACTTGTTTGTGAATTGTGGAAGTTTACGAGCATTGCTGTGTGGGAAATGTCAGTCTAACAACTTTATTAGTGTGCTAAAAGGGGACATTACTGTAGTGTCCTATCTAAACTGTTCTTCAACGTAGACTTCTTAGGCACAAAGTGTCCAGTACTTAAAAAGAATGTAGCATGTAAGGAATGAAGCCTCTTAAGTGGTAATCATGGATTTATATGTGGCAGATCTTAGTGTCTCTGTACATTTGGAAGTGTTCATTGATTTAAAGAAATGATAGAGATTTTGAATTACTGACAGTCTTAAAAGTAAATTGAAAACTTTTCATACTTTTTAATGATGTAAATTTCCTTTGCTTGGTGTCAGTGATTCAGATAACTCTTGATCTTAAAATAATGAATGGCTTTTCAAAGGTTTCTTATATTTTATACCTCTACTGAATGAGAATTGTCATTTTAGATTTTTGACATTTGTATCAAAAGGGAAGTTGAGGAAATCTTCAGAACACCAGTAGCTTTGAATTTTGCTATAGACTTCAGAAGTGTTCAATTATGTGTTTGATAAATGCTCTTGCATGTGCAGTATCTTCTGCCAGCAAAGCAAACCAAGGGACCACAGCGTTTTTTATATGAGACAATTGACCTCTAGAGGACAACCCAAAATTTATTAAAGGAAATGCTACTGTGTAGGATGTATGCTTAAGTAAGTATTGATAATGTCTTTATAATTCATTTCCTTTAGATAAATTCTGGCATGTGTGTATATTGTATGCAGGCGGAGGTGTGAAATTAGGAAAGGGTTTTTTTTCTGGATCTGGGGTGAGTGGCTCTTTGGAGATCTAGAGAGATCTAATGGTAAGAGTAAGGGTTTATCATCACAAGAAATAAAAACCATAGTGATTTTTTTCTTCATGTGTAGAGATTGTTTTACTGGCAATAATTGATATTAGATTTCTGTTTCAGTACATAAGTATATGAATTCAAGTATGAATTGCACTCCCACAATTAGATTTCTGCTTCAGTAGGTTTGTTTGCTGTGAAGATTACTTCTCAAAAGACAAAATGTTCATATTAGCTTAACTTTTGATTTAAATATGTTTGTAAATGATGTAATATATTTCTTTTGACTAAAGATGGGGGGAAAAATGTGTGTTATACATTGAAAAGTTTTTAAAGGCTTTGACTGGAGGTCATTTTTGCAGAGATGGTATTTTATATGCTTCCAGCATTTGGAAAAGAATTAGTCAAAAGGAATTCACATAGTTTAAATATTGAGAAATTAATATCCAAATAATGTACTTGCCTGATTTCTTAATAAGCTGGGGGAGGTGGGTGGGGTGGGAGTTACAGTGTGCAAATGAGTAGTGAACTCCACATTCATTTTTTAAACTCTTAACATAAAACTGTTCAATCCTAACACATTGTTACTTTAATATATGTATAAAGAAGTGTTACTGTTTGTAAAGCTGCTGTTTGCTTAAAAATAAAACTGTCATTTAAGTATTTTCTGTATGTTGTGCCAACAATTTAGAACATTAACTTATCCGTTTAAACACTTGATCTTTTTTTGATTTTAAAAAAATTTTTGTGAAGTAATTTATTATCTTCCTCCTACCTTGTTCCTTCCAAACTTTACACACTTCCCAGAATCAACCAAACTGTTTGCCTAATTTGAAATCTGAATCCTAATTAATGATAAAAATTTAAACTTTGTTGGCACATCACACTTTAAAAGGATTTGTATTATTTTGTAATTTAATTTCTAAATATACCACATGAATTTATAATTTAATGTCTTAATTGTAATGCTCTAATTAAAAGCTAGCAAAATTATTGTGAATTATAACATGAAGGGATTTTCATCTTGTTCTTTTGCTGTATGAAGGATGATTGTTATATCACATTTTAGAGGGTAATAACAGCTTTTTTGCACTATGTAAATACTAGTGGAGATTCTTCTGTAACTAATAAAATGATCATTGAAATGTAATCTTGTCATTTCAAAATAGGTGCTTAAGGAATTTATGACTTTCCCAACGTGTAGGATAGAGAAAATTAAGAGTTCAGCTTATGGTATCCCTTAGTGCTCTCCTGGGTTAGTCCAAAGAAGGGTATGAAATTTGCAAGACATTAAAGTCATTAGTAAAAATCTCTTTTTTGGATGGTTAGTGTGATCTGTGTTATGGGTCTAACAATCTCTCCAGAGACCATCTTAGTGTTAGGCAAAAGCTCCTACAAATTCCTTCTCCTTTTGTGCTAATTACTCTGTGCCAGACGTTGTTCTAAGCCATTTCCCAATATTAACTCATTAATCCTCACAGCAACCCTGTGAGGAATTACTATGATAATTTCTCACTTTTTAGATGATGAAACAATCATGGAGATGTTAAGTAACTTGCCCAAGTTTCAACAGCTGGTAAATAGCAAAACTAGGATTCAAATTCAGTCCTGTGGTTGGTATGCTTTTTTTTTTTTTTTTTAATAATTGGAGTGTGGTTGATTTACAGTGTTGTGTTACTTTCAGGTGTACTGCAAAGTGAATCTGTTAACACACATCTATATATCCACATTCTTTTCCTATATAGACCATTACAGAGTATTTGTAATAGAGCATGGCCAGTTGTTCACAGCTTTTAGCGTGCGACTGAATGTTGATGTGCACCCATTACCCTGGGACCACTGGTGGTCTTGTTCAGCCATTGGTTGTCGCCCCAGTGGGCCCCTCCCCCAGCTGTCAATGAAAGACCGTTAGTGGCCCTACTCAGCCATTGGTTGGTGTTGCAGCCATTGGTTGGAGCCCCTCCCCCAAGCAAACAACTGTCAATGAGAGACCGGTAGTGGTCCTGCTCAGCCATTGGTCAGTGCTGCCGTGGGCCCCTCCCCTAAGCAACCACCTGTCAGTGAGCAACCGTTAGTCGGTCTGTGGAGAGGGAGTTGTTGCACAGAGAGTAAGGTAAGAAGCAAATCCTGGCCTTTTGCTTGGGGCCTCCAGCTCACCCAGCCTTAGGCCAGTGGGTGAGCAGTGGGACCCAGGGAACAGACAGGGCTGTTTCCTGCAGGGCTCTAGACCCCTCGCCAAGGCCACCGACTGACCAAGCCCAGGCTTTGAGGCAGCAGCGAACCTCTTCCCCCATCCCCGCCTTTGTGCAGACCACGAGTCCTGGCCCCCCACTCTTTAGGTGGCTTGAGGAGCATAAGGGTTGGCTGGATCCTGGGCACCTGGCTCCGTTAGTGACGACAGCTGGGCATGTTCTGGGGATCTGGCCCTGAGGTAGCCAGCTGCCAGCTGAGATCTGCCTCCTTTTAGCCAGGACAAGGTCTTCAGAGTGTGAAAGTTGTCCCTGGGAGCCTTGCCCTTTCTTGTCAGAACAGAAATTTGGTAGAGGTTTACAGGAACATTATTTCCTGTCCATGACCAGATCTCAAGAACAAAGGTTCTGACACAAGAAGTTTGCAACAACTAACCACATCCCTCACTCACCTTTCCTAGAAAAGGGCTTTGCTGAAAGCTTTTTGGGGAGTTTGGGCTTTTTAAGGCATGAGCTACTCATCTCCTTGCATGGCCTTCAGTAAACTTTTCCAAACTCCAATGTTTTGGTATCATTTGGCCTCACTATGAGGCAGACTTGTTTTCAGTAACAGTAGTATTTGTAACAGCAGGATGAGTAGAGTTCCCTGTGCTATATAGCAGACTCTTCCTAGTTATCTATTTTATATATTGTAGTGTGTTAATGTCAGCCCCAATCTCCCAATCAAGTCTGTGCTTTTCTTCACTATGTCTTGTATGTCAGCACAAGATGCTCAGTGTGTGCAGACTAAGCAATGCTTCCCCTCATTGTCACGTGTCCTGCAGTGTACAGTGTGCCATGTGCCAGGACTGAACTGATGGCCCCAGAGACTGGGCCTCACCTGATCACCTCTTGCCTGGAGTTGTCCTAGATCTTGTCGTTATATTGCAATTAAGTAAGGGGGAAATCTGAAAACTCATCTGTTAGAAAATAGTAGGTTCTCTAATTTTCATGATGAAAGCAATTTTTAATGATCACAAAGAGAAGAATCACAAATCCTCTCATATGTATTATAATAGTTCCGTTTTTGGACCAAAATTTGTACTACTGACAGAGTTCCTTTCCTAACAGTGATCAGTTTTTCTTTGAACTGACCAGAAGAGGGTGTGCATGGCACCTGAAAACAAAGGTGACTATGTAATATTAATAAATGTTTTTAAGTGAGGGGAGAGGGATGAGGAGTTTCCTGAACTATGGGCCTGACCATAAAAGGTGCTTAGTGCTGAGTCTAAGCTCAGAACTCTGGAGCCATACATATAGGTATCCTTTCATTTTAGAAAGAAAGCACCATCAAAAGACATTCAGATCACCTGTTAAGTAATTCAATTTTTTGAAATTTCTAAATTAGCAATTCAGTATTTTAGCTTGACTTGGGTTCTGCTAACTTGTATGAAATACAACATCTGCCTTATTAGATAATAGGTATTAATGGCAGCCTTGTGGATCATAGGGCCAAAGCATGTTTCAGTAGAGCTCCCACAATGCAGAATTTGGAAAGGGGAGGATGTTTCCATTTTGGGCCCAGTCTCAATTCTTTTATTTCCCCTTACCCTGCTCCTCCCATTTTTTTTTTACACTCTGAGTAATTATTTGGCAGCCTTCTGCCAAGCAAAGAGACATTTATTCTTGCATAAATGAGTTGGATAATTGTGTGTCTATAATCTGACTGCCTGTAGGGTTAGAGCAAGTAAGATACTGAATTGCATGAAATTTGAAGCCCCTAACTGAGGATAGTATTCTTTAGCCACTTGCTGAGGAACCAGAGAATGAAACTGTGAGTTAGTTAGCTGTGGTTTGGGGACTGGAGTAGTACAGGTTTCTGTGGAAGGAACGAGTGCTTTGTCTTCTCAGAAGCATCAAACTTGGTCATAGCCTTGAATTACTCAGATTATAGCCACAGCCTTCCCATGGTGGGACTCTGATTTATGGCAGTTTTGGTTGTACCCTTATCTATTACAGGAAGAGTGATGTGAGTAAAAGTGGTTCCTACTTAAGTGTCTAGACACCTCAGGTTATCTTTTCCTCTTTGTTTTCTTTAGTTGAAACATTTTCATTGCTTTGCAAGCACTCTGCTTGAGAATAGGATAATGATTGAAATTTAAGCAGTTAATTGTGTGTGTTGAGGAATAAGAGAAATGCTTGAAAATCATTGGTTTCTCAATCATAGTGTAACTGGGAAGGGTTAATTTGAATTTATGCTGGCTCTGCTTCTGTGATTTTAACCCTTATCCTGCCACATTTTTTGTTTATGTGTGTTAGTGGCTTTATCGTGTCTGACTCTTTGCAACCCCACGGACTGTAGCCCACCAGGTTCCTCTGTCCATGGCATTCTCCAGGCCAGAATACTGGAGTGGGTAGCCGTTCCCTTCTCCAGGGGATCTTCACAACTCAGGGATCGAACCCAGGTCTTCCACATTGCAGGCAGCTCCTTTACCACCTGAGCCACCAGGACAGCTGGTACCCAGAATGGGCCATGGTAATTAAGTCAGTCAACCTAGATTCCTTGAAAATTTGAACTGGAGGCCACAGAAAGTGAATTGGAGTGTGTGCGCCAACACAGTAGAGAGGCCACTAATGCTGAAAAGGCCTCTGCACCAGTGCTGAATCAAATCTGAGAGAGAGTTTTGGGTGAAGTAGAAAAGAAATCACTTTATTGCTTTGGCAGACAAAAGGGGCCACAGCAGGATCGTGCCTTGAAAAACTGTGTCCCAACCCTGGAGGATTTGGTGAGGAGTTTTATAGCAATGGCTTCTCTGTGGCTCAGATGGTGAAGAATCTGCCTACAGTGCAGGACACCCTGGTTCGATTCCTGGATTGGGAAGATCCCCTGGAGAAGGTAACCCACTCCAGTATTCTTGCCTGGAGAATTCCATGGTCAGAGGAGGCTGGCAGGCTACAGTCCATGGGGTCTCAAAGAGTTGGATGCGATTGAGCAGCTCTTTCTTTATAACAATGGTTCAAGTTGCTGATAAGGATCAGGATGTGTGCAGGGTCTGCACTCCTTTAATTCTGTCTCAGGTGGTCTCCTGATAAGCTTCTATATTTCCTTTTATCTGGTCTCAGGCAGTCTTCTGATTAGCTTCTTGAGGCTATCAAACTGTGATCTCTGGAATGAAGAATGCTAACATCTTCCATTTGTTGGGGTTTTAGTTCTGTAAAGAGCTCAAAGATATTGTTACATGTATAACTAGAGGTGGAAAAAGGCCCTGCCCCAGCTGTGCTATTGTTTCTTTGCTGCTTCTCCCTTATCTCTGCACTCCCTCCCTTCCCTGATTAGCAACTGTTTGAATCGAATCTTTGGGACCCAGGGAAGGTCATGGAGGCTGGAGTCTATTCATTACAAACAAGAAACAGGGAACATAGAAAGGCTCTCACATGCAGGAACCCCACAGGGTTCTGCTCAGTTTCACCATGCGAGCAACAGAACAATGATCTGCCTTCTATGCTGACAGCATATGTTGTGTGGATCACAACAAACTGTGGAAAATTCTTAAAGAGATGGGAATACCAGACCACCTTACCTGCCTCCTGAGAAATCTGTATGCAGGTCAAGAAGCAAAGTTAGAACCAGATACGTCAAGGCTGTATATTGTCACCCTGTTTATTTAACTTATATGCAGAGTACATCATGAGAAATGCCAGGCTGGATGAAACACAAGCTGGAATCAAGATTGCCAGGAGAACTATCAATAACCTCACATACGCAGATGACACCACCCTTATGGCAGAAAGTGAAGAGGAATTGAAGAACCTCTTGATGAAAGTGAAAGATGAGAGTGAAAAAGTAGACTTAAAGCTCAACATTCAGAAAACTAAGATCATGGCATCTGGTCCCATCACTTCATGGCAAACAGGTGGGGAAACAGTGAAAACAGAGACAGACTTTATTTTGGGGGGCTCCAAAATCACTGCAGATCGTGACTGCAGCCATGAAATTAAAAGACACTTGCTCCTTGGAAGAAAAGCTATGACCAATCTAGGCAGCATGTTAAAAAGCAGAGACCTTACTTTGCCAACAAAGGTCCGTCTAATCAAAGCTATGGTTTTTCCAGTAGTCATGTATGGATATGAGAGTTGGACTATAAAGTGAGCTGAGCGCTGAAGAATTGATGCTTTTGAAATGTAGTGTTGGAGAAGACTCTTGAGAGTCCCTTGGACTGCAAGGAGATCAAACCAGTCAATCCTAAAGGAAATCAGTCCTGAATATTCATTGGAAGAACTGATGCTGAAGCTGAAACTCCAATACTTTGGCCACCTGATACAAAGAACTGACTCATTGGGAAAAGACCCTGATGTTGGGAAAGATTGAAGGCAGGAGGAGAAGGGGATGCCAGAGGAAGAGGTGGTTGGATGGCATCACCAACTTGATGGACATGAGTTTGAGTAAGCTCCGGGAGTTGGTGATGGACAGGGAGGCCTGGCACGCTGCAGTCCATGAGCTCACAAAGAGTCGGACACAACTGAACGACTGAACTGAACTGAATGCTGACAGCTTTACATTTTTAACCTGTTCTAGGTCTTTGATCACTACTATTTTTTAATTATAGACAGCTTATCTGTTTTTGACAACCAACAGAGTCTTACAAAAATGATCTTTAAGGTTTCTTCAAACCCAAGTGGGCTTATGGTCCTATGAAGAGAAGGGTTCACCATAAATGCTTTGAGAACTTTTTACCTCTGTGGCCACATGTGGCAAGAACCAGCATTATGTCAGAGTGGGTGGCTGGGGGCATAAAGAGTGGTCCCAGGGCTCCAATGGGGTCTGCATGTGGCACATAAGAGGATGAGGGTCCTCCCTCCAGGTGGAACTGTGGGTGCAGAAGCCTTTCAGCCACTCCAACCACTGTGCTACACCCATGTAGGGCATCCAGAACCAACTGGTGCAAAGCCTTGAGATCATCCTTGACCCCTCTTCTTCCCACACATCACAACTTGTCAGGAAATTGTTAGTTTCATAACCAAAATATACCCAGAATTCAATGACTTTTCACTCCTTCCTGTCTTCACCATCTGTCAACTGGATTCTCACAGCCATCTGCCCCTTGGTCACACTGTCTTCACTCTTATCTTCCTGTGGTCTGTTCTCAATACAGCAGCCATAATAATCCTATTACACACCTAAGACAGATCATGTCAGTTTTCCGTTCTAAGCCTTCCAGTGGCTCCAACTCAGAGAAGAAGCCACCTTCTTTGTCTACAGTGGTCTACATGTGTGTGCACACACAGGATCTTCTCTGACCTCATCTTCTGCCACACATTTCCCCTTAACCCTTGCTCACTCTAATGGCCTCTTTGCTGGATGTGGAACATGCCTTCCCTAATAGCTCAGTTGGTAAAGAATCCACCTGCAATGCAGGAGACCTGGGTTCAATCCCTGGGTTGGAAAGATCCCTGGAGAAGGGAAAGGCTACCCACTCCAGTATTCTGGCCTGGAGAATTTTATGGACTGTAAAGTCTATGGGGTCGCAAAGAGTCAGACACAACTGAGCGACTTGCACTTTCACTTTTCACTTCAAGCATGCCGCTGTCTCAAGGCCTTTGCAGTGTCTGTTCCCTGATGGGAAGTCCATTCACCCCACCCATCCCATCCCTCTACCTCCTTTGGGTTTTTGTTCAAATGCACCTTTACAGTGAGGCCTCAGGGGAGTCAAAGACCTACTTTATCTGGAACGTAACCCATCTTTATCATTTTATTCCCCAAACCTGCTCATCCCCCCACCTCATCTGGATTTACCAAGCTCTAACTTTTATTTTTATTCATCTTGTCTCTCTTCTCTTACTAAACTCTGTGCAGGCAGTGACTTAGCACTGTTTTGTTTCTTCTTATCCTCAGGACCTAGCACAATGCCAGGTACAAAATAGGCACTCAATAAATCTTCTGAATTAATGAATGGAAGAAGGCTTAAGTAAGGAAGTCGGCATTTGCAGAGTAGCCATGCTCTGTGCAGCCACTCATACTCTCTGACTTCTTGACTTCCATTGTTTTCCCTTTTGTTTATGGCCTGGGATTGGAAGAAGAACTAACCTGAATCTCAAGAGAAAAACTTTACCTTCAGAATAGGGGGCTCCCAGAGATACTCTATATTTAATGGTCCTATGTTGCTGATAAGGCTTCCTAGGTGGCTCAGTGGGTAAAGAATCTGCTTGCCAACTCAGGAGATGCAGAAGATGCGAGTTTGATCACTGGGTGGGGAAGATCCCCTGGAGGAGAACATGACAACCCACTCCAGTATTCTTTCCTGAAGAATCCCATGGACAGAGGAGCCTCGTGGGCTACAATCCATGGGATCGCAAAAGAATTGGACATGACAGTGCACGTCACTGATCACTCAAAACAAATGGCAGGTTTAGTATCTAATGATTCCTGTATACCTGGAGGCGACAAGTATGTGAGACATTTCTGTGAGATTAAACAGGAAGAGGGCGAGAATACACAAGCAATTTCTGGTATATTTGTAATGTTTCATTTTTAAGCTATATGATCAGTACATAGAGTGTGGTGTATTATTCTTTATATACTTATTATATGCTTGAGATATTTAATAAGAATAACCAAAATTAACAGGCCAACTAAAATACAACCATTTTCTATTCTGTAACTAACTTCCCAAACTTTGTACTCAGTCTGCCTTCAATACATTGACAAAGAAAATTGCTAAAAAAATGTAGCTGGAAGTCAGGATTAAATCCCTATCTTCATTGATTTAGCAAATAGTTGCCAATAGCTACAAACTTTTTTTTGCCATATACCAGAAACTGTCTCACTTCATCCATCACCTGGCCCAAGTTAGGTAATGAGAAATATGGCTCACACCTATGGCTTTCCCATCTGCTCTCTAGCTGGAACAAGGTGCTTTAATCTTCATGGAAAGATTGAATATTGTGTTGGCAACCCACTTATCTGGTTTCCTTAGCAACAAGAACATAGTATTTAAGATGATGGCATCCCTTGCTCAGAATAGAAACTGAGTAAGCCTGATCCTGGTGCCCTGAGTCTGCTCAGGGATATTTTACCTCTTCAAAGACTCTTCCACACCTGGCTATGCAGGCAGCAAACCGCTAAAGCGACGGTTACCTAGCAGACACTGGACCTGTTTCTACAGCCAACTCACCCTTGCCAGTTATAATGGCCCCTATCTCCAATCCCTGGAAATATTGACCAAATTCTCTATTCCAAGAATTGAAGAAAATTTTTTCATGTCCTTGCAAATTCTGCAGCAATTTAGGTCGGCTGCCACCAGTTTCCATGAAATCTGAAAAAGACTCAAGATGATAAAACTGCCCAGGCATTTAGGAAAAGCACAAAGAAAAAAAAAAAAGAGCTTTTAAAGGAAATTGCTATTAAGGAACTGTGGCCGAGCATCTACTGTTTTGTCAAACAGAGTTTAACAGGTTTCCTTACTGTCAGACTTTTTAGAGCTTCTAATATCCTAACATATTTTGACTCTCGGGAAAGATTTTTGTCAGGCAGCAGTGCCTCAACATGTTGGACCATGGAACATAGAATTCTCCAAATTTACTTGGGCATAGAGTGTTTTCTCTGTGGAAAAGCTATGAACATCCTGGGGAACTAGTTTTTCATGTAATGTGCATCAAAACATGCTGCTTACACAATGAAGGTCCAGGATGATGGGACACAAGGGACACTTGGACTGTTCTAACTCAGAGGTTCTCAAAGAGGAGTGATTATTTCCCCAGGGCACCTTTAGCAATGTCTTGAAATATTTTTTGTTATAACAACTGGAAAGGGTGCTACTGGCATCTTGTGGGATAAGACCAGAGAAGCTGCTAAGCGTCTTACAATGCACCAGACAGCACCTCTCAACTGTCAACAATGCCCAGGTTGAAAAACTGGACTGACTTAATGTCAGGATGTTTGATTAGTGGGTTCAGGGCCCCAAGTAGGCTCACACAGTGTAATCCATGCTCTTGATTTCTGTTTCTGGCATGGGTTTAGACATTCTCTAATGTTCCAGAGTGAACTTATCCAGACACATCCAGATCCTCTGGATAAAACAGGCCCTTCTCCCCCACATCCCCTGGGGAAAAGGATGAGGAGAGTTCACCCGGAGCTTCCGATCACATGCTAGTGCCTCCTCCCACGAGTCCTATTTATTTTCTCCCGTCACATGGGGAGGCTTGTGAGGAGCAAGAGGGCAGGGAGGTACCTCTGGGAAGGGCTGCTGAGTGAATGCTCCAAGAAAAGCATGAGTCAAGTGCTTACGGAAGGCCTGGAGAATGAATCGGTTTTACCCTAACCACACAATGGACTCAAGCAATAGTGGTGAGGACAACACTGTAAAGTGGAATCTAGCCGCCTGCCCTAGTGAGCAGCGTTCCAGAGCAGAGAGAGGCACTGAAGCCTCTGCTTGTTACTCTAACCTCTTCTCAGGGAACAACTGCCCAGACCACGCCCCTTGGGCAGATGCAGGGGCTTGGAAATACTTGAGCAGCCTTTGTACTCCTAGACAGAAGTGTATATGTGTGGTAATTGCTCAGTTGTGTCCAACTCCTTGTGACCCCATGGACTATAGCCCTGCCAGGCTTCTCTGTTCATGGGGGATTCTCCAGGCAAAAATACTGGAGTGGGTTGCCATTTCCTTCTCCAGGGGATCTTCCCCACCCAGGGACTGAACCCAGTTCTCCCCACTTTGCAGGCTGATTCTTTACTGTCTGAGCCATGGAGCATAAAACTCCTACCTACACTGGATTACTCTCTTCTTTAAGTCATATCTTGGATTGCCTAGGAGTGAGGAGATCCCTGGATTCATTTTAAAACCAAGACCAACCTGGCTAATGTAAGGAGAGTTGGTCTACTATTGTTCATAGACATAGGAAGACTTATTAAGTCACAAAAAGAGGGCCCTTTATTATATCTAATTGAATTAATGCAGTATTGATGATTATGTGGTTATGACTGAGTTATATGCCTTGGTAGAGTTGAGACGATCACAGTAGTCCTGACCCACACATGGTTGTGTATTGAGAGTGTACTCTTGCCTGGACAATCCCATGGACGGAGGAGCCTGGTAGGCTGCAGTCCGTGGAGTCGCGAAGAGTCGGACACGACTGAGCGACTTCACTTTCACGCACTGGAGAAGGAAATGGCAACCCACTCCAGTGTTCTTGCCTGGAGAATCCCAGGGACGGGGGAGCCTGGTGGGCTGCCGTCTATGGGGTCACACAGAGTCGGACATGACTGAAGCGACTTAGCAGCAGCAGCAGCAAGTGATTTGCTTGGAACTCAAAACATTTTCCCAAAGAAATCACATTAAAGTGTTGGTTATACTTCCAAGCGAAATGAAATGATAGGTGCCCTACCCCCGACAGAAAACAAAGCTGTTGGAAATGCAGTGGTTTATCTACCTGGGCGGACACTGCTGCTGTGATTTTCCCCTCACTCAGGATAATAGGTACACAGTCACAGTTTCCTGATCTTCCTGACTCAGGGATCGAACCCGGGTCTCCTGCATTGCAGGCAGATTCTTTAGCCTCTGAGCCACCAAAGAAGCCCCCTCCTAACACATGCAAACGAATACACACCTGCATGCCCACATACACACATGTATGCATGTGTTCTGTTTCTTTTCTTTTTTTCAGTGAAACCCAAATTAGTGAGCTCTGATTGTAGGAGAAAATTGTCAGTTGTGTATCAGTACTCCACCCATTCCTTTAAAAATGTTTTGAGCAATCATAGACTATAAAAGTTTTCAGTTAAAATAATGGTTGCTAATTTTATTGATTGAAGTATAGTTGATTTACATTGTTGTGTTAATTTCTGCTATATATCAAAGTATGACTCAGTTATACACATATATACATTCTTTTTTATATTCTTTTCCATTATGGTTTATCCCAGGAGATGGGATATAGTTTCCTGTGCTATACAGTAGGACTTGGATGTTAATCTATTCTAAATGTAAGGCAGTAGTTTGCATATACTAACCCCGAATTCCTTGTATATCCCTCTCCGTTTCCCCACTCCCCCGCCACAACCACAAGTCTGTTCTCTGTGTCTGTGAGTCTGTCTCTGTTTTGTAGATAGGTTCATTTGTGCTATGTTTTAGATTCCACATATAAGTGATATCATATGGTAGTTGTCTTTCTCTTTCTGACTTATTTCACTTAGTATGATAACCTCTAATTGCATCCTTGTTGCTGCAGATGGCATTATTCATTCTTTTTTATAGCTGAATAATATTCTACTATTATTATCATCTTCTTTATTGATTCATCAGTCGATGGACATTTAGGTTGTTTCCGTGTCTCGGCTGTTGTGAACAGTGCTGCTATGAACATAGGGGTGCACGTATCTTTTTAATTATAGTTTTGTTTGGATATATGTCCAAGTGTGGGATTTCTGGATCTGGATCATGGTCTGTTTCTTACCCAAACTCCCACCCCAGTGGGACAGTGTGAGAATCAAGGTTTCCTCTGCTGGGGTGTTCAGGTCTCAGGGTAGACATGCTGAGGTGTTTAGATCTCAGGTAGACATTCTCCTGTCTGTGGCCTTCAGATACTGCTGACTGTGATGGGAAACCCAGCAGACTCTCTAGAGACTGTCAAAGAGAGACACAGGGCTGACAGCCTGAGACTGGGGACATCGTGAACTGAACCCAAGACAGAGTTTCCAGGACATAGGATCTTTGATATGGAGAGAACCAAAGAGATGATTCAGTTCAAGTCCCTCATTTACAGATGAGGAACATGATGCCCAGGGAACTGAAGGGACCTGCCCAAGGTCACAGACTTTTGGAGGCATATTTAAAAATCCAGACTTCCAAATCCCCAGACTCTTAAGCAAAACCCTGGGGGTGTCCCCTACTCACAATTCTACTTTTGAAAAATAAATTCTCCAAGGAAAGCTTTGTTTTTTTGGCCAAAATAGTTGTGCTTGCTGAGTTGGGAGTGATGGAACTCCTGAGACAGAGATTGCCAAACTTCACTGCCCCCACAACACCACAGACCCTGCAGCTTCCCTGCAGCTGGATCTCCTCTACATGGAAAATAACAACGGGGCAGCACCACCAACCACCACCAACCTCTACCAATCATCACCGTACTTACCTCCACCAGTTGCAGAGGGGGCTGCCTTGCTCCTGGCATTTTCCTCTGTAAATCTTCTTAAGCCTCAAGAGCTGTGAGACCACTTCCTGTGGGTGTGTGATGGTAACAGAGGGGAATATACAAAGGCTTTGCTGAAAGATTTCATTCTGGTGTTTCATGCTATTCTGGCCACAGATGTCTGCTGTACTATTAAAATCTTTTTTCTAACCTGGAAATGCCAATTCTCTCAAGGCCATGCTGCTTTTTGCAAGGGCCTCAGGTATTCAGAGCGGGTATTGGATATTCAACTATTATATTAGTTGAATATAATATAATAGTTCAACTGTTATATTAGTAATGCACGGAGTATGCAGAGTGGTTCACACGTTACAAAATGCTCTTGTAAGACTCTTTCCTAGACTCCTGTAGCCTCAAAAGGCTGGGCCATCTTTCCCCAGCACTGTCCCAGCCCTGACACCTGCCCCAACTCAGCTACTGGGGTTGACATTTCAACAGTTTAACTCACAAGATAGATGCTTTCTCCTTCCCATCAGCCTTGATTCTCTTTTTCTCAGATTTCCGCTTCCTTCCCTTTTTCTCTTCTTCCTTTTCCTCACCCCACCCCCATCATTGGTTGGCATATAGCAAGCTCTGCTTTTCTCTCTGCAACAAATATTTTCTGATTGCTAAGCCCTCTAATTAGGTCCTGATGATACAACAGTGAATGGATAGAACTGATCCCTGCCCTCCATATGTCTTCAGTTTAGCATTTCCTTTACTGCCAGACTGACCAGGGTCACCAGGGCTGCAGCATCTTACCTCTCCTTTATTCACAGAACTTAGGGCTGGGAGGGATTCCTTCACCACCAACCTCATTTTATTTTACACAGACACACACACTCACATACATACACATGTGAGTGCTCTTTCTCAGTCTCTTAGTCTTTCCCCCTTTCCACTGTTTATATTTTTTCCTAATAAATCCCATATGTTTTTAGGAAAAAAAATCCTTGTTTGACCCTATGAGGACAATAGCACAGCTATTCCTGTACTCATCTAATGGATGAAGAAACTGAAAATAAATTTGATTATTATTCACATTTATCCAGTGGCAGAGATGAGGTTAGAACCAGGGTCTCCTGGATTCAGGATCTTTTCACCAAAGATAAAGTAGTCTTTTGAAATATTCTAATTCTCTTTAACAAGAATACTGGAGTGGGCTGCCATTTCCTTCTCCAGGGGATCTTCCTGACCCAAGGATCGAAGCTGCGTCTCTTGCATTGGTAGACAGATTCTTTTCCACTGAGCCACCAGGGAAACCCCTTTAACTAGACACATCAACTAGACACAAAATCAAAAAGTGCACAGTGAAAAATAATACTCCCTGCTTATCAGCTGTTCCCACCCTCCAAATGTAACTTCCTGGAGACAGCCTTCCGGAGCTAAACTAGGCACATACCAGCAATATATATGGGTATGTAAATACATAGTGTGTGTAAACATAAATGAAGGACAACTTTTATTCACTAAATGTGTTTTCCACTTCTGCCTGTGCACTGCCTTCCAGAAGCATCAGTAAGGCTCATGTGGCTGGGAGGAGTTACATGCACACGCTCTGGAGTCAGGCGGATCTAGGGCAGAAGTGGCACCGATCATGTTCATGTTACATAAAGTTTCCGTGAGCTTCCGTGTTCTCATCTGACAAATGTACATAATAACATATAAGTGAGGCTGTATCTGTAATGTGTTCAGAACATAATACATGTGCTCAATAAATGATGGCTGTTTCCTATGTGCCTACTTTGTACAGAGCCTGTGCTGGACAGGAGAAAGGAGATGTGTAAGATAAAATGTTGGCCCTTGAAATCCTTATCATTTAAAATAGGGGAAAGGAGATCTAATAAGCAAACAAATTATCATATAGCAGAATGAATGGAAGCACTCAATCAATGTAGAGGAAAAGAGCATAGACTCCTCTAGGTTCAGAATTCTGGGGTTCAAATCCTATTTTAAACAAGTTATCTTTCCCTGAGCTTTTTTGTCTACAAAACAGAATAGAGTTGGAAGAAATAAGTAAAATAATGCATTTAAAACAGTGCCTGGCACATGATAGATGTTCAATAGTGATTTTAATAATTATAGTATCTAATTCTACATAATGAATAAATGCCACAATAGAAATATTTGCCAAATAGAAATAGGTGCCAAGGTAGGTAGCAAGGGGAGAAGGTAGCATTACAATGACGTGAGAACCACGACTTCACCCCCTCCACTGGGACTTCACCTGCCGGGCCCTGTTCCTGGCATTTCACCTGCGTCCTCACACTTGATGCTTCGTCCTCGCACTTGATGCTCACAGCCTCCCTGTGAGCATGGCATTACTCCCTGTTCATAGAAGGAAACCAAGGCAGAGGCAGAAATGGCAACTTTACTCTCATCCTTCTCATACCACCTGGATCCCCAAATAAGAGAGTCACTAAGACTAGGACATCAGGGACCCAGGGCATTTCCCGGATGGCATCTCTCCTTGCTCTCCAGCCATGCATTGAATCCTGCTGTGGCTTGGGACTGAAGCAGGAATGAGGTGACTGCTCCTGCATGAGGGACCAAGCGCCAAATCTCGAGGCATACCCATGGCTACTCATAGCTGTGATAGACGAAAATGTGCCAGCCCTGGGACCCACCCAGCTCAGGAGAATTGGGATTCCATCTACCCCTGCTCTTGCCTCCCCAACATCTAAGTTTCAAGTGGAGATTGGAGGTAAGAGAGGGAGAGATGAGGAGCAGAGATGGGAATAATTGGGCTTCTTATTAAAGGAGGGGGAGGCAATCCAAGGGCGTCCTTTCAAGGGGCTCCCTGTGTCACTTCTGTGATGAGTGCCAGCTGCAAGCAGCACCAGCATGGCTCACACGGAGGTGGCCCAGGGGGGTGCTGAATTGGCAAAATATCCGAGTCTAGTTTCTGTTGCTATCATCACTGTTGTTAATGCTGTCATTTAATCATTTATATGATACCTTTTAGTTTATGTAGTACTTTACAATTTAATTTTGGCTATACTGGGTCTTTGTTGCTGTGCATGGGCTTTCTCTAGTTGCAGTGAGTGGGGGCTACTTTAATTGCAGTGCACAGGCTTCTCATTGCAGTGGCTTCTCTGGTTGTGGAGCATGGGCTGTAGAGCGAGGGCTTCTGTAGTTGCAGTGCTTAGTTGCCTCATGGCATGCTGAATATTCCCAGACCAGGGATGGAACCCGTGCCCCTGCATTAGCAGGCAAATTCCCAACCACTGGACCACCAGGGAAGTCCTACTCAGCACTTTTATACCCATCATTTAAGTTTATTTCAAACATGCTTGCAATGTTTATGTACAGTTGGGGTATGTGGGTGTGGGGAGGCTGGGAATGGCTCTTCACTGCTCACTCCTCACTCTACTTCTGTTTTCTACCTTCTACAGTAGACTGGGAAGGTATTATTGGCCTGGTTTCAGCAATAAGGACACTCAGGCTGTGAACATTTAAGTGCCTTGCCCAATGTCACCGAGCTTATATGTGGCCAAGTCAGGGGTTTGATCTATAGAGTTCTAGTGATAACATGCTGTGATGCTCCATGTTGATACCCTATGAGACCCTGCACAGATTTTGCCCTGTACCAAAAGAGCCTCTTGGTATCACATTCTTTACCAGCTTAGACTAGCTTATGTCCCACAGCCTACTAGGCCTGAGGGAATAAGATTCTCATTGGCATATCTGAAATCTTCTACTGTGTTCTAGGGACACTTCCCTTACCTAGGTTTCGGTGCCTCTTTTGGGCTCAATTGTGTTTCCCCCATACTCGTATAGTAAAGCCCTAACCTCCAATGTGGCTATATTTGGAGACAGGCCTTTAAAAGGATAATAAAGTTTAATGTGAACCTAAGGGTAGAGCCCTAATCTGATAGGATACATGCTAAGTCACTTCAGTCATGTCCCACTTTTTTCGACCCTATGGACTGTAGCCTGCCAGTATCCTCTGTCCATGGGATTCTCCAGGCAAGAATACTGGAGTGGGTTGCTGTGCCCTCCTCTAGGGGATCTTCCCGATCCAGGGATCGAACTTGAGTCTCTTATGTCTCCTGCATTGGCAGGTGGGTTCTTTACCACTAGCGCCACCTGGGAAGCCCCAATTTGATAGGAAGACGAAGAGATACCAGCATGCTCTCTCTCCACACATGCACAAAAGAAAGGCCACATCAGAACACAGTGAGAAGACAGCTATATGAAAGTCAGAAAGAGAGCTCTCGCCAGGAATCAACCCTGCCAGCACCTTGATTTTGGGCTTATAGGCTCTAGAACTATGAGTCTGGTGTTTAAGCCACCAGTCTGTGGTATTTTGTTATGCAGTCTGAGCACTGAGCACACTAATACAGCTCCCATGACCTAACTCTCTACCTTCCACCTTTACCTTAAGGCTTGGAGTTTATGTGATTTACATAAGTAATCTCCTAGCATTTCCCCCATTACTGTGTAAACTCTTTTGTCTCTTTTTTTCTCACCTTCTAAACTCAAATCCTTCAGATTAGACTAACTCAGCTGTCCTCCATTATTCTGTTTCTTATCAGAAAAAGCTTTTCTCTAGCCCGGTAGATATTATCTTTATAAGACACTAGATCTCTTTTCTTCTCTGATTCCCTTATAGTTGCCCATGACTTACTCAGTGTTGGTAGAACTGTATGTACCGATGTAGAAACCTATGATTTGAAGTCTTGGCTCTGCCATCTTCTAGCAGAGGGCTCTGATCAAGTCTCAGGAGTGCTAGAGTAAATGAATAAGTGTACTGGAACAAGACGCACCAGTTGGAAAGTGCTAGTCAAGTGCACAGTGCTGTTGTAGTTGACGGTGGAGGTGGAGGTGAAGGTGTGGTTGAAGTGAACTGCTTGGAGGAGTGCCCTCACTGATTTACCCATGGACATTAGACCATCTTTGAGGAGCTTTATGAAAAGCATCCCTGTGAAACTCTTCAAGAGCATTGCTGATGTTCACAAAAGGGCAGTGTTTATTTTCACAAAAACTTTCAAGAGAAATTTCTAGAGAAATAGCTTGTGATCCTGAGAAACAGGTTTGTTTTCATCAGTGAATACCAGGAATCATGAACATGATCATGTTTCCCTCTTTGTCTAGGCTGCTTGGGAGCTAGGGATTAAATTGACAGCCTATTTCTAGAAAGTTTACTTGCCCCCCTGTCAAACATTTTATATATTAATACTATCACCCCTGCTGTTACCTTGAACAAACAAGGATGTTTGTTCTTTTCACTTGGTTCTTCAGTGTATTTATCTCACAAGTTAATGGATGAACATATTCTTTTAAAGACTGAAAGAACTCAGCATTATAAAGAGCAGGACTTAAAAGTATTCATTTATTATTTATGGTGTAGTACATTCAGTATTTGTGTAAGTAGCCTCAAATTCATCTGGAACAATATTAGGAATACTCAGGTTTTAAAAAAACAAATGAAGAAAAAAATTTATTCTAAAGTTGACTACCATGCTAGGTACATTTGCATAGGCTTTCTCTTTTAATTCTAACAGTAAGTGAGCAGCAAGGCTAGGAATGAAACTCAGGTCTGAGAGTCATAGTTTGTGTGTCAGCTCATTTATTCATTATTTTGCTGTTCTTTTTAACTATCTCACCTCTCCAGAGCAAAAGGTAAAATTACAAAATTGAGGTACAACTAGAGAGAGAGAGAGAGAAAGAGTGTGTGTGTGTGTTGGGGGCTGGAGGAGTTCGCAAATTGCTCTATGTTACACCTACTCCTCACTCTGCTTCAAACCCCTTAAATCATTCAGGAATTCATCCAAAAGCCTTTTTTTCTGCCTTAAGTGCCACCAGAGACCTGGACTTGTGCTAGTTCAGACAGCTGAACTTGTGCTAGTTCCAGGCGAAATACAGCAAAGGTCAGGTGGAACCACGGTAGCCTTTAACCTCTGGTCATTGACCTTTCCGTGCTGATCCACAGGCGGCAGCTATCAGGCCAGATCACAGGGGTGTCCGTTTTTTTGGAAAGAAGCAATAGCAGCACCTGTACTGCTGACAGCTGGTTAGGGTCTGGTGGAAAGAAATCTGTTCATCTCCTATGCCTGTTCTCGTCACCCCAACACAGGCAAATTCTTACTGCTCTGTAACATGTTTGTGGGCCCCTTCAGAGTCACTGGTTCCAGTAATTCATACTGGCCTTCCTCTTCCTTGGCCCTGGTCAGAGGATGCAGCTATTGACACAAATACTGACTGATCTCCCAGCTAGCAGGCAAGCACATTGCTATTTTCATCTGAATTTCCAGCATCTTGGAGAAAGAGCTTGCCATTCCTATCACCAGATCCCTGAGGAGGGAGGAGAGCCTGCAGGCTCCTTCTGTAACCTTTCTTTGACTTGGACTCAGAAGACAAAGGTGAACTTGAGTGCTGTGGGGACACAGCTTCCCTTTATGCTGCCACCAGGCCCTGGGGCTGCCTCCTCTCCAGCACTGAGGCCCTTTTGTCCTGACGGGGCACCCACGGCCTGACTGCCCACACTGTTAAAGCGCAGTTTCAGCTCCCTCTCCCCCTCCTCCGTGAGTCGCTGTGCCTGGAGAGGGGCTTTTGAGTTTTGGGAATGCACACTGGCCCTTTTCTTCTCTGGGCGCTTGCAGCTTTGATGCTGCGCGCCTGGCAGACTGGCGCTCCGCTGCTCTTTTTCAGGGAGGCCGTGCGAAAGCGCGCACAGGACGCTCCTCGCCCCGGGTTTCCCGGGAGAGGCGCACAGCCCCCTGCACCACCCGCGGAACCGGCCTGGGAGGAGCGCCCCCCACCCCGCACCCCCCACCCCGTGCCAGAGTTCATCTGGGAAGCTGATCATTCAGCTCTCTTTCCGGAACTTGTAAACAGGCATCCTCATTGACCCAACTCATTCTAAGATCTTAAATTTCTTTCACCCTAATCCTATTATTAAAAGTTTCCAAACGTGCAGAGAAGCTGAATAATACAGTGGATACACAATACCCATTACCTAGAGTCTGCAAGTAGCATTTTGTATGGAAGGGTTTAGTTATAAGGGCTATCACTACCCTATGGTGTGTGTGTGTGTGTGTGTGTGTGTGTGTGTGTGTGTGTGTGTGTGTGTGTGTATAGAAACTCAAATATCACCACCTCTGTTTGTTAAATTATGGCACATTTGCATAATGGTGTGCATGTGTGTTCAGTCGAGTGGAACTCTTTGCTACCCCATGGACGGTAGCCCGCCAGGCTTCTCTGTCCATGGGATTATCCCTGGCAAGAGTACTGGAGTGGGTTGCCATTTCCTTTTCCAGGGGATCTTCCTGTCTCCTTCAGCTCCTTCATTAGCAGGCATATTCTTTTACCACTGAGCCACCTGGGAAACCTGTTGCATAATGGTACCACACAGCAATTAAAATAGCATTGTACATTTAGTGACATGGAAAAATGTAGGGTTCTTGTTAAATGGGAAAAAAAGCGGTAGGAAATTGTATGCACAATATTATGTTATTTTCGAAAAATGTTTGTGAGTAGGGAAAGAAACTACTCTGAGGTTATATATTACAATATTAGCAAGATTGCATCTGAAGTATTATATGAATGAATTTGATTTTTGTCTCTGGCTTGTTTTTATTTTTTTTAATGAAATACTTCTATGTAAGGTGAGAAAATGGATTTAAAACATGTATGGTCAGCTCAAGAGGCTTACATGGCTCTGTTTCCAGCACCATTTATTGTAACAGGAGTCCTGGGCTGCTCCATCTCCTATGCAAACCCAGCTTCATCTCTTGTCCTGGCCATTTAGAGCTCTACTAGTCCTACCCAGGTTCCCAATTATGAGCACCAGGCCCTCTTTCCCTTCACTATCCCCACTTTTCTGCAACAATCTAGATTACTCCTTTTCATCACAGACTCTTTAGACAGGGAGTTTCTTAGCCACGGAAGAGTAGACTCCTAACATGCCAATTTCTCCTTGCCGCCACCCCCCCCACCACCACCACTCCCTCTCACACCCCAGCCCTGGAAGATGAAATTCCTCTTCTTCAAGAGAAGGCCAGGGCCTAATCCAAGGGCTCTATGCTGCCCGTGGGCCCCAAGTTCTTTCTTTGTGAGAGACCTGGCCCCAGTCAGACACCCAGGAGACGCACTGCTTTAGTGTGGATTCCTCAGGAAACTTTAACACCAGCACGATAATGTTTTCATCACCATACAAAAAAACGATGCTTTCAGAGACAACAGCAATAAGAGCTCCCTTTGTACACATATTTTTAGTTTAGTTATTTTTAGTTCACAAAATAAATCCATATAATTTTATAGTGGTTCCCAGAGCAGCATCAAAAATCATTTGGAGATGGACAGAGTTGCCAACTTTTATTTTGCCATGTAAAACCATTTAAAATCTACCATTTTTTATTATCATTACTTCAGAATAGAAAAGACATTTTACCACACATACAAAATAGAACAAGCTAGAATAAATAAATAAACAAATCCAGCATTTAAATTTAACTTCATAAAATCCTTACTATATAAGATACACCTCTCCATCTATATACATTTAATATTGTTGCTATTTCTTTATAAACTGCAAAAGGTTTTTCAGAAACACAGGCTTAGGAACCAACATTTGGGAACCATTTCTCCATTGTGTTTGATGCATATGGTCAACTACTTGCAAGTGAGAAAACTGAGTTTCAGAGATTATCTGCTCATAATGAAGACTCAAATTCAAGTCTTTTTGATCCAGAAAGAGTGATTTTCTCCTGTTCCAGATTGTGTCTGTGTAACCAGGCTGCCTTTGTGGTTATTCCAGGAAATAGTTGACAGAAAATAGGCCTGATTTGCTTTTTCGAAGTCTTGGCTAGACTTGGGTCACCAGAGTAAACCCAGTGGATCAAATTTTATCTTCGATCCCAAAATCACTGAGCTCATCGGATGGTATTAGCCTTTCAGAGAAGTTCCTCCCTAAATTCATTATTTGCTTTACCAGCAAAACTATCCTTACAGTTGGTTTCAAGGGTAGGAACACATATTAGACTTCTAAACTACCTGTATGCATCTACTGACTGATGCCTGAAGTCCTTCAAGTTTGCTTACCTACATTGATGTGTTTGAAAAACAGATCATTAAAAACTTGGGAATAGAGTAAAAAAAAAGTGAACAGTGTATCCTTTTAATATTATACTGAAGCCTTGTTTAACAGACTTAACCAAGATTTATTTAATAATCAAGGGAATGTAGCTGTGTGACTTTGCTTTTTACTATTAATTAAGGGCTCAGACTCAAGTTACATGTTAACTTGTAGGCCTTGTCTAGAATAGAGGCAAATAATTTTTGTCCAGTAGAAAAGATAACCCCAAAGGTTATGGTTTTATGGTCCTGTAGAACATTAACAAGTTTTGCTCCTAACTTGGCAGTTCATTACACCTTAGTTCATTACACCTTTCCTGGTAGACTATACAAACTCCTGTTCTTCCAATCCCCATTTGAAACAACCTTAGCATACTGCTGGTTCTATCCCTCAGTTTTATTCAGTTTAACAAACTGAATAAAATTTATTTAAAGGCAGTTACCACCAATGCCACTTAAAAATATTATCAATTATTTGCCTCAGTGTGAATGAGAACAAATTTTGAGGGTCTGAGGAAGATGAGAGAGAGGTTACGTGATGGGAAGGGGAGATTAGCTAAACTTGTTAGGACAGTTGCACCAGAATATCTTCATTTTTTCACATAGTTCCTTTCTCCTTAAGCACTAGCCAGGAGAATGGCATCTAGAAACAGAATTTACAAGGAATAATGACTAGAGAAGAGGTTGAAAAGTTAGTTGGGGCTAGCCATGCTGAGGAGCTAGAGTTTTATCATATATATCATGAGTCATTAAAGGTTTAAATCCAGGAACTGATATGATCACACTTTTGAATTAGAAAGATAATTTTGATAAGAGTATATGGGATGTGTGGAGGGAGAATCTGAGTGAGAAATGACCATAGTTTGACCTGTATGTGAATACAGGTGAATAGAAAGTTGAGTATAAAATCAAATGGTAATTCAAAGGGAAAACAGACAGATTTGGTGAGTGATGAGATATAGCACATGAAAAGAGCAAGGAGTCTGAGATGATAACTGGATAGATGGAAGGATGATGATGGTGATCAACGTCTGTATTTTTGACTTGCTGAACTTGAAGATTGTCAGAAATTTGAACTTATGAGTTTGGACTGAAAATAAAATTTGAGGGCTAACAGTGCATTGGTTACAAACAGAAGCCATGTACATGAATATGAGTGTTGAAGAAAAACATATCATTGGGAAACCTCTCCGCCACTGGCTAGGAAACAATTGCATAGTTCATCAGAAGGCATCCTCTTTAATGACGGTGAACAATGAACCGTGGTACCCAATGAACCGTGGTACCCAATGAACCGTGAGCAGTCCATGGCTTTTCAGAGCCACGAAGAATTCACTGCCCAACACTTCAGCAAAAAAAATATTCATTCCCCACAGCCATTTTACTTTGTGGAATTGGAGACTTAGGAAGACAAAGCACATAAATATATGTTTTGGGAATGGAAGATTAGGCTGGAAACATCTCTTAGAAATCATGTTGCAGTCCTGAGAAGCACAGATGACCTGACCTAAACCTTACAACCCCTCATGTCTTCCCATCTATTGACAAGCCTGATAAGAGCAGAGCTGAGTATGGCAAAACCTGTCTATCCTATTTTGTGCCCCTCCCCAGACCTGCTTTGTGCAATGCTTTTTATTTGACCTCCATACTCCACCTGTAGGATCAACATTATGTCAGCCTGCAAAAGTAGAGAGAAAAATGTAATTAATTGCCACGAATACGTCACCTAGCCTCAACAATTATCCACATACAGCCATCTTGCTTCGTTTGTGCCCCATTCCCCTACTTTTTTTCCACTGTTAGATTATTTTTAAGTAAATTTCAGTGATCACATCACTGTGTCACTAAATAGTTCCATATTGTTGTTGTTCGGTCGCCAAGTCATGTCCGACTCTTCCAGACCCCATGGACTGCAGCACACCAGGCTTCTCTGTCCTTCACCATCTCCCGGAGTTTGCCCAAGTTCATGTCCATTGAATCAGTGTGCCATCCAACCATCTCATCCTCTGTTGCCCTCTTCTTCTTCTGCCTTCAATCTTTCCCAGCATCAGGGTCATTTCTAGTGAGTCAGCTGTTCACATCAGGTGGCCGAAGTATTGGAGCTTCAGCTTAGCATCAGTCCTTTCAAAGAGTATTCAGGGTTGATTCCCTTTAAGATTGATTGGTTTGATCTCCTTGCTGTCCTAGGGACTCTCAAGAGTCTTCTCCAGGACCTCAGTTTGAAAGCACCAGTTCTTTGGCGCTTTGCCTTCTTTATTGTCTAGCTCCCTAGAAAGACCATAGCCTTGACTATACGGACCTTTGTTGGTAAAGTGGTGCCTTTGCTTTTTACACACTGTCTAGTTTATCATAGCTTTCCTGACAAGAAGTAGTCATCTTCTAATTTCATGGCTGCAATAACATCCGCAGTGATTTTAGAGCCCAAGAAGAGAAAATCTGTCACTGCTTCCACATTTTTCCCTTCTGTTTGTCATGAAGTGATGGGACCAGATGTCATGATCATAGTTTATTGAATGTTGAGTTTTAAGCTAGCTTTTTCACGCTCCTCCTTCACCCTCATCAAGAGGCTCTTTAGTTCCTTTTCATTTTATGCCATTAGAGTGGTATCATCTGCATATCTGAGGTTGTTGATATTTCTCCTCATAATCTTGATTCCAGCTTGTAACTCATCCAACCTGGCATTTTGCATCATGTGCTCTGCACATAAGTTAAATAAACAGAGTGACAATAAACAGCCTTGTCGTATTGCTTTCTCAATCCTGAATCAGTCAGTTGTTACATACAGGGTTCTAACTGTTGCTCCTTGACCAGCATACAGGTTTCTCAGGAGACAGGTAAAATGGTCAGGTATTCCCATCTCTTGGAGAAGGAAATGGTAACCCACTCCAGTATTCTTACCAAGAGAATCCTATGGATGAAGGAGCCTGGTGGGCTGCTGTCCATAGGGTCCACAGAGTCGGACATGACTGAAGCGACTTAGCATGCATGCATGCATTGGAGAAGAAAATGGCAACCCACTCCAGTATTCCTGCCTGGAGAATCTCAGGGACGGAGGAGCCTGGTGGGCTGCCGTCTATGGAGTCGCACAGAGTTGGACACGACTGAAGCGACTTAAGAGCAGCAGCAGCAGCATTCCCATCTCTGTAAGAGTTTTCCACCGTTTGTTATGATCCACACAATTAAAGGCTTTAGTGTAGTCTATGAAACAGAGGTGGATGTTTTTCTGGAATTCCCTTGCTTTCTCTATGATCCATGAAATTTTGGCAATTTGAACTCTGGTTCCTCGGCCTTTTCTAAAACCAGCTTGAACGTCTGGAAGTTCTTGGTTCATGTAATACATAAGTCTAGCTTGGAGGATTTTGAGCACAACTTTACTAGCATGGGAGATGAGAGCAATTGTCCAGTAGTTTGAACATTCTTTAGTACTGCCTTTCTTGGGAATTGGGATTGAGGATTAAGCTTTTCCAGTCCTGTGGCCACTGCTGAGTTTTCCAAATTTGCTGGCACATTGAGTGCAGCACTTTAATAGCATCATCTTTTAGGATTTGAAATAGCTCAACTGGAATTTCATCACCTCCACTAGCTTTAATGGGAGCAGTGCTTCCTAAGGCCCACTTGACTTCACACTCCAGAATGTCTGGCTCTGGGTGAGTGACCACACCATCGTGGTTATCTGCGTCATTAAGATCTTTTTTGTACAGTTTTTCTGTGTATTCTTTTCATCTCTTCTTGATCTCTTCTGCTTCTATTGGGTCTTTACCGTTTTTGTCCTTTATTGTGACCATCTTTGGATGAAATGTTCCTTTGGTATTTCCAATTTTCTTGAAGAGATCTCTAGTCTTACCCTAGGATTATGTTTTGTCAGAACTCTACACTATGATCTGTCCTTCTTGGGTGGCCCTACATGGCATGGCTCATAGTTTCATTGAGTTACGCAAGTCCCTTTGCCACAACAAGGCAGTGATCCACAAAGGGGAAATATTTCCATATGTATCTTTAAAGGATAAGGACTTTGGGGGGGGGCATAATTTAGGGAAAATTTTAAGATGTTCTAGATCAGAACGTATGGGCTCAACATCTACTCAGCCTTGCTACTGTTTAGTGCAGCTTCTACCTTGGACCTCTGTTCTAATAATAATATGTGTGTGTGTGCAACCCTTTGCAACGCTGTGGACTGTAGCCTGTCAGCCTCCTCTGTCCATGGGATTCTCCAGGCAAGAATACTAGAGTGGGTTGCCATTACCTCCTCAGGAGATATTCCTGACCCAGGGGATCGAACCCACATCTCCTGCATTGGCATGCTGGGTCTTTACCATTGAGCCACCTGGGAAGCCCCATCTCACAATGATAGCCTGCTATTTGTCACACATCCATTGAGACCTTACAGTAATGCAGTGTATGTGATAGACATTATCTTCCTTATACAGATAAAGAGAAACTGGGGCTCAGAGAGGTGAAGTAACTTGCCAATATTTCTAATAGTAGTCCACTCAAAGAAATCTAGGCTTTTAAAATCATTCTTCCAGCCATTGCCTGCTGCCCAGTCTGAAATCCACTCCATATTTTATATTTGCTACAGTAGCACTCCACTCCTGGTATCAAAATCTGTATTAGTTTTCTACTGCTGCTACAACAAATGACCACCAACTTAGCTTAAACAACAGAAATTTACTGTCTTGCTAGTCTACACATTAGAGTAGAGATCTGCCATAGGTCTCACCAGGCTAAAATCAAAGTGTTTGCAGGGCTGCGTTCCTCTCTGGAGGCTTTAGGAAAGCATTCAGAGTTTTGTTTTTTGTTTTTGCCCATTTGGGTTGTTAGAATTCTGTTCTTTGCAGTTGTTAATTCTAATATTCCTATTTCATTGTTGGTTGTCAACTGAGGGCCCTTCCTAGCTTCCTTGACTCATGGCCAGCCTTCCTCTTAAAAGCCAGTAACATCAGGTTGAGTCCTTCTCATGCTTCAAATCACTCCTTTTTCTGTCTTAAATTTCCCAGCTCTTACCATAGCTGGGAAGGGTTCTTTGCTTTGAAAGCCTCATGTGATTAGATTGGGCCTACCCAGATAATTCCCCCATCTCATGATCTGTATTCTTTTTTTTTTTTTTTATGATCTGTAATCTTAATCATATTCTGTGGTGTTGTGATTTCTAGTAGGAAATATATATTTGGTCTAAAACTTATAAAATTTCTTTGGCTTGCCCTGGCTATCCAGTGATTAGGACACCATACCTCCAATGCAGAGGATGCAAGTTCAATCCCTGGTAAGGGAACCAAGATCCCACGTGCTGTGCCACGTAGTCAAAAATAAATAAATCCTATAGAATTTTCTAAGTGATAAGAGCAACAAAGTTGTCTTTTGTCAAATTGATGCGGTGACTTTTGGAAGGCACCCCATTAGAGCGTTAGAGGGTTGGAACTTTTAGTTCCAGTCCTCAACCTCTGGGGAGGAGGGAAGGTCCGGAAGTTGAATAGATTGCCAGTGACCAATGATGTAATCAAGCATGTCTATGTAAAGAAGCCCCCATAAGAACCCAAAAGATGGGGCTCTGAGAGCTTCCAGACTGGTGAACACCTGGAGATTTTGAAAGAGCGGTGTACTCAAAGACAGTATGGAAGCGCCATGCCCTTTCCCCACACCTTGCCCTATATATCTCTTCAATCTGGTTGTTCCTGAGCTATGTCTTTTCATAATTAACCAGTTATCTAGTAAGTAAAATGTTTCTTTGAGTTCTTTGAGCTGCTGTAACAAATTAATCAAACTCAAGAAGGAGGTTGTTGGGACCCCCAGTCTTTAGCTGGTCAGTCAGAAGCACAGGTAGCAACTTAGGCTTGGGGTTGCCATCTGAAGTGAACAGCAGTCTTGTGGAGACTGAGCCCATAACCTATGGAATCTAATGCTAAATCTGGATAGATAGTGTCAGAATTGAGTTGAATTGTAGGATACCTAGCTGGTGTTGCCAAGAGTTGCTTGGTGGTTTAGGGGAAACACAGCTCCTGCACATACTGGAATCTGGTCATTAGACTACCTTTTACATTTGCAAAGTTTCTTTTATCATGTTTCCTATATTAGGAAGTAGATATCTTTGGGGGTCTTTAGTCTGCCTACCATATTGTCACCATCCCTATTTGAACACAGTTTGGTCTGACTACATTCGGACTTTCTTCACCAGACACCATAGTCATTTCATAATGACCCAGAGGCTCTGTTTATTGTGTATCCCTGTTCTTGCCACTGTATTTGTATCAGTGCTATGGGCTGCAAGTAACAGGTACCAACTAACCAAGAGCTGCTTGAGTTGCTTAAACAAGTAAAGGTTTATTTTTCTCACATAATGACATATTTAGAGATGATTACAGTTCTTGTTACAATGATTCAATAATGCAGTGATGTCAAGTCCATGGACTTGATAACTTGGTTGGTATTCCCTTCATGATTGCAAAATGGCTGCCATAGCTCCAGACAGTGCATCCACATTCAAGACAGGAAGATGTGGGAAAACAGAGGGGAGGCTCCAGTTCTCTTGGCCCCTTGTATTAGGAAATCAGATGTTTCCCCAGAAGCCCCCATTAAACTTTCATTACATCTCACAGACCAGAATTGTGTCACATGCCCTTACCCCCTCCAGTTGCAAGGAAGCCTGAGAAAGTGAGTATTTAGTTTTTCCTGGTGGAGATGGGCAAAGGAAAAGAGGATTTGAATGAAGTTCAAATTAGCCAATTTATAATGCCAAAATTTCGGTTGGTCTAGGACCCTGTCTTTGGCTCTCTTTGCCAATCCACAATTAGAATTGGTATCCTGCTCCCGGGTCAGACACCTCCTGATGACTGACCACCTGGCCAATACTCACTCCTCACTTGTAAGATATCCCTGACCCCAATTAACCAGTTATACCACCATCTGGGTACATCTCCTGTCACTGCCTGCTGCTGGCCCTGGAAGCACCTGGCCACCTTTCAGAGGCCTAGAGACTCCACCAGTCCCTTTGGCTATGTACAGACAAGTTTCTATTCTGAAAGCACCTGTTTTTAAACGGGTCATTTTAAAGCTTTGTGTGAGTGCACATATGTGCAACATGGCACACATTCATGCAGAAAAAAGGGAAAAATAGGCCACATTGACCAAAGACATTTTAATTCTATGGTAGCTTTAAATTCCATCTAGGTAGAAATTCAAATGGGTATATCTTTCCTTTTCTCCTTTGCCTTTAGCTTCTCTTCTTTTCTCAGCTATCTGTAAGGCCTCCTCAGACAGCCATTTTGCCTGTCTGCATTTCTGTTTCTTGGGGATGGTTTGATCACTGCCTCTTGTACAATGTCACGAACCTCCGGTCATAGTTCTTCAGGCACTCTGTCTATCAGATCGAATCCCTTGAATCTACACCCATTTGAATGCAGAGTTCCAAAGAATAGCAAGGACAGATAAGAAAGCCTTCCTCAGTGATCAATGCAAAGAAATAGAGGAAAATAATAGAATGGGAAAGACTAGAGATCTCTTCAAGAAAATTAGAGACACCAAGGGAACATTTCATGCAAAGATGGGCTCAGTAAAGGACAGAAATGGTATGGACCTAACAGAAGCAGAAGATATTAAGAAGAGGTGGCAAGAATACACAGAAGAACTATACAAAAATGATCTTCATGGCCCAGATAATCATGATGATGTGATTATTCACCTAGAGCAGACATCCTGGAATGCGAAGTCAAGTGGGCCTTAGGAAGCATCACTACGAACAAAGCTAGTGGAGGTGATGGAATTCCTGCTGAGCTATTTCAGGTCCTAAAAAATGATGCTGTTAAAGCATTACACTCTATGCCAGCAAATTTGGAAAACTCAGCAGTGGCCACAGGACTGGAAAAGGTCAGTTTTCATTCCAATCTCAAAGAAAGGCAATGCCAAAGAATGCTCAAACTACCGCACAATTGCACTCATCTCACACGCTAGTAAAGTAATGCTCAAAATTCTCCAAGCCAGGCTTCAACAGTACATGAACCGTGAACTTGCAGATGTTCAAGGTGGTTTTAGAAAAGGCAGAGGAACCAGAGATCCAATTGCCAACATCCACTGGATCATCAGAAAAGCAAGAGAGTTTCAGAAAAACATCTACTTCTGCTTTATTGACTATGCCAAAGCCTTTGACTATGTGTATCACAACAAACCATGGAAAATTCTGAAAGAGATAGGAATATCAGACCACCTGACCTGCCTCCTGAAAAATGTGCATGCAGGTCAAGAAGCACCAGTTAGAACCGGACATGGAACAACAGACTGGTTCCAAACAGGAAAAGGAGTACGTCAAGGTTGTATATTGTCACCTTGCTTATTTAACTTACATGCAGAATACATCATGCAAAATGCCAGGCTGGGTGAAGCACAAGCTGGAATCAAGATTGCTGGGAGAAATATCAATAACCTCAGATATGCAAATGACACCACCCTTATGGCAGAAAGCAAAGAACTAAAGAGCCTCTTGATGAAAGTGAAAGAGAAGAGTGAAAAAGTTGGCTTAAAGCTCAACGTTCAGAAAACTAAGATCATAGCATCTGGTCCCATCACTTCGTGGCAAACAGATGGGGAAACAGTGGAAACAGTGAGAGACTTTATTTTCTTGGGCTCCAAAAATCACTGCAGATAGTGACTGCAGCCATGAAATTAAAAGACGCTTGCTCCTTGGAAGAAAAGTTATGGCCAACCTAGGCAGCATATTAAAAAGCAGAGACCTTACTTTGCCAACAAAGGTCCGTCTAGTCAAAGCTATGGTTTTTCTGGTAGTCATGTATGGATATGAGAGTTGGATTATAAAGAAAGCTGAGTGCCGAAGAATTGATGTTTTTAAACTGTGGTGTTGGAGAAGACTCTTGAGATTCCCTTGGACTGCAAGGAGATCCAACCAGTCCATCTTAAAGGAAATCAGTCCTGAATATTCATTGGAAGGACTGATGCTGAAGCTAAAACTCTAATATTTGGGCCACCTGATGCAAAGAACGTACTCATTGGAAAAGACCCTGATGCTGGGAAAAATTGAAGGCGGGAGGAGAAAGGGACAACAGAGGATGAGATGGTTGGGTGGCATCACTGACTCGATGGACATGAGTTTGTGTAAGCTCCAGGTAGGTTGGTGATGGACAGGGAAACCTGGCGTGCTGCATTCCATGGGGTTGCAAAGAGTCGGACACAACTAAGTGACTGAACTGAGGTAGAAATATTTTCTTTTGAAAATATTACTATAGCAGAGAAACTATTTTCTATCACAGTATCTATTATCTTCTCCTCCCCCAGTTACAGACTTTGATTTTATGTTCAGCAGCCATGTACCCAGACAAAAGACTTCTTCATTCTCAGATGAAGAAGACTTCATTTTCTCTTATGGCTAGTTATAACCATGTGACTAAGTTCTGGCTAATGTGATGTAAGTGGAAACATTGTATTGGGCTTCCAGGACTTTCTTTAAAGAGAATGGGCCTTCTTTGTCCTTTCATCCATTTCACTGCCTGGAGTAGAGGTGAAATAGCTGGAGCTCTATCTGCCAATTTAAACTATGAGGAAAAGAGATATACTTTAAGTATGGCCAAGAGCTGACACTGTCCTTGGACTTCCTACCTCCAGGGAAATAAATGTTTTTGTTCAAGCCTCTCTTATTTAGGATTATTGTGTTATTTGCAACTGAACCTGACCCTAAGTAACTCATCTACTTTTTGTCTACATGATGTCTAACTCTACATGGCACTTTCATGTATATTATCCCATTTTCAACAGATAGAACAATATCCATTTTCCTGTTTCTAGCTGGTCTTGGTTCCAGGAGAGTCAGTGAGGGCCAACAGCAACCATTAGAGAGCTGTTTACCTACCCAGGTTTTAGACCATGGGAAAACTGGAAATATTGGGTTCAGCAGGCAAAAAGATGTTGTTTTCAGAGTTAATGACAACTCTAGGGGAAACTCTGCCTCCATTTTTTGAAGCTAGGCCTTGACTGTTGGAAATCCCAAGCCTTCTTCACTACCTCACTTCCTCATCTTTAAAATGGCATCGGTCTCTGCCAAGAACTTTATATAAATATTGTCTTGTGGAAATGTTTTTCTAAAGTAGAGCTTCACCAATGTTTTCATTCCTCACTGATAGGCTGTCCTTAGTGAAAATTCTTCAGGAGTAGATATTGCTCAAAGACAGCTCTTCAGGAGTACATCTGCTTTGTGAGAGACATGGTATCCATGGCTGGAGTAAGAGTCCTAGTGCTCTGATGCCACCTGCTGCACTTTGTTCCAAGGTAGCAATTGGTCCAGGATCTCCCAGAGTTATTTCTGTCTTGTTCTATTTCCACCTTCCTCTACTCTCTAGCACGTCCTTCCTCTACCCCAACTCCCACATTGGGATCTCTTCCAAAGTTGGGCAGGCATTTTTGCCCAGGTCCCCTTCTCCCTCACTCCTCTAAGACATCCTAGCAGGACCTGGCTAATTCTATCATGGCCCACCCTGACACAGCACTTCCTTGAAACTGCCAGTTATACCCAAGGAACCCAGCCTGGGCAGGCTGTCCCTTACAGTGACATTTTGATTCACAGCAAGGCACCCTTGGAAGAGGTAAGTTGTGTGTGTCTCAAAGCAGAAGCGGCATACACAGTGGTCTAAGCAGAACCTTGCTTTTCAAGGGTGGTGATGAGAGGGGTTAATGTACTCTGATGGTTTAGTGACAATCATCGTTTTCTCATCTATTTTTCACATTTTTACTCCTGGCAGTCCTATGAGGTATTTTGTGTGAATTTTATAGATACAATCTGCAAAGAGGAGAGGCGAGCAAAAACTGACAGTTAGTGAGCACTAAATATGAGTTAGGTTCTTGCACACAGTGGCTACTGTCACAGCAGGGAAAGGCATGCAACTGTAATGAGTCAGCACTTGGTTCTACACAAGACCCACTGCGGGGCCTGTACAAGCCAATAAATCAGAGCAGCTTACTATAGACTTGGAACCTTGACTGTGTCTTCTGCAGCACAGAGATGACAGGCCTAGGATCTAGACTTGAGCTCTCTGGTGCCCTGGGAAGCAGTGGAGTACAGTGGCTACAGCACAGGCTCTGCAGCCAGGCAGAGCTACTGGAGAGATCCCGGCATCATCGCTCAACAGTCAGGGGACCTTGGCCAAGTCACTGAACTTGCTCTGATCCTATATTCCACATCTGTAAGGCGGTGGTGAAAATAGTGCTGGTCTTCAAAAGTTGTAATGATTGAATGTGAATGAAGGTAAACTATCTTTTGTTCCATAATTCTTAGGTCTCGTTAATAATATTTTCATTGTTACTAACTGAAGAGGATGTTCTGATATCCTGCGAAAAAGGAAGTTATCTGCCTTGCCCACCCACCCACCTGGAATGGAGATCTACTCACTTAATGAACCTGGTCTGAGGTTGTTGGGGCAGTTTTTCAGCTTTTGCCTTTGGGCTGAAAGCTGCCCGGCGAGGCTGGCTGGGCCTCTAAGGCTGTTCCCCACTCCCCAGCTGCAGATCTGGTTTCTTTCACCCTCATAAAAGGCCCAGGCAGAGATGACTATGAAAGACAAGATTTCCAGGGTCCTTAGGGACGGAGAAGCAGTCCGCAGAGGCCATGGCTGCTTTCTTACCTTACTTGGTCCCACCCGGTTCCCCTCCCTCCTCACCCTTTCTGGGACTCATTTCTGAAGAATAGGGACTGGTCTGAGCCCCCAGCCAGAACAGTGCCTGCCTGGGTGAGGAGACTCTCCTTGGGTACCCCGTCCTCTAGGCATGAAGTGAAAGTCGCTCAGTCATGTCTGACTCTATGAGACCCCATGGACTCTACAGTCCATGGAGTTCTCCAGGCCAGACTACTAGAGTGGGTAGCCTTTCCCTTCTCCAGGGGATCTTCCCAACCCAGGTATCGACCCCAGGGATCGGACCTAGGCATGAAGACCTCAGCAAAGATTCACATCAGCCTGGCGAGCTCCTATTGTTACTTCCTTGTCCAGGCCCATGTGAATGTTAGGAAATAGTTTCTTTGAACCGTGCTGGCTTCCTCAACTTCTCCTGTGCTGTGCTGTGCTTAGCTGCTCAGTCATGTCCAACTCTTTGTGACCTTATGGGCTGTCGCCTGTCAGGCTCCTCTGTCCATGGGGATTCTCAGGCAAGAATACTGGAGTGGGTTGCCATGCCCTCCTCCAGGGGATCTTACCAACCCAGGGATTGAACCCAGGTCTCCCACATTGTGGGTGGATTCTTTACTGTCTGAGTTACCAGGGAAGTGCAAGACTACTGGAGTGGGTAGCCTATCCCTTCTCCAGGGGATCTTCCCAAGCCAGGAATCAAACCTGGGTCTCCTGCATTGCAGGCAGATTCTTAACCAGCTGAGCTACCAGGGAAGCCCCAACTTCTCCTACTTTGTGCTAATTTTTCTTTTTAGTTGCCTAGGATGGTGTAGACTCTACTCTGTAGGGAGTAAGAATACCAGCTTCAGGGGCAGGCAACCCAGGTTCAAATGGCCTTTCTTTACACGGCCAGTCATATACTTGGTGAGGCAGGCACTGTGTGGTGCATGGTGCCAAGTGCCCTACAGGGATTATCTCATGAGCCCTTATAGCATCGCCCTTAGGCAGCTGTTCCTAACAGATGAGGGCATTCAGGCACAGAGAAGTAAAGTAACTTTCTCAAGGCAGCATAGCATGGGATCTGTAACAACAAGGAGGGAACCCGTGGGAGAGAAGAGAGGTGAGGTGGAAAGAAAAAGGAAGTTTGCTTTTATGATTTTGCCCAGAGCCTGTCTCCTTAGCCCCAAGGATGTGGAGTCCAACTGGCTTAGTCACTCCCCTCAGTTTTGCCAGGAGGAGGTCTGATGGCAGAGAGAGGAGGTCAGTGAGCATTGACAGGAAAATTTATAGATGCAAAAAGGCCTTCCCAAGGAAAAACCATTCTAACAGGTTTGGCAGACAGGATGTGAAAAGGTGCAGAATTTCTGGGGCGAGCCGGGGGAGGGGAGCAGGAAGTCAGCGAGAATGCATTTTTAGCTGGTCAGGAGTAACCATTTAATTCTGTATCTGGATCTCAAAGGAGTTCAGGCCACCAGAGTCATAAATACACATGAGCCTAATGCAGCCTTGTGGGCAGTAAAACAGTGAAGGTGGTGTCCCTGACTCCAGGGGCAGCCAATTTGTTTTGATTTTTGAATTAATAAGCAATTTCAGATGCAAGAGCCTTGGCCCACCAAGAAATGTAACTTTCAGCTGAGATTTTCTTCTCTCTTCTGATAATGTGCTTTCCACATCCTCTCAGTGTTTCAGCACTTTCCTCTTCTTCATTCCAGAAAGAACCTGCATTTCCCTTTCTCAGCTCCTTTCCTGGATTGGTGTGTGCTAAGTCTCTTGCAGTTGTCATCATGTCTTCAGAATGCATTTGATAGGTACAGGAAGTTGCACCAGAGGGAGATGGAACCAGCAATCAATATAAAAAGAACTATGTTTCTAAGAAGAATGCATCACGGCTTCCCACAGGAGTTGTGTACCATATGTTCTAATATCTGTGGAACAATAGATCTAATTTTTAGTTCTTCTACTTGGCTTTCCCAGCTATCTCAGCAAAAAAGAAAATGGACATTTTAACCTGCTGCGCAGCTTACTGATGATTTATACTAAAGATTGCTTTACCCTTTAACCCCTTCATTGGTTATCGCAGAATAAAATCTCTCCCTTCTCTTCCTCTAGCTTTATTTCTCCTGGCTACTAGTTTAGTATATTTATGGTGCATGAGTCATCAAGCTGCCCTTTGATTGGATAAAAATCAAGCACCCCTGAGACCATCGGTCAATTACAGCTATTCTCAGCTTCATTCACAGATTTATTAGCTTGCACACACAGAGAGAAATTCATTCAGCAAAGTTCATTCATAAAAATTTCAACACGCTGCGTATCATCCTGCACATTTCAGCCTTCTGTTGCAGAGAGGCTTCTGAAAGCTCTGAGAGGAGTCGGGGAGGGAGGGAAGCTCTGAGCCAGGGTGGGCAGGCTGGGAGGGGATCTGAGGAACACGGAAGGACCACAAGTCAGAGAAATAAAGAGGAGGAGCGCCTGTCACTAGTACTGCTGGCTTGTGGCCCAGATGGGATGCAAGACAAGATCTTCCAAGAGAGGGCAGCCATCAGGAGAAACGAACTCAGGCAGAAGGGCCTTTGGCTTATATAGACATTTCCTTTTTTCCCTTTTTTTTTTAAAAAAAATGAACAATCACTGGAACAAATAAAGGGTTAATAGGCCAGACATTGCCCCGCCCTGTGGGAACCGGAGGGAGCAGGTTTCAAAGTTCCTGTGTGCAGAAGGGAGGATGGGGGTGGGGGGCGCTAAATATTTCTGCAAGGCTCCCGCACCGCCAGCGACGCGGCGGGACTGGCTGGCTGGTTCTCCGCCCGGTTCCGTGCCCAAGAGTAGGAGGTGAGCGATCCTCGCCGCCGCGAGGCTGGGTCCAAGCTTTCCCAGCAAGGAATCCCTGGCGAGAACATCGGGTGCTGCCGCTGGGCCACAGACGGGACCGAAGTCAGCTGGGTAGGCGTTTTCCCCTGGGCTGTTACCCTCGAGGACCCGGAGCCGAGGAGCGAGAGCGGAGTTGGAGAGGTGGCTGCCGCAAGTTGCACGGGGCATTGAGGCATTTGTTTTCCGTTCCGTTTATCTAGCAGACGGCGAGGCGATTTATGCAACAGTATCCTGTTTCAGCACTGCCAAGGCTATGCGAGAACGCGGTCCGGACAGCCTGGCAGGACTCGTGCTATATGTAGGACTCTTCGGGCACCCCGGGATGCTGCACAGGGCCAAGTACAGCCGCTTTCGGAATGAGTCTATCACGTCCTTGGACGAAGGCAGCCCGGGAGGCTCGACCGGGAGCAAAGGCTCGCCGCAGCCTCCTTACCCCGCCCTGGCACCTCACCTGCCCGCTGAAGATGCTGCCTTGGCGTCCCAGGAGAGCCCCACCCCATTGTGCACCTTGATTCCTCGCATGGCCAGCGTAAAGCTGGCCAACCCAGCCACCTTGCTGAGTCTGAAAAACTTTTGTTTGGGTACCAAAGAAGTACCTCGACTCAAGCTCCAGGAAAGCCAGGACCCGGCTCCCAGCAGCCCGGCTTCCCCTGAAACCAGTCTCAACAGGGCCATGCCAGCACCTCCACCTCAGCGGGACCCCCTGGGGCACGGGGTGACCTCTTTAACTCCTGACGCCTGCCCACTTCCCGGCCCTGGGGAACCAACCCCCCGGAACAGACAGGACAGACACTTTCTACAGCACCTGTTGGGGCTGGGCATGAACTACTATGTGAGGGTAAGTCTATTTCTCTCTCTGCACTCCTTCTGCAAGGGGCATATTCTCTGCTTTCTGAAAGAGGCTGCGCATCATCCAGCTGCATTTTAGGTTTGGATAAGTCATCATGGGGCTTCCCAGGTGGCGCTAGTGGTAAAGAACCCACCTACCAGTTCAGGAGACCTAAACGACATTGGTTCAGATCCCTGGGTAGGGAAGACACCCTGGAGGAGAGCTTGACTACCCACTCTAGTGTTAGAGAATCCTATGGACAGAGGAGCCTGGCAGGCTACAATCCATGCATAGGGTCCCAAAGAGTCAGACATGACTGAAGCAGACTTAGCATGCAAGCACATAAGACATTGTGTAGCTGGAGGGGGCGGAGAAGGGAAGGTGGTCTTATAGGTTTCCCTACAAATATCTGGCCTGTATTGGAGTCACACAAATTTTGGTTCAAGGGCATGAACTGGTGCTACACGTTAGTGTAGGTAGTTGCCAGGGGTAGGGGCAATCTCTCATAGAGAAAGCTGAGATATCCCTGCTGGACTGAGCATTCTGTACAAGAAGAGTCAAGAATTTCAAACCTAATTAGTGATTAAGACTCAGTAAATTATACTGGCCATTGTGTTTCAGTAGAGATTTTTGTGCTGGAGGAATACATAGTGTGTAAGGGACCTGAATTATTTTTAAAAACCTAATTCAGCATTTAACAAACACTTCTCCAAACATGACTGAGTCTCTAGTCTTGTGTTAGGAGGTAGCCTTAGGTCTTTGGTGCACATTTTTTTGTCTTTATTGCCTATGCTGTGGCCATGGGTCCTTGTCCATGAACCATGTGCAAAATCAAGGTCCTTATTGGCCTTGCATCTGCCCTTTTCCATTCCATATCTGAGTAAAAGAAGATTTGGCTTCTATTCTTCTAGAGCTCACAATTTCAATTTGGGAAACCAACAAATACAGGTGAAATAATAACAGAACAATATTTAGCAACGTATATCTGGTATGAGATGATGAGGGAATTCAGGGAAAGGGGAAGGTTGTTGTGGTCTGGGATTCATTCATAGGGGAGCCCTCAGGGGAAGGTGCCTCTTGGAAGAGCTATCAGATCTTTATTGGCAGAAAGCGGGAGATTCCTGGCAGGGCAAGAATTGGAGCAGAGTCCAAAGGCAGGTATTACTGTGGTTACTGCAGGGGAGCATCATGCTGGGCTTAACTGAAGAAGAGAGGGACTGCTGGAGGGTAGCTGGTGGTAGAAAGCGTGGCTGGCACATAGTTGATGCTCAAACAAATATGAGTAAAATAAGGCAAATTATAGACAGATCTCGGGTAGCTTGGGGAGGAGAGAGCAGCTGACCAAAGCTCTTAATGCCGAATAGGGAGTTTGTAACACTCTGACCGGTAAACAGGAATCCTCATAGGTTTATAAATCAACTACAACCTGATGAAGGTGGTTTCAAAAAGACCAATCTGTGAATTTATTTGTGACGCAGGGAAAAATTAGCAATTGGGAGGTCGATAAGAAAGATACTCTAGTTTAGGCACCAGGGGTGGTAACATGGATTAATGTGAAGATGAGAGAAAACAGATGAATATGAGTCTCTGTGAAAAGAGCCTCAACAGTCTTGGATGACTGAGCAGATCATTTCAGATCATCATACAAATAACAGAAAGGTGAATATTTATTGAGCAGTGGGTAGACTGCTGAGTGTGTTTATTGCTATTTATAGTGGCTGTGGATGATTATTGATAGAGTTGTGAGGAATGAAAGATAACTTCAGATGTAAGCCTCCCAATGGGATTAGCAATGTCAGTGATAGAGTGAGTTGGGAACAGGGTCACATTATGTTTAAAGTAATGATATCTAAGTGGTTCTAATTTGTAGGTAGCAGTTGTGTAAGACTAGCACTCTGGTGGGAAGTCTGATCTGAAGGTGGACATTTGCGAGATAGCCCAATAACAGTATCACACAGACAATTAAGATCTCAAATAACGTTAAATAATGAATGCTGAAAGGGTGACAGGGAAAGAAGGCTGGGGCAGCGTTGGTGAATTGATAACAAAAACCTCCAAGGAAGATAAATTTATAGGACACTCAGCTCTTACCCTCCCTCACAGTGACACAGTTCATCATGGAAATAGTTTCATGTATCTACTAAAAGTTTGTGGGTACTTCTTATTGGTCAAGCTTAAGCATCCTCCAGGCTCTAATGGGAGAATGTGATGCTCCTACCCCATGCTCAGCACCTGCCTTCCCATCACTGGGACATCCTTTGTCTTCTGCTTTGCCTTTCCTTGCCTCTTGTACTTCCTTCCATCTCCCCACGTCCATACACACGTACAATTTCTAATGTGAAAGAGTTGCTGTGTGATCTCCATTTCCCTAGAAAGTGTCTCCACTGGCATTTTAGATTTTTAATGAGGATGCCATCTGTCTTTTTCCTGGTGATAACGATGGATCCTAGGAAAAGTGCTGACCTCATGATCTATGTGAGTCACACTATGTTGCCAATAGACAGTGACATGAAACACCAGTGAACCCTCTTTTAGGAAGTCAAAAATACATGGAAAACCCTAATTTATTAATTTTTATAAAACCCTAGCTTTGAAAGATGGGAGGAACTCAAAATTTATCATGCTCAATGCCTCTATGAGGAGACTGAAGACTAGAGAAGTGATTTCTTTTTGACGGCTACACAGGTGAGTCAAAAGGAGAGTTAGCGGCAGAATCCAGTTGCTCTGTGTGTGCCAGTCTTTGGTCCTTTCACCACAGGTTCTCATCCTGGTTGAGATTCTGCTCAGAATTCTTTTAGATGTGATGTGCGCTCATTTTAAAAGATGAAATGCCAACCTGTTAATTTATAGTGAAAATTATTGTGCCAAGGAAACCAAAATTGTGATCCCATCTGTAGAAAAATGTACATAGGAAGAGTTAAATCAAAGGTTTCTTGATGATGATGAAATCAGAGCAGAGAAGTGAGAGAGATAATCTTTTTTGAAGAATTTATTTTATGAAGATAACACTTGTTTATAAATTTCATGTGTACAACATTACATTTCTACTTCTGTGTACACTACAGTGTGCTCACCACCAAAAGTTTAGTTTCCATACATCACCATAGAGTTGACCCCTTTACAAAGCTGTTTCACCCCTGCCCCTTCCCCTCTGATAACCTCTACTATATCCTCTGTATCAACACATTGTTTTGCTTTATTTATTTTGGTTTTTAAATTCCACATATGAATGAAATTATATGGTATTTGCCTTCTCTGTCTGACTTATTTCACTTAGTATAATACTCTTAAGGTCCATCCATATTGTTGCAATTCTTTTTTATGGCTAATATTCCATTGTGTGTGTGTGTGTGTATGTGTGTGTGTGTATGTGTGTGTGTGTGTGTGTGTGTGTGTGTGTGTGTGTGTGTGTGTGTGTGTGTATGTATATATATATATGCAGGCATGCTAAGTTGCTTCAATCATATCTGACTCTTTGTGACCCTATGGACTGTAGCCCACCAGGCTCCCCTGTCCATGGGGATTCTCTGGGCAAGAATACTAGAGTGGGTTGCTGTGCCCTCCTCCAGGGGATCTTCCTGACCCAGGGAACGAACTTGCAGCTCTTATGTCTCCTGCATTGTCAGGAGGGTTCTTTACCACTAGTGCCACCTGGGAAGCCATGTGTGTATATATATATATATATATATTTCGCATCTTCTTTATCTGCTCATCCATTGATGGGCACTTAGGTTGTTTCTATACCTTAGCTAATGTAAATAGTGCTGTGAAGAGCATAGCAGTGCATATATCTTTTTGAGTTAGTGTTTTGAATTCTTTGGATAAATACCCAGAAGTGGCATTATTGGATCGTATAGTAGTTCTGTTTTTAAATTTTTGAGGGACCTCCTTACTGTTTTCCTTTGTGACTGTACCAATTTACATTCCCACCAACATTGTATGAGAGTTCCCTTTTCTCTACATCCTCACCAAAGCTGTTTGTTTCCTTTTTGATAATAGCCATTCTAAGAGCTGTGCAGTAATAAGAGAGATTCTTGATGGCTAGTGGACATAGGCTGTCTTTTAGGCAAAAGACAACCACATATTCTACTTTCTTATCCACATCATGTGAGTGCTCCTCTCCTTGCCCAATCTGTTTTATTCATTCTCTCATCTATTGAGAAAATATGTACTGTAGACTAAATGTGTGACAGGAACTATTCCAGGCCATAGGGATACATCAGTGAATTAAGAGACCAGATCTGAACCCTCATGGAACTTACATTCCAGTGAGGGAAGCTGAGTCATGATTGAATAAACAAGTAAATATGTATGTATAAGTAAATATAATATGTCATGTGTAGTAAGTGCCAGGGAACATTCTAGCGGGGGAAGTAAGAAAGGCAGTTAGTTGGGTGGAGATGGAGGATATTGTATTCTTTTTTGTATAAAAATGGCATAGTTAGAGCTCCATTTAATTTTGTTGTCTTGTGTCTTTTATCTTCACAATAAGTACTTAATTTGCCATCTAGTCTAAGTTAGAGTTGACTTTAGGTTAAATATTCTTTTATTTAATTAATTAATTAATTAATTTTTAAAATTAGTTTATTTTCTATTTTTTAACTTTACAATATTGTATTTGTTTTGCCATACATTGACATGTGACTCTTTTTTGGGTCTTATGATATAAAATCAGTTACACAGCTGAGAATACTTTATGAATCCCAAGAAACCATTTTTGAGTAACTTTTGTTCAAGCTCAGACCTTAAACTGCCTGAAGGTTTCTCAAGAAAAGTGAGCTAGCAAACCATTCTTTGAGAGATACCAAATTAGAAATGGAGAGCCAGACTGGGTCTGAGCAAAGTAGTGAGGTGGGTGAGGTCTGTTAAGTGTGGCCACATGGTGACATTTTTTCCCACCATAATATTACATTTCAGTTTTTATGAGGTTATTGGTAGCTCAGACGGTAAAGCATCTGCCTACAATGCGGGAGACCCAGGTTTGATCCCTGGGTTGGGAAGATTCCCCTGGAGAAGGAAATGACAACCCACTCCAGTACACTTGCCTGGAAACTCCCATGGACCGAGAAGCCTGGTAAGCTACAGTTCATGGGGTCGCAAAGAGTTGGGCATGACTGAGCGACTTCACTTCTTCTTTCCAATTCACTTTGTCTAGCAACAAACATTCATGTGGAGGTCTCCCAGGTGCCCACCATGGTCTGTGTATGGTGAGCATGGAAAATATACAACATGACCAGTGCTCTCATGTGTCAAATGAGAGAATTGATCTCTATGACCTTGAAGGTCCCCATCACCAGCATTTTTCTTCTTCCAGTCTTATTGAGATGCAATTGACATACAGTACTGTAAGGTTAAGGTGTGCAGCATACTGGATTTGACTTACATACATCATGAAATGATTACCACAATAAGTTTACTGAACATTCATCATCTCATATATTAATGGATACAAAAGGAAAGAAAAAGAAAAAATATTTCTTTGTGATGAGAAGTCTTAGGATTTACTCTCTCAGCAACTTTCATATATAATGTACAGCAGTCCCAACACCAGAATTTACAGGCACTAAAGCTCCTTCATGGGAAATAGATGGGGAAACAGTGGAAACAGTGTCAGACTTTATTTTCTGAGGCTCCAAAATCACTGCAGATGGTGATTGCAGCCATGAAGTTAAAAGACGCTTACTCCTTGGAAGGAAAGTTATGACCAACTTAGACAGCATATTAAAAAGCAGAGACCTTACTTTGCCAACAAAGATCCATCTAGTCAAGGCTATGGTTTTTCCAATAGTCATGTATGGATGTGAGAGTTGGACTGTGAAGAAAGCTGAGCGCTGAAGAATTGATGCTTTTGAACTATGGTGTTGGAGAGGACTCTTGAGAGTTGCTTGGACTGCAAGGAGATCCAACCAGTCCATCCTAAAGGAGATCAGCCCTGGGTGTTCATTGGAAAGACTGATGTTGAAGCTGAAACTCCAATACTTTGGCCACCTCATGCGAAGAGTTGACTCATTGGAAAAGACCCTGATGCTGGGAAGGATTGGGGGCAGGAGGGAAGGGGACGACAGAGGATAAGATGGCTGCATGGCATCACCGACTTGATGGACATGAGTTTCGGTGAACTCTGAGAGTTGGTGATGGACAGGGAGGCCCGGCGTGCTGCGATTCATGGGGTTGCAAAGAGTCAGACATGACTGAGCGACTGAACTGAACTGAAAGCTCCTTTCTCCGTATGGGAGGTATTTAAATATTAGTTTCCTTTCCCATACCCAGTTCCCAGATTGCCTACAACTTATTCCAGAGACTAAATAAAGCAGAGGCAAAGAAACTAAGCCAGACAGAACTGCCACAGGTTGGCACAGTAGTTCCCACAATAACACATGGAGAAAGACTGTTTTATCCGGGTGAGGACATCGAGACTCAAAGAGTGTATTGTCTGCTCTACACTTTACAATGTAAGTAAATAGCAGACTGAAGATTCAAATCCAGATTTATCTCACTCCAGTGCTCTTCTTCCCACCCTCTCCCCTTACCTCCAAGCAAATCAGGCAGTCCTGCAGGTTCGTAAATGGAGTAGCACAGATGAAGGACCATACTGGGCAGGAGAACTTCTTATAGAACCGACCCATAGAACTTGCCTGCTTGCATTCATTTGCATGATTTCAGTCTCCTCACTTCAGCTGCACCCAGTGCAACCATTTCCCCAGACTGTATTAGTATCCTAGGGCTGCTGTAACAAGTATCATAAACCAAATGGCTTACAACCACAGACATTTATTCTCTCTCAGTTCTGGAGGCTAGAAGTCTGAAATCAAGCTATCTTCAGGGCCATGATCCCTTGAAGGCTCTAGGAGAGAATCTTTTGATGCCTCTTCTAGTTTCTGGTGGCTGCTAGCAATCCTTGGCATTACTTGGCTTGTACAGGCATCACTCTTGTCTCTGCCTCCATCTTCACATGTCTTTCTCTCTCCTGTGTGTCCAAGGACACCAGTCATTTGATTAAGGCTCTCACTAATCCATTATGACTTCATCTTAACTTGATTGTATCTTTGAAGACTCAACATTCAAGTAAGGCCACATTCCTAGGTTTTGGGGGTTAAGACTTCAACTTATCTTTTTGAGCTATGCGATTCAGCTCATAACAGTTCCCCAAAACATTTATTGCAATGTGTTTGCCCACAGAAACTTTATTGCCTATTGGGCTCATCAGTTTTGGGTGCAAATATGATCTTTTTACTTCCTTTGTAAATCTCATGGTATATTCTCACCATCCATCTTCCCTATTCTAATGTTGTATCTTAATACTGAGGCTATAGGCTAGTATTGCCTATTGTCTACACTAGTGGTCCATGGTACTATGATGTTCCATCTGCCCCAACTGTCTTTTCTGTAGGAGAGCACTGGTCTAGGAATTATGAGGTCTAGGTTAAAGTAATGGCTCTGACACTAGCCAGCTGTGTGACCTAGGATGAGTCATTTCACTTTTTTATTTTCTTATATTTGAAACGAAGAGTTTGAACAGAATTCTATCTATGATCCTAAGACCCCATGTCCCCTTTCCCATTGTCTGGAATCTCCTATTAGGATCTCTTTTCTGAAGGAAGTAACTTTTCACACCTTTGTCTCAATAGAGAGGAGACAGAATGCCCTTAGCACCCTCTTGCTAACCCTGAGCTGGCTTTACCAGTAAAGCAGAAACCTTGCACTAGCATTGGTACAGGTGGTCAACATTTTAGGGAGATGGTGAGGGAGGAGTCAGGTGGAACAGTATCCAAGTATGGCATTCCAGGCAGGAGTAGAGGGCGGGCAGGTCCAGGAGGCAGGCCAGTGTGAATGATGGTGGCCAGCATTTTGAGACCATGGCTTTGCTTACTTGGTCTAGCCAGCGGGGCCATGCTGGAGCTTGACATCCAATCCAAGGTCTATAGGAGTACCAGGAGTTAACCCTTCTCTGTTTTCTCTGGGCAAAAGTGATAGAAGAAAAAGGCCCTACCACACACATCAGCAGTCTAATAACTCTAACCTTGAAAGTGGAAGATTTCTAACCCTGGGAAACCCTTGAAGAGACTGTCCCACGGTTTATGCAAAATTGTGGGACCTTGGTTGTGTGGATTAATGGCGTGTGCACAGCTAATGGAGGTGGCTTTCTGCCTCTGCTGTTTCCCCCTCTTTTTTTTTTTTCGGAGTTATTGGTGGATGAAAGAGACATCATACAGGTGGGAGGAAATAATTCCAGCTAAAACTGACTATTTGGCAATGAGGGTATTATATTTTCTTACTGTTTCTTTCTTGAAGTAGATGTAGAAGTGGATTCTGCTAGAACTTAGGAAAATCCTGACATAGTTGACCCATTGTTCCTATTCTCTTTAAAACTGCACATATGCCTTGATCTGACCAGTCCTTGCTCACCCCTGACCACTAGAGCATTAGTTGGAAGATAGTGTTTCAGAGATCACCATCTCCAAAGCCTTCATTTTGCAGTTGAGTAAAGAGGCTTAGAGATGTGAAATGACTTGCCCCACGTCACACAGCAACTTAATGGTGGAACCCAGACAAGAACTGCCAGTTCTGTCTGTGCTGTGCTTAGTCACTCAGTTGTGTTCCACGCTTTGCGACCCCATGGACTGCAGCCCACCAGACTTCTCTGTCCATGGGGATTTTCCTGGCAAGGATACTGGAGTGGGTTGCCATGCCCTCCTCCAGGGGATCTTCTCAACCGAGGGATCGAACCCAGGTCTCCCGCATTGCAGGCGGATTCTTTACCATCTGAGCCACCAGGGAAGCACAGTTCTGTCTACAACACTCTTTTTTTTTTTTTAATTGAAGTGCAGTGCTTTACAACGTCGTCTTAATTTGAGGTGTACAACACAGTGATCTATCTATATATATATTAGTTTTCAAATTATTTTCTCTTATAGTTTATTATAGAATAATGAAAGTAGTCTCTGTGTATACAGTAGGTCCTGGCTTGTTGTCTGTCTTATATATAGTAGTATGTATGTCCAACATTCTATTTTCTGCCCCTGTCTTGCCTCACCTTCCCTCACTCCCCAAACTAAATGTGCTATGCCCAACATATCTACATGATTGAAATATTGAATACATGTCTTTTTTAAAGACCAGAATAAAAATGTTTTTCTGATAGGAAAACAGCCTTTAAAAAGCAATGAGAATGAAAAGGAGATCAAGGAAGATTGGAAAGGAGCCCAAAGTGCATTGGCTTTGCCAGTTTTACTCTTTTGTTTATGGAGGTTCCTGTGGGTGGCAACGTGTCCATGTTGGACCAGGACTTGTACAACATGCATGGACTGACCTTATTTCATTCATCTTCCAAAACCCTTTGGGGTCATTTCGCATATGTGGCTTTTCCTCTCACTTCCATTTTCATGTTACTTTAAAAACAATACCATACTGTGTCATCACATGGGTTGGATGGAAGCATCCTTGTTTCCCAGTGCGACAGTCCCATTCATAAGGAGAGTGATCTAGAAGATATACTGGGCTTAGGGGCAAGGCCATGTCACAGTGTCTTCCTCAGAGTAGGGGTATGAGGTAGCTGGGGTCTCTTCCCCTTTCCTAAGAGTTATAAGCTTTGGATCTCAGGGTGGTCTGGTCAGATTTGCAATGAAGTATCAAGATCATGGTGACCAAAAGATGCAGGCCTCAATGTTGTGTGCGAGTAGCCACTACATGAAAAGTTTGCATCTGAAACAGGAGAGTTTTCTGAAAGGGTATTTGGAAAAGTCAAGAGGCCTCAAAGAGCTGGACTTTTGAAAACATTTGTTGGGGGGCATCATATGAGAATTTATTGATAGCAGTGATGATAAGGAAGTATAAATTTGCAACCATAAACTCAGATGTACAAGTTCAGTTTGGTCACTCAGTTGTGTCTGACTCTTTGTGACCCCATGGACTGCAGCACGCCAGGCTTTCCTGTCTGTCACCAACTGCTGGAGCTTACTCAAACTCATGTTCATCGAGTCAGTGATACCATCCAACCGTCTCATCCTCTGTCGTCCCCTTCTCCTCCTGCCTTCCATCTTTCCCAGCATCAGAGTCTTTTCCAATAAGTCAGTTCTTTGCATCAGGTGGCCAAAGTATTGGAGTTTCAGCTTCAGCATCAGTCCTTCCAATGAATATGCAGGACTGATTTCCTTTAGGATGGACTGGTTGGATCTTCTTGCAGTCCAAGGGAATCTCAAGAGTCTTCTCCAACACTACAGTTCAAAAGCATCAATTCTTTGGCACTCAGCTTTCTTTATAGTCCAACTCTCACATCCATACATGACTACTGGAAAAACCATAGCTTTGACTAGATGGACCTTTGTTGGCAAAGTAAGGTCTCTGCTTTTTAATATGCTGTCTAGATTGGTCATAACTTTTCTTCCAATGAGCAAGTGTCTTTTAATTTCATGGCTGCAGATGTATAAGAGATGTCATTAAAATATTTGTATGTATATATATATATGTATATATATACATATATATATATTTAAACTGTAAATATTTAAAATCATATGAAATCCACCACTAAGCCCTCTCTTGTTTGTTTGAGAATATTTTCCATTTTGGTCATTATTTGTCCCCCAATCTCAAGATCACATAATGAATCAAGGGGATTAATTTGTGCCCCTAAATAAGGGAAAGGCCTCTGACCTTCAGTTCATTGTGGATGGTTCCCTAAAGGCAGGAGCACCCCAGCATTTGACCTTCTTTTGCCCATTAAGATGTTTACCCTCTCTGGGAGCCCCTTCTGAGAATCCAGCCTCTCTAGCTGCCTCTCCAGAGACCTTGTGTTTCCCTAGAGCCTGACCAGGATGCAAATTGGGGATCTGTAATGTTTAGAGGCCCACCAGTATCAACCACCCACTGCCTTCCCATTTATGCCCCTGAAGAACAGGGATGACCGATGGTTGAAGCAAGTTCATGTTCATGGGAAATCCAGAAGCAGCCAGAACCAAAGAGGTGATGATTGAGGGAGGACACAGAACAAGGGCAGGAAGAAGAGGGCAGACATTTAAGACTGGGGAAAGATGGAATGAAGTTGAAGGAGCTGTTCCCATTTGGCAGGGCAGACACTGGCAGCCAAGAATTCTGAAGGAAAATGAGGCCAAAGGTAGTTCTTGGGAGGAATTGGAAATCATGTGACCTGTGGGAGGTTCATGGGATTGAGAGAGGGAGGGAGGGAGGGAAAAGAATGCAGAGTACAGGCAGTGCCTACCCAGAAAAGAATCTGGAACACAGAGGTCATAAACCAACAGTTTAGTGACATATTTTATCTGGTCAAATTAGAAAAAAAAATTTTTTTTTGATCAGTACCAACATTTTAAAAACCAAGAACATTCATATAAAATTCTGTATTTTTCTGGCTTCTTAGAAGTGCTGGCAGCACCAGGCTAGCCATCCCACATGTTAACAGAAGACAAGAGGTGGGCACTGAGCCACAGTCCCACTCACTTCCATCACCTGTCTGTCCGAGTCCCCACCCACCCATCCCTCCCCACCAAGGTGGCTGAGTTTGCATAACCACCTGTGACATTGTCTTTTATTTTCCACTTCCGAGTACCTGGGAGAGAAGCTGAGAATGTCCTCTTCCTGGGGACCATAGTGGGGCTTCTTTCTTTTATGCAGTGAGACGGAGTATTGGGGATGGGTGCTGCTGCTGCTGCTGCTGCTGCTAAGTCGCTTCAGTCGTGTCCGACTCTGTGAGACCCCATAGACGGCAGCCCACCAGGTTCCGCCGTCCCTGGGATTCTCCAGGCAAGAATACTGGAGTGGGTTGCCATTTCCTTCTCCAGTGCATGAAAGGGAAAAGTGAAAGTAAAGTTGCTCAGTCATGTCCAACTCTTAATGACCCCATGGACTGCAGCCTACCAGGTTTCTCTGTCCATGGGATTTTCCAGGCAAGAGTACTGGAGTGGGGTGCCATTGCCTTCTCCCGGGGATGGGTGAGACCCAGGAAACCGGGATGTGGTTTTCTCCACTCAGAGGGTCTCTTCCCATCCTAACAGAGTTGCAGAGTTTTCAAGAGTAGTGGGGCTCCAGGACTAGTGCAGGCCATTCCTATTTTGTGAAAATGTGTCAGGCAAAGTTGGTTTGTGTTATCAGTTCTTTGGGATAATGAATTTTCCCAGAGAAATAATGTCGAAGGTTGATAAAGCTTTCTCATATGGCTGGGGAGAGGATTAAGTGAAAAAAATTTATGTATAAAGTTTAGCACGGAGCTTGTCACATGGTAAGTCCCAGGTAGGGGGAGAAGAATGAACTTTCAAAGTTCTAGGAGTACCTTTGGGCAAAAAAACCCCGAAATAGACTAGCTTCGATTTTGGTGTTTTTACCATTCCCTTTGGCATCCTTTCCCCTGGCCAGAAGTGCCACCCTGGTAGAACTTTCTTCCCTAAGCCTTTCCCTATGGTGCTCACCAGGGCAGGCCTGCCCTCTTCTCTAAAGTTGCCTACTATTTCCTTACTAGTCAGCATTCCTCTTCCCTCAGTTCAGCAGAGGGAAAAGCATTTGCCTTTGGAAAAATATTTATTACTTTATCGAATCTTCATTGTAGTATTTCTCAAAGTTTGCCAAGCATCAACTATTATTAGTTAAAAATATTAGTTAAAAGTGAAAACTTTGACCTTACCCCAACCCTCCCCCTCCCCCCGCCCCAGCCATCCTGAATTTGCTGGTTCAGAATCTCTGAGGCTGGGCCCCAGAAATCTGCATTTTAAACAACCTCCCTATGATTGCAGAAGGAAATGGCAACCCACTCTGATATTCCTGCCTGGGAAATCTGATGGACAGAGGAGCCTGGTGGACTATGGTCCATGAGGTCAAAAAGAGTCAGACATGACTGAGGGACAGAACACCAACACACATACACCCCTTATGATATTCTGAAGCACAGAAAATTTGGGAACCTCTGCTGAGTCCAGCTGGTGCAGTGGTTCTCAGTCAGGGATGGTTTTGCTACTAAGGGGGCATTTGGCAATGCCTGGAGACATGTTTGGTTGTCATAACAGGGGAAGGGGAGGGGAAGTACTGGCCTTTAGAAACTAGGGCCCAGGGATGTGGCTAAACACCATACAGTGCTTAGGACAGCCCCCACAATACAGAATTCTCAGGCCCAGCGTGTCAATGATACTGAGGCTGAGAAATCCTGAGTCATAGGGACGAAGTGCATAAACCTGGGCTGTGCATTTGGAGGTAAGAATCAACATCTGATTCAGCATCTGACTCCTAAAAATCTAACCCAAGTAACTTCTAACTTTCTCAGGCCTTCTCCTTTATCCTCTCTCTCTTTTTTTTAAAAAAAAAAATATTTATTTATTTATTTATTTATGTGGCTGTGCTGGGCCTTAATTGTAGTATGCATGGTCTTTGATCTTCATTGCAACATGTGGGATCTAGTTACATTATCAGGGATAGAATCCAGGCCCCCCTTCATTGGGAGCACATAGTCTCAACCACTGGACCACCATGAAAGTCCCTCTTTTAGTCTCTCTTAAATCCACAGATTCTCTAAAATTATAGTTCACTTTCACCTCCACCCAAACAATACTCCTGTGGCTTCCATATCAGGATCTCAGATGGTGAGAATGAGAGTGAGGGCCCTATGTTGTTATGACTCGTTGTACATCAGATATGTCCACACTGACAGAAGATTTGACCTTTACTCAGGTGCTTTCTGGGCTCAGTGGCATTTGTAGACTGACTTGGTATCCTAACCAGGGTTTTCTACCATTACTGATACCTTCATTTCTATAGGGAAATGCCTTCACAATTTAAAGATAACTTACAAGTAGATTTTAAGAACAGAGCCTGTCTTGGGTTGGAAACTTCCTTTTGTTAGAAGGAAAGAACTGCTGGAAAGCAAGCAGCTTGAGCAGAAAGCATGTGCACTATACGTATAACCCCAGAAATTAGATTTTTCCCCTCAATGTCATCAGAGAATAATTTATGTGAATCATTCTTTTGGGAATGGTGAAATGTATAATTCAAACCTTTTTTTTTTTTAACCTAGTGCCAACTCTGGGGCCTTGAAAGGCATTGTCCCTCCATGTCCTCTCTTCTCAGCATGACTCCTTTAACCCTGGACACAGGGCTCAGACTGATACATTGACTACAAAGTACTGTTTCATAGTGAGTTAAGTGATCCAGGGCCACAGAGCTCATCAGCTGCTGAGCAGGGACTATAATTCAGGTTTCCTTACTCCCAGGCCAGGGCTCTTTTCACTACCTTTTGTGAATAAGATGTAATCTTACATGAGGCAGTTACAGAAAGGAAAGGAGAACAAAGGTATCCACACAAATTCCTGTAATATATGGCAGTGCTTAATAGATGACACCAAAGTGACACAAGCAAACCGTGTGGGAATTCAGGGAGGAAAGGAAACTCCTTCCATTTGAGATGATTGTAGAAAACAGGGTTTCATTAGTCTTGAAAATGGATAGACTTTCCATAGGCAGAGATGGAGGAAGAGCATTCTAGGCAAATAGCATGACAGGGTGAGGCATGGAGGTGGGAAAGTGGAGGATATATTTTGAGGAACAGAGAGTACAGTTGGACTTGGTTGGATGATGTGTTAGGTATGTGCTGGAGATCAGCTGGTGCTATAACAAAATTGTATAGTAGCTGAGAAGTTGGGTTTTCCAACAGAAAACTGTTGAATAATTTTTGAATAGGGGAATTGCAAACTTGGAGGTGTGTTTTAGAAAGATTACATGGGCTGCAGTGCTCAAAGAGGACCCAGAAGAAGGGAGGCTGGAGAACAGGAGCCCTGGTGAGAAGTGGGTTGGGTAAAGGCAGTGGCAATAGAAACAAGGAAAGATGTGAGACCACTCAATGAGGACAGGAGTAGGAAGGAAAGGTCTGGGCATCAGGGGTGAATTCCATTTAGCATGTGCTGCCTTCAAGATGACCTCAAAACATCCAGGTGGAAATCTCCAGAAGAAAATGGGATAGTTAGTTCTGAGGAGAGGGTCTGTTGTTGTTGGCATCAAAGCCCAGGGAATGGACGAGGCTACCAAAAGGAAAGCGTAGAGCAGAGAGATAAGAGTTGGGGGCATGCCACATTGAAGTCCTCTCTGGAGGGGGAGGAAGAACAGGCCTCGACGAGCAGGATAGAGAGATGACAGGGTCCTCTAGGGAGAGAGGGGAGAGAGTTTCAAGGAGAGAGAGGTTGGATAAAGGAGTATCAAACCCATAGAAGATTCAAGGAAGATGAGAACTGAGAAAGAGCCATGGTTTGGCCTTTTATCTTCTTACTCCCCATCTCCACTAAGATATTCACATTCAACTGCTGCAAACCAAGCATAGAGTTGGATGCTTCAAACCTCCACTCTCTCCCCTTGCCTTCTCAGGAAGTAGCATCTCCCACTTTCCAAGTCAGGACCACACACTGTCATACTCCACCCAGCCTTCAGTTATCAAGTCCAGTCAATTCCACCTTTAGGATTTTTCTCCACCTCCACTGCGATTTCTAAGGAGGATGCTCTACTAGGCAGCGTTTTCAAACTTAATGATCAGCTTCTTATGGAACTCTTTCATGAAACACACTTTGTGAAACTCTACAATGGTAGCTTTTAATTGAAATTAGGAGATGAATCATCATAATATAAGCTATATACCTGTAGAAAATAGATATTTCAGGGTACTGAACTCTTAGAAGCAGACAACTTCTATTTGGGTAGTCAGAGAAGGCTCCCAGGGGAGATGGCATTTAAGATGGCCCTTAAGGTTGGATAGAAATCTAACCATGGGGATTATTTTTTAAAAAGGATATTCCAGATGGAGGGGACATAGATGAGGAAATATAGGTTATGTACAAGGGAGAACGCTGATTTCAGTTTGGCTAGAGTAGAGACTGCTTTGGAAAAAAATTAGTGGATAGTAAAATTTGAGCCAGATTATATACAACAGGTCTTAAATATCAGGCTAAGGAGTTTAGATGTTTAAGCAGAGGCATGAGGATTCATTTGTGCTAGAGAAGGGAGTGACTTGAGGTGGGGAAGCCCTTTCAAAGGTTATTGCAGAGCTAATCAAGGTGAGAAGTATCTATATGAGGGTCTTGATAGAGGGAGTGAAGTAAAGAAACGCTGGTAGAGACACTGTGGAAGAAACATTTGATTAAGAGGCAGAAAGGGAGGGCAGATTCCAACCCAACCTTTTACCTCTGAAATTTTAAGGCAGAGGGTTAGGGTGAGATGGGAGGACATGCCAGTAAAAAATGTCAGGGATCACAGAAGAAGAAGCCGAGTTGGAAGGTGAGAGGTTTCATTGCTGACATGTGGAGCTTGAAGTCATGGAGAGTCATCTAGACAAGAGAGAGGTGTCCTGCTGGCAGGCAGAGTTGGGGAGAGAATCAAGCTAAACAATTGAGTGTTTTTATCTGACAATTGTCTGAGTAAAGCAGAGATTTTAGGTAATTTTAGAGGGTGGTAAAGAATGGAGTGTTGTTTAATGTTATGTAGTAGAAGGCCTCTTTTCTGATGAAATGTTTTGTATGCTGTATACTTTTGACCCATAAGTTAAAATTATATAAATATGCTTTTGTGTTGTTGAATCAAGGCCTTTTCTCGGTTTTATGCATACAATGCTTAATATCCCCTTTCACCATTCTTGCATAAATTCTACTCATAGTTTATCATCTACATTCCTTCTTTCAGTTTCTTTAGAGTGCGATGAGTTCTCAGACACATCTTCAAAGCAGTCTGAGTACAGAATCAGTTTCACTTTTTTAAAATATCCTTTAGAGTTGACTTATGCACATTTAATTTAACATGATTTTAAAACAGCAACTTAACCTTCGTTAAGTCTTTTCCAAAGTTTTGATGTAATTCTTAGAGAAATTACAACCTTTTAAAAAGAATCCACACTCATATTTTATTTTGTTCAATATTTACTTGTTGCTGTTGGTTTTTAGTTGCTAAGTCATGTCCTATTCTTTGTGACCTCATGGACTGTAGTGCTCCAGGCTCTTCTGTCCTCTGCTATCTCCCAGAGTTTGCTCAGATTCATGTCCATCTAGTCTGTGATTCTATCTAATATATTTGGATGATGTGATTTCAATAGCAATGACAGCTACCATATGCAAGTATGGCACAATACAGTGGGATTCTTGGTGAGTCCACAATTCAAATGGTGGCAGCAGATGTAGACATTCCAGTAACCTGCTGGCAGCAGCAAGTTGGTGAAGTGGTAGCCAGTTAGCAGAGTTTTATTGTAGTATTGTGTGTTAACAGTGCAGCAACTTGGTTTGTTGATATGTCTCAAGATTCCTAATTTTTTGTTGTCACATGGAAATGCTTTGTTGCATAGTTGTAATCAATGAGTATGTTTTCCATTCTACTTTTTTCCTACTAAACTTGACAACATTATCTTGCCCTTGAAGAGCAGACAGCATTCAATGAATACTGTTGTACTGACTCTCCAAATGTAAGGTTTCTGCTCAAGGAAAGTGATACACAGAGAGAGAGTGTCCGAAGACAAACTAGGAAATAAAAACCGCAACTAGGAATACAGCAGACATCCTGACTGTCCATGAAGAATCCTATTCAAGACCCTGTTTTCAGGAGATGAAACTGAATCAGCAACTATAAGGGTCCCTCTGGGGATGGAAGTTTAAATTTAGAAATTCATCTATGGCCCTAAGCCTTTCTCTTTAAGAAGAGAACCAAAACAAATGCAGCATTTGAGTTCCCTCCACTATTCTATATACTTACCAGCTTGAAACTAAGAAGGCCCACCCTTTTTTCTCTTGATAACAATCTGCGTTTTATAGGGTGCCCTTTGCATCTCCATGACATTCTGTAAAATTAAGCAAATAGAATAACTTTGTTACAAGAACAGATATAATTTTTTTAAAGTTTATTTATTTTTGGCCGTTATGGGTCTTTGTTGCTACGCACAGGCTTTCTGTAGTTGTGGTGAGTAGGGGCTGCTTTTCATTAGTGTGTGGGGTTCTCGTGTTGGCTTTTCTTGTTGCCAAGCGTAGGCTCTAGGATGCCCCAGCTTCAGTAGCTTCAGCATGCTGGCTCAGTAGTTGTGACTCACAGGCTCTAAAGTGTAAGCTCAGTAGTTAGGGCATACTTGCCCTGTGGCATGTGGGATCTTCCTAGACCAGGGATTGAATCTGTGTCCCCTGAATTAGCAGGCAATTTCTTAACCACAGGACCAGCAGGGAAACCCAGGCAGTTGTAATTTATTCTTGGTAGCTTTTGTTTGTCACTTGGAAAAAATACATCTCTCAGGTGCAATAACATTAAATATTAGAAATATGCTCTTCTCTACCAAAAACCAATTTGACTTTACATATCTCCTTACCATACTCAACAAAATGGATGTATTTTAGCTCTTATCTGCTCAGTGCTCCTAGGAATACAAAGCCCTCCTGGATCCTGATAAATGAGGTTGTTCTCGCATTTGTATTTTTTAAAAATGGAAAATTCAGGACTAGAATAAGGGAAGAAGAGCTATGAGGACTAACTTTTTGAGTTCTTTGTTTAATCTTTTCTTTATTGTGTTTTCTGAAATGTCAAAGGTAATACAAGCTCATTTTGGAAAAAATTCCAACAATGCAGAAGGTAAAAGGTAAACACTCCTCTAGGGTAATTTGCCACTAGTAAGTCTGTTTTGTGTTCTTTCTGACTTTTTCCTGAGCATTGCATATGTATGTGTGTGTGTGTCTGTATGTGTGTGTGTGTGTGTGTGTGTGTGTGTGTGTGAGTGTGTGTGCATGCATGCTAAGTTGCTTCAGTCGTGTCTGACTCTTTGTGACCCTATGGACTGCAGCCCACCAGGCTCCTCTGTCCATGGGGATTCTCCAGATAAGAATACTGGAGTGGGTTGCCATGCCCTCCTCCAGGGGATCTTCCCAACCCAGGGATCGAACCCAGGTCTCCCACATTGCAGGCAGATTCTTTACCTTCTGAGCCACCAGGGAAGCCCATATAAAAAATATACACATACACACACATACAGACATAGTTGTTAACACAGATGAAGATTATATTAGGTACCCTGTCTGCATCATGCTTTTTTTTTGGGGGGGGCTCTAACTGGTAGATTAGATTGGGGTACCCTACTGTGTCAGTACATGCTGATCCTCAGTGGCAGCGTAGTGTACCAGAGGAGGGTCACGCTTCTGGTTTTTCCTCTGTTGAGAGACAGTTCCCTGACTTCTTGGCCCTGAGGGGAGACCTCACTTGCCTGTACTGTTTTCAGCTTGCTGTCCTCTGTCCTTCAGCTTCTCTCCTCACCTGCTCAGTTGCTTCCCCAAGTCAGGTTCTCTCAACTCCAGGGGATCCTGGTCTTCAGTCTAGGGACATGTACCTCCATGTAGTCTGTAACTGGGGATACTGAGATCATCAAGACAGACCATTTCCCCAAGGGAAGTGAGAGAGGCTTAACTAATATTAGTCACTTTGCAACAACTCAACCCGGTATGTGGGTGCATGTCTGTTGATGTGAGCATGTATGTTGTTTTGGAAGGCAAAACCCAGGGGTTTTCTCTGAATATTTCTTTTTTTTTTCAGGAAAAAAACCCACATTTAATTTACACATTTAATTTTGTACATAAAAATATGGGACTCAAGTTTTCAGTCAGGCAATTGAGGCTTTATAATACCATCCTGAGCAAAGGAATGAAATAGGGACCTGGAGCTTCACAGGGGAAGAAGACCATACATAGGAAGAGAAGAACAGATATTTGCTCTGCCATGTAGATAAGTCTTTCAGATAAAAGGTTATTGTTGGTAATAGCTCTCTTTCTGGGCCGGGTCTCCTGTCTAGATTCTTTCAGGCAGTTGAAGGAGAGAGAAATTTTTTCTTTAGTCTTCTGGGTCTTGATTGCCAACAGTTCAAAATAATACACATGCTAAAGTGGCACATTTTGGGGTGGCATATTCTGTTCTCTTTCAGCCTCAAGTAAGTAGATAGCTTTTTATTTTTGGGAGAATCCTATTATCACCACTTTAATGTTATTTGGGTCTTTCTCTGCTTTTCTGTAGCTCATACCACTCAGTTTACTCAACCAGGTTGGTATTACCTGAAGACAGTTGGCCGTTTAGAGAAAGGAGGAAGCTATGTAGCTCTGAATATTTCTATTAGAGAAAGACATTGGGATTACATAAATTCTGGTGTGCATTTTTGGCTGGCAGTTGGTTCATTCTAGTATATAGACTAGCTTATTTAGGGCTAGAAAGGATGACATAATTTTAGGTTCTTGGTTTCTGTTTCATCATTCAGCTTTGCTTTAGCTTCTAGAAGTCAAAACTGATCGTATGTGATTATCTTTGAATGGATGAGAGAAGGTGCGGACTCAGGGGTGATATCTTGGGCAGGCAGGATCCTTTCCCTCCTACCCACTGACCAGAGTGACTTTGCTGGGTAGCACTGCAAGGCCTGGCATTTCAGCCAGGAATGGAGCCTGTGGGGTGGGATGGAGGAGAACCCTGGACCAAAGGCTTGAGTATTTTTATGTTGGTTTTCTGAAAGGGTGATAAAGATGCTATTCAGGTGCTCTCTCTGGCAGCACATATACTAAAATTGGAAAGATGATATTCAAGCTAAATGAAGAGATACTTGGAAAACTTTTTGATTTGAACATAAAATCTTGGAAGTACTAAAAGTTTGAAATAAATGCCTAAAACTTTTCAAGGTAGTACATCCACCCCCACCGCTGACTCCTCATCACCACGCATTGTGGATAGACAGCTCATGGGAGCTCACACACGCCTGGCTTCATAATGCTGGACTCTTAAAACCTGTCTGAGTTATTTCAAGTATCTCTTCTTAATCTCTTCAGATACAGAGATGAGTTAAAAAAAATATGTTAACCCATCTGGAGTAGCTCTAAGCTGTTCACTCCAAAACAAAGAAATCCTTCTTCAGCACCAGACCTTAACATTCTTTTTTTCCCCTCAAATTGCAATTTGATTTTAAGCAAGGGAGAGTTGGGATCTTAGCTCTTATTTATTTATTTATATATTTATTTGCATATGCTGGGTCTTAGTTGAGGCATGCAGGATCTTTGATCTTTAGTTGCAGCAGGCAAACTCAGTTGAGAATCTTTAGTTGTAGCTTGTGAACTCTTGGTCTCAGGATGTGCGATCTAGTTCCCTGACCAGGGATCAAACCTGGGCTCCCTGCACTGTCAGCTTGGAGTCTTAGCCACTGGATCACCAGGGAAGTTCCAGATCTTACATTCTTTCTGTTTTACAACAAACAGTCATAGGTTGCAAAATTATGAGAAAATAAAAACTAAGACTTCAAACACTGCATCACTGTGCCTGGCCCAGTGATAGGAATGCTCTGTGGAGGGAATATTCAGAATGTACTGCACACAGGGCAAAAAAAGAGGAGTGGATGGAGCCCTGCAGCAGACCCCAGCGTGATGCAAGTACAGGAGATTCTGGATTGAGGGGTGTGGTGAATTTCCAAATCTCTCTACAGAAAATAAAAGAATCGGATTTTCTAACTAGGCTGTCAGCTATGAAGGGAAGGAGCAAGAGGAGAAGGAAAGGAAAGGGGGAGGAAAAGGAAGCAGAAGGATGAAAGGATGAGGTGGGATGTGGGCAGTGACTGTGTGAGGCCCCTGGGTCCTGGCAGGGAGTGAGTATTGATCTGGAGGCCTCCAGGAAGCGTAATATGCATACTCATGGGTAATATATTTATTTATGATTTATGCCCTGCTGACTTCCAGAATGGTTTTAAGGTGGCTCACCTGCTAGTGAGCTAATGCTTACTACACACACTGAGCAACCCTGAAAAATGAAAGGGCAGAAACTCTGTGAGTCATCACCAACTGTTTAAGTGAGCTGTGAGCTAAGAGGGAGGCTGTTTCTTCTGAATGAGGTGCCCACGATGCTGTCAACACTACTGGTAGATATCCTGATAAGTCAGGCTCATTTAGTTGACATCACCAGGAAATCACTGAACTTCTCAGATTACTGAAGCTTCTCTTTTTAGAAGTTGGTCTTTTAGAACTTGAAATATTTTATATGGAAACTTCTGTCTAATGAAGATTATATGCTTCTTTCTCTTCAGAGAAGCTTGATGGCTGTTTGAAAAAAATTTTTTGAGAAGGAAGTGCCAGGCTTTTTCCCTCTAGATCTATGTTTGATTTTTTAATAACAGTTTTATTGAGATATAATTCACATGTCATGAAATTCACTTTTTAAGTATACAATTCCATGGTTTTTCATATTAAAATATTCTCAGAACTATGCAATCATAACCATTGTCTGGTTTTAGAACATTTTTATCACTCCAGAAAGAAGCCATATACCCATTAGCACTCATTCCCCATCACACTCTCCAGCCCCTAGCAGCAGCTAGTCTACTTTCTGTCTTCTGTGTTTGCCTGTCCTGGAAATTTCATATAAATGGCACCATGCAATACGTGGCCCTTTGTGTCTGGCTTCTTTCACCTAGCATAATATCTTCAAGATTCATCCATGTTGTAGCTTGTATCAGTACTTCATTCCTATTTTTGGCTGAGTAACATTCCATTGTATGGATAAACTACATTTTGTTGACCTGTTCATTAATTGACAGATATTTGGGCTAGTTCCACTTTTCGGTTTTTATCACTAATGCTGCAGCGAGCATTCATGTATAAGGTTTTATGTGGATGTGTGTCTTCAGCTTTCTTGGGTCTGTATCTGTGGGTGGATACAGATTGGAATGTAACCTAACTTTTCTTCTGGTGGAAACAGAGCTCTCATTCTAATAATCGTGGTGCTGTGCTGGGACCCAGGGCCTCAGAAGTTAGTGAATGTGATGGGTTGGTTGTCTTGAACTCCAAGTCCCCATGTGGCTGAGCTTTTAAAATTTGAGGTCTTTTTTCTTTTCTTTTTTTTTTTTTACAATTTTTCAGATTCTTTCACTTAGTCAGCTATCACTCTTTGCTTTGATGGTAAGCCTGTTTCCAGGAGAATCCAAAACTTCAGAGTGGGTTTTTGAGCTCCTGAGAGGGCCACCTTTTACAACTGTATCTAAATCAAGAGTTAAGGGGCTCTGAGAATATGGGGGCCATGGAGCAGATTCAAATCTAATTTCAAAACCTGCAGCTCTATCCAGTCATTTCACAGCTTGGAGGATAGCCACCCCAACCTATCCACAGATCTGTAATTATAAGATTTAAATATCATTTGTTATAAGCCACAATGTTTTAGAGTGGCTTGTTAACAACATTATTGAGGCAATGTGTTTTTGTGTGTGTGTTCAGTCTTGTCTGACTCTATGTGACCCCATGGATTGCAGCCAGCTAGGCTCCTCTGTCCGTGAAATTATCAGACAAAAATACTGGAGGGAGTTGCCATTTCCTCTTCATGAGATCTTCCTGACCCAGGGGTTGAGCTTCTGTCTGCTTCATCTCCTACATTGGCAGGTGGATTCTTTTACCACCAGGCCACCTGGGAAGCCCCATTGATGCAATAGCTGACAAATATAGCTACTGTGAAGTCATTAAAAATCATATTTTGGAAGTTTTTTTTAATAATTTGAGACAAAGATTGATGCTAAATTGAAATTATGGTATAATTATAAAATTATAATATAATTGAATTTATGAGATAATGTTAACTGAAAATCTCAGGATAGAAAGTTACTTTTAAAATGGCATTAAAAATATTTTTATACAGTATATACATTGTCAAAAGGAATAAAATAACCAGCATGTTAATAATGACCATTTCTGGTTGATATAGTTATGCTCAATTTTAGCTTTTTATTGTCTTCCTTGAAATAGGAGCTCAATTAATATTGGCTAAATAAAATTTGAATAAATAAATTTCCATATATTAAAAAAAGGAGAGTAAATAGGCTCTGAGTAAAGGATTGAGGTGATTTCCTAAGAGAAAAACACAAACATAAACTTTAGTGTTAACTTAATTTTAAAACATCTCTCTGGGCATTTACTTCTATATTCTCAGCCATGTTTAGGACATTTACAGTAGTCAAGGATGAGACTTCCATTTAAAGTGTTATTATAAAGGCTCTGCCTTTTGGTAATAGGGATTAAAATGTTACTTTTGCTGGTATATAAGAAAATTTATTTAAGGACTACTGAACTGATTCTAGTCCTAAACCTTTTCACAGAGCTCTCATTCAGTAGGAAGGGACCTCAGAGGAGCCCTGACTCCTTGGCTGCCATTTGCAAAGCACAGGTTAAGAGGCCTCTGTATCACTTTGGATTTGGTTATCACAAAGGCTCAAATAGCTAGAGTTTAAACAGAACAGAAATTTACTTTTTTTCTCATATGAAAAAAGTCCATTAGTAGGTAGACAAGAGCTACATAGTGATCCCACAATCATCAGTAACCTTGGTTCCTTCCATCTGTGTGTTTGTCCATCCTTCAACACATGGCTCTCGTCCTCAGACTCACTCATTGCAGTATGGCCACTTGAGTAGCCTCTATCATGTCCATTTTCTAGGCAGCAGGAAGAAGGAAGGGCAAGGACAAAAATGGTACACCCCCTGTCTGAGTTAGCCTGTTTTAAGTAGCTTTCCTGAAGTCTTGCTCAATGACATTCTCTTATATCTCATTGGCCTTCTCGCTTCAAGGGAAGCTGGGAAATGCTAGTTTTAAAGGTGGATATACTCAGGGTCCTGCTACTATGGAAGAAAGAAGGAAAGGAAAAGGAGGGGAAAGATATAAGCAGGCCATCCAGAGTCTCTGCCCTGGCCTCTTAGGAGCTCATGGTTTAGGACAGACAAGACAAAGGCAGGTCATCACACAGTGTTACTCACAGAGCTGTGCACAACTTTACAGTTGCCTGTCCCTGGATCACTTCAAAGTGTGTGGGTGTAGATTGTTGAAAAGGATGATTTTTGGTAATGGTTAAACTGTGTGTCTCATTTCTTCAGTGGGAGGATTAGAGGATTTTCTGGAGGATGCAGGATTTCAGAAGGATGTTAAAGGAAACAATACTATGAGCAGAGATCCTCTTTGGGTATTTTGGGGATGACTGGTCTAGAGCCATCTGTGTAGTGTCACCCTTTCTTCCTGGTTTCTATTTGTGTACTCATGAGTGCTGTTGGTCAGGGTGTTCAGGGCCATGGTTAGAAGTTCAGAGTATAGTTAGCTGCTGGGGAAGGAAAGAAGCTTCTTGATTTCCATGAGAATCTCAAACCTGAACTAGACTCTTGTTACTAGCTATTATCGATTGACTTCTCTCTGCTCCTAGAATCTTACTTCCTGTTCCCTCTTTTTGAGTACTTACAATGGACTATATTCTTGTAGAAACTCATTACTCAATTTATCAACCAATAGTACTAATGATCTATCTCATGCTAATGGACTTTAAAGGGAAGTGCAGATCTTCCTGTTCTCTCTTCTTTCTCCTCAACTAAAAATGCTGAGTTTTTTTTTTTCAAGATACAAGCTGAAAAATAAGCAAATTGAATCTGAAAGTCTACGTGAGTTTCTTTCTGAACGTGTCACTTTAATCTAAAGGCATTATTTGAGTCTGATCCACAAATCTGTCTTGGAATTCATTGGGAACTTAATGTCTGATAGAGTGAACAGGTTAGCAAATGTCTATACTTGTTTAGAGCTTTGTGACATTCCAGGACCTCATTCAAGTCACTTATTAGGGGTTGGGAACAAATAGTCTTTTCCAATGCAAAGGTTTTATGAGTCTAGGGTATTTATTTGGCTGTGCTGGGTCTTAGTTGCAGCATGCAGGATCTTTTTAGTTGCAGCATGTGAAGTCTTGGTTGTGGCATGTGGGATCTAGTTCTCCAACCCTGGACTGAACTAGAGTCCCTTGCTTTGCGAGCTCGGGGTCTTAGCCACTGGACCACCAGGGAAGTCCCTTAGGGTTTTATTTTTTTCAAATATTGACTTGATCCGATCACAATGTTTATTCTGAAACAACCCTGTGGTTGCTGAAGTGGTAGGATAATGCTACTGTCCACTGTTAACAGCATTTCTACTTAACAAACTTAGGCTTGGTCATGATTATTTAGAAGAATATTTAAGAATCTCCAAATAATATCCAAACATATTAAAAGGGAAAATGTTTCTTCCAACTTTGAAAGCTATTTAATTCGGGTACTTGGGAGAATTTGATTCATTATTTAAAGAATTTCTTTAAATCTGGCCTTAGTATTTCCTGAGTGGTTTCCACTTCTGTCTCCTGGGGGCTGTGAGCTCACTATTCTCTCCCCTCCTGTTGCTGCCAACCTTCCTGTCGTATGAACATAAGCATGCTCAAGTCTGTTCCATCCTTAAAATAACCTCTTCCTTTAGCTTATCTTTGCTCTTTTGTTAAAATATGAAGTTCTCATAACAAAAATAAACTACAAAAGCACTCTGCTCACTGGTTTACTTCCTCACCTCTGGATCACACGCTGAATGTCCTACTCTCTGACTTCTACTCTTCTGCTTTACTGTTATTGGTCCAAACATCAACTAAAGACAACAGTTAAAACTAATAGTTGCCAAATTCCAGTGGATATGTTCCAGCCTCTGGCCTGTTGGTCCTCTCATTGGCCCTGAATTCAGTTAACAATCTCTTCCTCTGTGAAACTCTGTGCCCTCAATGTCCACCATGTCATACTCTCTGGCTCTCCTTGTACATTTCTGACTTTCATTTTGTGTCTTTGGTGACTTTCCTCTGCCTGTGCTTTAAATTCTGAGTGACATCAGATAAACCGCTGTATTCTTTTTAATCCATGAAAAGTAGAGGGGTTGAAATGGATAATATCTAAATTCCTTTCAAGCCAGTATCCTTTTAGTCATATTATCAGGAGTTAGAATTCACTGAAACACCCTTGTGTTTCATGTACAAAGACGTGTAATGAGAGATGATTAATGTTTGGGCTGCAGTTTTGCAAAGGCATATTGTTGGCTGCTTCTTTTTTGGAGAAATCATGAATGCTAAAAACTAGTACGGCATCATTCAGCAGTTTATCACCGAGTGGGAGACTGACTAATGTGATTTGTGGTTTCAGCATAACTGAACAACTGACCATTCATGTAGGACTTCAGTGCTGTGACTATGAGGAAGGGTGGCATGAATGAGGTTCTTTGGCCACCATGGCCTTCAGACATGACCACACACTGAGCATGGGTACAGTCTTAGAGAGCTGGAAACCACTGTCATACAGATGTTCCTACTGTGGCCATTGTGTTTGACTAAACATGGCAACTGATGACAACAATGTTGGCCTTTTCCAATTGGCCTTTTCCAGTAACATTTAATTAAATGGTACCTAGTTTTTAATAGCAATTTAGTTATGTATACTACTACCCAAGATTTCAGATTATGTGTCAAGGGCAGGATTCAATATGATAGATGGGTAAAAGTTTAAGGATATTTGATGAGTGTGTCAAATAGGGGAAGGGTGCAGATACTGCAGGGTAGAGAAAAGTGAATAAGAGAGAGAGTTTGATAGGGTTGCTAAAGTTTGCCTACCTTGTAGTACTTGCAGATGCTCTCATTTGTGAGTGTACAGTGTTCCTTCAATAAATGTTTAATTTTACAGTAAAACTCCATGTCCTGAGTACTCAAGGCTGAGTCATATTTGTGTGATTTGGGATTAAGGGTTATACTTTAATTTTCTGAGGTGCTCAGAACTGAGAAATAAAGACATTAAAACCCAAAGATGTAGCATTTTAAGTGGATTATGGGTTGGCAGGAGAGACCATCTAATAACATCATCACTATTAGATTAGATTAAGTTCTTAATTAGAAAAGGATACAAATATATTGATAGGTCATCCACTAAGCCATTCTGCAAAGATGTTGCCTTGGCTATAACAGTAACCAAATTAAGGCCATAGCCAACAAGATGGTAGACATGTTGGACCATTGATACAGTGGACAGGGACCTATATCATTTACTGAGTATAAACTCGGAGTACCCTGTTAGCTTCTGTGCCAGGGCCCATCCCTGTGCTGCCTTGTATGGGAGGCACAGGGATGCTTCCCCGTGGCACCCCTGAATGGGAGCCTTAGAATACCGGATGGGCACCCAATGACAGGCCTGGTAATTATATTAGCTGTATCTGTACAGTTTTGGTGCTGGAATTTTGCCTCACCTTTCAGAGCAAAGGACATCCAGCAACACTCTCCTGGGAAGCAGATTAACTTCTGTGAGTCACTGCTTTTCCATCTCATTTATGATTCATGACTTGGGCTATATTTTTAGCTTGTATTTATTTGGGTCTGTGAAGTGGTCTGGTCGGAAGTGTTGTTTGGAAACTTATGGGAGCATGAGGAGAAACTGACATCACACTTAATTTTTGTTGTTGTTCAGTCCCTCAGTCATGTCCGACTCTTTGCGACCTCATGGACTGCAGCACGCCAAGCTTCCCTGTCCATCACCATATCCTGGAGCTTACTCAAACTCATGCCCATCAAGTCAGTGATGCCATCCAACCACCTCATCCTCTGTCGTCCCCTTCTCCTCCTGCCTTCCATCTTTCCCAGCATCAGGGTCTTTTCCAATAAGTCGGTTCTTCGCATCAGGTGGCCAAATTATTGGAGTTTCAGCTTCAGCATCAGTCCTTCCAATGAATATTCTGGACTGATTTCCTTTAGGATTGACTGGTTTGATCTCCTTGCAGTCCAAGGCACTCTCAAGAGTCTTCTCTAACACCACAATTCAAAAACATCAATTCTTTGGCATTCAACTTTCTTTATAGTTCAACTCTCATGTCCATACTTCCCTGGTGGCTCAGACAGTAAAGCATCTGCCTGCAATGCAGGGGACCCAGGTTCGATCCCTTGCTTGGGAAGATCCTCTGGAGAAGGAAATGACAACCCACTCCAGTTCTCTTGCCTAGAAAATCCCATGGACAGAGGAGCCTGGTAGGCTACAGTCCATGGCGTTGCAAAGAGTTGGACACGACTGAGTGACTTCACTTGACTTCATTCACATCCATACGTGATCACTGGAAAAACCATAGCTTTGACTAGACGGACCTTTGTTGGCAAAGTAATGTCTCTGCTTTTTAATATACTGTCTGGGATTATCATAGCTTTTCTTCCAAGGAGCAAGCATCTTTTAATTTCATGGCTGCAGTCACCTTCTGCAGTGATTTTGGAGCCTAAGAAAATAGTCTGTCACACTTAATCTTAGGTAGCTTGAAACTTGGTTATAATCATCAGACATTCTGTGACCATTTATCAAGAGCCTACTGCATCCCATGTATTGTATGGGACTCTAAGAATGCCAGGTAAATGGACCCAGTTGCTAGCCACCAAGAGCGTATTGAGTTATGCAGGCAGACAGTGAACTAGATAACTAATATACTGTAGTTATACCTATCTACACCTCCAGCCGTATCTCTGGACTTTAGTCATATTGAATGCTTTTGGAGCACCTCTTATTCTTGCCCTTTCTTTCATGCACATGCTCTACCTGTTACCTGGAAATCCCTTCCCAATCCTCTCCTTAGTTGCCCATCATGACTCACACCAACATCTCTTATTCTAAAAAATCTTCCCTGATTCCATGAGGCTGGGTTGGAGCCCCTCCTACACACTCCCAAAGCACCTTATATCCTAGTGTTTATCACACTCTATAAAGAGTGCTCTTAATTGAGGTCCCTTCATAGTAGTTGAGGCTTATTCATCACCTTCCCCAACTAGGAGGCAAATGGAACTGAAGAGGAGGGTGAGGAACACTGTCATCCCAGGATAGTCACTGCCTTTTACTGAGCCCTTCTCATGCTCCGTCACTATGCTGAGCACCACACCTGCATCACCTTATTTGAGCCTCATAATAACCTTATGTAACAGGTAAGTTATTGGCCCTATTTTATAGGTGAGGAAACTGAGGCCTTAGATGCAAGTTATTTTCTCACAGTGTCACAGCTAGTACATGCAAAGCTGAGTTTCAGACCTGGCCTGCCTAATTCTCAGAGCCCATGTTCCTAGACCCTGTGGCCTGTTCCTTTTTCCCTTTCATGGTTACCATAAAGGTCGGGGTAGACTAAGTCATTCTATGGTAATAAGCAATCCAAGCATCTCAGCAGCTGAGTCAAAACAAAAAAAAAAGGTTTATTTGTCACTAATATCATGTGTCCTCAACAAAGTAGCTCGGGTCTCTTACTCTGTGCTCTCCCTCAGAACCTGGGCTAAGGGAGGCTCTGTCTCTGTGCCTCCCTAATTGAAAGAGAGGAAATTTGAAAAAAAAACTCACTCCCAAAGGAATAGTCTGCTTGCATACATTCACTAAATCAGGAGCTGCACCGGCTTCAAAGGAGCAAGAGAAGTGCCATCCTACTCTGGGGTGGGTAGGTGAAAATTGGAAATATTCGTGGAAATGCACTAACAGCTCTCACATAAACAAAGAAAAGAGTGGAAGGAAGGAAGGAAGTATAAAATGAAAGCAAAAGGGAATGACAGTGTCTGGAAAAATGAGGACCTTCCAGGGAATAGGATGAAGCTTGCCTTTTTAAACACAGATCTCTAGTTAAATGGCTACTGGGATCAGTTATTCAGTTTGTTCTTCCTGTAAGCAGCACTGCTAAGGCTGCTTCTCTTCTAAACATATTAATGCCTTGACACAACTTGGGATTTCACTGGATCCATCAGCAGAGAGTAGTCAATTGTTATTTCAAAGGCAATATAATCTTAGTAGGGCCAGTATTTCAATTCTCATTTTCATTAATGGGGGCCAGTCCACCAAGATAGAGACCTTCTTTAAGAAAACAGAAAATAGCATTCTTGAATTCCTAGGATTATACTTACAAAATGACAAAACTTTCCAATATGCTACTGGAGATGAGTGGAGAAATAACTCCAGAAAGAATGAAGGGATGGAGCCAAAGCAAAAACAATACCCAGTTGTGGATGTGACTGGGGATAGAAGCAAGGTCCAATGCTGTAAAGAGCAATATTGCATAGGAACCTGGAATGTTAGGCCCATGAATCAAGGCAAATTGGAAGTGGTCAAACAGGAGATGGCAAGAGTGAACATCAACATTTTAGGAATCAGCGAACTAAAATGGACTGGAATGGGTGAATTTAACTCAGATGAGCATTATATCTACTACTGTGGGCAGAAATCCCTTAGAAGAAATGGAGTAGCCATCATGGTCAACAAAAGAGTCCAAAATGCAGTACTTAGATGCAATATCAAAAACAACAGAATGATCTCTGTTCATTTCCAAGGCAAATCATTCAATATAACAGTAATCCAAGCCTATGCCCTAACCAGTAATGCTGAAGAAGCTGAAGTTGAACGGTTCTATGAAGACCTACAAGACCTTTTACAACTAACACCCCAAAAGATGTCCTTTTCATTAAAAGAAATGCAAAAAAGCAAAATGGCTGTCTGAGTAGGCCTTACAAATAGCTGTGAAAAGAAGAGAAGCGAAAAGCAAAGGGGAAAAGGAAAGATATTCCCGTTTGAATGCAGAGTTCCAAAGAATAGCAAGGAGAGATAAGAAAGCCTTCCTCATCAATCAATGCAAAGAAATAAAGGAAAACAACAGAATGGGAAAGACTAGAGATCTCTTCAAGAAAATTAGAGATACCAAGGGAACATTTCATGCAAAGATGGGCTCGATAAAGGACAGAAATGGTATGGACCTAACAGAAGCAGAAGATAGTAAGAAGAGGTGGCAAGAATACACAGAAGAACTGTACAAAACAGATCTTCACGACACAGATAATCATGATGGTGTGATCACTCACCTAGAGCCAGACATCCTGGAATGTGAAGTCAAGTGGGCCTTGGGAAGAAGCATCACTATGAACAAAGCTAGTGGAGGTGATGGAATTCCAGTTGAGCTATTTCAAATCCTCAAAGATGATGCTGTGAAAGTGCTGCACTCAACATGCCAGCAAATTTGGAAAACTCAGCAGTGGCCACAGGACTGGAAAAGGTCAGTTTTCATTCCAATCCCAAAGAAAGGCAATGCCAAAGAATGTTCATACTACTGCACAATTGCATTCATCTCACATGCTAGGAAAGTAATGCTCAAAATTCTCCAAGCCAGGCTTCAGCAATATGTGAACTGTGAATTTCCAGATGTTCAAGCTAGTTTTAGAAAAGGCAGAGGAACCAGAGATCAAATTGCCAACATCCAGTGGATCATCGAAAAAGCAAGAGAGTTCCAGAAAAACATCTATTTCTGCTTTATTGACTATGCCAAAGCCTTTGACTGTGTAGATCACAATAAACTGTGGAAAATTCTGAAAGAAACCACCTGACCTGCCTCTTGAGCAACCTGTATGTAGGTCAGGAAGCAACAGTTAGAACTGGACATGGAACAACAGACTGGTTCCAAATAGGAAAAGGAGTACATCAAGGCTGTATATTGCCACCCTGATTATTTAACTTATATGCAGAGCACATCATGAGAAATGCTGGGCTGGAAGAAGCACAAGCTGGAATCAAGATTGCCAGGAGAAATATCAATAACCTCGGATATGCAGATGACACCACCCTTATGGCAGAAAGTGAAGAAGAACTAAAAAGCCTCTTGATGAAAGTGAGAGAGGAGAGTGAAAAAGTTGGCTTAAAGCTCAGCATTCAGAAAACTAAGATCATGGCATCTGGTCCCATCACTTCATGGGAAAAAGATGGGGAAACAGTGGAAACAGTGGCTGACTTTATTTTTTGGGGGCTCCAAAATCACTGCAGATGGTGATTGCAGCCATGAAATTAAAAGATGCTTACTCCTAGGAAGGAAAGTTATGACCAACCTAGATAGCATATTAAAAAGCAGAGACATTACTTTGCCAAAAAAAGTTCATCTAGTCAAGACTATGGTTTTTCCAGTAGTCATGTATGGATGTGAGAGTTGGACTGTGAAGAAAGCTGAGCACTGAAGAATTGATGCTTTTGAACTGTGGTGTTGGAGAAGACTCTTGAGAGTCCCTTGGACTGCAAGGAGATCCAACCAGTCCATCCTAAAGGGGATCAGCCCTGGGTGTTCATTGGAAGGACTGATGTTGAAGCTGAAACTCCAATACTTTGGTCACCTCATGAGAAGAGCTGACTCATTGGAAAAGACCCTGATGCTGGGAAAGATTGAGGGCAGGAGGAGAAGGGGACGACAGAGGATAAGATGGCTGGATGGCATCACCAACTCGATGGACATGAGTTTGGGTAAACTCCGGGAGATGGTGATGGACAGGGAGGCCTGGTGTGCTGCAATTCATGGGGTTGCAAAGAGTCGAACACGACTGAGCAACTGAACTGAACAGAACTGAGAAGTCTGGGTTATGGGGCATTTGCTCTTCCCCACAAACGACTCAGCATGAAGCTATTGGTTGCAGCTTTTGAATCTCAACGTATTAAAATTTAATAAAGATAAGAGGTCCCCAAGGAATTTCTGCCACGAGCACATTAAGAATATTTTTTATGGCTATTTCACCTTTGTATATGCAATTTTTGTTCCTCCAAAACACAAAGGGTGATCAACTGTGTGGAATTTACTGTTTTAGGTTGTGGTTGCAGCAATCACTCTTGAGTTCATATAAGTTATTTTAGAATATACAAACATCTGTCACCTGTCTTTCCCACTCTTTCTCTTCATGCAGCAGCAAGAATAATAATACCTATATATTAAAAAGAGAAAAGTATTTTAAAAGTTTATACATATATTGTTCTTGTTCAGTCGCTAAGTTGTGTCCGACTCTTTGCAACCCTATGGACTGCAGCACGCCAGGCCCCTCTCTCCTCCACCATCTCCTGGAGTTTGCTTAAACTTATATCCACTGTGTTGGTGAAGCTATCTAATTATCTCATACTCTGCTACCCTCTTCTTCTTTTGCCTTCAATCCTTCCAAGCATCAGGGTCTTTTCTAATGAGTTGGTTCTTTGCATCAGGTGGCCAAAGTATTGGAGCTTCAGCTTCAGCATCAGTCCTTCCATTGAATATTCAGGGTTGATTTCCTTTAGGATTGACTGGTTTAATCTCCTTGCAGTCCCAGGGACTCTCAAGAGTCTTCTCCAACACCATAGTTCGAAAGTGTCAATTCTTTGGTGCTCAGCCTCGTCTCTCTCTTTCTGTATATATAATGGCTGTTTGGGCAGGTGAATAGAGGAGAGATACAATACAGTATCTTCAGTCCAGATGTTTTCAGATCCCTGAATTCATTTTCATTTTACAAATGTCCCTGGACTCTACCCAGGTGAAGCATGGGTCATTTCAGGGAAGTAAGCATCACAGGAGTCTTCTCTTACCTGATTCATGTACTGTGGGGGAACTGCTATCAGCAAATGCCTCATCAATAGGATGAAGCACATCCTACTTCTTATATTGGTGATCAAAATTACTGTGCACTAGCGTGTATCTTTTATAGATGTAGGGCTTTGAGATTCAACTTCTCCAGGTCAGGGAGATGATGTGGAACAGCATAGCTTTAAGCAGCAAAAGATCTGTGTTCTCTATGAACCAGCCCCGTGACCCTTGAGCAGAACACTGAACCCATAAGAATCAATTTCTCATCTGTAAAAGGGGTATTATATACCTGTTCAGGTTCTGTGACAGTTTCACTGTGAGGATCAAATGAGATAACACTTGTGAAAACAGACAATGTAAATCGCTGTTCATACAAAAGCACATGATCACATAGGATGTGATTTACCTGGCTGTACCCAGCAGCAGAGAGAGCCATTCATGTCTCCCAAGAAATGAGTATAAAGTTATTCCTAGGGGGAGGTCAGAGCCCTCCAAATGCTCTCAGTGCAGTTTTTGCCTCAGGGATGACCTCAAGAAGAGTGACTGTGTCTGTGCTCAGGTCTGTAGGAAGATATGAAACCACTCTCAGTTCAAAAAAATGCCCATGTGTAAGGGATTTTCAATGTGAGTAGGACTGTTGGTATGAGATGCTGCACAGTCGCCTGGTGTGATATACAGATGGTTGTCATACTTTCTTTGCCCACAGACAAACAGTACTGTTTTTCAGATGAATTGAAAGTTTTCTTTCGATGCTTGTAGGCGGTTTATATCCTAAAATATTGGAGTGTCAATAAAGTGCCAACCAGACCAAGATCTTTATTGTTTACCTGGGCTTCTGGCCCTCAAGACTTTCTGTCTGAAGGATCCAAGTTGCCCATTGTCAAAGAGAAACGTTTCTTCTGAATAAACTTAAAAATGCCCTTATTAATTCTAAAAACCCCCAGGAGATTATATTTAAGATGTTGTCAGTTCTGCTTGCCTTAGTGGGACTAGGAATGGAATTTTAAAATACAGGTGCCTCTTCATTTGCTGCTGTTGAAGGCATCTACTTAGCAGGGGAAGAGCATCTATGAGATCTGGGCCAGAGTGATAGGGTTAGCTCCCTTCACAGCCCTGCTTTGCCTTGGACAGGAACCCTGGAGATAGAGAGAACCCTGGAGAACCCTTCCTTCTTTTGGAAGGACCATCAGAACACACAACTTACTTTAGAAGATTCCATCTTTGTAAATATTAAGGACTCAGAGGGTTGAAATTCCCTAGTTGCAAAGACCCCAGTGGGAATGAGTGATCAAATCCAGATTTTCAGGGTTTTGAACCTGGAGCAGAAGGAGTTTTCATCAGGGTAGATGTTTGGATTTTAAAGACCCATTCAGTTTAATCAACTGAAGTTTACTTTGAGGGACTACCTGTATACCAGACAGTATTCTAGTTGTTGGGGATAGAGCAGTCCTGTTGTCTGCTACTAATCTTCTAGTGGGGGAGACAGACTATCAACAAACATTGTTATAAACAGTAAGAACCCTGAAGAAAAGCAAATACAGAGGACAGAGAGTGATAGAGAGCAAGAAAGTGTCAGCAGCCCTGTGCTCTTGGTGGGAAGTTTCAAAGGTGCTGTAAGATCACCTAAGAAATCAGTCATGTCTGACTCTTTGAGACCCCATGGTCTATACAGTCCATGGAATTCTCCAGGTCAGAATAATGGAGTGGGTAGCCTTCCCCTTCTCCAGGGGATCTTCCCAACCCAGGGATCGAACCCAGGTCTGCCACATTGCAGGCAGATTCTTTACCAGCTGAGCCACAGGGAAGCCCAAGAATACTGGAGTGGGTAGCCTGTCTGTTCTCCAGCAGATCTTCCTGACCCAGGAATCAAACCAGGGTCTCCTGAATTGCAGGCGGATTCTTTACTAACTGAGTTATCAGGAAGCCCATCTAAGAAAAGGCAGTGTTAATAGAGTCATAGACAAAAAACAAACTTATGCTTCCCAAAGGGGAAAGGGTTGGGGGGGATCAATTGGGAGTATGGAAATAATTGATACACATCACTCTACAGAAAGTAGATAAACGAGGATTTACTGTGTAGCATAGGGAAATAACTATATTCAATATCATGATATCATGTAATAACCAATAATGGAAAAGAATCTGAAGCTATATACCTGAAACTAACAGAATATTGTAAATCAACCATAGTTAAATTTTTTAAAAAAAGAAGAAGAAAGGCAGTGTTTGCTAGGACCACTTGTGCCTCTTCCCTTGAGGCCTGTCTCACTGAACTCCCTCTAAATTTGCTCCCCATTCCAGAGGCAGAGTCCCCCTCCCCAGCGTCCACTTGCCCCAGGTTTGCATGGATTGGTGCTGCACTAAATGGGGAAGAACTTTCCACTACCTTCTCACATGATGCACACCCAACTCAAACCTGGTGTAAGGAGGGCTTTGACCAGCTTTACTTCAGGATTATTTTAACTGGAAATATACCCCTTTAAGAAGGAGCATATTACAGATGGTCCAGTTAAGATGCAGGTTATTTTAAGACTTCCTGAACATTATTTCTTGGTTCCTTCATTCAAATAAATCATTTATTACCCTGTAAGAGGTGCTGGGGATAATGATGACTAAGACTCACTCCCTGCCCTTGAGAAGAACACAGTTTAGCAGCGGGCAGACATAGACATTTAAATAGATAAATGGCAGCATCACTGGGTGAGTACAACCTTCGGGTGTGACCAAGATATTCTGGGAGCCCAAAGGAAGAGCAATGAACTCTGCCTCAAGGATGCTGAAGATTTCAAACAACTATAATGATCTGAAGCCTTATTCATAGATGGATTATTCATCCATTCACATATATTTCCTGAATAGTTTATATCAGGATCACACACTGCCTGCAGATATTATTTGTTTGGCCTATTGTTGTTATTGCTTGATAATAATTCTATTGAGATATAATTACATTTCGTATAACCCACCCATATAAAGTATACAATTCAATGGATTTTAGTATATTCACAGAGTTGTGCAATCACCACCAATATTAGAACATTCTTATCAACTCCCAAATCAACTCTGTAACCTGTAGCACTCACACCCCACCCCTCTAAACCTTCCAGCCTTCCTTTCTAGCTCTACAGATTTATCTATTCCAGTTATTTCATATAAATGGAATCACACAGTATGTGGTCTTTTGTGACTGCATTCTTTCCCTTAGAAAAATATTTTCAAAGTTCATCCATGTTGTACCATTTATCAGTATTTCATTTCCTTTTTATTGCCAAACACAAGGCTGTGGCATGATGTACCACTTTTTATTGATCTATTCATCAGTTGATGGATATTCAGGTTGTTTCTACTTTTTGTCATTATAGCTAGTGCTGCTGTGAACATTTGAGTGAAAGTTTATGTGTGGACCTATGTTTTCACTTTTCATGAGTGAATATCTAGGAGTGGAATTCTTGGACGTTATGGTAGTTCAAAGTTTAACTTTCTGAGAAACTGCCAAGCTGTTTTCCCTTGTGTCTTCACCATTTTATATTCCCATTACCAGTGTATGAGGGTTTCAGTTTCTCCATATCTTTGCCAACACTTACTATTTTCAGTTTGTTTGTTTGTTTAAATTATAGCCATTCCAAAGAGTGTGAAGTGGTATCTCATTGCGGTTTCAATGTGCATTTCCTTCGTGATGAATGACATTGAGCAGTTTTTCCTGTGCTTACTGGCCATTTGTATATCTTATTTTGAGAACGTCTATTTAGATTATTTGTCCAATTAAAAATCGGGTTGCTTGTCTTTTTACTATTGTGTTGTAAGTGTTCTTTATGTATTATAGATGCAAGTCCCTTATCAGATAAATCATTTGCAAACAGTTTCTCCCATTCTGTGGGTGATCTTTTCATTTTCTTGACAGTGTCCCTTGAAGTATGAAAGTATTTGATTTTTATAAGATTCAATTTATATATTTTTTTCTTTGGTGGCTTGTACTTTTGGTGTCATAGCCAAGGTTATGATAATTTTTGCCTATTTTCTTTTAAGAGTATTATCATTTTAATTCCCATGTGTAGATCTTAGATCCATTTTTGAGTTTATTTTTGCATATGATGTGGAATAGAGATCTGATTTCATTCTTTTGTATGTTATTTCATTCTGTAATATCCAACTGTTCCAGCACTGTTTGTTGAAAACACTGTTCTTTCCCCACTTAAATTGTTTTAGTGCCCTCGTCAAAATTCGATTGGTGGATACGACTGAAGCGACTGAGCACATGAGGGTTTATTTTTGGACTGTCAATTCTATTTCACTGATCTATATGTTTTTCCTTATGTAATTACCACAACTGTTTTGATTGTACATCTGTGTCGGGAGTTTTGAAATAGGGACATGTGCGTTCTCCAACTTTTATCTTTTTTAACATTGTGTTGGCCCTTCTGGGTCTCTTGAATTTCCATGTGAATTTTAGGATCAGCTTGTCAATTTCTGCAGAGAAGCCATTTGGTATTTTGGCAGGAATTGAGTCAATAGGATCAGTTCGAGGAATATTGCTATCTTAACATAAAGTCTTCTGATCCGTGAACTTGGAATGTCTTTCCAATTATTTTGGTCTTCTTAAATTTCTTTCAACAATACTTTATAGTTTTCAAAGTCTGAATTTCAAAGTCTGAATATCAAAGTCTGAATTAGAAAAGTATAACTTTCCAAAACTGAACCAGGAAGAAATAGAAGATCTTAACAGACCCATCACAAGCACGGAAATCGAAACTGTAATCAGAAATCTTCCAGCAAACAAAAGCCCAGGACCAGACGGCTTCACAGCGGAATTCTACCAAAAATTTAGAGAAGAGCTAACACCTATCCTACTCAAACTCTTCCAGAAAATTGCAGAAGATGGTAAACTTCCAAACTCATTCTATGAGGCCACCATCACCCTAATTCCAAAACCAGGCAAAGATGTCACAAAAAAAGAAAACTAAAGGCCAATATCACTGATGAACATAGATGCAAAAATCCTTAATAAAATTCTAGCAAACAAAATCCAACATCATATTAAAAAGATCATACATCATGACCAAGTGGGCTTTATCCCAGGAATGCAAGGTTTCTTTAACATCCGCAACTCAATCAATGTATTCCACCACATTAACAAATTGAAAGATAAAAACAATATGATTATCTCAATAGATGCAGAAAAAGCTTTTGACAAAATTCAACACCCATTTATGATAAAAACTCTCCAGAAAGTAGGAATAGAAGGAACATACCTCAACATAATAAAAGCTATATATGACAAACCCACAGCAAACATTATCCTCAATGGTGAAAAACTGAAAGCATTTCCCCTAAAGTCAGGAACAAGGCAAGGGTGCCCACTTTCACCACTACTATTCAACATAGTTTTGGAAGTTTTGGCCACAGCAATCAGAGCGGAAAAAGAAATAAAAGGAATACAGATAGGAAAAGAAGAAGTAAAACTCTCATTGTTTGCAGATGACATGATCCTCTACATAGAAAACCCTGAAGATTCTACTAGAAAACTACTAGAGCTAATCAATGAATATAGTAAAGTTGCAGGATACAAAATTAACACACAGAAATCCCTTGCATTCCTATACACCAATAATGAGAAAACAGAAAGAGAAATTAAGGAAACAATACCATTCACCATTGCAACAAAAAGAATAAAATACTTAGGAATATTTCTACCTAAAGAAACAAAAGACTTATATATAGAAAACTATAAAACACTGATGAAAGAAATCAAAGAGGACACAAACAGATGGAGAAATATACCGTGTTCATGGATTGGAAGAATTAATATAGTGAAAATGAGTATACTACCCAAAGCAATCTATAGATTCAATGCAATCCCTATCAAGCTACCAATGGTATTTTTCACAGAACTAGAACATATCATTTCACAATTTGTGTGGAAATATAAGAAACCTTGACTAGCCAAAGCAATCTTGAGAAAGAAGAATGGAACTGGAGGAATCAACCTGCCTGACTTCAAGCTCTACTACAAAGCCACAGTCATCAAGACAGTGTGGTACTGGCACAAAGACAGAAATATAGATCAATGGAACAAAATAGAAAGCCCAGAGATAAACCCACGCACCTACAGACACCTTATCTTCGACAAAGGAGGCAAGAGTATACAATGGAGAAAAGACAATCTCTTTAACAAGTGGTGCTGGGAAAACTGGTCAACCACTTGTAAAAGAATGAAACTAGAACACTTCCTAACACCATACACAAAAATAAACTCAAAATGGATTAAAGATCTAAACGTAAGACCAGAAACTATAAAACTCCTAGAGGAACACATAGGCAAAACACTCTCCGACATAAATCACAGCAGGATCCTCCATGACCCACCTCCCAGAATATTGGAAATAAAAGCAAAAATAAACAAATGGGACCTAATTAAAATTAAAAGCTTTTGCACAACAAAGGAAACTATGAGTAAGGTGAAAAGACAGCCTTCAGAATGGGAGAAAATAATAGCAAACGAAGGAACAGACAAACAATTAATCTCAAAAATATACAAGCAACTCCTGCAGCTGAATTCCAGAAAGATAAATGACCCAATCAAAAAATGGGCCAAAGAACTAAACAGACATTTCTCCAAAGAAGACATACAGATGGCTAACAAACACATGAAAAGATGTTCAACACCACTCATTATTAGAGAAATGCAAATCAAAACCACAATGAGGTACCATTACACACCAGTCAGAATGGCTGCTATCCAAAAGTCTACAAGCAATAAATGCTGGAGAGGGTGTGGAGAAAAGGGAACCCTCTTACACTGTTGGTGGGAATGCAAACTAGTACAGCCACTATGGAGAACAGTGTGGAGATTCCTTAAAAAACTGGGAATAGAACTGCCATATGACCCAGCAATCCCACTGCTGGGCATACACACTGAGGAAACCAGAATTGAAAGAGACGCGTGTACCCCAATGTTCATCGCAGCACTGTTTACAATAACCAGGACATGGAAGCAACCTAGATGTCCATCAGCAGACGAATGGATAAGGAAGCTGTGGTACATATACACAATGGAATATTACTCAGCCATTAAAAAAATACATTTGAATCGGTTCTATTGAGATGGATGAAATTGGAGCCCATTATACAGAGTGAAGTGAGCCAGAAAGAAAAGCACCAATACAGTATACTAATGCATATATATGGAATTTGAAAGATGGTAACGGTAACCCTATATGCAAGACAGAATAAGAGACACAGATGCATAGAACAGTCTTGTGGACTCTGAGGAAGAAGGTGAGGGTGGGACGTTCTGGGACAATAGCATTGAAACATGTATATTGTCGTATGTGAAGTGGAACACCATTCCATGTTCTATGCATGGGAAAAATGCTCAGGGCTGGAGCATTGGGATGACCCAGAGGGATGGGATGGGGAGGGAGGTGGGAGGAGGGTTTGGGAGGGGGAGCACATGTGAACCCATGGCTGATTCATGTGAATGTATGGCAAAAACTACTACAATATTGTAAAGTAATTAGCCCCCAACTAAAATAAATAAATTTATTAAAAAAAGTCTGAATTTTGCATTTATTTTGTTAAATTTATTCATAAATATTTTATTGTTTTTAATTCTATTAATAATGTAATTTTTAAAATTTAATTTTTGGATTGTTCATTGTGACCTGTTGGTTTTAAAATTTAGGAAAATTCATAAATAAGGTCTTATTTCTGACTTCTCTTGAAAAATCAGATCTGGTTTCTTAAATGGCAACAAGGGGCTAGAGTGAGTAGCTTGGGTTTTGTCTTTCTTACAGTCTGTGTAGTTCCAGATTTGCCTGTATTTGGTTACTTTCTTCTGTCTGGATCCATTTACTCATTAATATCTTAATAAGCACTGAGCTTTTGACCTTTATGATTATTCTTTCTGAAAATTAAGTTAGACGAGATACAGTTTGAAAAAAGGATTACTATGATCTAAACCGTTAATATAATTATTTTTATGTACACATCCTATCTTTTCTTATAAGTTGTTCAAGCTGCATTTTACTCATTCATCTCAGGAGCATTGGTGAGCTAGGCTCAATACTGAGGATACAAAGAAGAAACAGACACCATTCCTATTCCAAAAGAGGTACAGACACACTGGCCAAAAAAGCCATATGGACAATTAATATTTTATAAAAGGTCTTCTGGATGTCCATACAGTGTGTGGAGGAGGGTCCAGAGAAGGGAGTGGTCAGACTGAAGGTAAGGAAGGAGAAAAAGGTCTTCCCTGATGGCTCATGGTAAAGAATCTGCTTGCCAATGCAGGAAACTGTTTGATCCCTGGTCCAGGAGGATCCTGTGTGCCATGGAGCAGCTAGGCCCTGTACCAAAACTATTGAGCCTGTGCTCTAGAGCCTGCAAACTACAGCTATTAATCCCATGCACCCCAACTACTGAAGCCTGCATACCTTTGAGCCCGTGTTCTGCAACAAGACACGCCACTGCAATGAAAAGTGGCCCCTGTTCGCTGCAACTAGAGAAAAGCCTGAGCTGCAACAAAGGCTCAGCACAGCCATAAGTAAATAAATAAATAAAATTTAAAAATGAAAGGAGGAAAAGAGGAGAGGTTTCATGGAAGTGACTTTTGAATGATGATAGTTAGAGACCTTGTCCATTAAGCTAAGAAAGTAAGATCTCTTCCTGAAGACTGATGTTTTCTCCAAAGTGTAATTCTTGGACCTGCTGTAGCAGAATCCGTGAGTCCTTAATAAAACACATTCTCCCTGACCAACTGAAGCAGAATTTTTCAGAACCCCAGAAATCTGTTTTTAAAAATCTTCCATTTAAGTTTCCTTGGTAATTCCTAAGTTTTCTAAAGTTTGAGAAGCTCTGCTTTAAGAAGGTGGGGGATCTGTGAGAGTTTTAAGTGGGAAGGAGGTGTGATAGGGTAGAGTGATATCATGGTACACCTGCATTTCAGTAAGGTGCTGGCTACATTGGGAAAGGCAGATTCAGAGGGTGGGACACCAGAGACTCCTTCTTAGGGGGCTTGCGTTCTAAATTCATCACAAGGGTGAAAATCAGGTGGAATAAAGAATACACTGGGAAATCTCTGAAATCTCTATAACACCTGTGCACCTGGACCATCAAGGCTCAGTTCAGAGTCAATGGCTTCTATCTCTGATTGAATTTGCAGACAGGTCCCTTTTCCTTGGGGCAGAAGTCAAGTCTAGTTTGAATAGTAGAGTTGGGAGCTGAGGGGCTGAATAAAGGGACTGATCTCTTACTTTCTGCAAGTCAGGATGATACAGTAGTTGAATGGACTAAATCAAACATTGATATGATGGGAGTCCAGTCTATTGCAGTTGAGAGACAGAGTGTGCCTAAACTAGAGCAGATATGAGAGATGACTGAAGTGATGGAATTTGGCCCCTGGTTGGATGAGGGGTTTGAAAGAAAGGGAAGAGTATGTGAACCAGAGGCTAGAACAGGTCACTAGAGTGGACAAGATCACTGGTTTGCTCAGGGAGTTTCAATAGAGTCTAGAGACCGGAAGCTACTGTAGTGAGTTGAAGCATGAGTTGAAAGTAAGGAAGTGGAGACAATGTCTCAAGGTTGTCCTCTCCCCATTTCCCCTGTTTTTAACGGGAAAGATTAGATGTTATTTAGAGGTAGCAGAAAAATCCTGCAATGTCTTTAGGCCATGTTGGTGGCTTCTACCATCTAGCACAAGGGCAGGCACATTCTAAGGAAGGGAAAATGCCATTGAAAAATAAGAGATTTAACCTTACTTGGTAATTAATAAATTGTGATTCCAAGAGGTTAAGTGGTAGACTTTATTTAATTTTTAAACTCTAAAATAATACCACTTACTTGTTTTTTCAAACACAAACAATACAAAAATGTAAAGTAAAAAGTAAAAGTTTGCCTCTCTCCCATTCCCAGAGGTAATATGTATCCTTCAGACATTCTTTCTGAGGATATAAGAATATATATCTTTTTTCTTTGAATCTTTGAAAGTCGTCATTCTGTAAGAGTCAGGATGAAAAGTTCCCACAAGCCAGCTCTCATTCCTGTTCTCTGAAAACCTCTGTAATAATTTCTTCTCTGGAATGCAAAGCCCAAGATACACAGGCCATGAATAGACTGTTCACCTCTCCTTAGAAACAAGTGGTTGAAGCTCAGACAGTACAAAAATATTATGACTGCCCTGGGGCAAGAAGGGAGTGCGTGAGCTGAGATCTAGGTAAGCCGTCTGTCAGGTGCTGAATGGAAAGGTTGTCTGAGTGCTGTCACGTTCTTACCACCCCTGACACCTCTAATAAAGGTCTTCAGTGTCCTCTCCCCATCACAGGGTCAGGTGTTAGGGCGTGTCTTCTGTCTCGGGTGCCACATCCTGCTGGCCCAGGAAGAGCTTGGATTCATGCCGGTTCTTACCACGGGGCCCCCAGGTAGGTCACCTTCTTTCCCACCTGGGAAGACCAAAGGAAGAGGCAGAGGGGGCAGCTGGATGGATGACCTCTTCTCTTTTCGATTTTCCTGTCCTACAAGGCTCACACAAAGGTTCCCAGAAATGGACTGCAGCCTCCAGAATAAGCCCTGATTCAGTCTCACTGAATAAGTGAAACCGAGCCAGCCACTTCCCATTAATAGGGCTTAATTTCTTCATCTATTAAATGGAATTAACCATGACTAACCTCATAGAAAGAAAAGATAAATCATCTCTTTCATGGTTGTCCTATCCTCATGGGGCTAGGTTTCTTGAGAACAGAGACCATGTCTTTGCAGACCTACACTTAATACATGAATGGGAGGTAGGGTTAGTTTATACTGAAATCAACAAACTAAACTCCTCCTCCCTCAGGCCTGGACATTCGGCTACCTTCTGCTTGTTCAGTCAGGTACCTAAACAAAGATGCTGACAGTCTTTTTATGCACTGTGCCCTCCCTGCTTCTTCACAGCGATGGTTTCAGAGTGAAATGGACTGAGTGAGTCAATGGGAAGACCAGGTGCATCTGGGCTTCAGAGTCATTGTGGAAAAAAAAAGCTCCCTTCACGTTGCCCTGAGTGCCTTCCACCTCACATGCCCGGGGTGGATGGGGAATGTGCTCATTGTCACGATCACCTCAGATTGTGACTCACGTTTCCCGCAGCGAGGCCGGCAGAAGGTGTGCCATTGCTGACAGACAAGTATGTGAAGCAAAAAACAGAGGTTTCAGTGAAGGGGAGGGTTTTGGAAACAACTCCCGGGGCTGCCTTAGAAGGAAATGAGGTGATTATCGCCATGAAGTGTGATTAAAAACAAAACCTTGCATATATACGCAACTATGGATAAAATAGATAACTAATGAGAACCTACTGTATAGCACAGGGAACTTTGTTCAGTGCTCTGTGGTGACCTAAATGGGAAGGAAATCCAAAAAAGAGGGGGTAGATGGATATGTATAGCTGGCTCCCTTTACTGCACAGCGGAAGCTAATACAACATTGTAAAGCAACTAAACCCCAATTAAAAATGAAGAACAAAGCTTAGAAGATTCCCTCTCTCCCTGTCCTCCTCTCCTACTCTCCACTAAAAACCTCTTCCCTTGTTAATCAGAATCCCACGGTCGGTGACTCACACCACTGGGCTGAGAACTGCCCCATTTGACACCCTCCCTCACTGAGCTGTTGAGCCTCAGAGCATCTCTGCCCCAGCTTACATGCTTTGCCTCGTTTCCCCCTCCCATCAGCTTTATCACTCAGAGTTTTCCCCACCCCTGGAACACCTGGGGAGTCAGGCCCTTTCTCCCTACCTCCCCCTCAAGTCTCTTTCTGAGATCTCATTTCTGCTATACTCCTTCTTCATCCTTCAGGATAGAGAGAACAGTCAGAAATTCACCCCCCTCTGCTCATTTTAAACTACTGTTGGAGCTGAACAGTAGAAGCCTCTTTCACTCTTTCATCCAGTATTTATTGGGTACCTTCTGTGGCCCAGGCACTGTCCTGGGTGTTGGGAATTCCTGGTGATCATGCTCCTTGCTCTTATGATGCTTACTGTCAAAGGAATGAAGACAGGTAATAAGCAAGTTAACAGGTAAACTTGATTATTAGTCAGTGGCATGATGACAAATGGGGTGCTGTGATGAAGGGTGCTAGGAAGGGTCTCTGAGGCAGTGACATTTGAATTAAAACCTGCAGGATAAAAAGGAGTCAGTCTTACAGAGCAGTGGGCAGGATCTAGGCAGAGTGCAACAGCAGCAATGGAACAGCTAGTGCAAAGGCCCTGTGTTTGGAAAAAGTTGGCTGTATTTGAGGAACAGAAGGGAGGCCAGTGTGGCAGCAAAGTGCACAGGATCAGGGTGACAGAGCCAGAAAACACAGGGTTTAGGTGTCAATACTAGAGCTCCCATGAAGAATGTGAGGAACAGGAATCTGGCTGAGGATGGCCGAGCAGTTGTCTTGGCCAGCACACTCTCCCCTACATGAGGCTCTAGACAACGCTTGGTGCACTGACCTGCTCTCAGGATGCGAAATGTACAGAAATCATTGAGAAATACTGCAAGAGTGTCTGGGGAGGCACCCCCAGCTCCCACCATCTTTCCACAAGCAGAAGGAGGTTGGAAGGCTTCCAGGGGAAAGCTAAACAGGAAGCAGATCATTTCCAAGGAGCCAACAGATCACTTTCAATCCGACCGCTTGGTTCTCAGCGCATTTCTGAGCTCCTTCTCAGAGAAACACTCTCCCTCATCACCTGAGGCTCTGCTAAGAGGATTACTCCCACTGCCTCACCGGGCAGAGCTACAGGGCGACTACTAAGCCTGCCTCCCTAAGCTTAATGCCTCTCCATGATTCCAGAATCCAGTTTTTAACTCTCAACTTGCTGTTTCCTGGATACCCCACCAGCATCATTCAGTGAACAGGTCCCAAATCACCTCATCTTCCCCTCTCCTGGCTTTCTTGTTTCTGTTAATGGAATCACTGTTCCTCCTGCTACCCTGGCTGGAAACGTCTGAGTCATCCTTGACTCATCCTTCTCTCTTATTCTCTAGATCAAATCAACTGCCAGATTGTGTGGCATCTATTTCCGAGATGACACTTGAATCTGTCCCCTCCTTCCCACCATCCCTCCTTGGGGTGAGCTTTTGTTACTTCTCAACAGGAGCATCCTCACTTACTCCCTTGCTATTAATCCACCTTCATACTGCTGCTGACATTAGGCTCCTCAAACACAGAGTAATCCTGTCACTCTTTCCACCAGCCTAACACAGCTCCCGCTTTTGCCACAATAAATATAACTAACTGTCTTTTAGCTTTATGAGCCTCAGTACCTTTTCCAATACTCCATGTTCAAGCTAGATTTACTTGTTCCTGGTGTAGGACATGACTTTTTCTTTCCTTGAATCCTCTGAATAAATGAGGTTGCAAAAAGTAGGATCTTCTTATGTTACTAAGCATTGGGTTTATCTGCATTTATATGCTTATTTTATCTCCCTAGAATACTTGATATTTCTGTATTATTTGTCTCACATTTCGTTTTGCTTCCTCTAATATTTGAGCATACATGTGTACCATGCGCTCCTCTTAGAACACCTTAGGAAATAATTAAGTAATTTAACTCTCACAACAATTGTATCCCTGTGTTGCTAGTGGCAAAACTGAGATGCAGAGAAGTTGAGTAACTTGCTGAAGTTCCATAACTAATAACTGGCAGAGCCAGGATTCCAGTTCACACAAGCTGGCCCCAGAGCCCAAGCTCTCATATCCCTGAGCTCACATTTGTCAGGGATGACAGCCGTTTTCCTGATACCATATTAATAGTTTGGATTTAGCTGATGTTTTATAACTGAACTGAAGCTTAAGGTATGTGTCCATTAATGGTCAGAAATATCAATGGTAGGCTGAGCGTGCAAGTGTAATTTGGTATCAGGAACTGATTTAGGTGTTTCCTAGGAAATCATTCTGAAGCTGAGAACTATTTTTGTGCCATTTTTCCTACTTGTTCTTTTTTTTTCTCTTATTCCAGTACATGGGCTGTATTGAAGTGCTGCAATCAATGAGGTCACTGGATTTTGGAATGAGAACCCAAGTTACAAGGTAAGAGAACAAAAATCTGACAAGCTTGGAGGACTATAATCTAAAGTCACAAGAGTTTCTCCCTGCAGGAGTTTCATGCAAGGCTTCAAAGGCACTGTGGGCTTTTATTTGTAAGGCTGGAAGGTAGAACAAAGCCCAGTGACCTTGTGAGTGGTTCTGAATCATCATGTGAAGGATGTCTCAATTGTGCAGCAGAGCATCTGCATTTCATATGAGAACTGATAAGATGATGCAGTCAGAGAAAGAACTGCTTTCCCAGATACTAGAAGTATTTAAAATAATATCTAGAAATAGGACATTACAGGATATCAGACCTGTTGAAGAAGTCTCTGAAAGTAACAGGAAAAAACTTTTCAAATCAGTAACCCTAAGTTCATCCCATTTATGGCATCCCTGACACAGGAAGCTGTCTATTCCTTTGTCTGAGTCTTTCTCCTCCACGCACAGTGAGCTGGATGGAAGAGTTGAACCAGTGGAGCGTTACCCAGAGTGGCCCCAGGAAGCTTAGGGAAAGAACCAGAGTCATTATTACACAGAGTGCAAGTCAGAAGCAGAAGCACAAGGTATGGTTCTTTAAGGCCAAATTCAAAGCAGGCATGGAAAGGGGAATAACTGAGTGCTGAGACTGATAACTGGGAAAATCATGAGGTGAGGGGCATGAAGTGAGAAGACTGGATTGATATGAATCAATATGATTCAGAATGAAGACTTGGGCATCTGTGGTGTGTGGTGCCAATGTGCAATCCTCAGTGCCTGTCTGCTTCCATGGTTTCTGGTCACCATTTCCATTACGAAGAGAGGATAACTTTTCTTGATGCTCATCCCATGGAATTCAAGGCCTGGAGAAATAGTCCTCTTAACCAAAAGATTTGGGGAAAGGAATCATATGCTCTTTAGGAGAGTCACAGTATTAAAGACCCTGAGAAGTCCTGTGCTGTAGTTTAAAAAGTGTTAACTTCATCAAGATTCTCTAAATTTATTTGGCCCCATAATTCTTTTTTTATGTAACATAAATAAACACTCCATGTATCTTTGGGGTTCCATGAAATGAACTTTAGGAAAGGCTATTGTGGACTCTCTTGTTTACAATGCATTCAAATCTATCTTTCCAAACTTCTCATTGATCTTTGGTACTCCCTCAAGAATTAAATAGATGAAGTCTGATTCTTCCCCACTCATCCCAGCTGTATTCTTGGTGCCATTTCAGTTCTTGGCACCTGGAAGAGGCTCAATGGATATTTATGGAATAAGTGCATGGCTCCACCTGACTGCTTTCTAGGATTTGGAAATGGCTATATTTTCCCTTTTCTTTTACAGTATCAGACACTTCAACTATCCTTTAAGTAAGGATATCCTTTAAGTAAGAGGTTTCTAGCTTACTTCCTATTCTTTTAACCCTAATTTGGGCATATTTCAGGTTTTATTCATTCTGATGATGCTTAATCTGGAGAAAACCCTTCCTCCAATCCTGAGGAAGTTACAGATGGGAGGAAGAGAGTCACTACCCCAGAAGCTTGGTCTAGGGGCACAGTACTAACGAATGCCACTGTCCATACCTGAGGATGACTGCTTTTCTGTTCTTTCCCTCATCCATTCACTCATTGACTTATTCTCCTTCACTCAAATATTTATGGAGTGTTCATTAAGTGCCAAAAACTTTTCAAGAATTAAGGACACAGGCACCTCTGATCTTTTGGAACTTACATCATAGCTGGGGAAACAAACTATGGCAAGGAAGCAAATAAATATGCAATATACTTTCAGGCAGTAATTAGTGCCATTACTGTAATAATGAAGCAGGGTAAGAGGATAGAGATGTATGGGGTGGGCTTTTAATTTCTTTTTCTACTTATAAATATACTGTATATTTATTTAGAACACTTAGAAAATACAGATAAATATGAAAAAGAAAATCACTCATAATCTCACCTGGAAATAATGTCGACTAGCATTTTCTGCTTTGGAATACCCTTCTGATCTTTTCTTTCTTACATAAGCTTACAATGATTTTTGCAGACAATCGGAAGAATATTTGATACTATTTCTCCCATGTTGACCATTTTTCCTGTTGCTAAATATTCACAAGCATTTTTAAATTGTGGTAAAATAGGTATAACATAAAATTTACCATTTTAACAATTTTTAAGTATACAGCTCAGTGGTATTAAGTAAGTTCATGTTGTTGTGCAACTGTCACCATCCTTCTCTAGAAGTTTTTCATCTTCTCAAATTGAAACTTTGTACATTAGATAATAACCCTTCATTCTCTCCTCCCCCAGCCCTGGCAACCACAGTTCTACTTTCTGTCTCTATGAATATGACTGCTATGGGTACCTCATATAGATAGAATTATATAGTATTTGTCCTTTTGTGACTGGTTTATTTCACTTAGCTTAATGTCTTCAAGGTTTAGAACTAGGTCAAACAATATAAATATTTTGAAGGCTTTAGATACTTATTGCTAGGTTGTTCTGCAGAAGAAGTGTAATAATTGGTATCCTTCCTCCCTGTCACGTATCTGTTTTTTTGTTACTTTTTTTTTTATTGTATTTAAATTTTTTAAATTTTATATTGGAGTATAGTTGACTAACAATGTTGTGTTAGTTTCAGGTGTACAACCAAGTGATTTAGTTATACATACATCTATTCTTTTTCAGGTCTTTTTCCCATATAGTTTATTATAGAGTACTGAGGAGAGTTCTCTGTTGATTATTTTATATATACCAGTGTGTGTATGTTAATCCCAACTTCCTAATTTCTATCTTTAAAAAATATTTATGAATTTGTAAGTCTATATTTTCCTATTGTTTAATAAATGGCAAAAGACTATTTTTTCTCTGCCATGAAGATTCAGTTTGTGAATAATATACAGATCCAAGGGAAGGTGGCTGGCACAGTATCTGAATATTATTTCTTGTAGATGTGTCAATAATTCCTTGTAGATTCTGGCATTGTAGATTGTGTTTTGGGCAGATTTGTGAAAGCTTGAGAGTGGTTCACTTTCCATAAAATCTTTAATTTCCACCCTACTTGACAAATATTTACTCTTTCCTTCTCTTAATTTTTATTTATCTCCTCTCCTTTCTTCTTTCAACTTACATATATTTTCACATTCAGCCACTATTCAAGTTGCTTTATTATTAATTGTCTTGGATGTTATTTATATATAACTGTTGAATCAGGTTCAAATTGTTTAAAATTTCAATGTCACATAGTCACCGAGTTTCATTTAGCTCATAATCCTACTTAATCTAAGAAAAAAAAGTTCAGTGGACCAGGTGGAATTCTAAAAGAAAGAACTTCATTTTGTGTGACCACAACTGTGTGTGTGTGCTTAGTTGCTCAGTCATGTCCAACTCTTTGCGACCCCATGGACTGCAGTCCCCCAGGCTCCTCTGTCCATGGAGTTTTCCAGGCAAGAATACTGGAGTGGGTTGCCATTCTCCTCCAGGGCATCTTCCCCACCCAAGGATAGAACCCTGATCTCCTGCATTGCAGGTGGCTTCTTTCCTGACTGAGCCATGCCCACAGTTATCTCCCGATATTTACCATCAAACAGAAGATTAATCAGGTGTGGAGGCTGATAAACTGGTGTAGCTAATTGCTGCTCTGGATACAAACAGATGTATTCAGTCTGATGTCCTGTCCGTGTTAATTCTTCTTACCATCTCTATACTAGCTGGTACACTGTTGCAGTTAATAGAGAGACAGCAGTATGAACTTCTGGATGATAAAGGAGGATCCATGGTTAACAAACAACAGTTGGGTTAGCAGTTGAAAGGGAAGAGAAAAAGAGAGTCAGTTCTTATCTTTATGAGGGATCTTTCTACCGATTGTCTGGGGTTGAATTCACAGGACCTCTGGAACATAGAAAATACTCACAGAAGAGAAAAAGAGAAAGAAAGACAAGGAGGCCATGTACTGTGTTGGCAGTTCCGGATTATACTCTTTTCAAAGCTCTTAGCAGGCTTCTCTGGCTTCTGATTTAGTCACTGGGGAGCCCTTCCAATGGCTTTTACTATTGCTCCTCCACAAATTCTCACCCAGACATTTAACCACTTGACTGATTTAGGACCAGATCTTAATTTTTAATAATCTAGTGTTTATGCAAAAGGGCAAAGGAGAAGGTTTTTCCTAATAGAAAAGAGAAACAAGATGATTAGGAAAACAAAGACTCACAGTGATAGTTTGTCTTCAAGATGTCTGGAAAACAGTGTCAACAGGAAATAAGAGGAGGGGAAATGGAAACCTTACTAAGGGTGACATAGTCGTTCCTCTCTTTAATAAAAACGTTCTCATCATAATGTTTATTTTAGGGGGAGGGATTCAAAAATTTTAGTAGGATTACCTCATTTAATCTCCCATAAAAACTCTCATTCTAGGAACTTCCCTGGTGGTCCAATGGCTAGGACTCTACAGTTTGACTGAGGAGGACTTGGGTTCAATCCCTGGTCTGGGAACTAAGATCCCACCTGCTGCACGGCATAGCTTGCTGCCCCCTCCACCAAAAAAAACAAAAAGCCCAAACACCTTTTATTCTACTAATGAGGAAATGAAATTTAGATTAAGTAAGTTGCCCAAAGTCATACAATAAATAGGCACAAAGGTGGAACTTTAGGCAAGCACTGTAAGAATCAAGAAAATTTGCTCTTTGCTGCTGTTTTAATATGTCATGATAGTTATATGGTATTTTCCCCTTTAATTTACTTATTGTAGAGAAGTTCATTAATAGATTTTATAATATGGAACAATCATTGAATTCCTGCTATAAACTCTTCTTAATTTTCATATCATCATAGGTAGTAGTTACATACACATTGTTAATATTTTATTTCAAATTTTTGCATCCTTATAATAAGTGAGTTTTCTTTTTGAACTATACTCACAAAGTTTTGGTTTCAGGAATAAGTTAGACTAATAAGAATGATTTCAGAATGTTTTCATATTTTCTGTGCACTGCAGCACTTTAAACAATATTGGAATTATCCACTACTTAAAAAGTCTTTGGTACTAGCCCAAACAACTCTCTGGACCTGTTAGAGTTTTACCTCCATTGTCAAATCTTGCTTTTTTAATTAGTCTTTTCAAATTTTTTATCCTTTGGTAAAATAATTTGGATAATTTTACCTTAAAAGTTGGGTGTTTTATTTAGATTTTTCAAATTTATCACAAAATGTTGGCCACAGTATTTGTATCTAATTTTTAAATAGCTTCTATGTATGTGATTATACTTTCTTCTACATTTCTAATCTGGTGTGATCTTTTTAAATCAGATTTGCCAGAGGTTTGTTTATATTATTGCTCTTTTGAAAGAACCAAGTCTGGTTTTATTATTCAAATCTACTTGATTTTTTGTTTTCAATTCATTTATTTCCCCTCTATCTTCAGTATATCTTTCCTCCTTTTTGTTTTAAGTCTATTTTATGCTGTTCTTTCTTTAATTTCTTAAGATTTTTCTTTCATAATTTCTTTATTTTTATTTTTTATCCAGTTTTACTGAGATATAATTGACATATAACACTGTGTAAGTTTAAGATGTACAACAAAATGATTTGACTTACATATATCATGAAATAATTGTCAATAAATTTACTGAACACCATCATCTCATATAAATACAAAGTTGACTAAAGAAACAGAAAAAAATTTTTTCCTTGCCATGAGAACTCTTAGGATTTACTCTCTTAACAACTTCCATATATAATGTATGACAGAGTTAGTTATATTTATCGTGTTGTACATTACTTCCCAAGTACTTATTTATCAACTGAAAGTTTATACCTTTTGACTGCCTTCATCCAATTCTCCTTTCCTCCACTTCTGGCCTTTGGTGATCACAAATCTGATTTTTTTAAATGAGTTTTTGTTTGTTTTGGCAGTATAATTGACCTACAACATTATGTTAATTCCTGGTATACAACATAGTGATTTGGTATTCCTATACATTTCAAAATGATCACCATGATAAGTCTAATGACCAGTCATCATGATTTTTAAAACAAATATAAACAAAACAAAACAAAAAACCCTAATTTGATCTGAAGCGCACAGACACACAAAAAATTATCTCACAAAACCCTAAAGCCCACTCCCTCCCTTGCATAAGCATTCACATCATACAAAGAAGAAAAGAAATCTTCCCTCTCCCACTAAGGATGCCTTCTTCTTTGTGTCTAGGTGAGAACCTGCTTCTGATATGGAGGAAGGAATAAATTGTACATCAGGGTAAACCCAATAAGTGAACCTGGAGGAACAGGGCTTGGTTTTCAACCCTGAAGATCAGAACTTCATAGGAAACATGGATGGACTGTTTAGTTCATTCCCACGGGACATAATTTACCCCAAGGGCAGGGCACACTGTTGGTGGGAGGGCCCTCCAGATCATTGTCTTACTACACTGTCCTCCTCCTGTTTTTATTGCTTTACATATGTAACTCATACGTGGCAATAAATTCAGCCAGGCTAAGTGCAAAGCACCCAGCACAGGATCTGTCAATGCCAGGCTCAAGGAGAGCTGGGAGACAGTGGTTTGTGGTGGGTTTTTGCCTCATTCCTGTGATGGCCACCCCTGGGGGAAGGAAAAGGAGCTGTTGGAGGACGGGTGCTGAGTGCTTCCTTTTGGGGTCCTCTCTTCGATTCATTTTCCCTAGCTGATCATAAGGGGTTTATTTATCTGCCACATTCCATTCCATGGGGTAGAAGACCCAGAGTAGTATTTTTTGGAGCTACTGTCAACAGTAAGCAGGCTATAATGAGTGATTGGTACTAAGTAAAGCAGCAAGGAAGTAGAGATCATAATTCAGAGGATGTTATAATTGGACTAATTTTCTGTTTGTAATGTTATTGCTCTTGAGCACTGATTCTGCAAATTTAATTCACTGTCTTAAAATTTTGATTCTTTGGCTAAAGCAGGACATTAAAGGCTCTTCTTCAGAGATAAATGCATACTTGTGTGTGTGTGTGTGTGTGTGTGTGTGTGTGTGTGTGTGTGTGAACAACCATTACATGCAAAGCAGAGCCAAAATGCAGCTGAAATGAACATTTACCTGTGCATAAGGTTTGTAAGAAATGTGAATGTCAGGAGGGAGAGTATTCTGTACAGGTCAAATATCTGCATGCTGGGTGGCTAAACTGAGATATCTGTTTGTTTGAAGACAGGCTGGCATTTATTTAATTTTCCTGAGGAATGTATGAATGAGATTGATTATAGCCATGCATGGATAAGCGTGTGTATGTCTGTGTAAAATCTGGAGTTATTTCCAGTATCTAGTGTGTGTTTGTGTTGACTTGTGAGGAGACCATGCAGTGAGGAGTGGGACTGCAGCCCACATGGCACTCAAAGTGAAGACTCCAGAGGGGGGATAAAGAGTTTATTAATTTGCCAGACCAGGGGACAACCCCCCAGTGAAGACATTTACTGAGAACAGTGGCAAGGAGAAAAACATCAAGAGTGTTAAAATTTTAGTTCATAGTGGTCATGCTAAGAATTAAAAATAAGCACTTACTGGAACAGAATGTACATGGTTGAATAAAGCAAGTTTCATTGTTCATTGGTCAGAAAGGAATGTGAAGACATCAGCAAGGGTCTGGGTTCCCAGGGTCAAGATTTATGACCTTTATCAGCTAGTGAGACCAGTTACAGTGATACATGACAGTCAAATCCTCCTCGGCAGGCACTGATGTAAGTGGAAGTACTTCCTCTCACACAGGTGTAGACATCAGGAAACTCTTCTGGAGGTTTCATGTGGTGTGTGTGTGAGTGTGTGGACAATGACAACTTCTGCTAGTTTCAAGCTGTGCTGACCCTAGTTCCTCACAGCCTCTTTAGGACTGAGATCTCACTTCTCAGATATCTGAGATGAAATAACCAATTACATCCCTTTCAGAGGTCTTCAAAAATACAGTAATTTTAAAAAATGTTTGCAAGCAATTGAGAAGGATTCTGATAGGATGACAGAGTCAAATACACAGAGAGAGGGTGTGGAAGTCAAGGGCTCCTTTTGCTCACAGTCATTAGCACAATGTCACATGCAGGTGCAACTTGAGCACAAATAGGACCAAGAAATACAGTTACTATGGCAACCCAAAGAATGGAGTGGAAAAATATTTTAAAATCAGATCTCTGATAAGGAATTAATATTCAGAATATATAAAGAATTCCTACAATTCAACAGCAGGAAACCAAACAGCCCTATTAAAAACTGGGCAAAGGACTTGAATAGACATTTCTCTAAAGAAGACACACGAATAGACAATAAGCACATGAAAAGATGCTTAACACCACTAATCATTAGGGAAATGTAATAAAAACCACCATGAAATAGTACTTCACACTCATTAGAATGGCTGTTATTAGAAGAAAACCCCAAAACAACAACAAAAAACCCAGAAATTAAATGTTGACAAGGTTTTCTAGAAATTGAAACTCTTGTGCATTGCTGCTGGAAATGTAAAATGATGCAGCTGCTGTGGAAAACAATATGGCAGTTAAAAAATTATTTTTAAAAAATTAAAAATAGAATTACCTTATTATCGAACAATTCCATTTTTCTGTGTATATATTTAAAAGAATTGAAAGCAGATCCTCAGATGTTTGTACACCTATGCTCATAGCAGCATTATTCACAAACTCATAAGATGAAAGCAACCCAAGTATCCATTGATGGATGGATGGATAAACAAAACATGATATAATAACATGGTATATACATACAATGGAATATTAGCCTTTAAAAAGAAGGAAATCCTGCCAGTTTTGATGACCTGGATGCAACTGGAGGGCATTATGCTAAGTGAAATAAGTCAGACAGAGAAAGATAAATACTGCATGATATCACTTATGTGTGGAACCTTTTTATGAAAAGTCCAACTCATAGCAACAGAGAGTAGAATGGTGGTTATCAAAGGATGGGGCATCGAGGGGCTGGGAAATGGGGAGCTATTGGTTAAGGAGAACAAGCTTTCGTTTTAAGATGATTAAGGCCTTTATGATCTAATGTATAGCATAGTGACTATAGCATACTAATGCAGTGACTAATACTGCATTGTATAATACAATTTAAATTTGCTAACAGAGCAGATTTTAAGCATTCTCACCAAAAAAATAAAGTAAATATGTGAGCTGATGGATGTGCTCCTTAACTTGATTGTGGGAATTCTTTCACAATATACACAGCTATCAAACTATCACATTGTATACTTTAAATATATTATGATTTTATTTGTCAATTATATCTCAATAAAGCTGCAAAAAAGTAAATTTTTACACATGCTATAGCATGAATAAACCTTGTGTTAGTTCATTCAGGTTTCTATAACAATATACTACAGATAGGGTAGCTTATAAACAACAGATGTTTATTTCTACCAGCTCTGGAGATTGAATGTCTGAGATCAAGGTGCCAGCATGGTGGGGTGAGGGCCTTTTTCTGGATGGCAGAATGATCATATCCTTCCTTGCAGAAGGGCCTAGGGAATTCTGTGGTTATAGGAGCATTAACCTCCATCATGAGGGCCCCACCCTCATGACCTAATTGCTTCCCAAAGGCCCCAATTACTAGTACTATCACCTTTGGGTATTAGGATTTCAACATAAAAACTTTGGGGAGATAGAAACATTCAGCCTACTGAAAAGCTTGAGGATATTGTGCTAAGTAGAAGACACAAAAAGACAAAGACAAAGACAAAAAAGTAGTCTGATTTCCCTTATATGAAGTGCCTAGAGTAGTCAGATCTAGAGACAGAAAGTAGATTGGTAGTTGCCAGGGGTTAGAGAGGAAGGGGATTAGTGCTTCATGGGTACAGAGTTTTAGTTTGGGAAGGTGAAAAAGTTCTAGAGATGAGTGGTGCTGATGATTGAGTAACAATGTGACTGTACTTAATGCCACTGAACTATATACTTAAAAATGATTAAAATGGTAAATTTTATGTATGTGTGCTGTATGTGTGTTTTACAACAATTTTTAAAAAGCGTTGGTTACTAGATGAGTTATATTTTTGAAGTATTCAAGGTTGTCTAAGTTTATTTTGCTGAAAATGTGCAAAGCCAGTAAGAGACGGATAGCTGAAGAGTCAAGGCCTGTTTCTAGCAGGTCCCACAGCTGAGAGAATTTGGGGAAGAGTGCATGTAGTCTATTCTAATTTCTTGAAGCCCAACCAGAAACTATGCTGGTCAAGAGGGCTGCTGCAGGACAGGAGGTGAAAGTAGTTAACAGTAGCTGATATTTGTTTCACTTGCACAGAGCTTTTATGTCCTTGCTCTGTTATGAAGCGCGTGATCACCCTGAGAGGAAGGTACTATAATTCCCCATTTTGAGCAGGGGATGCTGAGGCTCAGAGAAGTCTTTGTGATCATCCCCAGACCACACAGCTATTTCCCTGAGCTCAAACCCAGGAACCCTTACACCAAATCCCATCCCTATAGCACTTAATGTTTCCTAGTGACATTGCTTTGGTTTGAAGCTAAGAAACGGCTCTTATAGCTGTGGATAGACTAAGATGATGGGGGACAGTGCAGGCAGTAAATGCAGGGCTGACTCATCTTTTAAAAATCACTTCTCAGTGAGGAAACAACTCAGCTATGACCATCTCCATCGCTGATGTCAGGCCTCTGGGACATCTGACTCCTAACATTCTTTTTCACTATATTTTTTTGATTATTAAAACTAAAACTGGCTTATTGTGGGAATTGAGAAATAGGGTAAAATTAAAGAAAAAATAAACAAATTGCTGGAGGTAAATAGTAGTAACAGTTTGGTGTAAGATTTTTCCAGTCAATTGTTTGAAAGCTAAGGTGAGATTAGATAGTGTGTATTAATTTGTAACATGCTTTTATCATCTAATATACACATTTTCTAGGTCATTATGTGTGAATAGTACTTGCTTTGACCTGAGCTTTAAGGTGTAAGAAATAATTTTAAGTACATCTCCTTGCCATGGGTATATTTATTAAGAGTCTTTGGCTTTAAGTAGCAGAAAGTAACTATGCCTAGTTAAGCCAAAAGGGGAATTTCCTGAAAGGATATTGAGGCAGTTCATGCAATCTGAGAAGTGGACAATCAAAACAGATAAGGACAGAGTCAGGACTGCTGAGGCATCAGCAGCAGGGCTGCAGGGATTCCCCACCTCTGGTTTTCTCAGTTCCAAACATCAAATTCCCAGGTAGGATGGTGACGGGGGCCCAGTGCTGGGCCAATCACCCTTGGCCAGGACAGAGTTACATTGTGGCAATATGATAGTTGCGTAACACGTGAATATCGTGCTTGTGCGTGTGCTAAGTCGCTTCAGTCATGTCCAACTCTGTGCGACCCTGTGGACTGCAACCTGCCTGGCTTCTCTGTCCATGGAATTCTCCAAGCAAGAATACGGACTGGATTGCCATTGTTTTCTCCAGCTCTCATATATTGGGAAGGGCAATTACTGGGAGGAGGAAAAAGTAGCTTGTAAAATGCCAGTAGTAAGTGCAGTAAAAAATAAATTCCTACCTCAAAGGGAAAAGAAGATAATAGATCAATTTCTTTGAATACCTTAAAAAAAAGATTGGGTATGTTTAAATCATCCTGCAAATGCTCCACTAAAATTTAAGGTTTTCAGAATTGTTAATCAAAATATTGTTATTAATTTTTGAATGTAATTCAGTTGACCAGTATGTTGATGCAGTGTTTGGGTATTTCAAGAAACATTGAGGCCATGTGTGTAGGTATTGTGTATTTTATGCAGTTTTTATGGGATGCAGGGCATTGTTCTAGTGTTTTAGGTATTTGTAGAGAGTTTATAAAATGGTCATTAGTTTTGTTAATTCTCTTTATAGTATCTATATTTGATTAGCTGAGAAATCCTTTGTCAGGTATGAAACTTCCAATTATAATGTTTTTCCATGGAAAATATGATCCAATTTATGAAATTGTTTCTAAAAATATGTTGACGCTGAAATCAGAACCTGCTAATATATACATATGAATCTACAGAAACTTATAGATGTGCATATATTATCATATGAACACATATGCACTCTTTCTCTAACAGGCAGTGTACACACTTTCACTGATCTAAGTGAGACTAGTTAGCTATCTGCCCATGTCTAAGTATGGATTTTAGTGGATGGCCTCAAGTGTTTGAGGAGAAACAGATTAATTTAGAGCTTAAAATGCATGAATGTTTAAGTGGATGTATTTGGGGACGACCTCAGTATTTTTAGCTTCAATTGCTGAATGAAATAAGTTTTTCCGGTGATTTTTTTCCCCTCAAGCCTTCTTTACTGTGCAGAGCCAGTTGAGAATGTATTCTGGTACCTCCCTTTTTGGCCCTTTTCGGTTTCCTTTAAAAGTCAGTATTGAATGTTTGTAATACCCCAAGCATATTCCAGTATATTCTGTGCAAATGTCTCCAGGACCAAGAAATGGGGTTTCTAATTTTGATTTTGATGGATACACTGTCATTTCCTGGTCTGAATCATTTAACAGTGCAAGTAGAATAGGCCTTTGTGCCATTGCTCCCAGAAACACCATTGCCGCAGTTGCATAGGAGCCTCCTGAGAAAGCTTAGCATGGGCCTCAGAGTGTCTGGCTAAGAAGGGATTGGGTCCCTATCCTTTTTCAATGGGGCAGTCAGTCACAAGGGCTCCATCATCCATCATCTTTGGGCCTTGAGGTTCTCCCTGGAAGCCTAGTGTATGGAATTTGGCCTGGACTCAAGATACCATATATCCAGAAAAATCAAAAATGCAGTTCCTTTTAGGAAGTGAGCTAGATGGAAAGCACTAAAAATTCATTAAAAAGTAATCTCAGCCTGACTTTTCTTTAATAAAAAGGCTTTGTGGCCAAAGGAAATGCTAGACAGTTGGCAGTCTCTCCACCTGCCAGTCAGATTTGTTCCATTTCTTATCAGGATTCTCCTTAGGAAAACTGTGAAATGCCTAATAGAACAAATGCAGGTTCTGACCCCTTTACTTAAACATGAGTTGGAGCTTATGAGAGCTGCACCTCCTCTAGGAAAAGGTGCGTTTGCATACATGTTTGAACAAAAAAGGATATTTCAGTATTAGCTGTGACAATGCAGATTTTTAAAAAGGAAAGATATCTTCTAGTTAAGTGTTTATGCCAAAGTAAAGGAGCATAATTCTGGCAGCAGCTCATTAGCAGGACTTATGGATCTAGAAACAGATGCTGAGATAAGAGAGTTAAATGCGAAAGGTATACTGGGAGAATTCTTAAGATCAACACATAGGGGAGTGAGGGTTGCAGGTCTGGACATGGTGGCAGTGTTGAATAGTGATGCTATCTCAACAAAGCCCTCAGCATATCTCCTAGGTGCAGGGACCAGGCCTTTGAACACCGTATTGATTTGTCATGTGTGTCTGCTGCCTCTTGAGAGGGACATGTTTATGGGCAGGGTAACTAAAGGAGAAGACAAGTTCTGGGGAAGGAACTCAGCTGTGAGACATGAGCAGTGAACATTCCCACAACCAGGGTAATGAGTACTTCTGTTCTGAAGGGGGATCTGGGTTACACAAGGGGACAAGGATCATACTTTGTTTCAGTGCCGTAGAGCTGTCCATAATTATGGATAACATTTTTTGAGGCATTGTTCAAAGCACTATCATTATTCCCACTTTATAAATTTAAGATAGTGAGACATAGAAAGCTTTAAAAATGTGTTCAATGTCACAGAGATTATAGGAGACTGTTAAATTCTGAATTCTGGCTGTTGATTGCAGAGCCCACTCAACCAGCCTTTTTTTATTATCATAGAAGAGTTGTAGATAAATTAGAACCCTCCACTTCTCCCCCTGTTAACAGTTATAGTAATTTTGCACTTTTGTTTATTTATGTATCTCCCCCAAGCACTTTGTTCTGTATCATGTACAAGATATCGTGTCACTTAATGAAACTTAGTTGATATAAAAAGAAGGATTTCGGGTCCCCTCTCCTTTCATTGAATGCTGGTAGGAGAGACAAAGAATGGAAGGTGATAATTAACAGTATGTAAAAGCAGTTCCATAGTCCTTATGTTTATATAGTAGAAAACTCATCTCTTGTAAAACCCAGCTTCCTGTACCAACATACTGAGCAAGACCAAGGCCAAGTACTTATAAACAATCTGTCTGTAATGATTAAAAGATTTTGCTATAATGGGTTTTCTGCCACATACAAGCTAATAGGTGATTGTGATCCCATGGCCTCTTACATTCATTTCTGATTTGCTCCAGAAGAAGGCTCAGCAAACCACCTGCTATCTGATATTGATTTTGCTATATTTTGAGCCAAGAATGGTTTTTGACTTTTTAAAAATGGATGGGGGTGGGGGATCAAAAGAAGAATATTTTGTGACTTGTGGAAGTTATATGGAATTCACATTTGTGTCCGTAAGTGTTTTTGGTACTCAAGCATGCCCATTCGCTTATGTGTTGTCGGTGGCTGCTTTTTCAGCTGCAACGGCAGAGTTGTGTTGTTGTGACAGTCTATATGGCTCACAAAGCCTAGAAGTTTTTACTCTCTGGCCCTGGACAAAAAAAGGCATGCTGATTACTGCTATGAAGAGATTCTCAACCTGACTCAGCTCTATTGGAAACACTTGAGGGAGCTTTTAAAACTCTCAATCCAAAAAAAACCCCCCAAAACCTCCCAATCCTCAAGTCCACCCTCACCCACTAAATCAGAATGTCTGGAGATGAGACCCAGTCATCAGCATTTGTTAAAGCTCCCCCATGTTTCCCCAGTGTGCAGCCAGGGCTGTGAACCACTGCCTAGAACATGAATACATTTCGAGGGGTAGATGGACTAGACCTCTCAACATCCAGGCTGCCAGATAGGGGAGAGAATGCAGGTCACTTATCACCACCCATGTGTGCAGGGGGTCATGGGAGCAAAGATATTCAGGGTCTCCAGATACCTTCTGATGAAAGCCTTTCCCATGAGAAGAGCAGAGATAAAGAGGACAGAGGGGAGAGGAGAAGATTATACTCAATATCTATCCTAGCACACTGACTGACTAAATTGAATACAAATTTCCCCCCAAATGGAACATAATTAAATGCGTAGCCTTCCCCATCATAGCTGCCTGGAGCAAGTGACCTAATTCCTTAACGTCCACTAACACAGCCATCTGGGTGAAGCTGTAGAGCACAGAACCAGGCACCCTGTGCAGTGAGTTCAAGTAGAAGTTCTAGTCTGCAGTGTGGTCCTTGAGCTGATCTGCTTTAGAATCACCTGGGAGGCTGTTAACCTTCAGACCTGTAAAATCAAAATCCCAAGAACAGTCCCAGGAATCTGCATTTTTAACCAGCAAGCTAGTTAATTCTTAAGAACTTGGAAGTTTGATCACCACTTACCTAAATGGTTATCTCAGTGAATTCTTAGCTGATATGCAGGCCAAAGTTGTCCCACCAGTGGATCCATCTGACTAGGCCAGTTACTGATTCCTTCTAGAGGCACGCACACACATTTTTGAAAAATGGACTTACCAGATAAAATCTATAGTATATATACCAAATAGCCCATAAAACACTGAGAGTTATTTTTTTAAACAGTGGCGGGAGTCGTACACTCATATTACCCATTACTGTCTTGCTCAAAATTATAGATACCTCTATGACAAACTATTTTAAGTATCTTAAATGGCACCAAATCTTTCTTTTATGAAGATAAGCCTATTTTTGGAAGTAGGTAAGCATCATTTGGAGTGAAATATGATGAATGAAGTGGGTGATTATGTTGAATCTGTTTTGTTTTTTTAAAATTCATTAAAAAAAATTCTTAAGTGACCACACTATATGATCAGTATACTCTTTAACTTCAAAAGACATGCCTTAATAATAATTTAGAATATTTTGTCTGAAACAGAATGGTTTTAGTTTATTCCACAGTAAAGGAGGACAGTCTTTTGGATTTACCAATTCCAGTGTGTTTTGTGTGAAATCAACCAACCCCATATCTCATTTTGTATTTGAAGGTGTATAAGCCACATTACATTTTGAAACATGTTTTTCTTTTACGAGAAATCATTGTGGGGATAGGAGAAAATTAGCACTTCATTTCTGTTTACTAGGGGGAAACTTTCAGGGGAGGTGCCACCATGGAGACGGGATGGTCTTTCAACTTCGTTAAAGTACAATTCATGGGTTAACCTTTGCATCAGAGCCAAAGGGCAGAATCACAGAATAGACAGAACAACCTGTGTTCTGTGGTGGCTTGGGCTGGGTAGAATTGCAAATGTACTTTATAATCAGATTTTGAATAGAATTCAGGTTGAACGGAGTGGTGAGATAAGTCCATATGAGAGTGAATGCTGTGGGCAGTCCTAAAAGGTTTGACTTGACCATCCTGGGACCCAAAGTGCCTGCTTCCAAAATGAAAGGATATATTTTACGAGCAGCATCGACTGTCCCAGAGTGCATGGGCAGTGCCCTTGATAATAACACAAAGGGAGTTTGAAGTTTTCCGTTTTCTGCTGGCCTAGGGCCATTGACTGCCCTCATTGTGTGCTTATCGCCATGGAGGCAGGCTCGTGTTCTAAAGCGTCCTGTCTGAGGCTTGCATATATTCTTGGAGGTCTTTAATTTCACCAAGCTGAACAAAATTGAACACATAGATCACTGAGCCTTGATGTTCTGAAGGCAAAGATTTCAAAAAAGCAGGTACTAGTTTCCCTAGAACAATTGGAACAACATAAAACTAACCTGATGTGGAGTCTGGATTAAAATCCTCACATTCACCAATAGGAAGGTGGTTTGAGACATTCAGGTGACAACTTGTTCCTGCACATTATTAACTGATTCCTTTAAAGATTCATGTTGGAAATGAAAAGTAAGGGAAAATCCCTTGTGACTTTGTTCTACTTACATATTTTTGAATTCTTTTTTTGGAAAGGCTCTTTCAGGGAATAAAAGTTATTCTTATTTCTATTGGTTTGGACAAAAAGGAACCACGTGTGTGTGTGTGTGTGTGTGTGTGTGTGTGTGTGTGTGTGTGTGTGTGTGTGTGTGTGTGTGTTGGGAGATGGGGAGAGTTGCCTTTAACTGCTTTCCTGGGCCATTTGCCTGGTTTCATGTGACACATTTTCTGACTTTCCTATTTACTGAAGAACTGCATTTTGACATTCACTAGAAACAATCTGTCCCACAGGCTCCTACTCTCCCTTAAACGGTCCACTTTGTCTTGGATTAGGATATTGTCTTCCAAATTAAAAAAAACAAAACCAAAAATACACAATGATTGGGCAACATTGCTTCCAGAGGAGCTTAACTGTTTAAGGGTTAAAGACATGGAAAAATTATAACTTAAGTACTGTAGCGGCCAGGGGTTGATGAAGAAAGGTAGCTTTGTTTGGGTGACGTTTGGGCTCTTAAAACAGACAAAATATCTTTTTTTTGGTCTTATGGCGTAAGCAGGATTTTATATGCTTAAAAGCAAATCTTCAACTGCATTCTCATTCTCTTACATCAGCCTGCTTTTCCCCTTCCCTCTAATGTGGCAAAACAATAAACAAAGTGACCACTGTTGGTTCGCTGGGTCTCTCTCTCTCTCTTTCTAGTACAGGCTCCCAGGATGGAAATCTTTAGCCATTTAAACTCTGAAAAGTCCTGGTCCTCTAAGAGAGGACGTTTGCTGAATGTTTGCTTGCTGGAGAGTGTCCCATGATTGTCAGCTTCCAAGGGGTTATGCAGAAATGCAGGCTGCTTGGGCAGCTGGGATGGTGGGGGCACCCTCATCCTGGGAGGAATCCCTGCCTCAGGATCTCTGTTTTCTTTTTCCTCAGCATGTGTGAAGTCAACCCTTTAGGTTACAGGGTGTGGCAAGAACACCAGAAAAGCATTGAAAGTACTATTTGTTCTTGAAAATGTTACGGTTAATCTCTTGGTCCCAGTCTAAGGGGAAGAAAAGATCTTTGAGAAGAAAGGCAACCAACGCAAGCAAGTATATGCCTTCTCTGACTGGGGTTTCAGATTTGTTAATACTAATGTAAGCAAAGAAATCAGTTTGAGTGGTTTAAAGCAGTGGTTTTTAACCTGAGATCTGTGGGTTCCCAAGAGGCCACAGATGGTTTTCCAGGGGTGATACTGAGGGGTGAGAGTTGGGGCATTGGACCCTCTAAAATTGAATAGAAACATTTGCACAAATAGGCTTTTGTTGGAGAGAGATCTATTGATCTTCTTTAGTCTAAAGTAAAAAAAAAAATAATTACTTTATTTTTTGGCAGGTTTTTTTTTTCTATTATGGTAAAATCACATAACATAAAACTTACCATCGTGATTACCATTTTAAAGTGTATAGTTCAGTGGTATTAAGTACATTCACACTGATGTACAACCATCATCACCATCCATTCCCCTAATTCTTTTCATCTTGTAAATCTAAAGCTCTATATCTGTTAAACAATAACTCCCTGTTCTCCCCCAGCCCCTGGCAATCACTATTCTCCTTTCCATGATTTTGATTACTGCAAGTAAGTGGAATCATGCAGTATCTGCCTATTTGTGACTGTCTGATTTAACTTCTCATAATACCCTCAACATTCATCATGTTGTAGCATGTGTCAGAATTTCCTTTCTTTTTAAGGCTGAATAATATTCCATTGTATATATGTACCACATTTTGCTTATCCATTCATCTATCGATGGATACTTGGGTTGTTTCCATGGTTTAGCTATTGTGAATAATGCTATGGATGTGGGTGTACAGTATAACTATTTTTTTAAAAGCAAGTCCATAAGCACAAGTTTCCCCTTTTTTCTTTTGAGTTGTATATTAAGAGATTTTCAGAATCTGTGAAGTGTCTGGTGTCTCAGCTGACTTTAAAGTTCTGAGTGAGTGTGCTTTGCACACACGTGTGTTCTTCTCCTGGGGGCTAGGCTCTGGATGCTGTTATTATCCCTAAGGAGATAATAAGCTAGCGTATAGAAAGCAAAGGGCTGGGACAGCAAGGGACTGGGACATCCTCCTGAGCCTTCTCCAGAGCTGACTGCCATCACTTTGCCTCATTCCCTTGGCGTGTTACCACAGCCATACTGCATAAAGGAGCCCCTTTCCATGTTGGGGAGTGAGCAGAGGAAGGACCAATATATTTCTCCTCCCAGTCCCCAAAGCCTAGAACTCCCCCGTTTTCATGCACCTGGCAATATGGTGCCTCCAGTGGTGAGTCTGGATTTCTAAGTCAGACTTGGATTTGAATTCTGTCTCTCCCACTATCTGCTGAATTCATTTAGAGGCAGTTATTGAAATTCTTTGAACTTTAATTTCTTCATTTGTAAAATGGGGATAAAATACTTACCTTGAAATAATATTATTAAGACTAAATGAGATGATGTCCATAAGGTGCTTAATGCTGAACCTGAAATATAAATAGGATGCCTCTTCATTAAAACCTGAACTCCCTGCTAGAAATCTAAAGATAGGGATTTCTAATGTGAAAGCATTGCTAAATCTGGGCAAGAGTTTTTTCTTTGTGGAGTTTTGGAGAGTGAAAATCAGCAAGTCTACCAAATAAACTGAACAGAAAAATCTGGTCTTAGTGGCTATAAAGATGGAGGCATTAAAGGGTAAGCTGGGAGGGGAACAAAGAGAAATAAAGGTCTGTTATTATCTGTAACATGAACACTCTCTGACCTCTGCAATTGTTGGCGAAAGAGAGACAGGCTGTGTCACTCCATAGGGACATTGTTGACATGCCCTCACATCTCCACAATACAGGAGCAAAACTCCTGCTGAGGAAGTAACTTACATTCTTTTGAATATTTTAAAAGATTATAATCAACTGAACGATGAAGAAAAACAAAACACTGTTTACATCTAAACATCAATAGAATAAAAAACTGGAAACAGCAAATCACATACATAAAAAAAACCCCTCTAAACCAAGTTATTATTTAATGCTTTTTCTATGTCCCTGTTTATACAGAATTAATTTTACATAGCTGCTACCAATGTGCATATACTTTTCCAAGTTCTTTTTTCCCACTAATTTATATAGATTCCCTCCATGTTTCTATAGTCCTAATATTTAACATTGCAAGTGGCAATATTTATGTTGATTTGTTTTATGTTGGGGTTTTTTTTTTACTCTAAAATGAATGTTTCTTTTACATAACTACTCAATGCTGTTTCAATAAAAATTCCTCCTTCCTTGCCAAAAACTCTGATAAATATTATGACATTTGTCATCTTTTATATTAATACTAAGTAAGGCCACCAGCAGTGGATAAATATACCTGAAGTGGAATTATTCTCTTTTTTCTGTCAATACTGGCTTTGTAATTTTCTTTCTGTGTGTGAAATTAATGAGAGTGGAGCAAGTATCTTACAGTTGTTTCAATTTTTAGTTCTAAAATTATACTGAATGTTAACATTTTCCTGTTTTTAAAACTGAATTATTTCTAACTCCTTTCATGTGAATTATCTAATCAGGAAGTTGGCAAACTCTGGTCCTTGGCTGAATTTGGCCAGCTACCTGTTTTTAGAAATAAAGTTATTGGAACACAGCTGTGTTCATCTGTTTGCATGTTGTCTACTGCTGCTGTTAAGTTCCAATGGCCGAGTTCAGTAGTTGCAACAGAACAAAGTCTAAAATATTTACTATCTGGCTGTATTCAGAAAACGTTTTCAGACTCTAATCCCATCTCTTAGCTCTTACTCATTCTTGTTTCTACCACACTTTGTGCTCCTGCAATATCAAAGTACTGTAGCTCCCCACATGTTGTAATTATTTATGTTTGAGTATCTTCACACATACTCTTCCCTCTGTCTGAATTTTCCCAATTCCACCCTGCCAGGAAGGCTCACTCTTCCAAACTCTTCTTGAGGGGTGCTCATCCTATAAAGCACTCCCTTTATCCAAATTCACAACTTTACTTTTTGTTAGATGTTACTGACAGTTGGAACGAGAATCAAGAAAACAGTGCCTGGGAAAGCACTTCATAAAATTTATGAAAGTTACTACTTCTAATAATAACTGTTACTATACTTGGGAACATCATTGTCCACTTTTGTTTATCCTTTTATTTCAACCCGTTTACAGGGAGCTTTTTAGACCAAAGCACCCCAACTGGCTTTCACGGAGTACAGGATCTAAGAACACCTTTCCCATAATCCCTCTTTGTTAAATACCAACAACAAGGGTGCCAGGTCTAGTTATTTAGGCAACGCTGTAGGCTGATTCAGGTCAATTAGATGTGTCTCATCAATTACTGACTAACATTAAGATAACTCAAACCATCAGCCAGCCAACCAAACAAAAGAGCCCAACTCTCAGAGTTGTCATTGTTTGACTCCAGAGAACAAGGTTGGAATCCTGGAGAAACAATAAATATGCTAAATCAAAAAGCTGCTTCATCCATTTGTTGCAGATAATTATGTTGAGTACATAGCTCTGCACTACTACATGTATAGATCTATATATAGATCTCTATTTTTTGTCTGTCTAATGCATATTTATTTTTAATGGATCTGCATCCCTTTCTCTGCATCTCCCTTCCTTTGAAACTCAAAACATCTCATAGAAAATATTTTCATGAAATCTAATATATATAAAAACTGTAATAATATGTGTGTATGTACTAATTTAATGATGATGTCCAGTGGATCCGGAAGGAGCCTAAAGATTTCCATTTGCTTTGTGAAAAGTTTAGTATGTGTGTTGAAAGCCACAGGCGAAAGTTCAGGTTACGCCAAGTGAAAGCTCGGGTGGTTCTGAATGCTGAGTCCCAGAGACAAAAGCTCTTAGTTATAACTGCATTTCTGGAGAGGAGGGCGCCAGTGCGTTCACCACTTCCATTAATGAGCAACTACCTCTTTTAGTGGTGCTTTTCTCTCAGGAAGTGCAATATATAGTAAGGGTAGAAAAATAAGCAAAGGAGGAAATTTGCTATTGATTTTCTTTTCTTCTGTGAAATTACATGAAAGCTCAATGGCTTGTAGCAGTAACTTAGTCAATAAGGTTCCATTTGAGACCACCTTGAAGTTTAATTCTCTCCCGATCCTTTTAAACTTCCTCTAGTGTTGGATTCTTTTGTATTTAATTGTTTTTAGTGATGAGATGCTATGAAACTTTTTATTCACAACACCACAGGGGATTTTGCTAAAGATAAACCTGTGAAATATTCCCAGACAGTAAAGTCCCATCCATCCTTTTTGGTTAGAAATCAACAGTGCTGAAAACCAACCTTGAAAACCCAAGGGAAATGGACAATGAAGGTGAATATAGGACTCCTTATTATAAAGCAATTTTTCAGTATTAGAGAGCTGCTGGATCTTCTTGGGTTTGAGCTGTGGTGAGAATAAGCTCACTGTTTTCTCCTGTGGAGTGCAGGAGGCCCTTTATGTCAGACTCACCATTATCTGAGTGTACATTTTGGTCATAACAACTTGGTAACATTCATTGAACATTTACTATGTACCTGATAGTTTGCTGAGTCTTTATATGGTTTCTGTTCTATAGGGAAGCAATAAGTCGCCTGTGTGAAGCTGTCCCTGGGGCAAATGGAGCCATTAAAAAGCGAAAGGTAAATAAATAATGGTGTTTTTTTTCTTTTTGTTTTATATTTCCCTAACTATGGGAAAGAAAGATAATATTGAAATAGTTGTTTGTTCATTCCACCACATGACCCAAGGTCCAGAATAGCCTTGATTAGTTGGCATGCTATCTGAGATGCACTCAAAGTTGTTCTTCTCCCTCAAATTTTCTGATTTGCCAGACATTGTCTGAAATGGTGATGCCTGGATGTACAGAGTGGAGAAAGCACTTGAGTCTTTCCAAGTTAGAAAAAATCCTGTTGCAGGGCTGGGTCTTTACTTACCTTTCTTTGAGCATGGCATCTCATCTCTGTAAGAAACTACGTTTTTGTTTCTGTAAGTTAAGTTGTTGAAAAAATGACCAGTTTTGGTACCTTCCAATTTCAATATTTTATAATATATGTATTCTGCATTTTAACATTTTATGCTTTTAAGACTCCATGGCCTATTTTCAAATGGAAACATGGATGCTGGTAGCAGTAGGATAGTAAATGGGTAGAAGGAGTTTTTTATGCTGAAAGAAAGCACAAGACTCGATATTAGACTTGGATTTAAACCCTGTCTCTGCCCCTAGTAACTGTGTGACCTTGAACAAGTCATATTTCACATTTTGGATCCTTGGCTTCCTCATCTATAAAATGGGAGAAAATAGCATGTACTTGATAGAGCTAGGTAAGAATTCAGTGAAGTGATGTGTACATCATAGTGCTTAATATGGTGTCTGGGTTACATTAAGCTTTCAATGATAATGGTAGTTAGTATTATTGTATTAGCACATTACTGACTAGGAGTTTTTGCAAAAATGAATCCCTGTGGCCAGTGATTTGTTATGTGACTGAATAATGAAACACTCTGGTCAATCATGTTTGGGTAACAAAAGATGTATTAATACATCTCTGCCAATTGTGTATTAAGTTATTAAACCTAGAATAGTTGCTTCGAGGTCCAAAGGAGAGATTCAAAGGCTCTTAAGATAGCTGTATCAGTTATAGAACTGTAGATTGTTTAAGAGGGGAAGGATATTTAGAGATCTCCCAGGAAAAACCCTCTCACTTTGCTAGCTTCTAAACTATGGCTCAAAGAGACTTGCCTTGAGTTACTAGAATGATCAAGGTCAGTGCCAACTGTCAAAGCCATGTTTTCAGTCTCGGCTTAGTGCTCTATTACCATACCACCCTGTCTCATTTTTTTTTTTTGGCCACTCCACAAGGCATTTGGGATCCTAGTTCCCAGACCAAGGATCAAACGCATGCCCCTTGCCTTGGAAGCATGGAGTCTTATCCACTGGATCACCAGGGAAATCATGCCTCATAGTTTTATCATTGCTCATTATTTCTTAGGGCTGAATCCATTGTCACCCAGAGTGACTCAAGTGAGCCACACAGTACAGGAAACTTTGATGAATGGCCCCCAAATTCTATTAGAACTACATTAGTAGTTTCTTTGACAGAACCCATGATCCATCTGTAGCCTCTAACCTCCTCTTGCCTCTCATAACCTCTTCAGATAAGAGGTTGTGACTGGATGATCCCAACAGTCCTACTCACTTAAGACTTTCTCATTTCAGGATTAGTGGGAGTCCATACTGGAAAACAAAGCAAACCAGGCTATCATCTTTCCAGAAAGTAAACATGTAAAGAAAAAACAGAAATTCTTGAGTTAATGCCTTGATAGCTAGATTTGTACAGAAAGTGCATGTGCACTCAGTTGTGGCCAACTTTTTGCAACCCCCTGGACTGTAGCCCGCCAGGCTCCTCTGTGTGTGGGATTTCCCAGGCAAGAATACTGGAGTGGGTTCCCGTTTCCTACTCCTGAGGATTTATTGAGTACTTAATACATGCCAGGGACTCTTCTATGCACTTTATATTTTTAATATTCTTTTTCTTCACAATTTGAAAAATTGTGTTAAAATACACATAACATTTACCATTGTAACCATTTCTAAGTGTATAGTTCAGTGAATACATTCATATTGTTGCTCAATCATCACCCCCGTCTATCTGCATTACGCTTTTTTTTTAAGAAAAAAAATCATTTATTTGAAGAACAGAATATATTTAGAATTGTTTGCTTCTAAAAAAGCCCATTTTTCCTAAGCCTTCACTTTGTAATTTCATATTAAGCAATGAAGTTATTTTACAAAATCTAGTTAAACAATTTAATGGGAATAAGCCCATAACTCTTTTTTTATCTTGTAAAACAGAAAGTCTATACCCATTAAACAATAAATTTCCATCCTCCCCCTCTCCAGCCCCTGGCAACCACCATTCTACTTTCTGTCTCTATGATTTTGATTACTCTAATTATCTCATAGAAGTGGAATCATGCAGTGTCATATTGTGATAGGCTTATTTCACATTACCTCACATCATGTCCTCATGGTTCATCCATGCTGTAGCATATGTCAAAATTTCCCTCCTAATTAAGACTGAATAATATTTCATTGTATGTGTACATCACATTTTGCTTATCCATTTATCTGTTGATGGACACTTGGGCTACTTCCATGTTTTAACGATTGTGAATAATGCTGCTATGAACATGGATGTACAAATATCTCTTTAAGTCCTTGCTTTCAGTTCTTTTGGATATATAATAAGAAGCAGAATTGCTAGATCATATGGTAATTCTAGTTTTAATTTTTTGAGGAGCTGCTACCCTCAATAAGCTGTTGTACCATTGTACATTTCTACTAATAGTGCGCAAGGGTTTCAATTTCTCCACATCCTGCCAGCACTTGTTATTTTCCCTTCCTTCCTCCCCTCCCTTCCTTCCCCCTTCCTTCCTTCTTCCCTTCCTTCTCCATCCCTCCCTCCGTCCTCTCCTCTATTCATCCCTCCCTTTCTTGCTTGCTTGCTTTCTTGTATTCCTTACATCCTTCCTTCTTTCCCTTCCTTCTCCCTCCCTCCCTCCTCTCATCTATCCCTCCCTCCCTCCCCTTTTGTTCTTGCTTGCTGTCTTGTCTTCCTTCCTTCCGACTAGTTATAGGTCTACCCAGCTTTTCTATTTCTTTGTGATTTAGTCTTTGTAGGCTTTATGTTTCTGGAAATTTGTCCATTTCATCTGAGTAATCCGGTGTGTCGACATACAGTTGTTCATAGTATTCTCTTACAGTCTTTTTACTTCCATAGAATTGGTAGTATAGTCCCCACTTTCATTTCTGCTGTTTCTAATTTGGCTTCTCTTTTTTCTTTTCTTAATTTATTTAGCTAAAGGTTTGTCAGTTTGGTTAAACTTTTTGAAGAACCAACTTTTGATTTGATTTTCTGTATTGTTTTTCTAGTCTCTATATCATTTATCTCTGCTCTAATCTTTATTATTTCTTGCCTTCTGCTAACTTTGGGTTTAATTTATAAACTTTTTTGATTTCTTTAAATTGTAAATTTAGGTTGGTTTAAAATTTTTTATTGAAGTATAGCTGAAATACAATATTGTGTTTGTTTCAGGTGTACAGCACAGTAATTCACTTATACATATATATGTATATATACATTTCTTCTTCAGATTCTCTTCCCTTATAGATTATTGCAAGATATTGAGTATAGTTTCCTGGGCTTTGAACAGTAGGTCCTTATTTTATAGATAGTAGTATATACGTTAATCCAAATCTCTTAATTTGTCTCTCCTCCCACTCCCTAAGTTAGGTTGTTGATTTGAGATCTTTCTTTTTTAGTGTGTGTTTATACCTATAAATTATAATTTATAATGTTATACTATAGCTATTAAAGCACCGCTTTTTCTGTGTTTCATAAGTTTTGGCTTGTTGTGTTTTTTGTACTCTTTTAATCATCACAAAAAACCTAGGCAGGAACTTTTTCTCTGTTTTTTAGATTTGTGGTGTTCAAAATGACTTGTGGATTCAGTTAATCCAAACTCTCACGGGAGTTCCTTTTATATAAAGCATGCCCCTACTCCCAGCACTTGGGGAGAAGGGAATGTATGAGAAAAGGTCTGAGGGGTCAGACTTCAAGAATTTTGCTGCATTTCAATTAAAAAAAGTTTATATTAAAAAAACATTCCATCTCACTTGATTTATTTAAAGTAAAATAGAAAGGAAGCGTGTGGGCTTTGTCCCATTTTTAACATTTAAAAAAACATAAATATTCCTTCTGTAACAAAATCTGTAACTTAGAATGTTATTTTGTTATTTTTAAAGCCTCCAGCTAAGTTCCTATCAACAGTTCTTGGCAAAAGTAATCTTCAGTTTTCGGGAATGAAGATAAAACTGACTATCTCAACATGCAGTCTCACACTGATGAATCTTGACAATCAACAGGTAAGATTATGAGTGTCATTTATAGTTTAACATATCTTCTGTTTTTCTAGAATAGTCTGGGCATAATAAAAAGAATAAAGTTTCAGACAGTGTGCCTAAAACTTAATAAGACATGGGGGAAAATATCTGCCAAGGATTTATGTGTAACAATAATTAGAACAACAGTATTATTAAGCCATCACTGGGATATTTAACTGCCTAATACTTGCCCCTATTCAATTGGCTTTGTTAATAAGAACGAAGGCACAAAGAACATAGTAAATACCATTTGGAATATACTCAAGCCAGTCATTTATTATTCTCCACCACCCTGCCCCAAAGAGAAAGCAATTCCTTCATCAGACCTTACAGACTGTGTGTTGGACTGGGGATGCAGATGAAGGACAGAGAAGGGTAATGTTAGGGCCAGCGTTCTAGCTAACCAAAATTTAAGCAGAAGACATTTTCTTTCAACCTTAAGATTGAAAAGCCTTCTCAAATGTTATTGTATAAACAACTTTTTCATCTTTGATGATTTATGATGCTGTGGTGTGGCCAAGTTCTCATTGTAAATGTTATTACTTAAAAAACAGCATTGCTGAAGCAAATATAAAAGATACACAGTCACTGGGCTAAATGTGTACTTTAAGATATCCTTTGACTTTTTATTTTTTAAACTAAATTATTTTATGTATGCTAGACTCTAATTTTTGTCTAATATGTAATGATTTGAATTTCATAGTATTTAAGATTTTACTGTGTGGAGTGCTATTGTTCAGGGACTCATAGAAGGTTCAATGTGTACCTGGCACTGAAAAAACACTAAGAGGCTTTGATGTCACATACAGGCAGAAAGCCTGATTTGCCTCTAACAAACAAGTTATTTTCCCAGTCAGTTCTTATCATCAGTGAAATGAGTTCTTATTCATAGAGCTTCTAAGAAGATCGGTTTAGCAACAGAATGTGTCTGTGGGGTTCCTTAGAGTATTAAGTGAGCTCATGGTATAAATCACACAGCACAGTGCCCTTACATGGTACCTATTATTATTTTTTACTCAAACATTCTTCCTTGAGGCCTTTTCATATACTCAGTACTTAGCAGGGAAAGCATATTGTAATATAAAATTATAAAATAGTCAGTGACATGTAAGTACAGTTGTAAACATTTGTATTTCTATTTTCTGGCCAAAAAATTCACTTGTGGTTTTGAGGTTTGCTTTATTTTTTAAATTCAAAAGCAGACTAAAATAACATTGCTAACTCAGTAGTATAAAACACCATAGAGGAAAATATTTAATATGAAATAGTTTAAAATGGATTAATTGGGTCATAATTGGTTATCTAAGAGAGGCATACCATTGGTACCTGACAACAGAACATTTGGGGCTGTCCTTGGAAGATGCAGCCCATCTGGGTGGAAGGCAAAACATTTAGTCTTTCAGGTGCTTTGTCCTCAAGATATTTGTGGATGTAAAATTTGTTTTTAGTTTTCACTCATGTGAATGGTACCAGCTCTGGTACCATTGCTTTTCGTTGTATATGATTTCATTGAGTATAGGGTTGTGTTGTGTATGGTAGGGGGCATGAGTTATTCTCAAAATCTCTTTTCCCTCCACTACTTTTTTCCAGGCCACTGCAATTAGAGCTGGTACAATATACCCATAATCTTTTAGGCAAGTATGAGGAGGGACAATGGGCATAGGTGGCTTCCACCACCAGTAGTTACAGCAGAGGTGCTTTGGGGAGTGGCTCCCATCATTTCTACACTACTGGTGTGGAATGGGCTGTGTTCAGCCCACTGCTAGAGTGGGGACCAAAGTTAGGATCTCATTGATATCAGTCCCGGGGGCTGATTTTTAAAAATAGTTTTGAACTATTTTGAAGACCTGGGGAAACTAGCCATGGGGGGTGGGTGGAGTTGGGGGTATATAAAAAAGATGGGCCACTCTGGATATTTAAACTCAAGAAGCTTTATAGATCCCATTAAAAGGGCAGCTAAAATGTCCCAGGAATAAAGGCAGCAGAAAAGTGACCTTCTGGATGTAGCATGAGAAAATGATTTATTAAATTTTCCTTACAGAAAAATATCCTTTGAAGTTCTGAGATAAATAGAGATTACCCCTTCCCCCCACCCCTGCCCAAATTCTAAGATATACTTTGGACTGAAATCAAAAACAGCTTCAAATTTATAGATACATTCATACATGACAGAACACTTATGGGTCAGATGGTTCACGTTTATTTTCCGTCACTAAGAACATCAAGAATGTAATCATTCGCTCCCAGAAAATGTCTCACAGAACCTCAGAGGCAGAAAATAAGATTATATTAAATACAGAAACACACAATGCTTGCAATTTTTAAAACTTACGTATTTTGAAATGGGAAAAAAACATTTTGGAAAAGCAAGTTAGAGTTTTTTTTTTTTAGTCCTTGTTTTAAAAATTCAAGCAGCGGACTTCTCTGACATACTTTAATAAGGTTTTAAGAAGAAATGTCAGTCTCAGTAGCTCCCATTCTATTTCTTTACTCATTTCTATACTCCTATCACTGACTCCTTAACAGCTACTGAAACTGAGAAGGGTAATAGATAACAAGGTAAAACAGGCAGAAAATGGAGAAATCTTTTATCTCCAGGAGAGGCAATTCAAATACCTAGAGGCCAGGTAGGTAATGCAAACTGTCTGGGTTCATGAAAACACAACAGTGCAAGCGGTGATAGATGATGAGTGCCACCTGTCCTCCACAGTGGGGAGAAAGGCTGGGGAACATGGCAAAAAGAATGCTTCCCCCTGTGTAAAGGCCAATCCCATATGACTATAGATCAAGGGCTGCCAGACCTTCCTCTACTTTTAGGGAAAAAAAAAAGATGGAAATCTGGGAGTTTTACCGATCTCTATGAATTATGAGATGTTGGTCTTTAAGAAATTAAAATTGTAAGCATGAGCCAAACAAAATAGATCAGTGTCCTCAAAGGGAGCCAACGTGGGACATCCGATATAAGCAAACATTTATTTAAGTATGGATAGACCTAGAAAGCGCTCCACAAATCACACTACACACTCAGAAGTTTAACTCCTCTCTCCCCCATTCCTCATCTCCACCTCTCCCTGTATCGAACAGGCTTAGGGTTTACATAGATGTATATATCTTCATTTGAAGAAGGAAATGGCAACCCACTCCAGTATTCTTGCCTGGAGAATCCCAGGGACAGAGGAGCCTGGTGGGCTGCTGTCTGTGGGGTCGCACAGAGTCGGACATGACTGAAGTGACTTAGCAGCAGCATATCTTAATTCTCACAATTTATAAGGTTCATTCAAGTATTCTTATTTTCAATTCAGGACCCTGAGGCAGAGATTAATCTCTTATTACAGAGCTAGTAAGCAGTGGAGCCTAGGTTCAAATTAGGTAGGCTTGGTTTCAGTCAGTGGTAACTGTAATGTTTTAAAATGTTACCCTTCTTTACTCTCAGTAAATATTAACAAGTATTAATGTCAGCGGTCTCTTAAGTTACTGCCTATTTTTAAGACTAACAAACCATCAAGAGTGAGTTAGAGTCCAGGTCTTTCTCCAAATGAGCCTTCAAACCTAACAGGGAGTAGTTTTCTTTCCCCTTGCTCTTGCTCCCTACTCAATTTCTAAGAGAAATAGAGTAACACTTGTAGTTTGTAGATGTTTTTTTCTGAACCTATTTCTTGACATCTTATCTGGAGATAAATGTGACTAGTCAATTCATATATATTGGCACTTTTCTTTGTCCAGAATCCTATTAATTCACATCATACAAGCAGTTATCTATCCACAGACTCGTACTGCATCTATAAGCTGTTTGAAAATGCAAAGTGACCCATGGGAGACTAGGAGGATTTAGATGTAAGTGCCAGTGTTTAACCTCCTTTTTAGTCTTCCCCCATCTATCGCTCCTCTCCCTGCCAAGCTAGTGTCTGAATCATGATCATCCTTGTCAGCCCTGTATTATACAGAAAAGAACCCCCTCCCTAAAAGACAGGATGACTGCAACACAAGCAAGGCTCTGAGTTGTCCTGTTATATTGGATGTATCTTTTACTGCCATAATGCAGCAAAAATATCTGGTACCTTTTTACTAATCTTAAGACCTGCTGGTATACTCAGTTTCACTGGGCACAGCCTTCTAATTATATTATTCACATAGAACTTCAGCATCTTACTAACCACCGTGAGATACTTACTGATTTGGCAGGTTTTCCCAGCTTGGCAAATTCTCTTTTGGAATTTACTAAGTTTAATTTACACCAATTAATTTGTGATCCGGTATTTGAAGCTGGAGCACTTTCCCTTATAAAGTCATTAAATTTAAATCATAAAATGGTTGCAATCACACAATCAAACAGTATAGCAAATAAAAAGTAGAATTAGAGAAAGTATGTATACAATTAGCCAAACAAATAAAATACAGAGAACAAGAAATCTTTATTATCTTGAATGCTGGTGCATAAACAAAAACAAGCTTAATTAGAGGAGGAGACAGAGGGAAACTTCAGATACTGAGGTGGATTTCTGGGCAGATTTAAAACTTTTAAGGGTTGTTCATAGTGTCTTTTTTTTTAGATGTAGGGCTTTCCTTTTACTGGACAATGTTCACTTAACAGTTCTTACATTATTAAGTTCAACCAGTCTTTTGCCTGTAAAGTTAAATGAAAAGAGAGAGGAAGTGAAACAGAAAATTCTCTAGTATATATTGATGTTTGAAAGAATTTGTGTTCTTTGTACTTTCATGTACATTTTACAGTCTAAATTTGAAACTTTATTAAGGACGTCTTAAGTTTTGACTTTTAAAAATGTTCAAGGCAATGAATTTTCTTGAATTAAAGATTACAGTAGCTTTAAAAATGATCAAGATACATGTACAAACAAAATCTCAGTTCCTGGAAACACGTTTTAAGATATAGCATACAAGACACATACTTCTTTTGGGACTAGATTATCCTTTGAGATACTGAAGAATACTCGGTAGAAGATTTACCTCCATATGCGGAAGGTCACTCTCACCAGGAATCACATCCATCTGCAGATCGTTGCTCTCCTCATAGAGCTCGGACAGCTCGTTCATTTCAGACATAGCGCAAGCACCTCAACCTCCCCCACCAGTCGTCCGTTTTCCACAAGCTCTGAGCTACGCGGGCGTGCGGTGGTGCGCTTGCGCAAGCGCCGTGCGCTTGCGTGACTTCGTGCGTGTGCGCGACCCCCAAACACCGCCTCCCGCTCAGAGCGCTGCTCTGGGTTGGCCGTTGGTAGTGCCCCCCTCCCCCTCTCGGGAACATTCCCAGTGCTTGGTGGTCTGCGCTCCGTGCGTTCGAATTTCAGACCTAGGGCTGTGCATGTAAGAGCGTTGCCTGGCCTCCACCTTACCTAACCGTTCTGCTGCTTATGATGCTATAAACTTGAAAATACTCTATATGCCTTCTGTAAGACCCCTTACAGAAGGCGGGAAAGATTGAGGGCGAGAGGAAAAGGGGACGACAGAGGATGAGGTGGTTGGATGGCATCACCGACTCAATGGAGATGAGTTCGAGCAAACTCCGGGAGTGGGTGATGGACAGGGAGGCCTGGCGTGCTGCAGTCCGTGGGGTCGCAAACAGTCGGACACGACTGAGCGACTGAACTGAAGACCCCTTAATCTTCCTCCCCTCTCTCCCCTCTCCTTTCTCGCCATCCTCTTTCTGCTGCTCCTCTTTCCTCCATCCCCAAGCAGTCGCATCTGCTCCAAGGTTTTAACTAACTTTATCTCTGCGCTAATGACCGCTAATCTGTACCTGAAAGCCACACGGTGTTCTCAACCATACATCAGCATATTGAGAACTCACCCATCCCTCTCTTCTGTTTTTCTCATTTAAAAAATGTTAAATTCACAAATAAACATATTAGCGGTGTTCTTTAAAAAATATGCAGAGAAGAAATACATGGACCCCCCTTTTTTCCCCCATAGGAGGTGACTTTACACTTAATTTGGTGTGTGTTCTTTAAATCTTGTTCCGTGCATTTATATGAATCTTTTAAGTCCTCATGTAAAAATCTTATTTTCTTTTACATGTCTTACATAATTGCCTTCAACTTATAAAACAAGCAACCCCCCCCCAATCTTGTAGATTTAGCTGTTAGTATACATAGACATGTTTTCATAGTATTCTGTTTGTATAGCTATACTGTAGTTGACTTAACTATGCACAAAGAATTTTCCCTTTTTTTTTTTTGTATTGTATGGGTAAATGAAAATCTACATGTGCCAATACTTCTCTCTAGTAAAAACCTAGAAGTGGAAAGGTGGAATTACAGGGTATGCATACTTTAGTTTTAATAAACATCAAATTCCTCTGAAAGTTATTGTACAAATTTAAGCACTAGGTAGTGGTGGTCAAGAATATCCACACCCCTGCTACACATAATTTTGTTGAACTTTAACAACTTCGTCAATTTAATGGTGTCTTGTTTTATTTTTTATAGCCTTGATTTTTTTTCAGGTTATCTTTCAATATGTTTATTGAACATTTGTATTCTGAAAATTAAATGATCTTATTTTTTTTTCTTATTGATGTAGGAATTTTTTATAAACTCTATGTGAAAACTTTGTTTCACATGTTGCAAATATATTCTCTTTGCCTGTTGTTTCTTGTTTTGGAGATCTTTTCTTATACAAAAGTTTTAAAATGAGCTTTCATGTAGTCAAATTTAAAAGTTACTTTCCTGTATGTCCTTTTTTTTAAAAATTAAGGTGGATTTGCCTACCTCAGAGAACTTAAGCATAATCTTTTACCTGTCTTTTAATGTCTGTATGGCTCTTTTGTGGTTCAAACATTTATTTATAAGTATCAGGACAGGATTTATTTTTATATTTTTTCATATATGTACCTGATTCAGTTGACTCTACTAATTTAATCACTTGTCCTTTTGTCTGCTGTTTGGTGCCACATTTATCATAGGCTAAAAGAGCACAAAAGTGTCAGGCCTTTTTTAGTCTTTATAGTCTAATGAATTTCTGTAGGTTTACAATACATCTTAATAATAAGGAAAATCTTTTCTCTCTGTTCTTTAAAAAATTGCCTTAGTTCTTCTTGCACATTTATTCTTCCAGTGTGAATTTTAGAAGTAGTTAGAAACTTCCCTGAATGGCGCTGGTGGAATTTTTATTGGAATTGCATGGAATTTATAAATTAATTTGGGGGAGAATTGACATCTTTATAATATTGTCTTCTCATCCATAAAGGTGATTTATGTCTTTCTGTGTCTTCATGTGTTATTTATACTCTTCACTGAAGTTTTCTAAAAGGTTTTATGTGATTCTAATTAGTTATATACTTAGGTTATCTTGTAAAATATACCTCTCTCCTCTTCCCCATACAGTGTCAGATGGGCTGTTCTGGTGTACGGGAATGATGTTGATCTGTATATTGATTTTGTTTTTAGTAATTATTTTAAACTGAAATATAGAAAACAAATATAGAATAGTGCACAAATTGTAAGTGTATAGCTTGATTATCACAAAATGAATTTGTTTATGTTAACTACTCCCCAGATCAAGGAACATCATTTGCAGGATCCCAGAAAACCACTTGTTTTCTTTTCCTTTGCCCCCAAAGTCACTACTATTGTGACTTCAAACGAATGAAATAATTTTGCCTGGCTTTGAACTTGATATAAATTCAGCTTTGCAGTATACAGTCTTTGTGTCTGGCTTCTTTTGCCCAAGAAATATGTTGTTGCTGTGTGGTAGTCCCATGTTTGAATATCACAGTGATCATCACTGGGATTGTGTCCAGTTTGAGGCTATTATGAGCAAGGCAGTGATTATCTTTCTTGAGATCTTTTGGTATATGTATTTACACAGCTCTTTTGGATGTACATCTAAGAGTAGAACTGTTAGATTCTGTTACACAAATCTGAAGGCAGGATTAGTCAATTGGTACATAGTTGTTTTAATGAATCTTTAAAAGAGTATGACAAATAGGTCTCTGCAAATTGGTCATTACACTGTGGTTTCCAAATAAGGAAGCCTAGAATCTCAAGTAAAAGAGACAATCTTAGCTAACTTATTCAGTTTACGTGGATAGCCTTACTTCATATTGAAACTCTTTAATGTTAGCACCTTAGTAAGAATGGTGGCAAATGACTGAAACTCAAGTCAAAATAACTTATATAAAAATAAATAAATAAGCTAGAAGAAATACATAAAAACATAAAGGGAGGGGGAAATGTATTAGTTGAAGTGATGAAACAAATGTTACCCCCTGCCTTTTTACTGTTTTTGACTCTCGGCTTTGATTTTTCTCCAGAGAAAAATAATTTTCTAGCAGACTTTTCCCTCATGACAGCAAAAGATGGCTCCTAGAAGCTTTGGGCTTGTACTAAGATATTAAACGACAGGGAGAGATGCATTTACTCCTATTAGTCTCCTCATTTCCTCCTCAGAGATGTTGATTGTCTTTGCTGTATTTAGATGGATGGTGTTTTCTGATTGGCTAGGCCTGGATCATGTGTCTAGCTGCAACGGGAGGGGGCAGTGAGATGCAGTAAGATCAAACCCACGTGAACCTCCTGATCTAAATAAGATTATTATAGAACTTCGATCTAGTGGTTTCCAAAGGGATGCTGAGCAGGCAAAATCAAAACAAACAAATGTATATACATTACTGTTAGATGGTATATAACTAGGTATAATTAGTTTGTAGCATCATATGTGTTTAATTTGTGTTTTCCAGATTATTGCAAATCATCATATGCAGTCTATTTCTTTTGCTTCTGGAGGGGATCCGGTAAGTATGAATTCATTAAAGTTCTTTTTTTATAAGAGTTAAAAGAAATTTCTTTGTAAAGCATGTTAGCCACTACCTGTCTTTTCCAAATATCTTATTACGGTTCGTGAATAGCTGCATGTAGCAGGCAGTGAAAACTTTGGTTCTGACAAAATATTTCCCGTCACTGACTTTGTAAATACTTGTATTAGTGGATAAACTAATAATACTCCATTGTGTTACTAGCCATGGAGTTATCATGTGAGAAGCATCTTGTAGATAACATCAAATTCATAAAAAACAAGTATGTTATACATCTGTTGATGGTCCTCCCTCAGAATTCTTTTCAACATAGAGTTCCAGGCAGATCCTCCTAATCAGTTGGATTTGGCACATGAGGGGAAGCCTATTTGCCATTCTGGCCAGCAGCCAAGGCAACTAAGTCTATTCCGAAATGAGCAACTAGGTTTTCAGAAGCTCATGCAGGGAATGTTGAGCTGAGGAGAGAAAACCTATTGTGCCTTCCAACCAAGAGGCCACGTGATGCTCAGTTCTCATGAATTGTGCAGGTCTGAGTCGGTGCTCTCCCTCCAAGTGTTCTCTGCAGAGTGGAGGGTCATTCCCGGACCTCCAACTACATCATTTCTAGATCAGAGCAAATGGAGATGGGCATTGAAGCGAGGAAGCCTGTGACTGACCAAGAAACACATCTGTTTAAACCGAGGGAGCAAGAGAAAGATTTTGCTCCTCTGTGACATTATGACATTTTTCTTGTACCTACAAATGTGCAGGGATTTTACCTGATCTTACACCCAGTCAAAAATCTGCATATAACTCTCCCCAGCTCCTCTCTATCCACCCTCCATCCAGCCTTGTAATCTGACCTCAAGGGATATGTTTGGTAGCAGAGAGCGTCAACTTCCAGCCTGGAAAGGCCAGCACTATCACTTCTCTTCCTAACCCTCTATAACTAGACCATCCACGAAGGAACTTGAACACTTTTGTAAAGCAGTGTAAAGTAATGAGTTCTGTAAGAGCAGTGGGAAAAATAATTGTTGCCGTTTGCCTTAGATTTCCCTTTTCAAGTTTCAAGAGTTGCTGTCATTTGAAAATTGGTACGAAAATCCTCATTTACTCTAGACATGCCCTGCATGACGTCTATCATAGTTCTCCAGAATCCTAATTCTTTTTAGACTGTCTTTATGTGCCTTTAGTTCTTTAAACCAGCCAAAGCACTGCCGCTACCAAAGATAGTAAAGAATTTGTAGCCACCTTGGGAAAGTTTGTACCTACTGAATTGAGTGGCACCTCTGTGTTTTCTACAGGTGAAGAGAAAATCTGCTGATTTTACATAGAAAATTGGGGTGACCAGAGCCTTGGTATTAGAGGTTCCCCCAAGTGAAGTTTTACCCGCAGGTCAGGAAAGCAATATGGTGGAGTGCCAGGCTCTGGAGTCAAGTAGACTTGAGTTACTTACACTCTCTTAAGTTTCAGGGTCCTCTTCTGTAAAATGGGAAATGATCCTCCTTGCCTCACAGTGTTATGAGAATTAAGTGAAGTGGTGCATGTAAACTGCTAGCATAGTGCCTGGCACAGAGTGATAAGAGATAACTGTCACCACTATTGCTAATACATGTCTATATTTTCTTAGGACACTGTCTGAAATAATTTACAGCTTCACGGCTAATTGAGTCCTAGGGTTTGGAAGCTAAAAGTCTCCATGACCTAATGTGGTACCTTCTTCTTACCAGATTCCCTCCAAAGTTTCAAAAATACTGGGTGTTCCTTCTCACCTCTTGACCTTGCTCACCCTCACTTTTATTCCCTTCTCAAAAACAATTTACTTGTCTCCCTTCAATCAGCCATGAAGACAGTTCTTGGTAATGCTTTTGTATCTGTATATACTTTCTCCATCTCAAGAATGCATTATGAGTATGAGAAGATTAAATATACTTCTTATATTTCCTCCCATTATTTGTGCTTTTAACATTCTTTAAATTCTCCCAAATATTTACAGTTATGGAATTTTAAGAGATTCTTTTGAACATGAGGAAACTGAGCCCTGGATATATAAGAAGTGTATTTAATTTTCTCATGCTCACAATACATTCTTGAGACCTCTTTCCTATCAACTAAGACAGCAGACAACATTGCGAGCATCATACCACCTCTTCACCTTTAAAATGAGCGGCCAAGCCCACACAATTGTGGCTTTGCTTCTAAATTATATAATATAAAGCTCATTGGCATGACCTTATTTATATATAAGATATTTCAAATCTTTTGTCTTTTTGTATAAGAGAGATTTACTTAGGTATGTGTTATTTTTTAAAATAACTGAAGGCAAGTTATACTGACTCTGAGATCCGTTTCCTGTATGATTCATTGTGGGTTATTAAGTGATTGTCCTTGAGGGTATTAGAAACACGGACTTTTATTTCCTGCCGGTTGATTTCATCTTCCCTCTAGAGAGTCATACTTCTAATCTGCAAATGGCATTGTGTGTATTTTTTTGCTGAGAACTGAGATAACAAAAAGCATCTTTAATTATTAAAATGTTATCATTCATCAGCATACCGTTTTCAATAAAAGTCGGAATTACCAAGTAGCTTTTTGTTTGTTTTTACGAAGCCAGCCAACTTATGTTTTTAAACATAAGTTGAAATAGTGCTGTTGTATCTTCTTTTTAAGTGTCTTTATTTTTATGCAATTATTAAAGGTAAATTTCATTTACAGTTATAAAATATTGGCTGTATTCCCTGTGTTATATAATACATCCTTAAGCCTATTTAAACCTAATAGTTTGTACCTCCTCTCCTCCTCCCCTATATTGTCCCCTGCTCTGGTTACCACTAGTTTGGAGCATATCTTTTGGAATTCCTGAGGCTTTTCTATTTCAAAAATGATCTCTTCTTTCTGTATGTTGATCAAATAAATGCCTTTTATTTTTACTGTATTATTCCTTGAGTTGCGCTGCATAAAAAGCAAGCTAACCACCACAAAACCATGTCTCTTTAATCAGCTGATTTTCTGATCTACATGATATCTGTTTGGACAACTGGGAAATCATGGTGTCACGTCCTAGTTTATGACATAAACTTTGTGATTGCATAACCCCTGGTATTTCAACTTCCAACACAGGAGAGTAATAGTCCCTAACCATTTTAAAAGAATATTTGTCCTAACACAGTCCCTACCTACATTCTCTTTTATTCTCAGTGATATTGTCTGCCTCTAAATTTTTAATCTTCAGATTCTCTCCCCAAGGGGCAGAGAATGTAGACTTTATAGTTGCTAAGTATATATTATGTATTTGTTTATGTTTCCTCCTAGGATGCTTTCCTTTGCTCTTTAAACAGAAACCTTAGTATCAGTCTTTGCCTGAATGTCATACCCTAAATGTACTCTTTTATCTTTCACCAGTACAATCCGTTCATTTTAAATGCAATCATTTTCCCTTTTTTATAGGATACTACAGACTATGTTGCCTACGTAGCTAAAGATCCAGTTAATCAACGAGGTATGGAAAGCAACTTCTAGATTTTCTTAAGAGTTGGTATACACCAACTTCTGAAAGTAACAAGCAATTATTTTCAATATGTAAAGTGATGAGTATCACTAGAGTGCTTTATTGGGGGTCTAGAAATATTATGTAAACATGTGTTTGAAATAAATAGCCCTGCCAGCAGGGCAAAGGAGAAAAAATTATAGATGGGATTTAAATCCCTTCAACCAAAGTCTTATCATCCATTTGTATAAACGAAAGGGAAGCTGTTGCAGTAAGGATAGATGGGGCTGGCTGCCACATCCCCAGTGGACAAATGAATTGCACACAAGACCCGAATCAGTGGGCCTGTAGTTGCCTTGGCAAGTGTGTGCACGTGTGTGTTCATAGGTGTTAAGTCTGTGCCTTGCTGTTCAAGAGCCTGACATGCCACTCTGAGTGTCTGGCTTTTTCTCATCTTTTAGATCTCAGTATTAATGTCTCTTCTTCAAAAAGACCTTCTTTGACTGATAGCATCTACCATCTCCAGTAGTATATGCCGCTCTGCTGGGTTATAATACTTTGTATCTCTTCTATTGACACTCAACCTACATTTTTATTATTTTAGTTACTCACTTGTTTATGTGTTTAGTGTCTGTCCTTCCTACTAGAAGCTACTGGAAGGCAGGAAATTGTTTCTCTTACTGTTGTTTCCCAAGCACTCATCACAATGCCTTGCACATGGTGATGATCAGTAACTATTTTTGTTGAATGACAGAGTGAACGGAAGAGTGAGTTGATGAGTTGTCTCATCCCAGGATTTAGTAAGATTGCCTTAGAAACTCACCTGCCAGCCACATTTTGTGTCAGGGGCCTGAAGTTAGGCCATTGGGCCTCTGTAGACAGACATGCTGAGTGTTGCTTCTCATCCCTGACTCTGGGGTATTCAGGCTCATTTTAGGGACGAGTGTTAGGTTGCCTCCCCTCCTTAACTAGAGCCTATTAGTTGAGCAGTACCCTTTGTCACCTCAGGGTGGAGTTTGCCCCCAAACAATCATCAAGTATGTATGGAATGGAATTTGGACGTTCAAAGAGCTATAAAAACATGAGGCAAAAATGCATGTGGTGTACTGGCGAGCAGGGCTTCCCTGGTGGCTCAGTGGTAAAAAATCTGCCTGCCAAAGCAAGAAATGCAGTTTCAATCCATGGGAAGATCCCTTGGAGAAGGAAATGGCAATCTACTCCCAATACTTCAGTGTTCTTGCCTGGGAAATCCCATGGATAGAGGCTGGCAGGCTACAGTCCATGGGGTCACAAAAGAGTTGGACACGACTTAGCAACTAAAAAACAACAAATACTGGGGAGCAGGTGAATAAACACACTTAATAGGATGCAGATTGTGTATGAAGGGGAAAAAAGTAAAAAAGGACATCTAGAGGGCAGATAGGAGAGAGCTAATAAGTAGAGACAATCTTATGAGCAGATGGGTGGAGAAAGCAGGTTACAAAGCAGAGATTTAGGAAGGTTCATTTGGCAGCAGCTTGCAGTAGATGGATTCAGGGAGGGGGCAGGTCCATTTGGAAACTATCATGATTGTCAAAAATGAAATTGTGAGGACCACCTGCTGGCACAGTACCCAGCACAGAGTAGATGCTCAGTAAATGCAGACCAAGAGAGCACGGCTCGATGAAATCGGAAGAAGAACGGGTTACAAATACTGTGTTATACTCCTTTAAAATAGACTCTAAACTACATAATAAAGAATGGATATTACTCAAAGAGTAGATGGGAGAGACAGGAACTAGTGAAGGAAGGGGGGAGTAGGAATGGAACATAACAAAGGATACCAGAAGAACAACCTCTTTTAATCCAGCCTGCGTTTCCCTAAAGTTGTTTAGTCGCTAAGTTGTGTCCGACTCCTTGTGACCCCATGGATTTAGCTCACTAGGCTCCTCTGTTCGTGGGATTTCCCAGGCAAGAATACTGGAGTGGGTTGTCATTCCTTTATCCAGGGGATCTTCCCAACCCAGGGATTGAACCTGCATCTCCTGCATTGGCAGGCAGATTCTTTACCACTGAACCACCACTGAAGCCCTCCCTAAAGAATGGAAGTAGGCTATTTTTGGGAATGTCTCTGAATGACAGATCCCTTTCTTTCAACCTGAAAAGGACAGGGTGAAAGGAAGAACAAATAGATCAGGAACTCTAGATATTTAGTAACTTTGCCATCAGTCACTGAATTTCTCAGGCATATCCTTGCTCTTCAGCAGAAGGGGTTCAAAGATTATGCTCGTTACTGAGGTTAATGGCCTAGCAGGATCCACATGCTTGCCGATCTTCTCACTTGCTTAAGTGAAATAAAGCAGAGAGAATATGATGCAACTCATTTGCTTTGAAATCTGGTGCCTGAGTAGTTCATTGGAGCTGAGCTGCTAGAAGGAATTCAGGGGGATCCTGGCACGAGAATTCTGCAAAGGCTTTTATGAGAACTATTGACTGAGCTCATGGATGGATTTCAGAGTAAGAAGAGAATGGACTCAGAAACTCTTCATATAGAGGTTTCAGTGTTTTCCTTCTTTAGTTCCCAGCCCAGGTAAAGAAATAAGAAAGGTGCTGGAGTCAGACAGGTTGGACAGGAATCATAATTCTTCCCCCATCACACTGTAGTCCTCAGCCAAGTTGTTTCACATCCCAAACTTCAGTTTCTTTCTTTCTTTTTTACTTAAAAAAATTATTTTTAATTGGGGGAAAATAGCTTTACAATGTTGTGTTGGTTTGTGCTGTGCAACAGCACATCAGCCATAATTATACATACATTGCCTCCCTCTTGAACCTTCCTCCCCTCCCCTCATCCCACCCCTCTAGGTAATAATAGCATCTGCTTGCTAACGTTGTTGAGAGGAGTAACAGATAATACTGAGAAAGCACCATTTCCTTTCCTGTCTTCTCATCTTTCTGTCTTCTTAGGGAAACAGGTCTGTCTGGTAGCTAGATGACTTAGAAACATAATGTGATTTTCTTGGGCAAAAAGGTTAGTATCTCCTCATCACGTTCTGCTCCTTTTCTTGTCCCCTGGCCCCTTCTCTTGTGTACCTTCTCTGCAAGAAGCCATTCTGTTCACAGCATACCCACTGTTTGCACACCCCTCAAGTGTTAAATCCTTTCCCCTCACCTCTGCCTCTGGACTTTTAATTTCTGCACAGAGGTACTGACACAGATCTTGAGTCCACAAATAATCATTAATCACATACTAATACACAAGAGGCTGAGGTAATTGTTGTAGAAGAAAAATAATAACTGGCCACCATGGGCTCATCATCACGGGGGAGAGAAACAGAGCCTGGCCGATGTGCAGGAGAGGGGAGCACGGGGACAGTGCCTGGAGCCTGCCAGGTGCGCAGGTAGGCTTTGTGCAGTAAGTGAATAAAGGCGCGGGTGGAATGAGAGCTTAGGGCTGTGGGTTTGGGTGGTGGGTAAAGATGGGTCGCGAAGAAAGTGAAGAGTAGAAGTAGAGGAGCCATGGCTGAAAGGGAAGAAACAGACTGTCAAGGCTTAGATGCCAGCCAAAAGGTTACTGGGAGCTGTTGAAGATTTTGAGCTTTATAAAGAATTATTCTGGTTTCTGCCATTCTACTAAAATTATAAAATGATAACTTTTCTGGCCTTTGCATCTGTAAGGGTGATATTGAGGGCAGGAAAGTGATCTGGAATTGTGGCGTTCACTTTGGAGGACATCTCACTGGTCCTGGGCAGGGCTGATGATGCTCTAAACTACATGGGCAGGAGAAGGGACAGTCTGGACAAAATTGTGAAGTAATAGTCCTTGGGAGCTATTTAGATAAGAGCATTGATAAAGAAATAGAAATCAGGTGATCTCGAGGACTTAATGATATATTGTATTCGATGCACGTATCTCAATGCCTGGCTCATTGTAAGTATGCAATAAACGGTAGCCATTATTATTATTGTCCTGAGTGATTTCAAGTGGTTTGCCAGTCAAAAAACAGGCATTTTTACAAGTAGAAAAAATAATCCAATAGAGAAAGAAGAACAAAAAAAAGTTATCGTTTATTTTGTGCTCACCACATGCTAGGCATTGTCAGGAATACTTAGTCTGCATGGTCTCCTTTCATCCTCACAACAGTCCTATGAAGTAGATATTAATGCTACTGCTTTTTTATAGAAGCAAGCCCTGGAGCTGAAAAGGTAGTTTGACTAAACTCACCCAGCCAGTAAGCACCTGGACCAACTTCAAGTCTGGAGCACACACAAAAGAAGATTACCAGGCACCAAGAAATGTAAAAGAAAAACAACTTACTAGCAATAAAAGAAACACAAATTATAAATAGGTATCATATTTGTCTTTTATAAAAAGGTAAAATGTGATTTGGAGTTGTAGTATCTCCTGAACACTTCGGGTAGGAGTGCAGATCCAAATGTTTCAGAAAGCATACTGAAAGTTTGCATCAAAACTTGAAAAAGTGTAAACACTTTTTAAAAATAACTATTTATTTCTGGCTGTGCTAGGTCTTTGTTGCTGCATGCAGGCTTTTCTCTAGTTGCCTCGAGCTGGGGCTACTCTTCGCTGGGATGTGCAGGCTACTCCTTGTGGAGGCATATCTTCTTGCAGAGCATGGGCTCTAGCATGCTCGGACTTCAGTATGTGCAGCATGTGCACTCAGTAGTTGTGGCTCCTTGGCTCTAGAGTACAGGCGCAATAGTTGTGGTGCACAGGCTTAGTTGCTCCACAGCATGTGGGATCTTTCCGGATCAGGGATCGAACCGGTGTTTCCTGCGTTGGCAGGCAGATGCTTGACTGCTGAGCCATCAGTGAAGCCTGTGTAAACAGTTTTGAATTAGCAATTTCACTTGTAAGGAAATGAGATATGTACAAAGATTAAGCAATAAAGATCACTGGTGGCTCAGCAGTAAAGAATCCGCCTGCAATGCAGGAGATGTGGGTTCAATCTCTGGGTCCAGAAGATCCCCTGGAAGAGGGCATAGTAACCCACTCCAGTATTCTTGCCTGGAGAATCCCACAGACAGAGGAGTCTGGCGGGCTGCAGTCCACAGGGGCGCAAAGAGTCTGATACGACTGAGCATGCATGAGCATGTCACATGAGAAAAGGAAAATTCAGTATTTATAAATAGCAAATTCTTTAAATGAATCCATAGGCTGTTCTACCATGCAGCAATTAATGTTAAATAGCAAAAAGCAGATTATGAAACAATGTGATTGGTATGATCCCAGGTAATTTTTTGAAAAAAAAAAAAAAAAAACATTGTAAAGACACGTCACAATGTTAATAGTATGCAGATATTCCTGGTTAGTGAGATTATGTAATTTCTTTTCCTTGGCCTCTATTTTCTAAAACTCCCTATAATGAATGTTTATTGCATTTGTAAAAAAAAAAAAAGAATGTTCTAAATCCTTGAATAAATACAAAGAAATAGTGAAACCAGAAAGACTATTATAAAATTACCTAGTGAGTTTGGCTCATCCAGGGGGAAATATTCAACTGAGAGGAGAAACCTGGAGGTTTGTGGGGGCTGGGGAGAGGTTTCAGGTTTGGAGAAGCTGCAGCTTCTTAGCCCTCAACGTGAGCAAGATGACTGAAAGTAGAAGTCAGAAAGAGAGGGCTGAGGTCTCAGGGAATGGGAGGAAACTGAGAGATCAGTATCCCCTGAGATGGAGGAAGAACAAATCTCTCTAGGAGAAGATACCCGGGAATGTCTCAGACTGAAACGGAGTTAAGGGGAATGGAGATGGAAAAGGCCATTCAGTCCAGCCATTGGCAGGCTGCTGGTCACTGGGGGAACCACAGTGTCAGTGATCGGGTCATGGCAGGAGTCAGACCTCAGGGATGAGGAGAGCCTGGCTGACAGGCAGAGGAGCCCAGGCTTCATGCTAATTATCCTGGACGTTCCCACAGTCTCCCCTCTGCTTGATTCCCTGTTAGAATTTGTGCCTGCAACTCAGGGAAGCTACCACTTTTTCCATCTTGACTAGGACTCTTCAGTGAACTTCTCATTTTATAAAAGGCCTCTTCTGTAGAAAAGGTGAGCTCCAGTAAGAGTGTTTTACCTAGTGACCAATAGAGCCTACGCCTGTAATTGCTGTAAATGAAGAATTGCTTCACTTCTTACTCCAAATGTGTGCAGTGCAGGACAGCTTGAGTATTTTCTCTGAATCTAGTCTGTGAAGAGGTCCCAGTTTACGTGGACTACCTGGGTATAGCCATGGCATGGTCCTGACTCTCTATAAAGAAAGCAAAAAACAAAACAAAAGCACAAAAAGAGCCCTGTAAAACCAATTTAAATTAACCCAATTATGTATATTTGTGTTTATGGCTGTAAAATATATGTGCTACTGTCCTGGTGACATTGATAAACTGTGGTCTGACAGCTGGCTGGTTGCTTCAGACTCATTTCTTCCTAAGGGCTATTAGACTCTGCTTCAGTCTCATAGCACCATCTGGTGGATAATCTGAGAAGCTGCACTTTGGAATTTCTAGTTTTCCCATACAAACCAAAACCAAAAGCAAATGAACAACAAAAGCAAAACGGGTCTATTTAAGCATAAAGCATTAAAGAAGGGTCTGTTATTCCCTAAGAATTGTTCTCAGCCTCTTGTCCGTGACTATCCAGTTAGGAAACCAAACGAAAAAGAAGAATATGAATCTAAGATTCTTTTACATCCTACTTAATAGAGTACCTGATACTCAAGAATAGAATTGTAGGTCTGTCTGTCTACAGACAGAACATTCTTTTCATTTTCACAATGAAAAGAACCCAAGTCTGTGTCTGATTCAGACATGGAGGTCAGAGCTCAGGCCCCCCACATCACTGGAAAGTCAAATTGTTTTTGGGAGAATTGGGACTTTCTATATGGTTATTTTTCTTCCTTCTCATTAGCTAAAGATTGAGAAATTCTTGACCAAGCTGGTGATTATCTGAGTTTTTGGAGATGGGTCTAGCAATGGGAATTGGGCATATTTGTATGTGATTCAAAACCCATTCCTGTCTGGGTCATGACCAACCTAAAAAAGAACAAAGAGCATTTTTGCAGAGCAGCATGTGAGTGGCAACAAAAGCACCATCAAAATGTGTGTGCTCCTGAAGGTGGTGAGGCTGCACAGGAAACGTGCACAGGATCAGGCATCATCCAGGCATCAGGTGCCTGGAGATAGGCACCACTGTTTTTTCTTCCCTTTCTGTTTAATCTTTAAAAAGTAATATGACAGTAACATGGTTATCCAAAGGAAAGTGAAAAATCGTGTTGGTAAGCATCAGCCCAGGAAAAGGACCAAAGCCTCAAGTATCAGAATTGGAAAAGTTGAGAGAAATAAAACGTTTTGGTAGTACATGGGAAGGGGTAGAGGATGGTTGGTGGGTTTGGGTCATTCATTCATTCCTGTATGCCCGTGTGCCTTGCCCTGTTCCTCGGAGAGTTTAAAGTACTATAATCGAGGGAGGATAGGATTTCTGTTAAGCAGAAAGGGAGTTCAGAGATCGTGCAATGCCCTGTCGTGGCGGGTGAGGGCCTGGGTGTAGCATACCTTATTCACATAGACTGTGGTATAATTGGCCGTTGAACTGGGATCTGCATCTTATCACAGAGTTCTTTCAGCCATTGTTGTTTTCTCATCCCTCTCATGGGAGATAAACTTTGGTTTTTCTTATTTATCTATTTATTTACGGTTGAATCTCCCACGTCTCCCACTATCTTTTCCATCTTTATCTTAAGACATTTTGTTTATCCTAAGAGAAAGTAAAATTACATAAATGGTTTCCATTTTGATTTTTAAAAACATTTGTTTTTAATTGTTGATGATTGCTTTACAATATTGGTTTGATTTCTGGCCTTGACTTCATTTTTAATTGGACCAGGAATTTATGAGATGAAAAAAATGATTCAAGTGAGTTACCTTTTTTTACCATAGTATAACACACCTATTTTTGGGCTCAACCAAAGGACACGTGTCCAAGGGCACTTTATAGGTTTAAGGATGTGAAGCCTAACCAGGAAGGAGGAGACCATTTCCACAAATGACCTAAGCGGTCATTTGTACCACAATGGAAGGAAGGTTATGAAACCTTCCCGTGATAGGGGCTCACTGCCAGTCTCACTTCAGTAGAACTGAAGAGGATTTCTCACAGCAGAGTTATGGGTGTGATTCAGAGAAATCAACATTAATTCATTCAACACATACTTTTAAAACACCTTCAGTGCATTAGTCACTGTGTGAAGCTAGTGTAGAGAAAAAAAGGGGGCAATATACAATGGCAATCTGAAAATAGACCAAACATTTTCCTTTGGTAAGAAGTCTATTAATTTATAGACATTGTTAATTGGTTTTTCAAAACTGTAATTAGCTTCTAAGTCTATTTTAAGATCCAGGTTGCTTCTTAAAAGGGGCAACCTTACAAGAAATGATCAATAACCCTTTTGGAGATTTGATATCTTAGCATTGTTTGATTTAGTAATACCATCCCCTGCCTACACACACACAAACATCCCTTCCAAAAGTTCAGAGACATAAATTCCTTAAGTAAATGTCCAGCTAATTCTGAAATGAGAATTGTCTGATATTCCTTGAAATGATTATCATCATAAAGCTAGGAAACCATTGTAGGGTCTACCATAACCTACTGTTATAGACTCTGCAAATCCAGTTAGGCGTGAATGAATTTTGTGACAGTGTTAGTTGCTCAGTTGTGTCTGACTCTTTGCAACCTCATGGACTGTAGCCAGCTAGGCTCCTCTGTCCATGGGATTCTCCAGGCAAGAATACTGGGGAGCCAGGGGATCTTCCTGACCCAGAGATTGAACCTGGGTCTCCTGCATTACAGGCCAATTCTTTACCATCTGAGGCACCAGGGCTTGATTGAATTTTATTTTACTTTAAATAAATATAAAATCCTTCTCAAGACTACTCAGAGCCTAAAAACATGCCTTTGTCACAATAGGTATCCTCTTTCCTCAGGTATGTATCCCTTTTAGTAAAATGTTCCAGTATTGTTCCCACAGTCCCACCGTTTCACAGTTTGCTTTTTATTTAATCTAATTCCCTAGGCACCCACTTAAGCCTTTCCTGTTCTCAGAAAGTAGCTGACAGTTTTTACAACGTCCTTGTATATATTGAACAATTATCAAGCCTTTCCCTCATTCCTCAATTCTTCAGGCTATACAGACCAATGTAATTTTGAAAATCTTCTCATGAAACTTATTACCGTATCTTAAGTTATCCTTATGATTTTAAGCCATCCTCATGAAACTTCGAATTCAGTTCAGTCATATATTAAGGCCCTGAGCACAACACCATACTCTCATCAAGGCAACCGACATTCCATGTGATGGGGAGATGAATTTATGGTCCCCTGAACACAAGCTCTGGTTTTTACTTAGCAGTAGCAGATTTGCTAATTCGCTTGTGATGTCCTGTCAGCTGCCCCCTCCACAATTTATTTCTTTAATTTTCTAGTGATAGCTAGCCCTTTCTAGTAACAGCTTTTTAGAGAAAGTATCTATAAAAATTTTCATATCCTCTGATAATATCAGTCTTCATGAAATCTTGATTTGGTGCTTATTGGAGATAGTTCTTGAGTAGGATTTCACAGACAGGGATTACCACACCATCACTGATTTCTAGTAGCAGTGACAGGGCCAAGGGATGGCTAGAGGAAAGGGTAGTCTAAAGCCCCTGTCTTCACCAGTAGCTTGTCCCCCGTTTGTGAAGGGGGCATTTAGAAAGTTATTTTGTTTTCAGTCATCCGTAGAGTACCATGCAAAGACAAGGCGGCAGACATCATCTTCTTGTCAGGTTGTTGCCCTAAAAGCATCTTCTGTATCGAATTCTAGAGCTAACGTGGAACATGAATCACATTATTAGTCAAGATCAGTCTGCCTTTATTAAAGTGTGAGCCCCAAATACCTGCCTTAAGACTGGAATTTATAAGCGTTTTGAAGTATTTCATCGTAAAATGTGAATGTTTCTTCTCTTTGACACATATAAAATATGAAGTATGTGATTTCAGAGCTGCAGAAAACTTGGAAACCTACTTCCTTTTATTTACCAGTTCATGTTCTGGAAGTATTTCAACTTTATAAAATCTTCTCTTACTGAAAATTTATTGTAATTTTTTGATATGTCCTCTTGCAGCCTGCCACATACTGGAATGCCACAACGGAATGGCCCAAGATGTCATAAGTACCATAGGACAGGCTTTTGAACTCCGGTTTAAACAGTATTTGAAAAACCCTTCTTTGAATACTTCTTGTGAAAGGTCAGCCAGGAATTCTATAATTATTTGACTTACCATACTTTGTTTTGTTTTAAAATTAATATGGCATTTAAAATGGACTAATGAAATTAGTAATTTTTGATTTACCAATAGATACAGTTTCCGTACAAACTAATAGTGACGTTTTTACTCTTCTTCCTTTCTTATTTGGCTAGATATTTCCTCTTGCTTTGTAATGTAATTAGGGAAAACACTAAAAGTGAGAAAGGGTTGACCCTGTTTCTCTGATGTTACACAGAGCTCTGAATTAATTAGGTAGTGTCATAAAATGAGCAAGAAGAAATTTCTCAGGTTTGTTTCAACCCCAGATCCCTTGCATATCAGTTAAAAGAATTAAGAAAGAGCAAAATCCCAAGAATCAAATGTGAGTAGCAGGAACTCCTGTTTGCTGGTGTATAGTACAGATAGCTCAGTTCCAGCCAGACCAAGGCAGGGGTAGAGCACGACGTGACCCAGGGCTCGGGTTGTCCTTTCTGCAGCACAGAAAGTCCACATGAAAGCTGAACCCTTTCAGGCCTGTCAGACTCCACCACGTGTGGAATGCAGTGAGGTCCCTGGTTTGCAGAATTCATACCCGAGAAATAAAATTCTTGGACACTTGTAAATGCATTTCTGGAACCCCCGCCCCAATTTATCATTTTGTGTATCAACAAACACCAAACTTGGAGATCTCCTCTCAGAGGTGGTTTAGCACAGCAAAGAAGAGGGTCTACCAGCAGGCCTTGATGTTGAATTTTTTTCTAGGGTGGCTCTTGCATTTTAGTGCTGTATTTTCATTGACATGTAATGAACCCAACAAAGCTGTGTGGGTTGTCAGTGGAGTCAACTCAGTCCAAATGGACTTGATTTATTTTTTCTCATAAGAAACTTTTGACCAATTCCAGTTTGGAAGAAAATCCTGTTTTTTTTTTTTTTTTTGCCCTATTTCTTAAAAACAATGCATGTTTACATGAAACGACCCGCTTGCCACATATGGTTCTAATATTTCTTTATGAATCACATAGACTCCAGATTTATGCAGACAAGATAGCTGGCCATAGCTCTTGTATTTTTTTTTTCCATCTTGGTTTATAGTAAACTGAGCCAGGCCCTCTGCTCAGTATCTAAATTTTCTTTGAGCAAAAGCATTTGCAAAATGCTACAGTGAAAGTGGGGTGAAGAATTCAAGGAAAACTTTGTTATTTTTATTCAATTGACAAAAACAACTTGCATTCAGGAAGTTTGTGTATATATGTATATGTACAAATTTTATCACTAAGAGGAGACGTGGAAGCATCACCCATGGCACTTTTTGTTGGCTTACCCCTCTTTGATTATCTACAGAAAGCTAACAATTCAGCCATCTGGTTGCTTCTATCCAGACATTTGACATCACTTAAGCACAGTTAAAGCACAAAAAGTTTTTCAGGGTGATTTGCATGGTTCTGATCTTTCTGCATCCCCTACAGCATATGAATTCCCACCCAGCCTCTTGGGGATCCTTTTTTCCCTTACAGCGAGGAGGTGCCTGTTGATGGCCATGCTGAGGAGAGAGAAGATCATGAGTATTATAATGAAATCCCGGGGAAGCAGCCGCCTGCAGGTGGTGTTTCAGATGTGCGGATCAAAGTTCAAGCCACAGAACAGATGGCTTACTGCCCCATACGGTGTGAAAAGCTGTGCTATTTGGTAAGTAATAGTTTATTGCTATTGTAGCTAACAATGCAGTTCTGTCCTATCACCGAGCTTAATTTGAGGATTTCCAAATGCTAGTTTACCGAAGATATCATCTTCCTCAATACAGAGCCAGAGAGTGAATCATTGTCGGAGCTTGTGCTAAGTAATTTTTACTCCTAATCCCCCAACCTCATCCTCAGCAGGTGACCTCACATCTTACTTCTCTGGAAAGACTAGGACGGTCCAGCGTGTAATCCTCAACTTCATCCTTCCCTGTCTCCCAAGTGTTTCTATGTCCTCCTAGGTTAGAGAACCTTAGCTACTGTCTCCACAGCTAATCCTTCCCCCGAGCTCCTGACCCTATTGCCTCCCACCAACACTGTGCCCTAGTTCTGTCCCTCAACCTGTATTTCCATCTTTATTTTTTCTCTGTATACCAGTTCTTTCTCTTCTGTCTGCAGATAAACTTGGACTCCCCCAACCCATCTAATAATGTCCCACCTCCCTGTCATTTTCCTTTCACCCACAAACTTGTAGAAAACAGTGTATTTCTGCATTCACATCCACACTACACTTCCAAAATCTGAACTCTGCTTGACAGCTTGATAGAAATTTCTTTCACAGTGCTCACCAGTGGTTGTTTGGTTGTAAGTTTATTTGCTAAATCTATTTCTTTCAGTATTTTGAATCTGTCTATAGCGTGATACCTGTTGGCTTTCTCTTCTTTCTTTAGACCTCTTCTGTTAGTTTCTAAAACATTTCCATGTGTCATTCATTCTGCATCTTTAATTGCTGTTTTTCTTTCTTTTTCTTGTTTTCTAAAATTTTGTTATGAATATATTCAAACATAGAAAAAAGTTGAAAGAATTATACATGAATACTCACCACCTAGATTCTATAATTATAATTTTACTCTATTTGCCCTGTCATCCTATGTAGCTATCATCCATCAATCCTTCTTATTTTTGATGCATTTCAAAGGAAGTTGCATCTTATCTTTTTTTGATCTTGTTTGCTTGCATGCCCACCCCTGTGAAACCAAGCATCTGCTTTACCGCCATGGACTCCCTTTCCAATGCTCTGCCCTTGGCCCTGGTTTTCCTCTGACATGCCACCTGTGTACACACTCCACCAGCTTCTTTGTCTTCAGCCATACCTGCCTTTCCAGCTGTAATTAAACTCAGCATTTTACCTTGACTCCAAGCCAGATTCCTCTCCTGATGTGCTCGTTTATTAATGGCATTCCTGTTCTTTCACTAATGTACAGTTTTTTGTTTTCTCACACTTTAGGCCATATATCAACTCAGTCTTCAAGACCTAAGATCCTACCATGAAAATATCTTGAATCTACTTAGCCTATATCATTCCTATTGCATCTTTCTAAGTTCTGGTCCAGATTTGCTCAGGTGACCCTGAAGGCCCCTTCTCTGACTCCAGTTTCATTCCCTCAAACCCTCCTGCGTGGGATTAGTCTTTCTAAAGCATAGATATTGCCCTTCTCAAAGGTGTCAGTGGATCCCATACTGTTACTGAAGAGAGATGTGTATATGGATAATCGAAGTCTTTGATAGCATGAGATTTTTCGAAGCTGAAAAGTGAGTCTGGCACACACCTCAGTAGAGTAGGGCTCCAGTCTGCCAACTCAGATAAACGTTTGCTAAATGGCCAGTGTTTGTACAAGTGTCCTGGAAATCACACTTTCTGGCTGAGCTTGGATTGAGTCCTGGAATGTGACCTCCCAAGCAGAAGCAATAACCCTCAGGGTATAGACCTTAGGATTATGACCCCCCACACCCTAACCAGACCCACCTCTGCAGCTCCAAAACAATTCACTGGGAAAAGAGGCTATACTCCCCATTCAAAATATCAGTTTCTTTTTCTCACTTTATCTCACTTCCTGTGTCAGAAAGTGGTGTTTTCTACTAAATTCTGCTGGGAGCTTTATTTGTCTTTTGCAAGTTTATGAACTTATACTATGTTTGTAAATGTTTCACAATTTGTTGTTCACACAGCCTGGAAACTCCAAGTGCAGCAGCATGTATGAGAACTGTCTGGAACAGAGCAGGGCCATAGGTAGGTACAATTGCACTTCCCTGTCTACCTCACTTCTTATTCCTTTTACGTTATGTGATCGTGTGTGGTCCTTGCTCTTAAATAATTCATGGGAAAGTCAGGTGTATATAACCAAACACTCTGAGAGAAGCCTTTCCACACTCTGAAAAGCTCACGATGCCGTGTGTGTCAGTGAGAAAGCTGTGGTTCTCGCTTGCTCCTGCGTGCTCTTCCTAACTACAGTTCTGCTTTATGGAGCCTTTCACTGCTTTGAATATCATGAAAGCTCTCTCACCGGAAAGATGATTTCTCTACTCACAACTCAAGGGAGTTCCACTTCAAAGAATATCAGACAGTAAGCTAATATGAAAATTGATGCTTGTCAAATCCATTAGGATTAAGAGAAAAGCTTTATTTCTGCTTGGCAAAGGGAACAAAAAGAGATCTGAAATGTGAGAGTACCAATTAGAAGTTCATACACTTCATATCTGCCAGGGCATTAAATGTCTTATTACTATGCATGATAATTGGCATTGGGCACAACTCTTCCACAACACGATTGTAGGGCATAGACTATCACGTTGGAAATGTATTTTCATTAAAACATTCTACTGCTAGTCATTTTATTCTTATAAATTGTTAAAAGTATTTCTTTGGGAAGGAAAGTTTTGCAGCTTTAGAGTAGAAGATAACTGGACATTATAAATAATGCAGTGGAGGATAGAGCTGGATAACTATGCTTAGGGACTCAAATTAGCAGCAGCTTGCCAACTAGAAGGTAGTCTCTTACTTCCATGGGTATTTTCATATTTCTTATAGAATTTTTTCAATGTAATCCATTAATTTTATTATTTCTTATGCAGTAGGGATACATGAGGATTTGGGCACCACTGTGATCACCACTTTCCTCTACCCTGCAAAATAATAGGAGTTATGAATTGAGGTAGTATTTTAAATTTTTTAAAATATGGTTCTTTCTGATGGAAATTAAAATTCCATGCCATTCTTTAAGCTTACTTAAAATTCTGAATGCATTCTTAATAAAAAGACTAAAAGCAAATTAAATTAGTATCAAGTGTAAATGTATTTTTAAATCTGTGTTCTCTAGGAGCTGCAATTCCTTTGTTCTTTCCTTTTTTCCTTTACTCGGGAAATTCCTAACCTAGGATTTAATAGTCAGAAGCATATCACATGTGCTTTGTACTGTTGTATCCATTTTCTACCTGTGCTGAAGCTCACTTTGAAATAGCTCCGTGTCCTATTTTATCTCATTCTATGTTCTTCATTTATCCAACAATGCACTCAATGATCATCAGGACCTCTGTGGGTCAGACATTGAGCTAGTGCTAGGGGTGGAGACACGATTGGCTTTCATGAAGTTTGCAGTGTAGCCAGAGGGCATACCTTAAACCGGTGCTTGCAAATATGATGAGCATTTCAAAGCCCAGGATACTGCGGGAACAAATAACAGAGAAACCTAACTTAATCTGGAGGACTAGAGAGGGTCTCCCTGTGGAAGTGACAACCAAACAAGACCTGAGGGGTGAGTGGGGGCACAGAGAGGGAACGGGAGAGGGAGCAGGAGGGAAAGGAAAGTATAAATGAATACTGAAATTCCTAAGTGTGCCAGGACCACTTCCGTGATCACTGCAGGGAGAGAGTACAGGGGGAGCCAGAGGTGAGTTTTGGACCTGGGACAGGGTCCTGTGGAACTCCAGAATGTTTCTCCCTGCCGCAGTGTGTCTCTTCCCAGCTCGTCTCCCTTCTCTCCATTGTGTAGTTGTCATGGCACGCTCTTCTGACCTCAGCCACCTGGCTTCTAGGGGAACTCCCTGAGTGAAGATCCTCAACCTTTCTAGAATGATGTTGAATGTGCTAAATCACAACATTACCATCAGAAAAAAGGGGGCAGGGTTTTCTTTCTTTTGTTTCCCTCAAAAGCTTTCACCTTGATATTTATTTTACATTTTTGAAGTATCGTTCCCCCTAGAGAATGCTATTTCAACTTTACTCAAGATTTTTCTTTTTGTAAGTATATCCTTGTCATGTAATCTAATTTGTTGTTTCTGTTTATCTTGATTTTATGTCTCCTTTAAACCAACAAACAATGTAACCCCTTATTCTTTCATGCTTTATACATGCCCTAATCTATTACCAGATCGAAACTCAAGAACAGACTTTTGTAATAAACACTTATTTGGAGCCTGGAACCTATTTTTCCATAGAATTAAAATTAGCTATTATGGCTGTCTCCTGGACAAGTGACCATGTTCTGCTATTTTGGTTTCCTATGCTAAAGCTTGAGTATATATTTTTAATGACCAGTACAACAATAGGAAATTCTGTTGTAAGCATCTGTTCTTTAGTTATACTCTGACTGTGGAGTAGTCTACGACTGATCCCAGCTTCAGTACACTGTCTTCCTTTTTGGTGGCCCTAAGGTAACAGTTCATAGCTGGGAACCTTTCAGAATCTTGGGGAGGTGACAGATGGTGTTTATAGTTTGAAAAAAACCCTCCAGCTGGATATCCTCTTCACCTGAAAAGCACTGAGCTACCGCACTGTTTTCTTAGAAAAGCAGGTTCTAACTCCCAGTGGGAACCAGAGTACTGTGACGCCATTTCCTCAGACCTTAGCCACTTAGCCCATGGAGGGATCGAGGGACTCAACCCCTGCTGCGGGGACCATGACAGGTATAAGCCCCTCCTATTGTGGCAGTAAAGACTTTCCTAACTGGATAGTCTTTTCATCCACAGACACCCAGAAATCAGGGGTTCCTATCTTGGGGCCTGCCTGTGATGACTTGGGCATGTGTTTAAAAGTGATCTGAAATTCATGACCAGTCTCTAAATTAAGAGGAGTTGCCAAAATAGCAAATAGACAGTTTTTATGGCTTTTCCCAGAGATTAATACATAAGCATTCGAGAGACACCTATTCAAATATTTTAAATAAATTTTGGCTTTTTAATTCAAATATATTTATTTATTAAAATATTGACTTAAAATTTGAATTCTGGTGTATAATAAGTACTGCAATAGGCTTCTTGTTATTGAAGGAGTTAATTATATTATTGCCAGATGTATAAAACATCCCTGTCCTTAATAATAAATTCCCTTGTGGAAAAAAAATAATTAACAAAATAGCATACTGTTTCCCTAGCCTTCAAGTTAAAATGAAAATATTGATATTTTTAATCAAAAAGATGTTAAATTCCCACAAACCCTAAGGGCTTTCACTTTAAAACTTTGGTACCTCCAGAATACACACTATGTATGTATTTATTTTCTGCCACAAATCTTCTCTTTGGCAGATTGGATAGTTTCTCAGAGTAATACTTGGCACAAAGAACTTTTGGAATGCATAATGCCTGGCATGTGTAGTTAAGCTCTCATCAACCACACACTTTACCCTAGGAAGATTTTAAATTTGGGCATGAGGTGAGTTTTTTTTAATTTAAGACCACTTTGCTGACTTAGATATAATGGTGCATTTGAAAAAAAGGAATGGTGGTTTTTAAGAGAGACTATATAGACATTGGTGCTTTTGTGTAAGCCTGTGGGATGGTAAACTTAATGTGTTCAGCTCATACCAGTGCTCTCTGAGGGGCAGATGAGTCAGCGCCCTATGTTAAAGGTTAACTTGAGGTCTTCAGGATGTGGTAGGGTCACATTTGCCAAGAAAGAGAAACTGGGTAGACATTCAGTCGTCTGTTCATTCAGCTGACAGACATTTTTCTTTTGACCTGCTTTGTACCAGACATTGATAATGAAGAAGATACATGGATAAATGGGTTGTAGTCTTTCCTCGGGACTTAAGGAATTTGCAGTCTAAAGGGGAAGACAGTGAAGTAAACAGAGACCTACAGTTTATTATGGAGTGGCACCTTACCCAGCTCGGGGTGGGGATAGGGAGGGAGGGCTGTGGAAGGCTTCCTGGGAGAGTGGGGTTCAGAACAGAATCTTAGAGGACACATAGGAGTTAGGTCAAGAAGGGGGTGGAAAGGGTGTTATGGCCAGATACAAACATCTTGTGCAGAGGCCCAGCATCAGTGAAGAAACACACAGCTGAGCAGTGAGAGGAACGCCTGCTGCAAGGTGGGGACCGTGCTCAGTGAGGGGCTCACCCACATTCTTTAGTTTAATCTTCATAACGTATTTTAAATCCAGCATCCCTATTTTACAGATATGAAAACTGATGCTTAAGAGAGGTTAAGAAACTTTCCCTGGGTCGCACAAATAATAAGAGGGGCCACTGGGATGATCTGAACCCAGGTCCATGTCAGTTTAGAAGCAGACCTTTTACACTTTTGATCACATTCCACTTTCAGTAAATTTCTATGAGCAGGCACTCCTAAGTAGATACTAATTCAATCATGCATAAGTTCTCTATACTGACATATTATGCATGTATTATAAAATACACAACAACAGAAAATTTCAGTTAGAGTTAACAATAGACATTTAAAAAAAAATCTTGCTAATTGCAGTGGCTGAATACCATCTTTATATAATATCTCAAGGCCCAGTATACATCTAGAGCATTACTGATGAAATAGACATAAATCCACATTTTAGTCTTGATAATTTTAACTGTTAGGAACCCAAAATTCCGACCTAATTAGATTATTCTTGTTCATAAACTTATAATGTGGCTAAGGAGGTGCTTATATTCAGTAAAAGAATGGTCTTCAATCCTTGATTTCCTTGCAGTAATCTTTTAGCTACTTGCGAAAGTATTTGTGAAAGTGTACTTGTGAAAGTATTTTAGTTGTTTGTGAAAGTAAGTTTAGTTTAAACTGGATCTCCCAATTCATAAATCCACTTAACTAAGCAAATAGAAACAGTCATATGTTGCCAAAGGCAACAGAGAAACAAGGTGCCCTATTGCCCCTTCCTCTGTTAAATCCCACTCCTCCCTCAGAATATCCCGTGCATGGATAAGACATGGGACAGGGTGATGGGTAAGGACCGGACAGACAGGAACCAAGGAGGATCAGGTAGTAGGGCTGTAGTCTTGACTGGACTTCCCCTATTTGTTGTGTTCTTAGGTTTCCATACTTGTGTATAAGAATCATAGCACTGTTCACTACGATGTGAAATCCAGTGTGAAGTTGGTCCCCTGAAGGGGTTTAATCGGCTGGAAGGATTGATGTTGTTTAAGGGAGACAGTGGAGTCTTAACACCACTACTCTGGGTGCAGCCTCACAGGAATGTTGTATACATATGACCAGAGCTATAAATGTACTTGTTTAAACAGAAAAGCAAGAACATTCTATCCTGGCGTTCTCAGGACAGGACCAGTACAGTGGTACAAATTACTTCATGCCAGCAGGTAGTGAAATATGGTTCAATTATCCATTCATTCAGTAATTATCTGTTGATGTCCTAGTGTGTGCCAGGCATGTGCTAGAGGTAAGGGCTGCAGCTGTGAAGAAGACAGACAGGATCTCTGTCTTCATGGAACATGCAGTCTAGAGGCAGTACAGATTTTAAGAAATATAATAACAGGATAGAGTAATTACTCTTGTGATACAGGCTTCAGAGGAAAGCAGAGAGACAGTCTAGTCTGAGAAGGTCAGGGAACGCTCTCTTGAGAAAGACATGTTTAAACTGACCTCACCTAAGGATGAGGGTGATGGAGAAGGAGAGGGAAGGGTATATCAGAGAAGATGGCCTTATGGTGGGGATTATTTTGCAGGAAGGCCAGTGTGAGCAGGGGCAGAAATAGGAGGACTAGGGTGCTAGGGAAGTTGGGCACCCTGGAGCAGAGTCTGGCTTGTTGAAGAGTCTGAGTTGTATCCCAAGAGCAGTGGGAAGCAGTGAATGTGTTTTTAAACCTCTGAGAAATAGGATCAGATTTTCAGTTGTAAAAAGATCATTTTGGCCACAAGTATTAAATAGGATGGAGGGAAGAAAGCCCAGTAAGGGAAAGGAGAAGGTAACCTGAGGGGCAAGTTCTTTCCATTAGATGACAGAATGAACAGCAGCAGCTGGTGCAGGGCTGAGCTTGGTGAAACAAAACTTTGGCAAAGAGGGGAGAAAGACTTCTCACGGTTAATAATTTAAAATTAAGTAATGAGTCTTTTGAAAAGTTGTTTAAATAAATAGTAGATATTCAAGTTCCATATGGTATGTGCAGTTTTCTTGGTTCCAGGGCTACAACTCTGAGCAGCGTCATTTGTGGGTTTGTGGTGTTAGCTGGACAGTCAGCTCCCTCCCCCCCCACCCCCATCCCCCTGGCTGTTTCTCCTTCACATTTTCCTGGTTTCTCTGCTGTCTGTTGTTGAAGCAAAGGGTCAGCTGAGGGACAGGCGGGGAGGGGCAGGGAGGCCAAGAAAGGATGCTTTCCCTCAAAGACTGGTTGTTATTTTATCTTTACAGGTCAAATCTCTAGGTTAATATTCATTCCTTGCATGGCATGGGTGTGGCTTTTCCCTTCCTGTCAGTGCTGGACTCAGCCATGATTTTATTTATTGTTTACAAAGCAAAAACACCATACAATGATCTTTACTCACTACAGGTAATGCACACGAGAGAGGGGTGCAGTCCCAGCGAGAGGCGTCATTGATGAAGCACTCGTGTCGAGTGGATCTTTTTGATGACCCCTGCTACATCAATACGCAGGCTCTTCGAAGCACGCTAGGCCCTGCTGGAAATCAAAGCTCATCTCACCCACTGGGGAGCCCATGGCACCAGGAGAGTAAGTCTCTGCTCTTTGCCTGTATTAGTTTCCTGTGCTGCTGTAACAAATTACCATTAAACTGGGTGTCTTAGAATCTGGAGAGATGTGTTCTGTCACAGTGATGGAGGCCAGAAGTCCTAAATCAAGATGGCAGCTGGGTTGGCTCGGCTCGTCCTGTGGCTCGGGAGGAGAATTGGTTTGATGCCTGTCTCCTAGCTTCTGGTGTTCCTTGAGACATGGCACTCCAATCTCTGCTTCAGTCTTCACTGGCTTTACACCCATGTCTCAAGGCTCCCTTTCCTTTCTCTTACAGGACAGCGCCTTTCCCTTACAGGTGGGCCAGAAATCCAGGAAGATCTCATCTGGTGATCCTTAAATTAATTACATCTGCAAGGACCCCTTTTGCAAATTAGGTCACATTTGCAGGTGCCAGGAGTCGGGACTTGAGCGTATCTTTTGGGTGCCACTGTTTAGTTCACTGTCTCTCATTTTAAAAATGCTATTTCCTTAGCCTCATTTTTCAGGGAGTTAAAAGAATTCTTTCTTATCTCAATCCCTCCCTCATCACAGTTAATATAGGTTAGAACTTTGTAAAGATGTTATGGATTCCAATGTTTGAGAACTTTGATTTTGAATCATCTTTTCAAACATTTTGAATCGACTCCCAATTTTTGCTTTCTGCTGTGTGCTTTTCCTGAGGGAAGGATTGTCAAAGCCAAGAGATCATGTTTGTTTGCATGAGGAACAATGGCCGCTACTTCAGTTCTGTTTAATGATGATGTTAATTTTATTCATTGCAAAAACCTTTAGTAAGTCATCTGTATAGCGCTAAAATAAGATGACATCTTTCTTCAACTGTATACAATGAGTTAAATACAAAAAGACAAACATCATTTTCCCGCCAGATTGCTTTCACGGGTAAGTCTATAAAGAGGAGCATAAATAAATAAAAGCAAAACAAGTCAAAAGCCTATAATCAGCTGAAAAATAAACAAAAAAAAATGCTTTTCATAAAACTGAAGCTTATTGGACTCCGAGATTAACTTGGTGTCAAATTTGGTTCACTCCAAAGATGGAGAACCAGTCACTGAGAAAGTTCTTTCACTAGCCCAGGAAGTAGCTCTAGACTGCCAAGGGTAACTTTTCAGCTAATGTGGCTGCAATAACAGAATGGAATTTGAAAGGAGATTTTGCTGAGGCTGGGCTTCACTAGACCACCGTAACTCGAGAATGAGACAAAAGTTTTCATTACCATCCAGGTGGCAAGTGAGCTATCTTCTTGCAAGTTTTCCAAGATCACTCTTCGCAGTGAAAGAACCCACTTGGGTTCTCTGGAAGCAGACTTTTGAGATGGAGCCCGACATGCAGGATCTTTATTGGGATCAGTACAGGAATGGAGGGGAAGAAAGCAGGCTTGGGCAGAGGGAGAGGTAGAGCAACCAGGCAGGCCTGACAAAACCTCAGCCAACCGTACAGAGAGGATGGGGGCCCATCAGTGTTGTTCCATGTTGGGCCCAAGGGCAGGGCCTTTTAGCCCCATTTATCTCAGGCTTTGGCCGTGGGCCCATGAGGGAGGGCAGGCCATTGGGCAAACAGCTCTGTGCAGCTGAGGGAGACCCTGAAGGGGTCTGGGGCACTTGGGGTACTTGGCCCTTCCTCGAAGGGGGATCTGGGTAGCGTATCTCCATGTCCACCACAGAGGGCATCTTGTGCCATGGATGACGGGATATGCGATGAATTCAGCTTTCTGTAGTGAATTTAACTGTTTAATGTCGAGTAGCCTGTCTGGATAACGTAACACATATTAGAGGGACAGTGTTTTTATTTTTGTCCACACTCCATGGCATGTGGAACTTCCCTGACCAGGGATCAAACCCATGCCTCCTGCATTGGAAGAGTAGAGGCTTAACCCACTGCACCACCAGGGAAGTCCTGTTAGAGGGACAGTGTTTTGAAAAAAGTTTCTGGACCTAAGGTTTTGAAAGTAACTTTATAAGAGAGTACACTCAGTAGCTTCCATTTCATGGACTTATCAAAGTAACAGTGTTTTATTAGAAAATACATTTAGTGAGTGGTCCAAATTAGGTGATCGGGGATATTCTGTCATTTACAGCTCAAGCAAAGAAACCTGGCCTTTTTCATAGGCAGTTCAATAATTTGAAAGGCAAAATTAATCCATAACAACATGCCTATCATTAGTTGAAAGTAAATAAGGTTTGTTCTGTCCAAAATTGTAATGTCAAAATGTGTTTTCATTGATTCCAGTCCCTTTCTCTTCTTCATCCTTTTCCCCTCTCCCTACCTTCGTGGCAACATGTTTAATAATTTAGGTCTTTAGTCCTCTCTCACTCTTTATTTCCATTAGAATTTAATATACCATAGCCCTCCTGGACTTCTTGCTACCTTCCTGAGGTTAATTTCAGTGTATCATCACTCCCCCCAAAAAAATATTTAACTCCAAAAGTATAAATAATGTTGATTTAAGAAAATCTAGTAAGACGGAGTGGGCCTTCCTTGGTAGCTCAGTTGATAAAAGAATCTGCCTATAGTGCAGGAGACCTGAGTTCAATTCCTGGATTGGGAAGAGCCCCTGGAGAAGTAAAGGGCAATCCACTCCAGTATTATTGCCTGGAAAATCCCATGGACAGAGGAACCTGGCGGGCTACAGTCCATGGGGTCACAAGAGTTGGACATGAATTAGCGACTAAACCACCACCACAGTAAGATGGAGTAAGGATAACTTTATACATAATTTTGTGCAGAATGTCTTAAATACAGCTTTTAACATTTCCTCCATAATGTTTCCTCCTGTTTCTTTCCTTCCTTCCTCAAAAATCCTCTTTAGCTTCTTTAGGCATACTTAGCCTTCCTTGCCCAGGTTAGTTACTAATTAGTTCACTAAAACAAAACAAAAACAAATCCAGAGACGAGAACCTATTATATCTTAAAAATGCCTTCAGAGCTCCTCAATTCATCCTGTCATACTGCTGTTGGAAAAGCTCTGACATAATCTTTATTCTGATCAAACATGGCAGAAGGAGATCAGTTTGTACTGAAACTGTTTTATTTTTTATTATTTTCAGTCTTGGCTGCCATAAGAAAAAAATCACTGTTAAATCCTATACTGTAAAAAGGACTGAAGTTGATTTATTTTACCCAATAGCCCCAAAGATAGATGGTAGAGCACTGGTAGAACAGCTTTGCCAACCTCGACACTGGCTTCCATCTCTGGTCTAAGAACTTCGCTTTGGTCTAAGTTCCTCTATCTTTAGTCTAAGAGCTCAGACTCTCACCATCACATCTGTATTCAACCAGTGGGAAGTAAAGAAAGGACATGACCCAGAAGTGGCAGGCATCATTTGTTCTTAACCTGCCATTGGCAGAACTTAGACATGGGGCCATACCTAGCTTCATGTTACTCTAGCTGGGTGGCCATGTGCTCAGCTAAAAATAGGGAATTCCATAATGTAATGAAAGGGAGAATAGATGTTGATACACAATTAACTGTCCCTGCCACAGCACACCTTTCTGCCACTCAAATATCCATGAGCTCTTATTTTCACATAGAACATTTGACCTTGCAAATACAGCAGATAATTACAGTATCCTGCCTAAAGTCTGTGACACGTGGGTGATGTGAAGTCCTCTCAGTCAAGACTGGATGGGGATCCTGTTTGCCAAGTTGTCTCCTCCCTTCCACATCCAGAATTAAAGAATAAGAGGAATAAGGATAGCCACAATAAAAATCCACATTCACAGAAGGGAAGCAAATAAAACACACATCAGTCACTGGTCCATTAAAAAAAAAAAAAAGGTCGCTTCAGTCATGTCCAGCTCTTTGTGACCCTCTGGACCTGTAGCCCACCAGATTCCTCTGTCCATGGGATTCTCCAGGCAAGAATACTGGAGTGGGTTGCCAAGCCCTTCTCCAGGGGATCTTCCCAAACCAGGGATCGAACCCAGGTCTCCTGCATTGCAGACAGAGTCCTGGTAGCTCAGACGGTAAATTACTGGTCCATAGTGATTACCAAATCCTGCCGGGCAGTAATTGTGAAGACTCCCTGAGCTAGGAGTGGAGAAGTAGATTTGCTTGGACTGGTTCAGAAAGATAGAATCTCCATGTTCACTGTCATCTGGGTTGTTGCTGCTGTTATCCTTCTCATGTCCATCTAAAGTAGATGTGGGATAAGGTAAAAGTGCCTTTCTTGGGGTTTCACCACTTGTGCAACTTATTTCCTATTGATGTGGACTTGAGAGATTGGAGTTTGCTTTAGAGGGCAAAAAGCCAGAGACTAAAAGGGGCTGTGATTTCTTTTGCAATGTAACTTCCTTAAAAACTTAGTAGGATTCCACTCTGTCCATTTAGAGTCAATTCCACATGAAATTTCTCATAATACTCCTTCACTGGCCTTTTATTGCCTGAAGGATGCCTTCTCTCTTTCCTGTTATTTGAAATTTCTGTGCTCTTTTTTTCTTGATCAGTTTTGAGATTTATTAATTTAATTGTTCTTTCCAAAGGAATCAGGTTTTATTTATTGTTTTCTGTTTCATTGACTTCCATTTTTATCTTTATCATATCTTCCTTCTACTCTTCTTAAATTTTCTTCTCTTTATCTAGCTTGTACTATGTTTTCTTCTATTGCCTTTGTAGTTTTACTTCCAAATAAATTATTTATTTCACCTAAAATTTATATTTTCTATGAGATACAGGGATCTATCTTAATTTTATCTAAGTAATCTAATTTTCCAAACATTAACTAAACAATCTTCTCTTTTTCTAATGCCACTCTCCATTTTACTAGATTCCTCCTATATATGGGAATCTCCTTCTGGGCGTTTATTCTACTTTTTATATTGGCCCACTTGTTGTTTACCAGTATATTGATTACTATGTATGAATTACTGTGGCTTTGTAATGTATCTTAATAGACATGTAGTTTTTCCTTTGTCTTACATACTGTAAGATAATACCTTTTTTACCATTTCTCCCATCCCTCACTCTCTGCTTCTGGCAGTCATCAATCTGTTTTCTGTTTCTGTGAGTTCTGTTTTTTGGGATTCCACATATAAGTCAGATCACATAGTGTCTGTCTTTCTCTGTGTTATTTCATTTAGCGTAATGCCTTCAAGGTCTTTCTTTGTTGCAGTTGGCAAGACTTCCTTCTTTTTTATGGCTGAATAATGTCCCACTGTGTATTTACTTCATCTGTTCATCTGCCAGTGGAATACTTAGATTATTTCCATGTCTTGGATATTGTAAATAGTGCTGCGGTGCACATGGGGATATAGATATCTCTTTGAGATAATGATTTCATTTCCTTCAGATATATACCAAAAAGTAGAATTGCTAGATCATATGGTAGTTTTCTTAAAAAAATTGTTTTTGAAGAATCTCCATACTGTTTTCCATATGGCTGCATCAGTTTACATTCATTCGCAGCAACAGTGCACAAGGGTTATCTTTTCTCATCAACACTTATCTCTTGTCTTTTTGATGATAGACATTCTAACCAGTGTGAGTTGATATTACATTGTGGTTTTGATTTGCACCTGTGAACTTCCACATGTTCAAGCTGGTTTTAGAAAAGGCAGAGGAACCAGAGATCAAATTGCCACCATCTGATGGATCATCGAAAAAGCAAGAGAGTTCCAGAAAAACATCTATTTCTGCTTTATTGACTATGCCAAAGCCTTTGAATGTGTGGATTACAATAAACTGTGGAAAATTCTGAAAGAGATGGGACTACCAGACCATCTGACCTGTCTCTTGAGAAACCTGTATGCAGGTCAGGAAGCAACAGTTAGAACTGGACATGGAACAACAGGCTGCTTCCAAATAGGAAAAGGAGTACGTCAAGGCTGTATATTGTCACCCTGCTTATTTAACTTATATGCAGAGTACATCATGAGAAATGCTGGGCTGGAAGAAGCACAAGCTGGAATCAAGATTGCTGGGAGAAATATCATTAACCTCAGATATGCAGATGACACCACCCTTATGGCAGAAAGTGAAGAAGAACTAAAGAGCCTCTTGATGAAAGTGAAAGAGGAGAGTGAAAAAGCTGGCTTAAAACTCAACATTCATAAAACTAAGATCATGGCATCTGGTCCCATCACTTCATGGGAAATAGATGGGGAAACAGTGGAAACAGTGTCAGACTTTTATTTTTTGGGGCTCCAAAATCACTGCTGATGGTGATTGCAGCCATGAAATTAAAAGAGGCTTACTCCTTGGAAGGAAGGTTATGGCCAACCTAGATAGCGTATTTAAAAGCAGAGACATTACTTTGCCAACAAAGGTCCATCTAGTCAAGGCTATGGTTTTTCCAGTGGTCATGTATGGATGTGAGAGTTAGACGGTGAAGAAAGCTGAGCACCGAAGAATTGATGCTTTTGAACTGTGGTGTTGGAGAAGACTCTTGAGAGTGCCTTGGACTGCAAGGAGATCCAGCCAGTCCATCCTAAAGGAGATCAATCCTGGGTGTTCATTGGAAGGACTGATGTTGAAGCTGAAACTCCAATACTTTGGCCACCTCATGCGAAGAGTTGACTCACTGGAAAAGACCCTAATGTTGGGAAGGATTGGGGGCAGGAGAAGAAGGGGATGACAGAGGATGAGATGGTTGGATGGCATCACCGACTCGATGGACATGGGTTTGGGTAAACTCCGGGAGTTGGTGATGGACAGGGAGGCCCGGCGTGCTGCGATTCATGGGGTCGCAAAGAGTCGGACATGACTGAGCGACTGAACTGAACTGAATGTTTAGTGATGTTGAACACCTTTACATGTACCTGTTGGCCATTTGTGTGTTTTCTTTGGAAAGATGTCTATTCAGTTTCTCTGCCCATTTTTAAATCAGGTTGTTTATTTTTTGACATTGAGTTGCATGTGTTCATATGTTTTGGATATTAATTCATCAGATAGATGATTTGCAAATTTTTTTCCATTTTGTAGGTTGCCTTTTCTTTGATGGTTTCCTTTACTGTGCAGACTTTTGGTCTGACGTAGTTTCACTTGTTTGGTTTTGTTTTTGTTGCCCTTGTTTTTGGTGTCAAATCCAAACACCATTGCCAAGATTGATGTCAAGGACCTTACCCCTTGTTTTCTTCTCAGAGTTTTATGGTCGCAGGTTTTATGTTCAAGTCTTTAATCCATTTTTTCCTCTTTCTTTTTTACTTTTTAAATTATGAAAGTATGATAACACGTTTACAGGAGACTTGGCAAATATAGAACAAAGTTACATGTAGTTCCACTATATATTACAATTTTTTAAGTAGATAAATTAAGATTTTTAATTGGAGTTTCAATATCAAACTCTCAAAAATTAACAGATTGAATATACAGAAAAGTAGATGGATATGGTAGGCCTGAAAAGCACCATGAACCAATTCAACATAATTAAGATTTATATAACTTTCACACAACAGTAGGATACAAATTCTATTCAAGTTATCATAGAGTATGAACTAGGAGACACTGGAACATATCCAGGGACATAAAACTAGGTGCAAAATTCTTTAATCCATTTTGAGTTGATTATTGTGTATAGTACAAGATAGGCATCCAGTTTCGTTCTTTTGCATGTGGTTGTCCAGTTTTCCCAGCACCATTTATTGAAGAAATTATCCTGTCCCTGTTGTCTGTTCTTGGCTCATTCATTGGAAATTAATTGACCCTGTATGTATAGATTTATTTCTTGTTTCTCTGTTTTGTTTCATTGATATGTATGTCTGTTTTTATGCTAATACCATACTATTTTGGCTACTATATTGCTATTGTTAGTTGCTCAGTTGTGTTTGACTCTCTGTGACCCTGTGGACTGTAGCCTGTCAGGCTCCACTGTCCATGGGATTCTCCAGGCATGAATACTGAAGTGGGTTGCCATTCCCTTCTCCAGGGGATCTTCCAGCTTTGTAATATAGTTTGAAACCAGGACACATGATGCCTTCAGCTTTATCCATCTTTCACAATATTGGTTTGGTTATTTGAGATCTTTTGTGGTGCCATACAAATTTGGGGGATTGTCTATTCTTCTTGTGTGAAAAATCCCACTGAAATTTTGATAAGGATTCTGTTGAATTTGTGTATTGCATTGGGTATCGTGGACATTTTAAAAATATTCTTCTAATTCACGAGCCAGAATTTCTTTCCATTTGTTTGTGTCTTCAGTTTTTTTCATCAATGTCATAGTTTTCAGTGTACAGATCTTTCACTTCCTTGGTTAAATTCATTCTTAAGTATCTTTTTCTTTTAGATGTTATTGTAAATGGGGTTGTTTTCCTAATTTTTCTATCTAATAGTTTATTAGTATATAGTTCAGTTCAGTCTCTCAGTTGTGTGTGACTCTTTGCAACCCCATGAACCGCAGCACGCCAGGCCTCCCTGTCCATCACCAACTCCCGGAGTTTACCCAAACTCATGTCCACTGGGTTGGTGATGCCATCCAACCATCTCATCCTCTGTCGTCCCCTTCTCCTCCTGCCCTCAATCTTTCCCAGCATCAGGGTCTTTTCAAATGAGTCAGCACTTTGCATCACGTGGCCAAAGTATTGGAGTTTCAGCTTCAATATAAGTCCTTCCAATGAACTCCCAGGACTGATCTCCTTTAGGATGGACTGGTTGGATCTCCTTGCAGTCCAAGGGACTCTCAAGAGTCTTCTCCAACACCACAGTTCAAAAGCATCAGTTCTTCGGCACTCAGCTTTCTTTATAGTCCAACGCTCACATCCATACATGACTACTGGTAAAACCATAGCCTTGACTAGACGAACCTTTGTTGGCAAAGTAATGTCTCTGCTTTTTAATATGCTGTCTAGGTTGGTCATAACTTTCCTTCCAAGGAGTAAGCGTCTTTTAATTTCATGGCTGCAATCACCCATCTGCAGTGACTTTGGAGCCCCCCAAAATAAAGTCAGCCACTGCTTCCACTGTTTCCCCATCTATTTCCCATGAAGTGATGGGACTGGATGCCATGATCTTAGTTTTCTGAATGTTGAGCTTTAAGCCAACTTTTTCACTCTCCTCTTTCGCTTTCATCGTGAGGCTCTTTAGTTCTTCTTCACTTTCTGCCATAAGGGTGGTGTCATCTGCATATCTGAGGTTATTGATATTTCTCCCGGCAATCTTGATTCCAGCTTGTGTTTCTTCCAGCCCAGCGTTTGTCATTATATACTCTGCATATAAGTTAAATAAGCAGGGTGACAATATACAGCCTTGACGTACTCCTTTTCCTATTTGGAAGCAGTCTGTTGTTCCATGTCCAGTTCTAACTGTTGCTTCCTGACCTGCATACAGGTTTCTCAGGAGGCAGGTCAGGTGGTCTGGTATTCCCATCTCTTTCAGAATTTTCCACAGTTTGTTGTGATCCACAGAGTCAAAGGCTTTGGCATAGTCAATAAAGCAGAAATAGATGTTTTTCTGGAACTCTCTTGCTTTTTTGATGATCCAGCAGATATTGACAATTTGATCTCTGGTTCCTTTTAGTGTATAGAAACTTTTGTGTGTGAATTTGTATCCTGTAATTTTACTGAATTTGTTTATTCTAGTAGTTTTATTTCTGGTGGAGTTTTTGTTTTCTGTATATAATGTCACCTGCAAATAAGACAGTTTTACATCTTCCTTTCTGATTTGGACTTATATTTTTTTCTTGCCTGATTGCTCTGGTTAGGACATCCAATACCATGTTGAATAAAATTAGTAAAAAGTAGTAAGAATGGGCATCCTTGTTCCTAACCTTACAGGAAAAGCTTTGAGCTTTTTACCATTAAGTATGATATTAGCTATGGACTTAGCATATATGGCCTTTACTATGTTGATGTATGTTGCCTCTATACTGACTTTGTTTCGAGTTTTTTATCAGAATGGATATTGAATTTTGTCAAATGCTTTTTATGGCTCTATTGAGGTGATCATGTGGTTTTTATCTTTCATTTTGTTAATGTGGTGTGTCACATTGATTTGTGAATGTTGAACACTCTTTTTATGAAATAAATCCCACTTGATTGTTTTAATTTATTGTTGGTTTTGGTGTGTTAGTATTTCACTGAGGATTCTTACATCTATGTTCATCAGTGATATTGGCCTGTAATTTTCTGTTCTTGTGGTGTCCTTGTTTGGTTTTGGTATTAGGGGTAATGCTGGCCTTGTAAAATGAGTTTAGAAATGTCCCCTCCTATTTTTTGGATGGGACTGAGAAAAATTGACATTAATTACTCTTTAAATGTTTGGTAGAATTCACTAGTGAAGCCCTCTGGTTGTGGACTTTTTTTGTTGGATGGTTTTGATTAGTTGTTCAGTTTTCTTGCTAGTAATGCCTCTGTTCAAATTTTTTATTTCTTCATGATTCAGGCTTGATGGGTTGTATGCTTTTAGGAATCTATCCATTTTTGTCTAAGTTATCCAATTTGTTGGCATATAATTGTTTAGAGCAGTCTCTTATGACCCTTTGTATTTGAGTGGTATCACTTTTATCCTTTTTCTTTTATAACTTTTAGAAAAGTTATATTTTTAATAAATGTTTGGATGATTGAAATTGTAATAATTTGGGAAACTATGTTAGGAAAATAATGTCCATATCCTCAGGCTGACCCATGATCTATTGCCTCTTTTCAAGATGATATAATGTCTGTTTTTCTTTTGTTTTGTCCTTGTCCGAGAGCACTCCACAATCTCAGAATATACCAAAGCCGTCATGCACTAAGATGTGTGTGCCTAAACACACTGTGTATGAATCTCCCTCACACTCACACAACACTTTATCTCTTGCTTATACAAACACACAGCTACTCATCAGAAGTTCTCTATTATGCCTGAAAGTAGGCAACACTAAGGCCGACTACAAATATTATTCATCAAATCTGGACACATTCCTTCAGCCTTTTTTCTGCTAACAATAGATAGAGCCTGATTGTTTGTAGAGAAGAATATCTTTAGCCATTAGATACAGACTAAAGACATTTTCAAAAAGATATATTCGTGAATACTGTGTTGAAATTGTGGTATGCAGAGAGGTGTTCTTAAATAGGGAAAAACCTATAATATATTAACAGGAGACTGGATTATGTTCACAGGGCACTTGTCTTGTGTAACTAAGTAAAACTTAAAGTCAAGAGGATTTCTCATTTGTGAGACCCTTGCATAAGTGCATATAAACATTCCTTTGCATTTATAAAGAGAAATCAGGCTTCTATGGAAAAGATCCTCTGCACTTAAAAAGACAAAATCTGATTTCTGTGGTTATTTTCCTAGTAAATTTACTATATTAAACATACAACTTTTGGGAATCCCCTAGCAGTCCAGTGGTTAGGACTCTGCCCTTCCACTGCAGGGGGCACGGGTTTGATTATGGTCAGGGAACTAAGATCCTACATGCTGTGCTGCTGCTGCTGCTGCTAAGTCGCTTCAGTCGTGTCCGACTCTGTGCGACCCCACAGACGGCAGCCCACCAGGCTCCACCGTCCCTGGGATTCTCCAGGCAAGAATACTGGAGTGGGTTGCCATTTCCTTCTCCAGTGCATGAAAGGGAAAAGTGAAAGTGAAGTTGCTCAGTCGCGTCCGACTCTTAGCAACCCCATGGACTGTAGCCTACCAGACTCCTCCGTCCATGGGATTTTCCAGGCAAGAGTACTGGAGTGGGGTGCCATTGCCTTCTCCGACATGCTGTGCAGCATGGCCAAAAAAATAAACAGACAATTTTTATCTGGATTCAGACCTAAGAATTTTGTGTTATTGCTTCTGGAGATGTATATCATCCTGATGGCCTTGCTATCTACTTAGGGACCTTTGTAGAGTGGTTGGACCAGTTTTGAAAATGAAAAAAATTTCTCATCTAAGCCAAGGGTCTTAGGGTGTGGTGATTAAGACCCTGGGCTCTGATGATAGATCTCATTTCAAATCCCAGATCCACAACGTATTAGCAGTGTGACTTTGGGTAAGTCATTTAATCTTTTTAAAGATCCATTTTCTTCCTGTCTGATTTTGAGTAGAATATATGTAAAGCATTGAACAGTATCTATCATACTCAATAAATGGGAACTATGTAATAGTTGTTATTACTGTGAGGGCTACCTTAATGTACCTTCTTAATCCCCAGGGCTCTCAACTTTGGATAGCATTTATTCTGTAGAGCTATGAGGCCTTACCTCAGGCCATACCTCCCTGATGTTTTACCTTCTTCTACTTGATCAATTCTGCTTCGTCCAGGCAGGTGAATTACAAAAACAGCAGAGTGGTCATTTAATAGGAATTCTGTGAGCTTTAGCATAGCTTTAAAGTTTTTGGACAGAAGCATCTCAGAAACACATTGGTAATTTGGGTTAAAAAAAAAAGCTAGATGCTAAAAGTGGGCATAGCCCAAGTTACTGTAGGCATTTTCAAAGCATCTGGGAATGTTTTAGAAGTTATCTATAATCCAGGTACAGCATAAACCTCTTTCTCCTTAACATACAGCCCTTGGGACATAAAGAGCCTCTCTCTGCACTTATGAAAGCAGTTCTCATGGGTCAGTTCCATTTCTCATTCGAAAGGAAAACTCCTCCACCTGGGCAAGCCTTTCCCTGTAACAGAAGCCAAAGGCAATGTTTGGATCTACCATTAAGTTAGAGCCCATTGGAAGTTCTGGAAACAAAAACTCCAATTGTTCTAGAAATAGCACTATTTAAAAAGTGCCTGGCACACACTAGGGCCTCAAGTTATATTTTCTGAATGAATGAATGACTGTATGAAAGGATGGATGAGGAGGTAACTTGGTGGTATCTCTGTTTTTTGACTTCAGAGGCACCAGAAACTGTTCAGCCAGGTGCCACGGCCCAGCCTGCCAGCTCACATTCTTTGCCACACATTAAGCAGCAGCTGCGGAATGAAGACTGCTACCATGGCAAGCTGAGCAGGAAAGCGGCAGAGAGCCTTTTGGTGAAGGATGGGGACTTTTTAGTTCGAGAGAGTGCAACATCTCCTGGCCAGTATGTGCTGAGTGGGCTACAGGGAGGCCAGGCAAAACATCTTCTTCTGGTGGATCCTGAAGGCAAGGTATCATTGACCCACACTACAGTTTCACAGTCTTATGACTCAGGTTACCCTGAATGATAGGTCTAAAACCTGATACTGAAGAGTGTTTAAGGTTAAGGGTTTACTTTGTCTTGAACCCTCCAGCTGGAGCAGGAAGTGGTGAATAGAGGATAGTGGAGGAGTTTGAGTGGGAGTCACCCTAGAGGATTACTTCAAGGGCAGCCTCTTTCTGACCTTCTTAATGCAATTCAGTGAGTTAAATGAATACCTACTGGATAGAAGTACAGGGATTCACAGTTAACTTGCTCAGTATCACATAGAGACTTTACTTTCAGGGTGCTTATAATTTCATAAAACAGATGCTTAAATAATTAAGGATAAATAGCATAAGAATGGTTCACCCAAAGCATTATGGTGTTTCTCAGGATAAGAGGGGGTCCTCTGGTTGAGGCTGACTGAAAAGGCTTTTTGCAGGGTCTGACATGTACGATGAACCAGACATCGTACATGAGGCCAGAAAGAGGCCAGACATTTTAAAGGTGGACATTGGGAGCATAGGGAAGGAGTCACAGGAGCAAACAGAGCAGTGAAACACTGTTAAACCAACAGAGGTGTGGCTAGAGCAGAGGGTGCCTGTAGACAGCAATGAGCCAGGACAAGAAAAAGGAACAAAATAGTAAGTCCTTCTCTATAAACAATTACTTTAAACATAAATAGATTAAACTTCCCAAACAAAAGGTACAGAATAGCTGGATGGATAGCGGAATAGACAACATCCAACTATATATATATATATGCTATTTATAGGAGGCTCACTTTAGATTTAAGGACACATATAGACTGAGCGACTGAACTGAACTGAATAGGCTGAAAGTGAAAGGATGGATAAAGATATGCCATGCTAACCCAAAGACAGCAGAGGTGGTCATACTTTTATGAGGCAAATATTTATACAAATAGGGACATGATAGAATGTATCAGAAAGTAACATGACAAAAAAGTTGGTTGTAAATTTGGATTAGGTGACAAGGGTTTACCATTTTCCTAACTGGGAATGACAGTTTCTTTAAAAAGATAATTGGGAATGAGAAAATAGTTTACTAAAGGATACAGAATTGAAAAGTACCTTTACTTTTCTTTGTTCAGCAAGTTATCTCATTCAAGGATATGTCTGTTTTTATCCTGTGGTTGTTTATCCCTTTCAGAAGAACTGTTATGATTTTACCTAAATACATTTGTATTTCCTTTTCAAGGTGAGGACCAAGGATCATGTATTTGATAATGTTGGCCACCTTATCAGATATCACATGGATAATAGTTTGCCAATCATCTCTTCTGGAAGTGAAGTAAGCCTTAAACAACCAGTGAGAAAAGATAATAATCCAGGACTTTCGCATTCCAACAAATGACCACTTGGAAGTACCATCGCACTGATGCTTCAGGAAAGTTCATTTTGTATTAGGACACAGAGATAATTCAAATTTGGTTTCTAGGTACATTAGAGCACAAACTGTGAAGTGTATCTTTCTGAGACCACCATGGACTAGGTCCTTTATAAAACAAAGAACTAACAAAAATTGATCTTCAGAGAGTGAAAATCAGAAAAGGGGAAGAGGCTGTGTCCATTTGAGAAGAAATTATACATATGCACGGATGTCACTTTGTAAGGCCATATTGTGTTGATAACAAGCTAAAAGCACAATTAAAATTTTACATGCTAAAGACAACTTGAATGAACTGCTGGGGCAGCGGTACGTGCCTTTCAACTTGATAATTTGGGGACATTTTCATATTGGGGAAATAAGTTCCAAATGTCTTCATATTCTATGACTATAGAACCATTTGCCAAAAGAGTTTTTCCTTGTTATAAAAATAAGAAGCAATTTGCTTAATAGTTACTGACTTTATTTTCTATTTAGCTGCACTTTCACTGCAATGTTAAAATAAATTTGACATTGAATTTGGACTGTGTCTATGCCAGTGGAATCAAATGAAAGGCCACTGAAAGCACTGGTCTGTTACATTGGCCTCTCCCATTTGCTAGTTAAAAGGTTGGAGCCCAGCTTCTTTGGCCTAGTATTTCTCAATTTTTGCTATTTGGACTGTTTGCATGCAACATATGACAAGCTAAAGAAGCCAAAAGTATCAGTCATTTCTGGTTTCATTGCATTTCTCCCTCCTTCCCTCTCCCCCTCACTCCCCCGACTCCCAAAAAGAGCTCATGAGTGCATGGATTTAAAAAAATGACAAACCAGTTCTTCATGGTCAGTCTCCATATTGGTTTTATTCTTATTTAAAGTACTGAGTTTATTTTAAAGTATGGGGAAATATCCCCTTGATTGGTGGTGACTGACTCATAGTCCCTCATCTACATGTATCCTTAGCACCTTTTCTAGATATGACCAGACAAAATGTACCAGGGAGAAAACACTGAATGAAAAAGTTGAAAGGTTTGCCACATGTTGGCACACTTGGTAAACTGATGAGGTAATGAACCATTGTGTAGGTTAAAGCGCTGGACTTGGTCTCAGTATGACCTTGAGCAAGTTGCTGAATCTGTCTGGACTCCAGAATCCTTGTCTATAAAATGAGGGAGCTGGACTAGGTAAATTCAGAGGTCCATTTTAGCCCTACCATAATATGAGCTTATAAAAAGCAAATTTTCCCTTTTTGGGGGGTTAATGTTGATAACCAGTCTGTATAATTAATCTGGAAACCAGTTTTTTTCCTTTACTCTGTTTCTGTACTCACTGAGATCGTCATTCAGATAGCAGAAATCTGCAGCCTTTCAGTTAAAAACATTGGAACTTTGGAAAAATGTAAGTAATGGTGTTAGAAGTAGATTTGGTTATTTTGAGTAGCAGAAAACAGCTTTGCATATAGAGATATGGCCATTACTTTAGAATTTTTTTTTATCATGAGTTATCTGGACAATTGCCTTAATTCTACTTCACTTTGGCTATGTAGAGAAATCTTTGCAATTGTGAAATATTTGCTAAATTTTAAATAAAATATGAGAAACTTCTTTTGGATAGAAATCATCAGAAATCAAGCACACTGAACTCTAATTATGTGAAGGTTTATGCTTTTATTTCACTTACACTGTCATTGGCTTCTTCGATATGGTGTTTTCTTTTATACAACTAGAAAATGATGTATTTTTCCTCAATTTTGCATACATCATAATTCTTGATTATTTGTCCTTGTAAAGGGGATTAGCATGGGTATAAATCAGTGAAATTTATGGGTGATCTAATTACCTTAACAGGGTTGTGGTCTCATTCTGGTTGAGCAGAGTGATAACTGGGTTGGGTGGCAGGAAAGAGTTCTTGATGCTATTAGATGCAAAGAGTCTGACTGATGTGAGCAGTACACATAGATGATCAGTATTTGACTGTAATGGTATAAGTAGTTAAATGGGCAAATACTGCACTTATAGCAACAGGCACAGTTAAAAGAAAATGAAACAACAAAAGAAGTTTGATTGCATGATATTTAATGTCACACTCTTATCTTCATCTGTCTTAAAGCAGAAATACATTTGCATATAAGTATCTGTAAACAACTTTTCAAAAAAATAAATGATTATTGCTTTATGACAATTGACAGAATATGTCTGATGTTTGGGATTTGGAAAATTTGTCGTTTGTAGAATGTGTCAGGGACCTGACAGGAAACAGATGGCTCACTTAAATTGGGTAGCTGGAGAAAAGTTTAATAAAGGGACTATTTACAAAGGTCTGGGCAGAGTATGGGAAACCACAAGGGAGGAGGCAGTGCTCTTCAGCCAGTGGAGGAGTCAGGGAAGGGAGCAGTAACAGAATCTGGAGAGAGTCCTGTGAAAGGGCTGCCTTTTAGGAGCTGTGGCCTACAGAGGAGGGGCTTTTAACCAGCCCTGGGGACTCCACTGGGAGGAGGCTAAGGGGCACTATACTCTGGGCAAAGGATAGCCTTTCAGCAAATGATGCTGGAGCAACGGTACATCTGTAGGCGTAAGAAAGAACCTCACACTTTATGTAAGTATTAACTCATATGGATTATGGACTTAAATGTAAGATGTAAAACCATGATAACTTTTAGGAAAAAAGAACACAGAGGAAGATCTTCAGGATATGAGTCCTTAGACATGATCCATTAAAGGGAAAACTGTTATGTTGCACTTCATCAAAAGTACAAAGTTTTGCTTTGTGAAAGCTCTGTTAAGAGGATAAAGGACAAGCTATGGACTGGGAGGAAATATTTGCAAACCACATATCTAGAATACGTAAAAAAAACTCAAAAAAGTCAACAGTAAAAATTCTAATTAGAAAATGGGCAAAAAAATGCATAGACATTTCAGTGAAGATACACAGATGACAAGAAGCATGTGAAGTTGCCTTATTTCAGTTGGGCTCATTTCACATGCTAGCAATGTTATGCTCAAAGCTAGGGTTCAGCAGTATGTGAATTGAGAACTTCCAAGGCAATGGCACCCCACTCCAGTACTCTTGCCTGGGAAACCCCATGGACAGAGGAGCCTGGTAGGCTGCAGCCCATGAGGTCGAGAAGAGTCAGACACGACTGAGCGACTTTACTTTCACTTTTCACTTTCATGCACTGGAGGAGGAAATGGCAACCCACTCCAGTATTCTTGCCTGGAGAATCCCAGGGATGGGGGAGCCTGGTGGGCTGCCGTCTATGGGGTCGTACAGAGTCGGACACGACTGAAGCGACTTAGCAGCAGCAGCAGATGTACCTTAGCTAGTTCAATTCAGTTCAGTCGCTCAGTCGTGTCCGACTCTTTGTGACCCCATGAATTGCAGCACGCCAGGCCTCCCTGTCCATCACCAACTCCCGGAGTTTGCCCAAACCCATGTCCATCGAGTCAGTGATGCCATCCAACCATCTCATCCTCTGTCGTCCCCTTCTCCTCCTGCCCCCAATCCTTCCCAGCATTAGGGTCTTTTCCAGTGAGTCAATTCCAATTGACTCATTGACTCATTGACTCACTGACCTTAGCTAGTATGGAAATGCAAATTAAAATCACAATGAGATCTTACTACACACATAACAAAATGAGTAAATGAAAAATAATGACAACACTAAGTGTTGGCTGGGATTAAAAGAAAGTAGGCCACGTGTGCATTCCTGGTGAGAATGTAAAATAGTGCAGCCACTTTGGAAAGCAGTTTGGTAGTTTATTAAAAAACTAAACATGGAACTTACATTCAACCCAATAAATTGTACTCCACGGCATTGGTCATACAGAAATAAAACCTTATGGTCCCACAAAAATTTGTACAGGAATGTTCATAGTAGCTTTGTTTTTAATGACCTACAACTGGAAAAGTCCCAGATGGTCCTTTAATGTATGAATGTTATACAAACTGTCATCCATGGAACAATACTCAATAATGAAAAGGAATGAGATACTGATACACATAACCACTTAGATGATCTGCAGAGATTTAGGTAGAGCAAGAAAAAACTAATCCCCAAAAGTTAAGTACCATAGAGTTACATTTACATAACATTCTTGAAATGTCTTTATAAAAGTGTAGAAATGGAGTCAGTAGGAGAGAGGGAAGTGGGCATAGTTGGAAAAGGCAACATGAGGGATCCTTGTGTGATGGAATTGTTTTGAACCTTGATTTTAACAGTGTGATATCTTGGCTGTCTTATTATACTACTGTTCTGTGAGATACTATCATTGGTGGAAGCTGGATAAAGCTTATAGGAGATCTCCCTGTATTATTTCTTGCAATTGCATATGAATCTATGATTTTCTCAAAAAGTTTAAGTAAAAAAAAATAGTTTGGGAGTAAAAGATATGGCAAGAGATTGTAGGAAAATTGCCACTTTAACCCTTGGCCATTTCACTGAATATACTGAATCCATAGAACATAGTGGTTGGATCATCTTGGTAGTCCTAGGTCCCATCATTCTAGGACTGGGAGGGGTCATTTGGCTGAGCTGCATGAGACCACCTCCATTTCCTACTCAAATGTAAATGTTTGATATCTTCTCCAGAGACACATTAATAAGATCAAAGAATGGCAAACATAGACCGTCGAGAACCCCTCAGATCTGTTGAGCCATTTCTGTGTGTTTTGCTCCTGACTGCCTGCACAAATGACTCTGTTCATTCTAAGGAAAACCGCAGGCTAGGCAAGCTGCTTTGAGTTACCCAGAGCCTGAAGTGCCTGTGGGCTTCCTCTTCCCTTCCCTGGTGCAGGAGCAGAAAAACTCAGCCAATTACCCCATCCTGATTATACGCTAGAGCTCCCGAGGGGGTCAGGCTGGGGCAAGCACTACTCCTGAAAGCACACCCCTGCCTGGCTTCTTCCCCTTCCCTGTCCAGCTTCCTCAGTCCCTAATTACTTTCTCTGGGAGGCCCTTCCTTAGTAAATCATTTGCACTCAAACTTTCATCCCAAAGTTTACTTCTGGGAACCTGACCTAATATAGAAAAATATCAAATAACTTTAAATTTGTATCCCATTACTGGACAATAATGTCTAAGTGCTCAAATACATTAACATTTTCAATAAATCCTATAATTTCTTATAAATGGTATCATTATATTGCATTTTGTTAACATCCATTGAACATGTTATGTAAGCATATAAAACACCACTTTTATAATCTTGTTTTCGTACTTCTTTTTAATCTATGAGTTCTGAGTGGGCATGAAACTCAGGGGAACACTGTTCAAACTCTATATGGCCCAAGCTTGCTCAAGTCAAAAGATATTTTAAGGTTCAGATTATCACAGAACCAAGGAATAGATGAGCTGTCAGGCTTCACAAAGCGCAGGAACTAGGCAGATCCATGGCTCTGAGTGGCAGAAATTCATGATCGTCAGTCTGAGTTTGCACTATATACGTGACACAGCTATGGAAGTGCCATATTTCCCGTAAAATACAGAAAGTGTAGTAAAAATCTGCTTCTCTTGAAGCAGATTTACAAACTTGACTCAGTTTCATGGAGTTTTATTTCTGTTGTCTGGGAAGGAAGTATGATTGGCTCAGCTTGGGTCTGGTGCTCACCTTTGACCCAGTCAGGTATGGCCAGGTCTTGGAGTGGTAGGGAGGTAATAGTGGCTGAGGGCAGGTGTAGATTCTGTGATAAACTGCTTAATAAGGAAAGATTAATGGATGCTCAAAAAATACTCTTGAATATATAATACTGCAAATAAAAATCTGATATTCCTCAAATAACCCTGTTGAATAGTGTTTCTACATTTTAAAAGCTCTTTCACACAATCTTATTTCATTCTTGTTACAATTCTGCAAAGTAGATATTATCACTTCTATTTTCAAATAAGACCTTTGAGGCACAGCAGGATTAAATAGTGGACAAAAGCTAGTAGGTAGGAGAGCTGAAACCTGAACTTGGATTTTCTTTAAGTTCAGTGCTCTTTTGAGGAGAGCACTCCTTATTACAGGATGGCGTTACTTTGACCTGATAGCTCTGACACCAAAGAGAAGGTAGGAAATAGGGAGGAATGATGGCTTAGCTGCACCTTCCTAAATGATCTGAATCAGAGGGACCACATCACAACAGTCATTTCCCCTTGAAATGTAAAGGAGTTTGGTAGAGATAGTTCCTCCCAGCTCACAGGTGTGTCAAAATGCAAGGCATTTGACCCAACATTTGACACAAAACATCCAACATTCTATAAATAATCTTTGAACCATTCAAGGCCCCTGGAAGTTTTCTCTTTCATCACATTTGTCTTTATTACCCCAGAATGCCTCTGTGTGCTTGTGTTTCTCTGGACATGTTAAATGCATTCCTTGTGCCTTACCACACCTTACCTCTGTAGCATGCCTTTTCTGTTTCTCCACACTTTACACTTTTCTTTTGGCTATCTTATTTCAGACTATTTCCCCAGTCTTACATTTAAATACAAGAATCTTTTATTTGTACTGACTACTGGGAGTTGGTGATGGACAGGGAGGCCTGGCATGCTGCGGCTCATGGGGTTGCAAAGAGTTGGACACGACTGAGCAACTGAACTCAACCCTTCCTATTGCAACCACTCTTGCTAATCAACTTGCCTGTTAATACTTCCTCTTATTCCAGGAACTTTCCCTGAGAGATCCTGCCTTATATGCTTACTTTCCCCCAGAATTAGTACTATCTATTCATATTGCATGTAGTAAACTACTTTTTTGTATATTATCACTGGTCTTTTTATGTAAGCATCTTGCACCTCAGAGTATGGAGGGGGGCTGGGGTCATGCCTCCCACTTTATGTTCAAGCATCTAGACCAAGAATTAAACATGATAGACAGTCAGGAAAATAGTGTTGATTATAATATGTCCATGCACGTGTCCGTGCTAAGTCGCCTTATTTGTGTCTGACTCTGTGTGACCCTTTGGACTACAGCCCATCAGTCTCCTCGGTCCATGGGGTTTTCTAGGCAGGTATACTGGAGTGGGTTGCCATGCCCTCCTTCAGGGGATCTTCCTGACCCAGGGATCCAACCTTCATCTCTTAACGACTCTGGCATTGGCAGGCGGGTTCTTTACCACTAGTGCCACCTGGGAAACCCATAATATGTCCATAACTCCACTCAAATCCATTTTTAGAGGCAAGGGGCTCTGACTTATTCTTTGTTTTTCATCTTTTGTGATTTAAGTGCTTAAGTTTCACTTTTATATATAGTGATGAGATCTGGATTTTGGGATAAAGGAGTTGGATTCAAATTCTGTCTCTGTTTCACATGAACTGTGTAATATTGAACAAGTCACTTAATTATTATTATTTTTGGGGTCAGTTTCTTCTACTGTTAAATGGTATCCTAAAACATGTACTAGCCCCTCACAGGATTGTTGTGAGGTAAAGTGAGTTAGTATCTGTAAAAGAAGTTGCCAATGCGTAAAGCACTGTGTAAGGGATAATAGACACTGTCTCTTCATGTGCTTCCTCTCCCTTAACATCTTTTTTTCCTTCCATCTAAGAAACAGCTATTTATGGACAGGGATCACTTAGCATTCTTGCTGTAACATTTCATCTTAACCCTTAACTTGGGACATTCCAAGCACCTTGCTGATGGACTGTGGTGAGACGTGGAAAGCCCATAAGCCTGGTTCTTACACACCTTGGCTCAAGTTTCGACAACTGCCATTTACCTGAATGCCTTTTATTTGCTTTTTCTGAAACAAAAAACCTTCATTTTATTTGTTCATTCATCTACTCATTAATCAAATTTGTTTTGATTGCCTACCAGGGGCCACAAAGCAAAGCAGTGCCTTTAGATATTGTTGGACTTAGTGAAACAATCACATAGCAACTGACTATAGTAGATAGTAAGGATTATAGTAAGAGATGTACACTGTGTGCAGAGTGGAGAAAGATAATTTCTACCAAGGAAGGGAAGTGTGTGTCATGAAAGGCTTCAGAGGAGGTACTCCTCTATCTTGAAGACTGAGTAGGGGGGGAAGTGGGCAACTCAGTAGAGGTGAAAGAAATAAGCAAAACAATACCACTCTGGGAATCAGGGGCAGCCTGAACAGAGATTTCACTCACCTGTTGCTATGGATTAAGTGCCTATTATTGCCAGACCCTTATGCTTGGGTTACAGGGGTCAGTATAGGCATCCAGGGGTGGAATGGTGGAGGTAGCAAAAGGCAGCTAGTCAGGTTATGAGCAACCTTTCACAGACCTTTTACTCCATACTAGTATATATGGGAAAGGGTTAAAATGATGTGTGAGTCTGCTGCTATCCAGCTCCCTCCTTGATAATTCACTGGAACCATTTACCCCAGGAGGTTAGATATAGTAGAAAGCTTTACCACACACTGGGCTGCACGGTTTTAACAGGTTAAGAATTGAAAGAGACACATGTACCCTACTGTTCATCGCAGTACTGTTTACAATAGCTAGGAAATGGAAGCAACCTAGATGTCCATAGGCAGATGAATGGATAAGAAAACTGTGGTACATATACACAATGGAATATTACTCAGCTATTAAAAAGAATGCATTTGAATCAGTTCTAATGAGGTGGATGAAACTGGAACCTATTATATAGAGTGAAGTCAGAAAGAAAAACACCAATACAGTATATTAACGCATATATATAGAATTTACAAAGATGGTAACAATGACCCTATATGCGAGACAGCAAAAGAGACACAGATGTAATGAACAGACTTTTGGACTCTGTGAGAGAAAGCGAGGGTGGGATGATTGGAGAGAATAGCATTGAAACATGTATATTACCACATGTGAAATAGATCGCCAGTCCAGGTTCTATGGATGAGACAGAGTGCTCAGGGCCCGTGCACTGGGATGACCCTGAGGGATGGGATTGGGGGTGGGGGGGTTCAGGATGGGGAACACATGTACACCCATGGCTGATTCGTGTCAATGTATGGCAAAAACCACTACAATATTGTAATTAGCCTCCAATTAAAATAAATAAAAAAAAGAAAAGAACAGGTTAACAGGGATACCTGGCGTGCTGCAGTCCACGGGGTCGCAGAGTCAGACACGACTTGGCGACTGAACAACAATATCTAAGTGACAAGAACATTCACAGTCAAGGAAATTCAGGTAGTAAATAAACATGTGGAAAATATGTCATTTCATCAGTAATTAAAGAAACACATTCAAACAAGGCGGGACCTAGTAAGCAAGAAGACTCAGGCTGTTAAGGTGATGGGGAAGCAGGCACCCATCGCCTTAGAGAATCGGGTAAATACGAAATCTCTAAGGTTGGGGAAAGTGAGGGATTCTGTGTGTTGCGACTGAGAACTGGAATTCAGGCGTGGGGAGCGTAGTGGGCGCGAGACACTGCACCAGATGGTGAAGTGAGGGGCAAGGAGTTGGGGCGAGACCGGTTCCTCCGCGCCAATGAAGGCCAGGTGCTTGGGCTTCTCTATAAGGAGTTGGGGGCGAGACTGGTTCCTCCGCGCCAATGAAGGTCAGGTGCTTGGGCTTCTCTAAGTAACTGATAAACCCGCCCTTTCTAGAGTCAACACTTTCGTAATTGGCTCAGGGATTCACCAATAGATACACAGGAGGAACTTCCCGCCACCTCTGGCGCCCGCTTTTAAACAGCCGTGTAGTATTTGCAACTGCGGGCGGACTTCTCAATCTAGCTTGAAAAAGGCGGAGACTTCCGCTTCTATGCCCCGCCCCTAGCCGGCAAAGCTCCGCCCACCAGGCACAAGTCTAGACTGCAATTGAAGGAGGCGGCTGCTCCTCAATGGCCTCGGGGCTCAGTGGGTTCGGTTGTGAGTAGGAAGACGCTAGAGGGTTAGAGCCCGGGTAAGGGATTTGCTAGAAGGTGGTGTTCCTCGGCAGCTTGAGTGTCACCGCTGTGACAGCATCCGTGGCCTCCGGTGAGTTTCCCTTCTTGGCTGGGTTTGGGGCTGGGGTAGGAGGAGGTGCGGGGTCCTCCCGGAGGACTTATCTCCTCCCTCCCCAAATCCCGGGGTGGTGGATTGCTTGCGGGTGGCGGGGCTCCGCCTTTGACTTTGAAGTGTTAGCCAGATCTCAAGTTCCTACTTAGGAGTGACGTTTGGGAAGCATCCTCGCCTCCTCCAGACTGCTAGGGTAACCCTGAGACCCTGCCCTGGGGACCCTCGCCGTGGTTACCCGGCGATGTGCCTGGCTCACAGTGGGTGCTCTGTACACGTGTGTTGACCGAGTGCAGGGGACCTGACAGCCCAGGCCAGCAGCCCCAGGCATCCTGGGCTCCGTGGTCCTTCGGTCTCGCAGTACCTGTTTGTTGTGCCATAGTTGAAGCCAAACGGAGTTCCTTGGTAAGGACTTGGCTTATTCTTCGTTCAGCCTGTGGGTTCCTACTCGCAGCATCCTCTGGGCACCCTGAATGTATTTGTTCAAGCTGTTGTTCTTAGTACTGATCACAGGTTATTGTCATTTGCCTTTATGTCTGTTTTCTTTCCTTACACTAAGTCCTAATGAACTTTGTAATCTTGAACAGTGCTTCAAGAAATTGCTGAATGAATAAAACAGGCCTCCTAAGCCTAGTATGTTGCAAATCTGAAACAGACAAATGTTCTCTGGCTGTTTCCATTCTTGAAAGGAAGCTAGCTTATAAGCAAGTAAGTAGCATTTCCTACCCCCTAGGGCACTTAAAAATCACTTTTGTGGCACGTAGCCTTTTCTGTCTTACAGCTGTGAACTTGAGTCTAATTTAACCTGAATTTTGCCATATCCTTCACAATGCGAGACAATGTATATGCACTTCCTACATGTGAATGCATTCAACTAAATGAGTTGAAATTGAAGCCATAAGAAAAGTACAAGAAATAAAGACAGAGTGACTAAATTCATGAAGGAACAGGATTGGGTGGGTGCATCTTGAAGAAAGTGTTATTTTTATCCCAGAAAAAGTTGCATTATTTGAAGGACGGTTTCACACACAGGGCACACTCACCTTTTCTCAGATATACTGAATGCTGTCTAACATCTTTTGTAGCTGGCAGACTTGTATTCATCAGTAACATGTTATATAAAAAACAAAACTAAAATGTATTGATTGACACACAGTATAGGGCACTTTACATACACAAATCTTGTGGATCCTCATAACCAATCTTTGAAATAGTACAGTTTTTATTAACTAAAACCCTATTTTATTAATGAAGAAGTGGAACCAGTTGTGCAAGTTTGCACAGCTGATAAGCAGGCGAGCCAAAACCTAGCCCCTGGTTGCTTGAATGAGTGCCCTCTTTCTAAACCACTTACAGCCGTGTTGTGTCCTTTAAGATCTATTTCTAATCTAAAGCCTTTCTTTTGTGAAACTTCTTTCAGCCTTCTTTTCTTCTTAGGCATAGTTAATTTGTGCTGTGTACTTTCTCTATTACAGGATTTGTTGTAATTCCCAGGAGAAGGAAATGGCAACCCATTCCCGTGTTCTTGCCTGGGGAATTATGGACAGAGGAGCCTGGTGGGTTACAGTCCATGGGGCTGCAGAGTCCGTCGTGACTTAGGGACTAAACAGCAACAGCAGCATTATAATAATTATTTATTTCTATCATTGTTTCCCTAAGGGACTGTGAGCTTCCCATGGCTGATGTGATGTTTTAGATACATCTGGGCTATATAACCTGGCAGACAAAAACCTGGTAAAATTTTTATTGAAATAATGAATCTGTATAGAGCAATGTTCATTCAACAAATACTGGTTGTTTGGACTTAGAGACTGTCATAGAGAGTGAAATAAGTCAGAAAGAGAAAAGCAAATGTTGTATATTAGTGCATAAATGGGGAATCTGAAAAAACTGGTATAATTGATCTTATTTACAAAGCCAAAATAGAAACACAGATATAGAGAACAAACCTATGGATATCAAGAGGAAAAGGGGGTGGGGGTGGGATGAATTAGGAGATTCAGATTTGACATATGTATAAAATAGATAACTAATGAGAACCTACTGAATAGCACAGGAAAGGCTACTGAGTGCTCTGTGGTGACCTAAATGGGAAGGGGAAAAAAAGGGAGAGATATATATATATCTGATGCACTGATTTCACACTGTAGTTCAGTCAGTTCAGTTGCTCAGTTCGTGTCCAACTCTGTGACCCCATGGACTGCAGCACGCCAGGCTTCCTGGTCCATCACCAACTCCCAGAGCCTACTCAAACTCATGTCCATAGAGTCGGTGATGCCATCCAACCATCTCATCCTCTGTCGTCCCCTTCTCCTCCCACCTTCAATCTTTCCCAGCATCAGGGTCTTTTCCAGTGAGTCAGTTCTTCGCATCAGGTGGCCAGAGTATTGGAGTTTCAGCTTTAGCATCAGTCCTTCCAATGAATATTCAGGACTGATCTCCTTTAGGATGGACTGGTTGGATCTCCTTGCAGTCCAAGGGACTCTCAAGAGTCTTCTCCAACACCACAGTTCAAAAGCATCAATTCTTCAGCACTCAGCTTTCTTCACAGTCCAACTCTCACATCCATACATAAGTACTGGAAAAACCATAGCTATGACTAGACGGATGTTTGTTGGCACAGTAATGTCTCTGCTTTTTAGCAACTATATTCCAATAAAAATTAAAATAATACAAAAAGTTACTTATAAAACAAAAGTGTTGGTTGTGTGCCTCACTTGTGCAAAGTGTGGGGGAGATACATTTTAATAATTCTGCCTTTAGAGTGCCTATAAGATGAGGCAAAAACTGCTGCTTTTGCTTTTTAATGTTTCATGCAATTAAACATCCATTGATCTTTGTCATTGCAAGGAGAGAAAAGAAAACAACCAGGGACAACAAAATGAGTACTAAATGGGACATATGACAGAACAGTCTTGGTAATAGGTTCAGAAAAGAAGTTATCTAAGAAGAAAGCATTAACCAGCTTGCTACTAAAAAAAATAGTACTGTATACTTACTCTGCATCTTGGTTTTTTAAAATGATTAATATATAGAGATGTACTTCATTATTTTTACTAGTGACACACTATTGCCAAATTTATTCAGAAGTACTTTTACTAGGGCAAATGCTCTTTTTGATATATTGATAGTTTTCAAGATGGTGTCCCCAGTTCACACTTTAATCAGCAATTCATGAGGATGCCTGTTTCCTATAAAATAGTCACCACTAGGTTTTATCGAAGTTTTCTGATTTAGTGGTTGAGTATCATATTTCATCAGCTGTCCATTTTAAACTGAGTTGTTTGATTTCTTTTTTGTCTGTGCTGGGCCTTCGTTGCTATGCACGGGCTTTCTCTAGTCCTGGGGGCTCCTCTTGTTGCAGAGCGCAGGCTTCAGTAGTTGTGGCACATGGGTTTAGTTGCTTGGCAGCATGTGGGATTTTCCTGGACCAGGGATTGAACCCATGTGCCCTGCTTTGGCAGGCAGATCCTTATCCACTGTACCACCAGGGAATTCCTTCTTCTCATTTCTTTGTGAGAACTGTATTTTAGTACTTTGTCTTACATTTTGCAAGTATTTTTCTCATTATTGTTTTACCTTTATATATATATATAATATATATTAACATGTTTGACTTGCTAATGATTATTTTTGCTACATACAATTTTTTTTTTTTGTGGTTAAGCTTCTGTCAAATTTTTCCTCTTTATGGCTTCTGAATTTATTATCTTGCTTTTTTTTTATTAAAGCAACTTCTTTTATTTTTCTGAATATTAAGCCTCTGATAGAAGTAATTAGTATACGATTAATATGCAGAAGAAATGCATTAGCTTTTATTTTACATTTTAATTAAAACACGAATTATCTTTTTAGTCACTTTTTTTTTTAATGCCAAAGTAAGTTTATCAAATATACTTTTATGTCTAAAACAGTTTCTTATGGTCTCTTGACAGTTTGCACTTTTCAGAAGGAAAGCTAATTTGTACCTTTTCTTCCCGAGTGGAGAGAGATTTTGTTCTTTCACTTAGTTTCAGAAATTTCTTCTTTATGATATGGTTTGGATTTAAAACACCATTCAAAAAAAGACAGTTGTGTCTTTTACATTTTCTTCACTTGGAAATACCTTGTAGAATTCACTGTTATCTATTACTATTTGAGAAAAAGTAGTTATTATTTTTTTTTTAAATAGCTATGTTTAGCAACAGGCTCTTGTAAATCTCAATGTTCTTTTTCAGTATTCAACAGGAGTTGATGGCAGGTTAGTGAAGGGTCAAAAACAAAAACCCTCTCTCCATTTACCTAATAAAAGAGAAGTTAATCCAAATTTTGTATTCTGGCTTTAAGTATAAAATTCAGGAAAAGGTGGAAAATCTCATAAAAGTTAGAAGCAGGAAAGATTATTCAGTCTTTAAGGTCCAGCTTAACTGCATTTCTTTTAAGGTGCCAGGATTTAAAGGGGGTTGTATTTTCATTATCTATAATATTTCATTGTCTGTTATCTATAATATTTCTCCTGTCTTTAGTGAACTTGATGTTCAGCTGAAGTAGTGAAAATCCCTGGAGACATGAGCTTGCATGCGTGTGTTCCCCTCAGCGTTTCAGCTGCATTCCGGCCTCTTCACCATAGTCAGGTCTCCGTCTGCTGCTGGTATACAGAGGGGTCTTGTAGCCGCTGAGTGGAGACAAGGTTTAGATTCCCCAAGTCTCTATCCTCCCTCTCAGTGAAGAAGGGTGCGTGTCCCTTCCTCCGGTTGCCCTGGCACAGGAGCAGGTCTAGTCTAAGAAGCAGAGGCTGGATGGGTTTGTTGACGTGAGGAGTTTGAATTCCTAAAGTTGAAATGAATGGGGTGGTTGTAGGGACCAGAGGAGAGGAGTAAAGAAGTTGAACCACAAATTAGAGCTTGGCCAAGAAACACAGTTCAGTCCTTGAAAAACAAACAAAATTTGACTTATGGGAATTATCAGCATTGAAATTTGTATTTGTGTTCATCTGTAAAATCATATTTCATCTATTCTAATTGCACATTTTCTTTTCACGTTTTTTTTAAAGGCTGCTCCCCACGGCTGACAGGATCCTAGTTCCTTGACCAGGAATTGAACCTAGGTCACAGCAGTGAAAGCACTGAGTCCTCACCCCTGGACTGCCAGAGAGTTCCCTTCTTTTCACATTTTAACATCTGCAGAGTTGGACCTCATTTTAAAATGAATGACTTGTCATAATTTAATCGGCCACATCTTTTTCTTAGCAGTACAAATGAAGCTGTGTTACACAGTCAAGGGCACCTTCAATCTGATGAAGTGGAATAGCTTTTGCTGTAGAGCTACATAAAAGTAGCTTACATGGCTTATATAAAAGTTTGTGATCTTAGTCCTCAACTGTTAACATGCAGGAGCTAAGTTCTTCATGGTAAAATGTGTTTGGATTGCTGGGTCTCTGCTTCTCATTTCGCTTCCAATTTAATGACAGTTTAGAGCCTGAAAAGGGCAGTCCATGAGCTGTGGCCCAGGCTCACATCAAAGTGCATTTCACTGGCGCACACAGGAGTGGACTGAATAGAGGGCAGTATTAGGCCGTGTAATTGATGACACCTGCCTGCTTTTTTGTCAGGATTCTTTGGAGCTTTGAAATTCTGCGTAGTTTCTGTGGAGTGTCAGGATCCCTAAGTATTATTTAAGCCATCAGCCGTCTTTTGACCGTAAGTACTTGAAAACCCATCTCCTGCTGCCGCAGCAGTGACCATTCTCCAGGGAACACTTGCTGTTGCTTTTGGACAGTGGTATAGCTTCACATCCTTCACTGATGTTTTTCCTGAGTACTTTTTGCTAGAACCTGATTTGATCAAGCTTAAGAGCAGGACATTTAACACATTTTTGTTGTGTGCTCTGTGGAGTTTGCCAGGTTGTAAATGCATTTTTTGGGTAGCAGTCATTAATACAGCATATAGTGGCTCTCTTTCTGAAAAACATGACATTTGTATTGGTGATATTCAGAAGATGAAATAAGAACTTCCCTGGTGGTCCAGTGGTTAAGGTTCCATGCTCCCACTGCAGGGGGCTCGGGTTCGATCCCTGGTCAGGGAACTAGATGCCACATGCCACAGCTAGCACAGCCAAATAAATATTTAAAAAAGAATGAAAGCAAATTGTGGTGGATGCTACCTGTGTCATATTTAATACATCAAGTTGAAACTTTGAGTGTATTCTTAAAATTTTTATGTTTGGGCATATTTGTGGTTTATTATTATTTTTGTGTGTGGACAAAAATCTTACTGTTTTGAGTTACACTTTCCAGACCACAAGAAAGGTCTAGTCATAGGTTTATTAGCTTTTGGCATTTTTGCGTCTGTTTGTGCATTTCTGTTATAATACCTGTTTTCTGTGAATCATGATTTAATTTGTAAGAACGTTCTTTATATTGATATTTGGGATACTGATCACTTGTCATGCGCGAGTTACATACAGCTTCTCCCCGGCTGCACCTGTCTTTTGTGTATGGCATCTCTTATGTAGTTTGCTCTGCAGTAGTTTTTGTGGGCTGTTTAAAAACTAAGCATCTTTTTGTTCCTGCAGGAGGACCATGTCACTAGACTTTGGCAGTGTGGCCCTGCAGACACAAAATGAAGACGAAGAATTTGACAAAGAAGACTATGAAAGGGAGAAAGAGGTAAGTTACTCAGAAGAAGAATTCTAAGCCCAATCTTAGACAATTTTATATTCTAACCCAAATTATATCATTTTGTGTCATTTCAAAGGATTTATAGTTCTTCTTTTCCTCTACCCTGAAACTTGATTGGCATTTTAAACGATAGATGAGTGGAATACTTCCTTTTTATGAGAAAAGAATAAAACACAATTGTGTATGATGCCATCAGTTAAATGGTTAGATTCTTTAAGATCTTTTCATTTAGGGGGTAGTGATTGATCTTGGAGGCAGAGATATACTTGCACGGGCAAGTCCAGCAAAGTTCTTTGCCTCAGGTATTCCACGTCTTAGTGGAGGCAGATGAGAAACAAGCGAACAAAGTAATTTGTGTGAGTAATAATTTAGCACTGATAAATGATAGGGAAACAAAATATAGTGATATTAAGGCAACCAGCTAGGAACTGGTTGGGGAAGGTCCCTTGGAGGAGGAAATGTTTGAGCTGAGCCTTGAGTCATGAGATGAAGCAGAGATACTGAAGCCCAGGAGTACTCGAGGCCAAGACACAAATGTTAAGCCTGGAAACTGAGAAGAGAAACCTCCATATCTGTGAAATAGCCAGAAGGCTGTGGTGTTGGGATTGTGTGAGCAAGGGGTTAGTGGTGGAGGCAGGTGAAGAGGTGCCAGATCATGGGATGTCATGGGAAGATGTTTGTACTTTTTCTAGGAGCAGTGGGAAGCCAGTGGAGGATTTTAAGCAGGGAAGTGATGTCTGATTATATATTTGAAAGATCTTTCTGAATGCTGTGTTGGGCGAATACATTTAAGGAGAAAAGGAATAAGAGAAGGAGATTCTATTATTTGTGTGTGTGTTTAGTGGAATTCTTGGCCCAGTAGTAATAGTAGCAGCCGGTGGGAATCAGTTTGATTATGACTGTTTTTAGTTTGAGTCAGATTTCTTGATTGACTATAGCAGGTTTTTGTACTGAATGTTGATATGACCCATTTTCTTTTTTTCTTTCAAGTGTTTTTAAAATATTTTATTCATTATACTTGACTTACAATGTTGTGTTAGTTTCAGGTGTACAGCAAAGTGATTCATTTATCTTTTTAGATACTTAGATTCTTTTTTTAGATTCTTTTTTAGACTCTTTTTCATTGTAGGTTATTATAAGATATTGAATATAGTTCCCTGTGTTATACAAGAGGCCCCTGTTTGGTTATTGCTTTTATATATAGTAGGGTATATATGTTAATCCCAAACTCCTAATTTATTCCTCCTCACTTTTCCCCTTTGGTAAACATAAGTTTGTTTATTATGTCTGGGGTCTGTTTCTGTTTTGTAAGTTCCTTTGCATCATTTTTTTAGATTCTACATATAAGCGATATTATGTTTGTCTTTTACCATCTGACATGCTTCACTTAGTATGATAATCTCTGGGTCCATCCATGTTGTTGCAAATGGCATTATTTCATTCTTTTTTATGGCTAATATTCCATTGTGTATATATACCATTGTGTAAATCTTCTTTAACCATTCATCTGTCGGTGGACACTTAGATTGCTTCCATGATATGACCCATTTCCCAATACGTAAAATAATCATTTTTAGTAGTTACCATGGACCGTTTATATTAATTGGAAGCAATGAACGGGGTCAGTTGCCCACATGGCTGGCAATAGCATTAGGGTAGAGACAAAGCTGGCAGCTTGGTGGATTTTGTCTATAGACATGTATTGTTTTTTTGCACAGTGTTTTTGAAAAATTGAATCTAAATTTAAAGATTGGAAAATTTCATGTAGCCGTCCAGAGTATCTGGCCTGTCTTGAAATAGGCCACATGTGGCCTGTTTCTGCACACAGTAGTAGGCGGGCTGGAGCTGAGCAGTGGCTCTCCCATTCCAGCTGGCCATGGTCCCCCCACCCCAACCCCCAAAGAAGACAAAACAAAACATGGACTTGTGCCCTTGAACCCACTAGCTTCAGTCTTGTAAATTCTCTGCCAAGTCACTGAGGGCATTGGAGTTTGTGACCCTTGCCAGGGTTTACAGATTTTGATAGGGGCCTTCACAACTATTGTTGTGGCAGAGATTGAGGGGTTGAGGGTTTTCTGTTACTTTTTGAACTCACAGCATGAGGTTTTCATAACCTTGATGGCCTTGGGTAGTTCACTGGAATTTAGCTACTGGGGTTCTTGAGAGGATCAGTTTGAATGTGGTATTGATTAAGGAGACAGTTAATTCTAGATGATATAGAAGATAGCCATTGGGATCATTCTTTGATAGATTATGTGCTAGAGTAGGGAATTTCCAGAGGAAAAGGTGATCTTAAGAGGTTAAGTATTTGAGAGTGATTGTTTCTAGCACAGTAGAAGAAAATAGCTAGCTAACTGTGACTCTACCATGATTACTATGGATAATAAATGTTATCCAAATGTTAATAAAAAGTGTTTCATATTTATTAATAAGTATTTTACCTTTTTAAAAAATAGCTTCAAGGGAAGAAGTGAGATCAGAAGTTAGAATTTCAGCAATAAAATTCAGAGTTTTTCTAAAAATTCAGCCATGTATATATTTTGTCATCAGTTGGTCAATTCAGTTGCTCAGTCGTATCTGACTCTTTGTGACCTCATGGGCTGCAGCACGCCAGGCTTCCCTGTCCACCAACTCCCAGAGCCTACTCAAACTCATGTCCATCGTGTTGGTAATGCCATCCAGCCATATCATCCTCTGTCATCCCCTTCTCCTCCCACCTTCAATCTTTTCCAGCATCAGAGTCTTTTCCAATGAGTCAGTTCTTCGCATCAGGTGGCCAAAGTATTGAAGTTTCAGCTTTAGCATCAGTCCTTCCAATGAATATTCAGGACAGATTTCCTTTAGGATGGACTGGTTGGATCTTCTTGCAGTCCAGGTGACTCTCAAGAGTCTTCTCCAGCACCACAGTTCAAAAGCATCAATTCTTCAGCGCTCAACTTTCTTTATGGTCCAGCTCTCACATCCATACATGATACTGGAAAAACCATAGCTTTGGCTAGATGGACCTTTGTTGGCAAAGTAATGTCTCTGCTTTTTAGTATGTCTAGGTTTGTCATAGCTTTTCTTCCAAGTGGCAAGCATCTTTTAATTTCATGGCTGCAATCATCATCTACAGTGATTTTGGAGCCCCCCCCAAATAAAGTCTGTTACTGTTTCCATTGTTTCCCCATATATTTGCCATGAAATGATGGCACTGGATGCCATGATCTTTAGTTTTTGACTGTTGAGTTTTAAGCCAGCTTTTTCACTCTCCTCTTTCACTTTCATCAAGAGGCTCTTTAGTTCTTTGCTTTCTGCCATAAGGGTGGTATCATCTGGGTATCTGAGGTTATTGACATTTCTCCTTGCAATCTTGATTCCAGCTTGTGCTTCATCCAGCCTGGCATTTCACATGATGTACTCTGCATATAAGTTAAATAAGCAGTTAATATAAGTTAATTAAACAACAAATGTAACAATGATTTTGCAAAACATTTTCCATCTAAAGTCACTATATAATTTCATCATGGAATATTACAGAAATATAGTTGTTGCCGTTGTTGTCATTGTGGTTGCTGAAAGCCCCAAAGTTGCTGGTAAAGCCACATGTGGTTTAAGGTAGATTGTCATTTTGCTGGAGCTGGCGTGTAATTTCTGCAGTGTCACCAGAAGTAGTTCTGTGATTGTTGTTTGGTTGTTCTGTGGCTCAGTGGTAGAGGATCCACCTGCTGTGCAGGAGATGTGGATTCAATCCCTGGGTTGGGAAGATCCCCTGGGGAAGGGAATGGCAACCCACTGCAGTATTCTTGCCTGGAGAATCCCCATGGACAGAAGAGCCTGGTGGGCTACAGCCCATGGGGTTGCAAAGAGTCAGACACGACTGAGCGACTGTCACTCACACATGTATGTATTTTGGAGCTGGTGGTTTGGGGTGGAAGGAATTAGTGATTTGTGCTTATCAAGATAATACTTGCTGATGATCATTCACTTAGTGATGATATATTCAAAACCTGGAAAATGATCTTGAGTAGAAAGATAAGTAGTTTGAGTAGCAGATGGCAGACAGAAACTTGTACTGGGAATACAGATTTGAGTCCGTCTTAGTTTTTATACTGGCGCTTCTCTAGGAGAACAGTAAGCTCAGTTGAGCTTGGAATGGTGTAGTTTAAAGACTGTTTCCATCGCAAAGCCTTTTTTCTACTTTTAACTGCCTTGTTTGATTACTAATGGATATGTTTTGTCTCCACTAGGGGGAGTTGTAAAGCTAGCATTTGTTTGCATTTTATTTTCTTTGATTTATTTAGTGAAATTTTCTTGTCATCACCTAATAAAGCAAAGAAACAAATAGTGGAGTGTTCATATTGTATTTTTTTTGTTGTTCATATTACATTTTGTTTTCCTTTAGCAATTTCTTACACTTTATCTGGGACTTTCCTGGTGACTCAGTGGTAAAGAATCTGCCTGCCAACGCAGGAGACCTGGATTCAGTCCCTGGGTCGAGAAGATCCCCTGGAGAAGGAAATGGCAACCCACTCCGTAGGACTGCCTGGGAAATCCCATGGACAGAGGAGCCTGGCAGGCTGCAGTCCATAGTGGCACAAAAGAGTCAGACACGACTTAGCGACTAAACAACAACAAATACTTGATCTAGATGGTGCCTTTGAAATGTTTCCCATAATATAGAGGTATTTTTTCAGGAACTGTCACAATGGGAACAAAAACACTGAACTCTGACCGACTGACGCTTACTTGTACACAAACAGGTAGGACTGTGTCTTCCAGCGGCCAGCTGAATGTCACGTGGAAGAAGACAGGAGTGGGAGAGATTCAGGTTCCCCTGCCGGCCCAGGGGCTGTAGCTCTTGCTGTCGTGGGCGTGTCCTTCACCTGCTCTCGGCCTCGCCGTGCTCACCTTTAGAAGGAGAGATTTGGCTTGGAGGGTCTCCAGTGTTCCTTCCAGGCCTAAAGTTCTATTATGTCTCGCTTGCAGTGTTGCTGATATTTGTCTAATAAATGTTGCCATGTTTCTTTTACAGATGTGTGACAATCTAGGCAAAGTCTTCCCCACCAAGATTATAAAATTTGTTTTAACTAATGAAAAGGATTTAAAAAATTTTTTTGCACGTATTGTAATTCATAGACTAAAGCTCTAGCTGCCAAGTTATTTGGCCCTTTGTCAGTCCCATATTGGGCCTTTTCAGGGATGCTTTTATTAATAACTTGGCTCTGAGGCTAAGATGAAGATTCTACTTAGTGTGTATCCATGAAAACATTATTTCACAATTCATATTTAAAAGTATCAGAGTTGGTTCATCAGTGTACTTGCTGGGCACCTTGTTCAGAAGGCAGATGATTGCTGGCCACTCCATTTGCTGCTGTCCTCTGGGGAGAAGATGTATTATGTGCTTTGTAATCTGAGAACTCTTGCTTTCATGAATATCAAGGATTATGACTCTGAAGACAGTCTGTTTAGTTAATTTAAGCTGAAGAATCTTTAAGAAAAGGTTTACATGTTCCTTGTTTTACATTCCCCTTGAACTAGGCTTTTTGACTGTTCCATGTAGATTATTGTAAAAGCGTTTTGTTGCTAAGGGTCTTTGAGTAAAATGCCCTCAAAGAATTTTTTTTCTTTATTTTTTCAGGAACAAACACATGAGCTAGTAAAGGGAGAGGAGTTTATAGACTAGTTTAAAATGCATTTCAGTAGGGGTCTTAGCAATGCAAATTATCTTTTTTCTAGGGAAAGTATCTCTTTAATTATTAAACTCAGTTGATAATTCAATCATACCCCACCAAGAGGATTGCATTTGCAACCAAAAGACAGTATTACTTCCAAATTTGGAAGTAATGAGGGGAATTACATCTTGCCATTTATAAGGATTGTTATATTTTTTCTTGAATCTGTATTTTGTAGTTGGGTGGATCTTTAATGAGGAAATTTTATAGTTTCTAAAATTTTCTATTTGGTAACATGCATAAGTTGATATGATAATTTTGTGTTTTATGGCACAAGGTTCAAAAGCAAAATCGATTTGACAGTTGTATGAGGAAGGTACCCTTTGATCCCAGGAATGGAAGCCTGGGGCAGGTGGTATTTTGTTTCTGAATGGCCTTATTAGGAGGAGGAAGCTCATTTAACCTCTCTCTGTCCTCAAAGTTATGGAGCCAAGGAATATAGCCCAGCTACAACAAAGATCCTGAGAAATTTTTTGAAGGTGAATGAAATGATTTAAAAATGTTAGTACATTTTGTACAATATTTTCTAAAACACTAAATGCAGTAGGGATGTTTTGCTACTTGACAAGTTTACCTGTGGATCCAGAAGCATTTTGAGGAACTTAATTGCTTATGCTCAAATTAATTTTCCTCCATGGATGCCAGTTTTGTTAATTTTGTGGTGTCGCAAAGAAAGCTGTAAGAACTGCTTGATTATTGTGTAGCTTTTTCTATCTTAATGGGAGGGGTTGTAAATTGTACTGTTTAGATGTTCCTATTAAGGTTTTTCTGAATTATATAAGGCTGTGTACTTGAACCTCACTGAAGGTGTAGAAGAAAATGTTTTTTCTTTATAGGAGTCCTTATTTGATGTAAGTATAAAACATTGATTTTATTCCCTGTGTTATATGTGGGTAGAGTCTTTTTCCTTAAAGTTCTCATAGGTGCTTTTTTTCTCTTTGTGAATTTTGTCTTTGTAAAATCACCTTGCCAGTTTTCTCTTGAGTCCTATTGTGTATCCTACTATATTGATGTGTTCTGTTTTAGTGTTCATTGTTCTTTATATCTTTAGTTCAACTCTGATATGGCTAATTCACAAAATGATTTTCCAGTTACCTCTGTGAGTAGGTGGCCGATAAGTCAAGGTCCTGGTTGTTAATATCAGTTTCATCAAGATAACTTTTCATTGGAATAGAATATTTTTCTCTTACTTCATTTTTAGAGAAACCAATGTATTGAGAACACCTTCAAACAAATAATTCACCCAGTGTTAGAAATATGTATGTGGGTGAAGAAGTGTCCCCCTTCCCCACCTCACATACGCCATTCCATTCCCAAGTTTGACTTCACCAAAACTCTGTTAACAGTTGGGGCATTCTGTCCAGACATTTCTTAGGATAGTTTTATTTAACTTTTACCATATGCATTTTAAGAACATCTTTTAAATTGTAAATGTAATACTCAGATATGTTTTCTAGCTACACTTCATTTCTTTCATTCTAATGGCAGAGAAATAGGGGAAAAAAAACCTGCCATAGACTAAGCAGCATCTCATTTTTTTCTTCCGGATTTTTATAGAGTATTTAATATCTTCAATATTGATTTATTACATAGTTTTACAGGATTGATTTATATACTGTGGAGGAACTCGGTCAATTTGCTAATAATCTAACTGGTTCAATTCAGTTCAGTTCAGTCGCTCAGTCGTGTCCGACTCTTTGCGACCCCATGAACCGCAGCACGCTAGGCCTCCCTGTCCATCACAAACTCCCGGAGTCCACCCAAACCCATGTCCATTGAGTCGATGATGCCATCCAGCCATCTCATCCTCTGTCGTCCCTTTCTCCTCCTGCCCTCAATCTTTCCCAGCATCAGGGTCTTTTCAAATGAGTCAGCTCTTCGCATGATGTGGCCAAAGTATTGGAGTTTCAGCTTCAACATCAGTCCTTCCAATGAACAGCCAGGACTGATCTCCTTTAGGATGGACTGGTTGGATCTCCTTGCAGTCCAAGGGACTCTCGAGTCTTCTCCAACACCACAGTTCAAAGGCATCAATGCTTCAGCGCTCAGCTTTCTTTATAGTCCAACTCTCACATCCATACATGACCACTGGAAAAACCATAGCCTTGACTAGACGAACCTTTGTTGGCAAAGTAATGTCTCTGCTTTTTAATACGCTGTCTAGGTTGTTCATAACTTTCCTTCCAAGGAGTAAGCATCTTTTAATTTCATGGCTGCAGTTACCATCTGCAGTGATTTTGGAGCCCATAAAAATAAAGTCAGCCTTTGTTTCCACTGTTTGCCTATCTATCTGCCATGAAGTGATGGGGCTGGATGCCATAAACTTAAGTTTTCTGAATGTTGAGCTTTAAGCCAACTTTTTCACTCTCCTCTTTCACTTTCATCAAGAGGCTCTTTAGTTCTTCTTCACTTTCTGCCATAAGGGTGGTGTCATCTGCATATCTGAGGTTATTGATATTTCTCTCAGCATTTTTAATTCCAGCTTGTGCTTCCTCCAGCCCAGCGTTTCTCATGATGTACTCTGCATAGAAGTTAAATAAGCAGGGTGACAATATACAGCCTTGACGTACTCTTTTCCTATTTGGAACCAGTCTGTTGTTCCATGTCCAGTTCTAACTGTTGCTTCCTGACCTGCATACAGGTTTCTCAAGAGGCAGGTCAGGTGGTTTGGTATGCCCATCTCTGTCAGAATTTTCCACAGTTTATTGTGATCCACACAGTCAAAGGCTTTGGCATAGTCAATAAAGCAGTGGTAGGATGTTGGCAATTTGATCTCTGGTTCCTCTGCCTTTTCTGAAGCTAACTGGTGCTTAGGTTTAAAGAGAAGTCATTATAAGCAGTCCTTTGACCCTTTAGTAACATAATATTTGAATCTTCTTTTTTTTTTCCTGAAAAAGAAACAACTTCATTGAGGTATAATTTAGGTTCCATATTTAAATTGTACAGTTCAATGACCTTTTAAGAAAAGTTTATTTTTAAATGTACAACAAGCTCCAAGACAACACTTCATTCTAGATATGGGTGGCAATAGATGTTATGGCAGGGAACCCAGATGCTTAAACAGGAATGGAATTGAGGATCACTTCAATGACCTTCATTAAACTTACCTAGTTGTGCAACCATCACCACAGTCAAGTTCTGTAACATTTTTATCTCCCCAATAAGATTCCTCTTACTAATTAACAGTTAGTGATGATTCCCATTCTTATCCCTATGGTCAGTAGCTCAGTCATATCCTATTTGTGACCACATGGATTCCTCTGTCTATGGAATTTTCTAGGCAAGAATACTGGAGTAGGTTGCCATTTCCTTCTCCATGAATCTTCTGATTATTACAAATTTTAAGTTGCTATATTGGGATTTGAAGACATTTACAGATATTGAAAGTCAACAAATTAGACAATTCATTTGTCTCTTTGTCACAGTTTATCTTGAAACTTGAGTGAATTTATCTCGTTGTTATAAGGCAAAATGCTAAAGATGTGATTTTTCTGGAAAAAAATTGGAGAGCAAAATCATGTGCTTTTATGTCAGTTTTAGTTATACTTTTGAGAGTACTGTATCTATAAAAACCTGAATCTTACAGCCTTCTTTCTACTCAGCTTTTTATAAGAACCAAGCATTGTGTATCTTTTCATCATTGGAATTGGATGGCTCTCTAGTAATTAGTCACTCTCCAAGAGGTTTCCATCATATTATTGGAGCTTCTAAGGGCTTTCAAGGCCACCTGCTGTTGCTGCTGTTACCACCACCTGGGTACAGTGCATTTGGCCACTCAGATTCCCTGGAGGGTGTCTGATTGCCAAGTCCTCCAGGTCTGATTACTGGTAGAATAGGATTCTGAGACTCACATCTGCCCCCCCGGATAACATGATACAGTGATCGTGCCATTATTATGACCTGCTGTGTTTGCCTAAAGAAGTTTTAAAAGCTTTCCTGCTGTACATGTACCTGAATCTAAGATCTCTAGAGAAAGATAAAGCCTTGCAATATAAATCCTGATATTTATGTGTTCCCCTTCCCCCAGGTGAACTGACAAACATAATTCCTGTGGAATTTAAGACCTTTATTGCATAGAGAAATTAGGAAATTCTTTGACTTCTACAGTCAAAATCACTGGAGCCAAGGCAACTTTGGTTTTGCATCTTGGGTCTAAGCCAGTGTTGTATTGACGCTGACCTTCCTGTCTCAGTTGCAGCAGTTACTCACAGATCTGCCTCACGATATGCTGGATGATGACCTGTCTTCCCCGGAACTTCACTATTCAGACTGCAGCGAGGATGGCAGAGAGGAAGAGTAAGGACCGGAAACCCCTTGCATTTGTATATCACAATGCTTTGAGTTTTTTTCTTTAGATACTCTGCAGGCAATAATAACAGATATGATTGTAAAATTGTAGACTACTTCTTAATCCTTTAGGTAACATTTGGAGGGCACCCATGTTAAAATCTTGAGATTCTCTATGGTGTCTCTGTCCAAATAGATGATAAGCTCTAATTTAAAATACTGATTTTTCTCAAGCACACATCATTCTGAGCAATTGGAGATGAACTGGACTGAGCATCAAGTCCTGCCTAAACCTCCAAATGTAAATGTAAGTATCTGGCATGAACTTGACTTTGAGGGTGGGAATAGATCTTAGTACTTTTCTCTTACTCTTGTTATCTAATAGGCCTATAATGAGATTCGGGATATATGTATTGGAGAGAAAAGTGTCAATGGCTGGGAAGAGAATCAAAGTAGAACTGAAGACCAACATCCTGTCTACCATCCTGAAGGAGGTGGAGATGAAGGTGGAAGTGGTTATAGTCCTCCGAGTAAATATGAACAGACTGATTTATATCACCTTCCTGAAAACTTTAGGCCATATACCAACAGTCAGAAGCAGGGATTTAATAGCCAACCAACCAATGTAATTACGTTTTCAGATACTCAAAGGAATCATTTTCAGGTATTGTAAAAACTTGACTTTCAAGAAATTTGTGCATGTGTGTACACACATTTGCTGTGTGTGTGTGATTAAGAAATGTTTGTGAAAAGTACAGTAGTAACATTTAAGTACAAATAATGCTGAGGGTGCATTTATTCAGTCTCATGCTGAATTAGTCGTGCAGTTTTCTGTTTACAGTCTAATTAAATCATCTTAAATGAGAATTTTAAAATAGAGACTTCGTGGAAATAATTAAACATTAAAAGTTAGGTCTGTCAAAGAATAGCCACCTTTGTCTACTGAGTTTTCTGGCTTCTACCATTAACCCTGCTCCGGTGAGAAGCTATGTTCAGGTACTCTGATAGAGTTTAAAAGTGGTTAATCACCTACATGACACCAGACAGTTACCTTGATGATATAGCTCATCACCCTTATCACAGATTTTGCTTCAAATACTTCAAAGCCTATATCTGTTGTGATGATACAGCAGTAGACATGATGAATGTTAAGGAAAGAAATACTTTCCCCCTCTGCCTCTGGAGAGTTTGATGAATAAGACCTTAGGATATAGTTAGCTGCTTCTTAGATTTTCTCAATGACTATGAATGCCTCATTTCACTAATAGATATTCTGTGTTACCTGATGGCAGGATAATTTTTGGTCGTTTTAAGGTGGTCATTTCCCCTTACTTCCCCTTACTTACTTATTTCCCCTTACTTCCCTTACTTCTCTATAAAACGTTATTCATCCCACAAAAGTTGCTGAGTATTTGTTACATATGAGTCACTGTGTTACATGTTATTGCATAGATGTGTTTTCATGACGTTTGCATCATCTAAATTATTCTTAAATGTTTATACACAATCTCACTGGAATTCTTGAGTGTTGTTTATGAAATTGGCTCTATTATATGCTCAGAAGTACAACTAAAATGTGTGAAATTACATATTTCAGGCTTTCTATGAACTTTGCTAAGTAACAGTAAGTGCTATTTTTAAGTGGAGATGTATGTATAAAATTTGTAATCGTACCACTGTTAAGTTTTATAACAAGTTGTCTAATTCAGATAATTTTTTAAGAAAAGAGCAAATCCTAATTGTCAATTTTGTCTTTCACCTTGTAATAGCAATTTGGTATGTCACAAGGTCCTAGTTGTCAACCTTTGGAATCATATAAAGTGACGTATAAACCTTTTCAGTCTTCTGCCCAGAATAATGGCTCACCAGCTCAGGACATTGCAGAAAGTGACACATTTGAAGGCCTGCAACAGCAATTTTTAGGAGCTAATGAAAGTAGGTATCGAGTTTAAATTTCTTAACCTCCTATTTGGAGAACTTTGAGCACTGGGAGCGTGTTCAAGAATTATGATTTTAAGTAAGATAATGAAATTTTTTGAAAAGAGTCCAATTTTTAAAGTTATATCCTGAAGTTTGAATAAGCTGACATGAAGTCTAAAATTGACTTCAAATATCATGTTGTTGAGGGGTAAGTTTGCGTGGGGATGTAGATAAAGTGAGACTGGCCATGAGTTCACAGTTGTTGAATCTAGGTGATGGTTTCATGGGGTTCATTGTGCTCTTTTCTTTACCTTCTTATATATTTGAAGTTTCCCTTAATGAAAAATTGAAAAGAAATTTTCTCAGTCATTCTATTTGGTTAAGACTTAATTAACTTCATATAGCATATCTTTCTTAACAGAAGTCTAAACTGGAAAATGAAATGTAGTTTTCTTTTCAATCTTAGATTTTTTTCATTATATAGAAATGTAATTTAGTAACTCAACCATTATCAATAAAAGTGCTACTAGGGAATTTTGAGGAGATCCAAACATTCAAAACTAAAAACCAAACTTGACTAATCTGAATCTTTGTTTTCATACATCCAACTTTTGTCATCCTACTCTCTGGCATGTGAAATAACTTCTAGTTATTGCTGAAGAGCCAGTGTGATTCTAGAATGTGAACACAAGTGTTTTCTTGGTATTACATTTAAGAAGGTGGGGGGAAAGTCATATCAGATATTCTGGTTTCCTGGGCTGCATGCACCAAAGAGAAGACTCAACCCTAGTGCCCTAACTTCATGGTGCTGCTTCCATCTTATGCTCAGGCTATAGGATAGTTGCAAAGAACACCTTTTGCCCTAATGAGCTGACAGTGAATATGTCGGCAACCTCTCTCTGTTCCTAAGTTTTTGTGGAATGAAGAGATGAGGAGGTGGACAGTGTGTGTCGCATAACTCTGGGGTTAAGTAAATAGACATCACAACGGTGGCCTGACACCTCGATGTTATTCTTTCAGTTCTGCTGTGTTCGGTTACCTTTGTATTGCCTGGTCGTTTTGCATATATCACTTTCATCACTCCCTTAACAATCTGCATTTTTATCCAGTTGATTCATTTTTTGTTAGTTACACATTTGCCTAAATTTGATATCTGAAAGTTAATTAACTTAATAGTAGTGCTGAATTTAGTGATTATAGGTTCTTAGTAACAGTAGTTTAAAAAAATGAGTTTGAAGAGAGGTGTGGCTTGTAGATTGTGTTTATTCCTGGATTAGCCATGTTCTAAGGACCAAGAGAAGTTTGACTTGTAACATGAGTTTTCAGCCTTCAGCTGGGGGTTTCAACCATATCTCTTTTAAAAAAAGAAGATTGTTTTATTTGTTAGCAAATGGAGCCTGGTGGGCTGCCGTCTACGGGGTCGCACAGAGTCGAACACGACTGAAGCAACTTAGCAGCAGCAGCATTGTTCTCATAGGAAAATATTCGTCATTGTGTAGTTGAAAGATAATCCTTCTTCTGTGAATCACTTTTTTCTTTTTCTCCCCCAGTGATTTTTAAGTGGTCCTTAAAATGACTTTATTTCTGAAAGAAGACCTCAAAATTTTTTATTAATCTATTCTTTAACTTATTAATTCAGCAGTTATTTGCCAGTACAAATGAATTCATTCTTGCTTAAAATAAAATATTTTGAGAAGGATGTCTAGAAATTTTCTTTGAAAATGGTTTTATAGAAGCCGATGTACTTTTATTTTTCAACTTAATGAGAGCTTGGAGCTCTATTCCATTGTTATTGGTATGTACTTATTTTTCATTAGCCCAAATGGTAGTGATTCAGAGGTATGCATTAATTAATGACTTTTCAGACTTTCCTGGCAGTGACCACAGTAAGAAGTACATTTTTTTTTTTTTTTTGCATTGTGATGAGGTCTACAATATTTATATAAATATTGTATAAATAAGTTTCAAATAGTAATACTTATTTATGCTACATGATACACTCTGATCATATTCTGTCTTGTTATTACCAAACCAAAATTTGGATCTTCTTGCCTGCTTGCAATCACAAAGGGTCCGCCCACCTCAGCTTAAACAAGTGCAGCATTTATGATAAGGCGCTGTAAGAGAAGTCCTGGACAGCTGATGCTTATTAGATTGGCTTTACTGCGTGGGGGTGAGCAGACCCAAACTTCAGGTGAAATCTTATGCTTTTACAAAGTCTTTCATTCCCAAGCAAAGAAAATAGATTATTCAACTTCAGGTTCTTAACAAAGCTAAAGAGAGACAACTGGACAGTTTAGTTGAAAAGTTAAATGAAAGTGAACGTCAAATTAGATATCTGAATCATCAGCTTCTGATAACCAAAGGTAAGAAAACAACTGTTTGGTGCTGTCGTGTTTGAGGTCTGTAGAGCTAGATAGCTTGTTTCCAGTAACCTCGTTTTAAATATGAAGCATAGAGATTTGATGCACTTGATGAAGGGCTCACGGTGAATCAGTCAGAACAAAACAAAAATCCAGGGCTTTGGACACATTGCCTTGGACTTCTTTCCAGAACATACATTTTGAGGTCCTCATTTTTTTCCCCTTCTTTCTATTCTGTTAGACTAATAGAATCAGTGAACATTATATAAATATGCTGATAGCATTCCATCTTAAAAAGCTGTCGATTCCTTATGTAGTTTACCTTGGATAAAGTATTCCAGTTCCCAGAGAGACTTGTGTTTAGTTTGCAGTACTTTTTCTGAGCCTATGAATTAGCATAACATTTCAATCCAAGTAAGAGTTAGTGATCCTGAACTGCTTTGAGAGTGCCAAGGAGAAAATGTGGTCATCTCTGGGAGAAGCAGAGTATAAACACAGATTTCAGATTAAAATTGCTCACTCTTTGTGCTTTCTGTAGTTTCAGTCAGTATTGAACTCTCATTTGTAGAATAATTTTGTGACTGAACTCCAGCTTATTTCAAACTTAATTGATAGTGAAAAGATCTTTTTGTAATGCTCATGAAATTTATTTTTGAGAGAAGAACTTGTGAACTGTTACAGTAAAGTATGTGGGAAGAATTAAAGAGTAGGTGAATTTAAGAGGTCATTGAAAGTATGTATAAAAAGTAATTTTTCCTCAGATTGTTTCTTTGATCAGCAGGGGCTTGTCATATCTATGCAACAGATATTGAAATGATTTTTTTAGGGGATCTTTTGGTTCCTAAAGGGATACAATAAGATTTTTGAAGAGAGTGGTTGCTGTTCTGTAGAAAAAAATTTTTTGATGTCACTCACATTCTTTTTTTGAAGCTTTTGTAATTTTCTCCAAATCAAGTGAAGTTCATTATCTGAACTGAATTAAATGCAGCAACATTTATATATGATAAAGATCTGATATTTGATAGATTGTGGCAATTAGTATTCCTCTGCAATAACATATTACTTATATATAATTTTTTAATGTTCTAGATGAAAAGGATGGTTTGTCCCTCAGCCTTCGAGAATCACAGAAACTCTTTCAGAATGGAAAAGAAAGAGAAATACAGCTTGAAGCACAAATAAAAGCACTGGAGACCCAAATACAAGCATTAAAAGTCAGTGAAGAACAGGTAAATATTTGATCTTCATTATTTACAGTAAAAAGTTGTTGATTACAATGAAATGTTAGTTGCTTAATGTTTTGTATTGTGGGACTAAATTTAGAAAAACTTTGAAGTTTACACATGCTTCTCCCATAAGTCAGTCTACATTTCTTTCCCTTTCCTTGGAGGAATGGGTCTCCCATTCACCTAGTCATCTATCCACCAGAAATCTGGAGGAGAGCTGAGCTTCTGTGTTCCTTTGTCTAGTCAGCCACTACGTTGTGCCGAGTCTCCTCATTTCTGTCCACACGTCCGTAGTTCAGTATTTTACCGTCTTTTGCAGAAGTCTCATATGTAGTCTCTAATCTTTTACCCCTTCTCTTCTTTCATCTGGCCATCTGAGTAATCTTTCTGAAGCACAGTTCTAGTTATGTCTTTCCCTTAATCAAAGTCTTTCAATGACCCTGCTTTATTCGTGGGATGAAATAGGGTGTCAGGATGACCATCTGATCCTTGCCTTTCTCTTCTCTCAGTCTTAAACTCAATAGTCTGTCTGTTTTTATGTACTCATACGTGCTGTTTCCTATCACTGGAATGCCCTCTCCTCAGCACATTGCTATTTGATTAACAAGCCCCTGCTGAAGGCTTTTCTTTTCCTAAGTCTTCCCGTTTTCTTTCTCAAGTCAGATGATCACATCTGTTATAACAGACCTAGAATAATCTTGAAGGCCAGAATGGGGTGCCCTCACCTTAGTAACCTCACCACATAAGCCCAGAGCCTGGTACATTATAGGTGGTCAGTACATGGTAAGTGAGTTATGGTGTTCATAATTGACCTAACCTCTGAATTTTTTTTTCTTAACATATTTCTCTTTCCCTGCTCTGATACTATCACAAGTATAGTTTTATTTTGTGTTTTGAAATCTGATAAACAAGGGCTACCCTTACAATTCTTAAAATATTTGTTAGCTCTTTTTTACACTTTTCCTTCTAGATCTTGCAAATCAACTTCCCATGCTTTATAAAAAGTCTTGTTGTTATTTTGATTAGTGAAGCATTGTGTTTACCATTTTACGGATGGTTAACCAAGTCTTGGCGAGGTCACATTACTTTTCCAGGATTACAAAGCTGGTTACTGACAAAGCATCAGAAACTAAATTTTCTGACCCCAACAGACTAGCCTTTGAAGTGGAGGCACATTCTTTGATTAATGAGAAGGGTGGCCATTTGATCATGGGAAATAGTCACAAGTCATTGGTAGCCACGCCTGGCAGTGAATGATTCATGTAATGCTGTTTTGGTGGTTACAAACAAAAGTGACTTGGTTCTAGATGAGATTTGTGGCTTAGTTCTGAGGATGGAAGAGTTTAAACAATGTTGTCTCATGTCTGGTTCCTTCTCAGCCTTCAGTTCTTAGCTAAAAACAGAGAGGACTTCCCATCCGCCTTACATCTAAAGTAGTCTATTGCTTCTCATTCCCACTGCCCTCTATTGTGCCATATTTTATCACTCTGTTTTAAAACCATCTGAAATTATCTCATCTGTTTACTTATTATTGTCTGTCCCTTTTCACCAGAAAGTAATAAGACTTTGGGCCTTGGCTGTCTTGTCATCCTGTCCATAAGTGCTTGGAACCCTGCCTGGCACGAAGTGTCCACATCATTTACTGAACAAATGATGATGTCTTAAGTAGTTTAAGTGGTGTTGGGATAAATAGGCAATCTCTGGAATAGAATGAAGAAGCGACCTCATTTGAAATTTTTCATTTGTATGTGTAATGTAGACTTATCATTATTTAAAATTTTTTGAAAAATGATAGTTATTAAAGAGTTGCTTTTATGTCATAATCTACATAATCTTTTAGTAATCTTTTTATAAGTTAGAACTTGTATTTATAAAAAATAAAATAGTATAAAATTAAATTAAAAATTAAAATTAAATAAATTAAAAAAAACAACAGAACCACCAAGTACATTCATTTTCTATTGCTGCTTTAACAAATCCCCACAGGCTTAGTGGCTTAAAACAGCACAAATTTATTACCTTACAGACAGAAAGTCAGAAATCTGACATGGCTGTCATCGGGCTAAAATCAAGGTGTCAGTAGATCTGTGTTGCTTTCTGGAGACCTAGGGGAGAATCCCCTTTTTTGCTTTTTCCAGCTTCTAGAGGCCCCCTGCGTTCCTTGGTGTATGGTCCATTTTCATTTTCAGAGCTGGCAGTCACGATTCTGACTTTTTTTGCCTCAGTTTTCCTCATTAAAGGGCCCTTCTGGATACAGTGGGTCCACCCTGGTAATCCAAGACAGTCTCCTTATTTGAGGTCATCTGGTTAGCAACTTTAATCCAGTCACAACCTTAATTTCCTGTTGTCATGTGGCAGAACATATTCACAAGTTTCAGGAATTAGAACATGGACATCTTGTGTGAGTTGTCAGTAAACCTGCTATACAATTACTTCTCCACAACCATACAGTTACAGTTTAAAAAGCTTCCTTTTTAGTACGTGACCACGGAGAGTTTTCATCAGTGTTTCCAGCAGCAGTCGTCTTTAACCTCCCTTCTACCTCCCCATCCCACCCCTCATGTCTGATTCATGCTGCTCTTTGGCAGAAACCAACACAATTCTGTAAAGCAATTATCTTTCAATTAAAAAATAAATTTAAAATTAAAAAAAAAAGTTTTCATTTTTCCATGACCTAACAATTGGACTTCCCTCCAACACTTGGAGCACAGAGCGATGCAAACAGCACTGAGATGGGTGTAGAAGCAGCAGACTCCTTGCCTGGAACCCACATTGCCATCATGTTGTGCAAAATCTTCTCTCTCTTTCCTCAGACACTTCCAGATTATTTTTCTCTGTGAATAACAATTCCAGCAACCATGGGCCTGGTGGATCCCAGCTAGGGAACTAGAGCCACCATGGGGAAACCTTTCTTCTCTTTGTTCTTGTTCTTGTTTAGTCACTCAGTCATGTCTGACTCTCTGCAACCCCACGGACTGTAGCCCGCCAGGCTCCTCTGTCCATGGGATTCTCCAAGCAAGAATACTAGAGTGGGTTGCCATTTCCTACTCCAGGGGATCTTCCCCACCCAGGGGTTGAAGCCTGCGTCTCTTGTGTCTCCTTCATTGGCGGTGGGTTCTTTACTACTGAGCCACCAGGGAAACCCCTACTTTCATTTAGTTAAGCATGGTTGAGTTTTAGAATTAAAATTCATGAAGATAGCACAGAGTCAGAATACTGTAAACGTGTATCCTGTGTGTATTTTCCAGATGATTAAAAAGTCCAGAACTACTGAGATGGCCCTGGACAGCCTGAAGCAGCAGCTGTTGGACCTGCATCATTCAGAATCGCTTCAGCGCGCAAGGGAGCAGCATGAGAGCATCGTGATGGGCCTCACAAAGAAGTATGAGGAGCAAGTGCTGTCCTTACAAAGGAAGCTGGATGCTACCCTTACTGCACTGAAGGAACAGGTTGGAATGATTTCAAATAGCAACTACTATAAACAAGTAAAGCCGTGATTGACATCTTGTGGTTCATCATATAGAAACGCTGGGTGTTTGCAGTAGGTATTTGAGTATGAGTAAAATTTTAAAAGCCCGAAGAGTTTTATCTGTGGATATGCCCCGAGGGCATACTTTTGGAAATCCTTCCTCTGGTAGGACTGGTTAGTGCTTTCTCAGTTCTCATATGACTACTTCTTCATTTGTTGAATATTTATACATATTGTTTATATGTCTTAGAAGATTCCAAACTGAAAAGAAGGAGTGTTCTGGGAGCTGGCCTGGAATTGAGTAGTTGTCCTGGGAGATTAACCAGGAGAAGACCTTTCTTGGGTCTCCCAGTGTTTGGTTATTAACTTGTCAGTAAATATTGTCTAGAAATGATTCTTGGGAGAAGAGTTGATTTTGGGACTAGTGTAATAAATAGGGAAGAGATTCTGATCTGAAATCATTTAGATATGAAACTTGAGCATGTTTCACAGTTTTTATTTTATCTTTGCCCCAAAGGGAATAAAATGTTGTAACCCAGGTAGTGGGTTTGCTTGTGCTCCAAAAACCCAGATAATCAGTTGAATGAATAAAATTTCAGGGATTGTCTTTCTCAATGTAATTTCAGAATTAATTTAACCCAAGGAAAGAAGAGAAGAATATTAAGATGTGAGGATCTAGAAAATCCCACCCTACTTAAAATTCACACTGATTTGGGTTGTTCTTTCTTATTTATACAGCTGACTCTAAATTTTTCCATGATTTAGGTAGAGTACTATAAAACTGCATTATTGGCAATAATAATTGTATATCATTTCATTTTATTATACTTTTATATGTGTTTATATGAATTTTTATTGGGTTTATTTTCCCATATAGATTTTTTAAAGATTCTTTTTATGTAGAAAAGTACTGTGAACTTGATCAGTGTGAAGGATAAGTAGAGGGGTGGGGAAAGAGAAAGACTTTGACAAATTATTAAAATCTAGAAAAAAAGGTAAAAAAAGAAAAATTATTAAAGTCTACTTTCTGTAGTATTAAAACAGATGGAATTTGAGATGCGGTTTTATCAAGCATGGCTCTGTTTGGGCAGCAGCGTGAAACCTGCTGTGGAGAGTGGTGCCTCCTCAGATGGTGAGAGGAGTCGGTATCGGTGGCTTTTCCACGTCGGGTTGGGGAATCGCTCCATTCTCTACTGACTTAGGCACACGTACACAGGGGCAGCCTGGGAGCAGTTCCTAGTGTGTTTCAACCCCTGTACTCGTTCCATTCACTTTTCTCACCTCTTCCAACCCCTCAGCCGAAGAATCCTAGACTAGAACACAGAACAGAGTCTTCATCCTGTGCTGACTGGGCTTCAGATCCCTGAACCGTAGAGTGAAGGTGTTGATTAAGGTCTTGTCTACTGTTACATTCTGCCAGTGATTTTTATTTTTTCCTTTATTTAAAAAGGAGCAGAGCATAGCACTGATGTTAGCTTCTGCGTGTTGTTCGGTAACTGCTTTGCAAAGTGGTGATTCCAAAGTGCCTAGTGTTTTTTTCTTTCTGGGAATGCTTTTTTTTTGGTGTCCCTTTCATGCTATCCATTTGCTATCATCTGGCTCAGCAGTATTTTTAATAAAAGGTCAGTTCATATTATCTCAGAATCCAAGCTGAGAGTCCTGATTGGAAAAGGTGCTGTAAAGATCAGGCAAGAGCCAGGGAGTTGGCTGCCTGTAATCAGGAAAATGCATGAGTGTGTTCTATACAGATGGGTGATTTAGATTTTCTTACCATAACTTGTAACCATACATACATACTGCCCCTTGTTTCCTTTTTTTTTTTAATATAAAAGTTATTGAAGAGGAGCAAAATCTTTCCCTTTCTGATAAGCCTTTTCCTGCTCCACTCCACTCAGCAGGTTACAAAGAAGAATAAAACAACTCTTGAGAAAGAGTAGCATGGAAATAGCTAGGTGATGTAGCAGATGAACAAGTTTGCTAATGTTTGGGTTCTCAATGGCTCTCACATAGTCACACAACTGTGTAACTGAGTACATGCCAGTGTTACCTGAGTAGATGATCATACATTGTATGGTTTGTGAGTGACAGAGATTGTTAACCTGGCATCTCCTAAAGCAGTCCATGACTAGGCTCCAGGGAGCTCATGAATCTCTGAAATTGTGGGTGTGATTTTCTCTTGGGTGTCAGTATATGCAGTTTTCTTTGAGAAGACCCATGAGCTTATTCAGATTTTTCAAGAGGTTCAGACCTCCCCCTTGCAAAAATTTGAAAATCACTGCTTTGTGGAAATGGCACCCCACTCCAGTACTCTTGCCTGGAGAGTCCCATGGACGGAGGAGCCTGGTGGGCTGCAGTCCGTGGGGTTGCTAAGAGTTGGACACGACTGAGTGACTTCACTTTCACTTTTCACTTTCATGCATTGGAGAAGGAAATGGCAACCCACTCCAGTATTCTTGCCTGGAGAATCCCAGGGACAGCGGAGCCTGGTGGGCTGCCGTCTATGGGGTCGCACAGAGTTGGACAAGACTGTAGCGACTTAGCAGCAGCAGCAGCAGCAGCTTTGTGAAAACTTGCTCTTGGAGGGAAAGACCTATACTTGTAAAATAATCATATTATTTCATTTGTTCGGCAAACTTTTACTGAAAACAGCTAAACATCAGGATGTAAACAAAGTTTACATAGATTTAAATCTATTTTGAAAGACAAAACTCAATGCAGAAGCTACCTAATACCACGTGATGGGAGGAGTAGCAATCCATTGCATAATCGTGTTTGTATGTGTTTTAATTTTTGTGTAACTCATGTATTTTGAGAAATACATGGCATGTAAAATTGTATTACTAATTTAATATTTTCCTTAAGTCATCAGCTTTTCTGGTGGAAAGGATTGTACACACATTCAACATGTAGCAGCTCTTGTTATTTTGGCTGAGTTACTCTTGGGTTGTGTGTGTGTGTGTGTGTGTGTGTGTGTGTGTGTGTGTGTGTGTGTGTGTGTGACAGAGAAGATGAGAAGAAATGAGCTCTTGCAGCTCATAATGTTCCTCCACTGACAGAACGCTTATAGCATGCTATCTCTGAGGTGCTTTCCTCCCAGGCGTCTCCTTTCTCTTCCATTCACAGAAATGTCATATCCTGAGATCTCTGTTCAGGTGTCTGAACTGACTTCTACTTCTTCCTGATACCGGTTGACATCTCTGATTAGCTCCTCGGTGGTTTAAATCTTTCTTCGTTCTGGTCTTCTTGCAATCTTCAGCTTCTGTTGAAGTCATGGACTTTAGTTTCTATGTTACGACCTTCAGCTGATCTATCTTTTAATCTTTGATATGTATTTGAGCGCTTCCTATTGACTGAGAGACTCCAGCAGACCTGTGTGCATGTGGCTTAATTCTCATTTTTTTTTCCTTTGTGCACTACAAATCTGTTCAATTCTGTTTCATCTTGTAGATTCAGCTATTGTCTCTTCATCACTGCAGTTGTCTCATTCAGTCTTCAAAGACATCTGCCTCTGTCAATCTTGAACTGAGTGTTCCACTCAAGCTAATTGCAGAGAAGATAGAACCATTTATTTTTGTTTTGTTTCTTGGTGTTTAAACTGCATACTTTTATTTGTATAATCTGTTTTCCTGTACTTGTCAACAGGAAACAGCATGGCTTAATTGATTGTTGCCTAAGACTCCTGCCTCTGCCCCCTGTATTCTGCCATGTGGCTTTTGGGGATCTTCGGTCCCTGACCAGGGATTGAACCCGAGTCTTGGCAGTGAAAGCCCAGAATCCTAACTACCAGGCCACCTGGGGGACTCTTAACTAGATTGTTGCATATAGTCAAATTATTTCCATGGTCTGCCTCTTCATTATAATAGTTTTCACCTTTTCTTGAACTCTTTTGGGCCAGTTCTCAGTCTCTTGTAAAAGCTGTTGTGACCTCCCCAGCACATAAATGTGAGTTGTCTCCCCACCGCTTCTTGCTCACACATTCACATTGTCATGAATATTAGCTCATTCGTTGTGTTTGCCATGTTACTTTGGTGCTTTAGAACCAAACTGGCCTGGGAATCAGCAGCAGTGTGCCAAGAGGTTTGCACTGTTGAATAAACATGGACCAGGTTCCAGAAGCTTCATTTTGCTCAAAAATTTGGTAGAAAAACTTTAAAGCAAACATAACACATTATGAAATTGAATACAAAATACTCATGAATTTTTAAGCTAACAGAGGGAACTTAGAGTCTCTTTGCTCTGCTTAAGGAGAGTGTTAGTATCCCTATGAGGTGATGTATTTTCTATCTGTAACCTTAAGGCATTATTAGGCTTTAGATTATGGTAAAATCAGGACCCAAATGCCTTCTCTCTGTCTCAAAGTCCTTTCTTGATATGCCTCTTACTGCTTATTTTCTTCAGGCTTTTTCAGGTAACTTCAGCCAATTACCTTGGTTTACTTCTATGCCTCTCACATGCTCGCTATTTGCCTGGAATTCAGCCTGTGTCACCTTTCTTGAATGAGAGAGATGATGATTTCTTCTACCTGACTTTGGGATTCCCATGGCTCATTACTTCCAAACACAGTTTCTTTTTGTAGACTTTTGAATATATTACATACCTGCTCTAGATTCTCTATATATCCCCATGTAATTACACACATGTGCACATTTATCTTGTTTTTCTTTGTCATTTTTCAAATGTTTTTTGTATCATTCACCATGTATAAGACACTATCTAGGCACCTTCAAACGGACTGTTAAGAGAAAAAAGGCATATAAAAGATGGAAAAACATGAGAGAAACAGATCAAGTTTAAAACCGGTTCAGAAGAGGGAGAGCTACTTTTTGACTATTCAGAATAGAGTGAGTTTCCATGTGTTTTGTCTGTATCCTTGCTGACTTGGGACACAGATTCCATGGTTCAAGGTGGTTTGCCTGGTGTGTACACACAATTCTACTGAGAGTGTAAAATGCAAATAGGGATGTAGTACATTTCCTTTGGCTTGAATAAAATCCAATTTTATAATAACAGTGTCTTAGGTATATAGAGCAGAGAGAGACTTTAGAAGCCATTAGATTTAAATTCAACCTAAAGGAAAAACAGACTGAGCAGTTGGTGACTGACCAGTTTGTTCTCCTGACCCAAACTTGTGCACTTGACCTTGTAAAAGAGGTGATCCTGTCAGGTAATGATTTTATATTTGACTTAAAATCCAAAGATGTAAGGTCATAATTGTTAGTTTAATATACAATAACTGATTATGAAAAGGACTTCTTGGATGCTTTTTCTGTTTAGGAAGATATCTGCTGTCATTTGAAAGCTCAGGTTAAACAACTGGAAAGGATTCAAGAAGCAACCAGATTAGAAAAGACTGAGATCATTAACAGATTGACAAGAAGCCTGGAGGAGAGTCAGAAGCAGTGTGCCAACCTGCTGCACTCAGGTGGGTGTCTATGTGGGTGCTGGCTCCCCAGAAGGCTAGGAGAAAATGTGGAGCAAGCATAGAGGGATCCATGAGTTACTGTAAAAATCCAGAAAAAAAACAAAAGTTCATCAGTGACAGAATTTTTCTTAACATTGTTACTGGTATATGTCTATGAAGATGTGGTGTATTTTCATTAGATAACTGGGGAAATCCAGACACGTATAAAGTAAAAAATAAAAATAGCCAATAATCCTACCATGCAGAGGCAACTGTTAATGTTGTTCACAAATGAACATGTATAGACAGTTCCCTGCTTCTGTACCTAGTGCATTTTAAAACAAATCAAAGCTGAATGTGCAAAAATTGAATAATTCAGACTACCGGTACAATGTTTGAAGAATGGGTTATTCAAAAGTTGAAGTCTGTCTAAATGTGTGTGTGTGTGTGTGTGTGTTTTGGTAGGGACAAAATTCACATCATACTCCAATTTAGGGCATTTCAGCTTTGTATCCTTTGTTCCACATGGCATTACTTACTGAGCCTTTTTGGTTGCCACTAAAGGCTTTGAAACTATGATTTTCTTTAGTTGCCTAGTACTCCATCATTACTTTGCTTAACCATTTCTTAGATGCTCATTTTCTTCTGAGGAAACCCAATAAAGTCCTTTTTAAATGGGAACCTTTTAACCATTTAAAATATTAGGTTACTGGAGTTTCAAGGGTACAATCCTAGTTTGCTTCTTATACGTGTAGAGGTGGGAGTGGTGGAAATAAATGCACTCAGAAAGAAGCTAAAGGCAGCAAGATGTGGTTTTTTTATTGGAAGGTAGAAATGTGTTCTAAAGAATTTTTACTTTGGCAATCTGTGAGCTAGAATGTTCTGCTCCTATTAAAGGACTTGTGGAGTGGTAAGGTCTGTAGACATGGCTGGTTTAATTCATGGCAAGGTCACAGTAGCCCATGTCTTCAACTTCCCGAGGACCTTTGGGCAGCCGTACTAAATCTTGAAAATGTCAGCACCACACATATGCTTTCTGGGTCCCACCGGCTATAGCCTCAGTGGACGCAAGTTCTTCTGTACGTCATAGGCAGTTTGTTCCATTATATCTGACGTATTCTGTGGTTCTTTCTCCCACAGGTTCAGTACAGGAGGTGGCTCAGCTCCAGCTCCAGCTGCAGCAAGCAGAAAAGGCACACGCTATGAGTGAAAACATGAGCAAGGCTTTGCAAGTGAGTGTTGCCACGAGGAAGAGACTTTCTGGGTAACTGAATTAGACGATGGTTACATCACCTTTTTGAACCTTGGATTTCTCTGTATATGGTGGTGGACCATCTCCAATCCAGCCCACGGGAGTTGTTCACAACCTTACCCACACAGCTGGGTAGCCAAGCCCAGGTCTGCCCACCTGTGGAGCAAGGGACCCATCCCTTCTTTCACATGGCATGTCCTGTCATCTTGGGGAATGTCCCAGAGATAGGTTTATCTACAGGTGTGGGAAACCTACAGTCCAACTGCAGTCCTCTCACATCCTCCTCCAGTACCACTTACGTTTTCCACTGGAGGAAGAGTTCAGTAATTCCCTCCTCTGGAAAGATGTATAGTATTTTGTGCCTTTTCACCACTGGCAGACTAAAACAGTCTCCTCTGTCCACTACTCTTAGTCAGCATGCACTGCCACCAGCTTCTCAGCTCTAGGGAGGCTTTTTGTGGAGGACGGAACGTCAGTGAGGGAGGTGTGAGAGAGGCGTTTACATCTGCTTTCTCATTCACTTTATTTGTTCATTCAGTTTACTTGAAAACCTTGATATGTGCTGGCCTTTACATTTTTAATGTATGCCAAAAAATGTATTTGAAATAGCATTTCTGCCTTCTGTTGATCATTAAAATGAACTTTGAAGAATAGAAAAAGAATGACTGATTCCTTCTTATAAAAAAATGAAAATGGCTTTCAATAATTTTGTGTTTTAGGAAGAATTAAAAGAACTAAAAGATGAAATTTCTCTCTATGAATCTGCTGCAAAACTAGGAATACTTCCAAGTGACTCAGAAGGAGAATTAAATATAGAACTAACTGAATCGTATGTTGATTTGGGTATTAAGAAAGTCAACTGGAAAAAATCCAAACTGAAGAGGTATGGAGAAAATACTTTACTATAGAAGAATTCACATTAATAATATTGATGGTGCATAATAAGCGGCACCAGGCATGAAATGATGAACTGCCTAGGGGTACCTTAGTGCAGGACAGTTTATTTTAGTAACTTCTAATGAACTGCCAATGTCAAAAATCAAAATGAACAGAAACCTCAAGTGTTGCTGTTGTACTGTCTTAATACCAATAGGCACGTCAGTTCCAATAAGGTAAAAATAATTTAGTTAAAATATACAAGTTAAATTCTACTACTTAAATTATGTATCTGTTTTATTAAGGCAAGAGCATATTATTTTTATTAGGTTAAAACTGTGTGTTGAAAGCAGCCATTTATCAATGGTATATGAGAAAATGAGCATTGATTTTCCCTAGGAACCTTACTGTGACCTTATTCATTTATTTATGGCTGCGCTGGGTCTTCATTGCTATGCACGGGCTTTCTCTAGTTGTGGCATTTGGGGGCTATTCTCTAGTTGTGGTGCATGGGCTTCTCATTGTGATGACTTCTATTGTTGTGAAGCATGGGGATGTAGGGCACACGGGCTTTAGTAGTTGTGGTGCCCAGACTCAGTTGCCCTGCAGCTTGTGGAATCCTCCTTGATCAGGGATCGAACCCATGTCCCCTACATTAGCAGGTGGATTCTTAACCACTGGACCACCAGGGAAGTCCCTGTGACCTTACTTTTAAAGTAGGGATTCTGTCTTTTATGCTTAATATAGATATTTTAATGCTGCTTATTTAGCACATATATTTTTAGGAATCTCATGGAAGGGTGTGCATCATTGTCCCTGCTGGGCTCAGCAGGGAAGGGAGTGGTCATGGTAGAAGAGGGAGCACATTTAGATATCATGAAACACTTAAAAGATAAACGCAGGAAAGGATGTATAGTTCGAAGTTTTGTTGTTTGGAAGGGACTATTCAAGGCTCTGGGAGTGGAGTACAGAAGATGAAAGAGATGCTCTCCCTTCCCACAGGGAGTTTATATTTTGTCTGATGAAGAGAGGGAGACACATTTGTAAGCCACTAAGTGCTGTGTGCTAAATGCAGTGCTTAACATACAAAGGGGGCATTTAGCCATTTCTTCTTCTGGCCTGGGATAAAGATGAAAGATGAAAGGCTTATTTGGGAAAGATTGCATTCAGGCTAAGGAAAGCCTTTCTTGAATGCATTCTTGAATGAAGCCATCACCATCCAATGTATAGTTTAAGACTGAGTTTGCCATCATTAGTGTTTAGTGAAAGTGTTTACTACCTGGTGTGTTTCAAGTATCATGCAACTAAATACAAACACATGAATCCTCTGAAAAGTTTGTTCCACAGTAAGTTTTAGAACTTACCTATTTTAGTGCTGTGATTCCATTTTCAAAACAACAAAATAAGATGCAATAAATTAAGATCTCAGTCAAGTGATGCTGTGGAACGCGATGTTACGTTAGTTGAGTGAGGTTCCACTTATCTCAAAGTCAGTCTTGAGGGACTCTCATCTCAACAGAGCACAATTACAATCCAGACAGACACCAAGAGGCAAATAGCAGACGTGGATTGTGTGATATATTGTTAGAAGCCACCTTGGGGCTAATACCCCAGGGTCAGGGGCTCATACCCCAGGGCCATATTGACTTAGATTTGTTGGTATCCTGTGTGTGCATGTGGGTGCATAGTAAGTCGTTTCAGTCGTGTCTGACGCTTTGCGACCCCATGGACTATAGCCTGCCCTGCTCCTCTATCCATGAGTTACCTGATTTCCTAAGTGACCATGGAGTAAATGGGTCAGTGAGCTGGGAGAGGTGCTGCCAGGACTTCAGCCGGCCATCTCAGTCTAAGCAAGGAGAGAACACAGGAACCCACAGTGCTGGAGTGGCCAAGCACCAGGGTAAGCAGCTTTTATACACCTAGGCCTGAGATGACCCACATCAGAATGTCCACACTTGTGATCCTAAGTTATCAAAGGAAGCCTACAGCTTTGGTTAGTTAATTATAAGCAAAAGAGGATGAATGTGCTTTAAACAGATTTACATAAAAATTTAAAGTTAAAATGTAGTCAAATTGCCAATATCCGCTGGATCATCGAAAAAGCAAGAGACTTCCAGAAAAACATCTATTTCTGCTTTATTGACTATGCCAAAGCCTTTGACTGTGTGGATCACAATAAACTGTGGAAAATTCTGAAAGAGATGGGACTACCAGACCATCTGACCTGTCTCTTGAGAAACCTGTATGCAGGTCAGGAAGCAACAGTTAGAACTGGACATGGAACAACAGACTGGTTCCAAATAGGAAAAGGAGTACGTCAAGGCTGTATATTGTCAACCTGCTTATTTAACTTATATGCAGAGAACACCATGAGAAACGCTGGGCTGGAAGAAACACAAGCTGGAATCAAGATTGCTGGGAGAAATATCAATAACCTCAGATATGTGGATGACACCACCCTTATGGCAGAAAGTGAAGAAGAACTAAAGAGCCTCTTGATGAAGGTGAAAGAGGAGAGTGAAAAAGTTGGCTTAAAGCTCAGTGTTTGGAAAACTAAGATCGTGGCATCTGGTCCCATCACTTCATGGGAAATAGATGGGGAAACAGTGGAAACAGTGTCAGACTTTGTTTTTTGGGGCTCCATAATCACTGCTGATGGTGATTGCAGCCATGAAATTAAAAGACGCTTGCTCCTTGGAAGGAAGGTTATGGCCAACCTAATAGCATATTTAAAAGCAGAGACATTACTTTGCCAACAAAAGTCCGTCTAGTCAAGGCTATGGTTTTTCCAGTGGTCATGTATGGAGGTGAGAGTTGGATGGTGAAGAAAGCTGAGTGCCGAAGAATTGATGCTTTTGAACTGTGGTGTTGGAGAAGACTCTTGAGAGTCCCTTGGACTGCAAGGAGATCCAATCAATCCATCCTAAAGGAGATCAGTCCTGGGTGTTCATTGGAAGGACTGATGTTGAAGCTGAAACTCCAATACTTTGGTCACCTCGTGCGAAGAGTTGACTCATTGGAAAAGACCCTAATGTTGGGAAGGATTGGGGGCGGGAGGAGAAGGGGACGACAGAGGATGAGATGGTTGGATGGCATCACCGACTCAATGGACATGGGTTTGGGTAGACTCCGGGAGTTGGTGATGGACAGAGAGGCCTGGTGTGCTGCGGTTCATGGGATCGCAAAGAGTCGGACACCACTGAGCGACTGAACTGAACTGAACTGGAAAACTGACTGCTGTGAATGGCTCATTTCCTGTTAATGCTGGATTAATTCTCAGGGGCTAGTGGAAAGAGCATGGTCTTTAGATTCAGAATTGTTTTTTATCATAGTTTTGCTGTTTATTACTAACTTTCTGACCTTGGGCAAGTTTCTTGATTTTTCTGAGCCTATTTTCTTATCAGGCTTTTTCTATCAGGTAGTGAAAATGAAGTTGCTCAGTCGTGTCAGACTCTTTGCGACCCCATGGACTGTAACCTACCACACTCCTCCGTCCATGGAATTTTCCAGGCAAGCGTACTGGAGTGGGTTGCCATTTCCTTCTCCAGGGAATCTTCCTGACCCAGGGATCGAACCTGATTCTTCCACATTGCAGGCAGACGCTTTACCATCTGAGCCACCAGGGAGTGTAGCATATCCCTTGGGGGCTTACAATAGATTATGACTATAAAGGGCCTCATGTAATAAATTGTAGCACACATTAGGCATTTAATCAGTGGTAGCTGTTATTATTATTTAAGAGATGCTTGGCTAAAATATACCATTGATCAGATTTTATATTAATCTTTTTTCTTGGAGTATAATTCTTTACAATGTTGTGTTCTGCTGTACAACAAAGTGAATCAGCTATATGTATACATATATCCCCTCCCTCTTGAACCTCCCTCCCCTTGATCAACTTTTGACTGGACACATTTTATAAAAAGTCTTTGATCCTCATTTAAATCTTGGGGAAAACGTGGGAGACATATTATTTTAGAGTTGGGAAAACCGAAGCTCAAAAGAGCGAACTCCTTAGCCCAAGAAGACAGATGCTTAACCACAGAACCAGCACTTCAACCCAAAACTTGACTGTCATATAAATCTGTTGGTTCATATTTGTGTGACAGTCAAACCTGTTTTCCCTGAACTTCATTCTTCTATGTTTTTTTTAAAAAGAAGATTAAAGATTTAGTTTCTGCCAAAAAAGATACCTCTGCAACTTATTACTTTAATTTATGTCATAGTTAATCTGGGAATTGGGTAAATAATACATGTATCTATGTGTGTGTGTGTGTGTGTATGTAGGTTTATCTTTTGATGTAGAGATATTCCATCTTGACATTTACTAAAATATATTTACTCTGCCCTTTCTATTTAATTAGTAATCATCACCCAGATCCTACAGTAATTTAAAGCACATTCCTGTGTTGTAGACACGTGTTCTGGGAAACAAACTCACTCAAGGATAATGCAGATAGTGGAGTGCAGTTTATTACACCGGAGGGCCCAAGGCAGAGCCTCCTCTTAGCCAAGGATCCCGCCCAGTTTTTGCGAAAACCTTATATACCCTAAGTGTACGTGCCCAAACCCACCTCCCCAAATTCCCTGAAACTAGTCTGAATAAAGGAAAAGAAAGATACAATCAAAGATAACCCATGATTCATATGCCTTAGGCCTAGGTAGTTAACAGTGGACAATTATCAATAGGCCTGTGGTCATACCCCAATAAGCGTAATAGAATTTACAGTTCGGTTACACAGACAATTAGGGTATTCTTTCAGGCGACTGAGAGTCTAGGTACGAGCCCTGGGGCTCTTCCATCCTGGAGGTCTGGTTTCCAGTTAGTACGTCCCTTCCATAGATACTGGGCATATAATTCAAAGTCCACAGTCCAGCCCAAGATGGAGTCCTGCTTTCAAGATGGAGCCAGTTCTGTCTGTTTCCTCCTTCACCTGTGGATAACAAACTTGAGACATCACATGGCTATCATTCCAAAAGGAATGCCAGTGTTCAACCAGGAAAGTGAGGGATAACTAAAACAGGTGGTTTGTCATTAGGGCTTAGGAAGGATGTGTTCAGTGAAGTGCAGGATAAGTGAAGACGTTATCTTACAGTTGTCCCTCCCACCATTGGCTACATGGCTCAGTAGATAAAAAATCTGCCTACCCATGGGGAGATGCTATTGCTGCAGGTTTGATCCCTGGGTTGGGAAGATCCCCTGGAGGAGGAAATGGCAACTCATTCCAGTATTCTTGCCTAAAAAAATCCCAAGGACAGAGTAGCCTGGTGGGCTATAGTCCATGGGGTTGCAAAGAGGTGGACACGACTGAGCACGCACTTCGTTACTTACTATCCCTCCCACCAGCGCTTTAATGGGTAAGAACTCAGCTTTGTTGTTGAGTCACTTTGAGGAAAAAGTAAAAGTGTTCTTAGTTCAAAGTGGGAGGAGGTACAGGAGAGATTAGATTTGTACCTTTTCTCTGCTGAATCATGTTTCTTAGAACAAAAGGAAGCAACACTTTGCCAGTGTCGAGAATTTTAGTTCTTTGTTGACTTGAGCTCCTTTCAAATCACTGACCCAAATGTTAGTGGCTCCAAGCCTTTATTCCCGACTACTACCTCCCTCAAACTACTGCTTAGTAAACGTTAAGGGTTTAGCCTCAGTGCTCTATTTCACATTCATGGAATTGGAGTAGCTAAATCTGCATGCAGCCTGCAGACAGCTTCCCCTCTTCCTTATTGTAGTTGGCTGCGAAGCTCCAATAATAAACATTTAACAAGTGGAAAGCCTTTCCCCTCCGGTCTTCTCAGCAGGCTTCATCAGGGACAGTTTATTTGGATTGAGGGGAACCGCCCTCCCCAGGGCTCACTAGTGAGCCTAATACAGAGCTGGTCACCACTGCTGACTTTTCCCTTTTGGGAAAGAAGAAAAAATTATTTTAGCTAGCACTTTCTCTGCTCTCTGACTTGGCTCCCTCTAGGAGTACATGGTGTGCTACTTCAGTGGTCAGTGTTCAGTAAGAAAAGAAGCATAATTTGTTAACGGCTTGAAAGTTAGTTCACCACGTCGTATAGCACTGGAAGATGCATTGCAATATGTTTTATATTTCTTATATAAATTATATTTATCCCATACATTTCTATATAAATAGAAGTGGTTTAGGTTGAGTGGTTTAGGTTTATGTGAGATCTACACATCCACACATATTTACACTATATATAATACATATTTAAAAAGTTGTATATGTTGATAAATATGTAGTACATTGCCAGGAGCTCCTTTTGTAACATTAAAAAACCTCTAATATTTTGTTCATCCTCTCTTTCTCTTTCTGTATACATATATGTATGTATATACACAATATGCATATATATGTGTGTACATATTTAATGTTTCATTTGGAATCATCTGAAACTGAAAAATTAGAGAAATTATGTTAATCTGAATACTATTCTTTTTATTCTTAGAAAGACTTTAATTTTTTAGAACAGTTTTAGATTTATAAAAAAGTTAATAGAGTACAAAGAATTCCCCCATACTCTGCATCCATTTTTGCCTATTAACATTTTACAACAGCATGGTACAACTCTTGAACTAATACTGATGAATTATTATTAACGAACATCCATAGTTTATTTAGATGTCCTTTATTTTTACCTGGTGTTCTTTTTTGTTTCGAGATCACATCTAGGATGCTCCCTTACATTTAGGAGTCATTTTTCCCTAGGTTCCTCCTGACTTTGCTTGTTTTTGATCTTGACAGTTTGAGAAATGCTGGTCAAGTGTTTGTAGGAAGGAAGACCCTCCTGGAATTTGAAGTTTTTCTCATGGGTTTTGTGGAGGAAGACCACAAAGATGAGGTTCCATTTTTATCACATCACTTTAAGGGTACATACTATCAGCTGTTTATTTCTTCTCAAATGTAGCTTTCTCCTTTTTTATGGAGACATTAGAAGATACCAGTTAAAACCAGCCATAATCTTACTTCCCCTCCCAGGAAGAAAACTACTATTAACATTTTGGTATATAATTTCTACATTATCTGTTCCGTAGGTTTCTAAAGGATAAAATACTAGTGAGTATACTACTTTAAAATGTGTCTTTTAACTTGGTACGTTCTGAAATCCTTAGATATCAGTAAATACTGTTGTAAATACTTATCAGTGGATATGTGGAACTATATTTTAGTTAGTGATACACTGTTTAAAAAATTTTTTTAACCATAAGTAATGCAGTATTACGGAGAAGGCAATGGCAACCCACTCCAGTACTCTTGCCTGGAAAATCCCGTGGATGGAGGAGCCTGGCGGGCTGCCGTCTATGGGGTCGCACAGAGTCGGACACGACTGAGCAACTTCACTTTCACTTTTCCCTTTCATGCACTGGAGAAGGAAATGGCAACCCACTCCAGTGTTCTTGCCTGGAGAATCCCAGGGACAGGGGAGCCTGGTGGGCTGCCATCTATGGGGTTACACAGTGTCAGACACAACTGAAGCGACTTAGCAGTAGCAATGGACATATATTTGGATCATTTTACTTTTTTGGCTGTTATGAATAATGCTGCAAATTTTTGAGTGGACATACATTTTCAGCTTTCTTAGATGGTTTATATGGTAACTTCATGCTTAGCATTTCGAAAAATGGTCGGTTTTCTGAAGTGGCTGCACTGTTTTACATTGTCACTGGCAATGAATGAGGGTTTCAGTTTCTTTATATCTTCATCAGTGCTTGTTATTTTCCATTTAAGAAACTATAGTTTCCTGGTGGACATGGAATGGTTTCTTATCATGGTGATTTGCTAATGATGTGGTTTTTACTTGATGGCTGATCATGTTGAACATTTTTTCATGTGTTGATTGGCCATTTGTGTATTTTCTTTGGAGAAATGTCTAGTCACATCTTTTGCCCATTTTAAAATTGGGTTGTCTTTTTGGTATTTAGTTTTAAGAGCTATTTATATATCCTGACTCTAAGTCCCTTGTTAGATACATGATTTGCCTATGTTTTTTCCTATTCAGTGAGCTGTCTTTTCTCATTCTTGATAGCATACTTTGAAGCACGAAAGCCTTTAATTTTATGAAGGTTAACTTATGCATTTTTTTCTTGGGTTGCCTGTACTTTTCTAAGAAACCATCCTCTAATCCGAGATTCTGAAGTTTTATACCTGTTTTCTTCTAAGAGTATTATTTCTTACATTATGTCTTGAAATCCATTTTGAATTAATTTTTCACATATGATATGAGGTAGGGGTCTAACTTTATTCTTTTGCATGTGGATATCCAGTTGTTTTGTACCATTTGTTGAAAAGACTATTTTTCACTAAATTGTTTTGGCACCCTTGTCAAAAAATGAATTGATTGTGAATGTGAGAGATTATTTCTGAGCTCTCAATTTTATCTCATTGAGCTATATATCTTTATGCACTAGATTGCCATATCTTTGTAGTAACGTTTGAAATTGGAAAGTGTGAGTCTTCCAACTTTGTTCTTCCTTTTCAAGATTTCTTTGGCTAATCTGAGTCTCTTGTAATTCCATATGAATTTTATGATAAGGTTGTCAATTTCTGCAAAGAAATTAGGCAAGGTTACGGTAGGGATTATATGGAATCTGTAGAACAATTTGGAGGAATATTGCCATCTTAATAATATTGTGTCCTGATCCCTTAACACTGGATGTTTTTCCATTTAATTTGGTCTTCTTTTATTTCTTTCTGTGTACTGGTCATACACATTTATAATTTTGTGGTTTTCAGTGTATTAGTCATATGCTTTTGTTAAACTTACTCCAGTGTTTTATTCTCTTGGCTATTCTTTTTGCTGGATTGTTTTCTCTTTTATTTATTTTTCTGACCTCACCACTTAGCTTGGAGGACCTTAGTTCCCCGACCAGGGATTAAACCTGTGGCCCCTGCAATGGAAGCATGGAGTCCTAACCACTAGACCCACCAGGGAATTCCTTGGATTGTTTTCTTATGTTTATTTTCAGGCAGTTCACTACTAGTGTATAGAAATACAGTTGATTTTATATGTTGATCTTGTATCCTGCCACATTGCTTAACTTGTTAATTAGTTCAAATAGTTTTTTAGTGAATTCCTTGGGATCTTTTATAGTCGAAATCATGTCTAAAAATAGACGTATTTCTTTCTTTCCAACGCCTTTTATTTCTTTTTCTTGACTAATTGCTCTAGCTAGAAACTCTAGTACAGTGTTGACAGAAATGGCAAGAGTAGACATCCTTGTCTTGCTCCTGATTTTACATGGAAGTATTCAACCATTCTCCGTTAAGCATGGAATCTAGCTGTGGGTTTTCTGTAGACATAGGTTTTCTTTAGATTTTTTTTTCACCAGCATTTTGTTTGTGAGACTTACATTATATCGTGTAGCTGTAGCTCTTTCATTTACATATGTAAATATATGTGTGTGTAACTTTCATTTGTATGAATATTCCAGTTTATTTTCCTTTCTACCATTCATAGATTCTTAATGTTATTTTCTGGTGCAATGTACATACATTTCAGTTGGGTATATACTTAGAAGTGAAATTGCTTGTAGTACATGTGTTTCAACTTTAGTAGACAATGCCAAAATCTTTTCCAAATTAGTTGTGCTAATTTACCTCCCCACCAGAAGTGTATGAAAATTGTAGTTGTGCTTTGTCTTCTTGCTAACACTTGATATTGTCATTAATGTGTAGTATTATTTTATTGTGATCTTTATTTGCATTATCCCAGATTACTAATGAGATTGAGTTCTATTTAAGAAAATATGTCTATTGTGTTTACTGATGGCTTGGCTGTGGGGCGTGTGTGTATGTGTGTGAAGAAGGACTTGCTTGTGTCCCTTCTCAGTTTTTACATGATTTTTTTGTGTGTGCGTGTGTTCTGTTGATTTATAGGAGTTTTTTGTTTTTTAATATCTGTTCTAGAAAGGAACTCTTTGGTTATGTGTATTGCAAATATCTTCTTTCACTCTGGGCTTGTCTTTTTATCTTTTTAATGTATCCCTTGATGAATGGAAGTTCTTAAACATCAGTCAAATCTTTCCATCTTCATGGTTGGTACTTTTTGCAGTCTCTTTAAGAAAAACCTTTCCTTACTTCAGGGTCATGAAGTTCTTCTTTTGTGCTGCCTTCTGAAAGATTTATTGTTTTGCATTTATACTTTAGTTTTGCCATCTGCCTGGAATTGCTGTTCTTGTTAGGGTTTTTCTGACTATTCTTGCTTGTTTACATTTCTATGTGAACTTCATGTTTAACTTGTTCTGTTCCAGGGGAAAAAAAAAAATCCTGATAATATTTTCACTCGGATCACGTTAAATATATATATATATACATTAACCCAGGGAGAACTGATATCTTTAGGATGTTGAATTTACTTATTCAAGAATATAGCATGTCTTTTCATTTGCTTAAGTCTGTTTGTCTTTTAAGAGTGTTTTGAAGTTTTTCACATTTAGATTTTACACAATTCTTGTTAAATTGATGCCTAAATATTTTATTTGCAATAGTGAATGGTATGTTCTTTTCCATTATTTCTTCTGAGTATTGTGTGATTTCTATATTTTAGGTTATAACCTGTTGCATTCTAATTCTCTTCATAGTAGTTTTTCCATTAGATTTAAGGTTTTTTAGATATAATTGTATCATCTGCCAATGGAGATAGTTTTACTTCTTCCTTTTCACTTATGCTACAAATTGCTTTCCCTTTAAACTTAAAGTTCCTGTATTTTATTTAGACATTAGTAGTATAAATGCTCTCTCCCAAAGTGGTTTTACCATTTTGCATTCGCAGAAGAAATGTCTTAGAGAGTTTCAGTTGTTCTCTGTCATTGTTAACACTTGATAGCCAGTCTTTTAAGATCTGAGCACTTCTAGTGTGTGTGTAGTGATATCTCATTGTGGTTTTAATTTGTATTTCTTCAATGACTAATAATGTTAAGCATCTTTTGATGTGGTTTGCTTCCTCTTTTCTTGATATGCTTAATTGCCATTTGTATATGTTGTTTGGTGTATATATATGGACTGGCGCGCTGTAGTCTATGGGGTTGTGAAGAGCCAGACATGACTCGGCTACTGAACAACAATACGTTGTTTGGTCTTCATGTATTTCAGGATACAAGCCCTTTGTCAGATACATGTGTTGTGAGTGTTTTCCTCCCCTCTCTGGTTTATCTTATCATTTTCTTATGTTATCTTTTGAAGAGCAAAAGTTTTTTTCTGAACTCAAATTTATTTCTTATTTACACTTCATGGTTTTTGTACAGTTCATGAGTTATTGCAACTCAGTGTTAACAAAATTTTTCTGCTATGATTTTAGAAATTTGATAGTTTTGACTCTTATATTTACATCTGTGATCCATTCTGAGTTAATTTTTTAGTATAGTGTGAGGGAAAATTTGATTTTTTTTTATTCCAATAAATCCAATTGACCTAATCCCATTTGTCAGAAATGGGATTTCCTATTGAATTGCCTTGATACCTTTAATAATCAGTTAATTGCATGTTTGTGGGCCTATTTCTGTACTCTGCATTCTGTTCCGTGATCATTTTGGTGGGAGCAGTCTTGATAATGTAACTTTATAGTCTTGAAATGGGTTGAACAAATCCTTCAACTTCGTTGTTTTCAAAATTGTTTTGGCTATTCTAAGTACTTTGCATTTCAAAATAAATTTTATGATTAGCTTGTCAACTAATACAAAATTTGTCCTCTGGACAAATTTGAAACTTAAATTTCAAATTTTGAAATGTTTTAAATTATAGATCAGTTTTGGGAGAATTGACATCTTAAGAAATTGCCACTTGTTGCTTACACTTCCGTAAAGCTGAGGGAATTAAAGAAATTGAGTCTTTCAGTTTCTGACTGTGCATGCTATACTTCTCTCTTTATCTAGGTCTTCTTCAGTTTCTCTCAGTAACGTTTTGCAGATTTTATTAAATGTTTGTTTATTTGGTGGCACAAGAGTCTTAGTTGTGGCATGCAGGATCTTGAGTTGTGACTTGGGGGGTTTAGTTCCCTGACCGGGGATTGAACCTTGGCCCCCTGCACTGGGAGCTCTGAGTCTTAGCCGCTGGACCAGCAGGGAAGTCCCGATGTTTAGTAGTTTTCAGTGTAGAGATTTCCCTTTAGCTGAAGAATTTCTTTTGGCTTTTGTTCCAGAGCATGTCTGCACATTCTTAGTTTCCTTATATGGAAATGTTGTTATATTTGCTGATTACAGAATTCTGGATCAACTGTTCTTATATTTCAGCACTTTAAAGGCATGCTCTTCCGCTGTCTCTGGCCTCGGTAGTTCCCGAATAGAAATCTATTCTTATTTTAATCATTGTTTCTGTATATAATGTGTAGTTTTCTCCCCTGATGTTTTTCGGATTTCTCTTCTTCTTTTCAGTTTTCCGCACTTGCATTATGATGTGTCGAAGTGTGTTTTTCTTTTAGTTTATCTCGTTTGCGGTTCACTGAGCTTCTTGAAAATGTAAATTGTCTTTTACCAAGTTTGTGAAAATGTTGACTGTTATTTCTTCAAATACTTTTTCCGCTCCTATCGCTTTCTCCCTCCTTCTGCTTCTCCAATCACGCATAGTATGAAATCCTTTTATGTTGTCCCACAGTTCTCTGAGACACTGTTCATTTTTCCCACATTAGATAATTGCTGTTGAACTATTTTCAAGTCCACTCACCCTCTCCTCTGTCATTTCTATTCTGTTGAGCCTGTCAGTTGAGTTTTTTTTTTTTTTTTAACTTTTAGGTATTGTATTTTTAATGATAAAATTTCCATTTGGTTCTTTTAAAGTTTTTATCCTCTGCTGAAAATTCCTATTTTTTCATTCATTTCAAGTATGTTTTCTTTACTCATAAAGCCTAGATATTTGCCTTTAAAACTCTCTGTAATATTTCTAGCATTTAGGTTTTCCTTGTTAGTTTTATATTGAGTAATTTTAGATTGTATACTAGACATTGTGATTTTTTTCTTGTATATAGACTTGTGTGGATGTTTCAAATCTTTGTTTATTTTTCTGAGCCTTTGCCACATTGATTTGAATCTGTCCTGTGTATGTATGTGCCTCTCCAGAGTTAGTCAGTGTGAGACTTATGTGGTTCAAATTTCAGTGAAATTCTCCAAATCTTTGCTGATTTGATGCATGCAATCTGTTCTCTGCATGCATAGTTCAGGGTTTAGACTAAAGCTTGCTTATACACAGAATCCAGAATTCCTTCCTCTGGTCATCTCCCCAGGAATCTTCCTGCACTCTTACTTTATCATTGGTTTAAGCAATTTGGTGCTGGTATAACTTATAATGGTTTTCATGTTTTTTGTGCTTGAGATTCATTGAGCTTCTAGGTTTTAGGAGGTTTTAATTTTCATCAGATAGAAAAATTGTGGTCATTATTTTTTCGAATACTTTTTCTATCAGCCTCCCCAGTTTTCTGGGACTTAACTACAGTTAGGTTAGAAAGTTTAATATACTCTATGTATTTCTGGTCTTCTTTCTCTTTGTGTTTAAGTTGGCTGTGTCTTTATGTCCATGGATCTTTTCTTATGATGTATTAAATATGCTGTTAATCTCATCTAGTAGGTATATTTTTTCATATATTTTTATTTTTTGTCTCTGGAAGCACAGTTTGGGGCATAAAGTCTTCCATTTCCCTCCTCATTGTTTTTGTGGGTCCCCCCTCCCCCACCATCTCCTTGAGCATATGGCATGTACTTAATTAATTCTGCTGTCTGTCATCCCCACTCGTTTTCTCCTGGTTACAGTCATATTTTCTTTCCTGCTTTATTCACATTTAGTAAATTTTGATTGGATGCTGGACATTCTGAATTGTATGCTTTAGATTTTGGACTTTATTGCATAAAAAAAAATACTGTTATTCTTTTTCTGTGACATACTTAAGTTACCTGGAATTCATTTGATCCTTTCAAGGCTTCTTTGTAGGCTTCGTTAGATCAGATTTAGAACAAACAGCTTAATCTGGGGCTCATTTGGCCTTACTACTAAGGCAATATTTGATGCTGTGTGACTTGGGAAGTCTCTCCACTATGGTTCATTGAAATACAAAATATTCCCAGCCCTACTCTTTTGCTGTGGCTTTCACTGCCTCGCCCCCATCTTGAGGTAATTTTCTCACATATACCACAGGTCTCCAGAGCCCTTTTTCTGTGTAGCTACCTTCGTCACAGTGTTTTGCTCCCTAGATTCTAGCCATTTTGGTTTTCTCATACGGAATTCTGCAACTCAGTGAGATTGCAGAGAGTGGACTCCCTGGGTTTCCTCTTTCTATGCTGCACACTGGAAACTCTCCAGGAAGAAAGCTGCAGCCATTAAAGGGCTTACCTTGTTTGCTTTACTTTTCTCAAGCGTCGCTACACTATGCTGCTTGTTGTCCAGTGATTGAACACCACCATTTCATTTATTTCATTTAGTTTTCTAGCTTTTTTAAAGACAGAAGGAGAAAACTGGTCCTTTTAATCCATTATGGCAAGGAACAGAAATACTCACTCCAATTTTAAAATTTGTGGACCAGCTATAGTGGGGATTAAATTAGCATGGCATTTATTTGTGTAATTTTTTTTCTTTCCAGTTGCTCAGATATCCACCCAGACTTGTGTTTTAATAAAAGAGAGACAGAAATTGTCGATTAGGATAACTAGTGTTTTACTATTCATTTCCTCTCTATTTTCACATTGTTTCTCTTGGAGTCATGAAGGACATGTATTTATAGCATGCAATTTATCAAAAGTAAAAATGCATGCTCTACTGAAGTTCATAGGGTTGAACTCCTTGCAGTGAGGCAGCAGGACTATGCTTAAGAATGGTCTTCCTGTGAATGAACTTATTTCTATATAGCGATGTATCAAAGGCAATAACCTGTGTATGACAAAGCTTAAAATTGTTTTTGAAATACTAGTATATAGTTGAATGGGTTGCAAAGCATGGTTACCACTGCAGTTAGTTGCTTTTAAGGAATAGCCGTGCTTGATTTGTTACTGGATTTAACCTTAAATATGATCATTTCTCCGTTAGCATTGTGCAGCGAGAAGGCCCAGATGAAGCGCTTTCTGAAGAGGAGGTCATCTTGAAGCTGAAAGCAGAGGTGCAGCATTTGCTGGATAGCAACTCTGTGAAGCGTCGTATGGTGTCTCAGTTACAAAGTGATCTCAAAAACGCTCATAAGAAAATTGAAGATCTCCAAGTGGAAAAGGATGAAAAAAGCATTGAGGTAGATGTAAAGCTGTTTTTCAAGACTTAATAAAGAAAACTCTTACAGTTTTCACATTTAAATTAAACCTTTGTCTTTCAGGCATTCATTTGCCTTTTTTTATAAGTAAAGTTAATTAACTAATTTCTGGCTGTACTGAATCTACTTTGCTATGCGTGAGCTTTCTCTGGTTGCAGAAAATAGGGAATGCTCTTTAGTTACGGTGCCCAGGCTTCTCATTGTGGTGATTTCTGTTGTTTCGAAGTGCAGGCTCAGTAGTTGTGGCTCCCAGGCTTAGTTGTCCCTCAGCATGTGGAATCTTCCCAGAGTAGGAATCGAACCCACGTCCCCTGCATTGGCAGGCAGATTCCCAACAACTGGACCAGCAGGGAAGTCCATAAGTGAAGTTTAAAGAAGGAAATGCCACATAAAGGAATATACTTTCTGGTTACTCTTGGCACCTAGTAAATGAGATGCCAATTAGGTAAAATTCCATAGCCACAAATCCAGTGAAGCATTCTGTATAAACAGGTATCTGCATTTCCTCAAAATTGGCTTGCTCCATTAGTGCTTTAACATCTAGTTAAACACTCCACAATGAAATGCCCTAGCAATTTGTCTGATATTTCCCTGACCCATGTTCTTAAAAGAATAGTCATTCTACAATGAAAAAAAAAATTAATTGTATGGTGGTGTTAGAGGTGGGAAAGGCACGTCAGATATGTCAGAGTCCTTGAAACCCACCTTTATATCTTTATAAAGTAAGTTAGTGTGCTTACTTTATAGATAAGATAAATGAAACTGGAGGAATTTGTGACCCTTCTGGGCTTGGAATGAATCTTTGGGCAAATTGAGACTAAAACATTGGACTGATGAATAGGTCAAAGTTATTTCTCCAAGATCATGCTAGCAGAGGTCTTTAGAGATGTCCTCTTTCAACAGCTGCCTTTTTCACCCTTCTCCATCTCTAAATCCCAGCTCACCTCTATTCCCACTGGAAAGAAGGATCTAGAAGCTAAGAGGAGAAGGAAGGTAATGTATGAGTGTAGGTAGGTGAGACTTGCCTGGTGGTCCAGTGTTTAAGACTGTGCTTCTGCAGAGGGCACGGGTTCAATCCCAATCCAGAGAACTTAAGATCCTCCATGGTGTGTGGTGCTGCCAAAAAAAAAAAAAAAAGATGTAGATACTGTATTCCTTTTCCTCATGGATGGAAATAATATTTTACTTCCTACTTTGGTACTGTTTTATCTCTTGATCCTTTAAGCTAGGAGTTATTCATTAAAACAGTCCTGTTAAAGCAAAGTGTGCAAGATGTTCTCTGGCGCTTATCATTGTGGAATTTTAATCGTGCCTAGTTCGCTTTCTAGAAATAATAGTGTGCTCTCACTGTGAAAGCCCTGCCCAATTTGGTTCTTTCTTCTGAGCAACTGTATTTGATGAGCATATTGATTTCAATGTTAACAAGCAAATAAGAAATGGGAGACTACTTCCCCACAGCACATTTAACATCTTTAAACCAAGCTGTTTTAACTGTTTGCATATGTTTTTTATAAAGAATGGAAATGTAAATTTGTGTTAGGTTAGAGTTGATCAGTTTAATAAGCATTTTGGTGTGAGTATGCTAAGGGAAGGAGCCTGATTTGGGGTCTGAACCTTAGCTCTGGTATCTTGTTGCTTTCTCTGTTGCATATTGAAATCCCTAGTCGGTGTTTGCTGTACAGATACACCTTCACATGTATGGCAATGGCTGGTGGCCATTCCTTGTGTTGTTTGTAACCTTTCCGTTTGCCTTCACACTCTACAGTCTGTTTTATCAGTAGATTGGAGGGAGCCATCTCATCTTTGAATACCCTTTTTTGTTTTGGGCCAGGTAGCCTTCTGCCATAGTGATTTCTCAGCAGTCTACATTTGGTTTTTCTTAAAGTGAGACTGAATTCAGTCCTTGATGCTTATGGCTATTCTGCTTCAACTTAACTATATAGGAATCTCTTGAGAGTATTGTCTTGATAATTCTGTGAGTGTTTGCTCAGTAAATATTTATTGAATTATTACATATGTTGACCCATTTCCTAGATGGGGAAGAGGGAGAGGATATATTAATTTAATGGACAAGTGGGTTTTTAAAATAAGCACTCAAGTTCTCAGTCATCTCATTAGCAAATGAATGCCTTCAAACTTGGCCTTTGCCTCCTATTTCTCTCATCTTTTTCTAATGGAGCTCCCTATTTAGTCTGTAAAGTCAGAAAGCAGGGTTGGGGAGGTATGTGGAGGAAAAGAAAATCATTCAGTTTAGGTTTTTTTTTTTAAGCTACTTTATGCAAGTCTAATGGGATTCAGCGATGAAAGAAACAATGGCCATTCTATGAAGGAACTTCAATTCTAGAATAGCGCTATCCAGTGGAAATATAATAATGCCATATATATAACTGAAAATCTCTAGTAGTCCCATTACAGTAAAATAGGTGAAATTGATTTTAATAATTTATTTAACCTAGTATATATAAGATATTATCTTCTCAATAAGTGATCAATATAAAATTATTAATAAGGGTTTATTTTTTGTGTGTGCTCTGCCCTTGAAATCTAGCATGTATTTTCTCCTTATGTTTCTATCTGGACAAGTCACATTTCAAGCACTCAACAACCATAGGTGGTTACTGGCTACCATAGTCAATACTACGGATCTATAAGAAGATGGACATGTATAACTTCATGTAATAAGGATGATACTAATTACAAAGTGCTATGAGAAGGAATAACTAACTGATCTTGGGGGTGGCGTGGGGTACTAAGGTAGCCCTATTGAAGTCTATGAGGGAACTTTTGATCTCTGTCCTCAAGGATAAACCCAGGGGAGAAGGTGGAAAGGGACATTTCAGCTTTGAGCGGACGTACGTAAAAGGGTGTAGCAAATAAGCTGGAAGTTTATATTATATAAACTTAGTCTTTCTGAAATCTTTAATGAAGCTAAATTCATTAAATATCTCTTGATTTTTTTTTTTTGTTTGTTTTTAATTGTGGCTGCACTGGGTCTTTGTCGGGTGCCGGCTTTCTCTGGCTGCCACGCACGGAACAGCAACTCTGGTTGCTCTTGTGGAGCATGAGCTCTGGAGTGCATGGGCTCAGTAGGTGCAGCAAGTGGGCTTCGTTGCCCTGCAGCATGTGAGATCTTAGTTCCCTGACCAGGGATTGCACCTGAGTCCCCTGCACTGAAAGGCAAACCCTGGACCACTAGGGCAGTCCCTCTATCGATTTTTTAGAAAGAATGATCATAGCTAGCATCAAATCTGGAACTTAATGAAATGATGTTGAAATTTTGTGCTTGCTAAGAGAAAGAACACAATAATTTAAACTTCCCTGGATGTCTTTTTAAAGAGAACTAGGCCATCAGATCCTCCCCTAAAGCCTTTATGTATTAAGAAGGGCAACAAAAATATTTCCTATGTAATCTTTTTTGATAGATTCTTTCATAGATGTTTTAAAGGTATTGATATATTTATTTCTTTGTAATGCCTTTAGTGTGTTTTATATCCATTTCTATACATCTTATATAGAACAATTTAAAGTTACTACAGAGTTATTTTTGCTTTTATGTCATATGACTATTCATAGCAGTCCTGCTTCATGACATTTCCAGGATAATATGTGATCAAACTGAGGAGTCTGCCCATACATAGCACTATGCAGTGATTAGGGGTGGGTCAAATACTATGCTGTTCATTCCAGTTGAACAGCTGGGCCATTAAGGTAGAATGTGGCAAAGGCCTTAGAAAAACCAGACTGGCTTACTAGCAGGCAGGGACCACATTGACACTGAATTTTTTGTAAGCTTAAGAAATAAAACACAGAGCCCTTTCTGTGTGTGATACTTAATAGAGATCGTTACCTTACCACAAGCTGTGGTTAAAGCCATACTCTGATTCCAAGGGAGTTGATAGGCAATGTTCAGTAGCCAACTCAGAAGGTTTCTGGCTAGGATTTTTTGAGACACAGAAATTAGGAAGATAGTATAAGAGTTGGTAGATTACATTTCTTGTGTTTTTGAAGATATTGCCTTCAGTATTCCAGCTTTAGAGAGAGAAATTTTGTTGCGACATTCGAATGGTCCTTCTCTTTTGAAAGACATTCTTAAGAATTTTGTGCCAACAATTACTGCAAGTACCAAGTCCCAGTGTGCCTGCAGTGTGAAAATATGTCAAAATTGAGTCCAGTAACTAGCTGTGAAGATTGTTTTTTCAGGGTAGCAGTATGATGTTACTTTCATTCTAAGTAGTAAAAACTCACTAATAGGGAAGGAAGCACAAATGAATGTCATAAACCTTAAAAAGTAGAGGCCATGTTTAAAAAAATAAAAGCCATTCTAATAAGTCAACAAAATCCTTTAAAGTCTCATTAATACCCCCAAGTCTGGAAAGCTAACAGAGTAGTAGTGCAGTCTGCCTCTGAAGGAAATGAAGACTAAATGGGAAAAAGGAGCCAAAGCCTTGGGGTTCTGTCACCCCACGTAGAATGAGATACACTTACCTCTTTTTTTTTCCCCCAGTTAGTAGAATGAGCTTTGTTACAGATATATTTTAAACATTGAAGAAGAGACCTCAGAGTTCAGGTAAATAATAAAACCAACAGGTCAATTAGAGTATACATTAAAAAAAAAACAACTTTGACCCCTTTAATGAACAAATAACTTATTTTAAAAATGGACAAAATACTCAGGTAGTAAGAGGAAAAGGCTAACCTATACATATCTGAGAAGATGAACAAGTGAACAGTGAAGGCATGTAAGAGGTTGCTGTTTGATGGCGACACAAGAAATGCAAGTGAAAAAATTTTTGGAGACCCTTTTCCCCCATTAGACACAGTAATCATTCAGTCACTGGCCATTGGTGGCAAAGAGAGCTGGACAGACTCTTGTACTACCTGACAGTATACATGTGTACCAACTTTCTGGAAACAATTTACCAAAGTCTATCCTGAATTCCTATTGAATAAAATGTATGAGTTAATATTGATTAAATATGCTAAGCCTAATGGGTGAGAGTATGATGAAAAATAGAATGTTTGCATAGTCTCAAAAGTGTCTCCGAATAATATACTTACTGTTGATTGCAAAATAGTAACTTTATAGTGGAGGTCCCTGCAGACAGGGCCTTTGACCTTCATCAGTTAGTTGATCATCACCAGTGATGAGGCATATTGATGTCATATGTCTCCTCAGAAGTGTTCACATCACTTCTTTGGTATTCATGCCAAAAATGCATAACCTAAATTTAATAATGAAGTAACATCAGAAAAGCTCAAATTGAGGGACAGCCTACAAAATAAATGATTAGTACAAGTACTCTTCAAAAATGTCATGGATTTGAAAGACAAAGACTGAAAAAACTGTCCTAGATTGGAGGAGACTAATAAGATGTGACAACTAAATGTAACGTAGAGTTGTAGACTGCATCCTGAACCAGAAAAAGAACATTTAGAGGAAAATTGGAAAATTTTGTATAAGGTGTGTAGATTGGGTAATAGTATTGCATCCTAGTTAATTTAATGGTGTTGATAATTGTGCTCTGGTCATTTGTACTGGTTTTGTACTTTCTTTGTAAGTATGACATTGTTTCAAAACTAATGCTTAAAAATTTTTAATAACCTGGAAAACTTTTGATTTCTCTTTAACATTTAGACTAAAACAGATACCTCAGAAAAACCAACTAATCAGATATGGCCTGACTCTTCCGACATGATTGTCAAAGATGAAATACTGCAGCTTAAAAATGAAATTCAAGTTTTACAGCAACAAAATCAGGTGATTAGAAAACTTTCCTCTATTTTATGAGAAATCTCATGACCTCATTCAAAAATAGAGAGGTACTATGACACAAAGGTATTAGTGGACAAGTACATTAGCAGGTAATTAGGATTCCAGTTGTTTCCTTTTACTACTGATCATGTGGTACTATTTTCATTTGAAGGTAAGTTAGTATAATTCCAGCTTCCTGTCCGCATAATTGTATGGCTATTGGAGGTATTCTTTCCTCCTTAGGCAGCTCTTGACCAAAAAGTAAAATGTTGCTTATTTATGTGGTTGGGAAGATGATTGTATTCTAAGACTTGTTAGAAAGCATCAGTTAGCCGATTCTTCACTGATTGAATGCTTTTATACAAGTTTGTAATGTTTACTCCTATCAGAAAGCTACTTGACAAGCCTGTACTCTTACAAGGCCTGAAGAGACTTTTATAGAATTATGAAAATGATATGATGTCAAATAATGTTATAACAAAAAAGATAAGGCACAGAGGATATCAGAAAATAAGATTTTTTTTAAATTAATTTATTTTAGTTGGGGGCAAATTACTTTACAATATTGTAGTGGTTTTTGCTATACATTGACATGAATCAGCCATGGGTTTACATGTGTTCCCCATCCTGAACCCTCCCCCCCACCTCCCTCCCCATCCCATACCTCTGGGTCATCCCATTGCCCCAGCCCATCCCTCTGGGCATCCCATTTGTCTCATGCATCGAACCTGGAATTGTGTTCTGTTTCACATATGATAATATACATGTTTCAATGCTATTCTCTCAGAACGTCCCACCCTCACCTTCTCCCTCAGAGTCCATAAGACTGTTCTATGCATCTGTGTCTCTTCTTCTGTCTCGCATATAGGGTTATCATTCAGTTCAGTTCAGTTCAGTCGCTCAGTCGTGTCCAACTCTTTGCGACCCCATGAATTGCAGCACGCCAGGCCTCTCTGTCCATCGTTACCATCTTTCAAATTCCATATATATTCATTAGTATACTGTATTGGTGTTAGAAAATAAGATTAGACTAGTCAATAAAGATGTTTATTTCCTCTAAATACTTTATTCTTTTGTATCCAGGAACTTAAAGAAACTGAAGAAAAACTGAGAAATACAAATCAAGACTTATGCAATCAAATGAGACAAATGGTACAAGATTTTGACCGTGATAAACAAGAAGCTGTTGATAGGTGAGGTATAGACAGAGGCCTCCCTTCTCCCATCTCCTATTCTCTCTCCCTTACACACCCCCCTCCAAAAGATTCAAGTAAAATGATGGGGGTGAACCCTCCCCATTGAGATCATAAATTGGAGAAGATGAGTCCCTGGCTTCTCAAATTAGAATTTGGAACACACTTTCCATAGAAATAATGTTACATAGTGGGTTGAGTTCTATAGAACCATCCAAACTGTAGTTCATTGAAACAGTAGAGCTTAATGGCTTAACTATTTTTTTTATAAGTAAGAAATTTGTGGGAGGAAATAATGTCTTCTAAATACAAAGTCATAAACTTGGAAACAGACTTGTGGAACATAACTTATGTGTGAGTTGGGTGCTTCAGTATTTGCGTTTAATATAACTTTGAATTTTGGAACCACACCCTGTTGTTTCAATCATTTTTTATAAACAAGTTCTAAACACAGACTGTTACACTCTGTGTGAAGGACTAGGGCATTCACACATCTAGGTTTCTAATTTTTCTCTAGAAACATTTGCGGAAAGAAAATGTTGAAAATTCTCATAAGATCATCTGTTGAAAGTTAACTATTACCGCTTTTGGTTGGGGAATCTGATCTTAATTCTGCTTTGCTTTCGAAGGGAAGGAGTGGGAAGGAAGAGAGGGAAACCAGTTCATCTTGCTGCTTCTGGTAATGCTGGGCACTGCCTTAGATTCTGCTGTCTGTTGTCTGTCTCTAGGTGTGAGAGGACTTACCAGCAGCACCATGAAGCCATGAAAGCCCAAATACGGGAAAGCCTGTTAGCAAAGCACGCTTTGGAGAAACAGCAACTCTTTGAGGTTTACGAGGCTACTCGCTTACAACTTAGGTGAGAATGCAAGTCTCGCTGCCCTTGAAGGTGTAGAGACAGCTTCTCTTATCCCATCATTTAGAGGAAAATTGTTTATTCTGCAGCCTTACATTTAGTTGCTGGTTTTGTGTATCCAAGGTCTGACTTAGATAAGGTGAATAAGGAGATGGCGGCTGTGCAGGAATGTTACCTGGAAGTGTGCCAAGAGAAAGATAACCTAGAAGCAACTCTCAGGAAGAGCATGGAAAAAGAGCAACAGGCACAGGAGAAGAAGGTACAGAACAAGTTCATGTTGTGCTCACTTCACTGCTCTTTGAAACCAACACACTCATTCTCTTTTGGAACAGGGAAGGCTTCTGTAGAAGGCTCTTTACGTTTGACTGATTGACACGAATTCAGCTCACAAAGTACAGTAAACATTGAAATGATTATTAAAACCCTGGTAGAAAATGGCAGATCCATAGTAGAAAGTGATTCTCCCTTGTAGATTTCTAAGAGACCAAAGAGAGTTCTATAAAAATAAGCGAGGTGGACCACAGTCCCTTTGAGTCTGAAGCCCAGGGATGCTTGTTTTGTGTGTGTGTCTGCTGCTCAGGTGGCTACTCTCAGCCCTGTGAGCACTGCACGAAGTGTCCCCCTCAGAGACCTTTTCCTCTGACCCATTTCTCTCAGGACGTAAGCATCCATTTATTCTGGGGAAAAGGGCAGGAATTTGAACTGGGGTATTGTGGTACAGGAGGTGATGATGTGGGGCTGTGGAGAGGAAGGTCAGTTTAAGTGTGACCTCTGTCCAGGGAGGTCTTGTCGTTCAGGGAAGCTGGAGGGGCTGCAGTGTCCTCTGTACTCCTGCCTGAATCTTCCAAGTTGCCCTTGGCGAGTGTCCAGGAGTCAAGTCACTTAAAAGCAGTCACCCCTTCAGTCTTGTTCCCCGTCCTGACCTGAGCCTGATCCAGACACCCATCTGCCTTTCCCTTTCCCTTGAGACCAGCCTGCAGACCACAATCTGAAAGCCACCTGCATCAAAATTAGAAAATATTTTTAAAGGCTTGAGGAAACGTTTTTAACAGAGATTTCTGAATAAGTTATAGTAAAGCTTGGCGATTGCGACCACCAGACTTGAAAAGAATGGCAAGGAGTAGGTGAGGAAGTCTAGTTCATTTGATATTTTGATTATTTTTGAACAGGTTTATATGGTAGAAAAACATGCCATGTATACATACCATCTAGTGGAAAAAGAACTAAGGGGAGATGTTTTAGTTTGTGCTGGTGAAATAAAAGCTAGAAAGTGTCTTAAATTACCTAGAAACTAAAGACTTAGCTCAGTAATGTTTAAAAAACTTAAAATAGGGAGAAGATCTGGTGTGATTGTTTTCTTTCTCTCTTCCTTTAAATAGATAAATTGGCAAGAACATAAGAGCATTTCTCTCAAAGAGGTCATTCTTTTTGGAAGTATATTTCCTAGTACTTTTAAAAGAATCAATTTGGCTGTAAAATTTCACCCCCCATAATCGATCATTTGCCGTAAATAGCTGGTACTAACTGGTATTTTGGCTCATGAATTCTTGTATGCTGGAGCAAGAAGGAAAGTTAAAACTATTTGGGCCTTCCAAAAAAAACCTACAAGTTAGACAATTTTTCTTTAAAAGTTTTAAATTGCCATACAATAAAATTGATTCTTTTTCATTTGATGTCCGGTTTTATAGATTTTTAACCCATGTGTGGATTGAAACAGAACAGTCGCATCACCCCAAAAGACTCCTCTGCACTATCCGCTTGTAGTTATACCCATCCCTCACTTAAAGGGCCAGTGTACTTAAGAGTAGTAAAAGTTGAATTCCTTTCTTCTCTGGATATTCTTTAATTTTTTTTTTTAGATTTATATAAGTCCTTTACAGAGCTTAGTAGCCTTCATAAGCCAGTCAGAACAGAACTCCTTTACATTTATCAGACTTTAATTTTTTTGTATCCTCCAGAACTAGACAAAGATATGTATTTACACATCAGTGTACTTCCCTAGGAATTGTTTCACATTCACACAGTGGGAGAATCTTACTAACCTGAGCAAGCTAGGGAACTGTTACGGTAGTCCTTCTCCACAGGACGTCAGTCATTTTCCCTGCAGTTGGTCTTCAGGTCAGGAGCTTTGCTTGGATACAAAATGTATATGACAGGCAATGCTGTGAATCCCCAGTTGTATTTCCCTTTTTCATATGTCATCTTTCTGAAACACTCGTTGAATCAGGCTGCAGGTTAAGTACAAGTTCAATTCCAGCCTTTAAAGCTTCTATTAACAGATGTTAACCTGGCTTGTTCATGTACACAGGAACCATCAAACCGGGTAGTAGTCAATAAAGGCTATGAATCTGTGAGCTTCTCTGGTGGCTCAGACAGTAAAGAATCTGCCTGCAATGTGGGAGACCTGGGTTTGATCCCTGGGTTCAGAAGATCCCCTGGAGAAGAAAATGGCAACTCACTCCAGTATTCTTGCCCGGAGAATTCCACAGACAGAGGAGCCTGCTGGGCTACAGTTCCTGGGGTCGCAAAGAGTTGCACATGACTGAGTGACTAACACACAGATACACATGAATCTGTAGACAAGGGAAAGATGATTGATGCTGCCATGCATAATGCCATTCCTATAAACAAGCTAAGGCTTGTTTATACAGTTGTAATCCATGTTAAATCAGTCCTTAGAAGTTAGATTTTTTTTGACTGTCAGAGGCATGCAAAACAAGTTTCAACATTTTAAAACTATCCAAGTATTCCTTCCCTTGAATGATAAAACTTTTTGAATTAAATATTCCTGTCAGTTCAGTTCAGTCTCTCAGTCGTGTCTGACTCTTTGCGACCCCATGAATTGCAGCACACCAGGCCTCTCTGTCCATCACCAACTCCCGGAGTCTACCCAAACCCATGTCCATCGAGTCGGTGATGCCATCCAACCATCTCATCCTCTGTCGTCCCCTTCTCCTCCCGCCCCCAATCCTTCCCAGCATTAGGGTCTTTTCCAATGAGTCGACCCTTCGCATGAGGTGGCCAAAGTACTGGAGTTTCAGCTTCAATATCAGACCTTCCAATGAACACCCAGGATTGATCTCTTTTAGGATGGATTGATTGGATCTCCTTGCAGTCCAAGGGACTCTCAAGAGTCTTCTCCAACACCACAGTTCAAAAGCATCAATTCTTCAGCGCTCAGCTTTCTTCACCGTCCAACTCTCACCTCCATACATGACCACTGGAAAAACCATAGCCTTGACTAGACAGACTTTTGTTGGCAAAGTAATGTCTCTGCTTTTAAATATGCTATCTAGGTTGGCCATAACCTTCCTTCCAAGGAGCAAGCGTCTTTTAATTTCATGGCTGCAATCACCATCAGCAGTAGTATGTTCAAATGACAGATTCCTGTGACCAGTAAATTTGCTTTCCTTTTATAGGATTGGAAGCAAGGTTTTCCTCACTGGTGGATTGCAGAAATAGCCACACTTTCTTCCTATCCTTGAATGTGGTCTCCTTGCAGTGTGGTTTTGTAGCTGTTCTCAGTTATAGATAGTCTGTTTCTGTTCCCTTGAATCTGACCTTGGCTAAATGACTTACTTTGGCTAATGGGATATTAGTAAAAATTATGTAACAAGACACTTAAAAAGCATTTATGTGTTGGTCCTTGGACACCTGATACTCTTAGGAACCCTTTATCCAAGCACCATGTGAAGGATCTGGAATAACCTGCTCGATGACGAGACATATGACTAAGTCACTGTGTCATCCTGGTGACCTTGAACAAACCACCAGGCATGTGAGTGTTGCCATCTTAGACCATTGTAGCCCCAGTTGTCTGCAGAGATCAGCTGAGTAGGCTCAGGCCATCACCACCACCCAGCTAATGCACAGAATCGTGGGAAATAATAGACATTTGTTGTTGTCTCTGTATTGTCTGGTTTATTATGTGTTAAGCTAATAAATTCACACATATAGACACACAGAAAATTAGTAGCAATTTTCTTCTTTGCCTCAAAAGGAAATGCAGATACATATAGAAACAGCTCCTAAAGGAAAGGCACACACAGATAAGACAACTTGGGGATTTCTTCTACAGTCAAAACAAAAATAATGGTGATACATGGTCTATGATGTGACAACAGACAATTTTCCCAACCATGTGGATGAGGCTGTCCTATAGTCCTAGTACAACTGCAGTCCCCATGATGTGACTGAAGAAATGGGTCCCTCAGTCCCTAGGAGGTTTTCCAAAACCATACAACACTCAGCAAACATAGATAACAACTTCTTGGCATGTACCAGTGGTGGAAATGACTCACATAGCAATTAAGACAGCAATAATCAAGGTCAGCTGTGAACCAGGAAAAAATCCAGACAACCATATAGTCATGAGTCAGAAATAATGCCGAAGAATCAGAACAAAAGGTCTGTTGCCAAGTAGCACTAGGTATGTGAGGTGTACTTCCTTGGTATTGTAGTCTGTGGTCTTCAATGTGTTTCTTCTCATAGCATCTTGGTGGGACTTCCAGAAGACCCCTTTTGAAAAAACTTTCAAACAAACGCTCATAAATAATTTTGATCCCTGAGTAGAGTTTTATTAGAGTTTTCAGATCAATTGTGCTCCTAGAATAGAAAATATAGGAGTAGTTCAAATTATTAAATTTTAACTGACACTTGACTGTTCTTACTTGATAATGCTTTAGCTAGTTTTGGTAAAGTTTTGTCTTTGATAATGAAAAAAGTACTAATCTGAATTTGTCAAAGGATGCATAACTTTTAGAACAGAAACAGTAAGAGACTTCCCTAGAGGTTCAGTGGTTAAAACTCCATGCTTCCACTGTAGGGAGCACAGTTTTAATCCCTGATTTGAGGAACTGAGATCCCACATGCCTTGTGCCCTGCCCCCCCCCCCCCCAAAAAAAAAAGGAATAGAGCAATAATTTTGGGCTTATCTCAGAATACAGATCTTTTCAGAAATGTAAGTTTTCCTGGGCTGTGATACCTCACATGTCCTGTGATGGCTGGGCTGTAAACATAAATGTCAGTTTCACTTTTAAAAAAGGATATTTGGTCTTCTGGGAGCATTTATTTATTAGATGTATTTATTGTACTAGATGCCTTTTCTTTTAATGTATTCAGCTGTAAATTTCTTATCCAAATATGTGAGATGTAGGCAAGTTTTTACAAGACAACTTATTCAACTGATTGAGGTAGCATATAGGAAGTTCACTTGTCTCTGTTGCTATTGTCTATTACATGCATATAACTATTATTTTATAAATTTGACTTGAACATTAGTGTCATATGAGATACTTATTTGAATTTTGTTTAAAGAGACAGCTATTGGAGGAAAGAGAAGAGTATGTAAGGAAACTACAGGTGGAACTTGAAGAAAAGTACCAAGATACCCTTGTGATGGAAAAGGACAAGTGGCTGAAAGAACACGAAAGTAATATTAAACAGCAGGTTGAAAATGAAGTGATATTAGCAAAAGAACACTGGGATAAGGAACAGAAAGAGGTGTGGGTTAAAATTTCTTTCTAGTCACTATGTTTAAAAAATGTATCGTACTAACTGTTGAGAGATAGCTGTTCCTGAACTGACATTTTTAATAGCCAAGTACATATCCAGTATTCTTGCCTGGAGAATCCCATGAACAGAGGAGGCTGATGGGCTGTAGTACATGGGGTCACAAAGAGTTGGACACGACTGAGCAACTAACACACACACACACAGACATATATAATCATTTATTTTATGTCTTTGAATTGGGCTATTTTCAGTTTACACCAGTTTTATTTTTTAAAACTTCCCACCCCTTAATTCTTTAGCTTAATTCAGGAAATGTGTTTTGAGGGGTACTTTTTTAATTTTTCAAATGAAACAACAGTCAAATTTCATATTGTGAAATGATTCTGATAACTCGAGACCAATATAATTAACAGATAATTAACGTACACTGTGGATTAGAAGATAGAAGTAATGATTGGGTAGACTTGGAAGTACAGAACTTCTATTAACCTCTGTAGCAAATGAGGTTAAGAAATGCTCATAGTTTCCAAGAAAATGAAGAACCAAATTATGATCTTAAAAACTTGGTTGGAAGTGAAATAAGTTCTCCAACTTATTTAAGCTATGTTCTTTTGTCCTTGCTATTGCTATTAATTCGGGTTGGGGCTATCTCAAAATGGAATTGTAGACCATTGTCCTGTCTTTTGACCTTCCTACTCATCTCCCATCCCTTTCCTCAGATTTCATCAGTCAAGTGCTGGCACCTGAAATTCCTTCACTAGTCATTTTTTAATATAAAAATACATTCTGGAGTGTATCTAACCGTGTATCTATAAAAATATAGATGGCACAAAAAAAATGCCCTGTTTTTAAATTACTGCAAATTGTTTTTTAGTTGGATTTTTTTAACCAGTTATTTACTAGGTGGAGGAGTGAGACAGCTATAATACTTCTGTGAGAATGTCAGGAAAGGATAAATCAAAAAAGGCCACTTAAGATAGCCCTTTTGAGAGAAGCAATACAGCCAGCAGCTGTGGTAGCCAGGGAAGCAATCTGAAAACCCTGGATACACAGGAGGTGGGAAACAGAAAAAGTGAAAAGCAAATTTTGCTATTTCACAATTTTGCCCACTACTAATTATGTTTGGGTCCATCCTACTACACTGCTGAAAGTCATATCATTAAGACATTCTTCCAATAATGCCCTCCTCTCGAATGCGCAGCTGACTCAGTGCAGTTTAATATAACAAACAAGATTCTAAGGTGTTCAAGTAAGTCAAACTATTTTTTAAATCGTTCAATTTTAGGTTCATTAATTATACTTACCCCATGCCTAATTTGTGGAAACTCTGATATTGATGGAAACTCACTTATTCATAGCAGAGATTTTCTTCATTCTTTTTTTAATCATACCATCATTGTAGTGGCAATGTGAAAGTTTCCATCATGAGAGCAAGATAACCTGATCTGATACAACGTACTTAAATCTCCCATGTGATTTGTGTCCTGTAGATAAAGAGTAACTTGCAGGGTTTCTGTGAGGATATGTTCTCATTGAATTCATTTTGAAACCTCACGTGATTACTGCAGCGATATCTAGATGCTTCTCAAACCATCTGTGGTTGCTTTTTTGGCTACCTATTAATTCTAGTTTTTGCTTATTTGAATATTTTTCTCTTCGTACGATTTTTCTTCTGAAAACAGATCAAACAAGAACTGATTCAACAGCTTGAAAAGGAGTGGCAGTCTAAACTGGATCAAACGAGAAAGGCAATGAAAAAGAAGACCTCAGACTGTTGCAGCCAAACTGACCAAGAAACCACCATTGATGTTATTTCCAAGAAAGAGATGGCAATCGTGATAGAAGAAAAGACGCAAAAGATCCAGCAAAATTTAGAGCAGGAGAAGGAAACAGCCATCAAGGGGAACTTGAAGAAACTTGAGTTTGAACTGGAACTCAAATATTGTGAAAATATTGCCAAACAGGTAATAGGCAGGTTTACTGTAGCAAAATTATTAGAACTGCCTACTAATGAAAACCTGTCAAGTGCTACCATTGAACTTGTTCATAACTTAAATATTTTGTGCACCCTAGGGTAGAGTAACAATCTTATGTTCTAAAATTTTCACTATATTTCTGTCACAAAACTATCGACTCTCAGTTTTTTTATATATTCTTACAGTGTAAAAAATGTTTGCTCCTCTGAGGTCGGTCTAAATATTAAGATGACTGAGGTTAATAATGATGGTTTGACATCTGAATGAAGCACAATTTACTTATGTATCTTTCGTATCTAACTTTATGGAAAATATTTCACTAAACTAGTTATAGATAAATAAGCTTAAAGTGAATAAGATATTTAACAATATTTGTGTTGAGACTTGAATCTGGAAGCTTGCCCTTTAAATGCGACTTTGTCTATAAATCCTGTGACCAAACAGTGGTGTCATCACCTCCCCTTGGAAGCACTAAAAAAGGTAGCTCATTTTTAACTGGGGCGTGTTACTTGGTTCCAAGAAAGGTTAGACGGAGAAAAGCATAGCTCTGTGTTAATAGAATAAAGCTGAGTTATTATTTTGTCAATATTATCTATTACAGTGATGCTTAAATTTTTTGTTCTCAGGATGTCTTTACAATTTTAAAAACTGAAGACTTGAAACAGCTTTTCCTATGTTGGTTGTATTTTTTTTTTTTTTACTGTATTGGAAAAAAAAATGCAAGAAGACTTAAAAAAATAAGAATCCATATGCACATTTGCCTTTGGCTGTCAGGGGATTGACACATTACATAGCATGTAGCCTCTGGAGAACTGTACTATTTACACATGAAAGAATGGGAGTAAAAAAAGACAAAGGAGGTCCAAATATTTTGAAAATAATTTTGACCTCACAAACCACCTGACAAGGTTTCTAGCCCTCAGAGATCCTCAGACCTTAATATAATACTACTTATTATATATCTTAAAATTTTAGATCTGTTACTTAATGTAAAGTCTTAAGATAATACCTGAAGTAAAGTTTTAAAAAAATACATACTCGGCTTTTGATAAATACTTGAAGTTCTGCCTATCTATTAAATTGTTATACATGATTTTACAAGGGATCCTGAAAGTATGGAAGCATAGGCAAGTATATGTAATTGTATTAAGGACATTTTCAGTTAGTTAAAAAAATAATTTTCTCAGCTGTTGAAGTTTTGAACAGAGTTAATGAAGTGTTTTATTGGCAAAGAGACATATTTAAGGGTGCTGGTTTGATATTTATATAATTACAGATCTTGTGAAGAAAAACAAAAAGCAGGATCTTGTAGAAAGGAAATGTTTGCAGTAACTTCAGGAATATAAATTTCTGTAGGAGCTTTATCTTTTCCCCATGTTTTTAACTCCCTAGAATTTACCTATAAATTTATTTAGCATCTTAGTGACAAATTTAGCCTCTTACCTCAACTCTACTTTTGTGTGTATGTATGGTCATATGTATATCTGGATATTTTGAACAAGGAAATAAGGAGAGATTATTTAATAAATGATCCGTGGTAACCTGTAATGGATTTACAATCAGATCATCCTCATAATTCAAGCCGTATATTTTTGCTTGACTTGAAGTATCCCCCTTACTTTATAGTCACAGATTCATCCCTGACAGCAAGAAAAATTGCTGAGTATAAGGCTCTAAACTGTATTGGTGCATTTGCCTGTGTGCACATGTTGATACATCGGGCACAAGGACTGAGAAGGTGGTGGGTATACTGATTGGACAGAGGCCAACACCAAGCAAGCTTCCTGCATGTCTTTTCCACCCTGAGATAAATAGGAGTTTGTTGGAAGTGGCAATTTGTATAATTTTCTATTAATGGTGGTGGTGGTGGTTTAGTCGCTAAGTTGTGTCTGACTCTTTGCAAATCTATGGACTGTAGCCCACCAGGCTTCTCTGTCCATGGGGTTTCCCAAGCAAGAATACTGGAGTGGGTTGCCATTTCCTTCTCAAGGGATCTTCCCTACTCAGTGATCGAACCCAGATATCCAGCATTGCAGGTGGATTCTTTTTCAGGTGGATTCTTTACCAACTGGGCCACCAGGGAAGCTCTTTCTATTCATTGTAGTGGCCATTAAATGTGTATAGTTTTCTGCTTCCTGGTTTGGCATTTGCATGGGCCAGTATGAAACATTTAGAACAGAAGGATTAAATTCACTGCTGGGGATAAGGGTTGGGGGGTACTTGAAATCAGTTTAACTACTCCAGTGCAAAACAGCGTAAAATGCACAGGAAATCATAGTGGCTTCCTACAAATGGGATTTTCTGAAATTGTATACCTTACGTTACCTCCCTGTCTCTCGCAATTGCTCTCCTGAAGGTAGAAACTGCTGTGCAGAATGCTCGTCATCGGTGGCTGGAAGAACTGCCAGAGCTTGCAGAATATAAAGCACTTGTAAGAGCAGAACAGAAGAAGTGGGAGGAGCTACAAGAGCAGTCAGTGGCCAAACGGGTAAGAGCTCTCCTGGGAAGAAGCTTCTGGAGGACCTCAGCTCGGTCTCAGGAACTCCTACCTGCTCACAGCATTGTGGGAGGATTACATGCGATAGTGCCTGTTAAGCATTAGCTCATGACCCAAGTAGTGGGATCTGTTCTCATCAGTATCATGTAGTTGAGGGGAAGAGAATGTGTTTCAGAGTCAATGAAACTCTCACAATCTGGAACCTTACCCATGGAACAAAATCTTTTTCTACTTTGCCGTATTTTTAGGAGAATCAGAGAGCAGTTAGCTATATGATATCCTTTCACATGTATAACTGTTGTTTTGTGTGCTGTATCAGTAGTCTTAAACTTGCCTTGGTAAATAATCAGCACTTCTTTCCAGAGATGTCATGTAGCTTGACTAGAAGCATCAGGTATTGCAACCATTTGTAGTCTCCCAACTTACTTTATTAGTATAAACCAATTCTAGTCAGAATACCAATAAACTGAACTTGGTTTTGAAATTTGACACAATAATTTGAAAATTTATTTGGAAAACTGAAAGGACTAAGAAATTTAAAATATTCTGGAAAAGAAGTAGTAGTCCAGCCCTAACACTTAATAGAATATGTTGGAAAGCAATAACTCGGACAGTGTTGAGTCACAAAAATACAATTCTTTTTCATTCAGTACTATACAGACTTTGAAGATAGGTCCAACAACGAATAAGAACTTAATTATTTCAAAACATGGAATGAGGAATTACTCTATATTAAGTAGTCTTATGATAGCCAGATAGCACTTTGGAAAAATTGTCTTCCCACCCCAAACATCACAATAAACTCTAAGTTAATTCAGAAATTAAGCGTTTTAAAATGAAAGTATAGGAAAATTAAGAGAAATTGAATATTTCAGATTTGCATCATAATTTGGTAGTGAAGCAACAGGCACAGTAGCAAAGACAGACAAATAGGGTAAAATATGTACACCACTTAAAACATTTTTGTTTATGTAATAAAATTAAAAGGGGATAATAAAAATAAGGGAAGTAAGTGAACCAAATGGAACCATTATATGTGATAAGAAAAACAATACAAATTGATGAGAAACAATCTATGGATAAGTACCCCAAATATATGAACATAGAGTCTTCATGAGAACTCCACAAATAGCAAACTTAAGGTGCTATTTTATGCCGTATGTTTATATCCTCTCTTACTTGTAATACGCAAAATATAATAGATTGCAGTTTCAACCATATATTACTCCCATTGTCACAACAATTTTGGAAAATAATGTGTGTAATATACATTGTAAATGAGTCATATGTTGTATTCATAGTCTTATATTCCACAAATTAAGGAATAATTCAGCATAAGTGAAAAAAAATATCTTTTAATATTTTTCTCAAGTTACATGGTGGTACATGGATGTTCATTATAATATTCTCTGTATTTTTTTAGTTGTTGTTCAGTTGCTAAGTTATGTCCGACTCTTTACAACCCCATGGACTGCAGCACTCCAGGCTTCCCTGTCATTCACTATCTCCCAGAGTTGACTCAGACTCATGTCCATTGTGTTGATGATGCCATCCAACCATCTCATCCTCTGTCACCCCCTTCTCCTCCTGCCGTCAATCATTCCCAGCAACAGGGTCTTTTCCCATGAGTTCGTATTTCAAAAGGAAATTTAAGAGGTAGAGAGAAAGAGGAAACTATGATCATGTACATATGTCTCTTAGAGTTGAGAAGTTAAGAATAATAAGTTGATCTTTCTGTAAGAACACAGAGTCCTGAATGAATATATGTGAATGTAGAAATGCAGAAGCAAGAGGACCGTGTGTTGCTTCTCAAACTTTCAACAGGCATGAGAATCACGTGGAGGGGTTGTTAGAACAGATTCCTGGGCTTTGCTACTAGAGATGCTGATTTGATGGGTCTGGAGTGAGTTAACATGTAAATCCTTCCTCCAAGCCAATGAGATAGGCGAGAGCGTTTCTCAGCATTGGCCGAAAAGTTCTTGTAAGATTAGAAGGATCCATCAAAATCTGTGGAAACTTCAAGCCAGTTTCCAGAATCCAAAAGTAGTCAAATTGGTTCAATGGTTCCTCAACTTTGCTGCACGTTGGAAAAACTTGAGAATCTTTAAAAAATGCTGCTGCCTGGCTCCCACCCCTAGGCTTTATGTTTTAATTAATACAGGGTGTGGCCTGGGCATCCGCCAGGATTTTCAACAGCTCCTCAGGTGATTCTAACGTGCAGCAATGTTAGGAAGCACTAAATCAATCAATGCTGCCAAATTCTCCTGTAAAACTTTATATGAGAGGTTGTGTAGTTTTGGTGAGGTTGGGCAGGTCACCCAGTTTCCCTGGGACCTGACCCCTCCACCCTAGTTACCTGTTGATCATTTCCAGGCATCCACTGTGACATGCCCTGTTTTCCTTCTTGGGAAAGGAAACATGTTTCACATCGCTACTGAATTATTTTACTGGTGGTAAAAGAATTTTGCTATGAATTCCTTTGTAAAGCTCATCTTAGATAGTGAGTTCCTGTAGTAAACTTAAAGTATGATTCAAAATTTTTGACTTATATCCAACTATTTAGGAGCACATTTTATTGAGGAAAGATGTATAACGTGTCTAGCAATCTATAGTGTTGAAGACATTGCTATAGTTATGCAATAGCTGAGAAGTAAGGAAGCCGACCCCCCATCTCCATAGCCACAGTGTATATATGGTATTGATTCATAGTGGTCACCACTATCTAGGCCAGACAATTCTTCTTTTGCATTTGTATCCTTGTGCCTTCTCTGATTTAGTCCAGGGAATATTAGAAGTGAAAGGAACTTGAGGTTATCATCTAATCTGCTTGTTATATAGAAGACAGTGTAAAACAGATGAAGAAATTTTCTAAGCCTGTGCAGCCAAGAGTAACAGTTAATACATAATATTTTCTGAGTCTTATTGTTTGCCATGCTCTGGACTAAGTGCTTTAAATGGATTACTTATTTTTGTCATTTAATCTTAAAAGAAATCTCAATTTTTTGCTTGTTTAAATAATTTAAATTAAATAAATAATTTAAATTAAAAAAATCAATTATCAGATGGGCATTGTAATTGTCTCCAGATTATAGATGAGGAAACTGAGGATCAAAGAAGTTGAGAAATGGAAAGTTGTTAATTTCAGCAGTTTAACTCCAGAGCCTGTATTATATGAGGCTGCCTCTGTAGTCCAAGTCAGGATTTGAGCTAGAGCTCAGGATTTTTGATCCCCTGTTAATTTTTGCTTGTGTTCTATTGATGCCTATGATCTACTCATTCTGTTATTCTGTTACAAAGAAAAATTAGATTAATGAAAAAGATGACTTTTCTGTTTGATATTTTATGAACTGATTTAAGCAGTAGAATTGCATTAAAATACATTATGTTTGTCAGCAACTTATTGTTCAGGTAAGTGTTACATTCTTAAAAACAGTAAGATTTCCTTATGAGGCTGCTTTTTGCTTCACATAAAAGATGATTTATTTTTGGGTGGCTTAGATTTGAGATAGCATCTGTATTAAAATACAAATTTTTTTCCTAAAATTAGTTTCAGATAATTATGTAATTGTATATTTTTTGGTCACTTTAAATTTCTAGTTAACATATAGAAATGGATGTTTTATTTTTTAATTTTGTTTAATTTTTATTTTAAAATTTTATTTATTTTTGTCTCACATAAGACAAAATATTAGATGATTTAAAATGAGGGCAAAGATCCTCACATTGAGTGTAATTATATTTTAGGACCAGCTAATGTCTTATCTAAATTTACTTTTTCTCTTTAATTTTGATTTTAAATCTCTTGTTTGACAAGTTCAAAGATTAACCCAAACAGTAACTTTAATTTTTTTTTATTGATGAAAAGAATCATAAAAAGTTTTCATGATATATTGTTTTACCCTTTAGATATTGTTTGCTGTCTCTGAAGCTAAAGAGAAATGGAAAAGCGAGGTTGCAAATATGAAGAAAAATGTCACACCTGGAAAGGAAATGGAAGAGAAGATTCATTCTCTGCAGAGAGAGCTTGAGTTAAAGAATGAGGAGCTCCCCGTGGTTGTCAGGGCTGAGCTGGCAAAGGCCCGGAGTGAATGGAACAAAGAAAAGCAAGAAGAAATCCACAGAATTCAAGAACAAAATGAGCAAGATTACCGGCAATTTTTAGATGACCATCGAAATAAAATTCATGAGGTGCTTGCTGCAGCTAAGGAAGACTTTATGAAGCAAAAAACTGAACTGCTTCTTCAGAAGGAGACAGAATTTCAGACGTGTCTAGACCAGAACCACAGAGAATGGACTATGCAGGAAGCCAGGCGAATCCAACTGGAAATCCATCAGCATGAGGAAGACATCCTAACTGTCTTGGAGTTTCTCTTAAAGGACGCCCGGAAGGAGCAAGCCAGTGGTTCAGAGAGTAAGCCCCTTTTGGAACTCTTGTCGACTTGTTCTTCGAAATGGATGTCTGTGCAATATTTTGAAAAACTAAAGGCCTGCATACAGAAAGCATTTCAAGATATAGCCTCCTTGCTTACAGAAACTGTCGACTCAGACTGGGGGAAGGTATGTTCCTGATAAGTGAAAAGAGCTATGATTCAGCGTCATGTATGATTATTGAAGTTGCATTCGGTATTTTTTCGTTTCTTCATTCTCCATTTTAATAGATGTGAGACTTGTGTTTTTACTAGTGGTTTAAAAAATCTTCGGCAAATTCAAAGGATTGCAATATTTTCTTTTTTGCCCCCAAAACTTTGCTTCTTCATAGTGCCACAAATATGAGCAGAGCTTTTATCTTCTAGATATCTTTTTTTCCTAAAAAAACAAAACCCATGCTGTTCTTTGTAAGGACCTCAGATTTCAGAAATGGAGTAACTTTCATTCCTATTTTTGGGGGGCATGACAACTTTAAGAAACATGCATCATATTAAACTAGAACTTCTAAAGATTTTGAAAGCCTATTGCTTACCCTTGAATTTGTATCTCGTGCAGGCGAAAAAAACACTGAGTCCAAAGAATATTGTTATAGAAATAAACAAGTAGAGGTATGGTTTAATCACAGAAAACTCTGAGGCAGAGTTGTGTTGGTGTACTTTGTATGTGCATGTAGAATGGATTAGTTGTATTCTTTTCATTGTATAAGTATTCTCTAACACCAGCTTTCAGTTTGTGTGCAAGATCTGATAAAACCAAAGTCTTGGTGCCTTATCATTAAAGACATTAGGTATACATGAAAATTCCAGAATGGTATTCTAGCCATTGTGAGCAGCCAATGTTAACATTTGGTTTTTGAGGTAGAAAAAATGCAATATTATAAGTTTTGTCTGATAGAAGAGTTGAAACATGAGTTAAGATTCATTAAAACATCATGATTAAAGATTTTCAAGGCCAGGATTGAGCGTTTGGTATTAATACCTACTGGAAACAATTATAGGCTACAAAAAAAGAAAATCTGAGTTCTAATCCCATACTTAGTGATGTCTAGTTTATTACTTGGGTAGTCATAAATTATAGCTACTGATCTGAAAAATAAAATACAAATCCCTGGTCTAATTCCTTGGATTTTGGTAGGATACAAATGACACAGCTTTGTCTTTCTGCATCTTGCATTTGAAACAATACAGAATTGTAGAGCCAAAGGAACCTGAAAGATCAGTCTACCCCATCCCAATTCAACCCAGTTGATATTTTTATTCTTGATTTCACAAAGATGTTACTGCCTAATAGTTACTTCTAGTGTAAAATTCACTGGGCAAGACCAGTTCCCATCAATACTGCTTAAAATACTTTATTGAGAATTTTTGGATAAAGTATATAATTAAGAAGAATTACTTATGGCAACTTAAAGGGTAAGAAGTGATGGGAAGATCATGTTATATGCTTTCAAGTTTGCTTTCCTGAAGCAAACTTTTGTCTGCTGTAAAAGTCAAGAAACTCACAACACCATTCTCCTAATGTTAACATATAATCAACCCTGGGGTCTTTTTATAAGGCTTATAGTTGTGCAGGCTTCCCAGTTGGCACAGCAGTCAAGAATCTGCCTGCCAATGCAGAAGACACAAGAGACGTGGGTTTGATCCCTGGATCAGGGAGATCCCTTGGAGAAGGAAATGACAACCCACTCCAGTGTTTTTTCCTGGAAAATTCCATGGACAGAGGAGTCTGGCATGCTACAGTCCGTGGGGTCACAGAGAGTCAGACATGACAGAGCGACTGAGCACACATAGTTGTGCAAGCAGGATAAGATCCTCTGTATGACTTTATGTGTCTTATACGTATATGGAGACAAATTCACATAATTTGGCTCAGAACTTAGACTTTTGCAACTTATGTTGAGTGGGATCAGATTCCATTCTCGGGAAAAGGGTGACTCTGAAATGTCTTATTTGGCATTTGTTACAGAAATTTGTCACAGAAGAGCAGTACTCAGCCTTCTGCTGTCTTAGAGCTAACTCTGCTCAGGACCTTGAGATAAAGCAATGATTAAAAAGCAGTGATTATAAATTTGCGATATAAGTGCCATAAATGTGAAGAACTTTGATTTATAATTAATTACATTTGTGGTTTTTTGAACTTCTCATGGAACTTAAGACTGGAAAAAAGTGATCAGTATATATAAAACAAGTCCTCATTAAAATTACTTAAATGTCAAGATTTAATTAAAAAATTTTTTTTCAGCTTTATTGAGCTATAATTGACAAGTAAAATTGTAAGATGTTTAAAGTATGTATCATGGTGATTTGATATATATATACATTGTGAAAGAGTCTTCCCAGGTAGCACAGTGGTAAAGCATCTGCCTGCCAATGTTAGAGACGCAAGAGATTTGGGTTCGATCCCTGGGTGGATTCCACCATTTAGTTAATTAACACATCCATCACCTCACCTATTTTCTGTACTTTTTTGTTGATGAGAACAATTAAGTTTAGATTATCAAGATTTTAAATGGTGAAGTTGCAATGAATTAAAAATACAGTTTCCAATAAAATGAATGCCTTATCAAACATGTTATTTATATTTATATACTAAGTATATTAATTCAGCAGTTCATAATGACTAAAAGAAAAGAGAAATAGCTATTGAAACACAATTTTTAAACAAATTTAAGGATATATGTGGTCTTACCACCAATGTCAAGTTAAAACTAAGACAAAAAGATTGCTACTTTTTTTGCCATCCTGGCTTTTCTCCAGTTCTGAGCAGAAATTGGAAACATAAGCTGCCTTTGGGATCATTTTTTATTACTCCTTTGGCCTCAATCTCATAGTGTCTTGATTGCCTGGAGTTTGCAATCTTTGTATCTGTTGACCTCTGCTTCTGTTTGGCTGCATGGGTAGCTTTCCTGACAGTGATTCAAAATCAAGGCTTCCAGAATTAAGCATATATAAAGTATTTTAAGTAATTAAACAAGACAGCTTTCTCAAGATCATCTGATCTGTTTGGGATTCACTAATTGTCCAAAATCAGAAAATATATTGCCTTAAAAAAATGTCCCACCATTATTGAGTTAGTAGCTGTGTTGCCAGAGCAGAAACTAGAATGCAGAAAGTGTTCAATAAGTACTAATGAGGAAATGGTCTTGTACAAGATTTTCACTTAGGTGAGTCTCATTTTCTCTCCTTAATGTTAGAATTGAACTGTCTTTCCTTGTCAACAAATGACAACATAAAGTATTTAGATACATAGCATACTATGTAAGTTTCAAAAATGTTTATTGTTGTTACTTTCAATTCATGGAAGGCATAAGCTTAGTATCATAAATTTCTACTGAATTTGCCCCCCGTTTCAGTGAAAATGTTTTGGATTTTCAAGAACAGTTCTGATTGCTCATGTCAGTCCTGGGGGTTGATCACATAAACTGTTAAAATATCTTAAAAGTGCAAACGATATCTCCATCTGTCCCATAGCTAGTCTACCAGTCCTCTGTTGGATAATGGTCTCATTTGGAACATACAATCATAGGAGTCTAGCTGATAGTAATGACACTATTCACGTAAAACCCTAAGAAAAATGTTGATAGTTTAGGCCAGATTTTTTTTAAGGCTGTGTTTTCTTTTTAGATTTTTAATATTAGCATTTTAATTAGAGTTTTAATAGGCATTAACTATGAAGATAATCTGTTTCAGAGAAATATGACCAAGATCTCTAAGGATCCTGCCACGGGCAGAGGAGACCCTGGAGTCCAGGCGATGCTTCCTGCACCTACGTCTGGACATCATGTTCTGCCTTTGGCGGCCGTACAAGAAGCAGAAGCTGGTAATGGGATTCTGTTCCTACTGGTCTTTGCAATATCCATAATTCCAGTTCCCGAGGGTTGCTTTGAGGATAAAAGGAAATCAAAGATGTGCAGTTTTCGTGAGTGAACAAATGGGTGATATGACTGATACTTTATGTGTATCCTCTCCCTAGGTTCATTTTACATTAGAAGATAGGGTTGCTGTAGGCCCTCATATTTCCTGTCTTTTCATGGTCTTTCCATTCATAAGTGACTCTTATTATAAAGGTAATAATGCAAATTTTAGTAGAGCGGTCATGTTTTCATTCCCTGGCTTTGTTGAGAAATCAGAGGTTACACATAAGAGAATTGTCAAATCACTGATACTTTTCTATTTAGGTTACTGAAGCTTATTTCAGCTATTTTTAATAGAAATCTTTCTGAAGTGTACTGTTTCCTGATGTATTTGGGGTTTTCTTTAGGTAGGGGGCAGTGTTTTTATCTCTTCCTCTCTACCACCTGGCACATAGTGAATGGCACATAGTTTGTGTTCCTTGAATATCTGATGAATTAATAATTTAACTTAGTGACTTAGAGTTGTTAGTTTGAAAAGAATTGTACCGTGCTGTAGCCCCTTGAGGTATTCAGAGCTCACTGGGGAATATGGGCATATACTGTCCATTTACTGGGATTTTGAACTAGGAACTGCCGTACTCCTTGTAAGTTCTAGTCCTCTTAGGACATCCACCCCTTGTAGCCTGCTCCCTCCCTCCACCTACAAACTATACATAATTTTTCTGTTTCTTGTCTGCTCTCTCCATTGTAACCTGGAAAAGAACTAAGGCTTGCCAGAGGAAATCATGTACAAAGTGAATAACCTTAGTTTCCACACTCTCAAATTCAGTAGGCATATTATCAGAGTCCTAGAGGACATCTGCCTTTTCTAAGACATCAGTTGACTGTTATTTCTCTCATCCTCTGACCAGAGACCCTCTTCCCTTACCTCTAGGTTCTAGATGGTTGTGATATCTTTTTGCCAATTAAGTAAATACTAATTTAACAATTAGCAGGGTAATACTATCCTAATTTGTATTTTGTTTCCTACTTTTCAATGTCATTTTATGTCTGTTGTTATATTTAGAATAACTTGCAAGTTACTTCCTAATTTGTGAAATGCCTAGAAATGAGTTTTAGATATCATTTGGCTTTCCAGTCAGTATGAAAGAAATCAGTTTTGACTTAGGACAAATCAGACTATAGAAGGATTTACATTCTTTCTTTAATCTTTTTTTTGCCTAAAAATGAACACATTAACATCAGAAAGGGTTGAGTAATCCAAAACATTTATTATGTGATCAAGCCTCTCACAGTCCTATTACCAGAGAGTACCACTGTTAGTAGTGTGGTTATATTCTCTTAATATTTTATCATTTTAAAAACTAATTTAAAAATTAATTATGGAATAATTGATACATGCAAAAAATATGTGTAACGCACATGTAAGTTATCAACCCAACAACCAGGAGCCCACTATTTGACTTAGGAGGTAGAACATCACCAGGACTGTTGAAGATGCCTGTGTTTCATCATCATTCCATCCCTGTAATTTCCCCACCAACAGAGGTAATAAATATTCTGACGTTAAAAAAAAAAAAATTTACTTGCTCTTCTTTATGTTTTGACCAAATATAGGTATCCTCAAAAAGCTATTGCTTTTTCTCTTTTAACATTATAAAAATGGTTTAATACTTGTTTTAGTCTTTGTAACTTGTTTTTTTTCCACTTAATATTGAGCCTCTAAAATTTGTCTTTGTTAATGTATATGGCTCTGGTTCATTCATTTTCATTGATGTTTAGTATTCTGTTGTATGAATGTAGTATAATTTATCTATTCTCTTGTCGATGGGCATTTGGCCTGGTTTCCAGTTTCACAAAACAGTACCTTCAATGAAGTGTGTAAGTGCCATGTATGGTGATGTTTCATTAATCCTTTGATGTTTGTAAACATGAATGATACCATTTGAAAGAAACTGAAAAGTAAGAAGAGAGCTAAGAATCATTTTGCTGGACCAATGTTTTTACATCAACATTTTAGATACTGGCCTCTGAGCCTATGCCAATTTGTGTTCCTACTTCATTATATCAGTTATATTAATAGTAATAATCTCTATCGTTTTTGTATATTACTTAAATTTTATAAACTTTATATGTTAGTAGTAGCCATAGCTATTCCTTATTGTATACTTGCTCTATGCCAAGTTCTGTGCCAGACAATATTTGTACATTTATACCTCCTGACAGTTTTATATCTATTTTTTCCTTTAATTTGGAGATAATGTCAAATCTTACAGAAAAGTTGCAAAAATAAAAATAGTTGCAAAGATCACTCATATAGCCTTTACCTAGCTAGATACATGTAGTGATAACATATTACCCCATTTGTGTTCCTCCGTGTGTACATGTCTGTGAACATTTCATTTCTTTCTGAACCATTTGAGGATAGGTTGTATACATCATAGGACTTCCCTGTTGGCTCAGACGGTAAAACATCTGCCTACAATGCGGGAGACCTGGGTTCAATCCCTGGGTTGGGAGGATCTCCTAGAGAAGGAAATGACAACCCACTCCAGTATTCTTGCTTGGAAAATCCCATGGACGGAGGAGCCTGTTAGACTACAGTCCATGGGGTTGCAAAAAGTCGGACACGACTGAGTGACTTAACTTTCACTTTCATTATATACATTATGCCCTTTTCCTCCCAAATACTTCAGTGTGTATTTTCCCCAAATTGGAATTTTTCTTATATACTTTAGTGCAGTAAATTTAACATTAGATGAAAATATGTGTTATATAGTTTTATCAGTCTGCTCTTTGTATTCTAATTTTGTCAATTGATCTGATAAAGTCTTTATAGCATTTTTTCCCCTTACGGTACTGTGGTCTATCCGTGGTCACGTATTATGTTTAGATGTCACGTCTCATTAATCTATTTTAATCTAGGGTATTTCTATAGCCTCTCTTTGCCTTTTATGATATTGATATTTTTGAGAGATACATTCTTTACTCTCCCCAACACCTGTCAACCCCTGGCTTTTAATAGACCTTTCCTCATTTTGAGTTTGTCTGGTGTTTCTTCATGATTTGTTATGCATTGTGTTCTCTTAGTTGGACTGCTGCACAGGTGGTGTGATACCACACCCAGAGACGTGTGATGTTCATATTTCTTGTTGTCCAGTTTCTTCACTGTAAAATTATTGTGTTTTTTTTCTCCCCCACAACTAATAAGGAATCTGTGGGGAGATACTTTCAAGACCATAAAAATGTCCTTCTAGCAAAATATTCTAGTCTCACCTTGAATGTACCCTGTCTCAGTACTGGAGTCAGCCATTTCTTGAAGATCCCTGGTTCCTTTTACTGGACAATAGTATTTGATACTAAGATCTGAGCATTGTGTTTCAGAGCAGTTTTTAAAATAGATGATATTATTCAATTTTCCATATTAGAAAACTGAGTCTCAGAGGTTAAGTAATGAAAAAGCCGGTAAATAGTGAAAACAGGATTTAAGTTCAAGTCTCTTTTTCTTAAGCATCATGCTTTTTTCAGTTACACTATAGCCTTTAGTCACGTCATCTGGTTTCCTTCCTTCTCATAGTCTACATTGATATAAAAGCATGCTATCATTTAATTTTTGCAGATAAGAAAAAGATCCTTGAAATTAAAGATTCATGCTGTGGACACTGCTTCCAAGAACTTGAAAATGCAAAGCAGGAATGTCAAGATCTGAAAAGAAAACTGGAGAAATGCTGTAGGCATCTTCAGCATTTAGAAAGGAAGCACAAAGCTGTAGTGGAAAAAATTGGAGGTTAGCATTTGAAGTAACACTGCTACAAGTGTAAATCTCCTTGATCCTGGTTGGAATGTTCAAATGTGACATTTTAGTTAATGGAAGCACTGATTATCTTTGGGAATTACTATAAACTAATTTGGATCTTATTTTTATTAGGCAAATAATTGTTACTGAACTTGGTCCTGGACTTGTACAGGACTCCGTTCTCTTGCTTCAAGAAGCTTATCATTAAAAGAGGAGAACTGAAAACATTAATGAATAATTGCAGCTCTGGGTAGCTGGCAGTACGTTCATGTAAACTAGGAAGAAAGGATGTTAGTTGATTCTTCCTCCTGTTAAAGTTAACGAAGGCTTGACTAAGCCTTGAAAGATGAATGTGTTTGCCAAAGAGAATGGCATTCCAGGCAGAGGGAAGAGACTGGAACCAAGGCGTCTGGGTCTGATGTGGCCTCCTCTCTCCGTCCGCTCTTCACGGTGCTGTCAGGGAGTTGTCTAAAAGGCCTGTCTTCCGCCTTTTCCTATTGCCGTCTTGAAGAAGGGAGCTATTGGGCTCACCAGGCTGCTCCCACTTACCTTTCACAGGGTGTTGACTTATACCCTGTGCTCTATATCCCTTACCTTTGAAATATTTCAGATGCCCGAGCTGGTCAGGAATTTTCTTTTACAATATTGTCATTCTGTCCTGTGCTTTCCCCTCTCATTCTTGTTTTGGCCCTACTCTTGCCCATCCTTTAGAATTGAATTGAGAAGATGTCTTGTCTGCAGAGCCTTGATTTTTGCCAGTGTGGGCTAGATGGGCTGCTTCTGTGTGGCCGCAGGACACTTGTCTCCTCCTCTGTTAACATTCTGTATCTCACTTTTTGATTACTTGCCCAACATCTTTTTAACCTATAAATTTGTTGAGATATTATCTCATTTATCCTTATAGTCTGGTACCCATTATATACAGGACAGTAATAAATGCTTGAATGAAGGAAGGACTGAATGCAAGGGTCCCAAACAATGTTTCATCCAGACCCAGGTGGGTAGGTTCACTTTTTTCCTCCATTCACCTCTGTCACTTGCTTGGACAACAGTCGTCTCTTTCTGCTTCCAGTCTTGCCCCTCCAATCCATTCTCCATCAGGAAGCTAGAGCGGCCTTTTACAAACGTGAATATGACTGTGACACTCTGTTGTTTAAAGTGCCTCAGTGGCTTGTCTGGCCCTCGGTGTAAAACACAATTTGACATAATTTAAGAAGCCCTTCCTGATCCCACTTCTGCCAGCCTTGCAGGCTCATCTTCTGCCCAGCCCTCTTATTCTCTCACAGAGCTGTGGCAGGGATTTCACTGACTCTCTGGGCCTTGGTGCACCTTTCTTTACCAACAGCATCTGTCTTCCCCTCCTGGTCACAATGCCTGGCTAACTCCTACTCGTCAAACCCTTGGCACACGATTTCCCTATAGAGGCTTTCCTAAGCACCCCAGACTTGGCTAGTTTCTTCTGTTAGACATTTCCCACTGCTCCTATGAGTTTTGTAACATTTGTCATCCTTGCGGTTATTTAACGTCTGTATTCTCCTTTGGAGCGTGATGGTGACAAGGATTAAATCCTGTCCCAGCCTTAGCATAGTACCTGGCATCACAGCACACTCGGTAAATATTTTTGCCCAAAAGAAGCCACCTACTCCCATTACTGCTTCCTAAGTCTGTTAAAGATAGATCATAATTGCTTTAAGGCTGAGAAAGTGTTTTAGCAATTTTGAGATAAAAATGTTAACAACTATAGTTCCCGTGGTGATTGCTTAGGTCTTTAACAGAGGCTGGAGAGCGAGTAAATTTGTCCAACTGTGGAGGTAAATTTCTCCTCCTGTGGAGGAGGCTGTTGTAAAATTTGATGAAAATCAAGAAATTTGTTTTATATAATAAAATGATACGGGCAGTAGGTTGTGGTTGTTATTTACAGATAATTATATTTAGCACTGTACTTTGTGATCATACAATAGTTATTCTGCATAGTGCTTTTTGAGGCTGATAACTTCTGTAATTTGTGGACTTAGGAATAATCCAAGAAAGTTGGTAGTTGGCTCAAAACAGCAAAGCTAATAAAAGAGGTCAGGGTCAGAATTTAAGCCATTTGGTGATTTTAGTGTTAGTGTTAATGTAAATCTGCTAGTCTGCTAGTCGATAAAATTTTTGCTATTTTGGTTGCTTTATTGTTTCTTAAATTCCATTTTCCACTGTCATGGTAGCACTTATTGAAAAGTGATGGAGTAAGAGTGAGTGGTTTAGATACATACAAGCTATATCCATCACTGGGAGAACAGAACGATTCATTCCCCAATTTGTAGGGTGCGTTGAAAGGCTAGTATATTAGGAAACAAGGGGGTGCCATGTTCATATTTATTAAACGTTGTTATTGCCAGACCTTGTATAAGGTGCTGTGCATTTACTATTTTATTTCCATTATAGTCTTCAAGGTCGATAACACTATTCCCATTTTACACATGAAAAAACTCAGTTTCAGAAAGATTAAGTAATTTGCCTACGCTCATCCAGTGGATAAGAAGGCCTTAAACTTGTGTCTCTCTGACTCTGAAATTTATGCTTTGTCTTCTGTGCCACATGGACTGCATCAGTGTCGCCTCATCTTGTTTTTAAAAGTTCAAAGAGTTTAAGATCTTATGTTATTTTTGAAAATGGCATCTACTTAATCTTAACTTTTTTCTCTTAATTGTGTATTGAGGTGTTTGTTCAATGATCAATTTATGTGAGCATAGACTGCATACCAGGGTCCACGAGGGACATGGAATTAGGAAACCTGTATTTCTAAATAAAGCCTTCCATCTAACTGGAAAGCAAACCAAATGCATATAAAGCAATTGGGAGATTTATTCCAGGACAGTCTGTAACCCAAAATAAGTTGAAAATGGAATACAGATTTAAAGTGCTGAGAATATAGAACAGTGGATGGTCAGATTTGGGTTTATCAGGGAACAAATGACACAGGGAACAACTGGACATTTGGCAGTCTCCTCTATAAACATTTATGCTGGTAATTTAAGGGAAAGACAGAGAAAAAGAGATTGACCAATATACTATAAACTTTCTTTTTTAGAAGAGAATACTAAAGTCGTTGAAGAGTTAATAGAAGAAAACAATGACATGAAGAATAAATTAGAAGAACTGAGAACACTTTGTAAAACACTACCACCAAGGTAGACTTTTACTATTTCAAAGAAACTGTTTATTTCTGAGTATCTTTACTTTAAAAAAAAAAATAACAGTCCTATCAATATTATCATACCAAGAATATCAATTACTGTTATTGTTGCATGGCAAAAAGTATGGAAAAAAAAAAAAAAAAAAGATCTTTTAAAACCCTATTCCCAGAAGATACTCTTTATTTAAAGTCTTTGGGTTGGGAAGATCTGCTAGAGAAGGGAGAGGCTACCCACTCCAATATTTTTGGGCTTCTCTGGTGGCTTAGCTAATAAGGAATCTGCCTGCAATATGGGAGACCTGTGTTTGATCCCTCTTTGGGGAGATCTCTTGGAGAAGGGAATAGCTCCCACTCCAACATTCTGGCCTGGAGAATTCCATGGACTGTATATCCAAGGGGTCACAAAGAGTCAGACATGACTGAGTGACTTTCACTTTCACACAAACATAGCATGTGCACGTTTTAAAAATTGAGATTATTATTAGGCTACTTTGTGGCCTTTTATTAGTATTATAAGATAAACTCTTCCCCCATGTCATTAGATACACTTTTATAATGTGCTCTTCAGTAACTGCATAGGTTTTCATCATGTGGATTTATTGTGATGTAAGTGACCAAACTTATGCCTTTTTCTCCTAAATAATTATAGTAGAGATCCTCAGATGTGAATTTTTTAGCACACCTTAGCTTGTTTTATTAGAATATATATTTATGTATATATATTTTAAAAATTATATATACATGTTTTTCAAATTACATTTTTCACTTAATCTCTGTATTTTTTTAGGTCACTGTCAGAAGGAGCTATTGAAAATGCCTGCCTGCCATGCAATGAGGTGGCCTTGGAAGAACTTCGCGGGCAATACATTAAAGCTGTAAAAAAGATTAAGCGTAAGTCTCTTAAAGAGATCCCCAAGGTTTTAAGGTGGTTTGGGTCTTTTTTGTAACTTTTATGTAACTATTTTGAGTTGATTTTGTATATGTTATAAGAAAGTGGCACACTTGGATTCTTTTGCATGTGGCTATCCAGTTTTTCCGTTACCATTTTTTGAAGAAATTGTCCTTTCCCCATCATACATTCTTGCCTCCTTTGTTGTAAATTAATCAACTGTGTGTGGGTGGGTTTATTTCTGGGTTCTATATTTTGTTCCATTGATCTCTTTGTTTTTATGCCAATACCACAATGTTTTTATCCTTCGTTTTGTTAACATGTGGTATATTGCACTGATCGACTTGTGAATGTTGAACAGTCCTTGCATCCCTGGGATAAATTCCACTTGATCATGTTGTATGCTGCTTTTAATGTATTGCTCGATTTGATTTCTTAGTATTTGGAAGATTTTTGTCTCTGTGTTCAACACTTTTTTTTTTTTTTGATGGTGTTCTTGTTTAGTTTGGTATCAGGGTAATGCTGGCTTCATAAAATGTGTTTGGGAATATCCCCTTCTCTGGTTTTTTACAAGAATTTGAGAAGGGTAGATATTGTATCTTTTTTGAATGGCTGGTAGAATTTACTAGTGAAGCCATCTGGTCCTGGGTTTTCTTAGTGAGTCTAGCTAAAGGTTTGTCAGTTTTCTTTTTTCAAAGAACCGGATATTAGTTTTATTGATCTTTTTTCATTTTTGTTGTTGTTGTTTTTCTTTTAAGTAAATCTTGTTTTTTTCTCTCCTTTTATTAATTTTTTTTTTTTTTATTGAAGTATAGTTGATTTACAACATTGTGTAGCTTCTGGTGTATAGCGTAGGGACTCATCTATATGTATATATATACTATATATTATACATTATATGTATATTATTTTTCATTATGGTTCATTATAGGATATTGAATATAGTTCCCTTTGATATACAGTAGGACTTTGTTTTTTATCTCTTTTTTATATATTAGTCTGTATCTGCTAATCACAAACTCCTAATTTATCCCTACCCCACCTCCTTTCCCCTTTGGTAGCCATAAATTTGTTACCTATGTCTGTGAATCTGTTTCTGGGTAGTTTTTTTTGGTGGTACCATGTGGATTATAGGATCTTAATTCAGGGACCAGGGATCCAATCTATGCCTCCTGAAGTGGAAGTGTGGAGTCCTAACCACTGGACCGCCAGGGAACTCCCTTTTCTGATTTGCGAATAAGTTCCTTTGTATCATATTTTAGATTCCACATATAAGTGATATCATCTGGTATTTGTCTTTCTCTTTCTTTCTTCACTTAGAATGATGATCTCTAGGCCCATCCATGTTGCTGCAAATGGCATTATTTTATTGTTTTCTATGGCTGAGTAGTATTCCATTGTGTATGTATATATGTATACCGCATCTTCTTTTTCCAGTCATCCGTCAGTGGACATTTAGTTTGCTCCTGTACCTTGGCTATTGTGAATAATGCCACTATGAACATTGGGGGTGCATGTATCTTTTTGAATTAAGAGTTTTCACTAGATATATACCCAGAAGTGGTACTGCTAGATTGTATGGTGACTCTAAGTTTAGTGTTTTGAGGAACTTCCATTATGTTTTTCATAGTGGCTGTACCAATTTACATTCCCACCAACAGTGTAGGAGGGTTTCCTTTTCCCATACCATCTCCAGCTTTTGTTATTTGTAAACTTTTTAATGATGGCCTTTCTTACTGGTGTGAGGTGATACCTCATTGTAGGTTTGATTTACACTTCTCTAATAATTAGAGATGTTGAACATCTTTTCATATGCCTGTTGGCCATCTGTATGTCTTCTTTGGAGAAATGTTTATTTAGGTCTTCTGCCCATTTTTTTGTCATGGAATTTTTCTGGTTTTTTATGTCTCTATTTTTGTTCTCATTTTTATCATTTTCTTCCTTCTACTAATTTTGTCCCTTCTTTTTTCTTCTTTTTCTAGTTCCTTTAGGTGTAAAGTTAGATTGTTTAACATTGTTTCCTGAAGTAGGCCTGAATTGCTATGAACTTCTCTTTTAAAACTGCTTTTGCTATATCTAGTATATTTTGGTATGTTTTATTGCTTTTTTCATTTATCTTTAGGTGTATTTTTTATTCCTTTGATTCATTGATTATTTAGTAACATGTTTAATCTCCACATATTCGAGCTTTTTCCAGTTTCTTTTTTGGATTTTTCAATTTCATACCATTGTGATTGGAAAAGATACTTGATATGGTTTCGGTTTTTTAAAAGTACATTGAGACTTGTGTCCTAACTTGTACTATATCCTGGAGAATGTTCTATGTGCACTTGAGGAAAATGTGTATTCTCATGTTTTAGAGTAAAATGTTCTCTACATATCTTTTAAGTTCATCTGGGCTACTGTATTGTTTAATGCCAGTGTTTATTTATTTTCTGTCTAGATGAGCTACCCATTGATGTTAATGGGGTATTAAATCCCCCTATTATTATTGTATCACTGTTGATTTCTCCTTGTAGGTCTGATCATACTGTTTTATATGTCTTGGTGCTCCTATGTTGGGTGAATAAATTTTAATAAATGTTATTTATATCTTCTTGTTGGGTTGATCCCTTTATCATTTTCTGATGTCCATCTTTATCTTTTATTACAGTCTTTTTTTAAACATCTATTTTATTTGATATAAGTGTAGATACTTCAGCTTTCTCTTGCTTTCTATTTGCGTGAAACGTTGATCCATCCCTTCACTTTAGCCTTTATAGATCCTTACATCTGAAGTGAATCTCTTTAACATTTCTTGTATTTCCTGTTTATTTTTTGTTTAAGTTCCCTCTGTGTTCATCCATTCTTATTGATGAGCATCTTTATGACCATTAGTTTGAACTCTTTATCAGGTAAGTTACTGACCTCCATTTCATTTAAGTTTTTTTCTGGAGTTTGTCTGGTTCTTTTATTTGGAACATATTTCTGTTTCTTCCTTTTGCTTAACCCTCTGTGTGTTTAATTCTATGTATTATGTGAAATAGGAGAGCCACCTCTCCCAATCTTGAAGGGGTGGTCTCAGGATGACTAGGGTGTGTTTAGGGTGCTGTGTCCTGGGGGTTGTAGATTGCCAAGAATGGTCTCTCCAGCTGTTTCATTCCTGTGGGGCCCAGAAACAAGCCTTTTAGTCACCAAGACTGAGTGTTCACGGGATGTATGTGGACTGTGCACACCTGCTGGGTTTGGTGTGTCAGGATGACCAGGGAATGCAGAGGTGGGACAAATTGCTGTAGCACGGCTGAGGAAGAGTGCAAAAATGCTTCCTGTAAGGGCCAGCACTTGTAAGGTAGAAGTTGCATGCCAAGATGGCTCCTGCTAGCACCTCTGATCCCAGGAGAGTTCTAACAGATTCTGCCCTTCTGACAGATGCTTTAAGATCAGCAAGTGCATCGCCTTTACATAAGGTCTAGGCATGTATCATGCTGCTGTTTTTGCACTGGGTTCCCAACTTGAGCGAGTCTCTGCATGGGTCCTATAAGAATGGAATCTCAGTTTCCTACAGCACTTTGTGTCTCTTGGATGTAAACCTTTTTGGTTTCCAAAACCAGATGTTTTGGAGGCTCATCTCTGTGTTTCAGGTCCCAAGAGTTGGGGCATCTGATGTGGGTTCAAACCCCTTGCACCTCAGGGAGAAGCTTTGTTTTTGTGCTATTATTCCTAACTGTGAGATGCCATGTCCAAGGTGAAGGTTTTGACAAGACTGTGTGTCTACCTCTGCTACTCACCTTGATATGTTCGCTTTGCTGTGGGTGACTCTTCTGCTAGCTCTCAGGTCATTTTCAGAGACAGTTGTTCCATATGTGGCTATAGATGTGGTAGGAGGTGAATTTAGGATTTCCTATACCACCATCTTGAACTGCTTTCAGAATTTTTCTTCTTGGACACTAATATTAAATTAAAAATTTCATAATCTTACAATTTAAATCACTAGTCCCCCCAAAAATGCCATGTGAGTTTTAAATGAGTTAGTATTATTTTCTTCCATAAGCTTTTAAAGACCATAGAAAATTAATGTTATTAGGAATTGTTCTGTTCAGTTCAGTTCAGTCACTCAGTCGTGTCTGACTCTTTGCGACCCCATGAATCACAGCACGCCAGGCCTCCCTGTCCATCACCAACTCCTGGAGTTTACCCAAACCCATGTCCATCGAGTCGGTGATGCCATCCAACCATCTCATCCTCTACCGTCCCCTTCTCCTCCTGCCCCCAATCCTTCCCAGCATTAGGGTCTTTTCCAATGAGTCAACTCTTCGCATGAGGTGGCCAAAGTATTGGAGTTTCAGCTTCAACATGTGGTTTCTCATTATTTTCGTAATGGATTATGTCACACATGTAAATTTGTTTATCAAGTCCTTTGTGGTACTGCTGCTGCTGCTAAGTCACTGCACTCGTGTCTGACTCTAGGTGTTGTAATATATCCTGCAGAACATTTATGTGGTTTGTTTTCCTAGTAGAAAACCTCCCAGTTTTTAACTGCAATGTCACATAGTTAGTATATATGTCTCAGAACAATACCAGTGTTTATGTATGAGATATGTATATTTGCCTCCTAAAGCTTGCATTCATTTTAAACAAAATGAGTGGGAGAGGTCTCAAGTTTCAAATATAATTGGTAGATCATCAGAATCATGCTGTAGATGCTTTGAAAATGCCACTTAGTATAGAGAATATGCTTTTTTGTTATTACTTGTCTAACAGAGTCCATGTTACTAGCAAGAAATTAACTTTTTGTTAATAATTATATTAATCAGAAAGTGAAATTTTAAGCATTCTTTTTCATCCTATGTGATAACTTGTTGTGTATTTATGTGTATTACATTTGAGAAATTGGTTGGATATTTTGTATCAACATGTACTCCATTAAAATTTTTCCCACTTGAAATAATGAAAAATAGTCTTCCACTTAGCATTTTTGCATAGAATGTGTAATTTCCAGGAAGAGCTTACTGATAATGAGTGGGATTCCTTTACGAATTAGACTCCTTAATATAATAGAGATGGTGATATTCAACCAGTAGGATGTAGCCCTGGATTTAGGACAAAATGTTAATCTTAAATAGTGGTTCAGTTGAGTTCAGTTCGTTTGCTCAGTCGTGTCCGACTCTTTGCAACTGCAGCACGCCAGGCTTCCCTGTCCATCACCAACTCCTGGAATTTACTCAAACTCATGTCCATTGAATTGATGATGCCATCCAAACCATCTCATCCTCTGCCATTCCCTTCTCTTCCCGCCTTCAGTCTTTCCCAGCATCAGGGTCTTTTCTAATGAGTCAGTTCTTTGCATCAGGTGGCCAAAGTATTAGAGCTTCAGCATCGGTCCTTCCAATGGTATTCAGGACTGATTTCCTTTAGGATGGACTGGTTGGATCTCCTTGCTGTCCAAGGGACTCTCAAGAGTCTTCTCTAATACCACAGTTTAAAAGCATCAATTCTTCGGTGTGGTAGTCCCAATCAAAGCACATTGAGTTCAAGATAAAAGGAAGACTTGAAAGCTGTGAACTATTTTTAAGTGTAAATTTCAGGAGGCATCGTAAGCCTCAAGTCTCACCCTGCAATAGCATTTTGTATACCTCTCATGGATTCTAGTATTATATTTAGTTGGATATTCATAAATGCTATGGAAAGAATTGAAGAAATAATGAAACATGGGTTTTCAGAGCACAAGGAAACAAAAGGCTATGAATCTCTCCAGCTTATATTGCCTCCTTTCTCTCGGTGTCTACTTCTCTCTTGCTGCCTTACCCTTTCAGTATATTTCTTTTTTCTCTTGTCTTGACATGTAATTAAAATCCATAAATTTCTGTGCCTCATATTAATGATAATTTCTTGTCTCAGTGTTTAAAAATGTGACAGTTTCCATAGGGGATATGCTATGTTTCTCTGACCATATTTGTGTTCTGTCATCTTTCTAAGTGGACTTTTAGATTACTTCTCCTTTTAGTCTACCAAAATGGTGACCGAAATATTCCATTTTAATAACTTAGCTACAGTGTTTCTACATGGAAATGCTTCTATTCCTAGAAAGGATAGAAAGGATTTTAAGTGACCATATAGAAGGAGAGAAATAAGAAATTATAACTGAGCTTTTGAAAGTTATAATTGCTAAATCAGAGGCTGTGAGAAATCCCTGAAAGAAGACAGGCATTTTAAGATTGAAGATGGAAACCTCCGTTCAGAGCTCCCAGAAGATGACAGTTACAAGTGGGAGCAATATTGAAACTGTTCTACACAGGATGGTAGTGGTATATTCCAGAAGTAGTAAGCCTAGGGGATATCAGTGGGGTAACTGGTGTTCCAGGGCAACCAGAACCAGGTGGGGGCACCCTCTTTATTTCTGCTTACTTCTCTTCCTGAGCCCCAGTATTGAGCTGGGTGAGAGCAACAGAAGCAAAGTCTGGGAACAGGGCAGTACTCTATGTGGCTGCCCACACCAAGGAGAAACTGAGAGCTCACATGCCCAGAGCATCAGCAATTAGGTCTTTCTACTCTGCTGCTCATTCCTTTCCACTGCACTTCCAACTCCTTTAACAACCAGCAGATACTGTGCTCAAGACATCTAAAAGATATGCATTCAACTGAGAATTACTATAGATTTATAGAAAGCAGCACATGAAAAAAGAAACCAAACTTAAAACAAGACATAGCAAAAAAAAAAAAAAAAAAAAACCAAACAAACCGATCCTCAAAACAGAGCTTATACCTAAAGAAATAGAATTAATAACAGGATGTGAGAATGTTAGAAAAATACAGTATCCTCAGAAATACGTAAGAGGATATTGTAGAGGAAACTAACAATATGTGAAAATTTATATTATTTTCAAGGAGAAGATACAGAAACTTGTAACTCTGGAGCTTGCTGGAAAGATACAAGTTTAAGTATGTGTATAAAAATTTAAGGCTAACACAGGGGAAAGCTAAGCCTATGCACCACAACTGCTGAGCATGTACTGTAGAGCCTGTGAGCTGTAACTACTGAGGCCACGTGCCACAACTATGAAGCCCATGCACTCTAGAGTCTGTGTGTCACAACTGCTGAAGCTTGTGTGTCCTAAGCCTGTGCTCTGCAATAAGCGAAGCTACTTCAGTGAGAAGTCCTCACACCCCAACTAGAGTGTACCCCTGCTTGCTGCAGCTACAGAAAGCTTGTGCACAACACTAAAGACCCAGCATAGCCAAAAATAAATTTAAAAAGAAAAAAGAAAAATAATTAAGGCTAACTAATAGAGAATTAGAATATATAACTTTCAAAGTTGTAAGGGTAAAACTTAGAAGAAAATGTTTTCAATCTAATAATCTATAAAGGAAAAATACATCTGGAAAGCATAGGTAAATGGAAAATAATAGTAGATTGAAACAGCAGTCACACTAAACATGAATTGCTTAAACTCAGTAATAAAAGAGCATAATTTTCAAACAATTTTAAAAATTCTAGACATATGTTATTTCAGGTAAGACCATCATCAATAATTCAAAATACAGGGCTAGAGAGTGATATACCAAGCAATGTAGATTGATATTAGATGAATTATAGAGTTAAATACAGTGTTAGGTAAATGAGGGTTAGCATTAAACTGACCAAAGTGAAAGTTCATAATCATAAAAGGTACAGCTTCCCAAGAAGCTACAAATGAGAAGCTTTCCTAAAGCTCAGTTGAACTTCTGGAAAGCGAGAAGCAAAGATTGTTCAGGAATTCCTGAGTTGAATGTTGGTAAACATCCTTCAAATAGACGCACAAAGATTATTTGTGTAAATTTTGGAATGGTGATGTGAACCTTGGCTATAAAGGGGCAATGGCATATAACATGAAAAGTTTTCTGGATTTGGTCTAATGTTCCCAGCACTTGAAAACCCTTTATATGGATTTTAGGGGCCAAAGTACCTAACTCTGACATATGATGCCTCTGATTCTATGCATTGTGGAGTTCTGCCTCTGATCAGATTTAGTGTCTTAGCTAATTAAATCACAAACTGTTTTAGCTTTGAAAGAATGTGTTGTGTGTGTGTCTTGATTTGGGGTGGGGGTCCTTCCAGCAGATTTTCTTCATCAGAAACTCCATACTTGACATCAGAGCAAGTTGGAAATGTTGCAGTTGGCTGTTGAAATGCTGTACCACCTATTGCATAAAATAACAGATCAGCTGGATAATAATAATAGATTTCAATAGCAAAATTACTCAGCTTTACATATATATATATATATATATATATATATATGAGAAGATTTAAAAATGTCCAGCATTGATGTCTTTTCTTTGAGAATGATTAAAATATATATGCATTGCTTGGAAATATATAAAAACATGTTTTTTTCCCCTCCTCTTTCAGTGTTAATTTTCTGCTAATTCTGTTTTCCCCTAATTTTGTGTTCCCTTGTACATAGGATTATTACCTCTGACTTCAGACAGGCTGACTGGAGTTGAAAAATCAAAAAGAAATGATGTGAATCAGAATATACCATGTCACACGGAAAGCAAATCAAACAGTCTAAAAACGATCCCCAAAAGTATGTGCAACCAAGTGCCTAAGAGGAGGGCTGCCTGTAACCTACAAAGGCGATTAGAGGATGCAGAGCATGGGGACGGAAAGCCCGTGTGTTCCCGAGAGTCGCATCTGGACTTTCAGTTCAGGGATAATAGTCACACACATGTAGACGTTTTGCCAAGGAGTGTTTCTCCCGAGTTTGTGCCTTGCGAAGATGACAGAAGCTTTGGTTTGCAAAAGAAGAAAGACCTCCTTGGTGATCCTGGCTCTGAATCACTACAGCACTCAAACACACACCCCTTCCTTGGAACCTTCGGAAATGAACCTTCATCTCGATATACCCCTGATCTTTCTGAGTCTGAATCCACACGCATTACTTTTCGAAGTCCTAATGAAAGACTTGGTTTAAAAGTACATAAATGTAATCCACTAATGGAAAGTGAAAACGCTGAATCTGAGAAAAGTCCGAGTTTGGGTGTTAAGGAAATTCCAGTAAAGGATGGAGGGGACCTTGGTGACTCTGCAGGCTGGTATGCCAACGCTGCCACTCTACCCTACATCAATCATGAAGGGTCATTTTTCCATGGTGGGCCGCAAGACACTCTGGATTCGTTCGTTGAATCTGTGAATTTCAAACAGTTTTCAGCAGCCAGCTGTCTTTCAGACTCAGAGGAAAAAAACATGATTCGTCAGCCTACGAAATGTCAGAGTGGTCATGCTCCAGACCTGTCAGAAGAAACCACATATTCCCAGCCAGGGAAGAGCAGCATGACTCTTGGACACCCACCTCATCATAAAGCTGATACATTAAAGTCAGAATTCAAAAAACTGAGCAGTACAGTACCACCTGCCGTGTGTCCGCTGCCTTCGAGAAAATTAATTGCTCCTCTGTCTAGCCAGCAAGATAGTGGCTTCGATAGCTCATTTGTCAATCTAGACTAATTGTTGTACAGTATTTAAGAAGAATCATTAATAATATTGACAAGAAAACTGAAGGGAAGACTTTGAAATATTTGTGGGCCCTGCATATTTTAAGATGTTTTAGAAACATCTGTCATATAAGTAAAGTATTCTCATAAAATTACTTGAGATATTAATGTTGCCTTCATCTTCCAAAGACTTTGGTGGTGCGTGTGTAATCTCCTTCTGTGTGGTGCTTGTATTTGGTTGCTAAACCATCTATTTTTGTACTTACAAATTAGCTCTCTGTGAAGTTTTAAATTATTTAAATAAACTTGTATATGGTCTGTAGAATCGTTATGAGTTGTTTTTCAATTCACAATGTAGAAATGTTATGTTGGCATATTTGAAATTCATCCAGAAAAATTTATCAATTTTGATTTGTTATGTATGATCAGCCAGATTTAATTTTTGAAATTAGCCATGTTTAATGAGTCTATATATTTGCTATGCACATAGTTTACCTGGAAATATCTGCTCAAAATTTTGATCCTGCTTTCAGTTACTGGAAATGAAGTATTGCAAGCATTGCCACAAACTATGTACCTGTATCCTCACTTCATTATTTCAGAATTAGCTTGAATTTTTTTTAGTTGGCATTTGTGTTATTTCAGATCTCCTGTGACATGCAGAGACTTTGTCTCTCTTATGGTTTCACAGTCTTTCCTTCATCTGAAGCATTACTTTTTAAAAGTGGAAATAATCTTTGCCATACAGCCCCAAATTTAAAACTATTAGATTTTTATGTTCATTTATAGTATAGAATTGGCTAACTTATTAATGCTGTGGGTGACGGTTACATTCTAAACCATGCAGAAATGAATGACCACTTGAGTATAGTTGCTTCTTTTTTGAATTCTTAGAGATGGGTATTAAAGTATTAGGTGTTTGCAAGTACTTCCTGAAAATTTCATAGCTTTCTCTTATCTGTCACCCCAAATGTATTATGGACTGTTTTTGTGGGTTTATCCCGTATATTTGGCTTCCCAGGTGGCTCAGTGGTAAAGAATTTGCCTTCCCATCAGTCCCTGGTTCGGGAACATTCCCTGTAGGAGGAAATGGCAGCCCACTCCAGTATTCTTACCTGGGAAATCCCATGGACAGAGGAGCCTGGGGGGTTACATTCCTTGGAGTTGCAGAGACAGACATGACTGAGCAATGGATGCTAACTGATTTGTCCACCAGGCTAACTTTTATGATGGTTGGATGGGTGGCAAGGTGCATCATCCTCCTGCTGATAACCATCTCTAAAAGCAAGAACCTAGAAGTGAACCTTTTAAGAGCTGTAAAGTTCTGTCAACTGGTGACCAGATATAGATAAACCTAAATATTAGCACTGATTTCAGTGCTTGAGTTGACATGAAGCTGGAGAAAGGAACACGCCGCCATCTCTTCAAAATCTTATTTGTCTTTCTGAAGATACAGTGCCTTTTCTCCAACAGTTAGGGTGTCATTTCTCACTCTTGGAAAACTAACCTGGCTAAATTTATCTTCCCCATGGATCTGGTTGGTTCTTGATTATTTTGAGTCCTGGATATTACCAAACTGAGAATCAAGCCCATTGCTTTCCTAATTTTTCCTCTGTGTGTGTTTGTTTTAAACCCTATTTTAATCCTTAGCATCAAGGCTAAAAGTAGAAATCTTCTTGGTCCTTTTGTGGTATCCTTAATCTCTTTTTGGTATACCTAATTTCAAGAGGATTAGGTTACTTTATTTCATACACCTTATACATAACCACCAAGAAAGTATACACTGGTTAGCGTATACATGAAGGGACCGCACAGCCAAACTACCACAGTTTAAGCTTGTCTGGAGGGTGATGTCAGAACAAAGAGAAGAGAGGGCCCCATAAATGTCATTGTCACACAGATCTCACTTCATCATGGTTTTAATCTTTTTATATGTTTCTGCATTTCATTTGTTAACATCACATTGGAGACTTTCATGTGCATGCTCACAGGGGATACTGATCTCTAGTTTTCTTGTCATACCTGTCTTGCTTTGATGAAAACGTAATACTGGTCCTGTAGAATGAGTTGAAAAGTTCCCCTGCCTCTGCTTTATGAAAGAATTTGTGTAGGATTGCTGTAATTTATTCGTTGTTGGATAGAATTTACTGGATAAAGCCATCTAACTTGGGCTTTTTGTGTATGTGGTAGGAAGGGAGGGCAGGTTTTTAAGTAATGATTCTTTTTTTCTTATTATAGAGCTTTAGATTTTCTATTTCTTTCTTAGTCTTGGGTGAAATAAGGGACATTAATTACCAACCCTTCAGAAATTAAAATGATTATAAGAGAATACGACAAGCAACTTTACATGAACAAATTGGACAACTTAGGCAAAATGAAACCTTTCTTTTCTAATAGAGGTACTTAAACTTCGGAATTTCCCTCTAAGCACTGTATAAGGCATACTTATAAATTTTGACATGTTATGTTTTTGCTTTCATTTAGTTCAAAATATTTTCTAGTTGTCCCTGTGATTTCTTTTTGGACCCATATAGTATTTAAAAATGTATCACTTACATTTGAGATTTATCTTTGGGGCCTAGCATATGACCTAGCCTGGAGAATGTTTCACATGCCTCTGAAAAGAATGCATATTCTCCTCTCATTTGATAGAGTGTTAAAATATATGTTAGGTCAGATTGGTTGATAGTATTCATATCTGTTATAGCCTTGCTGATTTTTGGTCTACTTGTTCTGTTAGTTTTTAAGACTGGGATATTTTCAACTATAATTGTTAATTTGTCTCTCTCTACTTTTGATTCTCTCATACTGCTTCTATCAGTGAGACAAGTATGCCAACAACAAATTCTCCCAGTTTTTATTTTGTACTATATTTCAAATTCATTTTAGAAGGATAGCATTTGATGGATTTAGAATTCTCTGTTGGCATTTCCCCACCCCCGCCCCAGGCCCTTTGATTATGTCATTCCACTGCCTTAATGGCCACCATATGTTTGCTGAAAAGTTAGCTGTGAATCACGTTGTTCATGTATTCTGAACTGGTTTTAGGTACATATATCTTAATATATTTGTTACATAAAAGGTACTGACCTTTTATCATTATAAAATCTTTTTATGTAATAATATTTCTTAGAGTTCATTTTTAAGATATTACTACAGCCATTCCAGCTCTTTTATGATTATTGTTTGCATGTCATGTCTTTTTTTGTCCTTTCTTTTTTAACCTATTTATGTCTTTTGATTTCAGATGGGTCTCTGAAAGACAGCACATTGTTGGATCTTGCTTTTTAAACAGTCACTATTTGCTTTTGGAGATTTTTAGTTTGTTTAATAAAATTATGATTGGACTTACTACATTTGCCATTTTACTTTTGGCTTTCTCATTATTTGCTTTCTCTGTTTCTCTCCTGTGACATATGTCTGTTTTTCCATATATTATGCCTTTTTTATTACTAAATTGCTTGTTTCAGTTCAGTTCAGTTGCTCACTTGTGTCCGACACTTAGAGACCCCATGGACTGCCTCACGCCAGGCTTCCCAGTCTATCTCCAACTCCCAGAGCTTGGTCAAACTCGTGTTCATCGAGTCGTTGATGCTTCCTACCAACTCATCATCCCCTTCTCTTCCTACCCTCAATCTTTCCCAGCATTTGGGTCTTTTCTAGTGACTCAGTTCATTGCATCAGGTGGCCAAAGTATTGGAGTTACAGCTTCAGCACTAGTCCTTCCAATGAATAGTCAGGACTGATTTCCTTTAGGATGGATTGGTTGAATCTCCTTACAGTCCAAGGGACTCTCCAGAGTCTTCTCCAACACCACAGTTCAAAAGCATCAATTCTTTGGCACTCAGATTTCTTTATAGTCCAACTCTCACATCCATGCATGACTACTGGAAAAACTATAGCTTTGCACAAATGGACCTTTGTCAGCAAGGTAATGTCTCTGCTTTTTAATATGCTGTCTAGTTTGTCATAGCTTTTCTTCCAAGGAGCAAGGGTCTTTTAATTTCATGGCTGCAGTCACCATCTACAATGATTTTGGAGCCCAAATAAATAAAGTCTGTCACTGTTTCCACTGTCTCCCTATTTACCATGAAGCGATGGGACCAGATACCACGATCTTAGTTTTCTGAATGTTGAGCCTTAAGCCAACTTTTTCACTCTCCTCTTTCACTTTCATCAAGAGGCTCTTTAGTTCTTCACTTTCTGCCGTAAGGGTGGTGTCATCTGCATATCTGAGGTTATTGATATTTCTCCCAGCAATCTTGATTCCAGCTTGTGTTTCTTCCAGCCCAGCGTTTCTCATGATATACTCTGCATATAAGTTAAATAAGCAGGGTGACAATATACAGCCTTGACCTACTCCTTTCCCTATTTGGAACCAGTCTGTGGTTCCATGTCCAGTTCCAACTGTTGCTTCCTGACCTGCATACACATTTCTCAAGAGGCAGGTCAGGTGGCCTGAAATTCTCATCTCTTGAAGAATTTTCCACAGTTTATTATGATCCACACAGTCAAAGGCTTTCGCATAGTCAATAAAGCAGATGTTTTTCTGGAACTCTCTTCCTTTTTTGATGATCCAGTGGATGTTGGCAATTTGATATCTGGTTCCTCTGCCTATTCTAAATCCAGCTTGAACATCTGGAAGTTCATGGTTCACGTACTGTTGAAGCCTGACTTGGAAAATTTTGAGCATTCCTTCATTAGCGTGTGAGATGAGTGCAATTGTGTGGTAGTTTGAACATTTTTGGCATCACCTTTCTTTGGGGATGGAATGAAAACTGACCTTTTCCAGTCCTGTGGCCACTGCTGAGTTTTCCAAATTTGTTGGCATAGTGAGTGCAGCACTTTCGCAGCATCATCTTTTAAGATTTGAAATAGCTCAACTGGAATACCATCGCCTCCACTAGCCTTGTTCGTAGTGATGCTTCCTAAGGCCCACTTGACTTCGCATTCCAGGATTCTGGCTCTAGGTTGGTGATCACACCATCATGATTATCTGGGTCGTGAAGATCTTTTTTGTATAGTTCTTCTGTGTATTCTTGCCACCTCTTCTTAATATCTTCTGCTTCTGTTAGCTCCATACCATTTTTGCCCTTTATTGAGCTCATCTTTGCATGAAATGTTCTCTTGGTAGCTCTAATTTTCTTGAAGAGATCTCTAGACTTTCCCATTCTATTGTTTTCCTCTATTTCTTTGCACTGATCACTGAGGAAGGCTTTCTTATCTCTCCTTGCTATTCTTTGGAACTATGCATTCAAATGGGTATATCTTTCCTTTTCTCCTTTCCCTTTAGCTTCTCTTCTTTTCTCAGCTATTTGTAAGGCTTCCTCAGACCACCATTTTGCCTTTTTGCATTTCTCTTCCTTGACGATGGTCTTGATCCCTGCCACCTGTACAGTATCACAAACCTCCGTCCATAGTTCTTCAGGCACTCTGTCTATCAGATCTAATTCCTTGAATCTATTCGTCACTTCCAGTATATAATCATAAGGGGTTTGATCTAGGTCATACCTGAATGGTCTAGTGGTTTTCCTTACTTTCTTCAATTCAAGTCTGAATTTGGCAATAAGGAGTTCATGGTCTGTGCTACAGTCAGCTCCTGGTCTTGTTTTTGCTAACTGTATAGAACTTCTCCATCTTTGGCTGCAAAGAATATAATCAATCTGATTTTGGTATTGACCATCTGGTGATGTCCATGTGTAGAGTCTTCTCTTGTGTTATTGGAAGAGGGTGTTTGATATGAGTAGTTAATTCTCTTGGCCAAACTCTATTAGCCTTTGCCCTGCTTCATTCTGTAAGGCCAAATTTGCCTGTTACTCCAGGTATTTCTTGACTTCCTACTGTTACATTCCAGTCCTATATAATGAAAAGGACATATTTTTTGGGTGTTAGTTCTAGAAAGTCTTGTAGGTCTTCATAGAACTGTTCAACGTCAGCTTCTTCAGCATTACTGGTAAGGGCTAGACTTGGATTACTGTGATATTGAATGGTTTGCCTTGGAAACGAACAGAGATCATTCTGTTGTTTTTGAGATTGCAGTCAAGTAGTGCATTTGAACTCTCTTGTTGACTGTGAGGGCTACTCCATTTCTTCTAAGGGATTCTTGCCCACAGTAGTAGATATAATGGTCATCTAAGTTAAATTCACCCATTCCAGTCCATTTTAGTTTGCTGATTCCTAAAATGACTATGTTCACTCTTGCCATTTCCTGTTTGACCACTTCAAATTTGCCTTGATTCATGGACCTAACATTCCAGGTCTTTCTTCTGTGGAAAGTTAGGTAGCATGATTTAGAGAGATTAGTGAGGCCATGCTATAGAGGGGCTTTCAAGGAACAGAGGAAACGGAATAACAAGAGGACAGTGTCCTGTTATATTTAGGCAGGAACAAGGGTTAAGCCAGGGCAGAAATGGTTGGAAGAAAGAGGTTACAAGATTGAGAATATTGCAGCAACAAGTTTAACAGGATCTGCTGCCTGATTGAGTATAAGGTCAAGGGAAAGAGAAGCACTGAAAGGCATTTAGAGCCTGGGTGATTGTAAAGAATGTTGTGCTGTCAACAAGTGTTGAGGAATCAGGACATGGTGAGTTTTAGTGGCTGTGCCCTCCACTGAATACTGCAGTGCTTGGCCCTTTGATGGGTAATGATTGAAAGTAATTTACAGATAATAACTTTATGCCGAGCGTTGTGTCAAGCTCTTGCTAGCTCATCTAATCCTCACAACAGCCCTTTAAAGTAGGCTCTATAAGGTTACTTCTACAAAATTGAAGTATAGTTGATTTACAATAGGATGTTAGTTTCAGCTGTACAGTTTAGTGCTTCAGGTTTTTTTTTGCAAATTTTATTCCATTATAGGTTATTACAAGATACTGGGTATTATTTCCTATGCTATACATCTTTGTTGCTTATCTGTTTTATGTGTAGTAGTTTATATCCATTAATGACAGGAAAAGGTCAGTTTTCATTCCAATCCCAAAAAGAGGCAATGCCAAAGAATGCTCAAACTACTGCACAATTGCACTCATCTCACATGCTAGTAAAGTAATGCTCAAAATTCTCCAAGCCAGGCTTCAGCAATACGTGAACCTTGAACTTCCAGATGTTCAAGCTGGTTTTAGAAAAGGCAGAGGAACCAGAGATCAAATTGCCAACATCCACTGGATCATCAAAAAAGCAAGAGAGTTCCAGAAAAACATCTATTTCTGCTTTATTGACTATGCCAAAGCCTTTGACTGTGTGGATCACAATAAACTGTGGAAAATTCTGAAAGAGATGGGAATACCAGACCATCTGACCTGTCTCTTGAGAAACCTGTATGCAGGTCAGGAAGCAATAGTTAGAACTGGACATGAAACAACAGACTGGTTCCAAATAGGAAAAGGAATACATCAAGGCTGTATATTGTCAACCTGCTTATTTAACTTATATGCAGAGTACATCATGAGAAACTCTGGACTGGAAGAAACACAAGCTGGAATCAAGATTGCTGGGAGAAATATCAATAACCTCAGATATGCAGATGACACCACCCTTACGGCAGAAATTGAAGAACTAAAGAGCCTCTTGATGAAAGTGAAAGAGAAGAGTGAAAAAGTTGGCTTAAAGCTCAACATTCAGAAAACTAAGATCATGGCATCTGGTCCCATCACTTCATGGGAAATAGATGGGGAAACAGTGGAAACAGTGTCAGACTTTATTTTTTTGGACTTCAAAATCACTGCTGATGGTGATTGCAGCCATGAAATTAAAAGACGCTTATCCTTGGAAGGAAGGTCATGACCAACCTAGATAGCATATTTAAAAGCAGAGACATTGCTTTGCCAACAAAAGTCTGTCTAGTCAAGGCTTTGGCTTTTCCAGTGGTCATGTATGGATGTGAGAGCTGGACGGTGAAGAAAGCTGAGCACCGCAGAATTGATGCTTTTGAACTGTGGTATTGGAGAAGACTCTTGAGAGTCCCTTGGACTGCAAGGAGATCCAACCAGTCCATCCTAAAGGAGATCAGTCCTGGGTGTTCATTGGAAAGACTGATGTTGAAGCTGAAACTCCAATACTTTGGCCACCTCATGTGAAGAGTTGACTCATTGGAAAAGACCCTAATGCTGGGTAGGATTGGGGGCGGGAGGAGAAGGGGACAACAGAGGATGAGATGGTTGGATGGCATCACCGACTCGATGGACATGGGTTTGGGTAGACTCTGGGAGTTGGTCATGGACAGAGAGGCCTGGCGTGCTGCAGTTCATGGGGTCGGAAAGAGTCGAACGCAACTGAGAGACTGAACTGAACTGATTCCATTGTGTATATGTACCACAGCTTTCTTATCCATTCATCTGCCTGTGGACATCTAGGTTGCTTCCATGTCCTACCTATTGTAAACAGTGCTGTGATGAACATTGGGGTACTCGTGTCTCTTTCAGTTCTGGTTTCCTTGGTGTGTATGCCCAACAGTAGGATTGCTGGGTCATATGGCAGTTCTATTTCCAGTTTCTTAAGGAATCTTTACACTCTTCTCCATAGTGGTTGTACTAGTTTGCATTCCCACCAACAGTGTAAGAGGGTTCCTTTTTCTCTGCACCCTCTCCAGCATTTACTGTTTGTAGACTTTTTGATAGCAGTCATTCTGACTGGTGTGAAATGGTACCTCATTGTGGTTTTGATTTGCATTTCTATGATAATGAGTGATGTTGAGCATCTTTTCATGTGTTTGTGAGCCATCTGTATGTCTTCTTTGGAGAAATGTCTGTTTAGTTCTTTGGCCCATTTTTTGATTGGGTCGTTTATTTTTCTGGAATTCAGCTGCAGGAGCTGCTTATATATTTTTGAGATTGTTTGTCTGTTGCTCCGTTTGCTATTATTTTCTCCCATTCTGAAGGCTGTCTTTTCACCTTGCTCCTAGTTTCCTTCGTTGTGCAAAAGCTTTTAAGTTTAGTTAGGTCCCATTTGTTTATTTTTGCTTTTATTTCCATTACTCTGGGAGATGGGTCATAGAGGATCTTGCTGTGATTTATGTCAGAGAGTGTTTTGCCTATGTTTTCCTCTAGGAGTTTTATAGTTTCTGGTCTTACGTTTAGATCTTTAATCCATTTTGAGTTTATTTTTGTGTTCAGTGTTAGAAAGTGTTCTAGTTTCATTCTTTTACAAGTGGTTGACCAGTTTTCCCAGCACCACTTGTTAAAGAGATTGTCTTTTCTCCACTGTATATTCTTGCCTCCTTTGTCAAAGATAAGGTGTCCATAGGTGCGTGGATTTATCTCTGGGCTTTCTGTTTTGTTCCATTGATCTATATTTCTGTCTTTGTGCCAGTACCATACTGTCTTGATGACTGTAAAAGCTTCTAAGTTTGATTAGGTCCCATTTGATTCTTTTTGTTTTTATTTCTTTTGCCTTGGAAAACTGATCTAACGAAATATTGCTATGATTTATGTCAAAGTGTTTTGCCTGTGTTCTCTTCTAGAAGTTTGGTGGTATCATAACTTAACTTAGGTCTTTAAACCATTTTGAATTTATTTTTGTATTTGGTGTGAAGGAGTATTTTAATTTCAGTAATTGACATGTAGCAGTCCAAGTTTCCCCAACACCACTTGAAGAGACTGTCTTTTCTCCATTATTTATTCTTGCCTCTTTTGTCATAGAGTAATTGGCCATAGTTACATGGGTCTATTTATGGGCTCTCTATTCTGTTCCTTGATCTATGTGTCTGTTCTTGTGCCAATATGACACTCTTGATTACTTTAGCTTTGTAGCATAGTCAGAAGTCTAGAAGGGCTATGCCTCCATCTTTGTTCTTTTTCTCCATATTTGCTTTGGCAATTCTAGGACTTTTGTGTCTTCATTTAAATTTTAGGATTATTTGTTCTCGTTCTGTTAAAAATTGTCCTTGGTATTTTCATAGGGATTCCATTAAATCTATAGATTGCATTGAGTAATATGACCATTTTAGCAATATTCTTCCAATTCAAGAACATGGAATATCTTTCCATTTCTTTGAATTATCTTCAGTTTCTTTAATGTTTTATAGTTTTCAGGATATAGGTCTTTCACCTCCTTGGTTAAGGTTATTCCTAGGTTGTTTTTTTATATGGTTTTACACAGTGTTTTTTTCTTTCCTCTTTCTGATATTGCATTAATAGTGTATAAAAATACAACAGCTTTCTGTGTATTAATCTTGTATCCTATAACCATGTTGAATTCATTCATCAGTTTTAATATCCAACTTTGGGGTCCTCTAGATAGAGTATCATGTTACCTGCAAATAGTGACAATTTTACCTCTCTCTTCCAATCTGGGTACATTTTATTTCTTTTTCTTGTTTGATTTCTGTTGCTAGGACTTTCAATACTATGTAAAACAGGAGTGGTGAAAGTGAGCATCCTTGTCTTGTTCCTGAATTTAGCAGGAAGCCTTTCAGTTTTTCACCTTTGAGTATGACTTTTTGGGTAAATGAAATCGAGGCTTAGAGAGGTTAAATAATTTGCTCAAGGTTAACACAGTTAACACATGGCAGAGCCAGAAATCACACCCAGGTCTCTTTTTTTTAAATAAACTTTTCACTTAAATTAGTTTTAGATTCACAAAAAGGTTGCAAAGATAGTACAGTGTCCGTATACCTCCCACCCAGATTCCTCTATTTTTTTTTTAATTTTTAGTTATCTATCTATTTGACTGTGCTGAGTATTCATTGCTTTGCAGGAGCTTTCTCTAGTTGTGGCAGCAGAGGCTACTCTTTGTTGTGGTGCATGGGCTTCTCATTGCGGTGTCTTCTCTTGTTGCAGAGCACAGGCTCTAGGTGCATGGTCTTTAGTAGCTGCAGCACACAGGCTCAGTAGTTGCAGTTCACAGGCTCTAGAGTGTGGGCTCAGTAATTGTGGCACACAGGCTTAGTTGCCCCAAGGCATGTGGAATCTTCCTGAAACAGGGTTGGAACCCATGTCCCCCGCATTGGCAGGATTCTTATCCACTGTGCCACCAGTGAAGTCCTCTCCAATTGTTAACAACCTCCAGAATGATGTATTTGCCACAACTAAGGAACCAATTTCATCTAGCTTATTTCCCCCCTTTATTGTCTTACTCCAGAGTTTATGGTCTTAATCCCTATACTGTCTGTATTTGGCTTGGTTTCTGGCTTCCCTGATGGCTCAGCAGGAAAAGAATCTGCCTAAAATGCAGGAGACACAGGAGATGCAGTGATCCCTTGGTTAGGATCCCCTGGAGGAGGAAATGGCAACCCACTCCAGTATTCTTGCCTGAACAATCCTATGGACAGAGAGAGGAGCCTGGCAGGCTACAGTCCAAAGGGTCTCAAAAAGTCAGACATGACTAAATGAGTACAAAGCACGCATGGGTGAATAGAATTCATTTTAAAGGGGAGTTCTTTCCTCTTCCGCTTTTCCGCCCATGCTCCCATGAAAGAAAGTGAGTTCAGCAGGCTTCTCCACATGTAAAATTTGTTTAACTTGCTTTCTTGGTAGGACATAGGGAAAAAATATGTCTTTATTGGAGGTTTATGGATTAGGGCATTATATGGAGGTTATGTTGCAATTCCAAATTTACCAACACAACTGGAAAACCCATAATACAATAGAACCATCTTTTGTAATTTTAAAATCCAACTGGTAGTGATTCACCTAAAAATGAAAAGACATTTAGAAATTTCATAGCAGTAACTATGCCATTCTAAAACTTCTTGATATCATTATAACATTTTCTTAAGGACCAGAACAGGAAATGAATTAGAAATCAAAATGGTAAGTGCAATTAAAGAGAAACTTCTTTATTTTTAAAAGTAACATGAATGGCTTTTTTCCATAAAGTTTGGGAATAATATGGAAATTTTGTGATCAAACTAAATCTTGTGCTCTTAAAAGTGTTGTCTAATGAGTAAATTGAATAGAACTAACAAAATATGTCGTTTTAAAAATTGTTTTGTTTTGGTTCAGACATAGTCCCTGTCTGAAGAGTTTTGTTTTCTCACAACAAATTTGATTTGGCAATTTTATTAATCATGTTGTGTACATTATGAACTGGACCAAATTTTGCTTCCTGTTTTCTGACCTTATGAACCATAGAAATGCAGTTCATTTATAAGAACATAGGGTGAACCCAGTTCTTGCATTATCACAATGGCCCTATAGATACTAAGGGTTTTATTGACAGCCAGTGAGTCTTTCTGGAGATTTTTTTTAAAAAGTACAGTTTCACAATTTGCTCTGCAGAAACTCCATGACTGATTATTCATCAAATAGTTACTTTGATTTTTGAATGCTCAAGTATTCCCATGAATGAATTCAGATTTCTGTTTTAATTGGCCAAAAGTTTTTCAGAATTCTTACCTGCTGGGTTTCTTAAAGCTTGGCTCATGTATAAACACAGAAAAATAGCATATGCCTTTGGGGTACCTATTAATATAATGGGCCAGTTGGTGAGGGCCACTTTCTAGATATCTTACCTACTGAAAGCAAATTATCATCTTCCAGTTGCCTCCTGAATAAATGTGGTAGGAAGTTCCCTTTTAAAGGTCTTTTCCATGGAGCAGATCGAATTGTTAACATATATTTGCCCAGTCTGAAGCAAAAGTGAATACCAGTAAAAATTCCCAACTTGCTCAAAATCAAAACATGTAAGATTAACCAGAGGCTTCCTTAGGAGAAATGAAAAGTTCTATTTTTCTTGGAAGAAGTCTTCAAAGATTATAGATCCAAACACACATGGGTATGAGCAGCATAAGATTTTAAAAAAGATCTTGAAAAATGAAAATGTCTTGTCTCTAAGTTCCTCAGAGTAATTAACATATTGTAGCTGACAAATTCTGTGGCCAAATAGAGAGAAGCCTGCAAGTTGAAAAATCTGGAATGCTCTGACTTCCCACCTCTGCTGAAGAGCATGAACAAACATCTGCTGTCTCCCCCTTTCCATCAGCCTGCTTAGAGTCAGACTCCCAGAGAAGGGGCAGAGATAAGTGGCAGAGGGACCAAGTCCCAGTGCCAGAATTTAGCTTTCAAAATGTTCCCTGGGATGAAGGCTCAATTCAGAACACCCACTTGGCCAGAGAAAGGGTTTTGGAAACAGCAGAGTGGCTAACATTCTTCATTCTTTTGTGCTCATTTTCCAGCAAGGACAAATATTTGATTATATAATGAAGAAGTTATGTCTCCTGGCACCCAAAGAACTGACCTACAATGACAAATGTGCAACTTATTAAGCAAATTCCATGGGGCCTGCAACACGTACTAGTCGTTTTCTCAAGACACGTAGTTGCTTTACCACCAAGAGCCCTTTCCCAGTGCTTCCAGCTGGCAAATCGCACTCTCATTCGGATCCATTACTTTGTAATCACACAAAGCTTCTCTGTGGCTTTTTTAAAACAGAAAATAACTTGATGTGCTTTCGTTTGGTTTTGCTACCATGATTCTAGAGACCATAGATAATCATTTAAGCCCAAGCCTGTGATATGCATTTCTATTGGAGAAAAAACAGAGCCTGAGAGCCCCCTCCCACTAAGTCTCATCTATACTGCCTCTTTGTTTCCTTAACTGAGATGCACATCCTGAGCAGAGATGCCTGGTTTCTATTTAAGTGGCTCTGAAATGTGTTCCCTTTGTTCTGGAGTGCTCACTAAAGCTAGTCCAGAAAACTTGGCTCTATGGGCTACTGGAGTTTCTCCTTTTCCAACAAAACACGTGGGATGGGTGGTTGTGCCAACGGTGAGAATCACAGCGGCTCATTAAGTTGACTGGCACAAATCTTGTGTTTGCTGAGGGGGAATAGTATTATGAGCGGAAATACCTCCATGGGGAGTATTGCGTCGCTGTCATAACAGGTTAAGCTTTGGAGGGCCTTAGGAAGGAGATAAGGATTGCAGTAGCTGCTGGTTGTGCGTATTTCACTTGTATCCAAACATATGTTGCAGTTGTAGTATATAGAATGATTAATATATATATATATATGGTGAGAATTTGTTCATAAGTGAATTTGTATTTTTTTTAAAGTACTCATAGATACAAATGGTAGTTGAACCTTTCAAGATGTAAAGTGAAAAGCCTCCTTTCCAGCTCTGACCCCCAGTTCCCTAGTTCTCCACCTTAGAGCAGAATCTTCTACTCTCAGTCTATATACGCAGGTGTATATGCATATACAGCTCTTATTTTATGTAAGTGGTAGCATGTTATATTCTGTTCTGTACCTTCCTTTTACAACAAAAAATTTAAAGCAAGCTTTTTTAGTGCTAAAATATAATGAAAACTGGATATAAAAAAATCAGTCACATAAGTATGGGGTGGTCCTTCACAGATAAGTTATGAGTGGAGTGTAGGGTGAATTTCCAGTGGAGACAGACATCATTACCCCAAGGTTGGAGGGAGGCAACCTGGCAAAGGAGGACAAAGCTAAACATAGGCATCCCCTGCTAGCCTTCTCTTCTGCCTTACTGTCCTACTCTGTGTCCCTTCCTCTAGACCTTCTCTGTGCTTTTTCCACCATCCATCCATCCTGCTTTCCCACCCCTCTTCCTCTCCCTTCCTCTGCAGATTATTCAGTCAGTTCTTTTCATCTACTCTTTTCCACCTCCATCTCTTCCACCAGGCCATTCTTCTGGATTCCTTGACTAGTGCCCTTTCTTGCCTTTGAAGTTTTTCTTCTTTAGTTGGAGGGCAGTTGCTGCCTGAGGGTCATGAGAAGGACATTAAGGGTCACACCAGGCTGGGTCTGAAGAGGGTGACATTGAGCTGGTGTAAAAGAGGGGGTTTCAGGGTCTGGAATCAGATTGCCTTCCCTGCCTGCTCAACTGTAAGAAGTAGTGTTATTTGCCAGGGTTCAACCAGGGAGGGAGAACCAGTAGGAAGGATAGAGAGATAGAGAGGGAAGTAGGTAGGTAGACAGATAGATCGGTATTAAGACACTTATTACAAGGAATTTGCTTATGCAGTTGTGATGGCTAAATAAGCAGGTACAAAGTCTGTAGGACAGGCAGTCAAGAAGAGAGGAATGCAGCTTCAGCCATTGTCTATAGGCAGAGTCTCTCTTATAAGGCCTTCCAGCCTATTAAGTCAGCCCCTCCCAGGATAATATCCCTAACTGAAAGTGATATGATTTTGTGTGACTTAAAATCACTCAGATCTGCAAACTCCCTTCATAACAACACTGAAATTAGTTTTTGATTGAGTAACTGGAAGAAGGGATGTGAATGTAACAGAATGTCTGTCATTTTCCTTCCATCTTCCAACTCTTACAACAGAATATCATTTCTAGCCCACATTGTCCAGAAGCATATGAGAAAGGGAATTCTGGGTCATATAGTTTAACTCTAGAAAATTGAAATACTACGAAATCATCCCAAATAGTTAACATGCTGAATAGTTGCTAGATGAATGCCCCAGTCCTCACCAGGTATCCCAGAAGGACTTGGAGCTATTTTGCTTTTTTTTTTTTGCTTTCCTGCTGCTTTTGTGGTGTTCTTAAGAAATGGCATGGGCAGAAGTAGGACATTCCTTACCCCGTCTCTGGCTTCCAGTTGGGTTTGGCCAGTGGGTCATGCTGGCAGGAGATAGGAGAGAAGAATAGCAAAGTCCAAGTGTTTAATTCCCTGGCTCCAGCCCTTGGATTATCTCAGGATGCCTGTGTCGCTGAACTAAAGGGAACACTTACCTCGAGGCGTCCTTCTCTACACCAGCACTTCTCAAGCCGTAGGTGGTGAAGGACCAGGTTTTGTTTTTTCATTTCATCATAGACTGATCTTGTTGATCTTTTATAGTAAGATATTATAGGCTTGTATGTATCAGCAAAGTCAAATAGTTACAAAAGTTTTAAGTTACATTCTCTCAATTTTTGTACTCTCATCTCATTGTAGACCACTGATTTTGCAAACTGGAACCTACTCACAGGCCACACTTTGAGTTGCACTGCTTTCCATGGCTCTCTGGGTCAGAGTAATCTCTCCCTCCTCTCATCGCTTAAAGCTTGGGGATAGAGTCAATCCAGTTGTTACTAGCCATAGGGTTCCCACGTTAGCTCTGTGGTTACCCCACATCTACACCTTTACAAATAAACCATTCTCAAATCATCCCATTTTGATTATTATGTTTCCTGTTACAGATTGCACTAGTCTGTTTTAAAAGCATAGTCAGTCCTTTTACCATCATTTACTAATTTATCAATTCAGCATATTTTTCACTTAATATTTAACTGGCATAGCTCATTAAAATTTTGATATAATTTTCTTAATCTATGTGTGTGTTATTATTTAGATTGTAAACCTTGGAATGCTAAGACCATGCTTTGACTCTAGAAGATATGAGTCATATGGTATACTAATTTGAGTCTGAGCGCTCCTTGAAGGATTAGTGTCTTTTCAGAAAGCTGTTTGCAAGAGGGACCTAAGTGCCTCCAAGGAGATAATGCATCATGATGGAGAGGAGTCCTCACAATGAAAGAGAAATTCTGAACATGGCTTGGTGTTTGCCTCTCAGATTAATCTGTGGGCTAATGCCTGAGGCCTTTGGATGACAGAAGTCAGTTTTTTTTGAGATCCTCTTCCATTAGCCAAGTGAAGGAAAGCAAATACTGTTCCAGGAATCAAATGACAGAGAGAGGCAGACCTGGCGACACTGTCCACATAACATAGTTTGAGTTGGATTTCTGTCTCTTGTGACTGAAGAGTCTTGCTTCATATTTTGTGACTCTGGAAAGATTACATGAATAGTTCCAGGTCACAGAGTTAGAAGTCAGTTCATCTATCTAGAGCTTGTCTGACCCCTAAGTTAATGCTTTCTCTACTTTGTCATTCTACAACTACTAGGAAATTAAAAAAATCATGAAACCCTGAAGAAATAGAGAACACATGTGTGACTAGATTATTCTAATATCTCGTCCTCTGAGCTGAGTCTCCAGTAGAGCCCTACCAAGATACCACCCTCCTTCTCTTTCCTCTGTTTCTCCTTCCTGTCTCTTGAAACTGACTCCCCGATAATAAAAACTAGAAGCCCAGGTCTCCTAAAACTACTCTGAAAGAAAAGATGAACTAATTATATTAAAATCATTGTTCTTGAAAGTAAAAATGTTAAACCTATGGGTCAGGGGTCTCTAATAATCTTAACGTGAGGGGACACCCCCGCCACCTAAGACATCTTTCCTTCAGCCTTCAGGGTACAAAGAACTAGGAACATAGTTAAGGTTCTGAGGTCTCTTTATATATTACTAGTCAAGTGTTGGGAACGCAGGATTTGCTCCGCACTTTCATTAAGAATAAGTTGTTCGAATGAAGTATCTTTTCTGAATTAAGAACAGGGCATCTTTTGATCACTGTAACTCAGTTGTAAATAAAAAGAAATCTAGAGATAAAACAAGCACTGTGGTTCTGAGGAACTGCGCTTGTTTCATTAGCAAGAGTACAGAGAATCCCTAGCCCCAGGCTTAGGGCTTTATACCACAGAATAGAAAATTTCCACATGGAAATTGTGATTCCCTCACATCTTTGTATTTTAAAGCAATTAAGTGAGATTAATCAGGGACAGTAGACATTAGGCAGTAGTTACAAATATAATTTATACAGGATATCCAAATTGAGTTGTGGTATGCTGTCATCTAATGTTTTACTCCCCTCTAGTGGATTTTTATATAGCACACAATACCATAAGTATGCTATAGGATAGCATATTTAAGAGGAAAAAATAATTTTAAATGTATTTGAAGCATGTTCATGTTCTACAGAATTTCTATGCAACGCTGTAGAATTTCAAAGGTAAAAAAACTTAAAGTTGGAGTTCTCTTAGTCTCTACAAATTTCTATACAATTGTTTGGAATTTCAAAGTTAAAAAACTAAACTTGCAGTTATTTTAGTACATACTCCTATTTTGCAGGTGAAGAAACCAAGACCCAGAAAGGGGAAATGATTCATCCAAGATCACACAGTTGGTTTCTAACTGAACTTCTCATTACTAATAGCAATATGGAACATGTAAACCTATGGTTTCCACTGAAGTAGCCAACATGTCCACTCAGATGCTTGTTAACTGAGGAAAGAATTATGTCTTGGAGGAGATTGGAAATCAAATTCAGTAAATGTATTATGGGTTCTGAGCACTCTGGAGGGGAGGGGCCCGCACTGGGAAGGGAAGGTTAAGTGTTAACAAGGTAATGCTGACCAGGTAAACCTGTTTGGCTTCCTCTTTGCTAATGCTGATGGGGCAAAACCTGCTCAGAGGTGTCTTTTGGCTTAGAGATATTTCTGTTTTATAGTCTGAATTCTGATTGTAATTTTCAGCTCGGCTTATTCTCCTAAAACTTTCACCATCATTCTCCAAAGAATTCCTGCCTCCCCCTGCTCTCCAGATAAACATAAAGTTTCTTTTTTTTGGTATTGGAAGTTTCCATTTGAGACATAGTACTAATAGTTTTTAAAACTTGCTATATAAAAGTAATTCTCATTCAATGTAGGCAAAATATTAAAATATTTTTTCATAAAAGCATGAAAATCTCTCACAATGCTGATTCACTTCAAAAATGTCTAGGATTCTAATAGACTAGTCTTCCACAGATAACAACTCTAAACTCTGTGCAAAATGAAATAAATGAACAAGCAAAAGCTACCTGAACAAAAGTAAACAGGTTATGGTGGCAAATTGTCATTTGGAAGAAGGAAATAGCAAAGAGTGAATTTTCTTGGTTTTTTTTTTATAGGTTTTAGCTTCGAGGCATACTACGTTTGGCCACTTGGGGCAATTAAAGGACTTCCCAGGTGGTGGAGTGGTAAAGAATCCGCCTGCCAATTTAGGAGACACGGGTTCGATCCCTAGGTCTGGAAGATCTCCTAGAGGAGGGTATGGCAAGCCACTCTAGTATTCTTGCCTGGAAAATACCATGGACAGAGGAGCATGGTGGGCTACAGTCTATAGGGTCGCAGAGAGTCAGACACGACTAAAACGACTTAGCGTGCGCAGCCTCTGGAAAGTTAGAGAAGAATCTTAGCAGTGAGAAAGCCAAGAGGGGAACCTAAACTTCTGTGTAACTTCTGTTATCTCTGATTCTGCCTGAATGGGCCAGAGTCTAAGTAGCTTAAATGAGAAAAGAACATCTGAACTGAAATTTGAGTTTAATGCCCAAGAAACTAGCTTTTGGAGTTTAAATCCATCTACTAAACCAACCAAACAAACAGAAAACAAACAAAAAGTAATACCCTTCTGAGGAACATAGCAGAATACATTTTCCCCAGATAATGTTTACAAATGTCCAGGATACAACCCTAAATTATTGAACATAATAGGAATAGAATATAAGATCTATTCTTGAGAAAAATAACAGTAAACATAGGCAATACCAAATATGATCTAGTTGTTGGAATTAGCAGACAAGGATTATTTTATTGAATTATGGTTGATTTACAATGTGCAATCTCTGCCGTATAGCAAAGTGACTCATTTACATATAGACATTATTTTTTACATTCTTTTCCATTTTGGTGTATTATAGGATATTGATTCATTATGATTTATCATAGGATATTGAATAGTTCCCTGTGCTACACAGTAGGACCTTGTTTATCCATCCTATATATAATAATTTACATCTGCTAATCCCAAGCTCTCGTCCTTCCTTCCCCCACCCACCTTCCCCTTGGCAACCTCAAGTCTGTTCTCTATTTCTGTAAGTCTGTTTCTGTTCTTTAGATAGGTTCATTTGTGCCTGATTTTAGATTCAACATATAAGTGATATCATGGTATTTATCTTTCTGACTTACTTCACTTAGTTTGGTAATTACAGTTGCATCATGTTGCTGCAAATAGCATTATTTCATTCCTTTTTTATATCTGAGTAGCTGTCCATTGTATTAATATATATGTACCACACCTTCTGTACCCAATTATCTGTTAATGAACGTTTAGGTTGTTCCCATGTTTTGGTTTTTGTGAATAGTGCTGCTGTGAATATAGAGGTGAATATATCTCTTTTAAATATAGTGTTGTCCAGGTATATGCCCAGGGGTGGGATTGCTGGATCATATGATAATTCTGTTTTTAGTTTTCTGAGGAACCTTCACACTGTTTTTCCATAGTGACTGCACCAACTTATTCTCATCAATAGTAAGGGAGGGTTCCCTTTCCTCCACACCCTCTCCAGCATTTGTTATTTGTAGACTTTTAAATGATGGCCATTCTCGCTGGTGTGAGGTGGTACCTCACTGTAGTTTTAATTTGCATTTCTCTAATAATTAGTGATGTTGAACACCTTTTCATGCGCCTGTTGGCCATCCATATGTCTTCTTTGAAGAAACGTCTATTAAGGTCTTCTGCCCATTTTCCAATTGGGTTGTTTGGTTTTTCGTTGTTGTTGTGGAATTGTATGAGCTGTTTGTATATTTTGAAGATTAAGCCCTTCAGACAAGGATTTTAAAGCAACTGTCATAAATATACATAATGATGTAAAGATGTAAGAAGTATAAAAATATACTTACAGTGACTGAAAAGATAGAAAATTTCATTAGGGAAAGAAACCATGGAAAGAACAAAACATATTAAAAAATTACCTTGTATGTAAAATTTGCTTGATGGGCTTAATAGCAAAAGGAGATGATAGAGGAAAGAGTCACTGAACTTGAAGGTAGGTCAACAAATATCTAGTCTGAATGACAGTGAGCAAAAACACTTAAAAAAGAGGTATTTGTGGTATAATATCAAAAGATTAACATGTGTATATTTTGCAACCCAGAAAAGAAGAGAAAAGGCAAATGAGATGGAAAGAAACATTTTAAGAAATAATGGCCAAAATGCCCCTAATTTTGTATGAATTATAAATTTACATTTTTAAAAAAGCTCAGCAAATCCCAAGTCAGAGCACAATCAAACAGCTGAAAACTAAGAATAAAGAGAAAATCCTGAAAGCCACCAGAGAAAAATAATACATTACCTATAGGAGAACAGTGATTTGAATGAGCACTGAAATCTCAGAAACAAGGACAGAAGACAGTTAAACAACATCTTTAAAGAAATACCAGGAAAAAAAAACCTGTCAGCCCCAACTTGTATATCAACAAAAATATTATTCAATAAATGAAGACAAATAAAGACATTTCAGATAAAAGAAAGCTAAGGAAATTCAGAGAACTTGTCATCATAACTCCACTAAAGAAATGCTAAAGGAAGTTCTTTGGGTTGTAGGAAAATAAGTTCAGATGGAAGCCTGGTTCTTCAGAAAGGAAGGGAAGAAAAACAAAGAAGGAAGGAAAGAAGGAAAAACACTAGAACTGGTAAATATAAAATATTTTTCTCTTTGTTTGTTTAAAATACATGACGATTTTGAGCAAAACTTATTGTCTCATGGGCTTGTAGCAGACAAACCTTGAACAACACGGTTTTGTACTGTGTAGTTCCACTTATATGCAGATTGTTTTCAATAAATATATTAGAAAAATTTAGGAGAATTTTGAGACAATTTGAGAAAATGCACAGAACTGCACAGCCTAGAAATAGCAAAAGAAAAAAATTAAGAAAAAATTTGATATGTCACAAATGCATAAAATATATGTAGATACTACTCTATCCTTACAAAAACATAAAGTGAGTGATGCTTTGCTCTCTTGTAATTGGTGAAACTGTGTGTCAGCCTATCATCAGAGGTAATTGGTTTTTCATTTAAAAAAAGTACGACAATGTTTCTGATACTATATTATGAATATGACTAATAGTATATGTCATAAAATTTTATAATGATTTATTCATTAGTGTATAGGCTAGGCTACTGTGAGGCAATTGTATCAATTATACTCAGCTACTATAAATCTTCTATAAATAATATTGCTTTTTTTTGTTAACAGCACATGAAATGTTATACCTATAAATATGAATTTATTTTTCACATTATCTTTTTATTTTTGATGTCGAATTAGGCATACATATAACATTCACACTGTTTCGTATCCTATAAGACAGGATTGATATAGATACTGACAGATAATTCATCTTGGTACACAGATGATGTAAACTTACAGTGTTGATGAATATAGTGCAGTACTATAAATGTATTTTCTCTTCCTTATATTTTCTTAATTTTTTTTTTAGCTTTTTGGTAAGAATACAGTATATAACACGTATAACATATAAAATATGTGTTCATCAGCTGCTTATGTTATCGGTGAGGCTTGTGGTCAATACCAGGCTATTAATAGTTAAGTTTTGGGGGGATGGTCGAAGTTATATACAGATTTTTGTTATATACAGTTATATACAGATTTTACAAGGGGTCATGTTCAAGGGTCAACTGTGTATAGGAGTAATATTATACATATGACAATTATAGCATAAAGGATGGACATGACTGTTAGGTAGACCTATATGGTTATAAGTGTTCAGTTTATATGAAGTGTTACAGTGATATTATATCTTGATAGCAGTTTGGATTGAACAGATGTATGCATTTTTCAAAACTCAAAGTACGTTACAGATTTGTACATGTCAGTATATATGAATTTTATCTTAAAAGAAAAGTAATATAAACAGTATTAAATTCTAGTTGATAATATGCAAGCTGCAACCTTTAAAGAGATATATACAATGTGATGTAGTGTTAAGAATCTGCCTGCCCAAGAATATGCAATGGAGAAAAGATAATCTCTTTAACAAGTGGTGCTGGGAAAACTGGTCAACCACTTGTAAAAGAATGAAATTAGAACACTTTCTAACACCATACACAAAAATAAACTCAAAATGGATTAAAGATCTAAACATAAGACCAGAAACTATAAAACTCCTAGAGGAAAAGATAGGCAAAACACTCTCCGACATAAATCACAGCAGGATCCTCCATGACCCACCTCCCAGAATATTGGAAATAAAAGCAAAAATAAACAAATGGGACCTAATTAAAATTAAAAACTTTTGCACAACAAAGGAAACTATGAGCAAGTTGAAAAGACAGCCTTCAGAATTGAAGAAAATAATAGCAAACGAAGCAACAGACAAACAATTAATCTCAAAAATATACAAGCAACTCCTGCAGCTGAATTCCAGAAAAATAAACGACCCAATCAAAAAATGGGCCAAAGAACTAAACAGACATTTCTCCAAAGAAGACATACAGATGGCTAACAAACACATGAAAAGATGCTCAACATCACTCATTATTAGAGAAATGCAAATCAAAACCACAATGAGGTACCATTTCACACCAGTCAGAATGGCTGCTATCCAAAAGTCTACAAGCAATAAATGCTGGAGAGGGTGTGGAGAAAAGGGAACCCTCTTACACTGTTGGTGGGAATGCAAACTAGTACAGCCACTATGGAGAACAGTGTGGAGATTCCTTAAAAAACTGGGAATAGAACTGCCATATGACCCAGCAATCCCACTGCTGGGCATACACACCGAGGAAACTAGAATTGAAAGAGACGCGTGTACCCCAATGTTCATCGCAGCACTGTTTACAATAGCTAGGACATGGAAGCAACCTAGATGTCCATCAGCAGACGAATGGATAAGGAAGCTGTGGTACATATACACAATGGAATATTACTCAGCCATTAAAAAGAATACATTTGAATCAGTTCTATTGAGATGGATGAAACTGGAGCCCATTATACAGAGTGAAGTAAGCCAGAAAGAAAAACACCAATACAGTATACTAATGCATATATATGGAATTTGAAAGATGGTAACGATAACCCTATATGTGAGACAGAATAAGAGACACAAATGCATAGAACAGTCTTATGGACTCTGAGGGAGAAGGTGAGGGTGGGACGTTCTGGGAGAATAGCATTGAAACATGTATATTATCGTATGTGAAACAGAACACCATTCGAGGTTCGATGCATGAGACAAATGCTCAGGGCTGGAGCATTGGGATGACCCAGAGGGATGGGATGGGGAGGGAGGTGGGAGGGGGGTTCAGGATGGGGAACACATGTAAACCCATGGCTGATTCATGTCAATGTATGGCAAAAACCACTACAATATTGTAAAGTAATTAGCCCCCAACTAAAATAAATACATTTATAAAAAAAAAAAAAAAAAGAATCTGCCTGCCAATCAGGAGATGAGGAAACACGTGTTTGATCCCTGAGTTGTGAAGATATCCTGGAGTAGAAACTAGCATCCCACTCCAGTATTCTTGCCTGGAAAATTCCATGAACAGAGGAACCTGGCAGGCTACAGTCCATGGGGTTGCAGAGTTGGACATGACTTAGCAACTAAACAACAACAACTCAGGGTGGAGGAAGAGGGCTGCTGATTCTGGAAGCACCTCTCTGACTAACTATATTAATGTCTTTTATTTGTTTGAAATGCATGAAAAATTAAGAGAGATTGATGTATGGCTATTTGTTGTTTAGTTGCTAAATCATGTCCTACTCTTTGCAAGCCCATGGACTGCAGCACACTAGGCTTCCCTGTCCTTCACCATCTCCTGGAGTTTGCTCAAACTCATGTCCATTGAGTTGGTGATGCCATCCAACCATCTTATTCTCTGTCACCCCTTCTCCTTCTGCCTTCAGTCTTTCCCAGCATCAGAGTCTTTTTCCAATTGGTTAGCTCTTCGCATCACGTGGCCCAAGTATTGGAACTTCAGCTCCAATGTATGGCTCTAATGTGTGGCTAGAGGAATGCATAAATGGATAGGTATGTGTTAAAGCAAGTATAGTAAAATGTTATTGGTATGAGCTAAGTAGTAGATATATAGTTGTTGACTGATAAATTTCTCTAACTTTGCTATATGTTTAGAATGTTTATTGGAAATATAATAATATTTTGGAAATAGAATCATATATTGGAAATATAATCACATAAATGACATTTATAAAGATTTATATTAATATGCTCCTTTATTGATTTTATAATGTAATGACATTTATTACTCTTGTAAAGATGACTTTTAACATGGCATAAGGACACCTTTTCAAACCCAACTGTGAAAACCACCACAGCTTCCAGAAATGTATTTAATGTGGAAGTATCTTAGCTTGGGCTGCTGTAACAAAATATCATAGACTGGGTGGCTTAAACAACAAATATTTATCTCTTATTATTCTGGAGACTGGGAAGTCCGAGACTAAGGTGCTGACAGATTTGTTTCCTGTTAAAAACTCTGGTTGCAGACAGCTGCCTTCTCTGTGTTCTCACATGTCAGTTGAGAGAAAGTTCTAGTCTCCCTTCCTATTCTTATAAGGACTTAATCCCATTATGGGGGCCCCACTTTCATGATCTCATCTAAACCTAATTACTTCTCAACGTGCTGTGTGCTCAGTCGTTCAGTCGTGTCTGACTCCGCGCAACCCCATGGACTGTAGCCCGCCAGGCTGCTGTGTCCATGGGGATTCTCCAGGCATGAGTACTGGAGTGGATTGCCATACCCTCCTCCATGGGATCTTCCCAGCCCAGGGATCGAAACTGCATCTCCTGCGTTGGCAGGCAGATTCTTTACCGCTGTACCACCTGGGAACCATCACAGAATTGCGGGGAGGCTTGAGTGTCACCATATTAATTTGGGGGTAACACAATCATTCAGTTTAGAACAAGAAGTTACTGAAAAAGCAAGCTCCACAGATGTCATCATATAGCAGTGCCATTTTTAATATTTTGATGAATACTTTCAGTATTTTAAAATATTATATATTCTCTCTTTTGTCAGGTAATTTTATCATGACTTTAAATATTTCTCTAAAGTATGATTTTAATGGGTAAATTACATGAAGCTATTAAATTAATAAAGTTCCTACTTGACATATCATTTCTGAATTTTCATAGAAGTGTCCACATGTTATAAAAAGAGATCACATTATAAGAATCAAGAATCAGAGGGCATGAGACTTCTCAGTTGTAATGAATAAAATTAGAAGACAGTGGAACAGTGCCTTCAAAATTGGAAAAATGATTTTCAATTCATAATTCAATACTCAGCCTGCATGTAAAGTGAATAATGCAAATTTACCTCAGATTAAAAAAAACAAACCCACTATGAGATGTGCTTCACCAAAGCAAGTTGGCAAGCAAAGTGAAAAATACAGGCTCTGGAGAACAAGAATCTAATGCAACACAGTGGAGAAGGAAGGACATTCCCAGGACGCTTGTGAAGGGAAGTTCCAATGGTACAACAAGCCTAGAGTGGAATCAGTCTAGAATAATGGGAAAGAATGGCAGTAGCTGAGACATCAGCTTTTCTTTCTTTTTTAAAGAAAAAGGGAACTTAAAGAATATCCACTGAGTTGAACTTGAGACAGTATTTTTAGTTCTGTTGAAGAATTGTGGATGAAGTAGGAGAGGTATGTTTTAAAAAAATTGACTAATTATAAAAGACAGTATATTCTTTAGAGAAAACAAGATTGCATGTGGAAGGAGATCTATTGTATACTATAAGCTCATTCCTGAATAATATTTGTTTGATTATAATAAACAATATACTGATATAAGCAAGAAGAATAAACAGTTATATTGAAATTATCAGGGGAAAAAAGTATATATATATATGTAGGGACAGGCAGGGTATGTGAGCCAAAACTTCATTTTCTATAGTTGGAAATAAACTATAACACTAAAAAAAAATTAAAAAGCATCAGTATAAACATGTTATTTAGAAACTAGAGGAAAGACTTGAAAATACAGATAAAGGAACTGAAAATTGTTGTCCCTGGAGGACAGTACCTGGGCATAGGAAAGGATGGGGCACACTTTTGCTGTTTTTCATTATATGTGTTTTTCTTTCTAAATTTCAGAAACTATTAATGGGAGATGGGTATGTATTCTGCTGGTCCAAAAGTTGAATTCCTTGTATTCCAGGTTGCAAGAAGCTCTGAGAGGGCTTTACAAAGGCTAACCACATTATCCTGAAACTCCACATAATTGCATTGCGTGGTTATACAACTGCTTTTAGTAGGCCCTGTCACCTACATGTTACATCTGGTGTCCGGGTAGAATTTCTTACATCATCACCAGACCCATCCTGTGCCATTGTCCACAAACTAAGATAATGATTGGTTATCTCAGAGATACAGTTGAATTGCTGCAGTGAAAGAATGACTCACCTGCAGGCATGCCAGCTGGTTAAAGGCTGGGAGGGGATGGAAATATAGGGCTTAAAATATAAGTTTAAGCCCATCATGGAGAGGCTTAAACAAAAGCTAGATCAAGGCTTTAGGGGAATGTTGCAGTGACTTTTGTGTCAGGCATAGAGTTGCAGTGAACAACTCTGAAGTCCCTCCACCCAGAGATTCTGTAAAGATTTATTCTTAAAAAGAATGGCTGTTGTTGTTCCATCAATCACTAAGTTGTATCTGACTCTTTGCAACCCCCGACTGAAGCATGCCAGGCTTCCCTGTCCCTCATTGTCTCTTGGAGTTTGCTCAAATTCATGTCCACTGAGTTGATGATGCTATCTAACCATCTCATCCTTAGCTGCCCTCTTCGCCTTTGGCCCTCAGTCTTTCCCAGCATCATGGTCTTTTCCAGTGAGTCGACTCTTCACATCCGGTGGCCAGAGTATTGGAGCTTCAGCATCAGTCCTTCCAATGAATATTCAGGATTGATTTCATTTAGAATTGATTGGTTTGATCTTCTTGTAGTTCAAGAATGGCTACAGTTAGTATTGAGGGCAAGATTAGAACCTGGGAAGAGGTGTTAATTACCTCTCTACTTCTTTTTCTATCAGCATTAATTTATACTCTCTATCTTGCCATTTTCTGTCAAATGTTCCATGTGTGTTTTTAAAAAATGTATATTATTCATTTCAGAAGTCCATGTTCCATATGTGATCATTGGATTAAACTTGACAAATATGTTAAAATTTTGCTTAAATTTCTGTCTTTACAATTTTTTGTTCACTCAGTCTGTGAACTGTATAGGTATGTGAAATCTCTCAGTGAACTGATAAAATTTTCCTTGTAGTCATGTCAATTTTTCTTTATATATTTTGAAGCTATCTTATTATATTGATATACATTTAGGATTCTTATTCCTTCTTGGTTTATAAAACCTTTTTTTCTTCCATTTTCATTGAGATATAAGTGACATACAGCACTTTATAAGCTTAAGGTGTATAAGTTTAATGATTTGACTTACATACATCATGAAATTATTACCACAATAAGTTTAGTGAACACCCATCATGTTATATAGATACCAAATAAAAGAAAATATATGTTTTTTTGTTTGTGATGAGAACTCAGGACTTATTCCCTTAACAACTTTAATATATAACATACAGCAGTGTTAATTTATTAATCATGTTGTATGTTATATTCCTAGTACTTACATGTCTTATAACTAGAAGTTTGTACCTTTTAACTGCCTTCATTGAATTCCCACCCACACCTTCACTGCCTCAGGTAACCACAAATCTCATAGAAAAAATCTTTTTTTTCTATGAGTTTGTTTGTTTGCATTTTGAAGTATAATTGACCTACAACACCATGTTCTTGACATACAAGATTCAATATTTCTATAAATTACAAAATGATCACCACAATTAGTCTAGTTACTGTCATCATATAAAGATATTACTTTATTTTTGACTGTATTCTCCACACTGTATTTCTTATCCCCAAACTCATTTATTTTTTTACTGAAAGTTTGCACCTCTTGATTTCTCTTGATACATCAGGTATCCCCCCTCCCCACCCCCAGTCCTCTGGCAACCACCAGTTTATTCTCAGTGTCTATGACACTGTTTCTGTTTTGTAATGCTTGGTGCTTTGTTTTTCAGATTCCATGTAAAAATCAATCAGAATATTTGGCTTTCTCTGACTTACTTTGCTTAAGCATAATACCCTCTAGGTCCACCAACATTGCAAAATAGCAATATTTCACTTTTTATGACAGTAATATTCCATTATGTTTATATGCATATATAATATTGTGTGTATATATATGTGTGTATATACATACACAACACCACTTCTTTGTCCATTTATTCATTGAGAGACAGATTGCTTTCACATTTTGGCTATTGTAAATAATGCTGCAAGGAACATATGGTGCATATATCTTTCTGAATTAGTACTTTTGGTTTTTTGGGGGGAAATATCGAGAATTGGAATTGTTGGATTATATGGTAATTCTATTTTTAATTTCTTGTGGAACTTCTTGATTGTTTGCTATAGTTGCTGCTGCTAAGTCGCTTCAGTCATGTCCGACTCTGTGCGACCCCAGAGACGGCAGGCCACCAGGATCCCCCGTCCCTGGGATTCTTCCAGGCGAGAACACTGGAGTGGGTTGCCATTTCCTTCTCCAATGCATGAAAGTGAAAAGTGAAAGTGAAGTCGCTCAGTCGTGTCCGATTCTTCGCGACCCCATGGACTGCAGCCTACCAGGCTCCTCCGTCCATGGGATTTTCCAGGCAAGAGTACTGGAGTGGGCTGCCATTGCCTTCTCCGGTTTGCTATAGTGGCTGCCTATAAAAGTATGCCTTCCTTTTTCACCACATCCTTGCCAACATTTGTTTGTTGTTGTTTAGCTGCTTAGTCGTGTCTGACTCTTTGCAATCCTGTGGACTGTAGTACACCAGGCTTTCCTGTTCTTCACTATCTCCTGGAGTTTGCCAACCCTTGTTATTTGTTGTCTTTTTGATAATAGCCATTCTGATAAGTGTGGAGTGATATTTCATTGTGGTTTTGATTTGCATTTCCCTGATGATTATTGATGTTAAGCATCTTATCATGTGTCTTGGAAATCTGTATGTCTTTGTTGGAACTGTGTCTACTCAGGTCTGCCCAGTTTTTAAACAGGTTGTTTTTTTGACTGTTAAGTTGTATGAATTTTTTTGTGTATTTTGGATATCAACACCTTATCAGATATATCATTTGCAAATATATTTTCCAGTTCAGTAAACAATCTTTTCACTTTTGTTGATGGTTTCCTTTGTTGTACAGAAGTGTTTCGGTTTGATGTAGCCCATTTGTTTATTTTTGCTTTTGTTTCTCTTGCCTGAAGAAACAAACACAAAAACATTAAAAATATTGCTAAGACTGATGTCAAAGAATGTACTGTCTGTTTTCTTCTAGGAATTTTAAGGTTTCAGGTCTTACATTTAAGTTACATCAGATTTTACATTTTGAGTTTATTTTTGTATTTGGTGTGAGAAAGTAGTCCAGTTTGATTCTCTTGCATGTTGTTGTCCAATTTTCATCTTTTCCCCATTGTATATTTTTGCCTCCTTTGTCATAGATTAATTACTCATAAAAATATGGATTCATTTCTTGGCTCTTTATTCTGTTCCATTGATCTTGTATCTATTTTTGTACCTGTACCATATTATTTTGATTACTGTAGCTTTGTGGTATAGTTTGAAACCAGGGAGTGTGATACCTCCAACTTTGCTGTTGTTTCTCAAAATTATTTTGGCTATTCAGGAACTTTGGTTTTTCCATGAAGTTTTAAAAATTGTTTGTTCTAGTCTGTTAAAAAAAAAAAAAGCTTTGATATTTTGATAGGGATTGCATTGAATCTATAGATTTCCTCAGGGATTATGGTCCTTTTAACAGTACCAATTCTTCCAATCCATGAACAGAGATATCATTCCTTCTTTTTGTGTCTTCTTCAGTTTCTTTCATCATTGTCTTACGGTTTTCTTAATATGGTTCTTTTACTTCTTTTGTTAGATTTATTCCTAGGTATCATATTCTTTTTGATGCACTTGTAAATGGATTGTTTTCTAAATTTCTCTTTCTGATAGTATATTATTAGTATATAGACATGCAACACATTTCTGTGTAATTTGTAACCTGCAAATTTACAGAATTCATTAATGAAGTCTATAGTTTTTCTTCTGTTGGTGTCCTTAGGATTTTCTGTGCATATTATTATGTTATCTGTGAACAGTGGGCATATTCTTGCAACCCCAGGGTCTGTAGCCCACTAGGCTCCTCTGTCTATGCGATTTCTCAGGCAAGAATACTGGAAAGGGTTGCCATTTCCTTCTCCAGCGAATTTTTCCGACACAAGGATCAAACCTGTGTCTCCTGCGTTGCAGGCGGATTCTTACCACTGAGTAACCAGGGAAGTTAAGTCCATGATCTATGATTCTTAACTTCTTTTGCATGTTTTCTATTTGTATATCTCTCGAGTTACATTCTGCTTAATTCTTTCAGCCCTATTATTCACTTTGTAAAGTCTTTTTTCAGCTGTGTCTAATCTGCTGTTGCTAATTCCAGTTTAAACATTGATGTGGTTTTCAAAAAATGATTTCTTGCTAGTTTTTATAAACTCTTGCTCCTTGCCATATTTTTTATTGTCTTCTTGTTTTCTTTAATTAAGCATATTAAACAGTTATTTGATTTTAATTTTTGATTATTCTAGCATATCTAGTCTTTACAGGTATAATTCTGAAGTCTGTTGTTTGTTCTGCTTCTGACTCACAGGGTTCTGTTTCTTTATGAGTTTTGGTAATGTCTTTTAATGAGAGCTCAAGTGCCTTGGAACTTCATCCTTAGGAATTTACAAAAATCTGGGTTTAATTAAGGTATGCTACTCTACAAAGAATTAGGTTTGCAGCTCAACATAACTGTGGGGCCTTTCCATACATTTTTTCTTTGTTTTTTTTTTTGCACCCAATAGAAATTCAACTGCAAACTATGACTTTGGTAAGAAATTCCAGGAGAGAATTTTTTTTTCCCTTCTACCTGAGTCAAGTATGAAGTAAGGAAGTTTTCTTATATTTTACCTCTTCGGGGCTTTTGTTTTTTGTTTTTCCATTTTGCTCACTAAGAGCTTATCTTCCAGGGGTCTCACTTTCTTCTATACCCCTTTTCCCATTGGCCACCAGAGATTGACAGATGGTTTTAGTGCAACATTTGGCTTCAGTGCTGACTCACACTCTCAGCTCATGCTTTTTTTGTGATTTGGGGCCTTGGAAGATTTTCACTTCCTTCTCACATCAATTATTCATTTAATGACTTGTGCATTTTTAAAAATACGCATATCTTTTATTTAGTATTTTAAAGTGCATTATACTAGGAGAAAATCTGTGACTAGCATATTGATGGAATTATAAATACTTTTGCTTCCTTTATTGATTCACCCCTCTTTCTTCTCTGTTGCCTTTATTCTTAAACCTTTTTCATTGTTTCATTTTCTTTTTTGTCATTCTGTTTTCATTTCATCTGTCCTTGCTGTTTCTCTCTTTCTTGTCTGCTTACTCTTAACATTTCTTTTATTGCTGTCTCATCCCTCTTGCCCCTCCATTCCTTTCCCTTTTTTCTTTCTATTATTTATGCAATTTTTCAACAAAGGCCAAAAAACAGTTCTTACCTTGGCACAGAATGATACTTTAATAATCTCTCTTTTTAGAATGGTAGCTTAACCATCAATTAGGACAAAGAGGTTCTATATGTCACTGGAATTAGATCAAATATGTAGTGCCTTTCACATAGTAAGTGCTCAATAAATGTTTGTTTTTGAATAAAACGTCACTAAAGGTTCTAAGTCTACTATGGTGAGCACGTTGTGGATTCAAAATGTTGCCAAGCAGCCTGTACCTGTGACTCAGTCAAGCCTAACCCGGACTGACAGAGAGATCGATGGAATGTTAATTGATAGCAGCTGGATGACTGGCATGAGTGCAGCCACAGCAAAGGGCCAAGGATCTCTCAGGGAGTATAAAATGTACATTTATCAAAGACCCCAGAGGCTTTTTAATGAGAATGACCTCTGGTTAAAAGTAGAGTTAAAGGGAAATAAAGATAGTAATTTGGAGACTTTTGCTCTTAGCATGTTTTCCACTTCATAGCCACTGACTTAGAAAATGAAACTACGGAGTTCTCATAATAGTAATGACTTGGCCTTAATGATCTGAAAAAGCCCATTAGGTGGGTTCATGACTTGTTAGTTAGAAACACTGGAAAATATACTTACTAAGTGGAGAAAACGGGGATATGTCCCAAATTTTAAAATACTCTTATCAGTGTCTTGGCTGGTAGAAAGCAGACTGTGGTGACTGATTTTTGCCTCTTAGAGTAGCCTGAGAGAGAGTGCTTATTCCCTGGAATTCAAAGATAATCTAGATGGGTTTGAAGGAAATTAGACTGACATTTTTGTGGATTACTAGCTGACTGTATAACTAAAAGACCTCCCACTATACAAAAAAGTCCTAGGTTGATACTGGAATAATGTCACAAGGCAAAACCTTAGTGTAGGTTCTAAGATACGTTTTGGTTAGGGGACCCAGACAGTTTCCTTTTAGAGCTTGGGATTTTCCCAAGAGAAATTAGTAATCATCCAGTCCACTGAATGGGGCCTCTGGTTTGTGAATATAAAGCTGACTGATGCAACTAGATAGTAATACACTAGTCTGACTTTTGGTATGTTTGAAATATTGAAGTATAATTAGTGTTTAACTGTATACTTGTGTTTTTTTTTTTAATCTATTTTTTTCTTCCTAAATAGACAGCTTTATTTTCTGTAGCATTTTAAAGTAAATTCCTGACATTGTTTTAGTTCATCTATAAATAAAATCCTGGCTATTCCTTAGAAGGGTCAAAGTTATACCCAACTGGTCTGGTAGGTAGAGGAAGCCGCAAGACCTGAATATGTTCCATGATACTTCTTCCTTACCTGCTGATGCTAACATTTGCATAGTCATTTCTATGTATGTGTCAGGAACATTTTAAGTGCTTTACATTTGTTAGCTTATTTAATACCTTGACAAACTTGGAGGGAGTTGACTTACTTAGGAATCCATAGGCTATCAAACCAACTCTGTCATCACCTAGACATGGCACATGCCCCACTCTGTACAAAGTGCTGAGAACTGTAGCCACTCTTAGGGTTTTTCCTTTTTTCTTTCTCTCTAAGCCTCATAAGGATGGAACTGACTTTAGTGATTACTGGTATGTTATCTATATGTAAAAAAGTTATTTCTCTGAATAAAAGACCATTAATTCAAGAGACAAAGTTCTGTCTTCATTCTTTTAACTTGAAAAGTATCCCTTTATCAGACTAATACTCTATGGCATCTTTACATTTTTTACCCTTGAACAGTGTTATCTAAGTATGGATTCTGCTTCTTTATCATGATCATGAAGAAACAGAAGAAGGTATATTTAAAAGAAAAAGATAACAGAAAAGGAAAGATATACCATCGGAATGCAGACTTCCAAAGAACACCAAGGAGAGATAAGAAAGCCTTCTTAAGTGGTCAGTGCAAATAAATCAGTTCAGTTCAGTTCAGTCACTCAGTCGTGTCCAACTCTTTGCAACCCCATGAACTGCAGCACGCCAGGCCTCCCTGTCCAACAGCAACTCCCGGAGTTTACCCAAACTCATGTCCATCGAGTCAGTGATGCCATCCAACCATCTCATCCTCTGTCGTCCCCTTCTCCTCCTGCCCCCGATCCTTCCCAGCATTAGGGTCTTTTCCAATGAGTCAGCTCTTTGCATGAGGTGGCCAAAGTATTGGAGTTTCATCTTCAACATCAGTCCTTCCAGTGAACACCCAGGACTGATCTCCTTTAGGATGGACTGGTTGGATTTCCTTGCAGTCCAAGGGACTCTCAAGAGTCTTCTCCAACACCACAGTTCAAAAGCATCAATTCTTCGGTGCTCAGCTTTCTTCACAGTCCAACTCTCACATCCATACATGACTACTGGAAAATTCATAGCCTTGACTAGATGGACCTTTGTTGGCAAAGTAATGTCTCTGCTTTTTAATATGCTATCTAGGTTGGTCATAACTTTCCTTCCAAGGAGAAAGCGTCTTTTAATTTCATGGCTGCAATCACCATCTGCAGTGATTTTGGAGCCCCCAAAAATAAAGTCTAACACTGTTTCCAACATATATTTCCCATGAAGTGATGGGAAATAAATAGAGGAGAGCAATAGAATGGAAAGACTAGAGATCTCTTCAAGAAAATTAGAGATACCAAAGGAATATTTCATGCAAAGATGGGACAATAAAGGACAGAAATGGTATGGACCTAACAGAAGCAGAAGATGTTAAGAAGAGGTGACAAGAATACACAGAACTATACAAAAAGATCTTAATGACCCAGATAACCATGATGGTGTGATCACTCACCTAAAGCCAGACATCCTGAAGTCCAAAGTCAAGTGGGCCTTAGGAAGCATCACTACGAACAAAGCTAGTGGAGGTGATGGGATTCCAGGTGAGCTATTTCAAATCCTAAAAGATGATGCTGTGAAAGTGCTACACTCAATATGCCAGCAAATTTGGAAAACTCAGCAGTGGCCATAGGACTGGAAAAGGTCAGTTTTCGTTCCAATCCCAAAGAAAAGCAATGCCAAAGAATGTTCAAACTACTGAACAATTGTACTCATCTCACACATTAGCAAAATAATGCTCAAAATTCTCCAAGCCAGGCTTCAATAGTATGTGAACTGAGAACTAGCAAATGTTCAAGCTGGATTAGAAAAGACAGAGGAACCAGAGATCAAATGGCCAACATCCACTGGATCACAGAGAAAGCAAGAGAGTTCCAGAAAAACATCTACTTCTGCTTTATTAACTACACCAAAGCCTTTGACTGTGTGGATCACAACAAACTGGAAAATTCTTAAAGAGATGGGAATACCAGACCCCTTACCTGCCTCCTGAGAAATATGTATGTAGGTCAAGAAGCAACAGTTAGAACAGGAGATGGAACAGTGCTGCTAAGTCGCTCCAGTCATGTCCGACTCTGTGCGACCCCATAGACGGCAGCCCACCAGGCTCCGCCATCCCCGGGATTCTCCAGGCAAGAATACTGGAGTGAGTTGCCATTTCTTTCTCCAATGGGCCAGGTCCAAATAGGGAAAGGAGTACATCAAGGTTGTATATTGTCACCTTTTTAACTTAATATGAGTATATCATGCGAAATATCAGACTGGATGAAGCACAAGCTGGAATCAAGATTGCTGGGAGAAATATCAATAACCTTAGATATGCAGATGACACCACCCTTATGGCAGAAAGTGAAGAAGCACTAAAGAGCCTCTTGATGAAAGTGCAAGAGGAGAGTGAAAAAAACTGGCTTAAAACTCAACATTCAAAAAACTAAGATCATGGCATCCAGTTCCATCACTTCATGGCAAATAGCTGGGGAAACAATGGAAACAGTGACAGACTTTATTTTTTTGAGCTCCAAAATAACTGCAGATGGTGACTGCAGCCATGAAATTAAAAGACCTTTGTTCCTTAGAAGAAAAGCTATGACCAACCTAGACTGTATTAAAAAGCAGAGACATTGCTTTGCCAACAAAGGTCCATCTAGTCAAAGCTATGGTTTTTCCAGTAGTCATGTATGGATGTGAGAGTTGGACCATAAAAAAGGCTGAGTGCTGAAGAATTGATGCTTTTGAACTGTGGTGTTGGAGAAGACTCTTGAGAGTCCCTTGGACTGCAAGGAGATCAAACCAATCCATCCTAAAGGAAATCAATCCTGAATATTCATTGGAAGGACTGATGCTGTAGCTGAAACTCCAATACTTTGGCCACCTGATGGGAAGAACTGACTCATTAGAAAAGACCCTGATGCTGGGAAAGATTGAAGGCAGGAGGAGAAGGGCAGACAGAGGATGAGATGGTTGGATGGCATCACTGACTCAATGGACATGAATTTGAACAAGCTCCGGGATTTGGTGATGGACAGGGAATCCTGGCATGCTGTACTCCATGGGGGTCACAAAGAGTTGGACACAGTTGAGCTACTGAACTGTTAGTAAACTGATAGACTTAGTCTAGAGTTAACCAGCTTACTTTCCCTCAGAAGGAACAAGGAAAGTAGATAAGTCGATAGGGTGTAATACTATATCCCTCTGCTATAAAATTATTATCTACTATAGTTATTGTTCAGGTTTAATATTTTAGGTTGGAAAAAGGAGTCTTTTCCAACTCTGTAACTCAAAGAAGTCTGATCATTTTCATTTTAACTCAAAAAATTTAGAGAGTTGTTTGAATGTTTTAAAGGGAACAAGTGAAAAAATTGTATTTATTTCATAATTTAAAAATTTCTGAATATAGAGTTTTGTCTCTGAGAATTCAGATATATAAACAAGAATTTTTCACTGGACAAAGACTGTAAGTAGGAATATTCCTCCAAAATCATGTACCTATTTTCATATATAACTGTGTGTATGAATGTGTGTGTATGTATCCTTGTAGCACCCTTATGAGTTCACATTTATATTTAACGTGTAGTCCTTGGAAGTCCTTTTGATCAGTATTACATGTTCCTAAGTAATCAGATAGTTGTTGCAATGCTTTATATTGAACAATCTATCCTTTATTCAAATGTATAGAATCCCACTTGTCTCCCAGAGTGATTTCTTAAACATAATTGTTTCTGACCTTTTATTCTGTCTCATTCGTGTTCATTGTTCTGGCACCAATATTGTAATTCAGGTAACTTCAAAGTAAATTTTCATGTCTTATAAGGGAATTCTTCTGTATCAGAATTCTTTTGTATCAGAATCCCTAGAAAGTTCTAACAATTTCTGATTCCCAAACATATTCTATACCTACTTAATCAGGCCCTAAGAAGGGTAAGTCCAAGAATATGTCTTTTTGGAAAGCTCCCCTTCAACCAGTTAATATAGAGCAATATCTGTCACAATAGTTAATGGCTGTATAATATCCATTCTATTGTATACATTTTATTGCTATTACAGACAATACTGTAACAAAAATTCCTGATCCATAGGCATTTGTTCAATAATTTACTTAAAGTCAATGCCTAGAAATAAATTTTCTGAGTCAGAGTGTGCATATTTTTTTGCATTTTGATGCTGAATGCCTATTGGTCTTCTAGAACTATTTAGCGCTCCCTCTTGTTATTGTAAGAGAGTAGCCAGTACCCACGTCCTTCCTAATTCTGGGTTTTCTATTTAATCTTTGCTCATTGTATAAAGAAAGACTCTCTTCCGGTAGTTTTAATTTGCATTTTATTGAATGTGTTTATATGTACATGGACAGGCAACATTTTTAGACTGAATTCTATGAAAACTATTTCTTTTTGGGAGAAGTGTATCTGTGTGGGAGTTGAGCCTGGAGGACCTTAGGAAGAATGAGGAGGAAGCATTGTGGAGAGTTCACTCTTGCGGGAGAGGGGATTTGGAACATGAGTCTGTTGTACTTGTTTTCCCAGGTCCTTCCTTGTAAGGAAAAGTATTAATACTTCTAAAAACTACTGAAGCCTAGAGGTTATTATCTTGGGGCAGAGTGAGGCTGAGGAAGAAGATTTTTATATAAGAATTGGAATTTTCTGTGAACATGTGGACATCAGATGGTTGTTCTGAAATGGGAGAGGCCATATAGGGGGAAACACAGGTGGGAGTTTGGAGTGGAGTTGATGAGCGACCATGCAAAAGAGTCTCTTGATATTTCAAGAAATATCAAATAGGAGACTAGATTTCTTACAGTTACCTATGATGGAGGTTTAACTTATTTTATTTGTCCCTTTTTTTATACCTCAAGTATTTTCCTTCTTTCACAGATAACACAAATATTTTCCTCAGTTTGTTGTGTTCCTTTGTAATGTTTATGGTGGCTTTTGTTTTTTGATACATAAACATATTCTTTTATGATTTCATCTTTAGTGCTTGGCTGTTATTCATAGCTTTCTAGATGAAATTTTTAATCATTCTAAGGTTTTAAAATGGCATTGAGATCCTGTGAATTTGATTAACTTAGGTTAAGTTAATACGTTAGTGATATTGGATTTTTCAGTTTGAGACATTACCTCTACCTTTTTATTTATTGTTTTTATTAATTTATATTTTATATTGGACTATAGTTGCTTAACAATGTTGTGTTTCAGGTTTATAGCAAAGTGATTCAGATATACACATACATGTATCTATTTTTTTCCTATTTTTTCCCATTTATTACCAAATATCGAGTAGAGTTCCTTATGCTATACAGTATGTCCTTGTTGGTTATCTATTTTAAATTTAAGACATTTGTATTTTTAATTTTTATATTTTTCAGAAAATTTCTCTAGTTGTATTGCTTTGCTTTCTTTATATGCTGATCCTGCATATTCCTTAAGTTTATTCCTAGAAATTTTTTATTTATTGTTCTGTATTGTAATTTCTAATGGACTAATATTGGAACAAAAGGAAATGATTTTATGTGTTAGTTTGTTAAAAGCTGATTTCTTGCTGGTTTTGATAGTCTTCCAGTTGCTTTTCTTGTTTGGCTAGGAAGGCAGTCATTATCAGTAAACAACAATGATTTTGCCTTTTCCTTTTCAAAAAATATATATCCTTTGTTTTGTTAGCTTCTCTTATTGTATTGGTTAACACTTCTAGAATAATTTTAAATCATCGTGGTAATAGGATCCATTCTTGCCATTTATCTACTCGAAAAGAGAATGTCTTTGTAGCACTGATTCTCATAGTCCCATCTGATATTCTTTAAAAGAAGAGTTCAGGAGTCAAATATGTTTGGAGACCCATATTTATACATTTGAGCTTCCCTGGTGGCTCAGAAGGCTTTGAAGTATTTATAGTAAATACATTTGTTTAAATTTGTTTAATATATACTTGTTGTTTTCTAAAAGTCCTTAGTAATGAATCATAAACCCCCTCATCCCTTATTTTTTTAACACGATAACTAAAATGTTATCCAGCTCATGCTATGAGTGTTTAAGCATGCTATTGGATTTGATTTTAAACAATTTTAAGCTCACTTTATATAATCCCTTTGATTCCTTTTTTTTACTAGTAATTGAATGACAGTTCTTACAAAATACATTTTAGTATTTACCTAAAATGATTTAAATGCATTTTTCCTTAGATCAGTGTGATAATTCATATTAATAGATTTTTAAATATCAATCTATCTTTGAATTCCTGAAGTGCACTGTTCCATGACCATGGGATTTCATATGTGTAGTATTCTTATTTGCTAATGTTTTATTTCATATTTTTTGATTTATTCTCATAAATGATATTGATCTCCAGTTTTCTTTAACATGTTGTTATCAGCTTTATGCCAGCTTTATAAAATGAATTAAAGTCTTTCCTATTTTCTCTATACTAGGACTTTCAGTGGCTTTTCATGGTATATCCAGATTTTCTCCTTAGTCAGCTTTCATGGCCAGTGGAGTGAATCAAAGGACACAATTAATGACCTCCTTGTATTTGTGTTCTTTGCAGTGTGGCCTTGTAGCTCTTCCCACAAAAATGTGAATTCCCTTTCTCTGTGCCTTAAATCTTGACTGACCTTGTAACTTGCTTTGGCCATTAAAGTCTGATAGAAATGACAATGTGTCATGTCCAAGCTTGGACCATAAGTACTTAACTTGTGTAATTCTGCTCTTGCAACCCTGCCATCTTTATTTGAATAAACCCAAACTAGCCTGCTGGATAATGGGAGAACACATGCAGGAAACCGCATGGTCTCGATCCCATCCAAGACCATCCTAGACCAGCCTGTAGCCAGTCATCCACTGAGCACAGATGGTGCAAGATCCCAGGTAAGATTAGCAGAGCTGTCCTATCAGTCTGCAGCTGACTGCAAACTAATGACAGAGCCCAACAAGATCAGAAGAACCATACAGCTGACACACAGATGTATGCAGCTTTAGTTAACTAATAGTTATATTTCCTTAGAAAATTATCCTTTATGAGGATATTTTAGAATTTATTACAGTAGTTTAAGATGGCATTCTTTTATGAATTTTCTGTATTTCCTTCATATCAATAGTAATTTGTTATTGTTATTCAGTCACTCAGTCATGTCCAACTCTGTGACCCCATGGACTGTAGCACACCAGGCCTCTCTGTCCCTCACCATCTCCCAGAGTTTTCCCAAGTCCATGTCCATTGAATCGGTGATGCCATCCAGCCATCTCATCCTCTGTTGCCCCCTTCTCCTTTTGCTTTCAATCTGTCCCAGCATCAGAGTCTTTTCCAGGGTGTTGGCTGTCAGGTGGCCAAAGTATTGGAGCTTCAGCTTGGGCATCAGTCTTTCCAATGAGTATTTAGGGTTTATTTCCTTTAGGATTGACTGGTTTGATCCCCTTGCTGTCCAAGGGACTCTCAAGAGTTTTCTACAGCATCACATTTTGAAGGCATCAATTCTTCAGTGCTCTGCCTTCTTTATAGTTCAACTCTCACGTCTGTACATGACTACTGGAAAGATCATAGCTTTGACTATACGGACCTTTGTTGGCAAAGTGATGTCTTTACTTTTTAATATGCTGTCTAGGTTTGTCATGGCTTTCCTTCCAAGAAGCAATTGTCTTCTAATTTCATGGCTGCAGTTACCATCTGCAATGATGTTAGAGTCAAGAAGAAGAAATCTGTCACTGCTTCCACCCTTTCCCCCCTCTATTCTATTGCCATGAAGTAATGGGACCAGATGCCATGATCTTAGTCTTTTTAATACTGAGTTTTAAGCCGGCTTTTTCACTTTACTCTTTCACCCTCATCAAGAGGCTCTTTAGATTGTCTTAGCTTTCTGCCATTTAGAGTGGTGCATGCTAAGTCGCTTCAGTTGCATCCAGCTCTTTGTGACCTTATGTACTGTAGCCTGCCAGGCTCCTCTGTCCATGGGGGTTCTCTAGACAAGAATACTAGAGTGGGTTGCTACGCCCTTCTCCAGGAGATTTTCCCGACCCAGGGATCGAACCTGTGGCTCCTGCATTGCAGGCAGATTCTTTACCAATGAGCCACCAGGGAAGCCCTCATTAGAGTGGTATTGTCTGCATATGTGAGGTTGTTGTTATTTCTCTCGGCAATCTTGATTCTAGCTTGTAACTCATCCAGCCCAGCATTTTGCATGATGTACTCTGCATATAAGTTAAATAAACAAGGTGACAGTATACAGCCTTGTCATACTCTTTTTGGTAGTAATATCTTCTCTTTAAGTCTTAATGTTTTTCCTTTTTTACTTTTATGTGTAACTGTTTAGTTTTTCAAAAGTTTTGTCTATTTTGTCTTTCAAATAATAAGCTTTTAAATATCTTAACTGTAATATGTTCTAGTACTTTATTCTCATTCTCATATTTCCTTTTTTGTACGTTCATAGAATTTATTCTGTTGCTATTTTTTCTAGATTTTTGGGTTAAATTTTGACTTCAATTCTGTTATTTCTTGTTTAATGGAAATGTATTAAGACTATGAATTTTCCTCTCAATTCAGCTTTGGCAGAATATCATGTTTTAAGATACAACAGTGTCGTTCTAGTTATGTCTAATTATATCTAACTTAGTCACTTTTATTTCTTTTTTTCTCTAGAAAATTATATATAAAATAAATGTTTAGTTTTAGTCTTTGAAGTTTTCTACTTATCCTTTAGTTATAAACTCCCAATTTTATGGCACTCTGATCAGAAAATAGCAGAAAATGCAATTTCATTACAATTTTGAGAACTTGAGATTTTTTTTGTGTGGCTTGGGATAGTATTACTTTCTGAAAATAAACCACTCAATTTTTAACCAAGTAAACCCCTTGATTTGGCTTATTAAGATATGAGACTCTTTATAGCTTGGGTGTTCAGTAATACATTGGGTAGTTAATGTAATATTATAGAAGAGAATTATAACACAAACAAGAAGGAGGTAATAGGAAATTTGCACAAGGGATGTTGATGGAGTTGCCAGGATAAGCAGAAAGGGAAAAGAAGTTCTGGTTAGCTTTGGTCTTGGTTGATAATATTGCCTTACTGTTTTAGTTTAGTTAAAGAAGAAAGTGAGAGTAGGTTACTTTTTCTCTTTGGGACCTTTCTGTAGAGAGCAAAGACTCAAGATCGTGTAAATCAAGACACCCTGAGTGTTATCCCACCCCCTCATCCTACCTCCACTCATCCTAGTCCCTGTGTGCATGCTAAGTCGCTTCAGTCATGTCTGACTCTTTGATACCCTAAGGATTGTAGCCTGCCAGGCTTCTCTGTCCATGGGATTCTCCACGCAGGAGTACTAGAGTGGGTTGCCATGCCCTCTGCCAGAATCTTTCCATCCCAGGGATCAAACCCACATCTCTTATGTCTTCTGCATTGGAAGGAGGGTTGTTTACCACTGGTATCACCTGGGAAACCCCTATCCTAGTCCACGGGAATGTAATTTTTATCACTTGGGGGAAAAGAGCAATTGTGGCAATAGCTACCAATAGGTGTAGCCTTCATGGAATGGATCTGCATGTAAGTTCTATCACCTAGCCTGATCTGGGGAGAAAGCTATGGGGTTCCCCACCCGGGCAGCTAACTGGGAAGACAGTTCATTATGTGAACAGCCAGGCAGTAATGATCTAGAATGGTTAGATACAAGTAACCCCCCAGCCCTTGGAAATGATTTTTTTTTGCCAGCAATAAACAAGATATCCATTACTACATTCAAACTACCGAGTTCTATTCAAGTTATATTCTCAATATATACTGATATGATCCCAGTTGATAATTTCACTGTTATTCACATCTTTGTCAATGAAAGACAGTTATAAATTATCAGAAAATCAAAAAGAACTTCAGCTCGCTTCACTATTAAAAATACAATTACTTTCTTCTTTTTATCTCTGACATTTAAAAAATACAATTTTATCCAACTTTGTTAGTTTTTACTCCCAGTGGATAGGAGAAGAGAAGGGGAATGATTATGGTTTGTTAATGAGCCAGAGCAAACCACCCCTGTCAATTGGATGATTTGAAGGAGGAATAGTAGTAAATCTTGACTAGATTCTGAAGTAGATAACAGAGTAAAATGTACTCAATCTCTTTTTTAGGGGAAAAAATGCTTCTTCTCACATCAGGAAGGAAACCACCAGGGGGCCTAGTGGTGTACAAGCATGTAAGTTATCACTGTATCTTTCCATCGTATCTTAAGTTACCAAGAGCCATTCGCAACTGCAGATATCAGAATGTTTGTCTTCTTTTTTCTAGATAGATGTTTATGAAAAAGAGAAAACCCAACACATTTAAGTGAAATTCTGTATTTGAGTTTGAAAATCTAAAGTCCAAAAGACTGAATCTAGGCCTTTGCTTAATAATTATTTCGTATATGAGGACAATTCTGAAAACAAGTCTGTTTTAGTTGCAAGTTCAACTTCAATAGCATTGTTAGTGGTGGTGAATATTTATGGGTAAGCAGTAACTTGTGAATTTGGTTGCTGATTATATCTGTCAGTGGTTGGTGCAAGTTATAGAAATCATCCTAAAGAGGACCCTGTCCTCCATGTACCTCCTAAGTCCTTGTTTAATATTTCTGTGTATCATTCTCCCAGCTTCTATTGGCCTTTGCTTTTTACCACCCAGACCTCTCCAGAGGACTGATCTCATGATCCTGGAGTCACGTTATCTGCATGCACAGGGCGTCTCCCCCCTGCACCCACAGTGTGGCCCATGGCCAGTGACAGATGGTGTGAGGATTTGAAAGCCCAGCTAGCTGTCTTGGCTCAACTTAGGCCAACCTTTGAGATACAATTTATCACCAGAGCACTTCTGTGGGATCTGGCTGAGACTGGAACTATATACCTAAAATTGTACCCTCACTTGGCTTCTACCTTTTCCCAGTCCCACTCCTCCTCCACCTTTAAAAGTTTCTCCTGGAAGCACTTCATTAATAAATTACTTGTATACAAATCCTCACCTCAGACCTGCTTCTGGAAAACCTGACCTAAGGCAAGCTCAAGTATTTTAAGAAGAAATGAATTTATTACAGGGAAGTATATGCTTTCAAAATCACTGAAAGAGAGCAGAAATCAGAGGCCAGCCTTAAGTTTAAGAATATACTTGTCATGGTCATAACCCAAGGGAAACTGCTGCCACCATGGGTACAACTACTCAATGGCCAAAGCTGGTGACTAGACATCAGAATGCTGTGCCTGGCTACTCTCATGTAGATGCCATGTCTTTAAGACATTGCTTCCTGTTGGAGCTATCTAAAATCTAGAGCATGTTCAGTTCAGTTCAGTCGCTCAGTCGTGTCCGACTCTTTGCGACCCCATGAACCGCAGCACGCCAGGCCTCCCTGTCCATCACTAACTCCCTAAGTCCACCCAAACCCATGTCCATCGAGTTGGTGATGCCATTCAGCCATCTCATCCTCTGTTGTCCCCTTCTCCTCCTGGCCTCACTCTTTCCCAGCATCAGGGTCTTTTCCAATGAGTCAGCTCTTCGCATCAGGTGGCCAAAGTATTGGAGTTTCAGCTTCAATATCAGTCCTTCCAATGAACACCCAGGACTGATCTCCTTTAGGGTAGACTGGTTGGATCTCCTTGCAGTCCAAGGGACTCTCAAGAGTCTTCTCCAACACCACAGTTCAAAAGCATGTTGGGCCTGACTCAGTTCCAGCTTCCTGCTTATGATACTGCATCTGCCTATTTTAAATGTAGAACCTAGCTGCAAGAGAGTCTGGGAATTGTAGTTTTTACTTCCTAGTGTCGACAGTACAGGAAAACACCCTAAAGTAAGTAGAAGCAGAAACTGGTGGCTAAATGATCATAATCACAGCACTAGGGGTGACAGGAAATGAATTGACATGCATCAACCTCAGAGACCTTGTGTGTAATGTTTTTTGTCTGGGACATATGTCTGTTACTCTCAATCCCTACTGTATGTAGCCCAGAGTTGGATAGTTTAGTGTTTGTTTTAGATCAGAATTTTTCAAACTTTAGTTTATCAGTAATTAAAGGATCATGAAATTAATGTAGTAGGTATTGTTTAGCAAAGAAAATACAGAATTGAATGAAATTGAACAGAAAAATTGTATTGTTTCATGAGATACCTGTTTTAGTTTTGTATGAATATATGCGTGTGTTGGGCTGCAGCCTAGATTATATTTCTTAGTATAGATCATGGCCAAAAGGCTTGAAAAACAGTCCCTTAAGTGTAACTCCCTCAATTCCATGGTATTTTAATTCCGGGTGTGGTACCTCTCCTGTGTATTGCGGAAAACTGTGATTCACTTAATTACATACACACACACATACAAACACACACACATACAAACACACACACATATTCAATATCTATGCTGCTCATAGACTTTAGCTCACAGAGGAAAGGTCAGATACTGTGTTTGCTTTGCTTTCTGTTACCTTGGCATGAAGTCTGTCCCATAGTAGTTGTTTAAATCTGTTGAATGAATAAAGGAAAAAAGGATTGTTATGGACTTTTGTATCATTTAGCTGCTCTTCAGATTAGTAAGAAAACTCAAGGCTCAGAGAAAGCTTTGAAGAAGTGCATGAGCTAGAAATAAGATTAGTAACAGGAGAACTAAAGCTAAGTAAAAGATATCCCAGCACAGATCAAGCAGTAAAATAGAGCAAGAGCATTGTGGTTCCTCTCCACAGAGGAGAAATTCTGACCAGATCAGCACAGAGTCTCCCCCTCTAGCCTCACTGCAAAAGCTAGTCACCAGCTCCACAGAGCAAGGGAGTAGGAAGCATGTGGAAAACACATTCCAAATGGGTATCTGCAATTTGTTGACTAGAGTCAACATGCTCATCTGAGCATGGCTTCCATTATTTTCAGTGTTTATGTACTCCCTGCCTGTGTGCTCAGTTGCTTCAGTCATCTCTGACTCTTTGTGACCCCACGGACTGTAGTCCACCAGGCTCCTCTGTCCATGGGATTCTCCAGGCAAGAATACTGGAGTGGGTTGCCTTGCCCTCCTCCAGGGGATCTTCCTGACCCAGTGATTAGACCTGTGTCTCCTGCATTGCAGGTAGATTCTTTACCACTGAGCCACTGGGAAAGCCCATGTACTCCCTATGGAAGTCTGAAATCAACAAACTATTAACGATCTGATGTGTAGATTCCTGTTAGGTGTACCTATCTAACCACAAAGTGAAGATTCTTATGAGTATAGCCAGTAAACAGTCCCTTACCCCTTGGAGAATTCTGCTGGAGGGTGGCTGTGTGCAACTGCTGGGTTACTTAATGGAAAGTATGATGGTGAGTTGAGTCCTACTACAACAATATATTAAAAATAATACATGAATAAAGCCAGCCTATATTAAAGGTTTATTAGTGCGCAAGGGGCTGTGCTAAGAATGTTATGTCATGTAGTTCTTACAACTCCGGAAAGTTTTACCCATATTTTACAGAACAGAAAACTCAGACTCAGAGTAACTAACTTGCTCCAAGTGGTGGAGCAAGGGCCTGGTGGTGAGGACTCAAACCCTTATCCGTCTCACCCCTGCGCTTGTGCTCACAACCACTCTGGCAAAGCAAGTGGTGACTAATTGTTGAATCCCTTCTCTAGCCCTTAATTATTGCTTTCTGCTTCTTTGTGGCCCGAGATTTATTTTAATTTTTCCTGTGGTTGATGGCCCATGACATAAGATTCCACATTCGTATACTATAATTGCAAAAAGCTTATGTGGATGGCCAAGAAAAACTTCCCTTTCAGATTGCGATCACTTGAAAACACTTGCCTTTACTCTCAAAGCTTGTATTTATGATTGGAATGCGTAAGCATTCCAAGTGATTCTGCCTGTTCATTGATTTTTAAAAAAAAATTTGTTAAATACCTACTATGTACCAGGCAGAATTCTAGACATTGGAGATACTGACCAAGTCCTTGCTCTGACACAGTTTACATTCTCATATAAACATTATCTTATTGGAGGAGATAGACAATTAAATTTAAATTTGATGTATATAATATAAAAGGTAGTTGGGGGAGGAAAAAATAGTGGTAGGGAATTAAACAATATAAACTATTAGGTATCAAATAAGCTTCAAGCATATATTATACAACACAGGAAATATGGCCAATATTTTATAGTAACTATAAGTGAAGTTGTTGTTTAGTCCCTTAAGTCATGTCCACCTTCTTCTGCAACCCCATGGACTGTAGCCCGCCAGGCTCTTCTGTCTGTGGGATTCTCCAGGCAAGGATACTGGAGTGGGTTGCCATTTCCTTCTCCAGGGGGTCATCCTGACCCAGGGATTGAACCTGCATCTCTTGCATTGTAGGCAGAATCTTTACCATCTGAGCCACCAGAGAAGCCCACCTATAGAGGAACAAGGGTAAGAATTACAAGACTTCCTGGTAGTCCAGAGGTTAAGACTTTGTACTTCCACTGCAGGGGGTGTGGGTTTGATCCCTGGTCAGGGAAATACTGTACGCCACATGATGAGGCTTAAATAAATAAATAAATTATTACAATAGACTTATCATGTAAGAAGAAAACAAAGTACTTAAAGTGATGAAAGAAGGAAAAAAAAAAACCCAGCCAACCTCGATTCTATGTCCAGTGAAATTGTCCTTCAAAGTGAAGGAAAAATAAGGCTTTTCTCCGGGAAACAAAACTGAGAAAATTCATTGCCAAAAGACCTGTGCTGCAAGAAATATTAAAAGATCTTTAGGGAGAAGGAAATTCGTATTGTTAGAAACTTGGACTGTGTAAAGTGAGGAGAAGCATCAGAGAAGAAATAAATGACCATATTTTAAAATCAGTTATTTTTCTTATTCTTAATTGTTTTGACAGATAGCTGTTTGTTTTAATTCAGGATAATAGCCATGTATTAGGTGATTATATCTTATGGATAAGTGAAGTGAAGGGCACTGCTGTCTTAAGGGACAGGAAAAGTAGGAAGGGACATGTTCTGTTGTGAGGTGCCTGTACTACATGCAAAGTGCAACAATGTTATTTGAAGGTGGACTTCAGTTAATTAAAACTGTCAACCATTCAAATTTCTTTTGAAAGAAGTCTCATTGCTGAGAGATAAGATGGAATTATATAAAATGTTCAACTCAAATCAGAGAAGGCAAAGGGGAAAACAAGGAACAAATACAGTGAATAGAAAACAGTTACAAAGATGGTAAATAAGTTTGCGTTATATATCTTTGATTAAAATAAAATGTTTAGGACTTGCACATCCCCTTAAGGGACTTTTTCATTACCTTTCAGTGCTCAGTTCCAAACAGATCAGGCGTGAGGGTACGCACCGTACTTGTGGGACCTGGAGCAACAGTGCCCTCAGCTTGGGCTCCTTTGCCTGTTCTTAGGCCTCTTTTGCCTCTGCCACCTCCTTTGTGCAATTGACTGGAATGAAACCCAGGGAATCGTAGACCAGAGGGAACACCGTTGACCAGTGTTGGGGAAGAGCTGTCTCTGCCAGAGGGAGCCTGTGCTGACTGTTCTGCTCTTTTCTCTGCCCCTCAGAGCCCTCAGGAAAGATGTTTCACTCAGAATTTTCTGCTAAACTCACGTAGGTAAAAATGACAATAAACCCTTGGGGAAATAATCATGCAATTTATATCCTGAAATTCCATGACACCATCGACTCCTGAGAATAATAAGCAAGTCCTGGCTCTCTGCTTCACCCACCGAAAGAGTCTAATTTCCAGGTGCATTTAATGAAATCTTAGTTTTGCTATAAGGGATGTATCATAAAGGCTTTAAGACTTGATTTTGATCTAATAAGTAATCATTGTATAAATATAGTCAATAGACATAATGTTAAATTTTGGGATTCCTATGGAGTAAGTAAAGGGGCTCTTGGCAGGGTAGGGTCTTCAGACACATACCCATGTTTTTTCCCATCAAGCATATCCTTCCCATGAAGTTTTCTATCTCTCCTTCCTCTACTAAAATTCTATTTTTAATCTTTATTTTTACTGTAGAACTAGCATAGGCTCATTTTGTCATATTAAAATGTATGCAAGTGATTCACTGTCATATTTATTTGTCACTGAATTGAGTCTATCCTCCATGCCCTATATAAAATTAACATTTAACTTTATCATGATAAATGTGCTTTCTAGTACTAAAAAATAATTGCCTAGGATTATAACATTCCTAAGTGACAAAAGATCCAGTTTTCACTATTCAGTTTTTCCTAAGGATTCCAAGAATGTCTGTTAGGAAAAAATAGGATCTGTCTTTATTTTCCATACTCAACAAATACTGGTCAGTTCATTTGCCTTCTAAAGTCCATCAAGTGGTAATCATTGTAAATTATCATTGTAGATTACTACAACTTCAAGTTCCCAAGAGGATATTTAAAATGTTTCCCATATTTTAAAGCTTTCAGATGCTTTCATACAATTGGACCAATACTTCTTAAATTGGTGTTCCATGAAGTTAATTGCTTGCCACAAAAGTTTTTTGCTGGAATATTTTTGAGAAATTGTACCAAAATAACTTTAAAAGTATACTACACTAATATAAATTTCTAGAACATGGTATATTATTAAATATTTGGACAGTGTTTAATAGGACAATTTTTAAAAGTCCCTGCATGATGAGTTTAGCAGTCAACAAGCAGTTTTAGTATTTTTAGTAGACATTTTCAAGGGAAATTATGATGGTATATTAAAATTCAAGGAGCCTGAACTCACAAAAGTGTTAATACCTTAGTAACCTTGTTTGTTTTTGTGCATGAGGCAATCTAATCCCATAGGGATGGGGCTTGAAGATAAGATGATAACACTGATGATAGAGGCAATGTTATGGCTCATTAGAAGAGATGAAAAGATCCTTAGGACAGATCAAATACTTAGAGTAGGAAGCTGCAGGTGGGGATGGGGGGGGATGGAGATTCCTGATAAAGAACTTGGGAGTTGAAAATAGATCAAGGAGTTGGTGTGAGGAAGAAAAGAAGAAATGACTTCAAAAGCAGTGCAATAGATTAGAGAAACTAAATCTGTAGAGAGAACATCTAGAAATGAAGCAGTAGCATCCTCTTCTTGCTCCACAATATTAAGGAGCCTTCCTCGTTGTTGGCAGTTTATGGCATCCTGTGCAGACTTCTTGCTAAGAAGAATGGAGGTAGTCAGAGAGAGTTTGTACATGGTGAATAGGGAAGAATGCATTTCTCCTGGATTACATTTCCAAGACAGGATGGCCAGTGCAACCCAAGTTGTTGCTATGCACTTTGCAGGTTTTGTTGCAACAAATTACGTTGCCTCAGGAGATAAGAACTGCTTACCTAGTGTTTACACTCCTGAAAATGAAGCCGAAGGGCACGTAGAATATAATGAGCTTTGGAGTAAAACATAATCTGGGTCCCAATATAGATTGTCTCTCACAACTAGTGTGATTTAGGATAAGTTACTTAACCTTCCTAAGTCTGTGTTTTTGGTTTTTATTTTCATTTCTAAAATAGGTATGGTGTCTGCTTATTCAGAATGTACTAAGATGTCTAGAATAGAATTTTGCACATAGAAGCCACTTACATGAATACATTTTAAAAGCTCCAGCTATCTTTAATTAAGCTTTGATTAAAATTAAAACAAAAGGCCCACAGGTTATTTCAGGTGAGAAACGTTAGAGACCAAGAAGCAACATATTTTTAAAAAATCAAAATTTGACATTCTGAAAAAACTATGGCGGTTCACTCTCTTAGTTCACAGTCTGAGTGCTCACTTTCCCGCCCTGTCTCCCTCGTTCCTGGTTTAGTTTTCTTTTAGGAGTGATTTATAGCTCTGAGGGGTTCCACACCAACAAAACTCAGGTCCTTAAGCCACAAAATTTCACTTAGGAACTTAAATCAGCCTGCACCCAGAAGGAAACACATGTTGCAGAAGCCCTGATGCTGAAGCCTGGGCATAGTACATAGAGTGAGATGGCAGCACACCAGCAGGTGGCCTGATGGACCTGTGGATATTCCCACTGTCCTCATCCTTCTCAGCACCCGGTCCGGGGAACTTTGGACAGGACTACTTCCTTTCTTTAGGCAAGTCCATTGATTGGCAATCAAACTTGGGCTCACATTTGATGAGCGCTTTAAAATGTAGTGATTAAGAGAAATTTTGGAATGTAGTAAGACCAACAAAGCAATTGCCGTTGGAAAGATGGCAGTTCTTAAGAGAGGGGATAAGTGATGCCATGGCAAGGGTGGGGATAGGGGGCACATGGAGAAGCACCAGGGTGTTTGAAAGGCATAGGGAAAGGGAAGAACAGTTGGCAAAAGGCTTCACTGTGTTTTGTGCAGGGATGGGATTTATAATTGGCATCAAAAGCATTGTTATACCATGGACTGGACAATTTGTGTTACGCTCTCATTCTGTCATTGGTTTCTTTCTTTTTCTTATTTATTTGGCTGTCTTGAATCTTAGTTGTGGGCTTCTCTCTAGTTGCGGTGCGTGGGCTTAGTTGCTTCACAGCATGGGGGATCTTAGTTGTCTGACCAGGGATTAAATCGACATCCCCTGCACTGGCAGGCAGATTCATAACCACTGGACCACCAGGGAAGTCACCCCACCATTGATTTCTTAATGCACCATAATATTAAAAATTATGTAAAATATTCTGGTTAAAATAGAGTTATCAACAAATCCAAAGGCAAAGGAAACTTTTAGGTTAAGGTAGGATGGTTTTTACTGTCCAGAATCTGCATAATGGCTGAGTATGAGGAGAATTCAGAGCTTTCTGCATAGTTATAAAGCAGGTAACTCAGAGACTGAAGATGGTAGACTTGACATTTTTGTGGTCCCCAGAGAGTAAAGAAAAAGTGAAGTTGCTTCGTCGTGGCTGACTCTTTGCAACCCTATGGACTGTAGTCTGCCAGGCTCCTTAGTCCATGGGATTTTCCAGGCCAGGAACACTGCAGTAGGTTGCCATTTCCTTCTCCAGGTGATCTTCCTGACTCAGGGATTGAACCCAGGTCTCCCACACTGCAGGCAGGCTCTTTACCATCTGTGCCACCAGGAAAGCCCCCCCTCCACCCCCCCACCACCAGAGAGTAGGCTATATGTAAATGAACTGTAACCTGTGCAGCTATAGGGTCATAAGATAACAGATGGGAGCAACTCAAAGAGAGACGTCAATAGGGCAGCAGGATCCCCAGGTCAGGTTTTGGTTTTCATCTCATGAGTAGCAGGCCATAAAGAGCTCAGCACCACTTCTGGTCAAAATAGAGCCAGAGTTATTTGCTGTGTCTCCATAGAGAGAAATTGCTGCTGACATCAACCCCAACATACCTTAAATAGGGAGGCCAAAGGACCCCTAGACAGGACCAGCTGGGAAACCGTATGTGGAATGAGTCACACTAGGAAGTGAGCAATGTTGTAATAGAACAGAGGATCCTGAAACAATGGAGGAGATGGTCATGTTGGTGTCTCTAACCTAGGACACCTCCCCATGGATTTCTGGTATTTGTGTAACTGGTAATTTTTCTGCAGCACTGAATAATAAATTGAAGGCTGAATGGGGTGGCGAGTGCCATCTAAGCGCCCACGGGGATGACCTCTTACTTCTGACTTCGTTGAGTCCTTGCCTTGGATCCTTGTCATTTTTGTCTTCCTCAGCTACCTCCTAATCCCTTCCAGTTCACATATTTCCCTAATGATATCTGACTCATGACTGGCCCTCTCGAGAGTCTGAGGAACATTTTATATTAAGTGCCTGCTTTGGTCACCTCTGTGAAATCAGTTGGGGTTTTGCACCATTGGATCATTTGTTTTTATGTTGGGCCACCTAAGAGGGCATTGGCTTTCCTGCTATCTAAGTTTGCCCTCTCCCCTATGGTGTCTGGCTCCAGACTTCTGGTGATACCTCAGGGTATATCCCCTTTACATGTGTTTTGGCCACCCATCTGCCAGCTAGAACCAACTTAGATGTCCTGGGTGGTAAGATTTAATGAGTAGATTTTATTAATTCCTAGATAATAAATTTTAAAAATAAGTCTTCAGATGGATTTAAAAATGCGTCATGTATTATTTTAGGCATGTGAACTATGAAATAATGGCAATAATGATGTGTTTAAACCCATTAAATCATGTAACTGGCTGAAAATGTTCCATAAAACAGAGTGCGAGTAATAACTGTAGGTCGAATTGCATTCTGAAAGATGACCACACAGGGACTAGGCAGGTTCAAGAACATGAATATACTCTGAGGTAGAAATCATTTTAATGGAATTTCCACAGAGAACATATGTAGTTTATAAGACAAGAAAAGTGTGAAGGTCTAGACATTCAATAATTGATGCAGAGGTCAAGTGGGATAGTCCTGGGATGTGTCAATCGGTGCTGGGATAGTCCTGCCACGTGTCAATCAGTGTTGGACAAGTTCTGTGTGTAAAGGAACCTGGAAGGCACTGAGGAATTCACACTTGATTGGCTCTAAGGTGCTTTTACGCATCCCATTCAGTTCTCTCATGAATCCTAGTAAGGTGGACAGAGAAAATAGTTGTCTCCCCATCTCACAGATGAAGAAATGGAACCTGTGGTACCTTTCAAATTTTACTCGATACATGAAGCAACTTCAGCCTCTGCTAAAATGCAGATTTTGGTACTGTAGATCTAGAGTGGAGCTTGCAATGTTACATTTCTAACAAGTTTCTAGATGCTACCAATGCTGCCATGTGCAGTAAGCTCTTACAGAGTGTGAATGATTCCAGCTAGTCTCACCAGGAAAAATCAAAGTTTCAAGGCATGGTGGAAAAAATCAATGGGCATCATATGTTTTCTCGAGTAAGTCTGGGCTTCCCTGGTGGCTCAGAGGATAAAGAATCTGCCTGCAATGCAAAAGATCCAGGTTTGACCCCTGGGTCAGAAAGACCGCATTTTACACTAAAGCTATTGGCTAATAGTTAGAATATTTAGTGCAGACCTCCATAGCAGAGCTTACCGTGATGAATTGTATCTTACTGAACACTGAGCTGCTTCCTCCAGCAGCCTGTAGGTTCCTTGAAGAGAAATAATAGCAGTGATGTTGGTTTTTGGGTTAAGGGGATGAAGTGGTAATAAGTAATGGCGTAAATGTCAGTCTGAGATTGAATAATAGGTAAAATTTTTTCATCACTTACCTTGTGCCAGGCACTGTATTAAGTCTTCACATTACTGCCATTAATTATTACCGCAGTCTTTGCCATGAAATAAGTACTATCACATCCCTAATCAAAAAAGAGGTATTTAACAGTTAGAGAAGATGAGTGGCTTAGAGCTGATCTTCGAATTCAAGCTGGTCTGTCGAATTCAAGACAAGGGCCGTGTCTTACTGGTCTTTGTATTTTGAGAGCTGTGATACAAGTGGAGAGGGGTGGCTCTCCAGTTCTGTGGGGCCAAGAAGAGGCTAGGCTTCCTCATATCTGTCACAATAGAATAGGCTGCCCTGATGGAGTGAGTTCTCTGACTTCATGATTTCGTGAACTAGGTGGGCAGTTGGACTAACTTGGTGGTTTTCCAACTGTGCTTTTCAGAGCTGCCTCAATGGTGACCTGAATAGACCCGGAAGTATAGGCTTAAAGGGCAGGCTCTGGACCCCCTTTTTCTTTTACCAGAGTAGCACTGTTTTATCTGATTTGTATATTTGAGTTGGTGTAAGGTTGCGTTTGACTAAGTACTTCTGATGCTATATATATGTTCAAAGTCTTCAGACCAATTGATCTCTAAGATCTTATCTAAACTTAACGTTGTAAATTCGGCCAAGGTCTCATGCCCATGAGTGGGCAGAGCTTGGACTAGAATTCAAATCAACTGACTCTTCTAATCCGTGCTATCCTGATGCCCAGACCTAGTACTCACTTCCTCACACAATTCGCTGACAGAGTTACTGCTCTGAGGCCCAGTAGTTTAGGGAAAAGAACTAAAAGTTGAGTGACCTTGGTAACAAAAGCTGACTCCTTCACTAATTAGCTGCAGAACCTTGAACAGTCATATATTTATTCATCAAAAATTTATTCTACCTGGCTATGGATCAGGCACTGTTTGGTGCACTGGGAGTATAATAGTGGACAAGGGGAGGTCCCCACTCTCATCAAACTCACATTTAAAGGGTAATGGACTAAAAGGTAGATAGATAAACAAGGTAAAAAGTGAAAGCATTAGTCATTCAGTTGTGTTCGACTCTCTGTGACCCCAGGGACTATAGTCTTCTGTGGCCTGCCAGGCTCCATGGAATTCTCCAGGCAAGAATACTAGAGTGGGTAGCCATTCCCTTCTCCAGGGATCTTCCTGATTCCAGGGATAAAACTTTGGTCTCCTTCATTGCAGGCAGATTCTTTACCATCTCATCCACCAGGGAAGCCTGAGATGAACAAGGTAACTTCTACTAATAAGGACCACCACATACACTAAAAAAATAAAACAAGATCAGACAGTGGAAGTGAGAACCCATGAATGAGGATTTACCTTGGGTTGTAGCAGAGGCTCATGAATACCTCTTTACTTTTTCACCTTCCAACAGGATGGAAACTTCTCTATAAGAACAAAAAGATCCATGTCTCTTCTAGTTGGATTCATTCTTTTCATGTTGGCTGACCATACTCAATGGGAAGGAGCAGATATGCTCAGATCTTCTGAGACTGCCTCTTCAGAAGGCCTGCCTGGGGACCCTGGACAAATGCTCAGGTAAGGACAAGAAAGCCCTGTGTGTGGCTCCGAGGTATTCTGGGTCTTTCTCCTCCTTGGTTCTCACAGCCTGCCTAAGCTGTGAACAAATGTTGTAAGAAGCATTGGAAACGTTGGCTTCTGCACAATTACGCTGTTTCCTCCTTCTGCCTTTCTTGGCAAGTGGTTTGCTTTTGTAAAAAGAACACTCTACCAAGAGACCCAAACTCCAATTAGAGATTTGTCACTAACTAGTTGACTGACCTTGCGGGGGAGTGGGGGGGGTCCTAAAATTTTAGGGCACAAGAAGATCTTAGGAAATTCTTTATTTACAGAGGAAACGAGATTCTAAGAGGTTGACCTTCATTCAAAGTCACTTAGTGTGTGCAGTCAGGCCTAGACCCTCAGGTCTCAGGATTTTCAGGGTGGTGTTCTTTCTATCATAAAATGTTCTTGCCCGTCCTCTGGGCCTCCGGTACCTCCTCTGTAAAAGGAAGGGACTGACTTGACTCGTGGGCTTGCAGAGTGCACAGATGTGCTTTGTCCAGCCAGCACAGGGTTGTGAAAGTCCTTCAGTGGGAGTCCTCAAGATATGTCATTGAGTCTCCAGTTTGACACAGACCTGTCATTCCCATTTACCGTTGTTGTCTGCCCAGTTTTAGGACCCTGGACCACAGGATCGGTAAGATCCCTTCTAAACTTGATCATGTCTGACCCCGAGTCTGTCTTCTCCCTTCTCATTTTAGACAGCAGTCGGGATTTCTGATGGGAAAAGAGAATCCTCTGGACTGCCTTTGTCCATTTCTGGCAAAAATACCACCCATCAGATCAGAGAGGAGTGAGGAATTACAAAAGTTTAGTCATCTCAACCCAGAGAGGCCAAAGTCTGACTAAAGACAGCCTCAACTTATTAAGTTTAACTCGTAGAAAACCACGCGGCAAGATCAAGGGGGCAAGTTCCTTTGGGCTGAGGAAGAAAGGGCCCCTTATAGCTAAAACTCCACCCTTTCGGGGAGACCCTTGCATCACACATGCAGAAAGTATGCGAGGCTGGAACACCATGTTTTCTGGGATGGCAGTGTCCCAGTGGATCCAATCTGAAGCTTAGTGCTGGGAGGAGCAATGTTGGCTGCAGATACTGGCCTTGAATGAAACAATGACTATGCATGCTTCAGGGAATTTTACTCAGTATGAGATCACCTCGGCTGTGCTGGGCTTTCTTCACACAGCCTGTTATCTTATAACGACGGAGTTAGAGAAGGCAATGAGTTTAAGTATCCCAGGGAGACTTTTCCCTGCCCCACAGAGTGAAGTTCCTTTTCCACCCCTGCCGTACCCCTGCCTACAGAACACTGGCCTCAGATTCAGGGCTGGATTTTAGCTCATGTCTCTCTGCTGTAGAAATGCACATTGCCACAGGGCTTGTTCTGTCAAAAGACCCGTGTAGCCCGGATGACAAAACGTCAATTCCATTTTGCCTCATCCTCCTGATCTCTTTATTCATTCACATACTCATTAATTCAGCCCTTGATGCCTGCTATAAGTGCTTACTATGTACCAGACATTACTCTAATTCTTGGGATACATGAGCGAGCAAATCAAGAAAAAAAAAATTCTCGTACTTGCATTCTATCTGTGCAATTCTGTGGTAATTCTGTATGAATCCTAAAAAGTCTAGAGTTTTTATGAATATCTTCTTAGCCACCTGACAGTCTCTTTGATGGCATTTTAAGGGATACTAAGGGTCTAACACACTTTTTATTCACTCACTTTTCTCCTTACACCCACTGTGACTGTGAGGAGCAAAAAATATGATTTCCCAGGTTCTATACCTCTTTTTCTTCCTCCAATTTTATAACCACTAGAAAGCCTCAAGGCTTAATTATCAGCCTTAACTCGCATCCTAGACTTCCAAATGCCCCAAAGGGGCTTTTTAACCCACTTGGTTTATACCTAGAGTTTAAAGGCATTTCTTTGATGATCATGTGAAAACTCAAGCTGCCTGTAAATGAACTGGTCTCTCCACAACCAGCTATCCATCCTGGTTTCGATATCGCTGTCATCAACACCAGTTTTTGTTTTTTTCCCCTTCTCATTTTCCAGGTTTGAAACTTGTCTTCAGTCACTTCTGATATCTCTGATACTCAGTCAACTATTCTACTGCCTTCTTTCATGTTGTTCCTGGTATCTGTCTCTTTGCTGTCACTGCCTCCCTCCAACTCCTCTCCAGCCCGTTCTTGGATCAGAGCATCAGCCTTGCAGGGAACCTCCCTGACTTTAGCCTCCCCGGCCCTACTCCAATCTATCCTGCACGTGGACACCAGACGACTGTTCCTTAAACAGTGCTTTCATCTCACCATCCCCTACCCCTATCAAATGGAAATCCCTTGCCAGGTTTCTGAGGCCTTTCACGGTCAGACTCCCCTCTACTGATCCAACAGCTTTTTCCATTTTCCTCCACACGTACTTTCTGCTCTGAGTTGGGTGGGTCTCTTAATGTCCTCCAAACACACAAAGCTCATTCCATTTTTGTACATGTTTTTTTCTCCCCAGCCTGGGCAGCATTCTCTTTTTCCTTTAGCCTAAATACATCATGTATCTATTGCTTGGAATATAACTCCCGCGTCACCTCCTCCATGAAGGCTTTGTTGACCAACTAAGAATCCCCTTCCTGTGTGCTTCTGCAGGTCTGCAGTTTAACCACAGTGTCTAGTGATTGTTTGCATTAGTCTTTACTGGTTTGTCTATTGTTTCATATGTTAATCACATTCCAGGCTCTTTGGCCAGGAACTATAGAGTATACTGTGACACATATAGTCTAGTGTACTACACTGTACTACACTGCACTACATCATATTATTCAATTTTGTACCTAAGCTTTTGAGCCTAAGTGCTTTGGCTGATTTTATTTACATAGACTCCGTCCCACCCTACATTTCCCCATGAAATAGAATGCTATTGAACTTAATCATCCTCTCATAACTCCACCATGTCAAAGATAAATACAAGTCTATTTTTGTTAAGGAAGAAGTATATATAACTAGCCATGTTTATTCCCTCTTTCAGAATCCTTATTTATGCACATAGATACGTTATGGATTTTCAGGTACCTGATTTATTCTGGTGTTCTTGGTCCTATCTTTTTAGATTTGCTTGAAAATATTAATCAAATAAGAATTAACTGAACTCTGTACTTTTTTAAATCCTCTAGTCATTTGATCTCAAAGAAGAAAAATAATTTTAAAAGATTATTACGGAAGTTTACTCCTCTTCAGTAAAGGTATTTTCTTATCACAGAGGCATGGTTTTATAATCATTTATATTGAAGTAAAGTCACTTTATGGCTGTCAACATGAAAAATAATTTGCTTAGAAGAAACAGGGATATGGTTGTTTATCCTTTGGCAGTATATGCAACTTCAAACTCAATGAGTTAAAAATCTGTTCTTTTCAGAATATAAATTAACTGTCGGGAATCTGTGTACCAAATGATTATGAACTGCATATTTCTCTCTTAATTCATGCACACCATGTATTGTATAACATTACCTCATATGCCGTAATCATCACGTGTCACATGCAAGATACATAAAATACATCATGAATGTCCCACCAGATATCAAAGCCAAGTTCTAATTAACTTATTCACAGACTGTTTCTAGTTCTTGCCCCAGAACATATAAACATCAGAAATCAGAAGTCAGTCTAAATGTTTGAATATCCTGTTGTAGTAAATTATAATATCTTAAGTTTGCTATTCTTCAGTTATCTGTATGTTTAGTCTGGATTTCTTTCAAGTGTAGTACTTCTTTTTTTTTAATATCACTTTGGAGCAACTTAAAAGATGACATAAACAGAAACTCCTTTTCATATTGAATAGGCTTGTGAACTGTGAATTATTGCATGTGGGTTGGTCACCATTTTAATGCACTGTAGGTTTTTCCAGAGTTAAACAACTCTGTCTTGCTTCATTGCAGAGCAAAACATACTCTTTTTAATTCAGGAGAATCCATAGGGGATAGCAAAATCTGTAGAAGATAACGGAGCTGATTTTCTTTACAAATCTCATGGATATATTGAGATTCTAGCTATTTGGGATCTGTACTGCCTCAGTGGAAGATAATATCTAGAACTTGGAGGCCAGACAAGGAAAATGCGTGGTGTGGCTTGGCCTCCATTATCTTTTCAATGCAGGGTGATTGTGTCCAGTGAACTCAGACATAGAGAATATGAACTCTGGTCCATGACTTTGTGAGTGTCCCTTACTCACCAAAGTCACAAGCCTTATAAACACATTTCTCCTCCCCACTCCATTCCCCTCTTCTTCTGACACATGCTTTATGTAGCCTCTACTTTTCCCATGAGCTTCAGGGTCTGGGACAGCATGAAGAAGGCCAGGCAGATTGGGGAGATTCTGTGTTAAGAAGAGTTACGTGCTCCCCTCCCCTTATACCAGTCAGAATGGCCAGCATCAAAAAATCTACAAACAGTAAATGCTGGAGAGGGTGTGGAGAAAAGGGAACCTTCCTACACTGTTGGTGGGAATGGAAATTGGTACAGCCACTATGGAGAACAGTATGAAGGCTACTTAAAAAACTAAAAACAGAGCTACCATGATACAGTGATCCCACTCCTGGGCATATGTCTGGAGGAAAACCATAATTTGGAAATATACATGCACCCCAGTGTTCATTGTAGCACTATTTGTTAATACAATAGCCAGGACGTGGAAATATCCTAAATGTCCATTGACCAAGGAATGGATAAGGATGTTGTGTGTATATATATATATCCCAAAATATTACTCTGTCATAAAAAAGAATTAAATAATACCATTTGCAGCAAGGTGGATGGATGTAGAGATTGTACTAAGTGAATTAAGTCAGACAAAGACAAATATCATATGGTATCACTTATTTGTGAAACCTTCCCTGGTGGCTCACAGTAAAGAATCTGCCTGCAGTGCAGGAGACCTGGGTTCAATTCCTGGGTTGGGAAGATCCCCTGGAGGGAGGGCATGGCAACCCACTCCAGTGTTCTTGCCTGGAGAATCCCCATGGACAGAGGAGCCTCATGGCTGCAGTCCCTGGGATTTAGTAAAGAGTCGGACACAGCTGAGTGACTAAGCATAGCACAGCAATTGTGGAACCTAAAAAATTGTTACAAAGGAACCTATTTACAAAACAGAAATAGAGTCACAGATGTAGAAAACAAATTTATAGTTACCTATGGGGAAAGGTGGAATGGGGATAAATTGGGAGATTGGGATTGACATATACACACTGCTGTATTATAAACTAGATAACTAGTAAGAACCTACTGTATAGCACACGTACCTCTTCTCAGTACTCTATAATGACCTATATAGGAATAGAATCTAAAAACAAGTGTATATATGTGTATATATAACTGATTCACTTTGCTGTACAGAAGAAATTAACACAACCTCCACTGAAAATTAATTACAAGATAATGTAAGTAAGCAATGAGAAAAAAATGAACAGTTGTGTGCTCCTTGCCTTGGAAGAAAGAAATTCTTCCTCTCAAGAAAACCCATGGTGGATTCATGTCAATGTATGGCAAAACAAATACAATATTGTAAAGTTAAAAAATCGATAAATAAGCTAATTAAAAAAACCTAAAAAACAAAAAAACTGAAAAAACAAGAAAACTGGCTGCATTTAAACAAAAAGTAGTCCTCACTCTTTAGAAGCCCCCACCCATTCCTCTTTTAGAAAGCAGGACCCTGTGCCTCTTGAAACAAAACCCTCAGGCCAAGGGTTAAAACGTCTGCAGTTCAGAAGCTCACTCAGATGCTCGTTGCCAGTCAGGAACCAACGGTTAAGTGTCAGGGTTCGCCAACCACCTAGTGCAAGGTAGCTAGCTGTCTCTACGTTCACCCTGGTAAGTCTGCTAGAAAGAGCCCCAATCTCAGGGTGGAGGAAGCCCCACGCCTTTCCAGAAGACCACAAATGAAAGAAAAACTCTAAGAAATCGTGCCAGCTTGGATTGTAATTTCAGCACTTTTATGACGAATTCTTGTTAACGTTTGCTCATTTTTCCAATTTTTTCCCAGAAAAGGGTGCATCTCTGCCTCCTAGGGTTTTGCAAGTAATGCTGACACATTTTTGTAGCAGCTGTCATTGAATGATACTTCCTTTTCTTCTAGTTTTCATCATGAAGTTAGCATTCATTGATGTGGGACATATGAAGTATTTTTCTCTGTGGTTTAGGGACCATCTTGAGGCAGCAGCAATAAAGGAAATGGGTGGAGAATTGTTATGGACTCTATTAAACTTGCGTTCTCCCAAACTGAACACATTATCTTTCTAGAAATTTATTCTGAGCTCCCTAAACACCAAATTCATTTCTTTTGCTCATTCCAACTTTATCTCCTCTCTCTCTAAGTAGTCTGAAATGTGAATTGTTTTTCCTAGTGAATGACATAGAGTAACTATGGAACAGGGCTTTGCAAATGGTAAGTAGTCAATAACTAGTTCCAGAATAAGAGAAATTCAACTGCGGTTTTAACTGTCCATGCTTAGGAGAGATGAATTCCAACAAATCATTCTTTTCTTGCCCTTTAAAATAATGTTTACTTCTTTTTAACATGTTTACTTCTTTCTTGCCTGTTTGTAGAAAATTATATATGGTATAAATGAGATAATCAAAGATCATCCGTAATTGCCACATTACCGTGATAATATAGAGTGGCGGCTCCACTGCGCTGGAGTGGCTGTGAGGAGGTACCTCACATCCAAGGGCAGAGAAGCCCCAGCAAGACGGTAGGCACTGGAGCACGGCTACGCGGTGCTGGAGAAACTTAGAGGAGATACCCCACGTCCAAGGACAAAGGAGAGAAGCCCCAGGAAGATGGTAAGAGGGGTGAAATCGGATTTAGAATCAAACCCCATACCCGTCACAGTTGCTCAGAGGGCTCAAACAAACCTTGTGCACACCAGGACCCAGAGACCCTACAGAGACTGAGACAGAACTGTGTTTGAGTGTCTCCTGTGGAGATACAGGTCAGCAGTGGACTGCCGCAGTGGCGGGGGCTCTGGGTGAAGCAGACTTGGTTATGGCATAAGCACTCATGGAGGAGGTCACCATTAACCCACCACAGAGCTGCCAGAACTTGCACAGGACTGGGAAACAGACTCTTGGAGGGCACAAACAGAATCTTGTATGCACCAGGACCCAGGAGAAAGGAGCAGTGACCCCACAAGAGACTGACCCAGACTTTCCTGTGAGTGTCCAGAAGTCTACGGCGGAGGCACAGGTCGGTGGTGGCCTGCTGCAGGGTTGGGGGCAGTGAGTGTAGCAGTGCATGCATGGGACCTTTTGAAGGAGATCACCATTATCTTCATTACCTCCACCATAGTTTGGCCTCAGGTAAATAACAGCACAGAAAAATTGATGCTTTTGAACTGTGGTGTTGGAGAAGACTCTTGAGAGTCCCTTGGACTGCAAGGAGATCCAACCAGTCCATCCTAAAGGACATTAGTCCTGGGTGTTCATTGGAAGGACTGATATTGAAGCTGAAACTCCAATACTTTGGGCCACCTGATGGAAAGAGCTGACTCATTTGAAAAGACCCTGATGCTGGGAAAGATTGTGGGCAGGAAGAGAAGGGGAAGACAGAGGATGTGACGGTTGGATGGCATCACCGACTCAATGTACATGAGTTTGGGTAAACTCCGGGAGTTGGTGATGGACAGGGAGGCCTGGCATGCTGCGGTTCATGGGGTCACAAAGAGTCAGACACAACTGAGCAACTGAACTGAACTGAACTGAAATAACAGAGGGAACACAGCCTCACCCATCAACAGAAAATTGGGTTAAAGATTTGATGATCCTGGCTCCACCCACCCATCAGAACAAGACCCAGCTCAGTCAGTCTCTCCCATCAGGAAGCTTCCATAAGCCTCTTATCCTTCTCCATCAGAGGGCAAACAGACTGAAAACCACAATCACAGAAAACTAACCATTCTTATCACATGGACCACAGCCTTGTCTAACTCAATGAAACTATGAGCCATGCCCTGGAGGGCCACCCAAGACAGATGGGTCATGCTAGAGAGTTCTGACAAAATGTGATCCACTGGAGAAGGGAATGGCAAATCACTTCAGTATTCTTGCCTTGAGAACCCCATGAACAGTATGAAAAAGCAAAAGGATATGACAGTGGAAAATGAACTCCCCAGGTCGGTAGGGGCCCAATATGCTACTGGAGATCAGTGGAGAAATAACTCCAGAAAGAAAGAAGAGATGGAGCTAAAGTAAAAATAGTACCCAATTGTGGATGTGACTGGTGATGGAAGTAAAGTCTGATGCTGTAAATAGCAATATTGCATAAGAACCTTGAATGTTAGGTCCATGAATCAAGGCAAATTGGAAGTGGTCAAACAGAAGGCAAGAATGAATGTCAACATTTTAGGAATCAGTGAACTGAAATGGACTGAAATGGGTGAATTTAACTCAGATGACCATTTTATCTGCTACTGTAGGCAAGAATCCCTTAGAAGAAATGGTGTAGCCATCACAGTCAACAAGAGAGTCTAGAATGCAGTACTTGGATGCGATCTCAAAAACGACAGAATGATCTCTGTTCATTTCCAAGGCAAACCATTCAATATCACAGTAATTCAAGTTTATGCCCGACCAGTAATGCTGAAGAAGCTGAAATTGAATTGTTCTATGAAGACCTACAAGACCTTCTAGAACTAACACCCAAAAAAGATGTCCCTTTTATTATAGGGGATTGGAATGCAAAAGTAGGAGGTCAAGAAATACCCGGAGTAACAGGCAAATTTGGCCTTAGAGTACAGAATGAAGCAGGACAAAGGCTAATGGAGCTTTGCCAAGAGAATGCACTGGTCATAGCAAACACCCTCTTCCAAAAACACAAGAGAAGACTCTACACATGGACATCATCAGATGGTCAATACCAAAATGAGATTGATTATATTCTTTGCAGCCAAAGATGGAGAAGTTCTATACAGTTAGCAAAAACAAGACCAGGAGCTGACTGTGGTACAGACCATGAACTCCTTATTGCCAAATTCAGACTTGAGTTGAAGAAAGTAGGGAAAACCACTAGACCATTCAGGTATGACCCAAATCAAATCCCTTACAATTATACAGTGGAAGTGAGAAACAGATTCAGGCACTCTGCTAGACAGAGTGCCTGATGGACTATGGACAGAGGTTTATGACATTGTACAGGAGACGGGGATCAAGACCATCCCCAAGAAAAAGAAATACAAAAAGGCAAAATGGTTGTCTGAGGAAATCTTAAAAATAGCTGAAAAGAAGAGAAGCTAAAGGCAAAGGAGAAAAGGAAAGATATACCATTTGAATGCAGAGTTCCAAAGAATAGCAAGGAGAGATAAGAAAGCCTTCCTCAGTGATCAATGCAAAGAAATAGAGGAAAACAATAGAATGGGAAAATCTAGAGATCTCTTCAAGAAAATCAGAGATGCCAAGGGAATATTTCATGCAAAGATGGGCAAAATAAAGGACAGAAATGGTATGGGCCTAAGAGAAGCAGAAGATATTAAGAAGAGGTGGCAAGAATACACAGAAGAATTATATAAAAAGATCTTCACGACCCAGATAATCATGATGGTGTGATTGCTCACGCTCACCTACAGCCAGACATACTGGAATGTGAATCATGTGGGCCTTAGGAAGCATCACTATGAACAAAGCTAGTGGAGGTGATGGAATTCCAGTTGAGGTAATTCAAATTCTGAAAGTGCTGCATTCAATATGTCAGCAAATTTGGAAAACTCATCAGTGGCCATAGGATTGGAAAAGGTCAGTTTTCATCCCAATCCCAAAGAAAGGCAATGCCAAAGAATGCTCAAACTACCGCAAAATTGCACTCATCTCACACGCTAGTAAAGTAATGCTGAAAATTCTCCAAGCCAGGCTTCAGCAATACGTGAACTGTGAACTTCCACATGTTCAAGCTGGATTTAGAAAAGGCAGAGGAACCAGAGATCAAATTGCCAACATCCACTGGATTATTGAAAAAGCAAGAGAGTTCCAGAAAAACATCTATTTCTGCCTTATTGACTATGCCAAAGCCTTTGACTGTGTGGATCACAATAAACTGTGGACAATTCTGACAGAGATGGGAATACTAGACCACCTGACCTGCCTCTTGAGAAACCTGTATGCAGGTCAGGAAGCAACAGTTAGAACTGGACATGGAACAACAGACTGGTTCCAAATAGGAAAAGGAGTACATCAAAGGCTGTATATTGTCACCCTGCTTATTTAACTTATATGCAGAGTGCATCATGAGAAATGCTGGGCTGGAGGAAGCACAAGCTGGAATCAAGATTGCTGGAAGAAATATCAATAACCTCAGATATGCAGATGACACCACCCTTATGGCAGAAAGTGAAGAAGAACTAAAGAGCCTCTTGATGAAAGTGAAAGAGGATAGTGAAAAAGTTGGCTTAAAACTCAACATTCAGAAAACTAAGATCATGGCATCTGGTCCCATCACTTCATGGGAAATAGATGGGGAAACAGTGGAAACAGTGGCTGACTTTATTTTTCTGGGCTCCAGAATCACTGCTGATGGTGACTGCAGCCATGAAGTTAAAAGACGCTTACTCCTTGGAAGGAAAGTTATGACCAACCTAGACAGCATATTAAAAAGCAGAGACATTACTTTGTCCACAAAGGTCCATCTAGTCAAGGCTATGGTTTTTCCAGTGGTCATGTATGGATGTGAAAGTTGGAGTATAAAGAAAGCTGAGTGCCGAAGAATTGTTGCTTTTGAACTATGGTGTTGGAGAAGACTCTTGAGAGTCCCTTGGACTGCAAGGAGATCCAACCAGTTCATCCTAAAGGAGATCAGTCCTGGGTGTTCATTGGAAGGACTGATATTGAAGCTGAAACTCCAATACTTTGGGCCACCTCATGCGAAGAGCTCACTCATTTGAAAGACCCTGATGCTGGGAAAGATTGTGGGCAGGAGGAGAAGGGGACGACAGAGGATGAGATGGTTGGATGGCATCACCAACTCAATGGACATGGGTTTGGGTGGGCTCTGGGAGTTGGTATTGGACAGGGAGGCCTGGCCTGCTGCAATTCATGGGGTCAAAAGAGTCGAACATAAACTGATCGACTGAACTAACTGAATTACCATACAGTTGATCCACTTTACTTATTTTACTCTCCTCAACCCCTTTCCCTCTGGTGATCGTTACTCTATTCTCTGTATCTATGTGTTTATTTTTGTCTGGTTTGGGTTATTCATTTACTTCTTTTTTGTTTGTTTGTTTATATTCTGCATACGAGTGAAAGCATACAGTATTTGTTTTTCTCTGACTTATTTAACAGATACACTCCATTTCCATTTGTTTTGTCTCAGATGGGAAGATTTCATTCTTTAGGCTGAGTAGCATTCTACTGTGTGTGTATGTATATATGTGTGTGTGTGTGTGTGTGTGTGTGTGTGTGTGTGTGTGTGTGTATGACTTCTTGATGTGTTTATCAGATGGCTCTTAGTTTGTTTCTGAATCTTGGCAATTGTAAATAATGTGATGACTATAGGGGTACCTGTATCTTTTTGAATTAGTGTTTTTGTTTTCTTTGTGTAAATACCCAGAAGTTTGGGTCATATGTTAGTTACATTCGTAGTTTTTTGAGGAATCTCCATGCTGTTTTCTGTAGTAGCTGCACCAATTTACATTCCTACCAAGAGTGTATGAGGGTTTCCTTTTCTTCACATCCTCACCAACTTTTTGATTGCCTATTTCTTATTTCTTAACTTTTTCATTTATTTCCTATTTTTTAACTTTCCATGACATTGTGAGAGTTTTCCCAAATCATTAATGACATGATTTTAGTAGGAATATCATATAATATCATATAACATATTCATGTGAATATATTAATATCTTTATTACCCTTTTGTTAGTCAACAAGATTATTTCTAATACTTCAGTCTTATAAATCTTGAGATAAGCATGCTGTGACCAATTTTATATAAAAGTCGTTTTTAGTTCTGAGTGTTTCCTTAGGGTTGATTTCTGGCATCAAAATTACTAGGTAAATATGTATTGACATTTTAAAACATTTTTATTATATACAATTTAGCGCACAAAGCGCAATGAAAGAAGACTAAGGTGAAACCCATGTACCCATCACTCAGCTTCAACAATACTCAACTCATGAACAGTCTTGTTTCTTCACTATTACGCACACTCCCACCACGCCATCACATCCCCCAACATTCTGGGGTATTTTGAAGCAGATAATACCTTCTAGGTCCATCCATGTTGTTGCAAATGGCAAGATTTCATTCTTTTTAATGACTGAATAATATTCCATTGTGTATGTATGTGTTTGTATATAGTGTTTCATTTTTATTTCATGAAAGTGAAAGTGAAGTTGCTCAGTCGTGTCCGACTCTATTGTGACCCCATGGACTGTAGCCTACCAGGCTCCTCAGTCCATGGAATTTTCCAGGCAAGAGTACTGGAGTGGGCTGCCATTTCCTTCTCCAGAAGATCTTCCCAACCCAGGGACTGAACCTGGGTCTCCTGCATTGCTGGCAGACGCTTTACCGTCTGAGCCACCAGGGAAACCCTCTGAGCCACCAGGGAAGCCCTATTTCATGAGTAACTAAAAAAAAGCGTGATGGAGAAAAATATCCTAATACTGATTGCCTCATTTTAACAACAGAGACTTGTGTATATATATATACACACACACACATAGATATACAACCTCTTCTTTATCCTCATCTATTGATGGACACTTCAGTTGCTTCAATATCTTGGCTATTGTATTAATAAATAATGCAACAGTGAGCATAGGGGGCCATGTATCTTTTCAAGTTATTGTTTTTGTTTTCTTTGGAGAAATATTCAAAAGTAGACTTGCTGGATCATATAGTAGTTCTTTGTTAATCTTTTGAGGAACGTCCGCACTGTTTTCCATAGTGGGTGTACCAATTTATAGTTCCACCACTAGTATCTAAGTGTTTTTCTCCATATACTCGGCAGCACTTGATTTTTGATGTCTATTTGGTGATAGCCATTCTGACAGGTGTGAGGTGATATCTCACTGTGATTTTGATTTGCATTTCCCTGATGATTACTGATGTTAACCATCTTTTCATGTGTCTTCTGGCCGCCTTCTTGAAAAATGTTTATTCAGGTCCTCTGCCATTTTTAAATTGGATTGCTTATTGTTTTAATACTGAGCTGAGTTCTGTACATATTTTGGATATTGACCCCTTCCCAAATATTTACAAGTATCTTCTCCCATTCAGTAGGTTGCCTTTTCATTTTGTTGATGGTTTCCTTTGCTGTACAAAAGCATTTTACCTGATACAGTCCCATTTATTAATTCTTGCTTTTGTTGCCCTTGCCTGTGGAGACATATCCAAAGAAAAATATAGCTGAGACAGATGTCAGTGAGCATACTGCCTATGTTTTTTTGTAGAGTTCTATGGTTTCAGGTCTTACATTTAACTTTTAATCCATTTTGAGTTTGTTTTTGTATGAAGTGTAAGAAAGTGATCTAGTTTGTGTCTTCTGCATATCGTTATTCAGTTATCCCAACACCATTTATTGAAGAGATTGTCTTTCCCCTATTGTATATTTTTGCTTCCCTTGTCATAGATTAATTGACCATAAAAGTATGGGTTCATTTCTGAGGTCTTTTGTCCGTTCCATTGATTGATGTATTTGGTTTTGTGTTAGGATGATAGATAGTTTTTTATTACTGTAGCTTTGTGCTTAGTCGTGCAAATTGTGTCCGATTCTTTGCGACCCTTTGGGTGGTATCCTGCCAGGTTCCTCTGTCCATGGGGTTTGTAGTCTAGTTTGAGATCAGTGGGCCTGACACCTCCAGCTTTGTTCTTTCTTGTGATTGCTTTGGTTATTTGTGATCTTTTGTGGTTCTGTACAAATTTTAGGATTATTTGTTCTAGTTCTGTGAAAAATTCCCTTGATATTTTGATAGGGATTGCACTGAATTTGTAGATTGCTTTGGGTAGTATGGACATTTTTTATAATATCAGTTCAAATTCATGAGCACAGTATATTTTTCCACTTATCTGTGTTATCTTCAACTTCTTTCATCAGTGTATTAGAGTTTTCAGAATACATGTCTTTGACATCTTTGGTTGAATTTATTCATAAGCATTTTATTCTTTTTGATACAGTTATATTTTTTCTCCTTTTTCCTTCTGATAGTTCATTGTTAGTGTATATAAAACAACATATTTCCGTGTATTAATTTTGTATCCTGTAACCAGTTCGTTTATTAGTCCTAATAGTTTTTTTGTGGTGTCTTCAGAACTTTCTCTGTGTAGTATCATGTCATCTGTAAACAGTAACAGTTTTAACTTTTCCTTTTAGATTTGGATGTCTTTCTTCTCTTTTTCTTCTCTGATTGCTGTGGCTAAGACTTCCAAAAGTATGTTGAGTAAAAGTGGTGAGAGCAGGCATCCTTGTCTTACTCCTGATCTTAGAGGAAGAGCTTTCAGCTTTTCACTGTAGAGCATTTTTTAAAGTTTTTATTGGAGTATAGTTGAGTTATAGTGTTGTATTACTTTCTGCTGTACAGCAAAGTGAATCTGTTATACATATATCCACTCTTTTAGACTCTTTCCACATATGGGTCATTACAGAGCATTGAGTAGAGTTCCCTGTGCTATACATAGGTTCTTATTAGTTATCTCCTTTATGTATGTGTGTGCTCAGCCTCTCAGTCATGTCCAACGCTGCAACCTCAGGGACTGGGGCCCACCAGGCTCCTCTGTCCATGGAATTCTCCAGGCAAGAATACTGGAGTGGGTTGCCAGGTAGTAGTGTGTGTAAGCCAATTACAATCTTCCAATTTATCCTTACTCCCATCCCCGCCCCAACACCCTGCTGGTAACCATATGATTGTTTTCTACATCTGTAACTCTATTTCTGCTTTATAAATAAGTTCATTTGTACCATTTTTTAAATATTCCACGTATAGTGATATCATATGATATTTGCCCTTCTCCGTCTGACTGACTTCACTCAGTGTGTCAGTCTCTAGGTCTAAATATTCACTTTTTTTTTTTTTTTGGCCCCACAGCTTGTGGGATCTTCACAGACCAGGGATTGAACCTAGACCCTTGGCAGTTAGGGCATGGAGTCCTAACCAGAGAATTCTTCATGTTGAGTATTGTATTAGCTGTGGGTTTGTCATATATGACCTTTATTATGTTGAAGTATGTTCCCTCTGTACCCTTTATATTGAGAAGTTTTTACATGAACAGGTGTTGTTTTTTTCTGTTTGTTTATTTTTGAATGAAAAACACCTGATCCATGACACTGTGCCAGTTTCTGCCACACGTCAACATTAAATAGCCACAGGCAGGGTGTTGAGTTTTGTTGAAAAATTTTTCTGCATCTGTTGAGATAATCATATGATTATTATTCTTTTTGTCTTAATGTGATATATTACCTTAATTGATTTACAGATATTGAATCCCTTGCGTCCTGGAATAAATTCCACTTCATCATGCTATGTGTGCCTTTTATTGTATTCTTGAATTGAGTTGCTAATATTTTGTTGAGAATTTTTACACATATGTTCGTCAGTGATATTTGCCACTAATTTTCTTATTTTGTGATGTCTTTGGTTTTGGTATCAGGGTGTTACTATCTTTATAGAATGAGTTCAGAAGTGTTCTTTTCTTCTCAACTTTTTGAAATAGTTTCAGAAGAATAAGGGTTAATTCTTCTTTAAATATTTGGTAGAAATACCTATGAAACTCTCTGATCCTAGACTTTTGTTTGGGATTTTTTAAATTTCAGATTCATCTCATTACTGATACCTGATCTGTTCATATTATCTTTGTTTCTGATTCAGTGTTGGGAGATTTATCTAGGAACTTACTCAGTTCTTCCAGGTTGTCTGTTTGTTTTATTGGCATATAATTGTTCTTATTAATTTTGTGTGCTCCCTTGTATTCCTGTGGTGTTTTTGGTAATTTCTCCTCTTTTGATTCTGATTTTATTTGGACCCTCTCTCTTTTTCTTTTTAAATTTATTTTTAATTGGAAGATTATTGCTTTATAATATTGTTAGTTTCTGCCATACATCAACATGAATCACCCCATCTCACCCCGCTGGGTTGTCAGAGAGCACTGGGTGTGAGCTCCCTGTGTCATAGAGAAATTTCCCACTGGCTATCTATTAATATTTTACATATGGTAATGTATATGTTTCAGTGCTACTCTCTCAAATCATCCCACCCACTCCTTCCCCTGTGATGTCTGCAAGTCTGTTCTTTATGTCTGCATCTCCTTTACTGCCCTGTAAATATATGTTCATCAGTACTGTCTTTCTAGATTCCATATATATGCGTTAATGTATGGTATTTACTTCTCTCTTTCTGACTTACTTCACTCTAGGTTTGTCCACCTCATTAAAAATGACTCAAATGTCTTCTTTCTATGGCTGAGTAATATTCCATTGTACTAGAACTTTTTTATCTGTTCATCTGTCGATGGACATCTGAGTTGCTCCCATGTCCTAGCTATCATAAATAGTGCTGCAGTGAACATTGGTGTACTTGTGTCTCTTTCAATTATGGTTTCCTTAAGGGTATATCCTCACTAGTGGAGGATCATATGGTAGTTTTATTCTTAGTTTTTTAAGGAATCTCTATACTGTTCTTCATTGTGGCTGTATCAATTTACATTCCCACCAACAATGCAAGAGGGTTCCCTTTACTCCACAGCCTCTCCAGCATTTCTTTGTACATTTGTTTGATGATGGCCATTCTGACCTGTGTGAAGTGATACCTCATTGTAGTTTTGATTTCCATTTCTCTAATAATGAGTGGTATTGAGCATCTTTTTCATATGCTTATTAGCCATCTGTAGTCTTCTTTGGCTTCCCTGGTGACTCAGCCAGTAAAGAATTCGTTGGCAATGCAGAAGACCTGGGTTTGATCCCTGGGATCCCCTGGAGAAGGGAATGGCAACCCACTCCAGTATTCTTACCTGGTAAATCCCATGGACAGAGGAGCCTGGTGGGCTATAGTCCATGGGATCACAAAAGAGTCGGTTGTGTCTGAGCCACTAACACTTTCACTTTCATGTCTTTGGAGAGATGTGTGATTTAGGTCTTCTACCCAGTTTTTGATTGGGGTGTTGGTTTTTCTGATATTGAGCTGCATGAGCTGCTTGTACAATTTAAAGGTTAATTCTTTGTCACTTGTTTCATTTGCCATTATTTTCTCCCATTCTAAGGATTGTCTTTTCAGTTTATTTATTGTTTCCTTTGCTATGTAAAAGCGTTTAAGTTTAATTAGGTCCCACTTGTTTATTTTTGTTTTTATTTCCATTATTCTAGGAGGTGGGTCATAGAGGATCTTGCTGTGATTCTTGTCAAGGAGTGTGCCACCTATCTTTTCCTCTAGAAGCACTATAGTTTCTGTCCTTTACGTTTAAGTCTTTAATACATTCTGAATTTGTTTTTCTGTATTGTTAGGAGGTGTTCTAGTTTCATTCTTTTACGTGTAGCTGTCCAGTGTTCCCAGCCCCACTTGGACCCTCTCTCTTTTTCTTGATGAATCTAGCTAAAGACTTATCAATTTTGTTATCTTTTCAAGGAAACTGCTCTTAGTTTCATTGATCTTTTCTGTTGGTTTTTAAGTTTCTATTTGATTTGTTTCTTCTTTGATCTTTATTATATCCTTTCTTCTATTAACTTTGGGTTTTGATTGTTCTTCTTTTTCTAGTCCCTTCAAGTGTAAGGTTAGATTGTTTATTTGAGGTTTTTCTTGTTTTTTGAAGTAGGCTATATTGCTATAAACTTCCCTCTTAGAACGACTTTTGCTTCATCCCATATGATTTTGGAATGTTGTGTTCTCGTTTTCATTCATCTCAAGGTGTTTTTTGCTATACTCTTTTATTTGTTGGCTCGTTGATTTGTTTAGTAGTATGTTGTTTAGACTCCACTCCGTGTGTTTTTTTCAGTTTTATTGTAATTGATTTCTAGTTTTATATAGTTGTGGTAGGAAAAGGTACTTGATATGATTTCAGTCATAAATGTATTGAGACTTGTGGATTATCATGTGATATATGCTGGAGAATGTTCTGTGTGCACTTGAGAAGAATTTGTAATCTGCTTCTTTTGGATGGGATATCCTTTATTTATTTATTAAGTCAATCCTATCTAAAGTGTCATTTAAATGCAATGTAATTCTTAAATGCAGTTCTTATAGATTTTCTAGCTAGATGATACACCAGTTTTTGTAAGTGAAGTGTTAAAGTCCTCTACTATTATTATATTACTGTTGATATCTCCATTTATAGCTGTTAATATTTGTTTTATATATTTGGGCCCTTCTATGTTCGTACATAGATACTTATATGTAACCTCTTGTCTGATTGATCCCTTTATTGTTATGTAATGTCCTTCTTAGTCTCTTATTACAGTTTTTGTTATAAAGTCTGCTTTGTATTGCTACCCCAGCTTTTTTTTTCAGATCTATTTGCATGAAATATCTTTTTTCTATCCGTACACTATCTATGTGTATCTTTAGACCTGAAGTGTGTCTTTGTAGGCACTACTTCAAAAAAACAAGAAAAATCTCAAATACACAATCTACCCTTATACTTAAAGGAACTAGAAAGAGAATAACAATAGGTATGAGTCTTTTTTCTTTTTTTTCATTCATCCAGCTATCTTATTTTTTTTATTGGAGCATTCAGTCCATTTACATTTAAATTGAGTATTGATAGGTATATAGTTATTGCCATTTTGTTAATTGTTTTCTGGCTGTTCTGTAGTTCTTGTCTGTTCTTTTCTTCTTTTGTTCTCTCCTCTTGTGATTTGACAACTTCTTTTAGTGTTATATTTATAGTACTTAGTTTTATGTTGAAAGTTTTTGTTTTGTGGTTAGCATGAAGTTCGTCTATAACAACTAATGAATACAGTTGTCTATTTAACTTGATGGCCCCTTAAGACTGTAATAATTCTAAAATTATTACATTTTTCTAACCCCCATCAATGTTATGCTTTTGATGTCATACTTTACATCTTTTTTTTTGTTTTTTTATTAATTAGTTTATTTTCTATTTATTAACTTTACAATATTGTATTAGTTTTGCCATACATTGACATGAATCCACCATGGGTGTACATATTTTCCCCTTCCAGAATCCCACTTCCACCTCCCTCCCCATCCCATCCCTCCGGGTCATCCCGGTGCACCAGCCCCGAGCACCCTGTATCATGCATTGAACGTGGACTGGTGATTTGTTTCACATATGATAATTTACATGCTTCCATGCCATTCTCCCACATCATCCCCACCTCGCCCTCTCCCATAGAGTCTATAATACTGTTCTATTTATCTGTGTCTCTTTTGGTGTCTCGCATACAGGGTTATCTTTACCGATTGACTAAATACCATATATATGTGTTAGTATACTGTATTGGTGTTTTTCTTGTGTATCACTTGACTAATTAGATATTGATGATTTTATTACTTTCTTAACCTTCATATTAGCTGTATCATTGTTGATCCACTACCTTTACTATATGTTTGCCTTTATCAGTGATATTTTCTTCCCCATAATTTTCTTGTTTCTGCTGTGTGCTGTGCTGCGCTCACTCACTCAGTCATGTCCAACTCTTTGTGACCCCTATGGGCTGTAGTCCGCTGAGTTCTTCTGTCCTTGGACTCTCCTAGGCAAGAATACAGAGTGGGTTGCCATTTCCTACTCCAAGGGATCTTCCCGACCCAGATCAAACCCACATCTCTTGCGTCTCTGCACTGTCAGGTGGCTTCTTTACCTCTGCACTAACTAGGAAGCCTTTCTTGTTTCTAACGTGTGCCCTTTTCTTTTCTATTTAATGAAGTCCCTTTAACATTTCTTGTATGACCAGTTTAATGGTGATGAACTCATTTAGCTTTTGCTTGTCTGGGAAACTCTGTATCCTTCTATTCTGAGTGATAACCTTGCAGATACAGCACTCTTGGATGTAAGTTTATTTTCCCTTTAAGTTCTTTGAATACAAAAACTTAACAGTCCCTACTGGCCTGTAAAGTGTTTTGCTAAAAAATCAGCTTATAGTCTTATGGGAGTTGCTTTGTAGTAACTGTTGTTTTTATTTTGCTGCTTTAAGATGATCTCTTCAACCTTTGACATTATAATTATAATGTGTCTTGGTGTGGATCTCTTGGGTTCATTTTGTTTGGGGCTTTCTGTGTTTCTTGAACTTGGATGTCTGTTTCCTTCACCAAGAGAAGTTTTCACCCATTATATTTTCAAATAGGTTTTCTGTTCCTTTCTCTGTCTTGTCTCCTTTGGTACCCCTGTAATGTAAATGTTAATATGATTGATGTTGCCCCAGAAGTTCCTTAAACTATCATTTTTAAATATTTTATTTTTTTCTTTGCTGTTTTGATTGGATGATTTCTATTACCTTGTCTTTCTGATTGCTGACCTGTTCTATTGCATCCCTTAATCCATTGTTGATTCCTTCTAGTGTATTTTTCACTTCAGTTATTGTATTTTTAAGTTCTGATTGATTCTTTTTTATATTTTCTGTTTCTCTGTCAAAGTTCTCAGTGAGTTCATCCATTCTCCTTCTCAGTGTAGTGAGCTTCTTTTTATTACTTGAAACTTTTTATCTGGTAAACTGCTTATCTCCATCTCATTTAATTTTTTTTTTCCTGAGGTTTTGTCTTGTTCTCTAGTTTAGAAAGTATTCTTTGTCTCCTTACTATGCCTGTCTCTCTGTGTTAGGAATATCAGCTACATCTCCCAGTCTTGAAAGCATGCCTTATGTAGAATGTGTCCTGTGTGGCCTGGTGGGGCGGTTCCCTAGACCCCCAGAGCTGGGTGCTCCAGGGGTGTCCCCTGTGTGGGCTGCATGAGTCCTCCTCTTGCTGTGGATACTCTAGTAGGTGTGGTTGGCCACCAGGCCAGCTAGCTGGGAGTCCTGGCAACAACTGCTACAGTTGTCTGGGGTTGGCCCCCAGCCTGACTGGCTGAGATGTTTGGCTGCAACTGCTATGAGTGTCATGATAGGCAGGGCTGGCCCCCTGGAGGGGGGGTTGCTTTGGAGGAGTTCTGATGCCAGGGAGGGCTGCCCACCAGGTGGGGCAGGGTGGGAACTGCTTTGGAGGAGGTCAGTTCTGGCCCAGGTGTGTAGGTTAGGTGAGGCTGGCCCTCAGGGGAAGCCCTGGGGCAGGATTCAAGGTGTGAGCTACTCTGATTCACAGTGACAGAAAATGGCACCCTCCAGCACTGGGCCAGCGAGATGGCAGGAAAGTAAAAGGGAAATGGTGCCTGCCAGTGCTTCCACTGCCAAAGAAAGTCCCACCAGATCCCTGCCCTTCCGGCACACACCCTGAAATTAGTCAATGAGTCTCTCTCTTGTATGACCTAGGTACTTTTCAAGCTCCTGCCTCTGCCCTGAAACTTGATGCAAGTCTGTGAGTGAACCCTTCAAGGGCAGTCTGGATTTCCCACAGCCCTTCAACCCTCCTGGACATAAGCCTTGTTGGTTTTTAAAGCCATGCTTTGTGGGGGCCTCTCAATGCAGGTCTCCTGGTCTGGGGAGCCTGAAGTGGGACTCAGACCCCTTGCTCTTCAGGGGAAAAACTCTGAGACTGTGATATCCTTCCTAGTTATGGGTCACTGCACTCAGGGTGTGGGTTCTGACTAGACTGTTTCTCTGCCCCTCCTCTTGATCTTGTTGTCTTTTCTTCATATGTTTAGTGGTAGGAAATCTGTTCTGTTAGTTTTTAGGGTATTCTCAGAGATAGTTGTTCTATATGTAGCTGTAGTTTGGGTATGTTGGAGAAAGAAGTTGAACTCAGGATCTTCCTATTTCCCATCTTGATCAGGACCCTCGGGCAGTTCTTATGAAATACTTCTGATCTCTTTGTCTCACTGATCTGTTTGGTAACACACCCTCTGCAGACTTCTTCCAGTTTCATTCAAGTGCAGTGGTATAGCCTCTCCCTCAAGATGGCCCCATGGCCCTTCACACGCCTCTCACCTTCTGCACACACCTACTTCCCAAGAAAACTCATGCTTGGAAGAATGAAAGAGTTGATGCTTTGTGGGACAAAACGTTAATGGATAAATGTTATTTCCTTTCTTTTCCTGGATTCACGTCTGAGAAGCATTTTGCAGTGCTCTTCATCCATTTGCTAACACATCTTGTACTGACTCCATCTTTCTTTTTTAAAGAATTTTTTGTATCTTTAATTTTGGTTGTGCTGGGTCATTGTTGCTGCACACGGGCTTTCTCTAGTTGCGGTGAGTGGAGGCTACTCTTCATTGTGGTGCCCAGGCTTCTCCTTGTGGTGACTTCTCTTGTGGCAGAAAACACGCTCTAGATGCGAGGGCTTCAGGAGTTGCAACACTCAGGCTCAGTCATTGTGCCATGTGGGCGCTAGGCCACATGGGTTTCGGTAATTGTGGCGCACTGGCTCAGTAGTTGTGGCTCATGGGCCCTAGAGCATGTAGGCTCTAGTAGTTATGCCATGCAGGCTCAGTAGTTAGTTGTGGTGCATGGGCTTTAGATGCTTCATGGCATGTAGAATCTCCCCAAACCAGGGATCAAACCTGTGTCTCCTGCACTGCCAGGTGGATTCTTATCCACTGTACCAGCAGGGAAGTCCCTGACTCTCCATCTTTCCCCATACTGTGCCCCTGACCTCTCCCATAGTAGGCAGTCTCACAATGGCCCCCAATGTACTACCTCATTGTATTCATACCCTTGGGTAATCTTCTCTCCTTGACTGTAGGCTGGACCTAGTGATTCTTCTCAAAACAGAATATAATGACAGTGGTAGGATGTCACTTCTGAAATTAGGCTATAAAAACACCCTGACTTCTACCTCATTTACCCTGTCTTGCTCGCTTTCTCGCTTTCTCTCTGCCTCTTGGAACTTAGCTTTTGGGGAAGACCGCCTGCCGTGTCGTGAGCCCTGTGTAGAGGCCCATATGGCAGAGAACAGATGTCATCAGCCAATAATCAGTGAGGATGTAAAGGCTGCCAACATCCACCTGAGTGAGTCCAGCCTTAAGGTGACCACAACCCCAGCAGATGACTTGTTTGCAGCCTCTTGAGAGACCCTGAGTGAGAGGCAGGCAAGTAAGCTGCTCCTGGATTTCTGACACACAGAAACCGTGAGATAATAAATGCACTGTTTTGAATAGCTATATTCTGGGGTATGCACTTGTAACACAACAACAGATGACGAATGCATCCTACATCCTACATCACCCTTATCCCTCACTCCTGTTCCCTAGATCACACTCTACAATAAAGTGCTCACATATAGGATTTGGTCTCATGCTGTGCTTCCTGAGGAACCTTGGCTAAGACATATCTTCATGTTCTTTGGTGTTTATTTGTTCATTAGCTTATTCTTTACATTCCATGGAAACTTATTTATTTACCCTAGTATAAGGTAAATCCTTTTGATTTGCTCACTGTTCTCTTTTCTTAGCTCAGGGTAGTTTTCCTCAGGACAGTGGTGTTTTTGGCTGTTGTTTCTGTAACAAGTGTTCTCATTTTTCCCTTGGGAAAGCTCATAAGTTTTTGCCATGCATCTCTCTTCCCTGCCTGTTATCTTCTTTCACTCTCTTTGTTTCATTTTTCCTTTGCGTTCTGACATATATTTTCATGTTGGTTTTTCACATTTCTGATTCAGTTTTCAGCTAAGTTACTTTCACTACCAGCTTCAAATGATAGTGGTTTATATAATTGATAAAGATACATTTTATGAAAAAACCTTAGATATTTCTAATAAAGTTCTATACTGCCGTTTGCTTGGTTGATGATATTTTTGAGATATAGAAGATTATGGTAAAAGCCTAGAGTCCTGGGGAGCTTAGGAGAGGAGCAAATCAGTGCAGGACCAGGTTGCAATGACTTGAGGACAATGTAGAGAGAGTGATTGGGTTGCTATTGTTGTTGTTCAGTCACTAAGTCCTGTCTGACTCTTTGCTACCCCATGGATTACAGCACACTAGACTTTCTTGTCCTTATTATCTCCTGGAGTTTGCTCAAACTCATGTCCATTGAGTCGATGATGCCATTCAACCATCTCATTCTCTGTCACCCACTTCTCCTCCTGCCCTCAATCTTTCCCAGTATCAGAATCTTTTCCATGAGTCAGCTTTGTATTAGGTGGCCAAAGTACTGTAGCTTCAGCTTTAGCTTCAGCCTTTGTCCTTCCAATGAATATTCAAGGTTGATTTCCTTTAGGATTGACTGGTTTGATCTCCTTGCTGTCCAACACCACAGTTCAAAAGCATCAATTCTTCTGCGCTCAGCCTTCTTTATAGTCCAGCTCTCACATCTGTACATGATTACTGGAAAAACCATAGCTTTGACTATACGGCCCTTAGCTTGCTTTAAGAATAAGCACAACTATATTATGACTAGCCTGCATCTCCCATGAGATTTCACTGTGAGAAGTACAAGCTGCACAATATCATCCTTTTATATGTTCCCCTAAGACTGCAGGTAGCCTTTCTGTGATTTCTTATCTCCTTCAAAGCTACCCTTGATATGCATTTGAATTAGGTTTCATTTATGTCAGAATATTTAGGGTGTGGTCACACTACTGTGGTTTATTCCAGGTTCCACCCTCTCCTAGAAATGGCCTTGGCAGTAAGCAAGGAGTGTCTTTATTTCACAGCTGAGAAAAACTGGTTCATAGAGAAGTTAAATAATTTATCCAAGATCAGAAATTGAAGGGAATGGCAGAGAATTTTACAACACTCTCCAGTATGTAGAAATTATTTATCTTCTCAATTACACTGTTTTGAAATTAAGTATATTTAAAAGTTGTTTTTTTTTAAATGGGGATGAATTTTGGTGGTCCTCAAAATTTGTCTTCAGTGTATCTAGTTTTCTATTTCTGGGGTTTTTTCCACCTTCTGTCTTTTTCTCATTTATGTTAATCTGTAATGTTTCAACAAATGATCCCTTATCAAAATCTGATCTCAGTAGAAGAGGTGAATCTCTACCCTCATATAAGAGAACTATTTATTAGTGTTTATGGTACTACTTGGGCTTCCCTGGTGGCCCAGATGGTAATAAATCTGCCTGCAATGCAGGAGACCTGGGTTTGATCTCTGGCTTGGGAAGATTCCCTGGAGAAGGAAATGGCAACCCACTCCAGTATTCTTGCCTAGAGAATGCTATTGACTGAGGAGCTTGGAGGGCTATGGTCCATGGGGTCGCAAAGAGTCGGACACAACTGAGTGACAAACACACACACACACACACACACACACACACACAGAGTACTACTTCTCCCTAAGCATTACAAATAAGTGAATCTCTAATTGTGGAATTTGGAAATTACAAAAGCTGGGAAAGAGAGTTGGAGCGCTGAAGAGTGAGGAAAGGAATTTAGAAAGTTCCTTTTCTTGATTCTTAGAGCTCACCATGGAAGTCCCACTTGCTTTTCCTATTGTTGGTGTATGCCTTCCAGTGACTGTCAGGATGCCCCAAGCAGACTGCATCAAGAATATTTATCCTATTTGTTCAGGCTTACATACTAAAAAAAAAAAAAAATAGACTCTATTTTTAGATCAGTTTTAGATTCACAACAGAAATGAAGAGAACATGCATATATTGTTTGCAAGTATCCCCTAACTGTCCTCCACTCCAGCCTGCCCACTATCAACATCCTGCATCAGGGTGGGACATTTACTCCAACTGATGAACCTACACTGACTTATCATCATCACCTGAAGTTCATAGTTTACATTAGGGTTCACTCTTGGTGTCATACATTCTATACATCTGGGCAAATATAAAAGGACATTATAGCTTCATACAAAATAGTTATCCTATCCTAAAATCCTCTGTGTTCTACCTGTTCATCTCTTCCTCCCCCAACCCCTGAAAATCACTGATTTTTTTTCATATGGACCATTTTAAAGTCTTTATTGAATTTGTTCCAATATTGTTTGTTTTTTAATGTTTTGGTTTTTTGGCCATGAGCCAAGTGGGATGTTAGTTCCCCAATCAGGGTTCAGACCTGCACTCCTGCATTGGAAGGCAAAGTCTTAACCACTGGGGAAGTCCCTATCACTGATCTTTCTACTGTTCCCATAGTTTTGCTGTCTAGAATGTAATATAGTTGGAAATATACAGCATGCAACCTTTCAGACTGGCTTCCCTCACTTGGTAGTAACACGGTTCTTCCATGTCTTTTCATGCTTGATAGCCCATTTCTTTTTAGTGATGAATAATATTCCATTTTCAGAATGTGTCAGTTTTTATGTCTGGTTTACCTAATGAAGGATATCTGGTTGCTTCCAAGTTTTGGCAGTTGTGAATAAAGCTGCTGTAAACATCCAGGTGCAGGTTTTTATGTGAAGTAAGTTTTAAATGGAGTGTGATTGTTGGATTGTATGGTAAGAGTATGTTTATAAGAAACTACCAACCTGTCTTCCAAAGTGGCTTTACCATTTTGTATTCCCACCAGCAGTGAATAAGAGTTCCAGTTGCTCCAAACTCTGGTCAGCTTTTGGTATTGTCAGTATTTTGGATTTTGGCCATTCTAATAAATGTATAGTAGTACCTCGTCGCTTTACCTTGTAATTCCATGGTTACATATGATGTGGAGCATCTTTTCAAATGCTTATTAGTCATCTGTGTATCTTCTTTGGTGGAATATATGTTTAGGACTTTTGCCTATTTTTAAATGTGGTGTACATTTTCTTACTGTGAAGTTTTAACGAGTTCTTTGTATATTTAGAATAACAAGTCTTTATCAGCTAAGTCTTTTGCAAACATTTTCTCCCATACTGTGGCTTGTGTTTTCATTCTCTTGAGACTCACATTTCTATATATAAAAAATAGTTCTTTTTCACGTTCATTTACTTCCTGGTTCCTGAGAAGCAGCCAAAAAAGCAGAGGTGAAATGAAAAGGACATTGTGTTCTGGTACCCGTGGGGTATGGAGACACTAAAATGTACAGTCTATTTCTTGTACCTTTTCAGCTACTAAATTATATGCATCTCATCACTAGCAGCTTATATAGAAGGGCCAAGGAATGCGGTGTGTGGTCTCTGGGACCAAAGTTACTCCCAGGGATTTCTGCTATATTCTTTGGAATTTTAGGACTTTGTTGTTTTGGAACTTTCAGATTACAAATCTGTGTTTCTGTGCCATACTGACTGCAGGATCAGCCCTGTCTCACAGACCTAGTTATCAATAAAATGAATTAATTCCTCCAGTGTGTATTCACATCATTGTGGTTTTAATATCAAATACTTTTTATGTACCATTTGAAAATCTTCTTTTGTGAAACAAATATTTTGTACATTTAAAAATGAGTTTTCATATTATTGAGTTAGAGGAGTTTATTATGTATTCTTATATAAGTCCTATGTCAGATATATATATATATATATATATATATGCACACACATAGATAGATACATAGATAGATATAAAACAACTATTTCTCCTTTTATCTTTACATTTGCTTAATAGTATCTTTGGTAAGCAAAAGGTTTTAATTTTAATAAAGTTCAATTTATCAATTTTTTCCTCTTATGAATTAGTGCCACAGGACTGAAAAAGGTCAGTTTTCATTCCAGTTCTAAAGAAAGGCAATGGCAAAGAATGTTCAAACTACCACACAATTGCACTCATTTGACACGCTAGCAAAGTAATGCTCAGAATTCTTCAAGCTAGGCTCCACAGTACGTGAACCAAGAACTTCCAGTGTTCAAGCTGGATTTAGAAAAGGCAGAGAAATCAGAGATCAAATTGTCAACATCTGTTGGATCATAGAAAAAGCAAGAGAATTCCAGAAAAACATCTACTTCTGCTTCATTGACTATGCTAAAGCCTTTGATTATGTGGATCACAACAAACTGTGGAACATTCTGAAAGAGATGGGAATACCAGACCACCTGAGCTGCCTCCTGAGAAACCTGTATGCATGTCAAGAAGCAACAGTTAGAACTGGACATGGAACAACAGACTGGTTCCAAATTGGGAAAGGAGTATAATAAGGCTGTATGTTGTCACCCTGCTCGTTTAACTTATATGCAGAGTACATCGTACTAAATGCCAGCCTGGATGAAGCACAAGCTGGAATCAAGATTGCCAGGAGAAACATCAATAACCTTACATATGCAGATGACACCACCCTTATGGCAGAAAGCAAAGAGGGACTAAAGAGCTTCTTGATGAAGGTGAAAGAGGAGAATGAAAAGCTGGCTTAAAACTCAACATTCAAAAAATGAAGATCATGGTATCTGGTTCCATAACTTCATGGCAAATAGATGGGGAAACAATGGAAACAGTGACAGACTATTTTCTTGGACTCCAAAATCACTGCAGATGGTGACTGCAGCCATGAAAGTAAAATATGCTTGCTCCTTGGAAGAAAAACTGTGACCAATCTAGTCAGCATATTAAAAAGCAGAGACATTAATTTGTGGTCAAATGTCTGTCTAGTCAGAGCTATGGTTTTTCCAGTAGTCATGTATGGATGTGAGAGTTGGACCATAAAGAAGGCTGAGCGCTGAAGAATTGGTGCTTTTGAACTGTGGTGTTGGAGAAGATTCTTGAGAGTCCCTTGGTCTGCAAGGAGATCCAACCAGTCAACTGTAAAGGAAATCAACCCTGAATATTCATTGGAAGGACTGATGCTGAAGCTGTTCCAATACTTTGGCCACCTGATACGAAGGGCTCACTCATTAGAAAAGAACCCGATGCTGGAAAAGACTGAGGGCAGGCGGAGAAGGGGACAACAGAGGACAAGATGGCTGGATGGCATCACCGACTCTATGGACATGAGTTTGATCAAGCTCCCAGAGTTGGTGATGGACAGGGAAGCCTGTTGTGCTATAGTCCACGGTGTTCACAGAGTCATATGTGACTGAGCAACTGAACTGAACTGATGATTAGTGCTTTGTTTTTCCTATCTAAACAATCTCAGCCACCCCAAAGTTCAGAAAGATATTATCCTACATTCTAATCTAAAAATTTTAAGTTTTTATTTTTCACGTAAGTCTTTTCTGAGTTAAGTTTTTCGTATGGTGTTAGATTAAGGTCAAGGCTCATTTCTATCCACGTGACTATCAGTTTTCTATTATCATTTATTGACGAGACTATCCTTTCTTTGTTAACTTACCTTGGCACTCGTATAAAAATCAATGGCTCAGGTACATGTGCTTCTACTCCTGGACTCTCTTGTTTATTCCATTGATCTGTGGAATATCCTTTTACCAGTACCACACTGTCTTGATCACTCTTTTGATTACTTAGTAATAGTGTAAGACCTGTAACTTTGAGACTTATGTTTCACAATTGTTTGGGGGAAATTCTGGTTCACCCAAGATTGCATAACCATATCCTTCTTAGCTCATTCTCCTTACAAATAAAAATCTCTGGACAAAACACAATTTTGAGCAGAGGAAGTCTCTGAAAGGCGGAAAAAGAGCATGTGCTGCCCAGAGATTTCAGGACTTTAGGAAGAACAGATGATAAGTTTCTGAGTTTTCCTATAACCTCTCATATATCTTGAATAGGGAGCTGAAGGAACCTCCAACCCAGAACCGCCAACAGGCACAGACAAAAAGCTTCCCCAAATCCCAAATAACAAATAACTCTTCCTCCTTGTCAAAGAATGGGAAAAAAGGGTGGCCTAACAATAAAAACATTTTGGGCCATATCTTCCCTACTCCATCCAAACACTAATGGAAAAACCACAGCACCTTCTCCATCCCCTCAAAAATATAGACAGTGTGCTCCAATCCCCCAGTCTGTTAGCAAGGCTGAGTAGGAAGGTGATCTTCCAATCCCTGCTCTGATTTTCACATCAGGGTAATGTCTGTAGAGTCCGGTGAGCTGAGCCCATGCGCACTGAGCAGCAAAGGAATTAAGGAGACAGCGCAGGGCAGTGCTAGTAACCACTAGGTTGAAAGAAGAGAGATGAATCCACAATTATGGTTGGGGACTTGAATACCCTATTTTTAGCAATTGATAGAATTACTAAACCTAAAACTGCTCCAGCTATTCTAGGTCCTTTGTCCTTCCCCTATACATTTTGAATCAGTCTTTCAATCTGCATAAAAGCCTACTGGGATTTTAGTTGGAATTATATTTATCTATAGGTTACAGATATATAGATCAGCTTAGGAAGAACTAACTTCTTAATATTGAGTCTTTTAATCTGTAAACTGTTATATCTCTCCATTTATGTAGGTCTTTAAATTGTTTTTGCAGCATTTTATAAGTTAGTATATAGGTCTTGCACACATTAAGTTTATTCTCTATTTTTGATTGTACATTAAATGAAAATATCTTTTTAAAATGAGAATGTCTTTATCGAGCCTTCAAGATATTTTTTTCTGGATATAGAATTTGGGGCTAATATTTTGTTTGTTTCACCTCTCTAAAGGTATTATTCCATATTTTTCTTTCCTCCATAGTTTCTGGTGAGAAGTTCACATTGATCTTTGTCATTGTTCCCTTGTATGTAGTGTGTCATTTCATTGCACCCTTTCAGGATTTTCTGTTTCTCTTTGATTTCCAGCAGTATCAGCATAGTTTTCTTCATGTTTATTCTTCTTGGGGTTTGCTGAACATCTTCGATATGTATATATGGTTTTTCCCCAAATAGGAAAATCTTAGGTCACTATTATTCAGAAATTTTTATGCTGTCTACTCTCTTCCCTCTCTCCTTCTATAATGTCAAATACACACGTGTTAAACCCTGATGTATTCCCATAAGTCCTTGAGATGCTGTTAATTTTTTTTTCCTGTGTTCTTTTATCCCTGTATTTTCCATATTGGATGATTTCTATTGATTGATGCTCAAGTTCACTGACTTTTATCATCTCAATTCTACTGTTAAGCTCATCCAGTATATTTTTAATGTCAGATATTCTATTTATCAATTCTAGAATTTCTCTTTTTTTATAATTTGTTTGCCTGCCTTTTCATTCATTATGGGCATATTTTCCTTTACTTCATGGATAGGGATTATAATACCTACCTTAAAAATGTTTGTCTGCTAATTCCAACATCTGAATCATTTGAGGGTTTGTCTCCATTGATTGTCTTTTCTCTTGGGAATTACTTGCATTTTTCTTTTTCTTTGTATGTTTACTATTTTAGATTGTATCCTAGATATTGTGAATTTCAAGTTATGAAGACTTTGATTTTGTCATATTTCTCCAAGGAGAGCAGTGGTTTTGTTTTCTTAGGAGGCAATTAACTTATTGGACTCAAACTATGATCTCAGTCTTTTTGGCAATAGTTCAAATTACAGTTCACTTCTTATATCCTTAACTGGACTTGCTGCAGTCTGCCCACCTATACACGTTTAAGGGTGAAGCAGGTATTGGGGATGGATATGTGCACAGAATTGTGGCTCCCCCTCTCATGTGTTCTCCTTTTTGGGTTTACACTCTCACTTTCCAGCAGCTGTGTTGCCTCAAGCTTTGCACTCTATTTCTTTGGTCCTAAAGTCTGTAGATTGTCTCTCAAGTGGTAGGCATCCTACGCAATGCTGGTCGCAGCCTCTCATCTGACTTAATGCCGCAAAAAAATGGGATATGCCTTCAGTGCCATATTCTTTCTTTAGATGTCACCTCTCCTCCATAATCTGATTCCTTTTGTGCACACTCCAGTATTTTAGGTAATTTTATTGTTGTTGTTTTGTTTTTATATATTTTTCCAGGATTTATCATTATTATCTGTGGAAGAGTCAGTCCAGTAGGAGCTTATTCTGTCAAACTAATCATAGTATTTCAAAATTTTAAATCATAGTATTTATGATTTTTAAATCATAGAATTTAAAATTTTTTAAAAATCCATTCAACATAATTTTTAATGCTAGCAAATAGAATTATAATGGGTTTTTATAAAGTTGTGTGCTGAATCCTTGCTGAATTTATAGTTTCAGTCACTTTTTAGTAGATTCTTAGTGTGTTCTGTAGATTCTTGGTGTGATATCAACCATCATTCTAAATTTGGAACATCCCATCATACTGTTCCTTAACCTTTTAATGTCTGTAGAATTTTTAATAATATCCTTTTTAAAATTCCTGATAATGGTAATTTGTGTCTTCTCTCGCTTTATCTTGAAGAGTGCTGAACTTACACTATCTATAACGGGCTTTTAAGAGTGTTGAAAATACTGGATTGCAGTCAGGGAGAGGGCTAGGCAGTTCTGAGTGGCCAAGGGCAATGTTCAGTTAGGGACCCAGCTGTGAGCTGTTAGCAGTTAATGTTCCCAGCAACTGAGGGATGGGTGCTTTGGTCCAGAAGAAGAGATCTTGGCAGAGAACAGCATTATCCACTTTGGAAGAGAAAACACATTTCAAGTGTGAGATAAGTTTGAGCAAAAGTAGGGTGTTAAATAGTAAGAGATGTGCAGAGACAGTATGAAATTGGGCTTGATGAGGGCCAAGAGGCAGAGAGGTAAATGTGGAAAGGGCCCCAAATAATGCCCAGCTACTTGAGTTCCCTGGGCCCCTAAGGGCCAAGGAAATTAGTAATGTCTGTTGCTAGAAACCATGATATGTATGCCCAACCAATGATAACAACTTGAGTTTCTTTTTTGTTTTTAATCTTTGCCATCTAAAAATTTATTTATTTATTTATTTATTTGTTTGGCTTTGCCGGGTCTTAGTGGTGGCATGAAGGATCTTTGATTGTGGCATGTGGGATCTAGTTCCCAGGGATCAGACCTGGGACCCTGTATTGGGAGCTTGGAGTCTTAGACACTGGACCACCAGGGAAGTCCCTAAACTACTTTCTAATACTTATGGTTATCTTGTGCTGATGGGCACCTAGGCTAATGGAAATGGATACATATTTGTACTTACTACAGAATAAAACCTTTCAAAGCATAGGTCTTTAAAATTAATAAAGGAAGCCTTTGGTGGTAAAAAGTTGGAGGTCTGGCCTGGAGCATCAGGTGAAGGCATTTCAGTTTAAAGTCAGCAGCAAGAATATACTTCTAGGTTTCTGGCCAAGAGAGTAATTCTGATGTACTCTCAAACCTTAAGTAAATGTAAATTTGTTATTGCATAGTATAGATATGTTTTAAACAAAGAATTCTCTTCTCTTAAAACACATTGGTAAGGCTTTCTTTATTGATATCATTTGAGTATCCCACATGCAATTATAATATTTATCATTCTCATGATAAATAATTTTCATTCACAGATCATCCAGGAGTGAGTGTGATACATGGATGTAGTTTCTTAATGTTTTCTCCCCAGTTGCCAATCGCTCTTCCAAATGGAGATGTGTAGATCTTTTTTATCCTGATGCTGCTTGGAGCAGAGTCCATTTCTGGTGTCCCACCTTTCCTCCTTAATTACTCAAAATTATTACCCTGCTTGCCTTCAGAATCTCTTCCTAAGACTATATCTGAAACTAAAAGAACAAATGCTGGTTAACAAGAGAGGGCTGTTGGTTCCAGATTGATTTGCAGGTTTATTAGCAATCAAAACTCTAAACTCGAGGAAAATGCAAATTTTAATTAGCTAGTAAATGTAATTTCTTACAGATGCTCACAAATCTAAACCCCAGATCTCTCCAAAGCAACCCCCTGCATCTCCTTTGCCTCCTGGCTACTCACCTGGGTTTAGCTGTCTTCAGAATTGCCACATAAAATAAGAATCAAACTCTCTATCTTTTCCCTTCTGTGTTCACAATTTCTCGCCACCTCCATTCCTCAATTTTGTTCACCACCCCCATCCAACCAGCTTCAATTCTCAGAGTCATCTGGCTTCCCCTCTCCATTGCTTTTCACATCCAATCATTCAGCCAGCTGTGATGGGTCTACCAAGAAATCACAGTCATTTTTCTATTCTGTTTCATGTGTGTTCTCACATCCTTGGAGCATACCCTTATCACCAAGACCAGGAGACTACATTAGCCTCCTGACCCCCTTTCTTAAAGATTTCTGTTCTTTAGTCTTTCCAGCATGGTGACAAAACATTAATTTTCTAGATCATGTCACTCCCATGCTCTAAGTTCTTTAATGAGATGTATTTCTCTATAGTCCTCAATCTTCTGACCCCAACCAACCTTCTGATCCTGTCTCTTTCTCTCCTTCCCTTTTATGCTGCCCACCTAGTTTTGTCCACTTTCTAAACATGTTAATTTCCCTATTTTGTCTTTGGTCTTCCCTTGTATAAGTCTCCACTCTCATAGGAGAGGTGGGCTCCACTGCTCATCTGTAAAAGACTTCTAATTTTCAACTGTTGGCTAACCTCCTCTTTTCTCCATGGCCTCTCTGGCTCCACTTTGTCTCTCCTCTGAACATTTAGAATCCTGATTCTTTTTGTCTTGTTTTTGTTGTTCAGTTGCTAAGTTGTGTCTGACTCTCTGCAACCCCATGGACTTCAGCACTCCAAGCATCCCTGTCCTTCACTATCTCCTGGAGTTTGCTTAAGCTCATGTCCATTGAGTCAATGATGCCATCCAACCATCTCACTCTCTGTCACCCACTTCTCCTCCTGCTCTCAATCTTTTCCCAGCATCAGGGTCTTTTCCAGTGAGTTGGCTCTTTGCATTAAGTGGCCAAAGTATTGGAGCTTAAGCTTCAGCATCAGTCCTTCCAATAAATATTCAGGATTGATTTCCTTTATGACTGACTGGTTTTGATCTCCTTGCTGTCCAACGGACTCTCAAGAGTCTTCTCCAGCACCACAATTTGAAAGCATCTATTCTTTGGCTCTTAGCCTTCTTTATGGTCCAACTCTCACATCCATACATGACTACTGGAAAAGCCATAGCTTTGACTGGACGGACCTTTGTTGGCAAAGTAATGTCTCTGCTTTTTAATATGCTGTCTAGGTTGGTCATAGCTTTTCTTCCAAGGAGCAAGCTTATTTTAATTTTGTGGCTGCAGTCACCATCTGCAGTGGTTTTGGAGTCCAAGAAAATAAACTCTGCCACTCTTTCCATTGTTTCCCCATCTATTTGCATGAAGTGATGGGACTAGATGTTATGATCTTTGTTTTTTAAATGTTAAGTTTTAAGCCAGCTTGTCCACTCTCCTCTTTCTCCTTCATCAAGAGGCTCTTAGTTCCTCTTTGCTTTCTGCCGTTAGGGTGGTATCATCTGCAAATCTGAGGTTATTGACATTTGTCCTGGAAATCTTTATTCCAGCTTGTGATTCATCCAGCCCAACATTTCACATGATGTACTCTGCATATAAGTTAAATAAGCAAGGTGACAATATATAGCCTTAATGTACTCCTTTCCCAATTTTGAACCAGTCCATCATTCCATGTCTACTTCCAGTTCTAACTGTTGCCTCTTGACCTGCAAACAGGTTTCTCAGGAGGCAGGTAATGTGATATAGTATTCCCATATCTTTCAGAATGTGCTACAGTTTGTTGTGATCCACACAATCAAAGGCTTTAGTGTAGTCAATGAAGCAGAAGTAGATGTTTCTCTGGAATTTATCTACTTAATATTTAAGTATATATTACTTATTTTGTTAGTTCTACTTTCTTAGTGAAGAGGGTTAAAAATGTTATGTTAGACATAACCATGATCCTGTGTCGGCCTTCGACTGAAGGTGAATCACAGGCTGATCCTTCTCTTTTGTGGAACACACAGGAGAAGCTGAAAAAGGGGAAAACTCCCTCTGCACAAGGTCTGTGGGTTGGGAGGGTAGGCTGCAGAATCCTGGGAGAGAGGGCTGGGGAGGAGAGGAAGAGAACCAGGGTGAGGTTGGGTAGAGTAGTTGATTTGAGAGATTTGGTAAGAGTGAAATAGTTTGAGGGAGGATTTTGGCAATACAGAAATGAGTCTTGTTGTGTGTAGCATAGAACAAAATTCCCTTTACACCTCCTCAAGAGACCTTCAATAAAGACTTACAGTACTTTTACTGAAGATTGATGTTTTCTCATGAAGTCAGATTCTACTTCATTTTTTGTGTGCTATGGACTGAATATGTCCTCCTCAAATTCATATATTGAAGCTCTAGTCCTTATTGTGTTTATTTAGAAATGGGATCCTTGGGAGGTTCTTAGGATTAGATGAAGTCATGAGGGTAGGGCACCCATGTTGGGATTAGTAGCTCTATAAGAAGAGGGAGAGGGAGAGATTGCTCACTCCCTGCCACACGAGGGCTCAGAGAGAAGACTGTCTACAAACCAGGAAGGTGGCCCTTACTAGGAACTAAATCAGCCAGCACTCTGATCCTGGACTTCTGGCCACCAAAACTGTGAGAAACACAACTGTCTGTTGTGTAAGCCACCCAGTCTGTGGTATTTTGCTACAACAACATGAACCGACTAATACAATGTGACACCGTGTTGTGATATGCTTTCAGGTGAGGACCAGAAGGGCTAACTCTGTGCACACACACACACACACACTCTTATCTAGTCTGTAAATTCTTTTGGAACATTATCTTTGACTTCTTCGTATCTCATACAATGCAGTACAGTAGTGTAAATATAAGAATCCCCTTGCTATCCTGGCTGTTTGTCTTTGGCAATCCTGGACCTCTGTGCCCCTCTTCACTCAGTTCCAATAGATCTGAGATCTGTCATGGTCTCCAGACGCCTCTCCCAGTGAGGTGTGTGGGTCCCAGTGACCATGCAAGGAGACACATTAGGGTTTGGGAAGAAAAGATAATGACACATGCACACACTCACACAAAATCACCCTTTAGGATTTTAGTTTTTTGTATGTTTTATAATGTACATGCCAAGTAGAATAAGCATATAGTGGAAGCTTCTTGGTAATTACAGTATTAGAATTAAAATCTCCTTTGAGAGAATGTAGATAAGGATTCCCAAAGAAGAATTTGCTTCAGGGACCTGGTCACTTTAGAAATACAGATTCCGAGGGCCTGTCTCAGTCCTACCACCTCAGCCTGGAGCGTGTTAGGGGCAGGAACGTGAAATTTAATTAACTCCCTAGTTCATCCCAAAGTAACCCCCTCATGGTTCTGTTTCTCACTGAAATCTAACCCCTCCTTTTCTTGAAGAGGAAAGTGACTCTTGAAGGAATAAAGTGACTTGCTAAGGACACAGCAGATTTGTAGCAAAGTCCAGACCTATGTCTTCTGTCTTCCAACCCTGTGCTTGTTCCATCTCACATAAAACATGGTTGAATTTCAAGCTCCAGGCATAGCTTCCTAGCATTTCCCAGACTCTCTCTTCTCCCATTATATCACTCTGGATGCTTCCCAGGGGTTTATTATCTGTGGAAAGATATCCAGAATGATGTCATTAATATCATTGCTAGCAGAGTCATGCAGAAACCAAGAAAGTTCAAGCTGCAGCATGTTATGTTGCACAAATGACTTGATTTGCAGATGAAACTCACAGGGGGCAAAATTTTAAAACCACTAAGTCATGTTGCTTGTGATAGCAATGCAAAAACATGTGAGCTTTTGAAGATATAAGAAACACAAGAGGAGGGCCCCTCGCAAACCTCATAGGTGGAGTCAATGCATAGTAGCCCTGGCAATTACAGTAGAGAATTAAGAAGAAGGAATTAAGAGAATTAAGAAGAAGAAGGAACAGCTTTAGAGAGTTTGCCAATAGATTTGTTATCTCTTTCTGTGGAACAAATTACCTCAAAATTTAGTGACTTTTAACACCACACATTTATTATCTCATAGTTTCTGTGGGTCACCAGTTGGGCACTGCTTAGCTAAGTGCCTCAGGCTCAGTGTCTCTCACAGCTGCTATCAAGGTGTTGGCTGGGGTTGCAGTCTCAGCTGAAGACTTCCAAGCTCACTCAAGTGGGTGTTAGCAGAATTTAGTTCATCCAGGACTGTTGGACTGAGGGCCTTAGGTCCTTAATGGCTGTTGGCCTGAGACCTCCCTCGGGTCCTTGCCATGGGGCCTCTCACAGGGCAGCTCAGAACATGGTGGCTGGCTTCCAGCAGTCTGAGCAAGCAGGAGAGCCAGAAAGGGCAAACAAGATAGAATTCAGGGTCTTTTTGTAGTTTAATATTGGAAATGATGTCCCTCCCATCAGCCCCACCATTCACCAGGTCCAGCCCACACTCGAGGGGAGGGGATTACACAGGGGTGTGAGTACCAGGAGGTGGGGCTCATTTGGGGCCATCTTGGAGGCTGCTGACCATGCCTGTGGGAGGACTAGGTGGAGATACCCAGCAGGAACACGGACATCTGAGTTGGAAGCTCTAGGGAGATATCTGGGCTGCAGATATAGATCTGGGAGTTAGAATCATTTTATGAGCAGGAGGTGAAATCATGGGAATAGATAAAGCCAGCCAAGAAGAACATTTTTTAAAAGGTATTCACTAATTAGTACTGTCTACAAATTGTTAACTTCTTAGAGAAACTTCAGACTGAGAGTAAAAACAAAAATGTGTAGAAAAAGATAAATGTCACCAACCAAAGCTACTTGTCACTCCTAATGTGATTAAAACTTTCAGATTAGGCCATAAAAATCTGGGTTAGGGCATGTGGCTTTTCCTGTTATGATTAGAATATTATTAAGATTCTGAGAAAAAACTCATTCCCCCCCAAAATTCCATAAAACAGGTGACTAATTGAAAACTGGAAGGTCTCCTGATGAAGAAAAATAGTCCAGTTTTTTTTCCATCAGTTTTAAGCTACAAATCTCATGGATCTCAGTTTCCAAGTTTGGGGTAGTGAATATTATAAATATTCATATAATATGATTAATGGTAGTAATTTACAGGCTGACTCCCACAGGCCCACGATACACCTCCCCTTGGTAAACACCCAGCCCAGGGCGTGTCACAGAAGCCTTGGAGAGCTGAAAGTATGTCACAGTGAAGGATGAGGAAACACCTCCTATGTCCCCTTTGGCCCATGATCTTTCCTCCCTCTGTGCCTTTGCCTCATGCTCGTTGCTTCCTTCTGGAATGTTCTACCCAGACAGTTCTATGCAGCCAAATCCTACCCTCCCTTCAAGGCTCTGCTCAGATTCCATCTCTTCCACTAAGGCTTCCTGACTGGACCACCCCACCCCACCTCCCTCCTCTCTGGACTCCTGCTTTGGTGCCACTCATATTTGAAGACTAATGGCTGGGGCCACTTTCTCTGCTTGCTTTTATCTTATTCATCAGGCATTGGCAAACTATGGCTTGTGCGGCAAATATGTCCCCAGTGTCTGTTTTTATATGATTTGCACTTGCAGAGTTGTTATTGCATTTTTAAACTGTTGAGAAAGCTTGAAGAAGAGTATTTTTATTTCATGAGAGAATGATATGAAATTCAACTTCAAAGTCCATAAAGTTTTATTTTGGTTAATAAAATGCTTGCAGAAATTTGCTTTCTTTTGCCTCTCGGCCCACAAAAGCCTAAAATATTTAGTGTCTGTCACTTTGTAGGAAGTTCGCTGACCCCTGCTACAGGCACTCAATTCCTCCCTCCTGAGAGAGGGTGTAGCCCTTCGGGGAGGACACAGTTCTGACACTTTCTGGTGGCTTCTGCAGAGTCTATCACGGTCTGGAGCACAGAGCTGGTGTTTAGTAAATACTGTTGAATGGAGCTGAGAGGGAATGTGGTTTTAATTTGAGATGGATACAATGTTATGTCCTTTCTTGCTGTCCAGGCCTTTTCTTTATTCCCCTCTGCTGTTGGGCTGGCATCTGTTATGTCTGGTAGAAAAAATGACAGGGAATACCAGGGTGGGTCACAGAACTCATGGAAAACACAAACGAAATGAAGTCTGGGAACCAGAGGTTTTGTTTTGGGTGGAGAGGAACTGTTTGCTTTGGGGGATTGAGGTAATGAAAGTTATTTCAACAACATAATTTAACAGTTGTACATGCTTTCTGCCAGAAGTATAGCTGGGCAAACCTCACCCAGGGACCCCATCTGCAAAATGAAAAGGGTAAACGCTGAGTGTTCAGCAGAGCACAAAACTATAATACACACCTTGGTTCTACTATGTTAAAATACACCGTATGGTCAAAGGCTGGAGGGGACTGAAGAAATACAAATTGTTGTGTTAGGGTGATAGGATTATGGGAAAATACTTTTTAAAAGAACCCTTTTCTTTAGTAGCTAAAGTATTTCTACAACAAACAAAGCTTCTGAAAATGATTAAAATGAAAAAAAATTTTTTTTAATTTTATTTTTTTATTGAAGCATAGTTGGTTTACAAATTATGGTAGTTTTAGGTATACAACAATTAAAATGAAAAATTCTATTCCTTCTTTAGCATGCAAAATTTTTACCTGTTTCTTTTTTTTCTCTTTTTCACCTTCCCCCTCTCTAAAACATAATTTTACAGTGAAGTGGGAATGTCTTAGGATCCTGACTATAAATATAGACACAAACATGTACAAATAAAAGAGACATTGATTTATATAATTTTAGACTGTCCTCAGTTAAACTCTAAACTGTCTAAAACACTAAGTGGGAAGAACATTACTAACTTCCACTTAACACAGTACCTGCACAACCAAGGCTTAATCAATGGTAGTTGTTACTATAAAGCCCTCTTCCTGTGCCCTAGATCTTGTAATTCCTCTAGACTAGAAAGGCATCTCTGTCATGGTTGAATCCTTATTTTCTGACATAATGTCTGGCACACAGTGCCTGGCTTTCAATTAAAATGGTTAAGTGAATAAATAAATAATAATTTTAAAAAGTGGGGGGATATAACATGGAAGTACTCTGCTAGTAAGAAGGAATAGTTTCCATCTGCCAATCCCAAACTCCCAATCCATCCCTTTCCCACCTCTCTGCCTGTTGGCAACCACCAGTCTATTCTCTACATTTGTGATCCTGTTTCTGTTTCATAGATAGGAGAAGGCAACTTAATTCTACCTTGAGTTCTTTTCCAAGCCAAGACCCATTCATTCATATCATGTCCCAAGAGGGAGTGATGGACACAGAAGCACAACCAGACAATGTTACTCTATCTGTGGCTGGAGGGTTTAGGTCTTTCCTTAACACACAGAGTGATAAAGAAGCCTGAGGTGAGGTTTTGAAGTAGCCATCACATCACCATCTTGAAAGTAAGTTTAATGCATCTGTTTGTTCATTCAACAAATATTCTTTGAGTCCCTGTTATGCACAAGGAATTGTTCTATGTGATGGGTATGTGAGGAGCTAGGAATGGAAGCAGAGAGGCAGGGAAGTTGACTATAGCATCTCTTAATATCCTTTCACTTGCTAGGAGATCTTAGTGACTGCTGCATGGAATAAATGGAGCTCTCAAATAGGATGCAGTAGGTTCAGATTGCAGTGAAGCTCCAAGGATGAAACCTTGGCTTCCCAGAGACATCAGGGTAGTTTTATGGATACAGGGAGTGGCTCCAGTCTACCACAAAGATTTAATTGAGATTTTGTGACAGATGGATGAAGTGATGAAATGAAAATTACCCTTAACTTGTTGTCAAAGGCATTGTTTTGAATCCAACCCTGACTCTAGTTCTAGTTCTGTGAATATAAGCAGATTTCTCATACTTCTGAATGTGATTTTATTCACCTATAAAACTGAGACAGAAATATTTCCCCTCAAGTTTGTATTAATTATCTATCCCTGTTTAATAGACTGTCCTAATAATTAAGTAGCATAAAACTATAATGAAAACTATGTGTGTGTGTGTGCACATGTGCATGCTTAGTTACTCCATTGTGTCTGACTCTTTGTGACATTTTGGACTGTAGCCCACCAGGCTCCTCTGTCCATGGCATTTTCCAGGCAAGAATACCAGAGTGGGTTGCCATTTCCTTCTCCAGGGGATCTTCCTGACCCAGGGATTGAACCTGTGTTTGTCTCCTGTGTCTCCTGCATTGCAGGCAGATTCTTTACCTGCTGAGCCATATATTTATTCTGTGAATTCACTGGGCAATTTTTCTGCTGATCTGCTAGGATCATGTGTTGTTGTTCAGTCACCAAGTCATGTCCAACTCTTTGCAATCCCATGGACTGCAGCATACCAGGCCTCCCTGTCCCTCACCATCTCCTGGAGTTGGCCAAGTTTATGTCCATTGATGCCATCCAACTATCTCATCCTCTGTCACTCTTTTCTCCTTCTGCCTTCTATCTTTCCCAGCATCAGAGTCTTTTCCATTGAGTCGGCTCTTTGCATCAGGTGGCCAAAGTACTGGAGACTCAGCTTCAGCCTCAGTCCTTCCCATGAATATTCAAGGTATCTTTACGATTGACTGGTCTTATCTCCTTGCTGTCCAAGGGACTCTCAAGAGTCTTCTCCAGCACCACATTTCAAATGCATCAATTCTTCGGCTCTCAGCCTTTTTTATGGTCTAACTCTCACATCCATACATGACTACTGGAAAGACTATAGCCTTGACTATACGGACCTTTGTCAGCAAAGTGATGTCTTTGCTTTTTAATACACTGCCTAAGTTTGTCATAACTTTCCTTCCAAAAAGCAATCATCTTTTAATTTCATGGCTGCCGTCACCATCCACAGTGATTTGAGCCCAAGAAGAGGAAATCTGTCTCTGCTTCCACCTTTTCCCCTTCTATTTGCCATGAAGTGATGAGACCAGATACCATGATGTTAGTTTTTCCTAAAATTGAGTTTTAAACTGGCTTTTCCACTTTCCTCTTTCACTCTCATCAAGACTCTTTAGTTCCTCTTTGCTTTCTGCCATTAGAGTGGTATAATCTGCATATCTGAGGTTGTTGATATTTTTCCCCACAATCTTGACTCCAGCTTGTAACTCATCCAGCCCAGCATTTTGCATGATGTGCTCAGCATCAGTTAAATAAACAGGGTGACAGTAAAGAGCCTTGTTGTACTTCTTTCTCAATTTTGAACCAGTCAGTTGTTCCATATAAGGTTCTAACTTTTGCTTCTTGACCTGCATACAGTTTTCTCAGACAGGTATTATGGTCTGATATTCCCATTGCTTTAAGAGTTTTCCACAGTTTGTTGTGATCCACATCGCCAAAGGCTTTAGATCAGTCAATGAAACAGAAGTAGATGTTTTCTGGAATTCCCTTGCTTTCTCTATGATCCAGCGAATGTTGTCAATTTGATCTCTGGTTCCTCTGCCTTTTCTATACCCAGCTTGTACATCTGGAAGTTCTCACTTCAAGTACTGCTGAAGCCTATCTTGAAGGATTTTGAGCATAATCTTACTAGCATGGGAAGTGAATGCCATTTTCTGATAATTTGAACATTCTTTAGTACTGCCTTTCTTGGAAAGTGGGATGAAGACGGACCTTTTCCAGTCCTGTGACCACTGCTGGTTTTTCCAAATTTGCTGACATATTGAATGCAGCACTTTAATAGCATCATCTTTTAGGATTTTAAATAACCCTGCTGGAATTCCATTACCTCCACTAGCTTTATTGGCAGCAGTGCTTCCTGAGACCCACTTGACTTTACACTCAAGGATGTCTGACTCTAGGTGAGTGACCACACCATTGTGGTTATCTGGGTCATTAAGATCTTTTTTGTACAGTTTTTCTGTGTATTCTTGCCATCTCCTCTTGATCTCTTCTGCTTCTATTAGGTGTTTACTGTTTCTGTCCTTCATTGTGCCCATCTTTGCATGAAATGTTCCCTTGATATCTCCAATTTTCTTGAAGAGATGTCTAGTCATTCCCCTTCCATTGTTTTCCTCTATTTCTTTGCATTGTTCGTTGAAGAAGGCCTTTTTGTCTCTCCTTGCTATTCTCTGGAACTCTGCATTTAGTTGGGTACACCTTTCCCTTTCTCCCTTGCTTTTCGCTTCTCTTCTTTCCTCAGCTATTTGTTAGGCCTCCTCAGACAACCACTTTGCATTCTTGCATGTCTTTTCCTTTGGGATGGTTTGGTCACTGCCTCCTGTACAATGTTACAAACCTCTGTCCGTAGTTTTCAAGTACTCTGTCTACCAGATCTGATGGCCTTGAATCTATTCATCACCTCCCATGTATAATCATGAGGGATTTGACTTAGGTCATACCTGAATGGCCGAGTGGTTTCCCCACTTTCTTTAGTTTAAGCCTGAATTTTGCTATAAGGAGGTGATGATCTGAACCACAGTCAGCTCCTGGTCTTGTTTTTGCTGTCTGTATAGAATTTCTCCATCTTTTGCTGCAAAGAATGTAATCAATCTGATTTTGTTATTGACCATTTGGTGATGTCCAAGTCATCTCTTGTGTTGTTGGAAAAGTGTATTTGCTCTGACCAGTGCATTCTCTTGGCAGAATTCTGTTAGTGTTTTCCCTACTTCATTTTGTACTCAAGGCCAAATTTGATCCCATATGTCTAAGTCTAAGTCTAAGTCGCTTCAGTCGTGTCTGACTCTGTGTGACCCCATAGACGGCAGCCCACCAGGCTTCACCGTCCCTGGGATTCTCCAGGCAAGAATACTGGAGTGGGTTGCCATTGCCTTCTCCAGTGCATGAAAGGGAAAAGGGAAAGCGAAGTCACTCAGTTGTGTCCGACTCTTAGCGACCTCATGGACCGTAGCCTATGTAGCTGCATTTAATTGATGAGGATCTCAGATTAGCTGGGACATACTTTTTCATCCTGAACTTCTTAAAGCCATGGCCATTTCAGGGCAGCAGCTAAGAATTTGAAGGAGGAATCTGCTACGTCTGTTAAGGCTTGGCTTTGGAAGTCAGGAGGAACCTGAGCAGATTCTCTTAGGATTGGTGGAGTTTTTTGAAATGAAGAGGGGAAATAAGGGAATTCTAGCCCCATGGACCAAAGAGTATGATAAGTTTTCAAGAGAGGTGGCTCCTGAATCGTCTGGCATCAAGAAAATCTTTTTGAAAATACATAATTTTCTTTATTTGTGACTGAATTTTGTTACTGGTAGCACACTGCTTTAATGTGTGTTGATTGCCTAGACTGGTGTGTTTCTTACATATTTAAAAGAAATCTCTTTTAGTAATCTCTCTTTTTTTAGAAATCTTTTTTTGCCCCCTTTCCCTCCAAATCATTAGTTAAGCCATGACACTTATCGCTCAAAAAGGGGAGTATACGACCTAGGGCTCCCATCTAACATGAAGAGGAATTAGAGAGTCTTTACTGGAGGAAGGGACCAAGGAGAAAAAAAAGAGGGCTAAGGCCTAAAGAAAGCATTTAATCTAAATCTCTCCTTTAGAGGTGAAACCCTGGAAAGCAGTTTAGGGATAGGGTAGGAGGTAATACAAATATTCAGAAATGCTGGAATGTTCAGACTTGCAGGGCACCAGGGTTTGCTCTTTGCTTCGTGAGCAAAAACCTTAGAAAAGCCCTATGTTCAGCTGCTGTTGTCCAACACGTCACTGAGCAGAGGACTCTAAGAGAGAGTAGAGTGTCTCATATGATGCTGGAGTATAGAGAAAACAGGCAATTTCTGGATTCCCCAGAGGGTGCAGAACAGTCCAGAAAACTGATGGGCAGGACAGGGCCTTCGTAGATCTCCAGTCTAACTACTTCTCTTGAGCCATGGTCCCTCTGCCTAGACTTTTTTCCCACTCTGAATACCACCCTTACCTCTTCCTACCTGGGGGAGCTTTTAAAAATGCCTGTGTTATGGCTCCACTCCAAACTATTTAAATCAGAATCTTCAGGGCTTGAGTCCTGGTGTCCAATTTTTTGCAGGTTCCCAGGTCATTCTACTGTATAGCCTGGGTTGAGAACTACTACCCAAATTGAAATTTAGTCATGTGTTTGGATTTAAGTTAAACATCACTTCCTTAGGAAAACCTTTGCTGATCAGCCACAACCTAGGTCAAATACTACTGTTACATGTCCTCCGAACAACCAGGACTTCTTCCTCTTGGCATTTAAAAGTTGAGTCATCATTTGTTTTACATCTGCCTTTCCCTGTAGACTACACTGTGAGGGGAGAAACATTTCTGCCTTGCTTCCCCGGGAACTTGGTTCAACCATGCACCAATTGGTACACAGTTGGTGTTCAGTAAATGCACCCTGAACAGAGGCTTGCCTTTACTCAGTCTCAGGTGTGTGATCAAAGCTTCAATTCATGAAATCTGCTAAGAGGATTTTTATAGCGCTATGACTTTAAATAGGCTCCATGTTTTCATCTTTGAGACCACGGTGTCATGACACTACAGCAGACTCATCATCACCATTATAACCCTGTGTAGCCAACATTACTCTTGCCATCTTGCAACTGGAAAGAAGTTAAATAACTTGCCCGGGTCCCTATACTCTATTGCCTGGGCACAAATAATCACTGGTAAGGAAAACCCCTTTCAACAGGATTTCTGTTAGTTTGTGCTGAGCTCTTATTTCTGTCTTGACAGCTGGTGGCTACTACATGGGGGATTTTCTGGAGGTCTCCAGTTCCAGTGCCTAGGGCCCCTTTCCCCTAGGGAAATAGATTGCGATTTCCTGCCCTATTACACCCTTACAGGGTGCAAGCAACTTGGGGCCTTGCTTATAGAAGGATATCATAAATGCTGTATTCTTCAAAGTCACCGTGCCCTGTTTATTTTGGACAGGCAGGTGTGTGTGTGTTTGCGTGTATATAAGAGAGAGAATAGGAATGGCTGGTGAGGCGCAAGAGGGTCCTCCAGAAGCCTAGGATTAGTTGTGGGCTGGGCCAGAGGACCGTCCCTTCTCTGCCTCCACCCCGAATCCCAGGTTCCAACATTCACAGAATCTTGAGGCATCTTGGGTTCAGCCTGGGTGACCTGAACTGAAGCTCAGAACCGTGCCTCCTCCCTCGCCTGCACATCAGCCCCTGCCTCCACAGCGGGGGCCCCCTGACTCGCCCTGCCCCGGCGTCTGGCCTCTGCTCGGGGCCAGGCCCCAGAGGCGCAGTGAGGCGGCCACCGGGGAGACCGAGATGCGTCTCCTTTCGCGCTGGGGCCTCCGAGCTGCCCTCTCCAGCGCGCATTCTTGGTACAGGTGGCATAGCTTCACGCGCCGGCAGGGCTTCCCAGATCACGGGAGAGGTTAATCTCGGGTCTAGATCTCCCAGCCGCGGAGCGGGTGAAACCGCTACTCGACTTCTTCCCGTTCCCTTAACTCCTCACCCCAAAACGCAAAATCCCTGGCTGGGCAGGACCGGATCACCTCTGCCTTCTCCCATTGCGCCAATCCTGTGAGCGAGAGAGGCCCCCGCGCCGAGGCGGTGGCTGGCAAAGGGGAGTGGAAAGGGAGGATGGATGGGGCCGAGGGTGGGGTGATGATGAGGGGGATGTAGGAGGGGGTGTCATTTTCTTTTTCTTTCTTTTTTTTTTAAAAAAGTATTTCTCTCGCGAGAAACCGCTGCGCAGACGATACTTGAAGAGGTGGGGAAAGGAGGGGGCCGCAGGAGCGGCGGCAGAGACTGTGGGTGCCGCAGGCAGACAGGCGGCCACAGCTGGGACAGCTGCGGGTGGAGCGGGGCAGCGGCTGCCGCGGCCAAGACCGAGGAACAGCCGCCGCCGCCGCCTTGGGAGCCGGATCCGCCGCTTCTCCAGTGGGTGCAGCCAGGGTCCCCATAGGGATCGGGCGGCCGCCGCGGCTGGGGCTCCAGCCACGGAGGCTTTTGCGTTTGCGCCGCGCCGAGGGCAGAGACAGGGACTGGGGTGAGGGGCTGTCCCGGAACGTCCAGAGCTGGCGCTGGCCCTCCCCTGCCTGACAGCTTCCTGGCCCGGGGCTCCTGGTGCCGGGCTCGGCGTCAGATGCTGAGGGGTGGTGGCAGTGCCCGGAGCCGGCCGGGGATGGCGCGGCGGGCTTCCAGCCCGGCGGCTTGGCGGAGAGGACAGACTGGGGAGCTGGGGCATCAGAGAGCGCATTGCGCGCACTTCGTGCTAGTAAAAAATACACCCAGCAAGCTCGTCCCGGGGTTTAGATCCGCTCAGGACATGGGGACTTTCGCAGCGCTTTTTTCAGGCGGCGCCCGGGAGGCCAAGGGGTTGGCTGGAACCGATGCCGCCGGGGGCCTGGGCTTTTCAGCCAGCTGTGGACCAAACGGTCTTCACTTACCCAAAGTAACTGCGCCACGCGCAGGCGGTGCGCGGGTTGGGCTCGGGAATGGGGACCCTGAGGCTTCAGCATCCTGATGCCCTGAATGTCTCCCCCCCGCCTCGGCGATTTGTCTGTTGCAGCTGGCAGGGGCCGCCTGAAGTGGGAGCAGCGCCTGGAGGAGGCGGGAGGAGCCCGGCCCGGGGGACGGGCGGCGGGAGAGCAGGACCCCGGCGGCGCGGCGCGCTCCAGGGCGCAGCGGCGGCCGCGGACAGAGCCCGGGGCGCGGCGAGAGGCGGCGGGAGCCGGCGGCCGCTCGGCATCATGCGGCGAGGGGGGCTGCTGGAGGTCGCCCTGGGATTTACCGTGCTCTTAGCGTCCTACACGAGCCATGGGGCGGATACCAATTTGGAGGCTGGGAATGTAAAGGAAACCAGAGCCAACCGGGCCAAGAGAAGAGGCGGCGGAGGACACGACGCGCTTAAAGGGTAATGGATCCGGCCAGCTGCTTTGGTGTGGGTGTCCCCTCCCTCTTTTCCCGAGTATCAAGATCCAGAGGAACTGACAGGGTCGATTCTCGACAGTAGAAGGATCCTTGATAAGACTTCTGGGAGCACCTTAGAGATGCAAGGGTTACCCAGTCCTCGCTGCAGTTCCTGGCCAAACCACCTTGCTTCTACTCTTCATGGATTTCTGCCCCAGAGTAGAGGTCATGGCTAAGAGGAATCTTGGGCCATTGTCGAGGCTGATTTGGGGAGGCGAGGAGGGTTCTTTGAGGAAGAAGGGGAGGAGCTGCGACTGAAAAGAGAGGCAGCCCATCCTTTCCCTTCATACCAATTCCGGTTGTGTGGAGGGAAAGCAGTTGCATGGTGGGCATCTTAGTAGATGCTCTGTTTGTAGGGGAGCAAGGAAAGAAAGGGATTCCAAGGACAGACATTCAGAGGAGACCCATAGTTAATAGTTGATTCTCCTTGAAGTTGCGCTGATTAAAATTAGGGGCTGAGTTTTTCCTTTAGAGCTCTACACTGGAAGCAGAGTAGGGCAAGTGTTTCTGAGAACTTGTTTTGCGGTTTTAAGAAGCTCCTTATTTCACGGGGGCAGTAATGTTGCTGTGGCAGGCGTTAAATGAGTATTTTTAACCTGTCGTGTATGTGTGTGTGTGTGTGTGTGTTACACACATGTAGTTGAACATTTCACCAGTCTCCTATGCCCCTATTACAGAAAATGTTTCAGCAGGAAGTATTTAAATTAGGCAGGTTGACTGCATAAATATTGTCAGTTTCCTGAATCAAAGAAGGGTAGAAGTGCCCTTCCCTTAGAATTGTTCAGATTGAAAGAGCAGTATCTCCAAGAGTGTTTAAATTCAAGCCTCCATGGAAGCACCAGGATGGATTGTAAATGACCCATTTTGTCTCTTTGGAGGATTCTGTAATGAAACCAGAGAGTAAATACACAGAGGTTTCTATTAACTTGTTGCTCTTTTAAATATTTTTAAATTTTTAAAATTGTTTAATTGGGATATAGTCGCTTTACAATGTCGTGTCAGTTCTGTCGTACAGTAAGGTGCATCAGTTATACATATACATATATCCACTCTTTTTTAGATTTCCTTCCCATTTAAGTCACTACGGAGCATTGTTGTTCTTTTTTGAGTAGTTGTGTAGTTTGACCACATGGCCCTGAGTGATCAAATGATGGTGTCCACTTGGATATGTGGCTGAACATTTCACATACTATTTTTTGTTATGGGTTGTTTTAATTCTATATATGTAGTGAAATTTGTGTCTGTATGGCCCAGGTACAGAAAGAAAAAAGTCCAGTAAACTGAACAGATGAATTTTTGAGTACTGGTCTAGATCTGGGGCAACACAATGGTCAGAGCTAAGCACTTAGACCTTGGTGAAATATGCAGGATTTTCTGACCCCAGGAAACAGTTACGATTAACTTAGTTCCATCTTGGACTTTGTAGAAAATAAATCAAGGATTCCAACAAGTGTTGGAAAGGAAATTTGCTTATCTTATTAAGCCTGATACTGATCAGACAGCAGACATTTTTTTGCCCTGTGTGCACAGCCCATGGCAAGGTCGGTAAATGGACTGAAACTCTGCTTTTCATCCATTCTTGAAAGGACCTGATTTAGTCTAGCATTTTTCCTTCAAAAAATATATTTCTTTTATATATATATGTGTGTGTGTGTGTGTGTGTGTGTGTGTGTGTGTGTGTGTGTGTATATATATAAAATCTTAGAAGCTAAGCTGGACAGCATTGCTCCTAGGGAGAGACAGGAAGTAGGGGTTTAATTCTGTGGATGAAGGTCTGCAGGGAGACATTAGGCCTGGCCAGACATTTGTCTCATCTCTCTGTGCTATCACCAACCAGCCTGTTTCCTCGGGAGGCACAGACTCAATGTGAAAACAGAAACTAAGCCTTGCTTTGTCGCTTCACAGGATGTCCATGCTTTTACTCACAGCAACACTTGGTTCTTTTCGGTTTTACATTTTTTTTAAGTTTATAAAGAAACACTTCTCTGTGTTTAGCTAGTACGTAGTTGCTAATGTGGACATAATTCTATTGCAAACTATTCAGAAAGTCTTCCCCAAAGCATGGTGTTAATAGATCAATAATTATGAACATTTCTAATTCTCATGTTATCTATGAGATTTTGCATATATATGAAAAATTTAGCAAATAATTATAATTAACCTTTGTAGCATAACTATATATTAATATACTATAATAATGAACCTTTATAATATAAAGGTTTTTATTTTTATAAATCTTATGTTATCTATGTTATATGCATATAATGTATGCATTATATATATACATATTTAAGGTAAAAAATTAAACTTTAAAAGGATATACAATTAAAAATATTTCCTGCCTACCTCTCAGAGACTGTTTTCTTATGTATTTTTCTAGAAATAGTATAATACATGTACAAATATATGTATAATATATGCATATATATATATATGAACTCACTTAGATATCTGTGTATATCCTTTTTAGTGTCTGGAATGTACTATACATACTGTTCCCAACCTGTCTTACTTTTATTTATCTTTACTGCATCCTTCTATCAACTCATAGGGATCTACCTCATGTATTGTCTTGGCATACAGAATCCCATAATGTGGCTGAAACAGTTTCCTAATGATGGCTCTTAGATTATATTAAAGTTTTTGCTATTACCAATATTCTTCTACCTGCATGTTGGTGTCCGTGTGAACATTTATGTGTAGTATAAACTGATGAAGGAAAACATAATAGCTGTTTATCAAAGGTCTTCCCATAGGTTTGAAATGAATGCCGACTCTGTTCTTAAATTTGAATAGCTTTTAAAATGTATTCTCTCTACTTATTGCTATTACAGTCTCACATGAATAAGTCTTTAACCACGCCATGCTGTATACATCATCAGGAAGAGCAGTCGTGTGTTCCATTTTTCCAGTTATTGCTTAAAACTCCTATTTTGGCTAGTTAAAGTATTAGCAGCTTCAAAATCAACCTCTTTGACTACAGTGAAACCTGTTTGCCATTTTGATGTACAGTTTATGAAATGAAAGTCATCTGAAATCCCCAAGTCTGCCTGAAGCCCAGTTGGTGGCAGCAACTTTCAGCACCTCACTAATATTTCCTCTATTTAAAAGCTGCTTTAAGCTCATCAGTGTCTGCCACCCATTGGTCTGGGCTCTCCTACAAGTTATTGTCTTTTTGTCTTTCTCTGACGTGACAGGTGACAGCAGAATTTGCCTGGGTATTCTTCTTGGGATATGTAGTCCTTTCCTGTCAGCTCCCTCGAGTCCCTGTCTAGGGACCTGCATGGTTTTCCCCTCTTTGGGTATGTAGTCCTAGCTTGTCCTTCTCTCCTCCCATCCTGTTGCAGGTGTTTTTTTTTTTTTTCTTCTCTCTTCCCACTGGGCAGCAGAAGTTGTTCCACAGTGGAAATTTAAGCATCCTCAAGTTTCTTCCCAGCTTTCACTGTGTTTTCTTAGAGTAAATCGCCAATTTCTGTTTTTACAGGAAATCCTTTTTTTTTTATGAAATGAGTGTGGTCCCTATTCACTCTGCAAAAATTGCATTTCTCTCTATTTTGAAATGAGGGTTTTGCAAGTTTTAAAAACGTTTTCAAGTAATAAATGTATAATAATTTTTGTTTGCCTGGGCACAGCTTAACATGTGTGAAATGACTTTATGAGACATAATAAAATCCTAGCTTTATCGTTTGAATTTCAGGTCACAAGAATTTTCTCAGCTAAATTCTTAACTTCTGTGATTAGGCAAAAAGTGTGCGAGACAATCTAATTTTAAAAACACATAGCTCTACTTGAATAGCAATAGTTATGCACCATTTATGTTTGCCTTACTGCTTTAGCTCCCAGATAAGGAAATATTACAGTTTCCCATCAAAGGGAAAAATTCTTGAGAGTGAAACCCCCTTTTCCCAAATCTCTGATAAGATGGATTGTTGCACTTTTATCCGTATTGCCTGGTTTATAAGTATATAAGACTGGTTGTATTTCACACAGTTTGTCCCCTTGTGCCTGATTCCTTTGGTCTTTGTTTCTTTGTTTATTTTTTTTCCAAGGGTCTTATTACCAAAAAAATACACGCGGAACCGTTCATACACAGGATAGATTATGTGATGGCAAACTCTGAGGGATTAATTACACAGAGATCTGTTATTAAAATAAAGAACTTTAACAGAGCACACAGAAAAAAATTCTGCAGACTTCATAAAGTCCATTTTACTTTATAAAGAGGACTTTAAGACTTCATCCAAAGTCACATAGGCCAACGATTAAATATGAGGCAAAAATCCTGCAGTGGTGTGGTTTGTCCTTTCATTTATTGACTAGATTAAGCTAAAGTATTGCGACACCATGAAAAACAAGAGAGAGATTTTTAAATAAAAGGTTTTAGCAATTCCACATTTTAAACAAGATGGGAGACAAAGTATTTATTTATGGGATTCATTTTGTAACATTTGAGACATAAAACTTGGTATTAGGATACTCAGACATAGTTTGTTTGCTTTTTCCTACAATAAACCAAACAATAAACCTAACCAATCTGTGAATTTTAGCCTTAATTTCCAACGTGAAAATAAGATGTTTTCTTAAAATAGAAATAAACTGTATTAACAATTTCTTTGTGTCTAGAAACCCAACAAATAGGCCTATTCTAGAAACAGGATTTTGTTTCATGAAATTTTTAAAGAAAGCTGAAATAAAAAACTCTTACGAGGGCTGAGGTATATAGCAGACACATGGGAGTTTAATATTTTAAGTTTGTTAAGCTTGACTTTCCCATTAGATTGTAAAATCATCAGTGGCAAGAAATGAGCATTTTAACACTAACTTGTTGAAGCTGGGATTGAAAGAGTTCGTTAATTCAAGAAGCCTTGATCGAATGCTACCTTGAATTTAGCTTTGTGGAATGCTGGAGACATACTGCCCACAGCCTGGAGGGGTTGAATATTTCCTAGGAGAATAAGATGCATTAAAAAAACTGGGAGGCAACAGAAAAGTAGGAAGGGGCATGGGGTCTAGGAGTAAGTAAAAGTAAATAATAATAACATCTGTAGCAGTGGTAGTGACGTTAAGATGACTTTTATGTGCCAGGCACAGTTCTCAGTGTTCTGCATGTGACAGCACATTCAGTGCTCATCCCATCTGTATAGGCTGAGTCCTTTCATTACCTTCCCTCTACAGCTGTGAGAGCTGAGATATGCAGAGGTTAAGTTTTAAAGACAAATTCTTAATATTAAATTTTCTTTCTCCATTAATTTTAGTTATGGTTTTGGTTTTCATTCCTCTGGACAAAAATGCAGAACTAAGACATTGGTAAAATTCCACTTAAAATTCCTAATATTCCTTCATGCTAGTTCACAAATCCCAGGTATAATTAATAATGTAGTAATATAATATTTTGTCAAACAGGAAGCTTTGATATTTCTGCAAAGACTAATAAAACACAGAGGGACTTATAGCATGTCTGAACTGTGGATTCTCTGGATAGCACGTGCATTTTAGTATTATATCTTGAACTTTTATTGAGAATGTCAGGTAACCATCACAGTCATCCTTCATCTGCATTGCCCATGGTTCTGAACTGGAGACATTCCTCATTATGTCATTCAGAGCTTCTTGCTCCCGTGTCCCATGTGAGAAACTTCTCTCAGGATAGAGTTGCACGAGGTGTTTCTCTTTCCAGGGGTAACTGTTATGTCTTTTAAGTTTTCATCAATATGATGAGTTATTTAATTCTTTCATTTCATTTTTCACCTTGGTTGCCTGTAAGCTCAGAGTCATTAATATAGTGTAATTTTTTACATTAAATTTTGCAGCAGTAATGGTAAAGAATAACAAGCTCTGGTATATTGTTCACTATTGCATTGTTCATGTATTACTCATTTAATAGACAGATCCTTTACGAGAAAGATTATACATACTTGCCCATTTAGCAGATGAGGAAATTGAGGGATACAGTTTTTCAGTGATTTTAGTTATTCCTTCAGGGACATAAACTAGTAAGAGATGGAGCTGGGAAATCTGGCTTCCTAATCAGAGCTCCTTAACCATTGTATTTTGATGATTCTCAATTACAATAAACCCTATACCTGGTAAGTTTCTTCCTTTCTTCCACATTATCGTGATACCTTCATTTCCCAAGAATCTTCTGCCATTGCTGTGGAGAAAGGCTCAGCGTTTATTGAAGGCAGATGCACTCCCATGACAAGCGAAGTATCATCGTAGGACTGGGTTTACTCAGAAATGACTTGGCAGTGGATGACTGTCAGGAGCCAGCAAACGATGGAACATGCTGCCTGTTTTGTAAATAAAATTGAACACAGCCATGCCCATTTATTTATGTGTTATCTATGTCTGCTTTCACACTTACTGGCCAAGTGAGAGTAGTTGTGATAAAGATAGTAGGGCTTGGCAAAACGGAATTATTTGCTATTTTGCCTTTTACAGAAAAAGTTTGCTAACCTCTTGTCTGTGTGATAAATGAGTCCTTAGTAGGACAGAGAACTTATTGAAGGCTGAGTTTTTATTTGTTTTATCACTAGGGATATCTATAAACTGGGCACATACTAAGTATGCAATAAGCAGTTTTTGAATGGTTGACCAATTTTAATTGACTAATTGACTGGGTAAGGCAAATCATATATATATTAGAGCTTGGAGGAAGTACAGGAGAGAAATAAGGAAAAATTTGAGTGAAAAAGGCATGAAACAGAAAGTATATAATATTCTGGTGATTGAGGGACATTGAGTACAATGGGCAGGGTTTGCACTCGTGACTCAGGGTTTGCGCTGCATGGCTTTGCAGGCACGGTTCATAGGGTAGCCTATGAAAGTAGAGTCCCCTGGAAGTGTGGAGTATGCCACCATGTATGTCTGTCCATAGGCCAGGGTGGGAGAGGGACTAAAGGATGCATGATGTTATATACTGTCTGACTGTTGTGAAAGCTGAGGATGGCGACGTAATACAGGATTCTAAGATGGGAATATGATCAGATCTTGGCCACTCTGGCCGAGGTGTAAAAAGTATATGATACAGCGAATAAGGAGATTAGAGGCAGGGAGACTTGGGAAGCTAATATAGGAGTCATGGTGGGAGTGCATGATGGTCAGAGCAGCAGTGGCAGGGGAGATGTGGTGGTGGTGATGAGGAGGCTCAAGTGGCAACATGAGCAGAACTTGACCATTTGGTTATGAGAGGCAAAGGCAAGGAAGCTTCCAATGTACACTTACCTCCATGTGCATTGAAACGTATTACATGTAAAAGCATTATAACGTTATTAATGAGAAACTAAAGAGAGAGTTATTCCTAGTCTCTTTACTATAAGGAAATAAGCTACTTTATTTGTGTTTTGGTTATCTTATTGCTACGTAACCAATTACCCAAACTTAGTGGCTTAAAACAACAGCAATTTTATTATTTCTTATGATCCTGCAGGCCAGGAATTTGGACAGGACGCAGTGGGGAGTCTTCTCTCTGCTTCCCACAATGTCTGTTGGGTCTGAAATGAGTAAGATGACTTCTCCACGTGTGTTTCTGGTTGTGTGATCGTGGACTGGTGCCTGCAGTCCTGTTTACTTTGGTGTGGTTGAGCTAAATGGATGGACAGAGGAAGGGATAAAAGAAGCAAAGAGCCACTTGTCTGGCTCTGCTGGGAGCCTTCCAGATTTCAAAGCTCTCTCCTATGTGATCTCCTGCCTGGGCCAGCCCCTGGGGATAGGCCACTGAGTCTGTTTTTGCAAATGGGGAAACTGAGCCCCAGGTGCAGCTACCAGATTTTGTTCAGGTTAAGTGTCTGTTGGGGCTGGATGGTGAACAATAGCTTCTTCATCTCTGGTCACATGTTTTAACCCCATCAGTTGACCACAGACTGAGATGAATGGCTAAAAGCTGGCTGGAAGGGCCTGAATGAGTTCATATGTTATCAGGGTTGGCTGGGTTTCTTGGTTCTCCTCCATGTAGTCTCAGATTGTCTCCCTTTCCCCGTGGACCATCCAGCAGCATCGCCAGACTTTGTACAAGGCAGCTGAGGATACCAAGAAACAAAAGTGGAAGCTACTAGACTTTCTTCAGACAGTCTTGTCTGAAATTCCATGCAAGTCACAGACCTTGCTGGGATTCAAGGGCGTGGACTAAGAAGCTCTGCCTCTTGATGGAGGCGAAGGGCAGCCTGTGTCTACAGGGAGAGGAGGAATTAAGGGGCAAAATCTTTGGAGAGTAGCTACCACAGTGAGTTAGCTGGTTTGTGAGAAGTCTAATCAGATGTTTCAATTCTAACTTGATCTAGTCTGATTGACTTAGTTTCCCATCACGGTTGTTTCATTGTATTTTGCTTACTGCGACCTCAGAATGCTACATAAATAATGTATCTCTGTGATCTTTTAGATTAATGTTAAGGGCTTTGCTCTTACTTTGGCTACAGTTCTGCATTTAAAGAATTTGCAAATCCCAGGAATAAGACCATAGTTCCTAAAAATCTGGTAAGTTATGAAACTCCTAACTCCCCCCTCCACACTCCATTTCCTTTAGTCTCTAAGAAACTCAAAGACAAATTTAATGCACAATCACTTAACTTTGCTAATTTAGGTATCTGATATGTTTTATCTTCCTTCTATATGGAATTTTACTTTAAATTTCATTCACTAGCCCCCTTTTATATATCTGTTGGTGTTATTTACCTCAGAAACATTTTTTTTTTGAATCTGGGATTATAATTAATAAATAAAAATAAATATACAGTTGTCAATAGAACTTATATGATAGTGAGCTGAACTCTATTTTTTTTTTTTTTTCATTAATGGAGTAGCTACATTGTTCATAGAATAAAATTGGATTAGGAATACAGTCAAGTTTGGATTATGGATCCAAAACTCTATTATGTCAAATCCTGGTCTTGAGTTCCTGTGACTTTACCACTTTCTCAAGTGGCTTTTTGTTGTTGTTGTTGCTGAAGTTATCACTGGGTCTATTTATTCAGTCCCCTCTGAGGGGAAGGGAGAGAGGAAAATTCACTATCTCTACCATTCCCAGCCAAAGATGTATTCCAGACGGCAAGCAGGCCCAGAGTCAGGGAACTGCTCCATTAGACAAGTGATTTGGTTCAGTGTTTTGAAGGGTTGTGAATTCCTAGACCATCAGTCATACTTACATTCAAATATAAGTATCCAAACACATCTAAGTCCAAATATAGTACAACCATTCTGTGATGTTGGTGTTGGGACATAGGATTTATGTCGGCCCTATGGACTCATTATGTCTGCTGTGAAGTTCACGGTTTTGAACTGAAGCATAGTAATATCTCTATTAATAAAGAAATGTATTCCAGAGACAGGTTTTTGTTTTGTTTTTCTGTTTCTTCTCCTTTGCCTCCATCCTCTTCCACTTTGCCTTTTTTCTCATCATAATTTTCCCCTCCTTTTCCTTTTTCATTGTCATCTCATCTTCTTTTTCTTCTTGTAACTTTGTAAGCTGAGCTACCAATAACATAGGGATGATAAAGATCAAATAAGGGGTAAAACATTAAGAAAAAGAAATCCGTAATAAAATGTTCATTTTTTACTTGAGGGTCTTGGGATGTTCAAAAAGAAAACCAGGGGTAATGTTTTTGTTCGGAGAGGGAAGGAGAAGGATTGAGGGAGGCCAGAGGAGAGAGTTCAGAGAAAGTTCTATAGTGGAGTTCCATTAGCCGGTGGAGCTGGGCTGGACATAGCAGGTGCCGGGGTCTAACAGACCCTGATGACGACTCCTGGCAGCACTGGTACCAGGCTCTTCAGGAGACTGAGGGCTTTTGGAGGGGAGTCAGGACAGGAAAGAAAGACACTTGGATGTCAGAAAACACTCCTGTAAAACAGTCAAAGGAATGTAGTGGAAAAGCAGGCTAATCCATCATTTATTACGAACCTATGTATATGGTGCCATGTGGCTCAGTGCATCCCACTTGGTTCATTGTCTGCCATTTCCGCTACCCATTCACTGCAAATTTATAATATCATATAATCAGACCCTAATAGGTTGGTACCTTCGCTGAGTAGCTTTTAAAGACTCTTCTTATTTGTAGATTTTTTTTTTTTCACGGTTTAGATTTTCCCCCATTGTCAGGCCATCCACCTTCACAAAAACATTACAAAATCCTTATAGTGGGACCAACTTTAGAAATTTATAGATGCTTAAACTGAGGCCCAGGGAAGGTTCATTAAAAGTGTTCAGGGTACTAATTTTTTCTTCTTAACTTCATAGGTCTGGAAGCTGAGTCACACCATAGCAAAAGGGGATTTAAGTAGAAGTATGTTGTTGGGCTTCCCAGATGGTGCTAGTGGTAAAGAATCCTCCTGCCAATGCAGGAGATACAGGAGACTTAGGTTTGATTTCTGGGTTGGGAAGATCGCCTGAAGAAGGGAATGACAACCCACTTCAATATTCTCACCTGTAAAATCCCATGGACAGAGGAGCCTGACAGGCTACAGCCCATGGGGTTTCAGAGAGTCAGACACGACTGAGTACACACAAATGAAAAATGATGTTGTTGGGTAGGAGATTATGCTTCTTGTTTGTCTTCATACCCTAGAGAGGGTGACTGTTATCTGTAAGTCCTCAACTGTACTGCAAATAAGCAAAATTCCTGCATCGCGTGGGCACGGACATTTTTCCTGTTCTTGTTTATTTGGCCTTAGGCAGTGTGATCAGTCTCTCTGTGGGCAGCCTTGATGGCAGGCTGGACACTGGGGTTTTAGCTCCCCAGTCCCACCCTGCTCTCAGTGAAAGCCTCCAGATTAGGTGGGGTTAAGTGGGGTGGGGCTTTTTAAGAGAGGTGGTTGCTAGTAAGGGGGTGGGAGAAAGAGAAATGGGAGGCTCCTCTGGGAGTCTCGTGGGTGTAATCCCCCCGTCCCCACACTCACACTGATAATTAGCAATTAGTCCTGGGATGAACCCTGGCAATTCTAGGTCTATAAGCTCAGACTCTTATCTTGTAACTTGCTGAATCAACTATCTACACTACCAATTTATACATTTAGATTCCATGAAATAAGTGTGCCTGTGAAGAAGAAAAAACAATCTTAAATTCTTCTGTATCATCTATCCCACCAATTTTGTAGAACACTTGCCTACTCCAAGTGACAACGATTTATTGAGCATCAGCTGTGTTTGAATTGGACCTAATGCTGAATTCTCGGAATGAACACCCTGTCTCAAACCTGTTGATATTATTATCTTCTTCCAGTGATTCTAGGCAGAACTACATGTGAGCTATATTTCTCCCTTTACTGTTGGGGTTAATGTCCGAGGTGACATGAACAGGTACCTTTCAGGGAAGGACTTGAGATGCAACCTAGTTTTTAATCTTTCATGGACTACTGCTGCCTCACACCCCAGAATTGAGGCCACTGACCTCAAGTTTGCAAATTTTATATCCCATTACCACCCTTTGAGCTCTGTACTCCCCAGGGTCACATAGTTGATGTTTTAGCTGGAATCGGAGAAAGTGTCTGCACACTTCCTGAAGAGTTGGCTAGGAGTTATTTGGCAGTTCAGTCATAAAAACCCAGAGCTAGTGGCTGGGGTATACGTTATAATTACCTCACACTGTTTCCTATTTGAGCCTCGTTGTGGGTAGCTGGGTAGAGCGGCATTGCTTGTGGGATTATATTTGAAGGACCAAGGAGTCATTTTCAATGAACTCTAATAACCGTTGGCTGTGTTTTCAGGGAGACTTGGAAGTGTGGATACAGACGTGCCTGGGGTCAGATTCTGACTCCGTCAGCTACTAGGAAGGAGTCTCAGACAAGTGGCTTGACCTGGCTGAGCCTCAGTTTCCCCATTTGTAAAATGAGATTGTAATATTCACCTCTCTGAGTTTCCTAAGATTTAATGAGAGGATACATTTCAAGTTCCTAGTACAGTGCCTGATGGATTTATCTACAGTAGACAATATTGCTACCTGGCTATCAAAGTCTCCACTTTCTCATCTTGGAACTAATTATTTTCAGAAATACAGGAAGCAAACTTGAACTTCAAAATTTTTTAAATTATAATCTTAATGGAAATTTACTTTGTTTGTGAAGGTCTGGTTATATATACCTAAAGGCAACATGCAGATAAGATTTTTATTTTTCAATTTCCCCTTCCCCCAGATTATTTATAATTAATATTGCCCCCCACCCCCTGCCAATTCCTCCAAAAAAGTTTGCATTTTTTTTACTGGCAGATCTGGCAAATGGCTTTGTCTCCTTCCTGATGAACCTTCCCCCCACCGTCCCCCAAGAACCTTTGTGAAAAGAATTTATATTTCAGGAAATGGAAGCACTAGTCTGAAAACTACTTTCATTGGCAGTATCGCAAAGAGATGCCCTGAGAGTTGGGACTGTTTGCGGTGAGGTTGTTGGATATTTTGGAAATGGGCTTTAACTGCCTTGTCAGAGTAAGAGTTTGGTTATGATCAGGTAGACAGGATGACCACTGGTAATTCCAAGTCATACTGCCTTTCATCTCATGATCTCACAGGTAAAGAGAGAAACTCTTTGCCAGCTTCCACACATCAGATCTCAGAGATAACTCTGGCACTGCTCCTGTCATGTGCCCATCACTGTGGCCAAAGCAATGGGGCACATGGGCTGGCCAGGGCTGAGGGGTGTGGAATGGCTTCCTCTTTCCTAAGAGGAGTTAGGGTAGCAAAAAGAGAAAGAGATGCTGAATGAGAAACACAACACATCTGCTCTGGACCAAGAAACCTCTCCTTCCCACATTATTCCCACCTCCCAGGACTCACTTCATCCGTCGTTGCTCTTCTCTCTGGATGCCTGTGAACAGGCCTTGCTTGCATGATCTGGGGCTAGACTGACTCAGATTGGCCACCCTTGAAAAGAGCCATTGCCTTAACTTTCCAGCTGAGCATTCCCATCCTTTGGCTTCATGCCTTGCAGCAACATAACGCTCAGTCAGTACAAGGGGATTCTTATTTGTCGTTTTTCTTCTGTGCCCTATTTCTTTTGAGAAATTGAAAATCTTTGTAGTTTTTTCATTTTCCTTTAATGATTCCCATTTTGATTTTAACGAGAGTTGGCTTTCAAGAGATCTTAAACTATTGAACATCTGGGAAAGTGGGCCAAAACATACTTTATCTTAATTTAGGCAAAGCTTTGTTAGAATTCCTATACCCTTGAACCTTTACACATTAACCTCTAGTTAACTGATTGGCAATAAACTCGAAGAAATTGTGGTTGCTTTATATTCATTCACAGCCTATAAAAATAAGACTTCTTTAAATAAGGAATAGTTTAAACAGATAATAGTTATTTTTCTGCTTGTCATTAAAATGTTCAAATTACCTAATATCTCTTATTCCCATGGGATAAATCACACAACCAAAGTTAATAAAAAAGCAAAAATACAGAAACAAACGAATACCAGGTACTTTGTCTGCTCTGCTAATTTCCCAGGAAATAAATAAACCTCAAATAACAAAATAATCTTTTATTTTTAAACTTTTGAAAACCTTTCAGGAATCTTATAAGAATATGCAAGTCAGGTTTTCCTTCTTTTTTTTGGTCAACAGTTCTGATATTATGTTGGTGAACAGTTGGCAGAATTCTAGACAAGAAGATCTAATTTAATCTTGGATTGACCCAGGTGCTTGTTTGCATTGTGGCCTCTCCTTGAAACATTGTCGCCATTGAAGAATCAGGAAACATATCAGGCTTCCTCGCTAAATTATTTCCTCCTTTCACTTCCTATTTCCCATGGCTGTAAGAATTCTTCCATTCGTGAAAAGCCAAAATTGAGCCTTCTTATGGACCTGATGCAAATCAGTTCCCTTTCCTTCAAACTCTTGTTAGCTGATGGATTTATGTTTTTGTCATAAAGAAAGATATGGTGTCCTTATGAAAATGAATCATGTCAGAAAGTAGTTCAGTGCCCAAGAAAACACACCCCCTGGGCTGTTACTTTCACAAGGGTGATTAAGTCATTTCTTCTGAACATTAGCCTTATTGAGTAGCTGCATACGTGAGATTCACAGAAGCATTTTGGTTAATTCTTGCCTCTTGCTTAAGATGGTAAACATGTTGTAATTGGACTGTTGTTGGCTTTTATTGGTAGTCCACATCCCACTCAAGAATGTTGAGGTACATAACAGGTAGAAATGGTTCTTATATGAAGTGAAAAAAATAAAGCAGAAGCGTGGTGTTGTGATGTATAGAAGAGTACGGCTACAGGAAGATCTAGGCCAGATGCTGCTGCAAAGTTGTTGTTTTCTAACATTTAATATGGAAAATTTCAAGTATATACAAAACTAGAGAGAATACTACAGTGAAGCTCCAATTTCAGTAGTTATCAATGAATGGCCAGTCTTATTGTACCTACTTCTCTTCCCTGCCACAGATTATTTTAAAGTAAATCCCTGAAAAATAATTAGTCACCATTTCAATATGCATCTGTAAATGATAAGGACTCTTAAGAAACAAACACAATATTACTATCATTTTTCAGAGTAGCATTAATTAAAAAAAATCTTATCAAATATCCAGTACTTGATATTATTTTTATATTTGATAATATTGTATAAATTTGATCAGTATTATCAAATTAAACTTTATTTTTTATAGTTCATTCAAATCAGGATCCAAATTAAGTCCATCTTTTAAGAGTAAGAAAGAAAAGTGAAGCCTCTCAGTCGTGTCTGACTCCTTGCAACCCCACGGACTGTAGCTTACCAGGCTCCTCCATCCATGGGATTTTCCAGGCAAGAGTACTAGAGTGGGTTGCCATTTCCTTCTCCAGGGGATCTTCCCGACCCAGGGATTGAACCCAGGTCTCCTGCATTGCAGGTAGACGCTTTACAATCTGAGCCACCAGGGAAGTTCCTTTTTAAGAGTAATTGGTTGATAAATCTCTTAAATATTTTTAAATATATAGACTGGCCCTCTTGTCACTTTTTCTTGTAATTTATTTATTGAAGAAGTGGATTCATGTTATATATCACTTCTAAAAAGCTGAACTCAGAAACAAAGAGAAGAGTGGGGTTTCTAGGGGCTGGAGGGTAGGGGAAATGGGGAAATACTGGTCAGAGGCTTCACACTTCTAGTTATAAGGTGAACAAGTTTTGAGGATCAAAGGTGCAACGTGATGAGTATCGCTAATAATGTTGTATTATATGCCTGCAAGTTGCTAAGAGAGATCTGAAATGTTCTCACCACACACACACACACTGACACACACGCACGCACACACACACACATATACACAAAATAGTAATTATGTAACCAAGTGGAGCTAATACTTGGCTGGTGATCATTTTGTAGTGTATAAACGTATCAAACTGTCATGTACTATACTTTACAATATTATCTGTCAATCCTATCTAATAAAGCTGGCGGAGAACAAGAAATTGGTTCACGTCCTGTAGAGCAGCGGCACTTAAAATGCCAGACCATTAGCTGCTTGTTTTCAATCTGTGATGAGATGAAAATCATGTGCCAGTAAATGCAGTGTGTCACTAAGCACACTATTTAGCTGAGAGGTTATTTTTTTTTCATAGCAAAGCTTTCTAGATGAAGGAAGCAGTGAGGTGATTTACATTCCAGCTTAAGTTCTTATCTCATTATAGATTAGTAATATATAGTGTGTGGACTAGCACTGGTCAGTCCTTGGACCATGCTTGGAGCACAGAGCTTCAGGGTGTCACAGTCTATTCATGACTGCATCCCAGGGGTGGTGGTGCTCACGGTGTTCTCTCCCCTGTTGTTGTGACTTGCTAGTTGGAGCTAGGAACTAGATTCAATTCAGAATCAACTTTTTGGCAAGAAGACTTTGTAAGTGGTGTTTGTCCTTCCATTCAAACGTATTTTCTTGTCTGCTAGCCTCTCTTTTTGTAATGTTAGCTGCCATTGATGATCATTGTCTAGGTCCGTTAATTTATTAGGATAGAAGAATGGGAATATTGGAATCCTGTCATTTCTTATTTGTTTACTAGCACTGGAAGTTTTTATGTCTAGTTTTGAACTTACACTCAGTGCCTCACACCCAGCGATGTCTGCAATGCTGCCAGACATACTTTTTCTGCACTTGTCTAAACTGACCCATGACTTTGAGGGTTGTGGAAGAATTATTTAATATCTAATGCTGAGGCATAGCAACGATGAGGTCTAACATTGTGGAAAATTTACATAGAAGGAACCAAGCATTTGAGAGGGCAGACAAGGAAAGATATAATTCTGTAACGGCCCATTCCTTTCCGTTCTGCCCATGATTTTTTGTGCAAGTGAAGACGGAGACTCTCGATGTGTTATTTTTGTTTAGGAGTTTCAGGCAAGGGGTTATAAACAGTTGGTAGGATTTTGAACTCTAAGTGGATAGAAGAAGACGTTTGCAGGTATTTTAACATTCAGAGTGAATGTTTGTACCCTCATTTCTTTCATTGCTTTTCCAGGAACACTCTTTATTTAAGAAATAGGCACTTTAATTATACTCATTGTAGTAATCATTTTACCATTTATTTAAGTCATGTAATTATGCATCTTAAGCTTATACAGTGTTGTGTGTCAATTAGTAAGCTTAGTCACTTCAGTCGTGTCTGACCCTCTGTGACCCCATGGACTGTATGTAGCCTGCCAGGCTCCTCTGTCCATGGGATTTCCCAGGCAAGAATACTGGAGTGGGTAACCATGCCCTCCTCCAGAGGATCTTCCTGACCCAGGGATTGAATCCGCATCTCTTATGTCTTGCATTGGCAGGAGGGTTCTTTACCACTAGTGCTGCCTAGGACGTATGTCAATTACATCTCAGTAAAACTGGGAAAAACAATCAAAAAGAAATAGGAACTAATATAACTTTAGTGATTCAAATGAAACATTCTGTAAAGCACTGGTATATCCAAATCCCCTTGGGCAAGGTATGCAGGGATAAGAACTGCCCCAGTGGCTTCATTCTGAGTGTTTGTGGGGGGTTGTGTGTGTACGTGTGCTCATGCTAAGATACAAGTTGTACTTCCTGTGTTTCATGTCAGTGAAAGATGCACGCCATTCTTTGAGGTCTGACATATTTCTACTGCTTGGTATCAAACTCCCTGGGAAACTGATAGACTTTTTAAGAACAGAAGCTTTGTCGTTGGGAGCTGCTACAGAGGAGATTTGGAAACCGCTTCCATGGTGGCTCAGAGTGTAAAGAATCTGCCTGCAATGCAGGAGACTTGGGGTTCGATCCCTGGGTTGGGAAGATCCCCTGGAGAATGAAATGGCCACCCACTCCAGTATTCTTGCTGGAGAATTCCCTGGAAGAGGAGCCTAGCAGGCTACAGTCCATGGAGTTGCAAACAGTTGGACATGATTGAGCGACTGATTCTTACTCTTACTAGGTAAGGAGGTAGAATGGGTGGATGTGCCAGCATCAGTTCCTTCTCAGAGGTTGTCACTATGTGGAAGCATTGCCTAGTATTTAGTGCCCATTCTTCTCAGTGATGAAACACAAAGACCGTCACCTTCCTCAGAGCTCACAAAGTATTGAGGGCACAGTGCTGGCATCACTCGGGCTGAGCAGGATATCTTTTAGATTGGATTTCAGGGCAGAGCTGTGCTGTGTTTGGGATGGGAGTTGCTACTTTCTCTATGTGATGGACAGTGTGCCGGAAGCCTCTGAATTAGGTCATAGAGACGTGAATCTGGAGGGTTTTTTAGAATATCATTCTGGTCACCCTGGCCTTTGTGCAGCTTATTGTCTTCCTAAGATGGGTCAGATAGTTGCCTGCATGACCTGATAGTTTTGCTTGAAGCTACTTTTCAAAAGACAAGACGTACCCATGTTCAGCATATACACAAAGCACATTCCAATGGCAGCTAGGAGTAGGTGGTGAATTATCCTCATTCTGAGTCTCTACGTTGCTCCCCACCCACCCACTCCCCTAAACACGGAACGTGTTAAGAGCTGAGAGAGATTTTTTTTTTTTTTAACCAGGGTGAACAGGGCAGGATATTCACCATGTAGAAACTTTCAGAAATGCAAGTACTGGTCTGTAGGAGTGAATGTTCCCAAGATGTGTTCCTTTCATCATTGCTTTTCTTTTCTGGTATACTTTGTGAGGTGTGTCTTAAAAGTTTTGGTTATGCAGACCTCAGAAAAGAAAATCGGAGCACGCAAAAAAGTTATACACAAATGAGATTATATAAAGGAGCACATTCTCTCTGGAGTATTTATGGAAACATCTTTCTAATCTCTAATCTAAAATCTTTAGTACTAGCCTTGGAATGTTTTATTAATAAATTCTTTTGGTTTTTAATTAGTGATTTATGACATGTTTCCATTGGGTTGCCTTTGAACTATTACTTCACTTCTCTGAATTTCAGTTTCCTCATCTGAAATTGAGCGCAGCAAATCATATTCTTGATAGAATTTAAGGGAAGAGTCACACAATCATTTTGTAAATTACAAAGCTCTCTAAAAGTTGTTCATTATTATTTTTATTCTACATTGTGACTTCATATGGACTAGATAAATTCAAGATTCAGTCAAATTCCCTTAAATTTTAATTAGGCTATTTTTATTCAAAAATTTCCAGATAACTTTTTAGAAGTAAATGCTTACAACTTGCTTAAATTACTAAGTTAAAAAAAAACTAATTGTCAAGTTCTTCATTCCTAATTTGTGAATTGTTAATTTCTATGAAATAATCCAAACCATAGCATTCCATTAACTGACTTCTTTTAGAAACAAACTCTATCAATGATATATTTTCCTTTTTTTTTTTTTTTGGTTCCTTAGCAACACTCTTGTCTCTGTTCTGATGATAAGAGTTGGTATAAAAATGATTTTAAAAGATCCATTGCCTGTTGACTCTTACGAAATAGAGTTTGAGATACAAGCCCTTCAAAGCTTTTGAAGCTGTAAAATATTTTCAAATAATCCATCTGAAAGAAGGAAAAATTTTACTGTCATACTCCATGAATTCCATTTATGTGGGTCTTTTGTTATTTGATTTTTCATTTTAATTTTTTAAAATTAAAAAGTGGATGAAAAACATTGATTCCTTATTAGAAATTGTGTTTTTCATTCCTTTATTTATTATTTAGTTTCTTAGAAACATATTTATCTTTTCATCAAATTAAATTCTCACCACTCTGACAGAATTCTAACTTAGATTTCTTAGTTGGAAGTACATGTGAAATCCTAAGCCTTCATTTACCATTTAAGATGCAGGTATTGTGCTAGGTGCTAGGGCTGTATAGATAAATCTGCACTTTCTGTCTTTAAAGGGCTCACGTTCTATATAAAAGAGAGGGTAATTACTCAGTTCCAGGGAGTCTGAAATGCTCAAATAACCTGAGTACAAGAGCGAAGCCACCAAATAGCGTTCAAAAATGGCCTGCTTCCTTGCTTTATTTGGAAGCCACTCTTTCCAGAAATGGCTCGCTGAACCTTTGGTCTGTGAACTAGCCCTGGGTCCTGATTTTACATCATATTTGCTGGTGAGGTGGGATCTTCTGCTTTGTAAAATAATGCAGGTACATTGAGAATTAGAATATCCAATCACTCCTCAGTTTTTAAGTTCCTTATTTATGGACTTAGGGATATCCCATACTGGCCCTAATGGGCTCCTCCTGGAGGTGGGGGGTGGCCCTGGGCCTGGGGCTGGGCAGCCTTCCAGCCTGGCTGCCCTCTCAGGATTGCGTGGAGTGGCCTGAGTTTAAGGTGGTTGGTGCTCACAGCTCACTGGGCAGCTGGCTGGAGCTGCAGGGACCATGGGTTTGAGTGGCCAAGTTTCCCTCTGGTTGCCTGCCGTGGAATGTGCTTTCCCATAGAAACAACATTTTAAGTCTGTGGTCAGGTTCCCAGACCAGCCTACAATAGCCCATTTAGCTGATAATGTGGCCGAGAGACTGCTATTTGACTAGCCCGGGGACCAAACCACCACCTATTAACATTGTTTCTATTGGAAAAGCCTGTCCAAGTTCTAAATACCAATATAGAAATGACATTTTGGAGCCCTACCTGTTTGTCAGCTGGGAGCTGCCAGTCCTCAGAACTGGAGAGTTGAATCACTCTGCACTCCCGGCTGCTGAAGGACGCCATTCTTTCCCCTCAGCCTGATCCCATTGGCTGGCTTTCCTGTCTTTTCCTGGGGCTGCCAGGACATTCAGAAGATATTATCTCCTTGGACAGAGCTCTCTGTTTGAGAACTTCTGGGAAGTGGTGAGAATTGTGGTTTCAATCCCTTATTTCTTCTGTGGGTGGTAAAGAGGTGGGAAGGGACCAGTTGGCCCTTGGGAGTGGTGAATTCCGTAGGACCATCCTGGGCCTGCCTGTTCTGGGTCACCTGCTTACTTTACTTGTTTGCATTTCAATCATTTCTAGAATTTTGCCCACCCTTTAGAAAAGTACAGTGTGGCTTTGGCTTGGGTAAATGGAGCAAATATCCCAGTCTAAGAAAATAACCACACTCGTCTTGAACTCATAGGTAAATCCAAGGGATTGCTGGGTTCTGGGAAACAGTTCTTCAGAAGCACCATGAGTTTATGTGATACCATTGGTTAAATCCTTGTAGAGGCTGGAGAGATGCAATTTTGAGGCACATTTTTGTTGTTGTCTTTTTTTTTCCTGTTTTGAAGAAACCCCTCTTCATCCTAATAGGATTGAATAGTAATTTCAACTTCATAAACAAATACACTTCTCCCCATGTTTAGATGGGAGTCCCTTTTATACTCACAACCAGTGGTGTGATGCCAGCGGGCAAGATAGAGATCCTTTGCCTTGGAGAGAAGTAGGTTTAGTGCAAGTTTACCATGACAGAAAGTGAGTCAAACCATTACCTTTAGAAGTTTGGGGGGATCACATGGGTGATTTATGAACTGTGCAGACTTGTGTGTTCCCAGTATTGTGTAATCCACAGTTTTAGACATAGAAAGTACCCCGTGTGGTCAGTAGGATCAGGACTGGCTGCACATATCCATGTGCTTCTTGTTTTCATGGGTCAATGTCTGGTTTCCTATTCCAGTGAACCCTGTGGCTTTAAATTCTCCCTCTTTTAAAATGTTTTTTTCCCCCAAAGTTAAGTACACACTTGCACATGCTCCAGTTCAGTTTTCAGTTCAGTCGCTCACTCGTGTCCAACTCTTTGCGACCCCATGGACTACAGCACGCCAGGCCTCCCTGTCCACCACCAACACCTGGAGCTCACTCAAACTCACGTCCATTGAGTTGGCAATGCCATACAAACATCTCATCCTCTGTCATCCCCTTCTCCTCCTGCCTTCAATCTTTCCCAGCATCAGGGTCTTTTCCAATGAGTCAGCTCTCCACATCAGGTGGCCAAAGTATTGGAGTTTCAGCTTCAGCATCAGTCCTTCCAATGAACACTCAGGACTGATTTCCTTTAGGATTGTCTGGTTTGATCTCCTTGCAGTCCAGGGGACTTTCAAGAGTCTTCTCCAACACCACAGTTCAAAAGCATCAATTCTTCAGTGCTCAGCTTTTTTTATAGTCCAACTCTCACATCCATGCATGACTACTGGAAAAACCATAGCTTTGACTAGACAGACCTTTGTTGGCAAAGTGATGTCTCTGCTTTTTAATATGCTGTCTAGGTTTGTCATAGCTTTTCTTCCAAGGAGCAAATGTCTTTTAATTTCATGGCTGCAGTCACCATCTGCAGTGATTTTGGAGCCCCCCAAAATTAAGTCTCTCACTGTTTCCATTGTTTCCTCGTCTATTTGCCATGAAGTGATGGGACCAGATGCCATGATCTTAGTTTTCTGAATGTTGAGTTTTAAGCCAGCTTTTTCACTCTCCTCTTTCACTTTCATCAAGAGGCTCTTTAGTTCCTCTTCACTTTCTGCCACTTTGGTGGTGTCATCTGTGTATCTGAGGTTATTGATATTTCTCCTAGCAATCTTGATTCCAGCTTATGCTTCTTCCAGCCCAGCATTTCGCATGATGTACTCTGCATGTAAGTTAAATAAGCAGGGTAACAATATACAGCCTTGACATACTCCTTTCCCGACTTGGAACCAGTCAGTTGTTCCATGTGCAGTTCTATCTGTTGCTTCTGGACCTGCATAAAGATTTCCCAGGAGGCAGGTCAGGTGGTCTGGTATTCCCATCTCTTTCAGAATTTTCCACAGTTTGTTGTGATCCACACAGTCAAAAGCTTTGGTGTAGTCTATAAAGCAGAAGTAGATTTTTTTCTGGAACTGTCTTGCTTTTTCGATGATCCAACATATGCTGGCAATTTGATCTCTGGTTCCTCTGCCTTTCCTAAATCCAGCTTGAACATCTGAAAGTTCTTGGTTCATGTACTGTTCAAGCCTGGCTTGGAGAATTTTTAGCAATACTTTACTAGCGTGTGAGATGAGTGCAACTGTGCGGTAGTTTGAGCATTCTTTGGCATTGCCTTTCTTTGGGATTGGAATGAAAACTGACCTTTTCCAGTCCTGTGGCCACTGCTGAGTTTTCCAAATTTGCTGGCATATCGAGTGCAGCACTTTCACAGCATCATCTTTTAGGATTTGAAATAGCTCAACTGGAATTCCATCACCTCCACTAGCTTTGTTCGTGGTGATGCTTCCTAAGGCCCACTTGACTTTGGACTTCAGGATGTCTGGCTCTAGGTGAGTGATCACATCATCATGGTTATCTGGGTCATTAAGATCTATAGTTCTTCTGTGTATTCTTGCCACCTTTTCTTAATATCTTCTGCTTCTGTTAGGTCCATACCATTTCTGTCCTTATTGTGTCCATCTTTGCATGAAATTTTCCTTTGGTATCTCTAATTTTCTTGAAGAAATCTCTAGTCTTTCCCATCCTGTTGTTTTCCTCTATCTCTTTGCATTGATCACTGAGAAAGGCTTTCTTATCTCCCCTTACTATTCTTTGGAACTCTGCATTCAGATGCTTATATCTTTCCTTTTCTCCTTTGCCTTTAGCTTCTCTTCTTTTCTCAGCTACTTGTAAGGCCCTCTCAGACAACCATTTTGCCGTTTTCATTTCTTTTTCTTGGGGATGGTCTTGATCCCTGCCTCCTGTACAATGTCTGGAACCTCTGTTTATAGTTCTTCAGGCACTCTATGAGATCTAATCCCTTAAATCTATTTGTCACTTCCACTGCATAGTCAAGGGATTTGGTTTAGGTCATACCTGAATGGTCTAGTGATTTTCCCAGTTCAGTCACCTATAAAACATTGCAACAAGATTTAAATTGGCTGCCACTTGAAAATGATCTCCCGGATTTGGGGAGCTGCCTTAACAACTTGGTTTCCTTAGCTGAGAAGTGCTGAAGGTGTGTGTGTGTGTGTGTGTGTGTGTGTGTGTGTGTGTGTGTGTGTGTGTGTGTCCTTGATATGGCAACCTAAATTCTTTGGCTTTCAGGTTCTTGGGCTATTGCTTTGGATCAACACAGAATTTCCACAAAACACAACTTAGGGCGTACATAAAATGAAACTGTAGAAGCCTCATCCTTTCTGTGCCACTGGAGCACACAGATTAGGGAGGGAAAAGCCTCCGTTCTAGCAGTGCATCCAGAGGAACCTCTCCATGCTGCCTGCTGAGTTCTGTGATGCTCGTCTTTAGGAACTGACCACAAATGCTGGCCCCATCAATGACTTTCATCAGACACAACAATCTGCCATGAGAAAGTTACACTTAAAACTTTTGCTGAGTTGAGTCACCTTTTGGATTTAAGGTTTTCTTTTGCTGAAGAAATAAGTAGAATCAGATATTTATATATGAGTGTTTTCTCTATATTGATTTTATATTTTCTTGAAGGAAATGTATTGATCCCTGAGTTATAAACATTGATAACTTCACTAATTAGAATAAATCAATGATCAGAATATCAGCAAAATAGCCAAGCCATGAAACCATTTTGCATTACTATTTAACTGTCTGCAAGTGTTAGTCACTCAGTTGTGTTTGACTCTTTGCAACCGCACAGACTGTAGCCTGCCAGGCTCCTCTGTCCATGGAATTCTCCAGGCAAAAATACTGGACTGGGTTGTCATGCCCTTCTCCAGGGGATCTTCCCAACCCAGGGATCGAACTCAGGTCTCCCATGTTGCAGGCAGATTCTTTACTATCTGAACCACTAGGGAAGCCCATTTAACTGTCTATAGCCATTTAAATAGGCATGGAATATTCTTCTCTTAAATAGATTAATTTATAAGAAATAGTTCTCACTATGAGACAGTTTTCTATGTTGGCCTCATTTACAGCTGACCTGTTTATGACACGGAAGAGATGGTATTAATCTTTGTTAATCATGATTTGTACTTACTGAGGCATTTAGTCAGTGTTATCTTGTGTGCTTCTAAACAGACTCCAAGATGTTCCTGGCATAACAAGCATTTGTTTGAAGAACTGTTAGACTGGGATCAGAGGGCCTAGGGGTGGGTTTCACAGATGAGAGTCTGTACATAAAATTATTTAAGGTATATAATTGCAATGTAACATATGTAGGTTTTTTTGAAGTATGTCTGGAATTGTGTTGGTAGGTAGGTTGAAACATGATGGGATTAATAAAGGAAAAGAGGTTAGTGTGATGAGGGGAGATGATGGAATTGTACACTGAACAGGAAAGGTAGAAGAGCTAGTATAAATGTGAAAGAAGAGTTTAGAGTTAGTGTGTGTGGGGGGGTGTTCGGGGAGGGGCTTGTACATGAGTGACAGCTGAGTCCCTGAAGAGGAGGAGCAGAGCAGGAGTATAGAAGTTGATGGCGCTGAAAGGTATCTGAAGCTAATAGTGAGATGTTTAACATTTTATGACGATTAAAGGTCTATCTCTGAATCACAGGAGAATAGAATTAGGCATGGTGATTATGAAAAGATGCTTAGCAACTAATGAGAACCTACTGTATAGCTCAGGAAACTCTAGACAATGCTCTGTGGTGATCTAGATGGGAAGGAAGTCCAACTGCTGAAAAGTAGAGACTAACACAATATGGTAAAGCAACTGTACTCCAATAAAAATTAATTTTAAAAAGAAGCAGCTTAGTTACATTGTCCTAATGGAGCAGAGAGGAACTAGGAAGCCAGGAAAAAGGAATGTGATATTAGTCCAACAGTGAAACACTAGGATTTGGACAAGGGATTTACTAATGGGGTTAGAGGATTTGAGAGTAATTTCAACAGTAGGATAAAATAAAACTAGTGACCCCTCTTAGCAACTGGGAAACATCAAGTCGTAACTCAGATAGGCCCCTTCCAAGCTTACCTCGGGTGATGAGGCTAAATGCTCTTGTTTTGAGCTTCCTTAGCTCCTCAGGCAGACCTAGATGTCTGTGTTTTACCTGTCATATTGGCATGCTTTGCATACTTGTCTGTCTTCTTTCAAGAGCAAAGACTCTTATCTTAGTCACCTTTGAGGGAATGTAACAGTTTATTTACAATTGCATGGTAACAATATTATTGTTATTTTACTTTTAAATAAACTTTAAAAGTTCTAATAAATTTTAGAACAGTTTTAGATTTGCAAGAAAAAAAAAAAAACCAAGAGGATAATACAAAGAGCTCCTATAAACCCTGGATACAAATTTCTCTGCTGTTAGACTCCAGTACTCTTGCTTAGAAAATCCCATGGATGGAGGAGCCAGGTAGGCTGCAGTCCATGGGGTCGCTAAGAGTCAGACACGACTGAGCGACTTCACTTTCACTTTTCACTTTATGCATTGGAGAAGGAAATGGCAACCCACTCCAGTGTTCTTGCCTGGAGAATCCCAGGGACGGGGGAGCCTGGTGGGCTGCTGTCTGTGGTGTCGCACAGACTCAGACATGACTGAAGGGACTTAGCAGCAGCCTCCTACACTAGTTTGATACATTTATGACAATTAACCGAACCAATATTGATACATTTTTGTTAACTAAAGTCCATTTTTTATTCAGATTAATTTATTTTTTAACTGAATGTCCTTTTTAATGTTCAAAATCCCATCCAGGATGCCACATTACATTTAGTTTTCATGTCTTTTTAGGCTGTGACAGTTTCTCAGACTTTCCTTGTTTGTGATGACTGTGACAGTTTTGAGGACTATTGGTCAGGAATTTGGTAGATTATCTCTCAATTAGGATTTCTTGGGAAAAGAAGTCGCTATGCCCAGTCCATGCTTAAGGAGTAGTGAGTTATGCTTCACCTTTTTGAAGGCAGATTATCTACATAAATTATTTGGAATTTATTAGCACAAGAGACTTTGCTCTTTTCTTGCCTTTATTTATTCAATCATTTATTTATCAATCTTGACTCATAGACATTTATTTTATACTTTGGATTATAATCCAATACTACTTTTGTTATTCTGCTACTTAAATGTTTCTAGCTTTGGCCACTGGGAGCTCTTCATTTGGCTCCTGCTGACATATGCTCATCATTGTGAGTTTCTGTTTCTTTGTTTGGCAGTTACCTTCTACTTTCTATTGCCACGCGATACTCCAGACTCACCTTGTACACTTCTTGCCCAGTCCTCGAGTCAGCCATGTTTCCCAAGAGCCCTGGTTCCTTTTATTGGAGAATGGTATTAGAAACCATGATCTTGGTGTTAAGTATGCTTCTCTTAGTCACTTTTATTTCTTATCTAACACAGAGCCTAACACATAATAGATTCTCACTGAATATGGTTGAATGGCTTTGTGCTTGTCTACAGTCGCCTTGTCTACATATGCCTTATTGTGTGCTCAGTAGTGAATTTACTGGCTATACCAGAAGATGAGTTATGTGATCTTGGATACCTTGTTGCTGTTGTTGTTCAGTTGCTAAGTCATGTCCGACTCTTTGTGACCCCATGGACTGCAGCACACCAGGCTTCCCTGTCCTTCATTTTCTCCTTTCTCTTGGAATTTGCTCAAACTCATGTCCATTGAGTCAGTGATGCCATCCAACCATCTCATTCTCTGTCAGTTGGAGGTAGTAACAGACCATTTCATTCTAGAGGCCCTGAGAGTAGAAATTTAGAGAGAGAGAGAGAGAGAAGGGACAGGAAGGAAGGAAGGAAAAGAAGTGAAGGAAGGGAAGCCTTGAGAAACAGACAGACATTGGCTTTGGAGGAGAGGATAATGGAGTCACTAATCTAACAGAGATAGGAGAAAGCAAGAAGAGGATAAAGGTCCTGCAAACCAGAATACGAATGGGTCATCTTCCTGTTCCTTTTGAAATCATCTTCATTCAGAAACATTGTAAGTGGTAGGTTAGAGAGGTAGGCTGGCTGGCTTAAGTCTTCCAACGAGAAAACCAGGATTGTCTGTGTCCCAGCCAGTGTTGATCCAGACAATCCAGAAATACATCCGTGGGTCTGGAGGGCCTGGCTGATGCTTGAGGAGGCCATGGAAGCCATTTTCCTTGCTGGGGTTTGAAGTTTCATTACTCGATTTGTTGTGGCTGACTGACGGGTTGGAATGGTCACAGGTAGTATTCAGATCACTGCTGTGACCTCTGCCTTCGGCTAAGAAGAGAACCAGAATAAAACAAATAAAATAAGGGCGGAGCAGTTGCAAAGTTGACTGAAGCAGTGGAGTCATTTATCAGGTAGCACAGATGGTTTTTCTTTTTACTTTGATAAAATTTGTCAAAGTACTCATAAAATAATGATGTGTGGTTCCACAGTAGATATAGCTCATTTGTGTATTATAGTTTTTTCATGTTTTTTTTTATCTCATTTTTGATAAAGTTGTAATTATTTTTAAACTCTGAAACTGGACTATTAGGATGTCTACCTTGAGGCGTGTTTACATGGGCACCTTTTGTCATATGGTGGCATATGCTTTTTGATACCTCTCCATACTTATGCTCAAGAGGACTAAATCATAACTTTTGTCCCTGAAGGTCAAAGAAGCCAGCAGGGTCCATATCATCAACCTTTACCTAATGCTTATTATTCTGTTTGTCCAAACTTTTATCACTTCACAACTGAGAGATTCATGCATATAAAACAAGAGTCCCTTGAATTTGTTTTTATTACCCCGGTCTTGTCTGAAAAAGACTTTGCATTTGGGATAGGAAACAGAAAGGCTATCTTGGCTGTAAGAGGCCAGACTCGCAGAAGTGGGTTCTGGCTTAGGAATGTGGACACACTGCAGACATCTCACACAGAGGCCAATTCTTGCAATGATGTGGTCAGACATGGTAGAGCCCTTTGAGAGGGGCTTTAGCTAGCCCACCCCTCCCCTAGAGTGACTGGAGTTGGGTTGTTGCAGGGCTAACATTCAGAGCAACAGGTAAGAAAAGTTATGAAGAGTAATTGAAAAAAATGTAATGTATAGCAGTAAAGTGGAATAGAAGCATATCCTTCCCACCATAAACTATTTTTTTTTCTTTTTTTAAATTAATTAATTAATTTATTTTTATTTGTTTTGCCATACATTGACATGAATCCACCATGGGTGTACATGTTTCCCCCTTCCAGAACCCCCCCCCATAAACTATTAAGAATCAGGTAAAACAGTTTATGTTTGTCTTTGGTCAGTTGATGGACATTTTGTGATTTTTTTTTTAAATATATGCCACCATCAATGCTGCTGAGTGAATATCATCTTGTCACCTAAATACATCTTTGCCTTAAGACAGTGTGCTCTAAAATAAGATTTCCTGAGTTCAAATCCCCATTCTCTACTTCTGAGCTATGGGACTTTAGTTAGCTAGCTTGTTTACCCTTCCTAGGACATAGTTTCCTTACTGTTAAAATAGTAATAATAGAATTTAGCTCAGAGAGTTTCTATGAAGATGAAATAATGTATCTTTAGCACTTGGTATATGTTTTCTCTTTGATTTTACCTTTAATTTGCTGAATGCTACTGCCACTTGCATGGAGCTCTAACTCTGACTTTTTTTTAATGATGGGTTGGTGGGTATATCTGATGAAGTACAAAGGAAGCGGTATGAATGCTACACTTTTATTTACACAAAAAAGTAACTTCATTAATGATTTGTCTTCTTTGTTAATGATTTTTTGTGCTGAAACCTGAGAGTAAAATCTCTTAGAATGGAAATAATCCAACATGTCTACTTTAGACTTCAAATATCTTAGTGCTTTCCAACTTAAATAAGACATTCATTTCTAGAATTAAACCTGTTTTTTTCTGTGTGCAAGTAGAATAAGTGCCATCCAGTTAGTTTGTAGTTCTCAAGACCAAAGTCAGCAGAGGAGAAAACTTACATCTTTCTAATACTTTGTATTAAGCCACAAGACATAATAGTATTTAGTGTTGTTGAAGAACAAATGGTAACAAGACAAAGCAATTGTCATTTGATGATGTTGGTTAAAGGTATATAATATATTACCTATTAAAAAGGACAAAGTTATTAAACTCCAAAAAGTCAGAGCATGAAAATAAATCATAATTCAACAGTATATAGAAATTTAAGAAATGCAATGAAATGAAAATGTGATAACTAATGAAAGGGAACTATGAATGCTTCATTCTAATGAAGCAGGAAGTACCCTGTTTATGAGATAAGAAGTTCATAGTTTTAAAGTAAAATTGTTGTTTTAAATAACAGATGATGATCAAAGTATAACAGGACATATTTTTAAAATGAATAGTTATAGATGGTTATTAATTGAGAAAGCAAAAGAACTTTCTACTTCCCCAGATCTTCATCTCCTGAGGCAACCAGTTTTAACCATTTTTGTCTTTAGTTCTTCTCATATTTATCCTCTTGACACCATGTACTGTGTTTGTACTCTGTGTCTACATTTAAACAGTACATATTGGCTTCTTGTCATGAAAGATGGGGACATAGCTCACTTGGATCTATACTTTTACTCTCTCTTCTCTTTTCCATTTTTTAAATAATTACTGAATGCCTTTTAGTTATTGGTATTTAAAAAAATTAGGTTCTTAAACATCTATTTCCTGAATCAATTGCTTTATTTCTTGCCACACTTTTCTTTCCAACTTTTTTTCTTGATTTATGACACATGACAGTTTAAAACATTTACCTTTTGTTTTCTAACAATTGTAAATTGTAATGTCTTCCATGTTTTGTCTGTAAGTTGATTCTAAACATTGAAGGAACAATAAAGAATGTCTTACTGTGATTTTTCCAATACCTTGCAAAATCTTTTGAATATCTTGCTTTGTAGGACTGATTTTGTACTCTTTTTTTCCTACCTTCTTTTTTTTTAATCCCGCTATATGTGTTGTTACTCCATAAATATACTCATTCTTGTCAGACAATATGTCCTGGTTTTTGTTTGAAAAACATAGTTACTCTGAGTACAGGACACCCTACAAAAGGCTCAGGGATTCTCTGAAGCTCTTCCAGCGTTTGGTTTGGAGTTGCATTGAATCCAGTGGAGTTGTTGGTGGGGAAGGTTTGAGGTGGTTGACTTTGGCCTGGATTGTCATTTTAGATTGAGAGAACTTTTATGAAGTTTGGGTGTTCTCCTGCCCCAGCTGTCTATCCTATCTCTTCCTCTCACTCCCTTTTCCAAGATTATGAGTTGCCCTAGGAAGTTCTGGGCACTCTGAACTGAAGTTTAGGGCACTACTTTGTCACAGGAGGGACGAAGAATGGAGAGCATTTCGCTTGGAATTCCCAGTAAAGTTTCTCTCTCTTCCTTCGTCTCTCGTGGTTCCTTTGGCTGAATAGCTAATTTAGATGAGATCATTCCACCACCATGCTGCTGCTAATGTGTTTTCATTGTCCTTTTCATTTATAAGCTTTTCATGTTCATTATTTCCTCTGATACACAAACATATGATGTTGACACATTCCACTATTCCAATTGTAGAGAAATAAACTAAGGCTCAGAGAGTTCCTAACGCCAGGCACATATTAAGCCTCTATCCAGTAATTTTCTGTCTAGCGTTGGAATAGCCCTGGCTATTCTACCCTGGCTAATCCTACCCTGGTTAGGTATGAATTTGGGGCCCTCTCCTTGGCTGCTCCATCCTTCTTTCTCTTCCTGATGTCAGCATCAGTTGGTCTGAAGTGTGCATTTTTCCCTGTAGGATGTTCCAGGTTCTCTGGGGCTGTAAAGGGAGTTCAGGACAGGGCAAAGACTTAAGCTCATTTTCTAATCCTGAATTTGGTTAAAGTGGTGAGTTTAGGGAGAATGCAGGAGGGTTCTGTGCAAATATAGTGAGAATGTGTGAGTACACCCCAATAGAAAATGCATTTTAGCTCTGCAATTGTTTTTAAAGGCTTATGCTTATGGGACTACAGTATTTATACCAGCAAGGCTTGGGGTAGCTGCTATTTTGTGAAATTGATTGTAAAACCTTTGATCTGCCTTATCAGCCCCTCAACTTGAAGAACTGGCATCAATGTTTAGGCCCTCAGATGTGGCAGAGTGAAATGAATGGTTTCTTTTGGGTTTCTATGTTATATCCTATGCCTTAGTTTCCAGTGTAAAATTTGCTAGATTTTTAGCCAGTTGTTCCCTTAAATTGTTAAATATGGATCATCTGGATCCTGAATGCATGGCTTTGTTCCAAAATATGTGATGAACTGTCTGTAAACAAGAAATCCAGAGTGACATGGACTTTATTTTCCTGTAACTGCTGGTATCAACTATGTTTCCAAACTTTGGCTAAAGAAATATTTACATGTTTTGGCTTTTATTTTTTTTTCTGATTAATGTCGGAGTTTGCATTCCTGTAATTCTGGTGAAGGGAAGAATGTGGTCACATTTTAGAGGGTAGATTGGCCATAGGAAAAAATATACACAACTTCAATGAGTAAAAATATAAGACCTCACATTCAGTAGACTTTATGATGACTTTTCTTAACCAGATTGGTAAATGTATTGTTCAAACTATACTCGTATAGCACCATAAATTTTTATATATGTGCGTTGTGATAGAAAGCACTGCATTTTGTTTCTATGGTTTTTATTTTCCTGATGCTCTGTGTACACAGGTGATATTAAGTATATCCTTATTGGTGTCATTATGTTAAAATGTGCCAAACTACTAAGCCAGCATTGAGTCCCATGAGCTTACTGTTCTTGTCTGCAAAGATTCATACTGTTCTAATAACTCAGGAATTTTTTCCTTTAATTGAGTCACATATTCTTTTTTGAAAAAAAAATATGGAGTTATCGTGATTGAATTTTTTTTTGCTTTTGTTTCAGACCCAATGTCTGTGGATCACGTTATAATGCTTACTGTTGCCCTGGATGGAAGACCTTACCTGGTGGAAATCAGTGTATCGTCCGTAAGTAATCTATTATTTTTCATCGTTTTCTTTTGTTTTGGTTGCATGGTGATTCTTAGTATTCTGTCCTATGTAACTACATACCATTAATACATTTATAGCAGAGACTTCCAGCTCTAAGATTTTCCTACTTCCTCAGAATCCAGCTTGGGACTATATTAACTCAGGCAAGCCACTGTTAATACTTTAATTCAGTGACTTCCTTTAGAATGTTTCTGAGATAGAGGGAATAGAGCCACAGGGATGCTTTGATTAAGGTCTCAGGTCATTGCATCCATTATTCCTGGCTGCGTAGACTATGTCATCACTTTGATGGGTTTTTTTTTTTTAAAAAGCTTATCATTGCTGCCTTCCTTATTGTAATTTCTGTGTTGGCCACCTACAAGCCTACCCAAACCTTGCATGTTGAATTTGGGTGATGGAGACTGAAAGGAAACCTAACTCTTAGACGAAGGGGAGAGGAAGCAGATAGAGCATCATATGAAAACAGGTGAAAAGACTGGGGGAGGAGCTCTGATGGTACCAGAGATTCCTGTATTGATTCTACTTCTGTGGCAAAGCTCAGATTCTCATATCCCACAAATGTTGTGCAACAAGTCACATGCCAGACAAGGTGGTGTTTAATGGAGATACTAAGACAGATTAGTTATGGCATTGGTCCTCCATGAACTTTTACAGTCATCACACCTGTGAAATAATTTTCAGTTTTTGGAAAAATCCATTATTATAATAGGGAAATTTAGAGCTGAGAAGCCTTTAAGGAATCATGTCATCCCCCTTCTCATTTGGCCAAAAATGGTCCGTGGAGAAGAAGAGATTATTTCAATCAGCATTCTCTTGGTGACCTGAAAAAGTTAATTTCCTTCCCAGTTCTTGATTTTGACTAAAAAAACTTATTCATTTGGCACCTTGTGGTTTATGTCAAAATCAAAACTAAGAGAGGGATGTAATGGTTTTTGGAGTTTTCTAAATGAACCTGACAACAAAACCCTTTCCCTAGTGTTCTGTGGAATCTCTGAGAAATGCTGCCTTCGGTTCAGTTCAGTTCAGTCGCTCAGTCGTGTCTGACTCTTTGCGACCCCATGAACTGCAGCATGCCAGGCCTCCCTGTCCATCACCAACTCCCTGAGTCCACCCAAACCCATGTCCATCGAGTCAATGATGCCATCCAGCCATCTCATCCTCTGTTGTCCCCTTCTCCTCCTGCCCTCAATCTTTTCCAGCATCAGGGTCTTTTCCAATGAGTCACTCTTCACATCAGGTGGCCAAAGTATTGGAGTTTCACCTTCAACATCAGTCCTTCCAATGAACACCCAGGACTGATCTCCTTTAGGATGGACTGGTTGGATCTCCTTGCAGTCCAAGGGACTCTCAAGAGTCTTCTCCAACACCACAGTTCAAAAGCATCAATTCTTCAGCGCTCAGCTTTCTTTATAGTCCAACTTTCACATCTGTACATTAGTACTGGAAAAACCATAGCCTTGACTAGACGGACCTTTGTTGGCAAAGTAATGTCTCTGCTTTTTAATATGCATTGGTCATAACTTTCCTTCCAAGGAGTAGGCTACCTTAAGGTGTTTAAATAAATGTTTGTAGAGCCCTTTGACAGCTTATTTCTTAATAGTTTTCAATCTCCATCCTCGGGCTCTTCTGACATTTTGATGCACTTTCAATCAAGGGAAATATTTTTGGCCTTGCATATTTCATTTATTTCTTGCAAGTTTGTGCAGGAGTTTGATGGAAAGAATCAAGTCTATGAGTATAAAAGAATAGTGACCGAATCTTGGTCTTTTGATAAACATAAACCAGTTGCCATTTGAACTTATTCTTCAGTCCAGTTGGCAGAGCATTTGGTACCAGTATGATATTTGTCTCTGGGTGGCTTGAAGACGTTAATAGTTCTCTAAAAGATGAATGGCTTCCTGACTATAGAATCAGTACTATTAAGTGGATTCACACTTCTCCTCTCAGACCGTTGATGCAGTTCACAACAGGACTAAATGTGTAGGATACAAGTTGCTCTGTAGATCAGATATTCTCAACTGGCAGGATCTGAACCAGGAAGCAGTCTGAGCCAGGCATGGTATTTTTTTTTATAAAGATTACTAAATTTTAAGCATTTACAATAAAATAGGCTACCAAGAAGTTTTATATCACTAACTGTAAGTTAATGTAAAAACAGAATGTGTGTGTATTAGTCGCTAAGTCATGTTTGACTCTTGCAACCCCATGGACTATAGCCCACCAGGCTCCTCTGTCCGTGGGATTTTCCAGGCAAGAATACTGTAGAGGGTTGCCATTTCCTTCTCCAGGGGAATCTTCCGGACCCAGGAATCGAACCCAGGTCTCCTGCTTCACAGGCGGATTCATTGATGGCAGGCAGATTCTTTACCCACTGAGCTACAGAAAGCCCCATATATACATACATATCTATATCTATATCTATATCTATGTATCTATATGGGCTTCTCTGGTGGCTCAGTGGCAAAGAATCCTTCTGCCAATGCAAGAGACACAGGAGAAGCAGGTTTGATACCTGGGTTGGGAAGATCCCCTGGAGGAGGAAACAGCAACCCACTCCAGTATTCTTGCTTGGGAAATCCCATGGACAGAGAAGGCTGGCAGGCTAAAGTCCATGGGCTCACAAAGAGTTGGATACCACTTAGCTACTGAACAACATATATATGTGTGTGTATGTATATGGAGGAATATATATACAAACACACAAATATATATATGTGTGTGTGTGTGTGTGTGTGTGTGTGTGTATAAATATATGTATACATATATATAGAGAGAGAGAGAGAGAGAGAAAGAGGGAGAGAGAAGGAAATGGCAACCCACTCCAGTATTCTTGCCTGGGAAATCACATGGGCCGAGGAACCTGGCGGGCTACAGTCCATGGGGTCACAAAAAGTTGGACCACGACTGAGTGACTAAACAACAACAATGCAGGATTTTTGCTTGTTTTTTTTCCTTTTATAGACTATCCTGGGCTTATTGACAGATTTTGAGCTGCGGAATAAGTAAAGAGAGGCTAGAGAACCACTCATACGGATAAGGGAGCTTCCCGGTCGTAGATTCTATTTAGTCCAGCAGGTTTGTTTTATAAATGAATATACCTGAGGCCTGAGGTCACACAGGTCATGATAGCAAAGTTAACAAGGAACTTGATAGTCCAGGTTTCCTCACCTGAGGATTGGGGCCCTGTAAATCACTGCGCTCTGAAGCCATGTGCTAACAGACCTCGGGTTTTATTCACAGCCATTTGCCGGCATTCCTGTGGGGATGGATTCTGTTCGAGGCCAAATATGTGCACTTGCCCATCTGGTCAGATAGCTCCTTCCTGTGGCTCCAGATCCAGTGAGTATAACATGTCATTATATATAATATCATTTTATGTGGTTATGCCCTATTTTCTCCTAAATTTGCTTTTGGCTTTTCTCTTGCCTGCTGTACTTTTTTTTTTTTTTTCACTAGAACATCTGCCTTCTCTGTTCTTCCCAAAATACTTGGAATGGCTCTGCTCAAGTCTGGCCTCCCATTTCCCTTCTTCCCTTTTTATAGGGAAATTACCTGTGGGACATAGATTAGGGGAAATGTGGGGGTTGGGAAGGAGGTGAGTCATTGGTTGTTAAAAAGTGAAGTTTCATATCTGTATAAATAGCCCCTCAACATCTTGACCCTCACCAAGGCAAAACTCTTAGGTTCCTTTTCCACTTCCAATTTCTGATGAGAAAATACACTTCCCTTACAGCATGTTCTGGTTTTGACATGGTTTTGAGAGTATTGTGGAATATTGTGAGCTTCCCAGGTGGTGCTAGTGATAAAGAACCCACCTGCCAATGCAGGAGATGTAAGAGATGCAGGTTCGATTCCTGGGTCAGGAAGATCCCCTGGAGAAGGGCATGGCAACCCACTCCAGTATTCTTGCCTGGAGAATCCCATGGACAGAGGAGCTTGACAGGCTATAGTCCATCGGGTCACAGAGTCAGACACAACTGAAGCAGCGTAGCATGCATGCATGCATCGTGGAATAAGTGCATTCTCTTCTGTCAACTGCCTGTAGAGACTTGAGCATGATCAAGATCCTGTTACCTGTTAAGGGTCCTAACATATAACTGTGGTTCTCATGAACCAACTAACAGAATGGGGCCAATAGTGCAGGGTAGCAGACCTTCTTGGTGCCCACTCACATACCTTCGCATTCATGGGGTACACAAACAACTCTGCCTTTAGAGCTCTGTAACATTTTTCTGGCCAGGGAGCATGCATGGCAAGCTGGAAAGGCTGAGAGGATTAATTAGAAGCACCTTTTAACCAGTGACAAACGGAAAGTCTTGGATTAATGCCCGTGCCTCCTTGCCTCTGATTTTGCTTAACTATGAGGTGTGTTATGCCCTGTCTTCTGAAGTTCCCTAGCGGGATGGAGCCCAAGCTGCCCATGCAGGAACAGGCTTGAGAATGTGCTTCATTAGTTTCCTTCTGTTACCTGTCTCCCTTTCCCAGTCTCTTTACCAGTGTTTCCTAAAATTACTTCTAAATCACTGACATTCGAGTTATTGTCTCAGAATTTGCTTCTGGTGAAAACCAAATGGAGACAGATGAGGACTAAATACAGACAGTTGTAGGTTGGGATAGAAATTCCCCTGTGGGCTGGGGCTCATTTGCTTATTGCAATGAGTGTAGCATTTTTTTTTTTGCTATTTTTTTAACTTTTTATTTTGTATTGAGGTATAACCTATTAACAATGTTGTGAGAGTTTCAGGCGAACAGCAAAGGGTAGAATGTTCTTTGATCTCAGCTTGGTTTTGAATGTGTGTCCTCCAAGCAACAGGAGGTTAATTCCATATATTAGGAGCACTTGAGCTGGAGGAGTAGCAGGAGGCCGAGTGCTCAGTTGGCAGCACTTTGGCGAACGTGCTGAATGTCTCCAACTCTATCAGGATGATGACCTCCAGGCTGCCTCTGAGGAGTGAGAGCCTCGGGTGGGGAAGGAGACTACATAGCAAGTTGGGAGTAGAACCATCCCTCAGATTGGTCCTTCAACCAGCCACCAACACACCATTCCACAAGGGGGAGAAATTACAGTCAGGTGGCAAACTGGGTATCCAGCTGGAAAGGTCTTCAATGATAGTGTGAGCTGCTAGTGATTTAGTCAAGTAAAAATCATGAGATGTGGAGAAAAGAGGTTAATGAGATCAGAGGGAAAAGCCATGATTCTAGTAGATTTCAAGCTAGCAGCGAGGTGGGAGGAGTGCAGTGGTAAGGTCCTGTGGGCCAGATTAGGGTAGAGGCTGAAGTCCAAGACTTGTGTGTGGTAATCTCTGAGGAGGTTTGGGTCTGTCTGTGGTGCTTGTTCACTGGACAAAATCCCCAAGTACTTTGTGGATGAGAGTGAATTGAGGGGGAGGACACGGTTTCATGAGGGTTTTTGAGGCATTTGGAGCCTTTAAAATCATTGGCTTGAACTCTACCTGAACTAATAACGTCCAGACAGCTTGCACAACTAGAGCTGGCAGAATGTTTTATTTAAAAGTTAAGGGTAGTTGAGGAATGATCAGAATTCATTTCTGATCTTTTTAAATGATGTTCTAGGAAATAGCTCTGCCATCCTATAGAACTTCCTGCCCATGGTGTGGGTAGACAAATGTGGGTAGGTCACTTTGCTAACTCTCCTGGTAATAGAAGGATAATCTAACTCAGTGAAATGTTTGCATTCACAACTTGTGGTTCTGGTAAAAAGGAATAAATTTAGGTCATTTTACCAATATTTCCTATGAGAAACTGTATACTTGTTATGTGATGGAGTCAAGGAGGTCCAGGTGAGCTGTAGGACCTCTGAGGCTTTAGCCTTCTAATTTGAAAATATAAAGAATGAAAGGAAGGTTTTTCTTTCAGGTTGTTTCCAACTTGTGTCCTGTGACTTTTAAAATAGGAAATGATCTCTTAGTGACCTGAATGAGAGATTGCATTTCCAGAAAGTCCAAACTGCCAGCCAGCAATTCCTTTGGACACCAGGAAGTCGTGGCTTCCCTTAACCTATTGGGAGGCTTGCCACCAGTCATTGAGGCACCAGGGCAAAAAGAGGATTGGCTAGACAGGCTCAGAACAGTGGGTTTTCTGGACTTTAATTCTAGGTATATTAGGACTGCTCTCTACTCTCTCAGTCTCTGAGGCCAGAGATGGATTCTGAGCAATTCTAATTTCCATAAAGACCTATCATGGGCAATCCATGAATTTTCTCAAACTCTCCTTAAATATATATAAGTATACAATAGATGAATAAAATATATAAAGTGTATAAAATAAATAATATAGATATATAAATGAAATAGATTATCTTTTTAAATATTATACAGTATATTATTATAAAAGGTGTTCCCTAAATTTCATATTTTAGAATTTTGAGTTGAATTTATGCTCATTCTATTTTATTCTTTATGTTTCTTAAAAGGATTAAAAAAATGAAACTTACTACTTTGAGTTAATTGTAGATTCACATTCAATTGTAAGACGTACTTCATAGCAATCTTGGGTGTCTTTTACCCAGTTTTCCTCATGTTAATGTCTTGTAATACTATAATACAATCTCACAACCAGGGTATTGACATAGATACAGTCAAGTTACAGAATTTGCATTAATTTGTGTTTTTTCCTACTGGCTTATAATGTTTACCATTTTTTCCTGTGCTTATTTGTCAGCTGCATATATCTTCTTGAGTGAACTATTGTCTCTTCACATCTTTTGCCTAGATTCTAATTGGATTCTTCACTATTTTAGTATTTTGAGAGTTCTTTGTATACTTTAAATCCTAGCCCTTCGTCAGCTATGTAATTTGCAGACATTTTTTCCCACTCTGTAGCTTGCCTTTTCCTCTTCTAACAGAGCAAAAGTTTTAAAATATGTTTGAGTCCAATTTATCAATTTTTTCTTTAATGGAAAATAATTATGCTTTTGGTCTCAAGTCTAGGAACTCTTTGCTGAGTCATAGATCCTGAAGATTTTCTCCAGCTTTTTTTAAATGTTACAGACATTTACATTGAGATCTAGGAGTAGTTGATACCTGTGGATGTCTGATTCCTCCAACCCACTTATTGGGCTGGCCAAAAACTTCATTTGGGTTTTTCCATAGGATGTTTCTGGCCAAACTAATATTTCCAAAAAGGCTGTCCTTCATCAATAGAATTACTTTTTCAGTTTTGTTAAAAAATCAGTTGGGTATATTTGTATACGTCTACTTCTGGGTTCTCTATTTTATTCCATTGATCTATTTGTCTGTCCTTTCTCCAGTATCATACAGTCTTGATTACTGCAGCTTATGGTAAGTTTTGAAAATTGAGCAGACTAATTCCTCCCACTTAATTATTCTTTTTAAAAATTGTTATTCTAGTTCCTTTGCTTTTCCATATAAATTTTAGATTCATCTTGTCTGTATCTACAGAAAAATATTCTCTAGGATTTTGCTAGAACTGCTTTAAATCTGTATGTCAGTTTGGAGAGTATTGACATCTTTACTGTTTAGAACCACTTTTAGTTTGGATAAAATTTTATCATTTTTAATTCATTTCAGTTTAGTTAGAGTTTGGGGTACTTGTACCCCCAACCTGAATCCAAGCTTTAAGGGTGTAAGAAGCCCAGGAGAACAATTGTAGAGCGGTGGGTTAGCAAGTTTGAGCAAGTATGGTGCTATCATGTGCTGAAAGTGTAAGTATGAGGATACTCAGAGAATGGGAAGGTAGCACTGTAGCTGGTCTGGAAGAAGTGACCTTGGAAAGGTTTTTCAGGAAAGTGTGGGTTTTATATGAACAGAGAGAAGAGGCTGGTGGAATCTGCTCAGATTTGTCCATAGCAACAATTGAACTCTTTGCTTTCTAGTTAACCCTCTATGGAAGTGCCTTTATCGTATAAAGGCACTGCTATCATATAACTTGTCTTTCTCTGGATCTTTTTCAGCTTTGCTAGGTTTTTTGTTTTGTTTTGAGATAACTTAGTGAAGTTGCTCTACTAATTGATGTGTATTTAGGCATCACAGACTGTGCACTTAAAATGTCATTGCCATTATCTCTCCCAGTGAAAATCATTTTTGTCCTGCAGTGGCTCTGGCTGCCCCTATGGACTGTTTTCTCAGGTGTCGAGTCCAGAAGTTAGTCTAGCTGTTTGTCTTGTACTTTTCCAAGGGCTTAAATTAAAATCATATGTGGCCATACAGATGCTTATTTACAAATGGCTTCCAGTGTTCTTTCTGCCCCTTGTGCCTGCCAAGATAATGGAAGGATTTTAGGATCATTCCCAACCTAATGCATCCCAAAGAAGATCATTACCTGAGGTATTTAGACCTAAGCAACAGCCCTGCATCTCTGCTGTTCCAGTAGTGTGTTCACTTTGCTCTCTTTGGGCTGATTGTTGTAAAGAATTAACTTGTGAAGGGCTATAATCTAAAGAAAGTTTCCTCTGCTCTTTCTGATGCCTAGCAAATGGAGGGCATTCAGTAAATATTTGTCTGAAGTGACTGACCTCTACTGGAACATACATAAAATTCATTTGGGACTCAATATAGATAAGGGTTAATGGCAACATTTTCTGTTAGTTCTAGGATGTTGAGCCTTACTTGAAACCCTTTGAGGCTTTCCGCCCATCTTGGAGGGGAAGTTCTCTTTGGAACTAAATGCATGTGGCAGCCATAGACCTGTGCACAGGCATTTGAATTCCCCTAGTATTTTCAGTTTCTGGTAAAGTCTTAACACTGATTGAGTTTAGGAATATATCCTAACTTGAGGTGTTTAGAGCATTCCATGGGTTCAAATGGAGCCCTTATTTTTCATTTGCCTTTTTCTAGAGAAACAGAACTTGGTATCCTAATTGCCACATATCTGGAATTTTTTGTCACGTTAGAGTAAATTTAGAATTTGCATCAATGGCAGGACTCAATCACAAATAAAACCAGTTTGTATACTCTCTAAACTATCGTGAAACTTCATATCTAGTTCCTTTATTTCCCACAGAAATCCTGAATGAGTGCTCCTGCCATTAAGGAAATACTTTTTCTCCTAAAGGTCTAAGACTCACAAAGAATGCAAATTTGGTAAACATGTTTGTGGCAAAGCACGTGATTAAAATCCTATTATCGATGGACATGAATTTGAGCAAATTCCAGGAGATAGTGGAGGGCAGAGGAGCCTGACGTGCTTACTACAGTCCATGGGGTCGTCAAGAATAAGACACAACTTAGCAACTGAGCAACAGCAGCAATCTGTTGATGAGCTTGCTCCTCTGGCCTGAGGATACATGGTTCACTGGTTTATTTGGACCGTTGGACTAACCGTGCCTTATTGTTTCACAACTCTGATCAAGGGCTTTTATTTTTTAAAGGAGAAAGAATACTTTATGCTGGAAAAAGTTTACCTGAAAGATAGGGTAGAAAAAAAGTATAAGAACGTATCAGGGAGGTTTTTATTATATTCCATTTAAATATAAACTTATCATTCTTTCTAGAAAGAAGAACTCATTCTGTTTTTCAATTTAAACAAGTCATGTAAAGTCACTATTTAAACTACTGTTTGCTTTTTTATCTCAAAGTAGCTAAATGGCTTTGTTGCTCATGTGGGAATGGAAATTAGCTCTTGGCATGAACCACTTTAATTGAAATCAGTTTGTGGGTTGAGTTCCTTTGCTGCTTGACAGATGACATCATTTCCTGTGCTTTTCCCAATCCTCTCTGTTTTGCTAAGATAGGATGAAGCTAAGTTTAACTTCAGATTTTAAAGCAACTTACACCTTTTCCTGACCTACTTAGAATATTATCCAAGTTTTTCAGCAAATCATTTCTTTTGTATACTTGTAAATAGTTTTTTAGTTTGAAAACACATTTTGGCCAAGACATTTTAATAGAACTGTAGGAGCCTAAAATAACTGTTTTAATCAGTTTCCTGGGTTGGTTGATTTCTATAACAATGTTCTGACAGAGAAGTTATTTCTGCTTTTATATATGGGGAAACAAAGATAAAAATATTTTTAATAGCAACCCACTCAGAGCTATGTAAGTGCTTAGGATGCGATGGGCAACTTTACAGTCTCTGTGTTTGAGTATAGCTTGTGGTGTCATTATCATGGAGTACGAGTTAAATAAACAGAAATTAATTTGGCAGAGTTTTATACATCACCTACAAGCAGGCAGGGAATACTCTGAGCACTTATGGAGATATAATTAATAATCATGATGCTTCCCACTCCCTACCCTGTGATGCTTGATGTCTTTAAACAAATGGGCTACAGATAGGAGAAATAACTTAAAAATAGGTTTGGTTATAGAACATACCTTTCTGAAGAGAAGTATACAGTACTCTGGACTCAGAAGAGAGTTCATATCTAGTGGGGAAGGGAAGAGAGAATAGAAGTCAGAAAAGATCAAAGGAAAGAAGGGACATTTGCCATGCATCTTGGAGACAGGATTTCAGGATTTGATAAGAACGTTGTGTAAGTTGTATGTTTGGAGGTTGAGAGTTCAGGGCAAAGACAAAGAGATGGGTTAGAGAGGAGATTCCATGAATATACTAGCGCATAGTACCAGGTATTGGGTACAGCACTTTATAGGCACTCAGAAATATTTGTTGAGTGAATGAGTGACTGATAAAGAAGCCTGGGAACAAATTGTTGTTATTGTTCAGTTGCCCAGTCATGTCTGACTCTTTGCAACATCATGGAATGCAGCTTTCCAGGCCTCCCTGTCCCTCACCATTTCCTGGAGTTTGCCCAAGTTCATGTTCTTTGCATCAGTGATGCTGTCCAGCCATCTCATCATCTGATGCCCACTTTTCTTTCTCTCCTCAATCATTCCCAGCATCAGGGACTTTTCCACTGAGTTGTCTGTTCACATCAGTTGACCAAAATACTGGAGCTTCAGCTTCAACATCAGTCCTTCCAGTGAATATTCAGGGTTGATCTCTCTTAAGATCGACTGGTTTGATATCCTTGCTGTCCATGGGACTTTCAAGAGTACTTCCCCGGTGGCTCAGATAGTAAAGCATCTGCCTACAATGCGTGAGATCTGGGTTCGATCCCTGGGTCAGGAAGATCCTCTGGAGAAGGAAATGGCAATCCACTCCAGTACTGTTGCCTGGAAAATCCCATGGATGGAGGAGCGTGGTGGGCTACAGTCCATGGGGATCGCAAAGAGTCGGACATGACTGAACGACTTCATTCTCACTTTCTGAGCATTGCAATTTGAAGGCATCAATTCTTTGGTGTTCTGCCTTCTTTATGGTCCAGCTCTCATAACAGTACATGACCACTGAGAAGACCATAGCCTTGACTATATGGACCTTTGTCAGCAGAGTAATGTCTCTGCTTTTCAGCACACTGTCTTTCAGCACACATTGCTTTCCTGCCAAGAAGCAATCATCCTGATTTCATCACAGCAGTCACCGTCCGCAATGATTTTGGAGCCTAAGAAGAGGAAATCTATCACTACTTCCACCTTTTCCCCTTCTATTTGTCATGCAGTAAGGGGGCCGGATGCCATGATCTTAGTTTTTTTTAATATTTAGTCTTAAGCTGGCTCTTTCACTCTCCTCCTTCACCCTCATCAAGAGGCTTTTTAGTTCCTCTTCACTTTCTGCCATTAGAGTGGCATCATCCACATATCTGAGGTTGTTGATATTTCTCCCGCCTGTCTTGATTCCAGCTTGTAACTCATCCAGCCTGGCGTTTCTCATCATGTGCTCAGCATATAGTTTAAACAAACAGGGTGACAACAGACAGCTCTGTCACACTTTTTTCTTGATTTTGAACCAGTCAGTTGTTCTATACAGGGTTCAAACTGTTGCTTCTTGACCCACATACAGGTTTCTCAGGAGACGGGTAGGTGATCTGGTATTCCCATCTCTCTAAGAGCTTTCCACAGTTTGTCATGATCCACACAATCAAAGGCTTTAGCGTAGTCAATGAAACAGAGATAGATGTTTTTCTGAAATCCCCTTGCTTTCTCTATAATCCAGCGAATTTAGCAATTGATCTCTAGTTCCTCTTCCTTTCCTAAACTCAGCTTGGACTTTTGGAAGTTCTTGGTTTGCATAATGCTGAATGAAGCCTAGCATGCAAGATTTTAAGTATGACCTTACTAGCATGGGAGATGAGTGCAACTGTCTGGTAGTTAGCACATTCTTTGGTACTACCATTCTTGGGGGTTGGGATGAGGGTTGACCTTTTCCAGTCATGTGGCCACTGCTGGGTCTTCCAGATTTGCTGACATAATGAATGCAAAACCTTGATGACATCATTGTTTAGAGATTTGAATAGTTCTCCTGGAATTTCATCACATCCACTAGCTCTATTAACAACGGTGCTTCTTAAGGTCCACTTGACTTCACATTCCAGAATATCTGACTCTGGGTGACTAACCACACCGTCGTAGTAATCTGGTTCATTAAGATCTTTTTAGATATAGTTCTTCCACGTATTGTTTCCATCTTTTCTTGATCTCTTCAGCGTCTACTAGGTCTCTATCATTTTTATCCTTTATGGTGTCCATCTATGGGTGGGATAGTCCCTTGATTCAAATTTTCCTGACGAGATCTCTCGTCTTTCCCCTTTAGTTGTTCTCTTCTATTATTAAGGCATTTTTCATTGAAGAAGGCCTTCCTGTCTCTTCTAGCTGTTTTTTTTGGAACTCTGCATTTAATTGGAACATATTAGGAGTAGGCAGAGAAGCTCTGAAAGACCCATACGACCATCCAGAAGAGGGCCTTGAATGCTGAGATGGAGGCAGTTCTTGGTACAGTAGAGATGGCTGCCTTTGATGATGTTTTAGGATGTATATGACATATTGTTGAAAAGGTACATCACTCTCACCTTACCTCTTTGGTACTCTGTGAGGGCATAGGGCATATTGGGTTCTGGCACCTTCCTTTCCCTGTTGTGGTGCTGAGAGCTGGGTAGCTCTTTATAAAAATGGCCCTTTCTCCTGAAATCAGCAGCCTCTTTGTGATACTGAACCGAGCATCCTAGCAGAGTGTACTGAAGAAGGAGGCTGCTGGAGGGAGCCTCCTCTCTGCTCCTGGGAGAAGATGGAGGCCCAGTGCTCCACGAAGGCTAAGCATAAGAGCAACCCTAAGCAGCTGATTACTGCTCTTACACAGAAAAAGGGGTTCTCTTCTCTTTATGTGAAATTATTGAGGCTTTTTCTCCAGGAATTTATTCCTACAGGGCAGTGTAAGCCAAATTTCCATGCCCAATCCTGGTCTCCTTGTATAGGGATATGTCAACAATGATGAATGATTAATTCAATCAAGCCTTTAGTCTTCTCCAAGTAAGGTAGTTGATTGTTTCTAGAGGACTAAGGAACAGCCTGGGATTTGGAAAGTGTTATTCGAGTGCCTGAATTACTGAAATAGAGACAGCCTCTGCACTGAAGTAATCAAGGGCTCATGCTGTGCTGTCAGTGTCTTTCCTGGATGTCTTTCCCTCTCGCCAGCTCTAGCATCTCATTGTCTCAGTCTAAGTCAGTCTGCTGCTTGGGGTCTTCCTGTCTTGGGTTTTGAAGCTCTCATACTTCTGTAAGTGACAATGTGATAAAGAGTGGATTTAAGACGCTGCAGGTCTTACATGGTTTAAGGTGACAGTTTAAACAAGGTGCTCTTTCTGAGCCAAGTCCAGCTATCTTCATTATCATGCAGTCTTGTTATTAAGTGCCCTTGTAGGTCTTCTTTCCCTTCTTTCTGCTGCCTCCGAATTTTCTTTTAACACCATTTCTTGGAATTTGTCACTCTGAATGTCTTCTGCCCACCCACCTGGGACTCTGCAACTTTTAACAAGAAAAATATTGCCGTTGTAATCTTGTCTCGTCTGGTCCCTCCAGGCACTATTTTCTTTGTGTAAATTACAGAAATGACATTGAATGGTAAGTTCAGCTAAATTAGGGAAGTCATTGAGCATTCTTAAAGTCAGTATGAAAGATACAGTTACATTGCCCTGTAAATGATTTTATGCACACAAAATATGACATATTTAGCATTGTCAATTAGGTTATTTCTGCATAAATATGTGATTATTGATAAACCATTTTATCTTCTCTTCAAATCACTACAAATCAACTTTTGTGAACTGTTGAGATCTATGTACTTAAATTGTAGGAATAAATCATTCCTTTTTTTCTTTCTTTTCAAGTCCAACATTGTAACATTCGCTGTATGAATGGAGGTAGCTGCAGTGATGATCATTGTCTGTGCCAGAAAGGATACATAGGGACTCACTGTGGACAACGTAAGTAAACTGTGTAGATATTAACCTACATTGACAAAGAGAATACAGGGATAAGTGATGGTGGCTTTTCTTTGACTGCCTGAGATATGGCATTTTTACAGGTGCCCAGTGACTCTTACAGGTGAACAGATCACTTCCCCAACACAAAGAATATCAAATCACTGATTAGAACCTTGGAACTGGGTTATTTGACTCATTTTACTTTCATTTACCTTCATCACCCTGCTTACCTCGTTTCTGATTTGCAGTCACCACCCAAGGTGCAGAATTCTTGTTCATTCCACATGTATGTCTTGCATTTGATTGCCCAACATCTCCCCCTGGATTTTCAAGAAGCATCCTCAATAACGTATTTCAAAACTCAACCTCGTCTTTCTCCCCAAACGTGTTCTTTTTCTTGATTAATGGTGTCTGCATCTCTCTAGTTTCCTAGTCTGGAGTCTGCTGTTATAATACTTCTCACACTGCTGGTCAGTGTGTTGGTTTATGCATAAACACTGTTTATTATGTGTCTACTGTGTATCAGTCCCTGTGCTTTGCAGAGATGAAAATTCCTCTAAAGAACTTATTTTTTATTATACTAAGAATACCCTGAAGAAAATTTGAAAAGATTAAATATATACAAAGTAAAAATTTCCACAATCCCACCTTTCCAGATGTTCTCTTCTAGTCTTTTAATGCATATTTGGTACATGAGCTCTCACTGTATGCATAATTTTTCGTATAACTTTTTTACTTAATATTTTATTAGAAGTTAGTTCCATTTTATTGAATGTTTTAAAAATATATTTTAATGGTTGCATAATAGTCCATTGTATAGAGGTTTTACTGTTTATTTATTGCATCCTTAATGATGAACATTTATTCATGTTGTTTCCAATTTTTGACCATGTGTGTGTATTTGCTTTGATGAATAATGCTATGATAATTTACTTAATACCCTCCTGACTATCTGTACACTGTGATATAAGTAAAAATGGGGATTAAATCTTTGACAGCCCCCAGCAATAGTATGGAGGGAGAAGAGGTAGGATAGCTTCCCAACCTGGGAGACCCTTTAGTTGAGTATTAAGGGGTGGGTAGGAGTTCTTTTATCAGATGTTGGGAGGTGGGCCTTTTAGGTAGCTGGCTCAGCATAAGCCAAAGCCCAGAACATGACTTAGCATGGAATGCCAGGCTTGGTATTGCTGGGACTTAAGTGCTGAGGGGAGTCAGGAGAAGGGAGCTAAGGTCGGAATAAAAGTCGTGGGCCAGGTTTGGAGAGCCTTTATGCATAACATGTTCTCATGCAAAATAGGACCAGGGGAGGGAAGTGAGAAAACAATAGCATTCACCTATTGAGTTATTTACTCTGTTTACCATATGCTCGGCACACATTCAGACTCTATACATGTATTAACTCATTTGATATAACAACAGCACTTACAGGAAGAGGCCTTTATTATTAATACCTACATGAAATGAAGACGCTGGGGTACAGGGACTTCAGTGACTTGTCTAAAGCTGTACAGGGAGTAATCAGCAGAGTTGGGATTTGAACCCACGCAGTCTAACTTCACAGCCCATGCTTTTAATGCTGTGAAATACTGGCCTTATATACTTCAGTCACAACAGTTTACAATGAAGAAGATCTCTATGGCCACACTGCGGGGGTTGAACTTGAGGGAGAAGGAACAGGAAGCAGGAAGACTAGTATTAAGGCTGTAGCTCCAGAGATGGTGGGATGGGGGTGGATTTAAAGGGCATTTTCCGAAAGGGGATCAGAAGGAGCCACTGTCATCTTCCTGTTCCCTTTCATGCACCTGGAGGGAGCAGAGCCCAGTGTACAACAGGCACTCAGGTAACGCCTGTAGATTTCGAAAATCTTTCCTAGACTTACGTTTCCTAATCTGTAAACTGGGAGGGTTGGCTTAGGCAATCTCAAAATTTCTTTTCTGCTTAAAATCTCTTTATTATTACCTGACCATAAATTCAGAAGCAAATTAGAACAGTGGACATACATAAACTTCTCTAATTTTGTGATGATAAATGGACTACTGCCTTGACTTGTGGCTATAAGGGGTTGTCTCGGTCCAAGTACCCTGATCTCAATGGATGTCGAGATAGAATTAGATGCACAAGAGATTTATTAGGGAAAAGCCTAACCTTCAGACTATGATGCATGTCACACCCCTGTGCAAGGAGAGAGGGAAGGAAAGACTGTCACAGTTGTGCAAAAGGAGCCTCAGACTGTAGTGTAACCTCCAAGAAAGCTTTGGTCAGGCTGATAGGGAGTCCAGAATCAAGACTGCCCATCACAATAGCGTCATGATGGGCAGAAATGTCCAGTATCCACAACGCTTAGTTGCTGAGTGGTCCCCACCCGGTTGTTGGCATGAACATAGTAGCAGATCAGCCAACTAAGCTCCTCACAGTATGTTTTCTTGGAAGGAGATCTGAGTAGCTCAACTGCATGACTGCCACAGGGTATAGGAAAAGTGTATGGGGAATATATGAAGGGGGAAATTAATGTAAATGGAGGTGTTAGGGAAGCCTCTTGAAGGAGTGAGGTTTGAGCTGGGATTTGAAGGGTGGGTGGGACTGGCAAATTTGGCAGGGACAGCCTACCACCTGTGGATAAAGATGCCTAGGAAGAGGCTATGCTTGAGTGAGTTGCAGGAAGTTGTACAGAGAAGAGTTATTCAGGGAATGAGCTTTCAAGTCTTATTTTAATGTTTTTCTTGACAAGTAAAATGTCCCTCCCTCAAGGATCTCTGGACTGATCTTACCAGTATTTTCCAGAGATTCTCTTGTTACACTCAACTGGGTCTTCATTATGGTACATAAATTACTGAGTGTCAGTATTTGTGTTTTGTCGTTGGCAGTTAGTAGTCATGTTTTGTTGTTGGCAGTTAATAGTAGTGTTTTGTCGTTGGCAGTTAATAGTGTGATTTAACATGCTGCATTTCTGTAAAGATGGCCAGTGTTTTCCCTCATAAAAACTGTCTGGAAATGAAACATAAATCATAAGCACAAGAATCAGCTTGTAAAATGCAGTTCTCATCAGGGGTGTCTTTTATAAACCATCATTGTAGATGCAGAACTGAAAAGCATTGCTCAGATATTTTCCCAAATGAAACTGCCAACATTAACACAGGCATATACTCACCTACTCCAGGTAGTTTTACCTGAGTTGACTGAGGGATATGCAGGAAACTGGAACTGTACAATAAATGTTTAAAACAAATACCACAGTGACTATTTAGATTTTTTTTATTGTCATCCTTTCAGGGGACAGTCAATGTTACTTTATTAGCATCTACTCAGGTGAAGTTTCTCAGCTTCTCTCTCCTTATTTTACAGCTGTCTGTGAAAGTGGCTGTCTTAACGGAGGCAGGTGCGTGGCCCCAAATCGATGTGCATGCACTTACGGCTTTACTGGACCCCAGTGTGAAAGAGGTAATTTTTAAAAATATTTCGGCGTAAAGATGTTCTGGTGGCTAAATCTGTGATTGATTTCAGCATGCATTTGGCTTCTTGCAGCTGCTTCGTGCATTTTGCTGAGCTTTGATGAGGTTTCTGAATTGTCATTGGGAAGGTTCCTAGGATGATACGACAATGGCCCCAAGCCTCTACATGTTATTCAGTAATTCTTGTCAGTGGACTGCAGGACTCAATAGTGAGCCTATGCATAAGTACCAGTTGGCATCAAGACAAAAAGAAGAAAATTTTCCATAGAGTAAGGATTGAGCTCATTATTATCCTAGTAAGTTAGGGAAGTGGCTCCAAACAAAACAACTGTGTGGAAATGGGAAACATTCAGAATGAAACAAAAATTACACCTAAAGATCTCTTAGGACCTATTGGCTATAGTGGCATACAAGCTTAGCATTCGAAGTTCACTAGAAATATTAATTGCTGAGAAACTGTGCTTTCACAGCTGTGATTTATTCAGTACTCATTGTGGCTCATTGATGTTGTATATATTCATCCTCACTTTGCCATGTGAGATGATCAAGGCTCTTGGTGGTCAAGGAAGCTGCCTAAGGTCAGACACATACTAAGCAGCTTTAATTTGAATGTGGCTTTTCTGTTGTCAAGTATACTGCTGCTCATTATTGAAAAAGACTTCTACCTGCTTTGCCTACCTATCCATGCAAACATGACATTGAGATATATGTAGATGTGCAGTCCCCTAACTTTTGCTTTGTTGATCATCTTTCTCTACCTTGATAGGCATGTTCTCATCATTCCTAGTTTTAGAATGAAGGTTGAGGAGATTCATTTCGTACCAAATGGTGAAAATAGTCTTGAAAAATACCCTGTGAAAAATATTCATGAACATTATAAACTGCAATCGTCACTTTTCTCCAAAGTTGTATAAAGATCATTTTATTCTAAGATGGAAAGCGAAGATTCAGTGGCAAGTGTTGACTATGTGTTATTTAAAAACAAAGAGTAGAGGGTGGTATGTGAGAAATTGTTTTCTATTTCCATTTCTACGAGTTTGTCTAAATTCAGTTCTTTGCTGATGAAGTAGCAATTCCTGTTTTAGCAAGTAACTCTACTATTACTGGATAAATTATATTGAATTTCTGTTCACAAGGCTACCACATGGTACAGATATGTGAGGCACTGTGAACTCTTGGCCTTTCCCTTGTACTTGGCATCATTTTGAAGTCCCTCTTTAAAACTGCTTCTTTTTTTACACTTTGATGTATTTTTATTGACTTGGAGCTAATGTATAGCTATTAGTCTCGAGAGTAACAAAGACAACTGTTTTGATTAGGTAGTATCATTCTGTGGCCTTATTATTTTACTCAGTGACAATGATATATGATTTAAATTGTTGAGATTAAAACTTCTTAACATGTAACTTGAGCAATGTGTGAAAATAATTCAACAAGTGATAAAAGTAGACAATTTGTTTTAGAAAAATCACTGATAGATTGAAGTTACAGGGCATTTTACCTCTAGGAATTTGTGGCAAAGAATACTGGTACCCATAGTTATAGATATTGATAACACAGTCTAAAAATATTTGACCAACTACAGTTATTTCTTTGACCAAGATTAAGAAATAATGTGAATGGATTAAGTTGCTAAACTATTCATGAAAACTGGCAGATTTACTTAGGGATATCTCCAAATTTTGGCATGTCTTTAACTGCTCTCCTCCATGATAAAGGTATCCTAAAATTTGCACTTAGGTATAAATACATGTTGGCCCCATAAAATCTTCACAGTGGTCATCTAAATCAAATTGATCCTTGAATGGCAGCTTTTCAGGCATTTGCGGTTGTGGAGAATGGGGAGGAAGAAGGCTCTCTTTAATCATTGCTGTTGTTGTTGTTCAGTAACTCAGCCATGTCTGACACTTTGCGACCCCATGGACTGCAGCACACCAGGCCTCCCTGTCCTTCACCATTTCCTGGAGCCTACTCAAACTCTTGTCCATTGAGTTGGTGATGCCATCTAACCATCTCATCCTCTATCGTCGTGTTCTCCTCTTGCCTTCAATCTTGCCCAGAATCAGGGTCTTTTCTAATGAGTCAACTCTTCGCATCAGGTGGCCAAAGTATTGGAGCTTCAGTTTCAGCATCAGTCCTTCCAATGAACATCCAGGACTGATTTCCTTTAGGATGGACTGGTTTGATCTCCTTGCAGTCCAAGGGACTCTCAAGAGTCTTCTCCAACACCACAGTTCAAAAGCACCAATTCTTTGGTGCTCAGCCTTCTTTATAGTCCAACTCTCACATCCGTACATGACTACTGGAAAAACCAAAGCTTTGACTAGACAGACCTTTGTTAGCAAAATAATGTCTCTGCTTTTTAATATGCTGTCTAGGTTGGTCATACCTTTTCTTCCAAGGAGCAAGTGTCTTTTAATTTCATGGCTGCAATCACCATCTGCAGTGATTTTGGAGCCCAAGAAAATAAAATCTCTCACTGTTTCCATTGTTTCCCCATCTATTTGCCACGAAGTGATGGGACCGGATGCCATGATCTTAGTTTTCTGAATGTTGAGTTTGAAGCCAACTTCTTCACTCTCCTCTTTCACCTTCATCAAGATGCTCATTACCTTTTGCCTGTTTCACCCGTGACTAGTCTCAAACCTTCAAAGGGAGAAGGAAAATATGAGAGTAATTTCCTTCACCACATGGGAGAGGGAAGTTTCTTTGATTCCAGGATTATATTTACATAGTCTTCGCTGTTTCCTGTTCTTGTGGAAGTCGTCTACTTACTTGTCTAAAGAATTAGAGGCAATATATCCTTTTGTTCAAATTAATGCTTGTGATTTCAAGAGTGATTAATAAAAATGTCGGACTGAGTCAACACAAATCCATCGTGAAGCATAGGAAGGTATTCAGTGTTACTTCTGATGGTGGGTCAGTGTACTTGTTAAGTTGTGTAACTACTTAGGCTAGTTCCATTATGTTTTAATTGGAATATGGCTCTTTACTTTAAAAATGAACTTCCAGGAAGTCTTGACTGATTTCCTTTCCTTCTTCCTGGAGACTGAGCCCAGGTCTGCTTCTGCATTCTCCCTGAGCTCACTCTCCACACCTTTTTTGATAGCTCTAACCACATTGTGTTGAAATAGCTCATTTCCACATCCCTCTCCCTCACTAGATTATAACCTCTTCAGCAGCAACTGTGGTTTCATCACCTCTTAGATTTCCAAACCAAACTCAATGCCTGATGCATAGTGTATGGCCAGTAAATGTTGAACTGAAATTATTTTGAAGCACCAGAAAACCACCTGGAGATATGCTTATCAGATAGTGAACAAGTATCCCCTGAAAAGAATTGCTTCTTGCCTACTTGTGGTCAATCCTAGTATTTTTCATTGGTTTCATTTTAAGCAGAGCTAACAGTGCTGATGCCTAATTGAATTTGGCCCCAACTTTCAGAAGTTTGGTCTTTCAGGGTCAAATGACTGTCATTTTTAAGTTGGGAAAGATGCAGAAAAGAAGATATGTTTTGACCTAAGCCAGGTGGCAATAAACAAATATTGTCTTATCATGATGTAATACGCAGGGAAGGTGACATTTCTAATGTCAGTTACAAGCACATCTCAGGATAAGCATCTTTGTTCTGGGAGAGCTTGGAACTTTATCTGCAACTACTTCAGAGAGTTGAAGATATATTTGCTATCTAGATGTAGAATATTTTTGAGGGATGATACTGGCAGGATTGAGATCACTCTAAGCCAGTAAGTGAATCTTAAGAATCCATGAACATACTGTTTTGGTTTGTAATGGAGACAAGCAGTGGATCCATCCTTGGATTACGAGTCATAACATTCATTCAACCAATGCAGTCAGACTATGAAGCAAAATTTGTCTCACTTGTGGCTTTAAGCCTGTAAAGTGAATATTTTTTATAAGAAATTTTTTGCCAGTTAGTCTTACTGGGCAGGTGACAATGATACTATTGCTTGTCTACATTCAGAGGAAGAAAAGTAGAGGCCTGTGACTTGTTTGACCTGTAATGTTTATATTTTAAAAACTGAATTAGAGTAGCTTTATTTATAGTCTCCAGTTTGCCACAGTCCCTACCACTCCCTGTTGTCATACATCCTGCTTACTTTGTTCATTTAGCTTACCTTTCAGCCCCTGTGGGCATTTGAGTTTGCTACCTTCTACTACATTCCGTATCAAAGGTTGCATCTTTTGATGTTTTCTTTCACACCCCAAGTTTCTTTCATTATTCTTCCTCTTACATATTTTTTTCTGTATATTCACATTTATGATTTTCCTGATTGCCCCTCTGCCTCATTCTTGCCTTCTCTCTGCTTGGGTCTTGAGCAACCAACAAAACTTATCATTGCCTAAGCTCAGTGGTACAATATGTTCACGTTTGTTATTAGAATACTGAAGTGAGGTCAGTGCCTGTTTTGGCAATGACAACATAAGCTGGTTGTGTATTGCCATAGTTACTGCCAACAAGACTTTTTGGAATCACACTTTCTCTTGCCCTCTCATCTCAGAATGCAGGCTATTTAAAATCTTATTAAATGCTCGTCTAGTAAATCCAGTAAATCAAGTAAGTGGATGAGACTTCTCAAGGTAGTGAAAAAAGAGAGAAGAGTGTTGGAGATAGACCTGAACTTGGAGATGGGGAGGGGTTAATGATGAACAAGCCCAAGGAAGAAGAGAACAACACATAGACAGAGAAAACACGAAGAGAACCAGGAGAAACAACAGAGCACTGAGCCAAAGAAACCACACGCAAGGAGGACTTCAAGAAGTAGAATAGACTTTTCAGGTCTAACACTCGACTCTGGTGATTTGCAACAACCTTATGAGAAAGGTCCTAAGATGAGTCCCATTTTCTAGAGGAGCAAACAGAGGCAAAGGGAGGTCAAAGAGCTTGCCCAGGGTCAGATAGCTTGTAAGTGATACAGTCAAAAGCTAAACCCAGTTAAGTCTGGCTCATAAGCCTATGTACATAACCACTGTGCCATGTGTGGGTTTTACTTGGGAAGAGGTCATTAGGAAGCACAGAAAATTTTCTGAGAAACTATAAGTAGAAATCTAGAATTAAGAGTTTTAGAGTGAAAGTTATAGATTAGGTGGGGGAAAAAACCCTTCAAGAAATTTGGCTAGGTGTAGGTAGTTTTCCTCTCTGGAGGGAGCGTTGAGCTAAGTTGCATTTAAATCATTTTAAAAGCCAAGAGAAAGGAGTCTTGAGTATTGCTTGGGTGTGTGTAATGCAGGGTTTGGGGCTATTTCTCTGTTTGATTGATTTTGATGTTTTAAATATAATAATCCATTCTTGGAGAGAAGATGATTCCTGTCTGTTTGCAGGACATATAAATTGAGTCCAAATGACTGAACCAACATTCTTAAATGTAGACATAGAAAATGAATATTGTCATTTAGTGCAGTTACCATGGAAGGTTATATAGTTTTCCTACAGTATTACAAAGTTTAAGCCATATTCGGAAACTCTTTTTTGGAATTTCCTTTACAGAGTCAGCAGTTCATTCAAATGAGTATGTGACCATTTTTTTTTTACTCCTTTATGAGACTCATTTTAGTTTTTAGCCTAAAATAGTGTCAGCTCTAGTGACGACAGTCAATAATTAAACACATTAGGTATTTGGTGTTGAAAATTGACTGATTAAAAAGCAGTGAAAAGAATTACCTTGCATGATTCTTAAAGCATATGGAATTAGATCAATATTTTAATGTCAAACTACTTTATGTGAGCCAGAGTATGAAGCCTTTTGGAAGCATAAATTCTAATAATAAGAAGTTTTCTTTCATTACTCCATCTAGAGGTCTTCATTATGTATTGTCTGAATGTAAGCATGGACAAGAATTCTTCAAAATCTTGAATCATTTGTTCAATGCTAATTTCCTACCCAAGTCCAAACTGTGAAGACAGTACTTGGATTTTTGCCAAATCAAGAAGGTCTGTTGGCTGTTCTGCTGTCTAATAGTAGAAAATGTATACTAATTTTACTGAACCGATAGCCTTAAGAAAAAGGAACAGTGGGGGTCAAATACAGAGTAGAATAAGAATGAAAGAATGGCAATACTTCATAGTCCATCAGAGAAGCATGGCAATGGAAGGTGAACTAAGTCTGGGCATCATACTTGCTCTTTTAAAGGATTATAGATTTAATGGAGCCAGAAAAGGCATTTAGTTTTTGTTTTTCTCCAGTAATTGAAGAATAGAATGGAGGATAGGTAGGTTGGTAGTAATTCTCCTTCATTCTCTTATGCACGGTTGACATATGAGAAACTCTGTTATTTTCATAACTTAGTTTCTCTAGATGATTCACAAATGATGACTTTGAATGGGGATCTTTTTTAATGCTTCATTGAACAAAATTCAAAAAAGTATCCTGAAAGTAGTTGATTAGCCTTTATTTGTTAAGCCAGAAAAGTAATGTCTACAATATGTCTAATGAATGGAAAGACTAATATATAGTGATCCAGATACATAATAACCAAGTGGTGCATTTCAGAGGCATTTGCTTCTTTAAAAGAAAGTAGAATTGTGACCTCAGAGGGTTGTCTAGATAGCATCATGGAATCAAGACCTGATTTTCTTGTGCTTTTTTTCACCGAAGTTTTTCTAGAAGGTATTGATGAAATGTTGACTCTTTTCCACTCCCACCCCACCCCCAACCTCATTTGGAAGTAAGTTTTACAGAGCTGCATTTATGATACTAATTTTACATAATTTTACACTTTCAGTCAGTTCAGTCACTCAGTTGTGTCCAACTCTTTGCAACACCATGAACTGCAGCATGCCAGGCTTCCCTGTCCATCACCAACTCCCAGAGCTGGTTTAAACTCATGTCCATTGAGTTGGTGATGCCATCCAAACATCCCATCCTCTGTTGCCCCTTCTCCTCCTGCCTTCAGTCTTTCCCAGCATCAGGGTCTTTTCCAGTAGGTTAGTTCTTCACATCAGGTGGCTGAAGCATTGGAGCTTCAGCTTCAGCATCAGTCCTTCCAATGAATATTCAGGACTGATTTCCTTTAGGATTGACTGGTTGGATCTCCTTGCTGTCCAAGGGACTCTCAAGAGTCTTCTCCAACACCATAGTTCAAAAGAATCAATTCTTTAGCGCTCAGCTTTCTTTATGGTCCAACTCTCACATCCATACATGACTACTGGAAAAACCATAGCTTTGACTAGATATACCTTTGTTGGCAAAGTAATGTCTCTGCTTTTTAATATGCTGTCTAGGTTGGTCACAGCTTTTCTTCCAAGGAGCAAGCATCTTTTAATCTCATGGCTGCAGTCACCATCTGCAGTGATTTTGGAGCCCAAGAAAATAAAGTCTGTCATGGTTTCCATCACTTCCCCATTTATTTGCCATGAAGTAATGGGACTGGAGGCTGTGATCCTAGTTTTTCAAATGTTGAGTTTTAAGCCAGCTTTTTCACTCTCTTCTTTCACTTTAATCAAGAACTCTTCAGTACCTCTTCGCTTTCTGCCATAAGGGTAACGTCATCTGCATACCTGAGGTTATTGATATTTCTCCTGGCAGTCTTGATTCCAGCTTGTGCTTCATCCACCCTGGCATTTCGCATGATGTCCTCTGCATATGAGTTAAATAAGCACGGTGACAATAGACAGCCTTGACATACTCCTTTCCCAATTTGGAACTAGTCCGTTGAATTTTACACTTTAGGCGGCTATTATTAAAGTTCCCAGAGTATATGCCATAGGCTGATTCCTATTCTCAAAGTGTCTTTGGAGAGCAGAGCTCTGTGAACTCTGCTTGTTTTTTTTTCTCTATAAAGGTAACAAGTAACAAGAAGACCTCTGCAAGCCTAGCTTTTGGTATTTAGTCTTAATGGAAAGTAAATACTAATGTGTAGATAGCAAAGGTAGAATGCGTTTAATGTTACTATGCATCTGAAGTGGTACTGCAATATTTGGCAGTTGGTGGCTCATTGAATAAACTTGATTTTCCTAGAATAGCTTTAGGAAATACATCTGTTGACATAGATATTCAGTTTCCTTGGTTGAGGAATTGGGTGCACATACGAAACATATGCTACCATGCCATGCACACACTTGGTATGACCAACAGGACTGGTGGGGTGCAATCATAAAGCAGTTTAATTTTTGTTTCCCATGCACTGTCCCTTTCAGTCCACTTAGTGGTTAGTTTTCTCCTTGCTGAGGGTTTAAATCTTCTGGTCCTTTTCAGACTTTCTCCCTGGCGGGTCTCTCACATGAGCAAGGACATATATGTTATTCTTTTTTAAAAAAAATTATTGAAGTATATTTGATTTATAATGTGTTAATTTCATCTGTACAGCAGTGTGACTCAGTTACACACACACACACACACACACACACACACACAGTGAAAGTGTGTGTGTGTATATATATACTTTTTCATATTCTTTTCCATTATGGTTTGTCACAGGATGTTTGAATATAGTTCCCTGTGCTAGGTAGGACCTTGTTTATCCATACTATACATAATAGTTTGCTTCTGCTAATCCCAAACTCCCATTCCTTCCCTCCCTTATCCCCTTTCTCTTGGCAACCACCTGTCTGAGTCTGTTTTTCATTCATAGCTAAGTTGACTTCTTTTGTATTTCAGATTCCACATATGGCCTCTATGTTCTGAACCTAGAGCATTCACTGGTACCACCAGCCATTTAAGGCCTTTTTTGCTGCTCCAGGCAAGCCCTTTGAGAAAGATCTAAGCTCACTTCACATCAGCTTTCTCCTGCACTGGGCCACAACTAGTTATTAGGAAACATCATGTACTTTTTTTTTTTTTGCCACAATAAATTGCCGGAGTCAAACTAACTTTGGCATGGTAACAGCCATTCCTGTGAACCATGTCCGAGTATCTGGCCAGCCAGTTTCCAGGCGTTAGACAGTCCATGGTCCACAGTATCCTCCAACTTGTTGTGCATGCATATCATACATCATGCAGTCTGTGCAGTCTCCTGTGAAGTGAGTTTTTATCAGTTAATAGCTACATTTAATATTTGGACCGCTTTCTGTTTTTGGATGCTCAAAATACTAGAGCAGCACTGACTAATAGAAATATAATGCAAGCCACATGTGTAATTTTAAATTTTCTAGTAACCACCTGAAAAAGTAAAGGGAAATGGGTAAAATTAATTTTAAAATTTTAATTAGCCGAATATATCCAAACATTTTATTTTAATAGGTACTCAGTATTAAAAATTATGAGATCTTTAGCATTCTTTTTTCCATAATAAATCTTTGAACTCTAATGTTTATATTATGCCACATCTCAGTTGAGGTCAGCTCATAGCCACATGTGACTAGTGGCTACCATATTGGATAGCACAGTTCTAGAGCTTTGTTTCTGGTAATACATATCATCCCTTCACCTAAGTCTCTATTAGGTCTCCAGTTTTCTTTCTTCCTGCTGCTGTTTTTCAGCTCGTAAGAAAGCAGCATCTTAGAGAATCACAGCCTGGGTTGACATATAAAAGTAAACCAATTAAAAAAAAAAAACAGAGTTAGGAACCTCAGATCAGAGTCCAATTTTTCAGTGGAGTTTTGTTCAAATATAAGTGATAAATGAAATCTCTTGTAGTCATGTCAATTAGATATAACAGTGATAAGAAATATTTCATAAATGCTCAGCCCTCAGCTAGGTACTGCAATGGAATCAGAAGGGAAGTATATGGCCCTTGTCATCAGGGACTTAAAATAATTTTTTGGAAAGATAGAAATGCAGATATGAAAGAGTTAAGAAACCAAGCAGGGCAAAGATTTAATTAGACAGAGTAGATGAGGGAAAGTGCTAGAGATGAAGGAAAGCGACAGTTCAAAGATGCAGAGGCTGGAAGTGACCAGGAGAAAAGGGAAGAAACTGTCTCCCTTAGGAGATCCCTGCTATGCCAGATTTTCAGTGTTTGGAGACCACCTAGGAGAGAAGAGGAGGGGGCATGATGTCAATTTGCTTAACTCCAAAGAAGGAAAGGTCTATTTTAGATCTCTCTGTGGTACCTTTCTGTTCTACTGAACTGTGCTTCTGCACAATTTCTATATGAGGCATGGTATTGGGGTTTTAAAATATTCTCCTTTATATATATATATAAACTAGTGGGTAGACTGGTCTATTTCTGAAACTGTTTTAGCTTAATCCTATGAATAGCAGTCTGGAGACCCTGGTACTTTTACATGCTCAATTGAGAGTCCTTGAAAATACTTAGTGTTTATGTTCCCTGGTAGTGATGGCCTCTAGAGAGTCTGTGCTGTTTTTGGTTTATAAGTGTATATTGAACAAATATATGGGACTTTGTGGTCCAGATGATGTGCCAAAGTACTTTTCATAGAACATTAGTCCCATGAGGGTTCCATGAAATGAAGTTTTCCTGGTCAGTAGGCTATTGGAAATTCATATACTATGTCCTCGTCTTGAAGAGGCACTGGATGTGTTAGCATATTAGCTCTTGGAAGTCCTGCGAGAAGGGAACTATTTTTGCCTAGTTTAACCCAGCACTTTCAAATTGATTAATTTTAGAATTAATTTAATTTATAAATTAAATGTAATACATGGGATTTGGTTCTTAAATGTTCTAAAGTATGATGATGAATGGAGAAAGAAGATGTGGTATATAAATAAAATAGAATGTTACTCAGCCATAAAAGAATGAAATTCTGCCATTTGCAGCAACATGGCTAGACCTCAAGATTATCATATTAAGTGATGTAATTTGGAGAAAGACAAATACTGTATGTTATCACTTATATATGAAATCTAAAAAAATAAATGAATGAATATAACAAAACAGAAGCAGATGCACAGATACAGAGAACAAAAGAGAGATTACAAGTGGGAGAGGGAAGTGGGGAGGGGCGAGATAAAATAGAGGATTAAGAGATACATACTACTATACATAAAACAGATATATATTGTACAACACAGGGAAATATAGCCTTTCTTTTATAGTAACTTTAAATGAAGTATAATCTATAAAAATATTGAATCACTATGTTGAACACTTGAAACTAATATAATACTTTAAGTCAGCTATGCTTCAGTTAAAAAAAAATGCAGTATGACTTAGGCAAAGTGAATTCTCCCATTAAATAGTGATAAATTCCTTGTTCTGAAAATTTGATGTGGTTGGCTTGCATGTCATCTGGTTCTCTTCAATCTTTGGGGGTACTACGTACCAGAATTAGCAGTATCAGATATTCTTGGAGCTAGAACTTCCTTTTATAGATTGGTTAAATTCTTTTCTTTCAAAGCCAGGATTAAGACATATTGCTTCCCCAGTTCTTTCCTGACCATAGGGACCTCCACCACCAACCCCCATCAGTTTCATTGCAACTTTGCTGACATCACCACCTCTGTCTGCCTGGACCCTAGTCACATTTCTCTTTGATGGTTAATGCACGTATTAAACTTGTGGTATGTGTCATGCACTTTAAGCCAAATCAGCGATTTTAGTATTTTTACTCCTCTAATTAATTCTTGTTTTTCTTGCATTTTATTACATTTTAAAATAATTGAGTGACCTAGTCCTTGTCTTTGGGGATATATACTGATAGATTTTAATGCTGTTTACTAAGAGACAAGGAATGAATATTCATCTTGTCAAAAATTTTTTTCCATGTCATTGATTGATTCTTGTGTTGAAATACTTACATAAGCATAAAAATACCTATAATCTTATTTCATGGCTTTTAAGAAGCCTTATAAGTAAGTTATAATATTTTAAGTCTTCTTAAAAATATTTTCAGGCTTCCCTGGTGGCTCAGTGGTAAAGAATCCGCCTGCTGATATAGGACATGCAGGTTTAATCCCTGGGCCAGGAAGATCTCCTGGAGAAGGCAATGGCAACCCATGCCAGTACTCTTGCATGGGAAACCCCGTAGATAGAGGAGCCTAGTGGGCTTCATCCATGGGGTTGCAAAAGAGTCAGACACGACTTAGTGACTAAGCAATAACAACAAAATATTTTCTTCACCAAATGAAACACAAATGACTTTAACCTAAAATACATGTATATGCAGAAATATGAATATATGTAAATATATATATTCAGTATTTTCTATAAAAATTAAATTCAGCCTACAGACTCCAGAATTTGGTAATTACAAAATTTGCTAATCTAGTTCTAGTTTGGGGCTAATAATATGCTAATTTATATATAATTTTCCAGCCGGATATGATCCTTCCCATAGACCAAAGAGCAAAAACTATATCTGATTCTTCTTCCTGCCTCAATGAGTACCAAGCTCACTGTTATGAAGAGGTTAGGTGTTGATTTACTTAATTTAACTGTGGGATATCAAGATTGATGAGAGAGAGTATTTAAATGTGAAATATATTTTAATACAATTTTACATCTGTTGAATACAACATTTTTTAAAAAGTGCTCTGGAAACAGTACTTACACGTATGTCTTATCATAGGTACAATGTGAATATAGCTATTGATAATTGAAGTATGTGGGAAGTGAGTTCTGTGGGACACATGAAAGGAAATGTTCTCCAGCTTTCCTACCATATTCCCTCTGCAGCAATCCCTTTCCGCTGAAAGGTTTCAGAAGAGATTTTTAAGTAAACAAGAGCTTGGAATATTTATTTCCTCCAGAAATAAAGAATGCTCTAATGGCAAAACTCATAAAATAGGACCATTTCTATCTCTTTCCCCAGAGAGCCCTCATCTTCTTGCCTGCCTTCTCTTAGGACACGTTGTTGACCTTCACTGTTGGACACTCAACCAGGCAAAAAGACAAGACTTGAAGTTTGGGGGCAAATTTTACCTACATTGAAAATGTTCTTCTAAATATATATTAGTTCTTAAGGATCATAATCTGTCTGATGGGGATAATAATAGTACCTATCTAGTGAGATTGTAAGGAAAATTAAATGAAATAATTAACAAAGTACTTAGCATGGGGCCTGGCACATACTCAATACATGTTTAATAGGTATTTGCTATTTAATGTTCTAATTCGCATGAAAATGAGAGTAATCTTGTTTGAAAATTATTGTTTCATAAACAGCATCATGAAACTTCCAGCTACCACCAGAGTTAACCACAATGTAGAGGCCCCATTGGGACTATGCTTTCCACTTAGAGGTTTTGTTCTCTTATTGGAATAGCATATTTTTGGGGATCTTCTACACAGATGAAGCCCAGCGTTCTTATTTGGATATCCTATCAATATCATATCAACTATATGCTTTCCTTTAATATACACCCAATTGTTGTATTGTAGCAAAGGTTAAGACCCCAGCAGTGCAGATAGTAATAAAAGGAGGAGAAAGTGAAGAGGTGAGTGACAGCCATCTCCATGAAATGTAATGGTGACTGTAGAACTGAAAAACATCTGTTTTCATAACCAACCAAAGGTTACTAAATAATTTGCTTACTTACATGCACAGATACATAAAGGGAATGAACTTGTTTCTTTGTTCAAGGCCAGCTGTGAAATATAAGAGGTATCTGGCTATTTTAGAAATGCAGCATTCTAAAGTCAGTGAGAGGTAATGGAAAATTATCCATCAGCGAAGAAATCGAACACTTATCTAAAGTATATATCCAACCTTCTAGGTGGATATGAGAACACAAGTCTATAAATGTAGCATAGTCAGTTTGTGTGGTGAGGTGCTTTTACTATAGGATCTACATGCCTTTCTTCTTTAGTTGCAAAGGACTAAAAGTATTAGTCCCGGAGGACTAAAGCTAGAAAAGCCAAACATTTTAAGCCCATACATTTCTAACCTCACTCATTAGAATTCAGTTTTGTCAAATGTATCCATAAAAAGATATGATGGTAAGCTGAAAGGAAAATGTTCTAAGAAAAAGAGATGTGAGCTGATCCATCATGCATCAGTTATATCCCACACACTGTGCTAATGACTGGAGATGTATAATCATACATGAAACACACTTAGCCCTGACCTCTGGAGTTACATTCTAGTGGAGGAAGTGGAGATTAAAGAAATAAACACAGAAACACCGAAGTACCAGTGTGGCAAAGGCCATGCAGGAAAATAGAGGAGATGAGAGTAGAGAATAGTGACGTGTATGGACTGTTGGTCGCGTTGGACTGTTTAGAGAGGTGGGGCTCTCTAAACAACGAGAAGTTGCCAGCTATTTCCAGAGTGATGGGAGCTATCTATATAGAAGGAAGAGTGTATATAAAGTCCTAAGATGGCAAGCATCTGTACTGGCAAACATCTGTGTATTTGAGGAGATGAAAGAAAGCTTTATGGGCAGAGTTCAGACAGAGTGAGTGATAGGAGACGAGATAGGAGCACTGGTCAGGAGAATGTTGTGGGGAAGTATGGCACACAGCACATTTAGATGTGTGCAGTGGTGCCATGACGCTACATCAGGGAATAATAAGAGCACTGATGAATTTTCTATAGATGGTAGAAGCCTGGTAGCTCATGTTGTCCTTGAGAATCTGCCCTGAAGAACCCTCAAGCACTGACTCAGGGTGGGAAATCTTGTAGATTTTCTTCGCCCTTTAAGGCAGAGGGATCTTGAGTTTTGTGTTACATGTATTGCTTTTCCTATAATCCTTGTGCTTTTATAAAGATTATAGGAAAAGCTAGGGGGACTCTGACCCTTAGCTTTCCCCCAGGAAAGTAATTAAACTGGAACTTAGATGCCCTTAAAATACATAAAACAAGTACATCATGAAAGTGGTTTGTTCAGGCATCAAGTATTTTGAGATAATGCATGCTTTTGAGTGGACGCATGAAAACTTGACCCCTGGGGAATGCCTTTGGATGTCATAATAGCATTTCTGGTATCAATAAATCATTCACTACTTGGACAAGTCATGGCCACCACCTCAGTCACTAGATACATTTGTAATGGTTTCTGTGAACAATAACAACAACCACCTAGCAACATACTGTTTGGTCATGTCATTTTTATAATACCACATGTGGTTTTGTGGGCTTTGGATGGATAAACTGTGTCTAATATATCTTGAAAATTAAACAGCAAATATTGGTGGAGGCGCACTGTGCACAATACATGAAATCATGCTGCATGGTGTGTGAGTTTATGTAAGAATGACATGAGAGTGTTTTTGCTAGCTTTTCAGTCCTTTTCTGTTCCATGAGGGTAGGTCAGTATCTCTCTTGTTTACCATTTTATTTCTAATTTGGGGCACCTAGTAGCTCTCTAAGTATTTGTTGAATAGATGAATGGATAAGTGAATAGTTTTTAGGAGAAGTTTACTGAATTCCTTAGAACTCAAATAAGAAATGAGTGACTTATCATCTCTGTGTTTAATGGATTATTTTCCCTTTGCCATTTTTAAGCCATTAGGAGTGGCAAATATAGCCAAGTGAATTCTGCAAAAACTTAATATTCCAAATAAGCCAAAATTAAATGAATGATTCCTTCCATCTACGCTGTGCTTTACAGATGTACACACAACCTCATTTGGTCCTTGGGGCAATCTTGAAAGACTGTTCATATTGTACAGTAAAGGAAATGCATTGTGTCATATATAAGGCAGGTGTGTAGGAATGAGATCTCTGTTTTTTTCAACTCAGCCCATACTGTGTGCATCCTTTTTCTCCCACAAATATTTGCCTGAATCTTAGATCTACAGTCATTTCTAGAATTGATTTTAGCTGTTATTAGTTATCTTTTCTTCTGAACTCTTTCTTCTTTCCTCTCCATCTCATGTACCTCTTTGTTTTTTAGTTTATTATTTTTATTGAGTTATAGTTGACTTACAATATTATATTAGTTTCAGGTGTACAGCATGGTAATATGAAATTTTATAGACTATTTTTCCTTTATAGGGCTTCCCTGGTGGCTCATGGTAAAAAATCTGCCTGCAATGCAGGAGACCCAGGTTCAATTCCTGGGTCAGGACGATCCCCTAGAGAAGGGAATGGATACCCTCTCCAGTATTCTTGCCTGGAGAATCCCTTGGACAGAGGAACGTGGAAGGCTACAGTCCATGGGGTCACAAAGAGTCAGACTTATTATAACATACTGGCTATATTCCCTGTGAAAAGTGAAAGTATTAGTCACTCAGTTGTGTCTGACTCTGCGACCCCATGGACTGTAGCTTTCCAGGCTCCTCTGTCTATATTCCCTGTGCTATACAGTATATCCTTGTAGTGTATTTATTTTATACATAGTAGTTTGTGCCTCTTATTCCCCACCCCTGTCTTGCCCATTCCTTCTTCCCTCTTCCCACTGATAACCACTCTTTCATACTCTGTATCTGTGAGTCTGTTTCTGCTTTGTTATATTGTCTAGTTTGTTTTAATTTTTAGATTCCACATGTAAGTGATAACATAGAGTATTAGTCTTTTCCTGTCTAACATATTTTACTAAGCATAATCCCCTCCAAGTCCATCCATATTGTTGCATATGGCAAAATTTTATTCTTTTTTATGCTGAGTAGTATTCCATTGTGTGTGTGTGTGTGTGTGTGTGTATCACATCTTCTTTATCTATTCATCTGTTGATGGACACTTAAATTGCTTCCATATCTTGCCTATTACAAAACATTACTACTATGAACACTATGTATCTTTTTGAATTAGTGTTTTTATTTTCTTTGGATACATACCCAGGAATGGTGAAGAAGGAAATGGCAACCCACTCAAGTATTCTTGCCTGGAGAATTCCTTGGACAGAGGAGCCTGGTGGGTCACAGTCCATAGGGTCACAAAGGGTCAGACACGACTGAAGCGACTTAGCACACATGCACCCAGGAGTGGAATTGCTGAATCATATGGTAGTTCTATTTTTAGTTTTTTGAGCAACCTCCATACTGTTTTCCACAGTGGCTACACTAATTTATGTTCCTACCAACAATGTACAAGGGGTCCCTTTCCTCCACATTTTCACCAACATTTGTTGTTTGTAGTCTTTTTGATGATAACCATTCCGATAGGTGTTAGTCCATATCTCATTGTGGTTTTGATTTTCATTTCTCTGTTGATTAACAACGTTGAGCATCTTTTCTTGTGCCTATTGGCTTTCTGTATGTCTTCTTTGGAAAATGACCAGTACATATTCTGCCCATTTTTAAATCAGGTTGATTGTTTTCTGGGTATTAACTTATATATGAGCAGTTTATATAGTTTGGATATTAGCAGTTATTGGTCATATCATTTGCAAATATTTTCTCCCATTTGGTTGGCTTTTTTTTTTAATTGTGTCAGTGGTTTCCTTTGCTTTGTAAAGCTTTTGAGTTTAACTAGGTCTCGTTTGTTTATTTTTGCTTTTGTTTCCTTGGTCTTAATAGAGCCAAAAAATATTGCTATGATTTATGTCAAAGAATGTTCTGCCTACGTTTTCTTCTAGGATATTTTTGGTTTATGGTCTTACATTAAGGTCTTTAATCTGCTTTGAGTTTATTTTTATATATGAAATGAGAAAATATTCTGATTTCATTTTTTTACTTGCAGCAGCCCAGTTTTCCCAGCACCACTTGTTGAGAGATAGCTGTTTTTCCATTGTACATTCTTGTCTCTTTTGTTGTAGATTAACTGACTCTAAGTACATAGATCATTATAGATTAATTTCCCATAAAAGTATGGGTTCATTTATGGGCTCTTTATACTGTTACATTGATCTATGTGTCTGTTTTTGTGTCAGTACCATGATGTTTTGATTACTGTAGCTTTGTAGTAGAGTCTGAAGTCAGGGAGCATGATACCTCCGTCTTTGTTCTTAATTCTCAAGATTATTTTTGCTATTTGAAATCTTTTGTCCCATACCTCTTTGATTGTCATTTGGGCTGCTGATACTTTCCATTCTCTGTATCTTTCAGTCTCTAGACAAAGTTTTAAAATAATTTTAGTTGACAAAGCAAATCTCTCAGATTGAATTGGCTGGGGAGAGCTTGATTTTAATTGTAAGTAAATGTTGTATGATGAAAACAGTTTTTCCTAGGCTAAAGATCAGTATAGTGATGGATGTGGAAATTTAGCTGAAATTGAACTGTGAATAGAATAAAAAAGGAATGTAGTCCCAGTGGAGCTTGAGTATACACAGGCATGGAGAGTCTAGCTGTATGAATGAATGTACGGCTGCTATGTCATTCTCCTCTGCTGTAACTCCCATTGCATGACGTTAGACCAGCTATGTTGGAGTCTGTGTTTAGCGAAAGTCTTGGTTTCTTTTTATGATGAATTTGTTTACTTGATGCACATGTCAGGAGGTTTGCAGTTTTGTTCTTATAAAAACAACTGTGAATTTAGAGTTGTGAAATAGTTTTATCTAGAGCATGAGTTCCACGAGAACAGGAATTTTTGCCTATTTTGTCACTGTAGCTTGAATAATGCCTGATGCATAGGAAATGCTTGATAAGTATTGAATAGAAGACTAGACCTGGCATACACCCAGCCTGTCACTTTTAGCAACAGAACTAGATTCAGAGTGGGCCAAATAATTTATCAGTTTCTGACTATGATGATGTGTGAGCTAACTCTGCTTCACTTATTCAATGACAGTCGGCTCAAGCCAAGCTGGAGCTGATGTTTGGTTCTTGTCTACCCTACTGTACCAGTATATGCCATTCTTATTCCCTGTTTCAATGGATAGCTTCCTACTCTTTTGACTTACTGTACTTGATTATAGAGTTATAATTAGCTTTAGCTTAACCCTGGAGGACAGAAAAGTAACTATAGCTAATCTGTGGCTGAAAATAGGGGTATAAGAATGAAAAGAATTGAAATGGATTCCTTTGAGTAGCCTGAAGTGACATGGATTAATACGCTATCAATTTTCTTCTCCTGGGAAACATTTGGTCACAAGGAGATCTGGCTTTCAGAAGACATTCAGATTCGAGTGTGTGGCTTTTGGCATAGTCTAGCACCACTGGAATGGTCTAATTAGGTTTTTTTCTTTTTTCCCATGCCCTTACCATGGTTCCTCAAAAAGACCCAATCTAATCTCTTGACTGTAGAGTTATCTGTCATCTATAAGCTAAGTATTATCTTGCCAAGTTCCATTGAAAAGCCAATTTCTGAAATGCACTTGGGGCAGTATATAATAGTGTGTGAAGCATCTTAAAAAGCCTAAAAAGATAATATCAGAGGGGTTATAATGTGGAATTTCCAAGGAGAAGCTGAGAGAGAAAGAGACCAATTGATTGATCTCCAAAGGGCAGGAAATATATTTCATAGTGCTAGGAAACGGAAGATTTTTGACAGATGCTGTTACGTTGCCCCAAGAAATGCAAATGTCATGTTTGTTAGATTTTCAGGAACTAATGGTCCAAAAGGTTCTGTGTTTTCTTTTAGCTATGGTGCATGCATAGTGGTTGTATGTTCTTCCTTGATAGTGTCACTGTCTGGGTAGGTATGAAGCTCTGTTGGCTGAAAAGCAACTGGGAAAACTGGAGAGGAAAAAAAAAAAGAAAATTAAAATAAGATGTTGGATTGAGAAATAACAAGAAGGGTGGATTATTTCAGGCTTTCTTTTTTACTTTGGTAATTGCAAGAAAAAAGAAGAAGAAACACAAATGTCATAATCTGTGTTTTCACTTTCAAAATTTACATTTTGCAGCTACCCAGTGACTCCTGTTTCTTTCTTAAACTCTAATTATACAGTATTGAACATATTTCAGAAACTTCTTCTTTACTAAATAAGTAAAAAATGTTAACATGAGGTTATTCTATCACAGCAAGTATTCACATCCAAAATATTTCAAAGAAACTACAGGGAAGGCCAATTACTGTCTTGAGAAACAAGGAAAAACTTGTTCCTTTATCCATCACAAATTTATCCTTAGACTCTTTTTGTTTAAGCTCTTTTCCCATGTTATCTTTCATTAATTTGTTCCAGCTTAAAATAACATTTGTATAAATGTAGGATTAACTGATTTTAGTATAAATAAGTTGTTTAATGGACTCCTTCTTTAATATCAGGAAGTTAATACTAATGATAACTCTCTTAGTCCTAATGGTTGCTAAAAAGGATATGAACCCTACCACATTTAGGGCAGTTTGGATTAATTGAGTCTTAAGTGTGCATAGGTTTGATTAAATATGAAATTCACGCTTCCTAGGACATGGTGCCTGAAAAGCCCTGTTTTATAGCTTAATTTTTCTTTCCTTAATACTTTGTGAAGGGATAGGACATAGAGTTCTCTTGTCTTACATAATTCTCTGGATCCGTGTAGACTGAAGTGAGACTTACAGATTAGTTCAATGAACTCCACCTCTGCATTAGAAGATTGCCTCAAGTTTTCTCCTTATTGCTCTTCAAAGTCCTGAGCTAGTCCAAACATCCATAGGCTACAGAAGCCTAACTTCTGGGAAGTTGAGATGTTGTAGAAGATGAAAAATGGAAGTACCAATTCCCTTCCTTGCTTTTTCTGAGAGGGTGTTAGAAATATATGTTCAACTGTATGTATCTGAAACCATATTGCCAAAAGAAAAAGGAAGGGCCATTATTAAAACTAAGCCACAGACATACTGGTACTCACATAAATATTTTGTTTCATACATGAAATTAGTCCTAAATTCAATTAATACATTTTCAAGATTTGATTTTTGCCAGGGAATTATCCATCACACACACATAAAGAACAACTTATCATTCGTCACTATAATTGCTACATTCAGACATTTATCATGACACCCCATAAGACTTTTCATTGCTCCTGGTGGCATCTCTGATCCTTACGAGGCATTTACATGGCTTGTCCTCCTTTCTAAGCTGTGTTTGCCACTTGGGTATATGGTCACTGAAAGTGTCTACAAGCTTCACCAAGTTGGAGATGCGTTTTTGAGGCTGATATTTTTTACTTAAAATTAAACACAGGATGCACTTTGGAGAGCACAGGTCTAGAAATGGAACATTAACAGAGGATAGTCAAACCACAAACATGTCTGGTCGGTTCACTTCACAATGTTGCCACACAGCCTGAAAAAATAACATTATTACCAGCAAAAGTATTGTCTTGTCTATAACATTCAGTTCATCCCCTGAACATACTTTTTGAGCACACATGGGGAGAGAGGTATGCTGCCCTCCTTACCTTGGAGACGTGTGAATCCTTTTCCTTATTTTTCTTTTTTAACAAATGAACTAAAAATGAATTTGAACCATTTGCCAACTTTTGAAATTTTGATTAAAAATTTTTTCTTCTTATATATTTGAACTAATAGAATCACTTTTAATTCCCTTCTCCCATGCCTGGCCAAAAATACATATTCAAATCTTTGAGTTCTTCTTGTGGACAGCCTCTTCCAAGATTGTTTGTTGGTCTGAAAAGTATTATTCTAGCAACAACCATGTAATAGCAGCTTAGTTTCTTTTTGAATTGAATTGTTAAGCTGCACAAATCCATCATTTTTTGTGCCAACTGAAGATTGCTTTTACAACAAAATATATATGATAAATATGCTAATCTTACCTTGTATGCCATCTCAGATCTTATGGGAAAGGGTTGCAAATAGGATGATCATATTGTATTAGGTAGGTCACTTCCTAGCTTTCATTAATTAATGCATGCAGTATGGAGAATCACCAACACACAAAATAGAAAAGTAAAAATGATACTGTTGAGTAATCACAAGCTGTTGACTATGCAGTCTTCTGGGAAGGAGGGGCAGTGAGCATTCTTTGGATCTCTTAATTCGGGAAAGAACAGGCTATGTTTATTTAAGAGACTCATTCGTCTGTTTCCTGATTGCATTCTTATTGTGCAAATGCCAGAGTGTATTACAATGGATAAAATGGGGAAAAAATAAAGTATAATTTAAGTGGGCCAGAAAAAGTGGCGGTAGATGTTTGAATGTTCCCTTGGAGTTAATCAGTGGTTCATAAACCTGAAATACTTTATCTCGAGAACTGAGTTTCTGACTCAGGTTACACAGGAGAAAGTATTAGTTGGCTTGAGAAAGGAGAAACCTTAGTTCACATAAATTTGTACACAGATCCCTTTATCATGGGAGAACTGTAATTAGGGATTGAGAACCCTGAGAACATGATTGTGACCTAGTTATTCCTGTACTGCAAGTGTTCATCGGAGGTACTGGCTAGACCTGCAAATAATGAATTAAGAGATTCCAGCTGGGATATGATGAAAGCATTTTTGGGAATCTCTGTATCTTGGCTGGACCACATGGGTTATAACTTGGAGAGGCCTAAACTAGTAGTAGTATATGACAGATTTATAGCCCAATTGATGTTGGGCATCAGAAAAAAAGGCTGAGGTTAAAAAAAATGACTTGAGAATTATGAGCTTTAAAAGAATTGCCATTGAAAGGGAGGCTGAAGAAGGAAAGCATGAATTCCTTATATGAAGGGAAATAAAAATAATAAAGATTGATGGTGAGGCATTGAATGGAAAGCGTAGTAGTTTGTTTTTCACAGCATCCCTCTCCTCCAAGACCCCACTGATCTACCTTCTGTGCTTCGTAGCTCTCCCTGCCTCTTCTTCCACCCAGCACACTATGTAACATATCAATGATCTAGCTCTTCCACTACATTATTAAATTTTATGAGGATAGGGGTCCTCATAAAGAGTCAGAGGAGTTACTTTTATGACCTCCACTTTGAGCTACTTTTCTGTTTCTTCACTGTCAGAGTGGTGTTTGACACAGAGTAGGCTCTCAATGAAAGTTTGTTGAATGAAGGAACCAAAAATTTATCTTGGTCTGTCTTCCCTTTTTCCCCTCCCCCCTCACTCCTTTTTTCTTCTGGCAAGTACTTACTAAGGATGTTTGTTGTTGTAGTTTAGTAGCTAAGTCTTGTCTGACTGTTTGCAAGCCCATGAACTATAGCCCACCAGGCTCCTGTGTCCATGGGGTTTCCCAGGCAAGAATACTGGAGTGGGTTGCCATTTCCTTCTCCAGGAGTTCTTCTCAACCCAGGGATTGAAACTGAGTCTCCTGGTTGGCAATGGATTCTCTACCACTGAGCCACCTGGGAAGCCCACTTACTAGATATACCAGACCACAAAGACCAATAAAACAAAATTCCTGTGCTCCCAGAACTTACAGTCTGTTGGTTCAAATCTAATTTTGGAAATTAGAGAGTTCAAGGCAGGGTTATAGCACTGGAATGGACATATGAACAAGGAGCAATGAGAATCTAGAAACAAAAAAGTATTGAAGTCAGACCGAGAGGTCAAGGAAGATTTTTCTTGAGGAATGGAAAATTAAGGATTTATGGAACCTGGAAGGGTTTGTATGAGCTGATGAAGAAAAAGACCTGGTCTGGAAGAACAAAATAACATTATCAGGGAAACTGTGGGTAGCTCATTGTGAATGGAGAGATGATGCCAGAGCAAATGGAGCTTGGAGGTAAGAAACTGGACTGCAGTTTAAAAAGCATTGACATGACAAGATGTTTCAGTGTTTCCATTGGTGAGTTAACTATACTGAGACTCCGTAATACTTTAGACAAATAGACAAGACCGCTCCCTGTGACCATCTTACCTTGTCATTTCCCAGCTCCCATTTGCTGATTCCCAGCTTGGTATCTTAGGCTAAGGAATAGGAAGAACTCTAAAGGAGGGTTGCTGTTTCCCTGCCAGGACATTTTTTGGAGTGTGGAGACATTCATGTTAGCTTATAATGACTGGTTGCAAGGTTATAGAGGCTATGTTAGGATGACAGTCCTTTCAGCCTAATTTTGTCATCTGTGATTGTGAACAGCGGTTATCTCTGCGGGGATACTCTCGCCTTCCATGTTATTTACACGTGAACCATTTCCAGTCTCTAATCTGCAGACGTTCTCTTCTGGAACCTGTTTTTCTGTTTAGCCTCTTGGAATGCCCAGCTATCGAGTCAAGTAGTAGTTCTTCTGTTAATTTGATCTAATATAATCCTCAAACCTTCAGTACTATTATCTTTTTATATGATGGGTTTACTATCCATATTTGTTCATTTAAATTGGTATTTTAAACAAGAAGAGTTTGGAAAAAGATATGTGTATAACTGAATCACTTTACTGTATGCCTGAAACTAACACAGCATTGTTAATCAGCTATACTCCAATATAAATAAATAATTAAAAAAATAGTATCCCATCTCCAACCAAAAAAATTAAATGAACAAAGCCACAGTGATTTTCATTAAATCAGATGCTATTTTATGTCTTACTTTAGTTTCCAAATGGAAGACTCCTAGTTGGCCTGATCGCATGTCATCTGGAAGCCACTGCACACTCTTGACCTTTCCTGTGTTCTTGATCATTTTACCCATTCTTGGGATACTTCTAATTCATTGTATTTATATATTTTTTATAATAATAAGAGGAGTATAAGGTGTTTAGGTTGAGGATGTATCTGTACATGGTACCTACACAAAATAGATGCTTAGTACATATTTGTTGAATGGGAAGATATGAGATATTTTTAAAACATACACCTGCATTAGCAACTTTGACTATCTTTAGGAAAAAGTCCAGACTCCTTTGCAGGAGCCACCAGACCACTTGCAGTCTGGAACTTATATACATTTCTGTGCTTGTCTCTTGTTTTCACATCTAACAGTTCACATTCTGCAATACGTGTCCACACCTCCATGCCCTTACCCTTCTTACTGACGTGACAGATATGAAAGCTTCTTACCCTTAGCCCTACTGCAGAAAAAGGATTTCTTTACCGTTTCCAAAACAACTTGTACGCCCTTCAGTGACAACATCCATATTGTCATTCCCCTTTATGTTCTTATCTCCTCATGTAGATTATACATCCAAGACAGAGGCTCTGTCTTACTTATCTTTGTGTGTTAAGGTCTTGTATTGTGCTTCTGACCCTAGTGAGGATTCAGCAGTGTGTTGTAAATGAATAAATGAGGTGACTAGGCCAGTGCCAGGGCCCGAGGATCACCCATTCTTATGATCCCTGCTCCCCACCATGAGGACAGGAGCTTTAAACTCAGGACAAACAGGCAGGATGAACAGGCTGAAGATGCCAGGGATCTGCAGGGAGGGGTGATCATTGCCAGCTTCTAGAAATCCATGGGATGCTGGCCTGTCTGCCCAGCTGGCTCTTCAGAGAAGAGTCTCTGAATGGGGCTGACCTTGGTTTCTTGCCAACAAAGTCTTTCCCAAGAGAGCAGGCTCAGTTGGAAACCTGAAGTCTCATTTGCAGTTTTTCTTTAGTTGTTTGCCAGGTTAAAGGAAGTATGACAGACTTCAAGGGACTGATGAGAATCCGAGATCTACTAGCTGGGTCACAAATGGTAATTGAGAGCCACGTTTTAGGAGGATGATAGAGATTAGCTTCCTTAAAACTGTGATTTTATGTTTGCTCAAGCTTATTTAATACCCAACTGCCCATCCACTTCAGTTTGTAAAAGCTTATTGTCTTACAATAATAGGCATTGGGCTTTTTATTTTTATTACATAATAAGCCACATTCTTTAATTCATGATTTATTAGGTTCTGTTGAGATATAATGAGTAGTAGTGTTTAGTGCAGTGATGTGATAGAATATCATTCATTGTACCACATGAGCTACAGTTATGCCAGTTCCAACATCTGATTTGGATTGTGTTATGTATTCTGGACCATAATTGTCACATAATTCAGACTTTGTAGATATTTTAAATAAGTGATTCCCTGGTGGCTCAGCGGTAAAGAATCAGACTGTCAATGCAGGAGATGTGGGTTCAATCCCTGGGTCGGGAAGATCCCCTGGAGAAGGAAATGGCAACCCACTCCAGTATTCTTGCCTGGGAAATCTCATGGGCAGAGGAACCTGGTGGGCCACAGTCCGTGAGGTCGGAAAAGAGTCGGACACGGCTCAGCGACTAAACAACAACAGATATAGATATATATGCAAAAATACAAACTTTTAAAACTTGAGACAGTCCCAAAAGATAGAGCTCAGAGAAAGATCTCTTTCCTAATTGAAATGCCTGTTTAACTTCCTGTTTTCAGATAATGTTCAAACTCCTAAGCTTGGCAAACAAGACCTCTTAGGATCTGGTCCTTGCCTACCTCCTCATCTTCTTCCTCTCAGGGGCTGCCTGCCACCAGGTACCCTTCATTTGTCAGGGGAACCGCACCCATTTCCTCTTTTTGTCCTGCTGTTCCACTCTTAAAGGTTTTTCCAAACACTGGTTGGCTTTGTCTACTTTCAGTGCTCTTTGCCTCTTGTTTAAAATTTTTTTTGAAGTGTAGAAAATTACAGAGAATAATAGGGCAACAATATGTAAACTTTCCACCTAGTGTTAATAGATGGTAGCACTTCGTGTATTTTGCCTCTTTGTGAAATGAACAAACCATAAACATAGCCAAAAAAGCCGTTGTCTTTCTCTTCTTTTTCTTCCTAGTTCCTTTGCTTTTTTCTCAGAGACAACTGTCGTCACACTTTCCTAGACAGAAGAGCTCACAGCCATTTGTAAATGTGTAGATTTTCCTGTATACTTTCTCTCTGGAATTTTAAGAGCAGACCAACTTAGACAATCCCAGTGCTACCCCCCTATCTGGGAACTCTTTGCTTCCTGTGGTTTGTGGGTTCTTTGTTTTGTTTTTAACAAACAAACTCAATTGCTGCTTCTTTTTAAAAAAGTTTTCTAAAATTTCTGGTCTGGTGCTTCTTCAGAGATTTTGTGAAAGTTTTTAGATTTTAAATTTTACTGGGAAAGTTGGTTGACTTTCCCTCTTCCAATCCCCCTCCCTACACAAATACGGGTATTAATTATAAATAATTTCTTTTTATAGAAATCATATTATCTTTTCATGAACTTGGTAGTTGTAGCAGTGAGAACCTTTCATTAATAATGTTCAGAATTTTTGCTTCAAGCCCTTTTAAAATTCTGGTTCTTTAAAAATATCCTGATAGCAAAATAATACATGTTTATAATCGACAATGTGAAAAGTATTTTTTAAAAGTCAGAAAAGTGTGAAGCAGTTGGAAGAGATATTCACAGGCTCCTGGACAACTAATATTTAATGTGCTCATTTGGTACAATCTGAAAAAGAGGAAAAGACTACCTAACATACTAATAAGTGTGTATGCTCAGTCACTCAGTTGTGTCCGACTCTGTGACCCCATGAACTGCAGCCCACTCAGCTCCTCTGTCCACAGGATTGTCCAGGCAAGAATACTGGAGCAGGTTGTTATTTCCTGCTCCAGGGGATCTTCCCAACCCAGGGATCAAACCCGTGTCTCTGACAAGTCTGCATTGCAGGCAAATTCTTTACCACTGAGCCACTGGGGAAGCCCTAACATACTAATATAATCACAGTTAATATTTCCTTGACTTTACTTTTAGTTTTTATTTTTCTTTACAAAGTCATTTACTTTGCAATCAGGGCATAAATGTAGCTTGTATTGTATGTTTTTCCACACATACACATTTAAAAATATTATATAACCCTGTGTTCCCATCTTTTTGCACATCTGGGCTCTACTTTTAGTTTTTATTTTTCCATTATATCACCATGTGTAACATCTTTGTACATAGAGCTTTTTCTATTTTTAGAGTAAAATGAAATTATTGAAGCATGACTATCGGCACCTTTAAGTTCTTGATATGTACTGCCAATGTGCTCATGTGTGCTTTTGACTGTCTGGAGTCCTGGTTTCTCCTCTTTCTTAGCAACATATAAATTTTTTAAGTAAGCAAAAGAAAATAAATCCCTGCTCATTTCTAGTAATGCCATCAACTCTTTCAAGAATTAAATTCTTAAATCTTTATCTTATTAACTTTAAATATTTTCCCAAATATTTTTGTTTTTATTGGTATACAGATATTTTTATTTAATGTGACATATGAATCTTTTCCTTATGGTTTCATCTTTGGCTTTTGAGATTAAAGAGTTCTCCTGTTTCCAAAGATTTGAAAAATATTTTGATTTATTTTCTTCAGATTTTTTTTGTGTTTTGATTTTTAAATATATATGATGCTTTAGTCCAATTTGGATTTGCTGTAGGCTGGATGTATCACTAAAGTACCATTGTTTTGCCATGCCTAGTTTAAACTAGTGATATATACGGTGGTGGGGAGATAAATCCCAGGATTTATTTTACATTTCTTTGTATCTGATTCCTATAAGAAGTATTACTTAAATTGTACTAATGCTGTGCTGTGCTGAGTCGCTCAGTTGTGTCTGACTCTTTGCAACCCCATGTACTATAGCCCGCCAGTTGTCCATGGAATTTTCCAGGCAAGAATACTGGAGCGGGTTGCCATTTCCTACTCCAAGGGATCTTCCTGACCCAGGGATTGAACCCATGTCTCTTGCGTCTCCTGCATTGGCAGGCAGATTCTTTACCACTGCACCACCTGGGAAGCCAAAACTCAGACTGATGGATGTTAGTAAGATGTTGGGCTAATCTAGGACTTTCCATGCTCGTGACACCCCACTGTGGCTCAGGAGTCTGACATTTGAAGAGTGTATTGCCGTTTGTTTTCTGTTAGTCTTCCAGCTAATTCACGCTGGTCTTTGGCCTTGGAATTGAATCTCTGGTCTGTTGGAATTGTGATCTCTGCCTTCCAACAGACAATTCACATTCAGCATTAGTCAACAAATCCATTTTTGCTAGGCTCTGGAAGGTGTAAACACAAGGTCATTCATCTGCAGGCAGGATGCCTTCCAGTCACTGTTCCTCTGGGACCTGCTCACCCATCTCCTGCGGCCTGGCCAGCAGAGGCCGGTTTGTCTGGCTTGGCCAGCACATCTAGGCCAGCTCTCCCTCCTTAGTTGGCTGAAAGCCTTTTTTTTTTTCTAGCTCCTCTGCTCCAGAATAAACAAAAATTCTGTTTATAGCAACAACATTGTTTTTGTGTTTTAAAAGAATGAGTATGGGGCAAGTGATTCAATAACTGATCAAGAACTGACTTTAAGCAAGACTTTGTGGGTGGAACGGCTTTTGAAACTACCGAGTTTAAATGTAGTGAGCTCCCTTTTAACCATTCAACAGAGATGGGAAGCATTTATTGTTTTGTTTTGTTTTTGAAGTGGGAAAGCATTTTAAGAAATGGTGTACTGGGGAGTCAAGCATTTCGTGAGGACAGCTTTTTCACTCTGAGGTTCTAAAGTTACATGAATATCTCACTTCCCACTTCCTTTTTCTTTTCTCAGTTTTCCCAATGTTCATAGTAGCAGAGGCCCCCAAACAACATTTGAAGTTCTAGGGTCAATTTGGAAAAAATGAATTCTAAAAAATATAGGAAAAATATGATTGGAAAATATGTTATCTGCCCCATGTGGTTAGAAATACAAAACTTATCCAGTAAGTAAAATGGGCAAACATAAAGAGTAGTAAGTTCATTTAGCTAAAATAGAACTACGACATCTAACTTCAGACTTATAGGGTTTCTGTCCTAAGTCACTTCAGTCATGTCTGACTCTTTGCGACCCTATGGATCATAGCTCACCAGGCTCCTCTGTCCATGGGATTTTCCAGGCAAGAATACTGGAGTGGGTTGCCATTTCCTTTTCCAGGGGGTCTTCCTGACCCAGGGATTGAACCCTTGTCTCTTAGGTCTCCTGCACTGGCCGGCCGATTCTTTGCCACTAGTACTACCTGGGAAGCCTTTCTAGGGTTTAGTGTATGACTATAACAGTCGATAATATGTGCATGCTTAAGGTAAATGTAATAATTGATAAGCCAATTGATTTTTTAAAAGACAGCTTTATGGAAGGTTAGTTTGTTTATATACCAAAAATTTCACTCATTCTAAGTGTACAATTCGATACTTTTTAGTAAGTTTAGAGTTATATACCATTGTAATAATCCAGTTTTAAAGCATTCCCATTACCTCTCAAAAGATCCCTTGTGCCTGTTTGCAAACAATTCCAGCCCTAGCCCAGCAACCACCAAGCTGCTTTATATAAGTCTCTATTTCAGTTCGGTCAGTTCAGTTGCTCAGTCATGACCAACTCTTTGCGACCCCATGGACTACAGCAGGCCAGGCTTCCCTGTCCATCACCAGCACCCGGAGCTTGCTCAAACTCATGTCCATTGAGCCGGTGATGCCATCCAACCATCTCATCTTCTGTTGTCCCCTTCTCCTCCAGCCTTCATTCTTTCCCAGTACCAGTGTCTTTTCCAATGAGTCAGTTCTTCACATCAGGTGGCCAAATGTATTGGAACTTCATCTTCAGCATTAGTCCTTCCAATGAATATTCAGGACTGATTTCCTTTAGGATGGACTGGTTTGATCTCCTTGCTGTCCTAAGGACTCTCAAGAGTCTTCTCCAACACCACAGTTCAGAAGCATCAATTCTTCACTGCTCAGCTTTCTTTATGGTCAGACTCTCACATCCATACGTGACTACTGGAAAAACCATAGCTTTGACTAGACAGACCTTTGTCGGCAAACTAACGTCTCTGCTTTTTAATACGCTGTCTAGGTTGGTCATAGCTTTTATTCCAAGGAGCAAGCATCTCTTAATTTCATGGCTTCAGTCACCATCTATAGTGATTTTAGAGCCCAAGGAAATAGTCTGTCACTGTTTCCACTGTCTCCCCATCTGTTTGCCATGAAGTGATGAGACTGGATGCCATGATCTAATGTTGAGTTTTAAGCCAGCTTTTTCACTCTCTTCTTTCACTTTCATCAAGAGGCTCTTTAGTTCCTCTTTGCTTTCTGCCATAGGGTGGTGTCATCTGCATATATGAGGTTATTGATATTTCTCCTGGCAACCTTGATTCCAGCTTGTGCTTCATCCAGCCTGGCATTTTGCATGATGTACTCTGCATATAAGTTAAATAAACAGGGTGACAATATACAGCCTTGATGTACTCCTTTTCCTATTTGGAACCAGTCTGTTGTTCCATGTCTAGTTCTAACTGTTGCTTCTTCACCTGCATACAGATTTCTCAGGAGGTAGGTAAGGTGGTCTGGTATTCCCATCTCTTTCAGAATTTTCCACAGTTTGTTGTGATCCACACAGTCAAAAGCTTTGGTGTAGTCTATAAAGCAGAAGTAGATGTTTTTCTGGAACTGTCTTGCTTTTTCGATGATCCAACATATGCTGGCAATTTGATCTCTGGTTCCTCTGCCTTTCCTAAATCCAGCTTGAACATCTGAAAGTTCTTGGTTCATGTACTGTTCAAGCCTGGCTTGGAGAATTTTTAGCAATACTTTACTAGCATGTGAGATGAGTGCAACTGTGCGGTAGTTTGAGCATTCTTTGGCATTGCCTTTCTTTGGGATTAGAATGAAAACTGACCTTTTCCAGTCCTGTGGCCACTGCTGAGTTTTCCAAATTTGCTGGCATATTGAGTGCAGCACTTTCACAGCATCATCTTTTAGGATTTGAAATAGTTCAACGGGAATTCCATCACCTCCACTAGCTTTGTTTATGGCGATGCTTCCTAAGGCCTACTTGACTTTGGACTCCAGAACATCTGGCTCTAGGTGAGTGATCACACCATCATGGTTACCTGGGTCATGAAGATCTTTTTTGTATACTTCTTCTGTGTATTCTTGCCACCTCTTCTTAATATCTTCTGCTTCTGTTAGGTCCATATCATTTCTGTCCTTTATTGTGCCCATCTTTGCATGAAATACTTCCCTGGTATCTCTAATTTTCTTGACGAGATCTCTAATCATTGCCATTCTATTGTTTTCCTCTATTTCTTTGCGTTGATCACTGAGGAAGGCTTTCTAATCTTACGTCTTATCTTATGTCTCTGTAGATTTGCCTTTTCAGGACCTTTTATTTAAATGGACTTCTATAATATATAGTCTTGTATCTGTCTATTTGCATAACATTGTAGTATGTTTAATGTCTATTAGTAGTTTGTTCCTTTTATTGCTGAGTAATATTCCATTGTGTGAATATATAATTTGTTCATTCATTCACTATTTGATGGACATTTGAATTGTTTCCAGTTTAAGGCTAATAACCCTACTATGAACATTCACAAGCAAGTCTTTGGCCATATGTGTTTAATTTTTCTTTGGTAGATACCTCAGTATGTAATTTCTGGAATACATGCTAAGTTCATGCTTCACTTTTTAAGAAACTGCCAAATTGTTTTCCAAAGTGGTTGTACCATTTCATACTCCTGTTAGCAATGTGAGGGTTCTAGTTTCTCATGATATCCTCACCACCACTTGCTTGTCTGTTACATTGTAGCCATTCCAGTGGGTATGAAATGGTGTCTCATTGTGGCTTCTAATTTATATTTTTCTCATGACTAATGATGTTGAGAATTTTTTCATTTGCTTTTTAATACATCTTATTTGGTTAAATGACTATTCAGATCTTTTACACTTTGAAAATAGGATAATTTTTCTTCTTTTTGAGTTTTAAGAGTTTCTTATGGTTTTTGATGCAGATTCTTTATCAGGTATTGCAAATATTTTCTCCTAGTTTAACTTGTCTTTATTTTTAATGGTGTCCTTTGAAGTATAAAGGCTTTTGATTTTTATTATGTCCAGTTTATCAGTCTTTTTTTCAAAATGAATTATGCTTTTGGAATCATATCTAAGAACCCGTTGCCTAAGACCTTAGAAATTTCTCTTGTAAGTTTTCTTCTAGCAGTTGTGTAGTTTTAGATTTTATAGGGCCTCCCTGGTGGCTCAGATGGTAAAGAATCTGCCTGCAATGCAGGAGAAAGTGAAAGTTAAAGTCACTCAGTCATGTCCAACTCTTTGCCACCCCTTGGACTATATAGTCCATAGCACTCTTAGGCCAGAATACTGGAGTGGGTAGCCATTTGCTTCTCCAGGTATCTTCCCAATACAGGGATCGAACCCAGGTCTTCTGCATTGCAGGCGAATTCTTAACCATCTGAGCCACAAGGAACGCCCAAGAATAGTGGATGGGGTAGCCTATCCTGTCTCCAGCAGATCTTCCTGACCCAGGAATCAAACCAGGGTCTCTTGCATTGCAGGCAGATTCTTTACCAACTGAGCTATGTGTAGGAGACCCGAGTTCAATCCCTGAATGGGGAAGATCCCTGGAGAAGGGAATGGCAAACCACTCCAGTATTCTTGCCTGGAGAATGCCATGGACAGAGGAGCCTGACAGGTCACAAAGAGTTGGACACAACTGAGTGGCTATCAGATTTTATATGAGCCTGTGATCCATTTTGAATTAATTTTTGTGATGGGTTGAAGTAAAGATCTTTTTTTTTTTGCATGTAGATATCCACATTTTTTAGTACAATTTGTTTGTTTAAAAAAAAAAAAACTCTTTTTGAATTTCCTAGACAATGTTGTTGAAAATTAATTTTGGAAGGGTGAATTCTGGTCTGTTGATTCTGCTCCAGATATCTATATCTCTACCCCTACTCTAGTGCTATAGTCTGTTGATTACTGTAGCTTTATAGAAAGTTCTGAAGTACTCCAACCTTTATTCTTCTTTTCCAAATTGTCTTGGTTATCCTGGGTCATTTGTATTTTCATATACATTTTAGCTTCAGCCTGTCAATATCTTCAGAAATTTCCCTGGGATTTTAGCAGCAGTTGCATTGAATCTATGGATCAGTCTGAGGGGGGAATATTACATTAGCAATATCGAGTTTTCCATTTCTCTCCTTATTTAAAATTTCTTCAGTTATCTCAGAAATGGTTTGTAATTTTCAGTGTGCAAATTTTACACTTATGTTGTTAAGCTTTTTCTTATAAATTTTACTCTTTTTGATGTAATTGTGAATTAAATTGTTTTTTAAATTTCATTTTCAGATTGTTCATTTGTATATAGAGATATGATTGCTTTTTGTATATGGGTATTTTATGACCTTCTTGAACTTGTTTATTAGTTAGAGTAATTTTTTTGTAGATTCCTTAGGATTTGCTACATACAAGATTGTGTTGTCTGTGAATAGAAATAGTTTTACTTTTCTTCCTAAAGTGTATGTTTTTAATTTCTTTGCATTATTGCAGTGGCTATACCCCTGGATTCAAGTTAAGAGAAATAGCAAGAGCAGACATCCTTGCTTTGCTTCTAATCTTAGGAAGAAAGTATTTATTATTTCACTACTATTTTTGATATTAGCTGTAGGTTGAGTAAGTTCACTTATATTTATATTCTATTGAGAGTTTTATCATGAATGTACATAGAATTTTGTCACATGCTTTTCCTGAATTTATTGAGATGATCATGTGGTTTTTGTTCTTCATTTTACTAATATGATGTATTCGTTGATTTTCAGATGTTAAGCCAACTTTGCATTCCTGGGATAAATCCTACTTGGTCATGGTGTATAATCTTTTTTATATGATGTTGGATTCAGTTTGTTAGTATTGTGTTGAAGGTTTTTGTGTCTCTGTTCATAAAGGATGTTGGTCTGTAGTGTCCTTTTCTTGTGATTTTTTTTTGTCTGACTTTAGTATTAGGTTAACACTGGCTCATGGAATAAGTTGAGAAGAGAGCCAATTGATTTTTTTTTCGGTTAGTCTCAGTAGAGAGCAGGGAAGGACAGTATAGAAGAATTTATCTATGGTGAAATTCCACTTAAAAATATACAAATACTAGTTTCATTTCTAAAATGGATTCAGCTTATATAAAATTATTGTGTCAAACTTATACAAAAGTTTTTAGAGACTGCTTACTACTTTTTAAAAATTTGTGATACAATTGATATAACATTATATTAGTTTCAGTTGTACAACATAATGATTGATATTTATATATGTTGTGAAATGATCACCATAATACATCAATAAGCATATAATTTTTTTTTCTTGTGATGAGAACTTGTAAAATTTACTCTCTTAGCAACATTCAAGAGGTGTATTGCTCAGTCTCTGTACTTACCTCCTCACAGACTGGACACAAACAGTTCTCACAAATCTTTGTGAGAACCGACTTTGAGTAGTGCTGGTGTAGACTCATGCTTCTCAACCTTTAATGTGCATAGAAATCACCTGCGAATTTTGTTAAAATGGATTTTCATTTAGTAGTCTGGGACAGAGCCTGAGGTTTTCCATTTCTGTCAAGCTCCCAGGTAATGCCTATGATGCAGGTCCACGGACCAGACTTTGAGTACGAAGGCTATGAAATATAATACAGATAATAAAATAAATGTGATATATTTTATAGCCCTGTTGTAAATTGCTTTGAGACATACTTTGGTTTTTCGAAGATGGTTGGGTTGTTAATCAACAGTCACGATTGTCTAGATACCAGTTGTTTTTCTTGGCATCTGATCTTCCCGGGCTTCCAACTGCTCACCCGTGAATTCAGCGTGTTGGACTAGGAGATCTCTGAAGTCTCTTCCAGATCTCACAGTCTGTGATTTTAAGCATCCATGTCAAGGGAGCATTATGGCTGAATTTGCATATTCTTTTTACATAAACTTAATAAAACATGAACCCAAAGTCTGTGTTACAATAGTTCTTAACAAGATGTTAAAAATTAATAGCAAACATGCTTTACTAAATTTTGGATGATACAGAAAGATTAATATCAGCATTCAAAGATTTCTCCATGTTTGAAGTCTTAATAAAAGCGGGTGGGAGTCCTGTTTAAACTTAGAGTTGGAAATCAAATTAAAAAATAATTGACTTGCTGTGGAGAGACAAGTAAAATAGGTGTTTACACTATGAAATTCAAGTTGACACAAAATAGCTGAAAGGCTTTAATTTCAGCCAAGTTGAAATGATCTCATTTTCCTTTATATTTCACTTTATTTACTGAGATACTTGAAACATTTTCTCCCATTGCTTAAAAGCAAGTGAAAAGGGTGGTAAATCAGTGGTAGAAATGTGTTGTCAAAACCTCTAGGGGCCATATCCTCTTATCTTCAGCACATATTAATGTGACCTGCTCTTCTTTCTACAAGATGATTACAGCACACCCTGCAATGCAGGGTGGAGACCCTTGGTTAGCCTCCAAAGAAAGTGACTAATAATTGACCTAATGTACAGAGCACATGAATAACATATTCTTTGGTTAAAAAAAAATATGGTTTACAGGGTGTGTGAGACTTCATATCCCTGTTTTCACTTCTTCCAAAAGATTTAAGATGCTTTTTTAATTTTTTAAGTCTCAAATTCAGATCATGCACTGGGTGCCACTGTGCAGTTCAAGACCAGACTCCTGCCCCCAGCATTTTCTTAAACGAGTTGTTTAGAATTTTGAAGAGAAATAATTTTGTTACCTGTAAGTTTGCAGTGGCCTTACACAGTAAAACAATTTTAGTTTATATACTGTTAAACAATTGTTTCCCTTGATGAAGAGATTAGAAGTCTCCAAAATATATAGGAGTTTTTACTTGCTGAGGAGATTAGTGGAAAGTTAGGACTTTTCTTTCTTCATTTAACACATTGAACATCACTTGAATAATACACTTACTGTATTTCTGTTATTCTTGGCTTGTCTGCAAGATATTTTATTTGGTGAATTTCCTTTTATTCATTTTGTAATAATGGGGTCAGCTCGGCAGACCTTTTTGTTTTTTATTGACTAACCCTTTATTATGTTATGTGCTAAGACATATCCATTAGTGTTAGGAAGGACACGGATCAAAACACTTTACAATGATTCTTTCTGGGTGATGAGATTACAGATAAATTTTGTTTTCTGCTCTTTCTTGGTACTTTTGGAATATTATGCAAAGGCTGTTTTTTAAAAAAAATTAAAACAATCACAGCCATAAAAATTAACAAAATATAGAAATTTCTAACTATTTCTCTAGAAAGAGAATTTTCCATGTATATATTTAACATATATGATGTACCTACTATATGCCAGGCATTTTGCTGAGTTTGGGGTGATAAGGTAGGTTAGACTGAGCTGTTATCCTGGGTGAGCTCAGACTCTAGTCATCATCTCACCAATAAATGGTACCCTCTCCCCAATGAACTAGTATTACCTGTGAACCGATAATCATTCCATGCCTCTCCCATGGGATTTTAAAGAGGGTTAATTGAGATTGTGTAAAGTGCTTGGTCTAGCCATTGGCACGTACCAAACTTTGTTCATTATTATTGTGCTTTGAATATTCATGGTGATGGGGAAGTTATCACCTCCAGAGGCAGCTCAGTCTATGCCTGGCCCCTCTGGGAGAAAGTGAGACCATACTTCCTAGGCAGTATCAGTCTGAGGCACCTCCCTCACTCCTGCAGTTGCTGTTACACACAGCATCCCTTTAAATACCCTTAGCTCTTCGGGCTATTACCTTAGTTCCTCTGAAACCAGGTTTCACTTGGAATTTTTCTAAGAATGCACCTTAATTTGTATCATGAACGGTAGTGAGAAACTAGGATTTATTTTGTAGTTGCCACTCTAGATAGTTATTTTGTAGACTGGTGAGGGCCACGTGGCTTTTTGCCTTTTAATTAACTAAGTTAATTTTATCTTATTAATAGAAAATAAACATTTGAGAAGACAAAGACATAACTAGGGAAACAAAATATGTGCCAAATCATCTAAAGCAGTTCAGATGAAGACATTGAGTCCAGGAACTTCAGCTCCCTCCAAAATGTCTTTTCTTTGACCTCATGGCAAAGCACACATAAAACCCACTGGCTTTGTATCACAGAAAGGCTTCCTTGTCCCAGCCGATAATTCTAAGATGTATGCTTCATTGATCTGGTTGCAGGGGGCACTGTCCAACAAATAATCCTATATACTCAGAAGCCTTTTCAGGGAATCATGTAATTGTTAGGGTAATGCTGGTGTCTGTATGATGATGAGGACAATGGGCAAGCAGAGTCCAGCTAATCACAGGTTTATTGTTCTACAGTTAAGCTGCCACAGCATCACTCTCGAGCTTTCCGAATGCCTGCCTCCCATACCAAGCATTACAGCCTTCTCCTAGAATTTCCAGACCACCCACTGTAACAATATAGTATATAAAAGGATCCAGATGCTCGGAAAGAGAATGGGTGAAGTGCAGAGCACGCGTGATACCTTCTCGTTTGTCCTTCTCAATTCTGAGCACGGTTTTTACATAGCTGGCTCACTAGAGAGATCAAACTTCATCTCCAAGTCTCCTTTCCAGAGCGTTTAAAAATGTATACAAGAATTAAAGTCACCACCCCGAAATACGCATTTTAAGACTGTACTTGATTCAGATGTCTATGTGCCTTTCCAACTTTGCACCTCTCTTCACCATTCCCTAGAGAACAGGGGAGAAACAAATTATGGGATGTGCACACACGTTGAGCTCTAAAGACAGACTGGACACACAGAGAAGGGTGGGGAGAGTATCACATAAGAGAAGGATAACCAGGAGAAACGAATACCAGATATGGATGAGGTATCCATTTGCAAAATGGGAGAAGAGAACTGGCTAAATACAGAGTAGTTATTATAGCTTAATGCCTAATTTCTTGCAAGTTTTAAAAATGCTTCATTTTATACACATTTTGGAAATGAGTGTATACTTGGAATTTAGGCCATTTGGCAATTTTGTGGTGGTTCAACTTGTGGTCCATGGCTTTGCAATTGTTTGAAACACATTTAATGGATGCGACCCCTTCCCAAATACTCCATTCAGGGCAAGTTATTTATAAAAAGGATTTTTTTTATATGAAACTCATTAATTTAGTATACTACTGCCCTTTGATTTTCCTTGGTGGCTATGATGGTAAAGAATCTGCCTGCAATGTAGGAGACCAGGGTTCGATCCTTGGGTTAGGAAGATCCCCTGGAGTAGGGAATGGCAACCCAGTCCAGTATTCTAGTCCTGGAGAATTCCATGGACAGAGGAACCTGGCAGGCTAAAGTCCATGGGGTCGCAAAGAGTTGGATACAACTGAGCTCTTTAACTTTCACTTGCAGCCCCCTGTATTTTCTCTCATCATCCTAATATCCCCAGTGCCTCCTTATCATGTTACTATATTTAAAAGGTTTTTTTTTTTTTTTTACTTAAAATTCTCTCTCTTGCTCTAGAAAGTCAGCAGTGGTAAAACAGGAGCCTTCAGCCTATTTTCTGCTATGTCCTCAGGGCCTAAAATGGTCCCTGCCACCCAATAGGTTCCCAGTAAGTATCAATGATAAAATTTGGTCCATCAAGGAACTCTGGACTGGATCATGAGGACAACATCTTTCTGGTTCATTTGTTCACTCACTCATTCATTCATCCCCGAAGTGTTTTATTGAGGGCCTAGTATTTGTCAGAGACTGGTGCTGGTTAATAGGTAGATCTTGCTCTGAAAAAAACTTACAAATGGATAAAAACACATCCAACTATAATGCAATACAACCTCTTCATTAAAGAAAGAACACAGTAATGAACACGGTGTTGAAAATGTTTCATTAAAATTTTTAGTCTTTCAAAATATTTCTTAAAACAATCAATCAGGTTTTCCCCTCTAACTTAAAAGTTGTGGGCAAAGAGGTTGTGAGCATAGAGCTTGTGTGGGCTGCTGTCTTTGCCTGGTTTAGACTGAGGTCCCACATTTGTAGGGAAGGTACTTTTCCCACACCATGCACAGAACTTTTTTCTGCCCATTTGCACGTTGGCATGTCAGTGTTTGAGTAGCAATCCACCAGTGGGCCATCACCCATGAAGTGCCATCTCTAAAAATAGCAGAGCTCTATCCTTGAAAATGAAAATGCTTTGGTTTTAAAAATATGTTTCTGTTTCTAATGAATCCAAGGTTTGGATTTGTTTAAAGGCATGCACATTTCCCTTTGCTGATGGCAGAAAACAAAACGTTCATGCCCATGCATGAAGGGTTGTTCCATTTAGAGTCTCCTGACATTGACTCAATTACCCATTTGTAATACACAACCCAGCCACAATTTGGAAAAATTAAAAAAAAAAAAAAAACCCATGAAAGTGAAGAAAAACCATAGGTTACTATGTTGTGTCAAAATCTGTAAAGTTTCTCTAAAAGAGACACAGCACACTAACCCATGGTCTCTTTGGAGCCTACTGTGCATCAAGATTGCCTAAGATGTGACAGCATCACAGCATGGACCTTTGCAAAGGAACCTTCGTGACCATCTGGCCTAGTCTCTGCCTTTTGTAGAAGATGCTGTGAAGATCCAGTGAACCTAAGTTACTAACCAGAAGTCACAAAACTAACTGAGGGGAGTCCAGACTTGAATCTAGTCTCTTCATTTCCATTGTAATGTCTCCTAGAATGTGGTCCATCAACCACTTGCATCCTCATTTACAAGGCTGCTCAGTAAGAAAGTGATTCCTGTTCCTCACAAGAATCAGGATTGTTGGGAGTCCAGCCTAGAAATTTGCATTTTAATAAGACCCTCAGTTATTCTTATGTACATAATATTCTAATCTAAGAGGTGAAGCCCCTACTTAAGAGAGAGATTATTTTTCCATAGTCAAAATGTAGGAAATTTTTCTTTTGAAAGTTGTTGATTCAGTGGCTCAATTGTAAATTGTTGATAAAAGTCTGAAAAGATAAATGTGAATACTTTAAAATTTTGAAGAGTCTAATGAAGCTCGAGTTGACATTTAATATATTCTCATCTGCTTGTGTTTTCATAAAAGCCTTTATGGATGAATGCTGAGGACATTAATAAGATGGTTACTTGTTTGGTGGGAGCAACTAGGCAGAGGGTAATGAGTGGTGAATGAGATTTTTCAGTGAATACTTTCTAATGCGTCTTGAGTTTTGAACCCTGTGAGTCCATTGCTCATGCTGAATTTTAAAGTCATAGAAAGGTTTAAAGTATTGACATTCTTTGGGACCTTAGTGGGTGATTGCTCTGACTCTGCCCAGGCTACATGAACATAAAATGCTGGAATCTAGATCTCTCCATAGCAGAAGGCAATGAACATTTCCAAAGGTCAAGGCCAGGAAGGGAAAGATTGCCAATTCAGCTAGTTTTAAGGAAATCACTAATTGGCTTGAAAAGATAAGTCATTATAACTGTGTACATATACCCATAATCTTAAAGCCCTCCCTGACAGACCACTCATCACTGGGAATTCAAGTGACCTTGGACAGATCACTCAATCCTCTTGAGACTTAGTTTTCTAGTCTGTAATAATAATGATGAAAGCTCACTCCTCTTCAATTTGCCATTATTTCATTCAGCCTTGACAACAACCTCATGGGGGTGGGTAGTATGGTACCGTCTCCATTGTTCAGATGAGGAAGTTATGGCCCAGAGAGGTTAGTTGGTTTAGGAAGGGTCACATAGGGGTGGGATGTCTAACTTCCAGTATTGAATTCTTTTCACTGTGACACAAAGTGGCATGACTTGGACACTTTCCAAAGCTCCTTCCAGAATGAAAGTCATTGAACATATGAGCTATTCAAGAGTTCAATCAAGTTTTGTTAGTCTTTGGAGAAATCCAAAAGAAATTGAAGCCATAGGTCCTCAATTTTAGGAGCTCGCATTTTAATTATAGTATCAGAACATTCTTATATGAAGAAGACCAAGGAGGAATGACAAATTCAGTACATACCAAATGCAAAGTATAAATATACTAGAAGCTCTCATATCACATAGCACAAACTGTACCTAGCTACCAAGAGGGTGGGGAGTTCCAATTCTCAGCAAATAACATTCTCCTCCGTAAGCAAAAATAGAAACACTCTGAGCATCCACTGGGGTAACTATTTGTTACTTATTATCTTGTTTATACCTCACCACACCCCTCTGAGAAAAATACTATCCTGCTTTTATAGATAAGGAAATTGAAGCTTAGAGATCAAGTGATTTGAATATTTATATTGTAGGTGGTAGCGTATTGTGGGTAGTGTCCTGTAGGTGATCCAGGTCACTAACCAGGATCCTATACTGGTTTTTGATGTGTAAGCTTCACTTCCTGCCTGCTTCATCTTCATGTTGAGAATGCATAGGATGGTTTTGGGTAAGGACGTGTTGTAGAGAAAACTTAACCAACCAACCCCTACCAACACCAAGGGCAAGCTTGGTTTTACACAACGGCAATTTAAGTCACCTTTAGTGTGTTTATCAGTAAAAGATGGGCCTGGGAATTCTGCATTCATGCCTCAAAAACTGTCTGTTTTATCAGCCTGGCTTCTCCTGCATTACCTCATTTTATAATCTGTTACCTCATTTTGCTTCCCACATATATGGAATCAAAATACACAGACTCCCCCTGGCAGATAACTGATGACTGAAAGCAAAGGATGGCATACTCAACAATTTGACAGGCTTTGTCTCCATGAAAAAAGAGTTTCATGGATAAAGTACTTTTAGTCTTTCTCTTCAGTATAATTCATTTGTTACTTTTCTGCTACCAGATATGAAAACTTTTCTATCATCCTCATCTCTTTATATGCCATCACCACTTTCCATCTTTTCCCCACTGCCAGAGTGAATCCATTCTGCACTTGAATGCTACAGAAACCGCTTGACAGTTCAGAGTCTTAGCAGTTACCCAGTTGTCCTGGGGATTGAGGACAGTTTACATTGTTTCCTTAGTTCACATGGACACAGGCAAGTTCATAGCTTGCCTGGGCTGGCAGACAGTTTTTGAGGATTGTAAAAACTGTGCTTTGCTCGGGTCCCTGGCTCCTCACAGAGGTCTGCCTGCCTGTCCTTGGTCTGTGTCCTCGGCAGGCCTTTTGCTTGAGTCAGACTCCTCTAATGAGAGAGTTCTTGGGTTTCAGTCTGGGGGAACCCAGCCTCCACCCGCCAGACTTCCTGGAGAGCTCTCTGCCGATGCTGAAAGTGCCTGGAGCCTTGAGGATTGGATCGCGCTGCCTTTCGAAGGGGTCTCAAAATTCCTTAGACATAATATATTTGTGGCTACAATTTGTTAAGAAAGGAACCAGGGTGTTCCAGCCAATAAATTGTCAAAGGAACACATACCTAAGATAGAGAAAATGGTTTGCAGCGCACAATCCTATGACTCCCTTTTCTGGTGCTCTGCATTCAATATTTCCAGTAACTTTAAGTAAAGCTTATTTCTAAGCAGACCCCTGGTTTCTGCTCTTTGCATTTACCAAAACCCTTGGGGCATATGTTGAGTGAGGGCAGGCCTTTTTATTCACCTGCTTCCTGGCCTGAATAATAGCACTTTTTGTTCCTCCTGTGAATTCCAAGAGCTCTTGAAACAGCTTTCTTTATGGAAAATCAGGTAAGCAGGGCTTCACTCTAAGAATGTGTCTATTACTGTATATGCAGTGCTCTGTAGCTCCCTGAGTAAGCTCTGAGAAGGAAGTCAGAGCTATGTAGCACCAAAAGCTACTCTTACATCATTGCAGAGATCACATGGGTTTATAAAAATTAGCTATCAGAAAAACAGACCCAGCCATATCACCCCAAAGAGGCTTTGCTTTTTTGAAAACACATTTGATGTCCATTCCCACTTAATCTTCTCTCCGAATCTCAGCTCTGCTATTCATTTATCTCTGCTTTTATGTTAGTGTATACTGTAGCCAGATATTTTACGTGATTTGGGGCGGACTTTTCATAATTTTGCCCAACTTCATAGGTATAGAATTCCCAATGCTAGTTGTCAATGTGCCAAAATAGCCTTTCCTTTAGCAAAATAACTTTATGCTTTGCTTGACTGGGCTATAAGATAACTTAGATAAGTTGTGCTTCTCTTTACCACACTTTAGGGAGTACCTGCTTAGAAAGGGTTTTATATCCTGGCTTGGAATAGCTCTTAGAATTTAAACCGTCCCTCCTGAAATTACCAAGATACCACAAAACTATACCTCCTGGTAATAATGTTAAAATGGTGTTCCAAATGATACCCAAGAATTTATAGAATTATTTATATCCTGAACTATACTATTATACTTAGATAAACTGGAGGAAGGTATTCTGAGATGAGGAATAGTTGAAGGAAGCAAATGTGCATGCATAGAAATAGAGGAAACTTGTTGTAGGATCAGAGATTGAGCGGTTCAGATGAAATAAAGAGAATTCAAGTAGGAAAGTGGAAAATGAAATTGGGTGGTCACTTGACCTGGCTAAGAGGACTTGGGGTGTGAACCAGCCTGTGTGGGTTGTTCTTTGACGGGAAAACATATTTGACTGGAGAATAAAGCCACTCGAATTTGTGACTTAGCCACCAAAGGGAAGCCTAGTTATTCACACCTCAAAGCCTTAATCCTAGCAAATTCATCTCCTGGTGGTGCCGTAATTGTATTTTAGGCATAGCATTTAAGGTAAGTGTTGATTCATTCATTCATTTATTTAATTGAAGTGTAGTTGATTTGCAATGTTAAGTGAGCACCTTGTAAATGCAAGCATATCAAGTGATGGCCAATGTCATAGAGACCCTCCACAAACAGCTAAGTATGCTCAGAGCAGCCCCAGTGGAGGAAGGATGCTGTAGAGAAAAATCTAGTAGTCACCCAGTACCTTTCCCTCAACCTTCACCTGATTCCTTTCTCTTCACTTTCCCAACCTAGACCCATCTTGCCTAGCCTTTTCAATGAATACTTGGCTTGAACTTAGTCCACTCAACTCTGTCGCCGACACACCCGTCGTACTGACGGAATCCTGGCTTAAATGGAGCTTGCTCAGCTGTGCTTTAGACAAACCCTTCTGGCTGACCTGGTTTAAACCTGGCTTTCTTGACGCCATCTCTGGCATGTTCTTCAGTTAAAAAGGATTCTGCTGCCCCTCCCATCGCTCCCTGGGAGGGCAAACCAATTGCCACTGGGAACCGGAGCTTCTGAGGCTCCCGTCCAGAGTAGTGACATGATTTAGGGAGGATAGTAGTGGCCTAGGAGGCAGGAAACCAGTTCTAGTGCTGGTGCTGCTTTTCAATAGCTGTGTGACCTTGGGCAAGTCATTTCTCTGCCTTCATCAGTTTTTTCATCTCTCATGACGAGTTAGGACCTTTCTGATCCTAAAAGCTAGAGATGACATAATGTTAACCAACTTGAAGGAATGGAGATTTTGGTTCTAAGTACTCGTCTTTCCACCTACCAAACCGCTTCGTTGCACCAAGTACGGACCCTCTCTGTTGTAGTTTTATAGTATGCATTCAACCCCCACTGTCTTGGGGCAGGTGATTCTGCTTATTAATTTATCTTATATTAAGAAGCTTTTTCTTCAGTTAAATCATTGTGTTTTCAGTACCTTTCTGGGTGATGACTTCAAAAATATCACTAGTATAAACTATGTACTTGGGACCCTTCTAGCTATTTGACATAATATTTCACCTAAACCTTAACAACCATATAAGGAGCTATTCCTATACCCACTTGTCTCATGAAGGAATTGAGTGGCACGGTGGACGGGGCTGGAATTCGGATCATACTCCTCTGTGACCACTGTGTGCCACTATTTTCACCATGAGAAGTACCTGCCATTGACATAAGAAGTACCTGGCATTTTGTGCAAGAAATTGCAGGGAGACTCTCTTGTTAAAAGTCTCAAAGAAAATGATCTTTAACTGCATTTCAGATGCTTGGAATTTATGCTGTGCCAAGCACTTTTCCACTTAATTTTAAATCCATGGGTATTTCAAGGGGAATTTAACCCATATGTTTCTGATTCCCTTGTACTTAACTCATCAAAGAGGATTGTTTTGTAAACCTTAGCCTCTTCTTATGAGCACTTTCAAGCTCATATTTGGCTGGCATTGACTGGATTTCGAATCTGCCATGGTTGAAGCTTGATTTTAAATCCTTCTTTCCAACAACTATTTCATGGTGGTTTTATTCTGTGAGTGGATGGAAATTGAAGGTGAGTCATAAAGACTCTTCTAAAAGTGTACCAAGATTCCACTGATATAAAAAAGAGAGCCACTAATCTTTGAAGTTTGTTGTACTCACCTAAAACCTTACCACATTAAGCTATTGACCTATGCATGGATATAATCTGTAAGGGTAAAAATTAAATTTATAGATACTGCATTTTCTCCTGAAATGATGTAGATGTAAAATTGTCTTTAAGAGATAAAGTATCAGCTGACTCATTGGAAAAGACCCTGATGCTAGGAAAGATTGAAGGCAGAAGGAGAAGAGGGTGACAGAGGATGAGATGGTTGAATGGCATCACCGATTCAATAGACATGAACTCGGGCAAACTCTGGGAGATGATGAGGGACAGGGAACCCTGGCATGCTGCAGTCCATGGAGTTGCGAAGAGTTGGACACGACTTGGCAACTGAACAACAACATTTGTAGTGGTTAGGTATATTACTACCGTTAAAAAGCCCTTTAGCTTAGAATCCTCTATTTGGGAAAGACTTTGGGGTGTCCAGCCAGTGGGAAGTTTCTTTCAGAGATCACTATTAGAAATGTAGCAGGCAAAAAGCTTGTTTATTATCTTAGCGTGTAGATGAGTTTGGTACATTCAGTTCTGATAACCTGCTGAGTTGGAGAATTAATTAACTTCACATGAGCTCATCTAAGGAATGTGTATAATTGCTAGGAGTTGTGCTTGACTCAAGGGGAAACAAGAACAATTTTTGTATCTGGTTAAATAGTTCAGTTCAACAAACATATATATTGTCTTCTGTTCCTGGCATCTGGGGATAGAGGGTGAAAGTTCAGAGACACACAAGACACCATCCCTTCTCCTAGTGGGTTTACCATTCAATAGGCTATACCTGTATGTGTGAGTGCCAAATAGACAACGGAAAGGCAGTGCATCAGGGGAGCTTGGAAGGTGAAGATGTTCATTTTGACTGAAACAGGGATTGTGTGTGTTCCTTGGGCTTCCCCCAGAATGAAATGTTTAAGTTTAGGCTTGGAGGATGAGAAGGTTTTTGAAGGGGGAGGGGCATTCTGGGATGAGACAGCCAGACATGTTCTTGGAGAATACAGACTGTGCCAAATAGTTTTCCCAGATCTCTGCCCTATGTGTAGATGTGGGGTGGGGTGAGTCTGCAGAGGTGGATCAGAGCTCTGAAGCTCAAGCTGAGTTAAAAGGGATTGTGTGCGTTCTTCAGTAACGAGCAGCTGGGGTCAGCATGACAGCCTTTAACTGGGCACAGATTTTTAGTGCTGGAAACCTCTAGTCTTGGATCAAGGGAAGAGCATGGCAAAGGGTCAATAAGACATGAAGGAACAGTGTGTGTGAAATTTACATAAAAATGGACATACGTGCCATATATAGATGAAATCAACATGCAGTTTATATGCTTTTATGTTTGAATAGTGTAAAAATGAGGGTCAAGTCTGTCTGATGCAGAAAATACCAATCCAGTGATGCATCACAGTATCATTGTCATAGAATAAAAAGAACTACTATTAGATACAAGATTAATTATTTTACATACTTTGTCTTGTATTATTCTTACAAGCATCCTGGCTATTATTATCCCTATTTATAATTAAGAAAAGTGAAGATAAGAGAGTAAATAATTTTCCCATGGTCATGTTAGGGGCTTCCTTGGTGGCTCAGATGGTAAAGAATCTCCTGGCAATGCTGGAGACCCTAGTTTGATCCCTGGGTCAGGAAGATGCCCTGGAGAAGGGAATGGCTACCCACTCCGATATTCTTGCCTGGAGAAGTCCATGGACAGAGAAACCTAGCAGGCTATAGTCCATGGGGTCGCAAAGAATCAGACTGAGTGACTGACACTTTCACTTTCTATCATGGTCACATAGTTGTGTAAGTGGCTTACATCTCTGTTTATTGATATGATGTGTATAAGTGTATGTGGCTTAGCCTTTTCTCTTGCTAATACTTTTCAGTGCAATATATGACGCATTTAAAGAGTATGTCATACATGTGTTAGTTTCAAAGCTAATAAAAGGATATATATCACCCAACATAAGCAGTGAAACAATGCCAAAACCTATTTGGGCTTCCCCATCCTATCTCAGGCTTCCCTGGTAGCTCAGCTGGTAAAGAATCTACCTGCAATACAGGAGATCTGGGTTCAAATTCTGGATTGGGAAGATCCCCTGGAGAAGGGATAGGCTACCCACTCCAGTATTCATGGGCTTCTCTGGTGGCTCAGATGGTAAAGAATCTGCCTTCAATACAGGAGATCTGGGTTCAAATTCTGGATTGGGAAGATCCCCTGGAGGAGGCCATGGCAACCAACTCCAGTTTTCTTGCCTGGAGAATCCCCATAGACAGAGGAGTCTGGTGGGCTACAGTCCATGGGATTACAAAGAGTTGGACACGACTGAGTGACTAAGCATACACACATGCACATCCCATCCCTGTCTTTTTTCCACAGAGGTAACTACCTCTATTGTCAATTTTAATGTATATATATTTCAAATGACACCAGAATTGTTTCTGTGCTTTCATGGTTTAGGGTGAATTTGTTAATAGAAACAAAATGGCAGTAATTTGTATTTCACGCTAACACCTCAACACCACACTAAGAGTTATTTAAACTCTCAGTTATTAAATAACTCAAGATTTAAAAGTATGGGAAGTGGGACAGACACTGATACAAACATTGCTTTAATCTCAAGGGTTGTGGTTCAATCCTGGGGTATAGGAAGGTAAAAATAAATGAGACCTAAAGGGAGGTATGAAGTAACAGACAGGGCCTGATCCAGAATTTGAGAGATTTAAGTTCTAATTCCATCTGCCATCAATTTACTTTATGACATTGAGAAATTATTTCACCTCTCTCAGTTTTAATTTACCCTTGTATAAATTATATGATGTCTTTTGAGAAAAGCAAAGTAGTATATGGGAGAGCACAGATTTTAGATTCAGAAACACCAAAATTAAAATTTTCATCCTGCCACTTCACCTTTGTGTAGCTTTGGGCAACTTTCTTTACTCTGAGCTTTAGCTTCCTCTATTATAAAATGGTGTGTGTGGGGCAGGTGGAATCTCAGAAAACTGTTGTGAGAATTAGGTGAGACAGCTGTAAAAGCAGCCAGAACAATAATGTGTAAATGTTTGTTCTCCTTCTATAAGATTTTTTCCAGTTCTGAAATGAGAAGTTCCAATTCTCATCTTATACATAAATTTTTGAAGCACACCAGCTCATAATTTGGAGAAGGCAATGGCAACGCACTCCAGTACTTTTGCCTGGAGAATCCCATGGACGGAGGAGCCTGGTGGGCTGCAGTCCATGGGGTCGCTAAGAGTCGAACACGACTGAGCGACTTCACTTTCACTTTTCACTTTCATGCATTGGAGAAGGAAATGGCAACCCACTCCAGTGTTCTTGCCTGGAGAATCCCAGGGACGGCAGAGCCTGGTAGGCTGCCGTCTATGGGGTCGCACAGAGTCAGACACGACTGACGCGACTTAGCAGCAGCAGCAGCAGCAGCTCATAATTATGGAATTTCCTGTGTTAAAGGACTAAGCATTTCTTTCAAACTAGACTCATCACTAGGAAATTTTCCAAAGGCTGGATAAAGCTTTGCAAATTAACAACAACTGGGATGAAAACAAACAAACAAACAGACAGACAGACAGACAAAAGCCAGTTCCACTCACACAGGAGTGAGGAGAAGAGAGTGGAAAGGAAAGTGTGATGAAAAATTCATGTCTCCACCTTTCCCTTTGCCTTCTCTGAGACACATCAACAGATTATGAAGCTAAGAATTGTTTTTATTGGTTAGATAGACCATCTGCATCTGCATGAAGTATTAGTATTGTTCCCCTGTTTCAAGGCCAACTAATTCCCCATGTTAACACAAAGGCAATAACTACCTTCCAGTCTTTCTGGACCCACCCAACCGCTTCAGCTTTTGTGTAGTTCTTCTCTTTCTGTTCAGTACATTCTATTGACATATAGCTTGAAATTGCCACTGTTTGGGAAGAGCTCCAGAATTCCATTAGTTCCAGATGTCCACTGTATTTGTTTATACTTTTATGATTGTTATGGTAACAAATCAAATACATATAACAATTGGGAACCTGGGGGAAGGGATAGCAGTCTTTATTTTCAGTGAAGGGATGTGTATGGGGCACACCCCTTTAAAAATACCTCAACTGTTAAGAAAATAGCAAAGGGAATAATGGTCTTTTCAAACAGAGGCATCGGTGAGCTTATTTTAAAAAATGGAATGTATTTTACAAATGAGAGTTGGCAGTAACTCTTGTGATGGTGATGATGCATATGGCCATTTCTCTGTTGATTAATTTAAAATGTGTGGACATCAGAGAGCAGAATATTTAGCAGAGGCTACTCATGTCCCAATGCTAGACACTTTATCCGGTTGCCAGGAAGGAAAATCAAGTTGATTTTTAGAATATGAGTTCATGAAGGAATAATATCTGGAATTCTCTTTTGAATTTGGGTGAAATTTATTTATGCACTTGACCTGCTTTGCTCAATCTTTTTTTTTTTCCCTCAATCTTTAAAATACATGCTACATAAAAGTTCCAGAAATGCAGTATCTTATTCTTGGATCATTCCTTCAATATATGTTGAATGACAACAGAATCTATGTAGTTGGTGTCTCAGAAATGAGTTTGGGTGAAGTAATAGAAATCCCAACCACATTGGCTTAAACAAACAGGAGTTAATTTTTTTAATGTCACAGATGAATTTGGAGTTATCAAAATGTCACCAAGGACTAAGGCTCTTTTTTCTTTCTGCTTTACCACCCTTAGTGCCTGGACTTTTGTCCTTGTAATTACAAGTTGACTGACGGACTTACAGGTATCATCTAAAAGGGTGAAATGAAAAGGACAAAGGACCAGGGGTTAGTTCAGATGAGTGGGTTTCATTTTATCAGAGAATGAAAAGCTTTCCTTGACACTGTATCCTATGCATCTCCTCTTGCATCTTATTGACCAGACCTGGGCACATGTCCACTACTAGCTGGAAGGTAGCTAAGGAGAAAGGGATTGTGGAGGAGATGCATCAGTTGTCTACCTGTGCCTTTCGACACACCCAGGGTAAGGGCTTCGTGAATCCAGGCTTGGACCTGATCTATACATCAGCCTTTACTTTTGATCTGTTTTGCAAATCCCAACTATTGTTCACAAGAGAGTAGAGATGACTTAGAACAAATCTCTCAGCCCTTCAACACAGATTAAAATATACATGTCCTGGTTTCCCCAATGGCTCAGCAGTAAAGAATCCACCTTCAATATAGGAGGTGAAGAATACATGGATTCCATCCTTGGGTCAAGAAGATCCCCTGGAGGAGGAAATGGCAACCCACTCCAGTATTCTTGCCCAGGAAATCCCATGGACAGAGAAGCCTGGAGGGCTGCAGTCCAAAGGGTTACAAAGAGTCAGACACGACTGAGAGACTGAGCACACACAAGCACACATATCCTGCTGTCTGTGCATCAGTAGCATTATCTGTTTTTAAGAATAGATCAGCAGTCTGTAACCATGATATGCATGGGAGAAAGGGAAAAGTAGAAGAACTTGGGCGTCTTTTATGTATGAGATATAAACCACCTTTATATGCATAGTTTATTACTCATGCAACCCCTGGAGATAGAAGAAACTGGTTTAAAGGGTAACTGCTCACTGCCACATTGATAATTTGAGATTTAGGATACAAATCAAATGTGATAGATTCAGGGAATCACACGTAATTAATTACAGGTTGGGCAAAGGGATTGAACAGTGTTAAGTGGTTATGATTTTGACTAACTCAAAAGATAAGGAATTTTCCATATTCATCCATTTAGAAGTACTTGAATGCTTGTTATGGACGCACAGACTATTCTAGGCCCTGGGGATACAAAGTTCAATGAGATGAAATATTTATCCTTAAGCTTCCCAGTCTGATAAGAGACAGCTATATAAGCCAGTGATTACTATGAAGTTTAGTTAGTACCACAGAGGGAGGAAGAGGAAAGTGAACAGGGAAGATTTCCAGATGAGCCATTAACTGGAAAAGTAGGGGAGGAAGGACATTCAACGCAGAAGGAACAGCATTTGCAAAGACATATGGATTGGAAACAGCGCCCTGAGTTGACGAACATTCAGTGTCACTAGACAGGGACTGCACGTTGGGGAGTGGCAAGGGACAAAGCTGGGTAGAGACTGTTTTGCAAAACACCTTAGGTTCCAACTTCAGTTTCCTCCTACGGGTTAGAGGAGAAGGGCATCTTCAGCAAGGCGATGACAGGTTACAGAGGAGGGGAGAATTCAGCAGCTTTTGGGGTGGTAAGTTCTACAGAGTTTATGGGGGTGATTGAGCATGGGATATGAGGGCTTCCTTGACACCCTCATCCAGGTTTGTGGATTGGGTGATCTGGGCTACGATGACAACCTTCAAAGATGACAAAAAAAGTGAGGAGCAAGTCTGGTGGATAAATGAGCTCCTGTCAGACACATGTTTTCTCCTCAACACTCTGCCCTTCTTGGGTGATGGAAGTGACCTCCCCTCCCTAACCTGGCTGCTGCTGTCCTGACTCAGGCCAGCTGAAAGGCCACCAGGGTATCTGAACAGCCCGTGACTCAGCCACTTGAAGTCCATCAGACAGTTGGAGTGTCTGACTCAGGATCCATAGCACATTAGTTGCTGAGCTGATATTGGAAAGCAGGTGTCCTGACTTTCGAGGCTTACCATCTTTCAGTCTTACCCCCAGGATGTATTCTGCCTAAACAGGTGAGATAAAATCATCAACAGATGCTTGCTGCTGTTTGGGGATAATCAGCTAGAACTTTGTGTGTTACTAGGAGTTAACTTGGGCTTCCCAGGTGGTATTAGTGGTAAAGAACCCACCTGCCAATGCAGGAAACTTAGGAGTTACAGGTTCGATCAATCCCTGCATTGGGAAGATACCCTGGAGGAGGGCATAGCAACCCACTCCAGTATTCTTGCCTAGAGAATCCCATGGACAGGGGAGCCTGGTGGGCTACAGTCCGTGGGGTCGTAAAGAGTTGTACATGACTGAAGTGACTTAGCTAGCCAGCTAGCTAGAAGTTAGCTACCAATTTATGTATGTCTGTGATAATTTTCTTGAAAATTTATGTTTCTATGTGGCCCCCACTTGAGTTACAATTGAGCTGAGAATAAAGTTGCTGAAGTGGTTTTGGTGTGAGCTTGTGTTAGGAAGGGTTTTATATTTTCTTTTTTTTTTTTTTTAGAGAGTGTAAAGTTATGTATTCCATAAAACTCAGATAAATCTGGACTAATTATCAAAGTGGTGCCACAATCTTATGAATGACTTTTTATTAAATAGTACAGAGGCTTATTGCTTTTTTCGAGGAAGGGATACCTTTAAGAACCTGATGAAAAAAGACACAGATCTGCACACTGTATTGGATGAACTTGGCTGGTTTCAAGTAACAAAACTAACTTAAGATGCAGAAGGGGAGATTTGTTATGAGGAATCCTGACTGCCCGGGAACTCAAGGGCAGTGGTGCAGCAGGCTTTCTTGAGGGCTGGGAGCAGGGGCCAAATGCTCTCCCAGGTTTCCCTGGTACCTCGTGGTCTTTGACTGCTCCTCCCTGCAGACCTAGTCCCTGCTCCATGCAAATAGCCTGCTCTATGCTGCTTTCAGTACATCCTAGCCCTCAGCTCCCAATAACAACATCTGAGGTTCCAGCCACATGGGATGATTAAGATTAATAAAGATTAATCTTAGTAAAGATTAAGACCAGTTTCCTCCAATCCCATTTCCAAATTCCTGGGGGAGAACATATTGGCCTGCTCAGACCTAGCACTCAGATACAAGGTCCATTCTACTCTGTCTCCAGGTCTACTATGCTGCTACGTGAAATTTACATACAATTTCAGGGCACCTTTGCATCTCCTGAGACCCAGATGTGATCTTCAAGTTAAGAACCCCAGACTAGGATAATTTGAATGCCAGTAGCCCATCAGCACTACCTTTTAGCTGTAAAACTATGTCGGGAATGGAACATGTATTTGAATAGAAGGTATTTGCACAGGCATAGAGCTTGAGTGCTTGCTCTGTGCAGGAGTTGTGAATTTGGAATATCAGTGGTTAAGTCCCAAGGATGGTGAATACGACATAGATTGAATTATAACACTCTCCAAGGTTGTGGATATTATATTCCTAACTTTTACCCTTAAAGGTTTGGAAATTCAATTTTAATTATTGTTAACATGCTTCGTAAATATCCAAGGGAATACAATATAGACCTGTTCATACATTCAGAGAGCCAAAATCTGGCTCACGTTGTTTTTTCTTCCACAGTTGGAGAAAATTGTGGTGTTCGGCTTGCCTCTTGGGGCATGTTAAACCACTTTTAATGCTGTCTCTTATTATTTTCTAACCATATGCACTTTCCACACGTATCTAACTAGCTGCCTTAGATGAAACCCCAGTGTCTGGCCAAGCTGATGTAAATCTTTAGTAAGTGGTAAGAAAGAACAGGGTAACACAGTGCCTCTTTAGTGTTCAGACAGCACACAATTTAATAGTTGTAGACTTCATAGTCTTGGGCACAACTTTAGATATTTTTACCAGTTCTAGAGAGTGGAAATTTCTGAACCATACAGCTTTCTCCCACTGGCTGCACTAGGCAAAACTTAGCTATAACTGGCTTTTCCTATCTGCCTGTATTGTACAGTATTAATATTTTGCTCTTCAGATCATTAACCTGGGATGACTGGGACATAATTATTATTCCTGAAGAGCTGGGTGCATATTTGTGCAATTGCTATCCTGTGCTATAAAACAGTGATCATGTGCAAGCATATAGATGTCCCTGATCATCAAAACCTGTGTGTTACCAGTAAAGTTACCAGTAAAGTTGCCAAGAGGCCACCATGGTTGTCCAGTTAGTGATACATTTTCAGTCCATGGAGTAGATCTTGCAAATGGATGACTGTAAAATAACAGCAGGAACTCAGTTCTGAGGTTCTAAGTGCTTTAAGTCTTTGGTCTCTGCCATATTTTGATACCATTCAGGTGCAGATTTTTGTCAGGAATCTTCTTTTGTTGACTGATTAAACCTAGGGATTGGGTTTTGCTGCTGTGGCCTCGCTCATCCCCTCAGCTTTGGTGCCTGCCTTCTGCACAGTTCACTCACGTGTTCTGAGTAATGCTCGTTCTTTCTTCCAACTTGTCTGTCTTCAGTTGAGTTCAGCGCCAGACCCCGTGCTGGAAACAGTCTCAGGAATTTTTCATTCATCAGGCATTTTCTTCCAAAGAAAAATTCTGAGAATAGGAGGGTCACCTCGAGAGTATATTAATGTAGTTCAATTGTGTGTGTGTATCGCATGTGTGTGTGTGTGTGTGTGTGTGTGTGAGATGAGAGAGAGAGAGAGAAGCAACGTATGTATCACATACCCATAAGCAATTGAATATTTGGTAGGAAGCCAATTCTAGAAATAATACTTCCCAACCAGCATATCGAAACTATCTCACTGTCGTTTATCTGTCTTGATATTACAGAAAGCCCATATTTATATGAGGCACTTCTCAGTTGTGGTTTAATAGCTGAACTTTTGTCCTTGCTTTAAGTTTTTCCCCAGATCTCTGAGAATTGATAATATCACTGGAATGTGGTATGTATCTGTTTCCTGTAGAATGAACTTAGGGCTGGCAGCTAGAATGCTAGTGGTCTTGGATTCCCTTGCCCTGTCATTTCATAGAAGCAGCGGTGAAGTTCCCCTGGAGGAAATCCCACCCACCACGCCAGGATTCCGTCACATATCATTGGTCTGAGCCGTGTGTACTTAACACTCAGGTTTCTGGGAGACTTGGCCAAATGTATCTGAAGTAAGAATTTCAACCATAAAATTTATATATAAATATCTGGATGTGATACGATGAAAGGCTTGCTCACAGAGGAAGGAAAGGAAGAGAAATTTCATGAAAAAACTGAAATATGTAGCACAAGATATCATTTCGATATGTGTAGTTTTCGTTTTAATAGCATCAAGACAGACAGAGAACACAGTTTTATGCAGGGCCAGCCTCATCAATTCAAATCACTGGGAATCCTGTCCTGCACTGGGAACTTGATTGTGAAAGTGTTGTTGTTGTTGTTGTAGTCGCTAAGTTGTGTCTGACTCTTTTGCGACTGCGTGGACTGTAAGTCCGCCGGGCTCCTCTGTCCATGGGATTTCCCAGGCAAGAACACTGGAGTGGGTTGCCGTTTCCTTCTCCAGGGGATCTTCTGACCCAGGGATCAAACTCACATCTCCTGCATTGGCAGGAGGATTCTTCACCACTCTGCCACCTGGGAAGCCCTGTGAGTGTAAAGAACCTTTATATTGGTTATTGGTAGTTAGAGCCTAGTCTTCCATCAGATTCTCCACTTCGGTAAGTGACTGGCCATATATCCAGCTACTGCAGTCAGAAACCCAGGAGACGTCCTTGTCCTTTCAGTTTCCCTTACCCTTCACACCCAGTTCATCTTTACGTTCCATTGGTCCTGACACCTGCCAAGGACATCCCTCACCTGTCAACTCATCTCCATTTCTACATCATCACCTTCCTTTAATCACCACCATGTTTTACCTCATTTCCACTCTTGAACCTTCTAAGGAGAATTCTTTAAAAATAACACATTGTGTTTTCAGTGGCTTCCTTTTGAATCTAAAGCCAAACCCAAGCTCCTCCTCTTGGCCTGGAATGTGCTGTGTAATTCAGTCCCTGCCTAATGTTCCACCCTCTTTATGTGCCCCGTTCCCCTTCCTCTCTCAGCTCTGATCAGCGTGGCCTTCTTTTGTTACTAGAGAAGCCAGGATATCTCCCAGCTCTCTTTTAAACCTGGGAAGCATTTACTCTCATTTTCACAGCTGGCCTGCTGTCAGCTTTTAGGCCTCAGTTTGAATGTTGCCTCCTCCAAGAAGTCTTTCCTGATAACTCTCATCAAGGCAAGTATCCCCAACTACTTTTTTTTTTAATCACACCAGCACATTTATTTCATTTGTAGACTAAATCACAACCTCAAATCTGTCATTCCTTTTAATGTATTTACCTATATTTATTGACTACCTCCCTCAACCAGATTGTAAACTATATGTGGTTAAGGACTTTATCCCACACTGCCCACTAATACAGCACAATTAATATTTGTTGAATGAATAAAGGAACCCTGACTACATATTATAGTTGTAAAGTTTACTCATTGAACCTGATCATTGAAGTCAGAATGTCTGATTATTTTATATTTATATTTATTTAGTCTTATTATTTTATATTACTTTATTTTATGCAGTGGGATTTTTTTAATAGTGGTAAAATACATAAAGTTTGCTGTTTTAGCCATTTTTATGTTTATAGTTTGGTGGCATTAAGTGCATTCACATTTTGTGTAGCCATCACCTCCATCCATCTCTAGAATTTTTTCATTTTCCCAAAGTGAAATGCTATACCCATTAAGCAATAACTCCCCATTCTTATCTCCTCCAGACCCTGGCAACCACTATTCTACTTTCTCTCTGTGAATTTGACTATTTTAGGTACTTTATATAAATGGAACTTGCAGCAGAATATTTGTAATCAATTTGTTTTTATTACCCCGTTACTAACATAGCATTTTACCCTCCAAATGTGAAAATCTCACTTATAATAATAATATTCCAAAAAGTAACAATAATTTTCAAATTTTAATGATAAAATATTCCATTGGACTCCTTTGGAAATTTAATTTGCTTTTCGTAGAACATATATTTGGGACTTCAGCAGTATTACAGGGCACTTTTGAAATATAAGGGTTGATCTAAGAATATGTTGGTCCTGGAAATTTTATATTGAATAGCATTGATCATCAGGCCCTTTACTCTTATGTCGTTAATCCTGCTTTTGGATGGTAGAGAATGTTTTCTACTTCCCAGCTTTGAAGAAAATACAAAAGAACAAATAAATCATATTGTTACATAATACTATTGTTTTTGTCTTGCTGTTCAATAGCTGATGCTCTGTGGTGAAACTGCAGTTTGGTTTAATGTGGCACTCATACAAGCCATTTTAACAGTGAATAATATCAGAGCCAGCTGGTTCTTTCAAGTTGAATTTGCAGACCATTAAAACTGAAGACACTCGGTGATTTGATCATCTTGATGGTAAATATATCACCCAAAGCAGAATTTGACTTTTAGCCATCACCCCAACCATTTTTATTTTTTTCTAATAAAATAGTTTAGAGATAACTTTGGGGGGAAATGGAAATCAGGAAAGACTTGTAGGACGTGCAGTGAGGGAATGAATAATGTCAGATAAGTGATTATTTGGAAATGAGATCTTCTCTTCCCTGAACAAGATTGCTTACTGTTTTCTTCATCATGGAGTAGAGTAAAATGTGGTAATAATTTTCTGTAGTCAAATTGCTGACACACAAAATTGGGTCCGCAGAACTATGGCCTGGATTTTGAATTGCTTAGTCTGCGTGTTAGATTAAATGCTGTACAGCACACCACCTTGCTATTGCAGTTTTGAATGATATTTGTTTAAAATTTATATGTCAGTACTTTTAACTTACAGATGAAAGAAGTTGAAAGTCACAGAAAATATTCACACAGAATAGTGTTGTTCTTATTCCTATGCTTTGTTTCTAAAATAGTTTTTTAAAAATTAGTTAAAATTAAGCTGTGTCTCAGATACAGTTGGGGCTTCCCAGGTGGCACAGTAGTCAAGAATCCATGTGCCAAAGCAGGAGGCATAAGAGACTCGAGTTTGATCCCTGGGTTGGGAAGATCCCCTGGGATGCCCTGGAGTAGGAAATGTCAATGCACTCCAATATGTGGGTTTAATCCCTGGATTGGGAAGATCCCATGGAGTAGGAAATGGCAACCCACTCTAGTATTCTTGCCTGTAAGATTCCATGGACAGAGGAGCCTGATGGGCTGTAGTCCATGGGGTCGTAAAGAGTTGGACATGACTGAGCTGCTGAACACTAGCAGAAACAGTTTCTGAAAGTAAACACTTTCTGTAGTGTAGTTTGGTAAAATTTGCCAAAAAGTCATATTCTTTAAATAACATTGTGTAGACCATGTTTCATAGGCAATCTTGCATGTAGTATTTTATAGAAATGTAGGATTAGAAAGTAGATTAAAAATTTATTGCGTCATTAAAAAAAATAGTTTGAATGAAATAGGAGAATTACTGCATAGGAAAATTAGCTCTGAAAGGCTTTCCACCCCTCCCTAAGAATTTTTATTACCATGTATTTCAAACCTCCATTAAAGTTGAATAATAATATAAGGATACCCACATACCTTCTACCTACACTAAACATTTGTTAACATTTTCTCACTTCTATACATATACTCTCTATGTGTATCAGTTCAGTTCAGTTGCTCAGTCGTCTCCGACTGTTTGTGACTCCATGGGCTGCAGCATGCCAGGCTTCCCAGGCTTCCATCACCAGATCCCGGAGCTTGCTCAAACTCACATCCATCGAGTGGTGATACCATCCAACTGTCTCATCCTCTGTCGTCCCCTTCTCCTCCTGCCTTCAGTCTTTCCCAGCATCAGTATATATGTATGTGTATATATAATATATATATCTGTACATAATATATATTAATATATGTATTATATATTATATGTATGCCTGTATGTTCCATATTATATATAGTTTCATTGTTGTTATTGTTCAGTGCTAAGTTGTGTCCAACTTTTTCCCTGTCCTTCACTGTCTCCCAGAGTTTGCTCAAACTCATGTCCATTCAGTCAGTGATGTCATCCAACCATCTCAACCTCTGTTGTTCCCTTCTCCTCCTGCCCTCAGTCTTTCCCAGCATCAGGGTCTTTCCCAGTGAGTCAGCTCTTTGCATCAGTGGGACAAAGTATTGTAGCTTCATTGTCAGTCCTTCCATTGAATATTCAGGATTGATTTCCTTTAGGATTGACTGATTTAATAACTCCATGCTGTTCAAGGAACTCTCAAGAGTCTTCTCAGCACCACAGGTCAAATGCATCAATTCTTTGGCTCTCAGCCTTCTTTATGGTCCAACTCTCATATCCATACATGCTGCTGCTGCTGCTGCTGCTAAGTCGCTTCAATCGTGTCCGACTCTATGCATCCCCATAGACGGCAGCCCACCAGGCTCCCCCGTCCCTGGGATTCTCCAGGCAAGAACACTGGAGTGGGTTGCCATTTCCTTCTTTGATCCATACATGACTACTGGAAAAACCATAGCTTTGACTATGTGGACCTTTGTCAGCAAAGTGATGTCTCTGCTTTTTAATACACCATCAAGACTTGTCCTTCTCCCCCTGGACAGCCCAGGGATTGAACCCGGATCTCCAACATTGCATATGGATTCCTTACTGTCTGAGCCACCAGAGAAGCCCATATATAATTTTATGTATATTTAATTTGTATATATTTAATGTAAATTGTATATTTAATTATATAATATATGATATCAGTATGATTTATAATGCATATTATAAATGTATGTATTATTATCTATGTATAATTATATATTATGTCTGACTCATTGGAAAAGACCCTGATGCTTGGAAAGGTTGAGGGCAGGAGGAGAAAGGGCAACAGGGAATAAGATTGTTGGATGGCATTACTGACTCATTGGACATGAATTTGAGCAAACTCCAGGAGATAGTGAAGGACAGGAAAGCCTGGTGTGTTGCAGTCTATAGGGTCGCAAAGAATCGGACACAACTGAGCAACTGAAGAACAACAACAATACATTTGTAGTCTGTTTTGCTAAATCATTTGAAAATTAAATTGCATACATCATAGCACTTCACCTCTAAAAAATAAGGCCATCTCATATATAACCACAATGCCATGATCACATCTAAGAGAACAGTTCCACAATATCTTCTAGTGTCCAGCTCATATAAAATTTCTCCAGTTGTCTCTTTTTGAAACAGTATCCAGTAAAGTTTTGGTTATTAGTATCTTTTTAATCTTAAATAATAACTCTGCCTTCTTTTTTGTGTATGAGGGGTCATTTACTTTTGGAAAAGTTCAGGCCAGTTGTCTTTGAAAATCATGTATGCTTGATTTTCTGATTCCTTCTTTGTGGTTTTATTTATCTTGTTCTTCTATCCCTGTATATCCTCTTGACTAGAAGCTAGGTAGGTCTGAAAGCTTGATTTAAGGTTTGACTGTTTTTGGCATCAACTTTTCAGATAATGTTTAGTATTTCATACTTCATCATATCAACAGGTGTGTGGAAAGATTTCAAAGTGTTCCATAGTAGTGCAATTCTGGAGGAAATGAAAAGTTAACTTTTGGTGTTACTGACGTGAAGTTTGATCAATGTCTTTGGATCCTGGCTGGAAAATCCCCCTGGAATTTTACTCAACTACCAGCACCCATACTGGACAAGGAACCTGGAAATGGGAGTTTATGGTAGTGCAGTGATGTCATATATATAAATGTGCTTTGTCACACTGGAAAGAGAGAGCTTGGCAATGTGAATTCATGGACTGTTAGGGCAGTGGAATAGTGGGTGGTTAGCCCTCTTAAATTTTGATTTGTTGTTTGGCTTAGGGAGCTTGTAGTCAATATAATTACTAAGTTCAGTTCAGTTCAGTCGCTCAGTCGTGTCCGACTCTTTGCGACTCCATGAACTGCAGCACGCCAGGCCTCCCTGTCCATCACCAACTCCCGGAGTCCACCCAAACCCATGTCCATCGAGTCGGTGATGCCATCCAGCCATCTCATCCTCTGTCGTCCCCTTCTCCTCCTGCCCTCAATCCTTCCCAGCATCAGGGTCTTTTCCAATGAGTCAACCCTTTGTATGAGGTGGCCAAAGTACTGGAGTTTCAGCTTCAACATCAGACCTTCCAATGAACACACAGGATTGATCTCTTTTAGGATGGATTGATTGGATCTCCTTGCAGTCCAAGGGACTCTCAGGAGTCTTCTCCAACACCACAGTTCAAAAGCATCAATTCTTCGGCGCTCAGCTTTCTTCACCGTCCAACTCTCACATCCATACATGACCACTGGAAAAGCCATAGCCTTGACTAGACGGACTTCACCAAAGGATATAATAACGTGCCTCATAATCAGTCAACCCTATGGAAATGAATACTACTTTGTTGTGATTAGAATGCCCATCCTGATTGAGAGACACAGTTATGTTGAGTGGCAGTGATCCTAGTTTATGGCCTGTCTCACATTTCTAAGGTTAGACATTCAGGTGAGCAGTCAGCTGTGTTGTAAGCACTTTGCAAACTCACTTATGGATGCCCAGGCACCATGCCACATCTACTGAATCATCTTCCATGAGGGAGGTGTATGGCAGGGCAGGGCTGAGGCTCAAGCATCGGTTCAGTTCAGTTCAGTCTCTCAGTCATGTCCAACTCTTTGCAACCCCATGAAGCGCAGCACGCCAGGCCTCCCAGTCCATCACCAACTCCCGGAGTCCACCCAAACTCATGTCCATTGAGTCGATGATGCCATCGAACCGTCTCATTCTCTGTCGTCCCCTTCTCCTTCTGCCTTCAATCTTTCCCAGCATCAGAGTCTTTTCAAATGAGTCAGCTCTTCACCTCAGGTGGCCAAAGTATTGGAAGTTTCAGCTTCAACATCAGTCCTTCCAATGAACACCCAGGACTGATCTCCTTTAGGATAGACTGGTTGGATCTCCTTGCAGTCCAAGCATCAGTATTTTGCAAAACATCCCCAGGTGGTTTGGTTAAGGTCCTAAGGCTAAGAATGATTGGAGTAAGAAGAAATAGTAGCAATTATGAGACTAATTATGATCATGGAACTTCTTTGCCTTCATTTTGCTCAGAATGAAAATTCTCTGAACTCCTTCCTCAAAAGGCTGTATTGAAATTCTCTATGTCAGGAGCTTAACGTGTCCTAGGTCAACCTACCTGAAAGGAAGAAGCATGCTGTGACCCTCTGTGTTGTGGATAAATTGATATCTTATTGTTTTGTTTATAATTTTTATGAAAAGATGTATTTAAAATAATTGGAGCCTGGTGCCCAAAATTATATCCTTGTGTCTTCCCTGCAGTTTGTGGTTTAGTGACTGGGTAGGAGTGACAAGAAATCATTGTACCACAGAATATTCTTTTTCTATGAATGATGCATTTGCTTCAGGGTGAAGTCTGATTGCAAATGAAAGTGAAATAATACCACAGGTCACAGCATTCTGAACGTAGATCTGGGAAGGAGCTGAGGATGGGAGGCTGCAGACATACGTTGGTTCAATCCCAAGCCTTGAGGCCAAATCTGTTGGGACTGGGGAACAATCCTCGAGCCTAACCACTCATAATGGGAACATGTAGATGCAGGATTTCCCATGAACTAGCCACACTAGAGTAAGCCAGTTAAAAACAATTAAAATTGCATTTTTATTTTAGAAAGGCTTGGCCCATTGCCCTAGTTCATAGAGGTCTTATAAGGAAGTGATTGTAGAGCAATCTGTGAACTCAAAATGTTTTTAATGCTATATTTTATTTGCACTAGGAATAATGATTTACAGTGTGGGAATGAGTCAGATATTATCCAAGCATTGAATTAGGCACATTCCCTGTCTAAAGCTGGGACTGTCTGAAAAAGAGTATGTAAATTTAGCCTAGTATCACATAAGTGCTACAGGAATAATTGTAAATAATTGGACTATTAGAAAGAAATTGGGAGTATGGGCAGATTTTTTTCTGTGGTTGGAGTACTGGACAAAAAACAGCATAACTTTGGCAATCTAAATGAAGCACAGGACAAAAGGCACATGCTGCCAAGTAAGAATGACATTTGAAAACCATGTTAATACAGCATTTACCTTCCAAGAGATTTTTAGATCCAATTCTGTTTCATCCAGATTATGCCTCTCCCTCTGTTATCAGCCATTTTTGTTGAAAACTTGACTCTTCAAGTACCCTTATGTCCACTTACTAAGCTACACTGTCAAGTGAGCTGGTTTTTCTCTTTGTCTGTAGTGATAAGGATCTAGCGAGGAAATGTGTCAAATCAAAAGATTTCTGTTGTACATATTCCAACTATTTGCCAAATATTTAGTGTATTTAATAAAGATGGACCCCTGTGGGCTCTAGAGATGCCTAATGAATATTGTCAGAATTAACAAGTATTGTTTCTATTCCATGTGTTTCATATTGAAATGAGGGCAAAAGTTATTCACCCTGGAAAAGTCTTAAGGGTTATTTTTCTTTTGATGAAAACCTTTCAGTGAGGAATTCATGTCTGAAGTCTTGAACCAGTGTTAGATAGGACTGACTTAGATTTTCCTAGCATTTTCTAGTGTGCCTTGATTTTGCTAGTGTCACTCACAAAACACTATATTTGCATATACCCTGAATCTTTGAAGTCCTCATATGTAAGAATTCCATGGAGTATCTTGGCAAAACAAAGAGGAAAAACAAACCCAAACAGTGTTGAAAACTATAAATTAAAATTCATGTTCCATTATGTTTTATAAAGATTGAAAAATGACATACCAACGTGAGTCTGTTGGATTAAAATATTTACATTTGTCTCAATAAGTTAGGAAGAAAATATGAAATAAACCTAAATTTCTTTCCTTGTTACCTAACATGGAAGATTTAATTTTTTAAGTAAAAGATTATGTTGCTGTGATCTTTCAGTCTCAACTGTAAGATGTATCTAGTCATAAAAGTCTTGATATATGTTGCATAAGGGTTAAATTAAATTATTGAATACATTTTGTTATAACTTGATGGAAAATTATGCAGCAGTTAAGGTCATATTTTAGAATAGTATTTACATGGGAAAATGATTTTCGCAATGTTAAGTAAAAAAAAAAAAACAGCAGGATTCAAATTTGACTGTTGGGTATAATTCCAGTTTTGTGATAAAAAAGATAAAGCATACATATAAAATTATGTAGGATGATATAAGAAATCAAGGTTTCTTTAGGGGCCATTATATGTGATTTTTATTTTCTTATTTATATGTTACTGCCTTTTTCTAATTAACTGAAATAATTATTTTTGAATCAGAGAAATGTATAAAAGATTATAATATAAAATAAACAACATCCATCAGAGAAGTATTTATTAAATGCCTTTAGTAGTATTTGGGGCTTCCCTGGTGGCTCAGGCAGTAAAGAATCTGCCTGCAATGCAGGCGACCCGGATTTGATCTCTGGGTCAGAAATATCCCCTGAAGAAGGGAATGGCTACCCACTCCAATATTCTTGCCTGGAGAATGCTACGGGCAGAGGAGGCTGGCGGGCTACAGTCCATGGAAACGTAAACAATTTAACATGACTGAGTGACTAACCCACACAAATACTGTTTGGAAGAACTGAGCCAAAGAAAGAATGATGGCTTAAGCATTTGACTTTGTCCAGGCACTTGCTGTGTTTAGGAGCAATTTGGTTGTACACCACCATGGTGCTAAGTGACTTCTTTATTGACAGAATGAAATGAGGGCAGAGATTTTACTCAACAGCTCAAGCACTTTTGTATTCTTGTTTGAATACAGTATCTGTGGAAGACAATAGTAGATTTTTAATAGATCTGGTATGTTATGAAGGATATTAAAATATACTTAGAATTTGACAATATAAAAAGCTAATTAGGTAAAAAAAATGTGGAAACAGAAAAAGACAACAGTAAACTGAGGAAGTATCAGGAAATAGGGCTGGAAAGATGGGCAAGGGCAGCAAAGGTCTAAGGTTAGTTTTCTGAAAAGATAATGCTAGTGCTGTTTATGTACCAATTACACAACTTTGGGCCTGTTTGCATATTCCTTACTACTGTTGACTTAATATTTTTCTTTATATTTAAAGTTCTTTTATCCATTCTCATCATAGCAAACACACCTATGAAATTATGAGTCTGGGGTGTTTGTATTTTTTAATAATACGAATTAAAATTAATCAGTTCAGTTCAGTTCAGTTGCTCAGTAGTGTCTGACTCTTTGCGACCCCATGAACTGCAGCACGCCAGGCCTCCCTGTCTAACACCAACTCCCGGAGCCCACCCAAACTCATGTCCATTGAGTCGGTGATGCCATCCAACCATCTCATCCTCTGTCGTCCCCTTCTCCTCCTGCCTTCAATCTTTCCCAGCATCAGGGTCTTTTCAAATGAATCAGCTCTTCGCATCAGGTGGCCAAAGTATAGGAGTTTCAGCTTCAACATCAGTCCTTCAAATGAACACCCAGGACTGATCTCCTTTAGGATGGACTGGTTGAATCTCCTTGTAGTCCAAGGGACTCTCAAGAGTCTTCTCCGACACCACAGTTCAAAAGCATCAATTCTTCGGTGCTCAGCTTTCTTTATGGTCCAACGCTCACATCTATACATGACTACTGGAAAAACCATAGCCTTGACTAGATGGACCTTTGTTGACAAAGTAATATCTCTGCCTTTTAATGTGCTGTCTAAGTTGGTCATAACTTTCCTTCCAAGGAGTAAGAGTCTTTTAATTTCATGGCTGCAATCACCATCTGCAGTGATTTTGGAGCCCCCCAAAATAAAGTCTCTCACTGTTTCCACTGTTTCCCCATCTATTTGCCACGAAGTGATGGGACCAGATGCCATGATCTTAGTTTTCTGAATGTTGAGCTTTAAGCCAACTTTTTCACTCTCCTCTTTCACTTTCATCAAGAGGCTCTTTAGTTCTTCTTCACTTTCTGCCTTAAGGGTGGTGTCATCTGCATATCTGAGGTTATTGATATTTCTCCCGGCAATCTTGATTCCAGCTTGTGTTTCTTCCAGCCCCACGTTTCTCATGATGTACTCTGCATATAAGTTAAATAAGCAGGGTGACAATATACAGCCTTGACGTACTCCTTTTCCTATTTGGAAGCAGTCTGTTGTTCCATGTCCAGTTCTAACTGTTGCTTCCTGATCTGCATACAGGTTTCTCAAGAGGCAGGTCAGGTGGTCTGGTGTTCCCATCTCTTTCAGAATTTTCCACAGTTTATTGTGATCCACACAGTCAAAGGCTTCGACATAGTCAATAAAGCAGAAAGAGATGTTTTTCTGGAACTCTCTTGCTTTTTTGATGATCCAGAGGATGTTGGCAATTTGATCTCTGGTTCCTCTGCTTTTTCTAAAACCGACTTGAACATCTGGAAGTTCATGGTTCATGTATAGCTGAAGCCTGGCTTGGAGAATTTTGAGCATTACTTTACTAGTGTGTGACTATTGAAACCATACGATATAAAACTGCTTTGCCTCCCATCATAGCACGCTTTGTTAAGCACTGGAGTAGAGAGACAGAGATGTGGAGATAAGGACTTGATTTTTGGACCATTCTGTCCATCTCTCAAGTGCTGCCATAATTTGGGCTGATTTTCTTGCTATACTTCACTGGATTAGGCTTTGTATTTGGAATTTCTTAGAAGGCTCATCTTCCAGCATAGGCATTAGGGCAGTGCCATTGATAACAGGTGACCCATTCTGGCAACATAGAAGAGAGAGTGAGGAAGAATATTTAGTGATGGGGAGCAGATAGGGTCGTAATTGCAACAGAGAGAAAGGAGGAAGAAATACACAGGATGGAGGTCCGCCAACTGGTAAGAGTCAGCTATTGCCCAAATATTGTCATGGTTCAGCCTGTTCACTCTTGTGGGTACTGTGATAAAGAGTTGTCCTGAGTGAATTGCATCTCCTGTCCCCTGAACTACTTGGAGAAAGAAAAAAGAACATCGAGATGAGAATATAGGCCAGTCACACCCAGTGATTTTCATAAACCTGTAGAATTCAGTGGTGAAAGGAGCTTAAATGGGGTCACTTAGTCCACCCCTGGACTCTTGGAAATGCTCTATCTGTGCACTTCTGAAAATGACATGAGGAAGCATGCAGTGTTGGCTTGTGGATAGGAGCCTATGAGTCTTGCCACAGCCCAGCCTACCTTATCTGCCAAGACCACTCTAGAACAGAAAGGGCCATTATGGCCCAGATTTCCACTATAGGGAGGCTGGCGATGGCCTGGCTTTGGTCCACTGTGCTCACTATATCATAATCTTTCTTGTTTGCTGGCTGCTGAATCCACACTGACTGTCTCCCTTTAGGAAAAAAAAAAAAATGGAGATTTTATATCGGTTGAGAATACTTGAAAATGGAACTTCTCCTGGGGTCTCAGCTTATCCTTGTTTGCTTTAAGATGATCCTTTTGCCTGTGGAATATGGTGATTTTAGATCAGTGCCCTCTGTTTTTAAATATCTGATGTCTTTTGCAGAGCTAACTGTTTTGGTGGTTGTTTTTGTTTTGAATGAGACTTTTTGTTTTTTGTGTTTTTGGGGTTTGCTTATTTTTTTTTTTTTTTTGTATTTGAAGTAAGATGGACCAATCAAAAGAAACAAATAACTATTTCCTTTTTTCAAGAAACTCCGGAGAAAAGGGTGTGCTGACTTGCCTTGTTGCAAGTTTGAAATTCTTTGTTTTCGCCAACCTAAATAATAATAGACTGTAAGCTTAATGAGGGCAGGGATTTGATCTCTTTTAATCACCAAAGCATCTATAGGAAGCATGGGAACTGATTTGTAATAGCTCCTGATACATTTTCTTAGGTGAATGAATGTGTAAATAACATTATTGTGTCATTTTTGGATAGTATGTCCCAGTTGTAAAGTATTTTCCATTAGCTCATCTGATCCTCACAACAGCATCTTCAAAGTGGATAGAAGCTGATATTTTTATCCTCATTGTGTAGATGAGGTAAATGCAGTTCAGAAGTGGAATGGTGTACCCCAGGCTTCACATGGAAGTTGGTGATATGTGTTTCTTTCTATTCCTGAAGACCATTTCGCAATTCAGAATCCGGCAAGATGGGTCCAGCTGTTCTTCTGTGTGATAGTTCCTGCTTTTCTAGACCTTCACATAATTCTCCTTCTTTATTTTCAGATTACAGGACAGGTCCATGTTTTACTGTGATCAGCAACCAAATGTGCCAGGGACAGCTCAGCGGGATTGTCTGCACGAAAACGCTCTGCTGTGCCACGGTCGGCCGCGCCTGGGGCCACCCCTGTGAGATGTGTCCTGCCCAGCCCCACCCCTGTCGCCGCGGCTTCATTCCAAATATTCGCACAGGAGCTTGTCAAGGTAAAGCCCGGGCCAGTGGAGTTATTAATGGATCCATCTTATTTGCTCTGGAGAGCCATTCTCCAGTGAAGTTGGAGAGAATGGAAAAGCAGTGTCAGAGGCATAACTTCACGATTTCGCTGACGGCATGATCTCCAACTTAGGCATTAGGAGCGTGGCTCAGGAGAGAGCAGCTGGCCCCTCTGGACTTTTTCCTTGCCAGCAGTCCGCCCACCCCCAGCTCTGACCCCCAAAGTGTTTCCCAGGAGTGATATGATTCTGTTTACAGCAATGTTGTACATTATAGTAATGCTGTGTATAAACATGAAACAAAATTTGTGAACAAGGTAGTTTGTTTTTCTTAGTTTTTTTTTTTTTTCCCCTTCGTTTGAAATTGTTGGAGTTCCTCTGTCTCATGGGTTGTACTTAGTTGACCTGAAAAAAATTGTTCCTCTCTCCATTTTACATGCTACATTATGCTTTTTCTTTTTTATAAAACAAGTCAGAAATAAATTAGGATTTGTTTCACAGTTTTAAATATCCCCAGATGTCGCCCGCTCGCTTCTTCTCCTGCCTCCCATAGAAGCCCTTACTCTGTTTTTGGCTTTTACTCCTGTTCTTCCAGCTGTACAAATTCTTTTATTGTCTGGATGTCTGGCAGGAAATAGGAGGAAGTGAACAGAGGCAGCTCTCCGCTAAACTGATGGGCCTGAAAACTTCCAGCCTGTATCTGTTTCCTTTAGACATCTTCAGTGCTTTTTTAGAAAGTTGCAGTATTTTCAGAAAATTCAAGGTATGCTTTTCAGAGGCACATAGATCCTAGTTTGGTTTTGTTCTGTATGTCAATTCTAAGGATAATGTGCAATGAAACAGAGCTTGAGCTTAATCACACAGTTCTGTGGAGCTCCTTTAAATTATACTTCAATAAATTCTATTTCAGATGAACACTGTCGATCCTGCCCCTTGAATGTATCCTTCTGAATGTTAGGAGTAGCAGGAAGTCACTTTGAAACCCTGGAATCACAAAAGGGTAGATTGTACAATTTTATGTAATAAAGAGTAAGTTTATTCCGCTTTTCCTCTGGTGCCTTATTTTTCTCATCCTTGGAAAGTCTTAGGGAGTTTTGAGAAAAATTGTTGGCCTTGGTATTCTGAAGATGGCTAATACCCCTGAACTCACCAACAGTGATCAGAAAGCCAGGTTTGAGGGCCCCGCTGCTCGTCCATGAGCCCTAGACAGAGGCTGAGGTGCTGAGAGAATCTGGGGGAAGAGAGTAAAGAGAGGGAGGGAAATGCTGCTTCTCCATAGCTTTGAGATTCATTTTGTACAATCCAGACTTTCCCACCGTTTTCTTTCTGTTCCTTTCTGACTCTGCTATTCAACATCCACGGGAAAAAAGAGGTTTTTTTTATAAGAAGAAAATTCATGAAAACCCATGGAATCAAAATGGCACTTATATAAGGTACCACTTTGAGAATGAAATTCTTCATGCTTTTTTTTTTTTTTTTTAAAGAATCTGTTATCAGCTTGGGGCACTGTTTCCCTGCTAGTGTTTTTAGTCCTTAGTCTAGATGTGAGGGGCTGTGGGCAATGGGCTCAGAGAAGAGTTTATTCCATCTTCAATCTTGGAATATATGACCAGCGGATAAGTGTCCTCATACATATTTCCTCTTGGCTGGAAGTTGTGATTGACAAGACTATCTAGTTTTGCTTCCATGTCCAATTTTAATTTCAAATAACATTTTAATAAACACATTCAGCATATCAAGAATGGAAAATTCTGGTGTAAGACAAAATAGAGATCAGCTATAAAACATAATCTTATTATACTCACATATTGTCATTGATTTGTGGGCCCAGGACATTCCATTTGAAACAGCAAATGACAGTTTATACCAAAATAAATTGTTGTTCAGGCAGTAAACCTCTTCCAACACAGCAACTTGTTTCAAAAACACAGATTGTTAGAGATTTTACAATTGGCAATTGCTCTCTCACTTCACACAATGGAAAGTAAAACTGAAGGGTATATAGGCTTCCATGTTTCCAAAAAAATACCCAGAGGAAGAAAAGTTAGACCGCCTCCCTAGGGTTTCTTATTAAACCAGAGTTTTGTGTGTTATGGATGAAGAGATTGAGAGGATATCCATGTACATTTACCAGCATCTTTCTAATGAGCCTGGAATGATAACTTTTGTTCCTGGAAAGTTAATATTTGGGGTTCCATGGAGGACCAGAGTTATTTCTTGAGTGCTGAGGGTTTAGCAGTGAACAAAACAGACAGAGAAACGGCACTCTGGAATCCTGTATTGAAAACATCAAAACAAAGCAAACAGATATTTATTAGGTCAGCTGGTGATTGGTCCTATGGGGAAACATGAAAGAGTGAGGAAGAGTGGTGAGTGATGGGGAGCAAGGCAGGTGCCATGGAGAGGGTCCCCTGCTGCAGTAGAGCAGAGATCTGATGGGGGGCGGGGACAGCATGATCCATGCAGCTCTGGGGAGGAAGAATAGTCCAGGCAGGGGCCCCTACTGCCAAGCCCCAAGGCAGAAGCAACTTTGCTGTATTTGAAGAACGGCAGGGAAGCCAGTGTGGATGGAGAGGAGTGAGAAAAGGGAGAAGGTTAGGAGATGAGGTCAGAGAGTAGAGGGGTCAGTTAGACTCTTGCAGGACTTAGCATGGAGCTGGGACAGGAGCCTACTCACCTTTAAAAGGTTCCCTCTGGCGGCTGCTCTGCTCTCTCTTCTTGGCTTAATTTCCTGGGTTGTTTAATTTTTATTGTGCAAGACAATTCTCCAGAATTTACGGTGAACATTTTCCATTTCATTTGTATAAAAACATGAGCTGTCTCATGTAGTCTGAGTGATCTCATTCAAGTAAATTCTGTTTGAATCACTCAATACAACTCTTAGAGACAGTGTTACTATAGAAATGTGTTGCATTTTGACTCTAAGGATTTCTCGAATACCTCTAGTTATTGCTGTCAGTCTTTTCATGATCGTATCCTTGTACTCTGCCACATGCATAATAAAACTCACAAAAGTGAGTACCAACATGCTCCTGTGTATGAGGAAAGATAGAAGATGGGGAAATAAAAGCATACTTTTGACTTCTAATAAAGCATTACTGACGAAGTTATGTTACTCAAATTATTCATTTCGCATAATGTAATTGGGAGAAACAGTTTCCCTTATCATGTTCCAACTGTGGTGATGGACAGATAATGCATTGATATAAATGTGATAACTGTGGATGAACTATCATATTTTCTTCTGCAATGAATTTGATATGAATTTCTTTCTCTCTGTCTCGCTTACTTCTAAAATCTGACAGATGTGGACGAATGCCAGGCCATCCCTGGGCTCTGTCAAGGAGGAAATTGCATTAATACTGTTGGGTCTTTTGAGTGCAAATGCCCTGCTGGACACAAATTTAATGAAGTGTCACAAAAATGTGAAGGTAAGAAATATCATGCTTTGCAGTTAAGGGGTGGAGGGGTGGACAAAATCCACATCAGTGATAAGCTATTTTCAAATTGTTCCTAAATCCTTCTGTCTTGGTTATTCCCGTGAATGTGTAAATATAATATTCTTACCAGGAATAATATGCCTTTCTGCTATTGAACCAGAAAAAGCCTGCAGCTTTTTCCATTTTTATAGAACCAAAGTAAGAGATCCATCTGAATCAAATTAAATATTAAAACATGAAATGTTCTTCAACCAATATCTAGGTTAAATTGTTCAAGACACATGTTTTTGCATAGTTCTAGAGACATGAATTTGAATTTGGTCATTACATATCATTCAGAATGACATATCTTCTGATGTTTTTCTAGTTAAAATGTATGTTTGATTTTTCCCCCCTGTAGAGAGATCTACTAACTCATCTATTTATGCTCCTGGTACAAGTTTAGGATTTTCTTTTCTTCCTATCAAATGGAAACCTTTTAATGTTAATCAAACAGAAAAATAACTTGAGGTAAATTTATGTATTTGAATTTATAGATTGAACTTTTTAAAATGTGTGTATGGAGAATGTGTTCATATTCACCATGTCTGCTCTTTGCCAAAATGAGGCCTGGCTTCCAAGTGTAATAAATATATTTTTATATTTTTTTTCATGAGAGGGAAACATCCAGGAAATAAGTAGGCAGCACTGAATTCTTTTCTTTAGTGAGTTCATATATTGTATATATGTAATGTTTGACAGTGTAATAGCATTCTCAAGGCAACATCTCTCATCAGGCTGAGCACAAAAGACCTTTTCCTTCATTCTCCACTCACTGTCTTTGGGGTGAGAGAAGGTTTCATTTTGAGGCAAGCACTTTTGTTGAAAGGAGTTGCTGTTGTATCTATACTCCTAAAACCTAGCAATGAGGAAAACATACGAAGTCATTTGTCAGGAGTTGGATCAGTAATCTTTCCTTGTTGATGGCCAGGGTATATCATATGTGCAAAAAGCAGCTTTAAATATGAATTACATTTGAGAAGTTTAACATCTACTTGCCCTGAAACTGAATAATCTGTGATAAAATTATCTTTATGGGTTAGACTTGTTTTTAAGTTATTAATCATCCTATAATTTGTCATGATATGTTCTTGAACATGGTATAAACAGTTGAGGTAGCTGTGAAAATACTTAGATTCTTTCTAAGGAAGACATTAAAAACATTGTTTCAAGTGAATAAAGTTGACTCCATAGGCTATGTATTTTAGAAGTTATATTGTAGATTAAGTTAGAAGTAGAGAATGTTGATACTGAAAGGGCAAAGAATTTACCTGGTTTTACTCTTTTACATTATAAATTAAGAAATTGTCTTGGGTGTGTTAAGTGCCCTGACTAAGTCATCAGATAGTGCTAAAATTTAACTTCTTTTGATTGACACTCTGGTGCTTGTTGTACCGTATTATATTTTTTCCTGGATGCAAGTCATGGCTCCCACTTTACTAACAATATTTCCTAATATTTTGGAACATTTAAAATATTATGGTATAGATTCCCAGGTAGTATCATACATATCTTTTATGACATTCATAAGCTTTATGGTTTATCGCATGAAAAATCCACATCAACAGTGTGTCATTTTTAGGCTTTCTCAGCTTATTACATTTCTCCTTCAAGACATGTAGTTAGCTTTAGGGCAATATGCTACATATGACTTATCCAGTCTGTGTTTTGTTTTCTGGGATTATAATAGCTTCCAGTTTCAACTAGAAATGTTTTCCTGTGACCCTTGCTTTCATTCAGACCAATGAATCTGCATCAGTCAGGGTTGCTCGTTTTCTCTCATTGTGAACTAGACAGAAGATGCACAGATTTAATGCTCATATTGAAAGAAAAGTGATTCAAAATTCTTTCATTAATGCTAAGAAACCTATTAGAGTAGTGTGTCCAATGAACCAAAAATTCAGTCTGAGAATTACTTAATCCTTTTCCACAAATATGTTTTTTTCTGGCTACATGTTGAAGTCAGTAGCTAGATAAAAACAGAATACTTTTGGCTAGACCATTTTTTTTTCTTTGCCATCTCCTGTTACATTAAATTCAGATGATGGTTTTTTCCACTTCCTTTTAATTTTTTCTATGCAAAATTGACATGAGAAGAGAACATCTCATTAGCACTCCATGGACTGTGACCTGGAGACTGGTTTGGGCACTGTTGCCTTGTCTAACTCTGGTAGGAAAGTAGTCAGAACATCCTCCGAGAATGCTCGGTGAGGGGTCCCCTCCTTCGACTCCCTGGCTCTGCTTCAACTGGTAATGGCATGACTCTGGGAGTGGGGTCATCTCCAGGTGGTAAATAGAAGGATTTCTGGACAATCTGGCACCCATCACAGAGGATATCAAGAGCCGACATGTCCCCTAGGAAGATGGTCAGGCCATGGGCTGCGGGGTGTTCCGTGCCCTTGTCAAAATGGTTCTAGTACCTTTGCCATTACTTTGAGTGGTTTTTTTTTTTTTTTTTTTTTTTTTTTTTTAGTTGGGGGCTAATTACTTTACAATATTGTAGTAGTTTTGAGTGGTTTTTAAATGTATCTTCCTCTTGCTATGGAGAGGAGGGAATTGGGTACTTGGAAGCCCAGAGTCATTTTTTACAATTCAATCAAAAATTGGTTTTAGCCAACTTATAAAATGCCAACCTCCACACCCTCAGTGATGGCAAAAGCAGCTTTGTGTGGCATCTTCCTTTTGCAGAATTCTACCTTACTTCTTAAAATATCCCCCTTTTCCCAAAACTTTTTGGAAAATCATGTGCCAAGTTTTATAGCAACATATCCAATTTAGGTACCTTTAAAATATAAATTAACAAACTGGAGCAATTAAATAAAAATGATTAAATTTCCATAAATTTAAGAAGAAAAAGATTAAAATTTATAGCTATGATTTGAGAAAAAGGGAAGCAGAGTTCATGCCCACCTTTGTTGATTTTTCCAGTGACTCTAGAGTGTGCACGCTGAAAGAACACACGAGCCTTTTCTTTTTGGAAACCAAGTCCGTATTTGCATAGGTTACTGTGGGAGGAAATTAAGAAATAAAAAGTGTAATTAAAGGATTAAGTTTTATTTCTGGAAGAAGTCCCTTGGATTCCTAATTAACCACTAATATTTTGGGACTTAGATTATCGCCAGCCCAGCCTTTAGCAATTATAACACTGCATGATGCAAAGGACTTTTTCAAAATGCAGCTCTTAAGTCTGTGCACTCCCTAATATGTGAGCCAAAAACCTTAAGACTTCCCTTTTCTAAAATAATGGCGTATTTATCTGATGCAGGGGCTCTCATCCTCTCAGGCACCAAGGAAAATTCCTGGGGCCACTTAATACATTGCTATCGATCAGGCTCCATCCTCCACAGCTGGGACAGGCCCTGACTCACTGTTCAAGCTCCCCGGTTCCCATCCAGTTGCTGAACAGAAACTCTGTGGTAGAGGAACAGGAGCCCTGGGGATAAGGTAGACCTAGCCCTGGCAGTGTCCCTTCTCCTGTGTGTGATCTTGGACAAGTTAGTTACCAGCTCTGAGTTACATTGACTTTCAAATGAGGAGGTTGAATAAGGTGATATCTGGGCGTTCTTTCCAGTTCTGCAATCAGGCCTCCATCTTCACATTTCTCACTGTTTCTCTCAGTTGGGATCTGACAGCTGGTGCTGCATGAATAAGGAATCATGCAAACTGGCAAGCATGATGTGACTATAAATTACAAATAAGGCTGATGTGGGTTGTTTTTGACACGACTTGAAGAATTAGCTTGTTAGCTTTATAGTCACCTGTTTTACACTGGATTTCAGGTGTCTAATAAAGCAATAATAATAATAATCTCACAGGCTCAGTGGTACTTAAAATTATTAGGTCACATAATGCTTTTGAACAACTGCCAAACTTTTTAGTTCCTTTTTTTTCTTACTTTGTTAGTAATCTAGACAGTCAGGATCTAGAGAGTCATGTTAACTGGTTTCCCTTGTCTCTCAGTCATTTCGACATCTGTGATCCTGGATGAAGCTCCCAGATGCTTATCTCAGAACTGGGACCCAACTCCATCTACCTGCCCTCCACCATCCTTCCTCCCATCCTGCTAAAGGAGTCCCAGGATAGGGAAGAGGCCAAGGGATTGGAAAACTGCCTGGAGAGAGCAGATGAAATAGAGAGATAAGAAGGAAGAAGAAGAAAAAAGACTGGGGCAGCAAATCAAAGAGGGAAGGGCCCTGCCGTCTGTGCCTCTTCTTAGGTCGACAGCAAGAAGCCAGTGAGGCCAAGGGCACGCTGCTTCCCGGCAGCTCTGTCCTGCCCCAAGGAAACAGGGCGAGGTATTCAGAGCACAGAAGTAGCTTTTCCCAGCCAAGTTCTACTCCCCACCAAACCCCTCAAAATGGATTTACTTTTGTGGCTGGCATTTGATACAGATTGGTTTACAAAAATGCTAAGAAATCCACTGATCTCAAGTTCTCTCCTATGTGGGATCCCTGATGTTCTATTAAAAGAAGATAAACTCAGTGTGCTAAGAGCCTGGAAAAATAATAGTATGAATGAGTTTCCGAGTGTCAGTGATTTTGATTCAGACGCTTTATTTCAGACTTTCACTGTCAGGGATTCTCACCACAGCCTGCTCATGGAATCACAACTCACTCCACTGCCAGGAAGTGACTAGACTGAGAAGCGGGTGGTTCAGGAAAGTGGAAAAGCCCTAGACTCAGGAAGGGAAAGGGTGTGTCACTGAGGAGGGGATGTTGAAGGGGATTCAGAGCCATTTAATAAGCTCCTTCAAATTGAACAATTTGGCCTGGTACTTTAGCTTTATTTTTGTGAAAAGTCAAGAGGTACACACTACAGTGTGTTTCCTGACCTGTTGACCTTTGAAGGTGTGCATCTAGGTGGAAACCCTGCCTTTCCTCCCTGTCCAGCCCCTGGCAGTTGAAGACTTGGGTTTAACATCACTTTATACATGAACCTCTTTGTTCTTGTTTTGGGTTTTATTCATGCCAGTTTTCTAAAGGCCTAAGTGGAATGCACCAGAATTATAGAAATCAGGTTCTATGATCATGCCTATAGAGTGAGGGTTAGATGAGTTGACATGTAATGCATTTGGACAATGCCTGACACTCAATAAAAATTAACTCTTATTATTGTTGTGTTGTCTTAAGGGTCCAAGTCTAAAGTAGCCAGCATGTGAAAGAAGATGTTTCCTCCACCTGTCCAAAGTTAATTCTTGTTTTTAAATAACTTTTTTTCTGATAATACCCTATCGATTTGAATAACCTCTTTGGATATTGATGTCTGTTAAGTGACCTTAATGAGGATGACAGCAGTCTTTTTTACAAACACATAGAAAAATGTTTCTTTTAATAGATACTATCTGTTCACATAATTTTTGAGAGGTGTTAGTTATGTGACTCAGACATTAACTTTTAGGGATACTTTGAGAAAGGTGCGCTTGTCTTAATACCTTTTTGTTATAACCTCCTCTCTCCTTAGATGAGGTTGTTGGATCCTCTAAGCTCTTTGATATAGTTGTTTGGCTTTTTGTTGGTTTCAGGTAGGAGTGTGACTGGTGAATACAGAAGGATTGATGTTAAAGAGCTGCCTTAAAATGATCCTTGAGATTATGGTTAGAGAAGGACCGATGCTGAAGCTGAAGCTCTAATACTTTGGCCACCTGATATGAAGAGCCAACTCTTTGGAAAAGACACTGATGCTGGGAAAGATTGAGGACAAGAGGAGAAGGGGGCAACAGAGGATGAGATGGTTGAATGGCATCATTGATTCAATAGATATGAGTTTGAGCAAACTCGGGGAGACAGTGAAGGGCAGGGAAGCCTGGTGTGCTGCAGTTCATGGGGTTGCAGAGAGTCGAACACAAGAGTGACTGAACAATAAGGTTATGCCAGTTCAGGACTCTTAGGCTCTGTCCTTGGCTGTTTCTCTGCTTGACTTTCACTGACTCCACAGTGATGTTTATATCTGTTAGAGTAGAATATGCACCTTTTTCCTTATACAACTTCACAAGGACAATCTGTCTGGGTTAGCACTGACTCTAACGTAAGCAGTGACATATTGGTTGGTTTAGCCTCTAACCTAGCCTAGAAGAATAGGGGTTTTGCTTTTAAGAAGGTTGAACTGCATGGAAACAGTGTCACTGCTGTCTTTTTGACTAACCTGGTGAACTTGAGTCAGAAGACGCTTGAATCTGGCCCACTTAGAACTCTTGTTTTGTTTTGCCAGTGAAGAGCAGTCCTGAACCTAGAGAAGAAAGGTTCTTATTTTTAAACTCCTCGCAGTGGCAGTCTAGCCACTGCACTGTTCCAGGAAGCTTGGGTCAGACTGTCCCTCTCCCTAGTTCAGTGCAGAAAGCCCCACTTGTCTTAGAGAAGAGGCCACGCAGTTACCCAGGGCTCTGAGTTCACTTTTAGCCTCAGCAGGAAGCACTCAATTTCTTCTCTCCCCTCACTGGTGCTGCATCTATTGACAACTGTCAGTGTCTGACTGTAGCTCTTGAAAAGCTCTCCTTGAAGGAAATGGTCAGATTTGTCCGAAGCAACTCCCACTGCTTCCTTAAGGAGACCCAGTGGCCTCCGGCCCTGAGGACTAACCACAGCTCTGACCTCAGCCGACCCCGCAGGGGATTGGGGGATTTGAGTGGTTTTCATAGTTGTACCCTTTGGAGCGAGCTGACCAGACCATTATCCGTCCTCTACAATCAGCCAGTGGATGTGGGCGCCTGGGAAGGATGTAAGCTCTGATGAGACAGCCCTCGGAACTCAGGCAGTCCCAAGAGGAGCTGAGAGCTGGAGGCCGTCTCCGGACGGCACTCCCAGATCTGGGACAATAAGTCATTCCCTGAAAGGGTATCTGGTGAAGCGTCTCAGTGTCTGCCACAATTCACTCCCTTAACCCACAGAAAATCATCATACTGCCAGTTTGGGAGCCCCTGAGAACACCAAGTTGGCCACGTCTTGGTCAGCAGTCAGACCACATGATCTTCTCTTTGGGGTTTCAGTATCTGTGGAAAATCAGATCTAAAACAAATTCAGGAAGCGATGCAAAACATAGAATGAATAGAAAGGGAGCTTAACTCAATGCAAAACATGAAAAGGGAAAACAAAATTTTTAAACAAAATATTTGAAACATTAGCATGCTGTAGGGACTTGAAACAACTGTCCAATTATAGATTTTAAAGGCAAAATTTCTTTCATTTTGCTCTAATCTTGCAAATTTGGTAAACTTCTTGGGTAAACCTGTGTGGAAAGAAGAAGCACCCTGACTTTGAATTAACAATTCCGTAGGCAGGTTTTTTTTTTTTCCTCGTGGTGCTGGGAAAGATTGAGGGCAGAAGGAGAAGAGGGTGTCAGATGAGTTGGTGGGACAGCATCATTGATGCCATGCATATGAACTTGGGCGAACTCTGGGAGATGGTGGAGGACAGAGAGGCCTGGCATGCTGCAGTCCATGGGATCGCAAAGAGTTGGACATGACTGGGTGATTGAACAAGTACAGGCAGCTTTTATTCTATAAAGATCACTATTTCTGGGGACACGATTTGACAAGACTTAACCTCTGAATTCTTGGAATGATGGACAGTTTTATACTGTGTCCTAAGAATACTGAAGCTCTTCTTTTCATTCCAGATATTGATGAATGCAGCACTATTCCTGGAATCTGTGATGGGGGCGAATGTACGAACACAGTCAGCAGTTACTTTTGCAAATGTCCCCCCGGTTTTTACACCTCTCCAGATGGTACCAGATGCATAGGTAGGTGTGATTATAAGCAGTGTGCAGTTTCTCTAAATCAATTCCGTAAGAAACATCATTCTAAACAGCTTATCAAGGGAGATACGTATTCTTACTTGAAGTAAAAATGTGCTTTCATGAAGATCTATTAAATAGTTGACCATTCTCTTAAAGAACAGAGGCGCCTGCAGTCTTGCTTTGAAATTTCTACCTCCTGTAAAGAGATGGTCCAGGAGACCCTACAGATATACTCAGTATAAAATTAACTTTGCAGCGATGTGACTGTCAGACCTGGAAGCCATCCTCAACACCTCTCTCTCTTTACTCCCACCTTCAGTCATTTCCTGGGACCTATGTTAATTCAGGTCAGAAGTTTTCCAGTAATCTCTTCATTGCTATCCATGCTTTGTGGTTTCCCTACAATCCACCTTCTTAGATTTATCTTCCTAAAATGATGCTTTGATTAAATAACTCTCTTGCTCAAGAACCTCTGGTAGTTTTCCACTAGGATTTGGTAATTAGTAGTTTTCAATTTATGTCCCACGGAATCTTCATGGGACTGTAAAGCCTTCTAGGATTGCTAGGATGGGAGAGGGGGCAGGAAAATAAAAGGGGTAGGCTGAGTAGAAAAGTTTCCTGCCATCCCCACTCCCATAAACACATGCTAGATAATTTTCCTTTTATCTGGAAGGGTGTTAGGCTTCCATGTAAAATATCAATTAAACAAGAGGTTCTGTTGTCAAAAAAAGAGAGAGAGAGAGAGATTTGACAATTGCTGGATTTAATAGTTGCTGAGACTTCTTCAAAGTCCAGTATTCTAGAATAAAGTTGGAGTTCAAGAACGCACAGCCCAATAGTGAAGGAGCTGCACTCTCTGACCCCTTCCAACCTTGCAGATTTGTCATTATAGTCTCCCCTTCTCACCCCCAAAATGGGCCATTCATACCAACTCTTTCATTCATGTTGCAGCGCTCAGGATACACCCCCCAACTCTAGCCTCCTTTCAACTTCTCCTCAGATTCTCTGTCTTTGAAGGTGTCCCAGATCAGCTTACCTGAAAGTGATTTCTACCCCCATCCCAAACCTAAGGATACACTCATTATACATGGTTTTATAGGGAAATTCTGTGTTTCTATGTGTTTTTATCTCTGTAATGAAGAAGATAGTTCTCCTTAAGAAACACTAACTGCTATCCGTATGTTCCTGGTGGTGGTTCTCAGCACAAGTCCTGACATGTAGTAGGCACTCAGTAAGTATCTGAATATTGACATAAGTAATTTCTTATTATAAGGGCAAAGTTAGGAAACCTGTGGCTAAAGGCCCTGGAGAAAAATGAATGCTATCGTTTGATGTTTGTTTCTGGCTCAAATTTTCAAAGACAGCTTCACATCCTCACCACAGGCCATGAATTTCAGACCAAAACAGAACTGCACCAAAATTCTAAATTCCTTTTTAGTTAGTCACACATAATAAAAGCTGAGGGCAGTCTCCCCGTTGACATTTGAATAAGATCAACTCATGAGGGAAGCATATCTGGGTTTTTCTTAGAAACGATGGTCATGGTGCCTGGATGGCCTAGTTTTCCAGAATCTATCCATAGATCTTGGAATTGCATGAAAGGATGGCAAGTGCAGTTCATGTAGCTCCCTTTTCTCCCCATACTATCCCAATGAGCACATGACCTCCAGTGCCTATGCTTAGCAGAAGTTCTTTCCTGGCCAGATAATAGGTAGATTTTTTGTTGTTGTTGTTAACCTTCAAGGAGCACAAATGGCATTAAAATGATTAGCTTTAATCATTTTAACACATTTACATATCAGAGAGTTTGCATTTTTAAAGTTATTTCCTTTCTGCCTGATATATCCACACTAACTTTTTTACTAAAGGAGGGAACTAAGATTCCTGGGTCACCTCCTAGGTGTGAGGTATTTTATGGAAATTATATGACTTAATGTTCAAAACAGTACTGTAGAAAGGGAAAAGCCAAGGTTTAAGAAATTTAGATAAATAATTTGGTCCAGTTGTTTAAGCAGTTAATAAATGAGGGAGCTCACATTCCTACATGGGCTGAGATTCACTGCTGATATTTCCACACACACATTTAATCCATCATATATTTGTTTTGATATAATGTGATTTCTGGGTCTGGAGAGTAAGGCCAGGTGATTCAGAAGCAGAGAAAAGAAGAAAGTTTCCTTCTCCTCTTCTGCCAAGTGTCTTGGCCAGGTCTATGGTTCCTCCAGCCTCCCTTTTCTCCAGGGGATCTTCCCAACCCCCAGCAATTGAACCCCAGTCTCCTGCATTGCAGGCAGATTCTTTGCCATCTGAACCACCAGGGAAGCCAATCTCCCCTTACCTCCTCTAAATCTTACCATTCTTCCCCCTCAGTTCCAATTCCCATAGATCTTTAGATTACTTTAAAGCCACCCCATATCCTCTGGGCAAAGTGATCTAGCACCAGATGATTTCCTTTCCATTTCCTTTGGCACTGCCATCTGTTGACATGGAAAACTTCAGGCTGGTATGTCTAAGGGTCAATTCCCCTGAATGGTTCTGCTTTTCACAAATCTTCCCATTGGTTTTCGTTACAGTTACGTTATGTGAATGTGTATTCTCTTAACAGAACCCCTCCTTCAAAAAAAAAGAAAAAAATTAGTAAAATGATTATTGTAGATGCAGGTGCCATTGATAAATCAGGACCTGCCAGCAACCCAAATGTGGTTGGTAATTGTTCCAGCCTCAGCATTCACCATTTTGTTCAAAAGTCTCTGACCAACTGATTTATCATATAAGTCAGCCAGCTGGGCAGTAAAATAATATCATAGATAATTTGCAAAATAATAGACATTAGCTCATTAGGAGTTTGAAGTTGGCAGCTGTAGGTCTCAGTTTTTCTCTGAAAGATAGCCCACACTGAAAATTGTATATACAAATTTTGGTCAAGTGTTTATACTGGGTTTTGACCACCAAATTCATTTGAAGCTGGGATATAAGCCAGTTTTTGAACGTCTCTTCCCATTCTTAACAGTCTTTGGTTTTCATGCCCAAAATATTAATCCTGGAGTATATCATGTATTAGTGGCTTTAAGGAAATGCAAATTAGGAAGCAGGAAGTTCTGTTTCTCCCCCTTCTTCCTAGGGGAGATGCCACCCATATCTCCACAGAGCATTCTTTGTCTTCACTCCCCTCTTCATTCATTTACCCTGGATCAAACTTGTTCTGCCTCTTTGCTGAGACTGTTTGTCTGACCAAAGGTGCAAGAGCTGGGACCACAAAAAATTTCTGGAAAGCATACTCATACATGCTAGTGGTTTTAAGTACTTTTTAGAAATAATCTCATATCCTTTAAAGCTGACCCACAATTTTCTCTTCATGATTTGTCTAGGTTTGTTGTAGCCATCTTCACATGATGTTAATAATTTAAGTGTTTCCAAATTAGCCTTGGTTTTTTTCCTTGTATTCCATTAATTTATTGCAACATGTAAGATTTTAAGGCTTTATGTTTTCAAGAGTGATGTAGATGAAAGCAGTTATGGGTCTGATCCTCTCTGATCAAAGGATGGTTAATATGCAAACTTACAGGAAACATAGGGACAGGTTTTTGACTATAAACAAATTCTTCACCTTACAAGAGGATTTCCCAGTTGTATTCCTTCATATGACAAAATACTGGTTACATTTAAAATATTGGTTACATTTCAAAAGATTATTTTATAGAACTGTACAGAGATACATTTTACTTGGAGAGATACACCCCTAAATGACAGATCAAGGTGTTCTGCAGTTGGCTCCCTGCCTCTGCTACTCCATGGCATGACCTCAAAGGGTCATGGAACAGTTAGGTTTTTCCTTTGTCATAAGCTCTTTTCTGGTAGCTCAGAGTTGTACTTCAGTGTGTCAGTGTTGTCACAACAATCAGACATGATGTAACCCAGTAAAAGTGATATATATATATATATACACACACACACATCTATCTATCTATCTATATATACACATAAATATATATACATATATATACACATATATATATACATATATATATACATATATATATACATATATATATATACATATATATATATATAGGCTTTCTTGGTGGCTCAGTGGTAAAGAATCTGCCTGCCAATTCAAGGAACATTGGTTTGATCCCTGATCCAGGGTGATCACACATGCTGCGGAGCCACTAAGCCTGTGTGCTGAGACTGTGCTCTAGAGCCCTTGAGCTGCCACTGCTGAAGCCCGTGTGCCTAGAGCCTGTGCTCCACAGTAAAAGAACAACTGCAGTGAGAAGCGCAGATACCACAATGAAGATTAGCCCCCACTTGGCACAACTAGAGAGAGCCCGACACGGCAGTGAAGACCCGGCACAGCCGTCAATAAACCTTTTTAAAAAGTGATAGAAACATCTTCCTCTGTTGCTTTGAGAAGATACCTTTCTGCCAAAATAAACTTTTGATTCCTTTAAGAATTATTGTATCCTATAGCACTAAGAACTTGCAACTGTGTACATTTTGAACTTGTATATCATTAGCTTTATCAAATCTGTTAGGGCCTCAGGACCAAAGGAAATCTTGACTAACAAGCATTGGATCTGACTGCAAAGTGGCTCATTCCTTTTCGAAAAAACAGTCTCACAAGTCTGACAGTTTCAGACTGAAAAATAAGATCTTTTAGAAATGTAGACTATCACGCAGACTTCATATTGTTTTAAAATAGATTTATATCAACATTTGCCTAAAGTGGCTCAAATTAAGTCCTTTGAAAGACACACAACACAGCCTCCCTTCAGTATAGAGACACGATCTGTCACCGCCAGTGATGTTCTTCATCTCTCTTTTCTGATGGTCCATGTGGTTATAATCATTCGTCCCCACCTTGGGGATGGAATGCGGGACTTGGGCCAAGCGCCCCAGCCCTCAGGGGCAGAAGGTGTGAAACGGAGGAACAGAGGAACGGGAGCATTGTTCCTGGTGCAGTGCGCACAGCTTCCCTTCCAGGGCACTGCTGCTTCCGTCCGTCTGTTCACCCCGCCCCAGCCCCAGAGGGAAATGTGGAGGTGTGGGGGCAGGAGAGAGTCTTCCCTACGTTTGATCTCAGTGACCCCTGTGTGGGGGTTTCTTTGTCTTCTCAGATGTCCGCCCAGGATACTGTTACACAGCTCTGGCAAATGGGCGCTGTTCTAACCAGCTACCACAGTCCATCACCAAGATGCAGTGCTGCTGTGACGTCGGCCGGTGCTGGGCTCCTGGGGTCACAGTCACCCCCGAGATGTGTCCCATCAGAGCAACTGGTAAGAGCCCTTCCATTTATCCACAGAGCATCCCATCTCAACCCTTGCAAGCCCCAGTGATAATGTGCATGCTGCAGTTCTAGTGGAAACAGGGGTAAGTGAATAAGATTCCAGAAAATAAGAGAGAGGACCTTCAGAGAAATTTCCCCAGGTAGTGAACAGGGGAAACACAGAGGTCCGTACGCATGACCTTGTTCTCAGGTACTTAGAATCTTACTTAGCTTGCGAATTACCGCTGGCTAGCAACCTGACCAGACTGGAAGAACTGGCTCTTCTTATCCTCATGTATTTCTTTCATCTCTCATGTAGTGCTCAAAAGCTCACTAGAATAAGTGTCAACTCATTCAGAGCCTTTCAGGTGAGTTATTGTGGATGTAAATTTCTTCCTGCCCTAATATTTGACACTCCCCTTTTCTTCCTTTCCAAGTAGTCCTATTGATTTTTGTTTTGTTTTGTTTTGATTTCTCTCTCACGTCTTATTCATTTCCATGTAAAGCTTATTTTCTCTCATCTGGACTATTTGAGTAGCCTCCTACCTGGTCTCTGTGAAGTCCACAGCTGCCACAGAACATTTTCCAAAGCCTATCTCAACTGAAATTCAGTTTTAAAACATTGTGTCTGGGGAAAATGTAGAGAAAGATGTCCAGAAAATTTTTCTCAGGATAAACTCAGGCTTATCTAGTGGTCCAAGTCACTCCATTTCTTGAAAATAAAGTTTTACTTTTTGGCAGAAAAGTCTGCAGATCTGATCCCAGTTCATCTTTTAATTCTTGTTCTTCGAGGTAGCTTTATTTTCTAATTACATTATATAATTCAGCTTTCCTTGAACCCAGCCTGTGCATTTCTAAACTCAAGTGTCCTTTCTTCCCAAACTTCTCCTCAGTTCAGGTCCTTACTCCCCACTCCTCACTCCATCACCTCTACCTGTTAGATGCCCTCTTGTTGGTTAAGTTTCCACTCAGATATGACCTAATACATGCACATCCCAAGATAGCCACAGCAGGAAGTGCTACCTTTCAGCTCAGTTCTCTAGGTTTGTACTGTTGCTATGATACAGATATCATCTGCTCAGCTTTGGGCCCATATGTGTTCCTGTATTGCTTTTTTGCTGGCTGATAAATTTCATTAGGGGGTCTCAGTCATCATTACAATGCCACATTCCTTCTGCTTTTTTAACATTTCGCCAGTACTTGGCAAAAACTTGCTGATGGGAGGCATTCAGGTAGTGTACAACTTATTAGGTGACTTCTTTCCCACCAGTTGTAGGTAAAAACTGGGGTTATAGTTTCTTCTCAATCTGGCTTCTGAAAGTGTGTTTCAATCAGGAAATTTTAGGAGAGAAAGTCAATATGAGGATGGATGAATGCACAGTTAATGAAATACTTCAGAGTGTGCTATTCACAGACTATGAATGCCCCATGATCATGGATTATAGACCTGCTCACAGATGTTATTTTTAAATTTCTGTTTATTATTGAGGATTATATATATGAATTAAAAAGCAAGAAAGTCTTTTCAATATATTTTAACATATAACAAGCTATATATTGCCATACATTTTGACTGTCTACAGCCTAAAAATGTAATGCTCTCTCCTTAGTTCATTAGGGGGACCATAGAGTAAGTCACTGTTTAGAAGCACATGACTTTCTACTAAGACATACAGCATGGATATCAGGAGAATTGCTTTTTGAATATATATGTTAACTTAGGCATCAGCAGCATTGATATGAATTCTTTCCTGTCTTGATCAGGCCTTGAATAGAAGAGGGAGGACTAGAGTAGGCTTATGTGCCTGAAGACTTACTTTAGGGTGCATGGAGCAGAAGGCCTGGTTCCCCTGTGTGACTTTCCAGGGAGCTGCTCTCCCAGGGGTACCACTGAAAGATGTACAACCCCAAGATAGGTTCAGAGTAGAGCAAATGGATAGAGCAAACTAGCTTTCAGGTAGATGTGTGTGTTTACTCTTTGTTCAAATGTTCCATACCAATACCACAGAGCTATAGGTTCTTAATTAATGAAGAATGATAACATAGAAAGGATTATTTAATATTGGTCAGCTTTTCACTTAAAAAAAAATAATCAGTTTCATCTCCAAGTTAAATGGAGATAGAAAAGATGGACATCAGTTGAACAAAATTAGCCCCACGTTGCTGATTCTGAATGTAAAGGGGCTAAATGGAAAGTTACTAAACTAAAGAAAGTAGGAAAAAGTACAGAACCCAGACTGATACACTTTCATGGAGAGGTTAAGATGAATTTAATGGCATGCTTGGGCTTCCCTGGTACCTCAGTGGTAAAGAATCTGCTTGCAATGCTGGAGACCCAGGTTCAATTCCTGGATAGGGAAGATCTCCTGGAGAAGGGAATGGCAACCCACTCCAGTATTCTTGCCTGGAGAATTCCCATGGACAGAAGAACCTGGCAGGCTATAGTCCATGGGGTCACAAAGAGTCAGACATGACTGAGCAACTGACACACTCTAAAATAGTATAACCACTTAATTAGCAGAAATGCTGATAAGCTATCCAACTTCTTTTATAGGAATCCTAGAAAGTGAAAGAAAGTGAAGTCACTCAGTCGTGTCCGACTCTTTGCGACCCCATAGACTGTAGCCTACCAGGCTCCTCCGTCCATGGGATTTTCCAGGCAAGAGTACTGGAATGGGTTGCCATTTCCTTCTCCAGAGGATCTTCCCAACCCAGGGATCAAACCCAGGTCTCCCGCATTGTAGGCAGACGCTTTACTGGCTGAGCCACCAGGGAAGCCTTAAAAGACGTTTTAGGAATCCTGAAAGACCTTTAAAAAAGAAGATTGATTGGTGCTTGGAAGCTAAGTACAATTGCAATTCAACTAAATCTATCACAGTTAATAAATTCCTCTTGTGTGCAATTTTCCAGGTAAGGCTGAGAGTAGGAATTAATTGTGAGTTAGATATGATCTTTGTTTAAAATGCTGCACAGTCTTAATGGTAAGATAGCAGGTAGCCAGGAAATGATGGATATGGCACATCCAGGTGATAATTCTATAAGAAAGATCACTGTGATTTGAAAACAGTGATTGTAGCATTCTGATTCAGGGAAGCATAAACAACACATAAATCCTTTCCAAATACAGTCAGGCATTACTGAATCTCTGTGGATTGAAATTCCAGATCAATAATGCAGTAATAGAATTCTCTGAAAACATAAACTTAATCTGAGCTGGAAATGTCAGATATGATTGAAAAAGTTTCAGTAATGGATCAGAAAATAACAACAAAGTACATGGTAGCTAGGTATGTTTAGCCAAATGTTAGTGGACAGCATGTCCAATGAGGTTGAAATATGCATACATTTCAGTAAGACATATTGCTGTGTCATTGAATAAGTCAGATTTTAGTCCACAAGGAAAATAAAAAATACTAGCCTAATTTCTATTAATGGATGAAGGTAGCATGGAAAGTATCTATGGGAGAATTCCTGTGTGACAGAGGTAATAAAATCATCAACATTCTGGAAAGAGGGAAAAAAGAAAATTTAAAAATCATATAATTTACTTTTTGAAGAGAACTATGACAAAATATGGCTATTTGTAGGAAACATGAAAATGGATAGTTAAATAAATACCCTTCTCAAAACTTGAATACTGCTTAAAAATACCAGTTTGGAAGTCTCCCTCCCTGCTGTCCCTCCCTGAAATGTGCTGCAAGTCTAAACATGATTTATTCTAATAAAGAACTGGCAGTGTGGAAAGTAGGAATCAGTCTGTATGTGCAGTCATAGGGGAAACAGTTGATCATCAGTGCTCCTTCTGCCCCGCGGACTGTTTCTTCTCTGTCACTTTTTTGTCTTTTACAAATAGGTATTCATCAGGGCTCTGTCTCCTTATTCCCTTCTCTTCACTTTCCACACCTTCCTCATAGGAGCTCACCCATTCCCATGACTTTAAACACCACCTGTCCACTGATAACCCCCAAACTTAGCAGCAGCCCTGACTTCTTCTCTAGGCTTCAAACTCTCTTATAAAACTACTGTGTGACATCTCCACGTGGATGTCTGATATCTCAGGATTCATCTGTTCAGCTTTTGGCTTCTATTCACCAAACCTGCTCCCGTCACAGTCTTGCCCATCTCAGCAGACGGCACTAACGTCAACCTTGCTTCTCAAGTGGAAAACTACAACTCACTCCTGATTTCCTGTTCTCCCCAGTTATGACTTTCCTATGATTTCCTATTCCCTTATTTACTGACATTTACTCCTTCCCTGAGCACAACCCATTTATCTTATCTCTAAATATGCTTGCAATGTGATTACTTCTGTCCAGTTCCATCATTAGCTCCCTGGTCCAGCCATCCTTGTCTTGCCCTTGGTCTTCTGCAGCAGCCTTGTCTCTCTCTGGTACATTCTCCAGATGCCAATGAGAATGATCTTCTGAAAATGTTTGTCTGATCATGCCTCATCCCTGCTAAAGACCACCAGAGGCTTTCCAATGTACATCAAATAAATCATGTGTTCTTTAGAGCTCTGTGGGAGCCACGGGTGGGAAGACTGGGTGGAGATCGTGGCATCTTATTCTATTCTACCTTGAGGTCAATTTTGGCATAGGTAAAGACTTCTTAGGTTTAAGGAGGGGTATGTGGTACTACCATGGGAAGTTTTTTCTTTTTTTTTTTTGGTTTTGAATTATTGTTTCTGCGTGATTGCTGCTCTAGGTATTAGGGATGGGAATGAAGTCTGTTGGCTTTTTGCCTTTTCTTCAATTGACCTATGTCATTTGTGGATCAATTTTATTCAGAATTCCTTTAAACAGTCAGGGTGATTCCCATGGGCCTGTGACATATGTTGCAGCTCAGCTATTGCGTTGTGTTTTTTCCAGAGGATTTCAACAAGCTGTGCTCCGTCCCTATGGTAATTCCCGAGAGGCCAGGATATCCTCCTCCACCCCTTGGCCCCGTTCCTCCCGTTCACCCTGTCCCTCCTGGCTTTCCTCCTGGGCCTCAAATCATGATCCCTCGACCACCAGTGGAATATCCATATCCATCGCGGGAACCACCAAGTAAGAATTCAAAAAGTCATCCAGTTACTTTTCTTGCATTAATCAGGTTAATTTTGTTGTGGTTGTGTATGCTGCTAAAGCCATTAAGTTTAGAATTCTTAAATATTTCATTTACACAGTGTCATGTATAAAGTTTCTCAACTGGCCTATTGCATAGAGGAAAATGGACAGTTTCATATTCTCCAGACATTAGCATCCTTTTGTTACTGATACTGTGGGAGAGATTTAAATCTGATTCATAGAGGGGAGATGTAAAATTACACTTTGGGTTATATATCATGCAAAGCAATTTTGCAAGTAGTTAAATATTAAAAACTTTTGCCGCCAACTGGTGGCTTGAACGTGAGGCAGAGAGAGGGGGAGGGAGAAGTGGGCAGAGGACCAGGCCCCTGCTGGGCTGCAGTACCTGGCTGCATGTGCCAGGATACACAGGTACTCTCTGTACGCAGGAATGGAAACACTCTCTGTTGGTACCAGATGAACTTTGCCCAACGAGTGTCCTTCCTTTAAGGTTCAGCATCTTCCCTGTTATTACGGAATTCAGTGCTGATGAAAGATACTCTAATTTTAAATAATTTTAATGGGGTCTCATGCTGTTCCTTTAGGGGTGCTGCCAGTCAACGTCACTGATTACTGCCAGCTCTTTCGCTATCTCTGTCAAAACGGACGCTGCATCCCAACTCCTGGGAGCTACCGGTGTGAGTGCAACAAAGGATTCCAGCTGGACCTCCGTGGGGAGTGCATTGGTAAGTGATGAACCACTGGGCTGGCACTGAGAGGCTGTTGCAGCTCTGCTCCATGACTGGATAGGTTTTCTATGGCTGCAGTAACAGATTGCCTCAAACTTAGTGGCACAGATTTATTATCTTATATTTATATAGGTTAGAAGTCTGACATAGTTCTTACCGAGCTAAAATCAAGGTGTCGGCAGGGCTGTGTTCCTTATGGAGGCTCTTGGAGAGATTCCATGTCTCTGCCTTTTCCAGCATCTAGAGGCTGTCTGTTTCCTTGGCTAAAGAGCAGTTTCTTCATCTTCAAAGCCAGCAGTGTAGCTTCTTCAAATTTCTCTCTAACTCTCTGGTTCCCTCTTCTAATACCTTCTTTCACGTTTCTTTGTGATTACACTGGACCCAGCTGTATATTGGGCTTCCCTGGTGGCTTAGTTGGTAAAGAATCCGCCTGCAGTGTGGGAGACCTGGGTCTGATTCCTGGGTTGGAAAGATCCCCTGGAGAAGGGCATTGCAACCCACTCCAGTATTATTTCCTGGAGAATCCTCATGAACAGAGGAGCCTGGTGGGCTATAGTCCATGGGGTCACAAAGAGTAGGACATGACTGAGCGACTAAGCACAGCCCAACACAGCACAGGTGTGTATTTCAGGAGGAATGGATATTCTACCAACTAGTAGCTTTACTTAACTCCCGTTGCCATGTAGCATATTCACAGGTTCTGGGGATTAGGACATGAACATGTTTGTGGGGGCATTATTATGCCCATTATCGTTTGTTGTTGTTTAGTTGCTAAGTCGAGTCTGACTCTTGCGACCCCGTGGACCATAGCCCACCAGTCTACTCTGTCCATGGGATTCCCCAGGCAAGAATACTGGAGTGGGTTGCCATTTCCTTCTTCAGGCAATCTTCCTGACCCACAGATCAAAGCCAATCTCCTGCACTGACCAGCAGATTCTTTACCACTGAGCCACCAGGAAAATCCTATGCCTACTATAATGGCTTTTAACTTTCATTGTAAAATAAATTCAAGGCATTGCTGGTAACTCTAACTTATGACATCGTATTGAAGCCTGACCATTAAAACAAAGCATTAAAAATACCCCCAAATTATGAAACTTTGCATGTGTTACTAATTTGAATGAATAACTCACCAACTCTGTCTAGTTAGTCATTAAAGGCAGAAGCAAGGAACTTTAAGTTGTTGACAAGGCAGTCAAGTTAGTGAAGGAAGGAAATGTAACACAAGAATAACTTGTTGAAAGCCCCTTCGAGTAGCCCATTAGGAGAGAGTGCTTCAATCCTTAGAGGTCCTCCAGAGCTAGGTGGGAGAGGGAACATCTAACTCAGAGTTGAGATCAAACCTGCAACTGCCACAAAGAAGCTTGTGACTTCAGACAAGTGGGTTATCTTCCATAAGCCTTAGCTTCCTCATTTTTACAGAGGAATACAAGCCAGTTTACCTGTAAGTATACCAGTAGCTCTAAATGACTATAAAACTAGTGAGAGCCTGTCTGGGGACAAGGTGGCGGTGGTGGCATCCTCAATGGTGGGCGAGATGCGTCCTTTAAACTGCGATAGCTTCATGGTTTGTTGTAATACTCTTACAGCAACTCAGAAAGGAATGCTTAGATATGGTTGGGCCTTCTTTTATTGAAATAGCGAGTTTCAAGAGACACTCAGAATCCTACCCAGAAGCCACTTCTGAAATGTTAGTCTGTTTGATTCCCTTAGACCAGACCCAGGGACGAGAAAATGCTTATTAGCTTGGAGTGTTGAGTTGCTACTATTTGGCATTTTACTCTGAAGAATGACACAGGAAAATAATACACTCTAACTGCTCCACCCAACCAGTCTTCAAGTGGCTGGTGGCACGATTATTGTAGTGGAAAGAAAAAGCAACCTTTCATTACGCTATTTACTTCTTGAAAGTGTTTTAACATGTAAAGGAAACCAACAAAATGGTCTTAGAGTTATGGCCATCTAACTTCTTACTAAAATACACCGTGCTTTGCAGATGTTGATGAATGTGAGAAGAACCCTTGTGCTGGTGGCGAGTGTATTAACACACAGGGCTCTTACACCTGTCAGTGCCGACCTGGCTATCAGAGCACACTCACGCGGACAGAGTGCCGAGGTACGTTCAGTCTGAGCTTGGCATGGGGGATGTGTATGCTAAGTAAGGAGTTTGCTTTGGAGGAATTCCATGGAGTTTAAATAACCCTTGTTTGGAGAGACTAAGATACTCCCATTGCTTTTTGCGCTTAATTCCATATATTGTTACTCCGAATTATGTTACATCATAATTTTATGTTACATCATAAAATCTGGCAAACATTCCAGTTATTTTAAAAGATGCTTCTGTGCCTATGGGAATATCTTCTTTTTACCACCCCCCCCCCTTTTTTTTTTTTGCCTTGTCACTATTGTCTCTTAAATTTTAATCAGAAAGCTAGGGAATAGGGTTGTCTTTTGTTGACAGAGAAACAGAGGAAACTTGCAGGTGAAATTTTCTGCAATTAGTTGCTGAATGGAAAGGCCTGAAGGATAAGAAGTGCTGTAAGTTCTTGCTGCTGATTCGTGTGGTCAGCAGTAGCATCAGCTAGGGGCAGGTTGGACATGCAGCAGCTAAAGCACCACTTGAGACCTGCTGAATCCAAATCAGCATTTTAACACGATCTTCCAGGGATCCTTATGCATGTTAAAGTTGGAGAAGCCCTGCTGTAAAGTTTCCTCATAAAAATTTGCCTTCAGTTTTGTTTAATAATTGACTTATTAATCCACCCAAAAGTCATCTTAGATGACTTTGATGTACTGAGTTTCTTTTTTATTTTTTCTTAACGTTTTATTTTGTATTGTAGCATAGCCAATTAACAATGTGACAGTTTCAGGTGGACAGTGCAGGGACTCAGCCATACATATACATGTATCCATTCTACCCCAAACTCCTCTCCCATCCAGTCTGCCACATAACATTGAGCAGAATTCCCTGTGCTATACAGTAGGTCCTTGTTGGTTATCCATTTTAAATATAGCAATGTTATACTGAGTTTCTGAGATAGAAATAATTAAGATGTGCTTCCCACTTCAGGGGACTCAAATATCTATATCTCTATAAATTTGGCACAGAATGATCTATTATCATTGATCAAGTAAAGGCAGATAAAAGCAAGAAAATTCTCTGTTGAAATTAAATACAGGGAAATATAGGGAAGTTAGTATTACTTTAAAAATTTGTTAGCCATTAATGAGTTAATTTTATTTGCCTCTTTTTGCAAAAGTTCTTTATATGAGTTGAAGACATACAAGTGTTTTTATTTTTTATTAGTGACTGTTTTAAAAATCTTTGAATTTGGTTCTGACTTGGAGATTTCTTGCCATCAGTGTATCTTAGTACACTACTTATAAATGGCGATTTTGAGCAGAAAAACCTGGAGTACAACATTTGAATCTGTTAATATTTCTATTAATTGTCTACTTACTGAATTACAAGTATAGTTTGAATTTTTAACTGAGCTTAGGTCCTTTTTTATGACTTTTGTTTAAAATAGTCAGTCCATACACACAGTATACTAGGCATTTTTCAATAGTGGAAAATAAGCTGAAACCAGTGTTTCAGAAGACAGCACTATTAAATAAGCAAATAGAAGACCTGATTGAAAGCACTCTTCTAGGGTGGGAACCAGCCAGTATAGGTACATGTTACTGTCATCAATCTGAGACTTAATTTATTAGAAACTGAGGATTACCTAAAAGCCTCAAGTACTGTGTTCTTTAAGAGCTAGTGCGAAGTTTATCTCAAACACGAGAAGTTGATAACATGCTCACATTTGGAGATAGATGAAAGTGGTCACAGAATGGTCAGAAAGGCTGTAAACTCAGCTGAGAAGGAGGACAGGAGGAACTGAACAGAAGGGGACAGAAGAAACATACAGAAACACAGAAGAGACTTTGAATGGCAAGCCTTTCATTTATTTTGGTAAGGCAGTAGAGTCCCGATGGCATTTTCAAATTAGCGAGGAGAGAAAAAGCTGAACTCTTTATCCTGTTTATTTTATCCTTGGGCCTCCATAGATTATAGAATCCTTAAAAAAAAAAAAAAAGTAGATTATAAAATCTTTAAAAAAAAAAGTCTACTGAAGAATATGTGGCTTTTTACTATTTTTTTAGAGTGTGGAGCGAGTCAGATTTTAGTAAGGATTAAGAAATAAATGAGAGAGAAAACGATTGTAGGTTGTTGGCACAAAGATCAGACAGAAGGAAAGCCCAGACTGCCTCAGCTAGTCCAATGACTCGTGTGGAAACCGCTGCTGGATCTGCCCAGAAAGAAAGTGCGTCTGAGGGTCAACCACAAGACACCGTGCAGACACAGGATAGACAGTCAGAATAACCAGTATGCCATGAGTGCACATTCTTGTCGCCCAGAGGATGTTTAGAGCACTTATATCCAGAGACACGTGGCCTCCACTCTGCGTGGAGAGATCTGCTCCCATCCAGCTCTGCTCAGCGCCCTGGCCTCTGTCTCCTGGGGAATAAGCCCTGGCATAGGTTATGTGCTCGGTAGACAGGATGGTTTGTGTTCATCCTCTTTGATGTTCATCCAGGCATGTAGCCTGGAAACTGAGGGGAAGAGATAATCCAGGGTACCTTGTTGTCCACTTTAGGTTAATTATTAATCTTTAAATGAGAGATCAGATTCAGGTTGTTTGAATTATTGCCATTTTTAACACTTTCATATCCTGCTATGTTATTTAATTTGGCATAATTTTTAAACACAAAAGAAAAAAGAGGGAAAATATCCCCAAAGTACCAATATTTTGTTTGGTAGACAGAATACTCATAAAGTTATAAAAGAGACTAGGAATTTATAAACAAAACTGTATTTGGACCGGAATTGCCATAAGGAAGGTAGACATTTCAGAGCCAAATGATTGATAGTTTTCAGATATGGAATTAAGTTTTTTAAGTGTTTTTTTTTAATGGCATTTCTGTTTTATTATTCTGATATAGCTATCATCAGATCTGCCTTTTTGATCATGTCTTAAAAGACATCAGCCAAAGCTCACTGTACATAATGATATATTCTGGCTCATTAATTTAGCTAGGAAATGATACAGAAGAACCTATTTTGTTTACAGAATTGAGATTTAGGGAGTCTTATTAGAAATTAGAGTTAGACTGAATGCTGTTATGTTAGCACCTTTTCTTTCATATGTCTTTCAAACTTTTATTAGTAATCCTAACTACATTTCATATTGTTTAATTCTGAATTTATGTTGAAGGATATTATTTAGTAACTAAAACCCAAGACTAAGATCATGAGTTTGGAGATGGTGATAAGGAGCAGTAAAATAATTTTAAATCCCCTAAATAAAGCTATTTCTTCCTTTTTAACTCTGCTTTTAGACATTGATGAATGTTTACAGAATGGCCGTATCTGTAATAATGGACGTTGCATCAACACAGATGGCAGTTTCCATTGTGTGTGTAATGCAGGATTTCACGTCACACGTGATGGGAAGAACTGTGAAGGTAATATAATGTAATAATAATGTTATTGGGCTTTTTCCATTGCAGTTTCAGTACCAAAAATCTTTAACAAGACCAGGTCAAATACTTGGTAAAAGGTCCAAGTGTCAAATATATATTCACCTGTGGTTATCTGGGAGGAAACCTAACTTTTCAATAGTATTAATTCCTTTAATTCACTTTTGTGAGTCAAGTAACATTTTAAATATAGGAGCAGAGCTTGCTTTTCAAAGATTCCTAGTGATGAAACTTCTATAACATAAATCATTACTTATGAATTTTAAGCAGTCAGAATTTGTACAGTAAAAAAAAAATAAAACTCACCTAATATCATGCATTCTTTAGTCACTTAAAAGTCTTTCGTTTAAAGTATGTGTGCAGTAATGAAATATTACTAATGAGTATCAAAAAATGTAAAATTTGAGAGAAATATTGACGATTAAAAGTCAGTCTTCATATTGCCTGTTGAATTAATCACCTCACTTTGAATTGGGGTTTTTCATTTTGTCTTTTCCTCTGCCTATTTTTCTGAAATTGAAAATATGACAATTACTGATGAGTTTCTACTTCTTAGACCTTTAGCAAAAAATGAAGAATGCTCCTTATCATCTTTCCCAACGTCTTTGGGAAAGACCCCAAGAATCTATTCATACATTAAAAGAATTTCAAAATTGTTCTTAGAAACATTTTTGGCAGAATATTATCTCAGTGATTCAATTCAAAGACTTAATGCCAAAATTCTCAGTTGGGATAGAATCTTGTTTAAAAAAGAAAAAATCATAAATTACTTCGGTCTGACTAAAGCCTGTAAGTGAAAACACACTGTGTCTAGAAGAGCAAGTGCCTCCTAAGAGCTGCATGTTAAATAAAATAGCATATTGATGAATTTCAAGAAATATCCCTATAATCAAGGGATCCTAAGGGTTAGCTGTCATGGCTATGCTCTATAGTTGTCTTGAATTTTAAAAATACTTTTTTCCTACCCCTATTAAAATTCAAACTACAAGCAGTTCTTTGGTTTCTCCTTTTCAAAGAATCAGGAAATAGCCTAAATACATTTCAAATTTCATCATTCTTAATTTTGATTTTGTTTTTATTTTCAGTATATTAGAAGTTATATGAATCTGTAAATATATATATTGGGTTGGCCAAAGAGTTTGTTCAGGTTTTTCCGTAAGGTGAATTTTTTGGCCACCCCAATATTTATGTGAAAATATAAGCTTATATGAAATTTCATAGATATATAATTCTATATATATATATATATACACATATGTGTATACATATACACATATACATATATGTTTCAAAATCTGTATATGCTTGTGTATACATATATATGTATATATGTATTCTTTCTAAGTCGCTTCGGTCATGTCCGACTTTTTGCGACTTTATGGACTGTAGTCCACCAGGCTTCTCTGTCCATGGGATTCTCTAGGCAAGAATACTGGCATGGGTTGCCATGCTCTCCTCCAGGAGATCTTCCCAACCCAGGGATAGAACCCGCATCTTTTATGTCTCCTGCATTGGGAGGCAGGTTCTTTACCACTAGCACCACCTGGGAAGCCCATATGTGTGTGTGTTTGTGTATATATATATATATATATATATATATACACGTCCTATAGTTTAGCTCTATAGTTTGCAAGCACAGGTCAAAAAGTGAGAACTTAAAATACATATTTCATATGCCACTCTTCTCTTTGTATGCTATAATTTGGATGAAAATTAACCTTAGGTAATAATAACAAGAAGTAAAGAAATGTGAAGAAATAAAACTATATTGATCCAGATTGGCTTCCTTTGTAAGATTACTAATCTGGTCATTAAGAAAATACATCTTCTATATTTTTCAGATATGGATGAATGCAGCATAAGGAATATGTGCCTTAATGGAATGTGTATCAATGAAGATGGCAGTTTTAAATGTATTTGCAAACCTGGATTTCAGCTGGCATCAGATGGGCGTTATTGTAAAGGTTTGTGCTATAAAACTCTCAGTCATATTCTTCACCTGTTTTTTCTCCTCTCTACATTGCTTAAAGCTACCACGTTTCCCTATTAATTCTCCCCATTTATAGTACCCCTAGTTCTGGATTAGTAAACCTGACTGGAACTTCTTAAATTAAGCCATCCAGAGAGCTACGGTTTATACTCAGAAGGCTGTTCTTATTTCAGAAAGGGTGTTTTGATGTCTTCTCAAAAGAGCCTCAGGCTCCATAGCAAATGAATGAGAAGCTAAACTTTCATTTGGACTACCAACAGCCGTGAGCATCTTATTGCATAAGCTGAGTTCCATCTCTTCCTTGTAGTTGAGGAATAATTGCAGTTGGCTTCTTGATGGCTGTCATTTGCCACCTCTTATGTCTTCACTGAACAAAATATTGTAGAGAGTTACTACAATGATCTCTTAGTTACTGCCTTGAGATACCTTAAGAAACACAATTTATTTAAACTTTATCAAGTCACATTAAGCAAAAAAGGAAAACAGGATTAAACAGAAGAAATAAAGGAACCAGGAACCATTGTTTCGTTCTGTAACTTTTGGAATAATCTTTTTGCTCCAGGTAGTGAAACAAAATGAAAATTTTTATTTGTGCTGTTGAACATTGAAGTCCTGAGCAAAGTCATTAGAGATAAGTTTGTGCTTAGTGTCTCTTGCCTAATGTAGTCAAGGATGAGTAACTATTGCATGTGTGTCCAAGATCTCAGTTGGAACCAGGCTCTTAAGGAACCTCATACTCAAAACAGGTCCAGGAAATCTGCTAAAATATGGCATGTATTCAAAGCCTTCTGCTCGTAGCTTCAGATGTATAAGTGTGGAGTGTCAAGCGATTCAAGATTGAGAAGGCAGGAGAAAGTTGTATGGTGCTTCTCTGAGTGCCCCTGGTGCGCAGCTTTGGTAAAGATGTTATGGAAGAAAGCCTTGTGTTTATTAAGTCTTCTGCATGATGTGTATTTTCTCTAGGCTTAAAAGAACTTCTAGCCCTTGGTTGTTTACCTGCATTCTCTATGACCTTCTCATCAGTGGCTCTTAATATTGTGCAAATCTGCCTTCACAGCAAGAGAAACTTTTTTCTTTTTTTTTAAATTAGAAGTAGGAAATTGGTTTCTGTACTTGTGAGCTATGTGTCAGGAGGAGCTGATAATCAGGAAGACAAGATTAACACATGGAAATATTAAGACAGCATACAACAAAGCACCAGATTGTTAGATTAAGTGCTGTACAAGTGAGAAAGTAGGGGGAAGGGAATGATTGCTGGAATATTTGGAACTAGGCTTCCAAACAAAATAACACAAGGAAATGTGAAAGCCCGTTTGTGAACAGACCTTTTTTGAGAACACACGCTCCTCTTACCTTGGAGCTTGCTAAGATTTCTTTTCGATGCCTACAGGCTGCCGGTGATCCAGGCCACGGCCTCTTCAGGGGGGCCAATAGATGATTCTGATGTAACTGTTTCAAAACACATTATGACCTCATAGGTGAAACTAGGTTTTGCAACTGTTCGCAATCAGTGAACTAGTGTCTCATCGATAAACGGATTGTTCCATTCATTTGAAAGTGCCTGATGATTAAAAGTTCTCCTCTGACTTTACCATTCAAGCTTAAGAAACAGAGCTAGAAAGAGAAGGGAAGAATGCTCCCTATTCTTCCCTATGTCTTCTTTATTCTGATATATAGAGTAAATGGAATGCATACACTGTAATAAGAATAAAAGAAGAAAAAGGAAAGAAATTTCTTATATGCTGTATTTCTCTTCCATAATTTTTCTCTTGATGTCATGAAATAAGATTTTCTCTGAGTGCTAAGGACTTGGTTCTGATCCCCCAAAGATGTGACTGTTCAAAGCTGAATGAAAAATGCTAATTTCATCTCTACAGTTAACTAGTCTGATGACCAGCCTGGCCTCCCTTGATCACTCTCTGAAGGTTGAGGCCGCTCACTTTGAGCAATGCCTTCTGGATCTCCGTTCCATCTCTGTCCCCAGTAAAAAGCCTTTGTATTATTTTTCAGGCTGTAGTCACCACTGTTTTACTGTAGATCTCAATTTGAAAAAAAAAAAGTGACCTGAATAACTGAACCAATTTGAGTTCATGTATTTAAATATAACTGCTGTTTTAAAATACAATCTGTACACGGAATCTTGGACCATCTGAATATATTTTGTGCCAAATAACACAAGCTGAGTAAAATGAAGAGGTGTTTCAGTCTCAATTTGCCTTTTTAAGGTCAGAAGAAAGGAAATATTCACATATACAAGTTGTATATTATAAAAGAAGTTGTTATAAAACGACTTGCTTCTAAGTGTTATATGTTTTCCAAAACAGAATTTTGTTATCATTTCCATTTCCCCATATCGAGGGGGAAAATATCTGCTATTATTAGTATGTGCCCAATAAAGTCTTTTACCAGACCTCCCTAATATGCACACATGATACGGTAAAATATTTGTAATGTGTAAGAGAGATTTTTCTTTGCTGGGTTCCATTTGCTTACACTGCTGTTGTTGGCTTGGAACGGTCATCAAAATCATCTATATTCATTTTCTGTTCCTTTTTTATGGTGTTCCATCTAGGCTTTAGTTCTGTGTCTCCTCATGCCATTCTAATTGTCCCAGAGATTTAAGGCGTGAGTTAAGGCGTGAGTGATAACTGGAATGGACAACCAGTCTGAGTGTTGGATGCCAAAAGGAGAAGCTTCCTGCCCAGGTCAAAGATGCAGTTTATTATCAAGCTAGATTTCTGACAGTCCTGGAAGAACTGCCATGTGAAACATTACACAAGACCCTTTGTCTTTTAGCTGTCACTTTCCTTCTTCCCAGTTCTGTTTTTGCTTTATGGTTCTTACTTTGGATTAAAGAAAATCTCAGGAGAATGTTATTGAAATAGCTTTATATGGAAAAGAAATAAACTCTGACAGTTTATCTCTCAGCTTTCGTTCCTCTTTCCTCAAAGGAAAGTGAAATACATCTCATTGAGTTTTTATTGTTGATGCTGCACATTATTGTAAAGTCTTCTCCATTTTCAAGTCTTAGACACATGTAAGCACGTTATGGTTTTAGATGAAGTGACTTCATTTTTAAAAAGTGCTTCTCCCCACCACAGATATTAACGAGTGTGAAACACCTGGGATCTGCATGAATGGGCGTTGTGTCAACACTGATGGTTCCTACCGATGTGAATGCTTTCCTGGACTGGCCGTGGGTCTGGATGGACGTGTGTGTGTTGGTAAGATTACAGCCATAACTAGATGTACAATAGAGATCCACCCTCTGTCAGTAAAATCAACCAATAACAAATGTACTCTACTGCAGCAGGTATGATGCAATTAATATCTGTGGGCAACAGACCAATAGGATCAGTTTTTTTCTTATATAAAGTGAATATTAATTCAAGGGATAGAAAGATGAGCTGAGATAAATGAAAACCAAAGGATTCCACACCTCTCCTTCTTCCTTGTCCTAGTTGTCCTCAGTTTTCTCCAGCCCTCCTTTGTTGATAGTCGTCTTTGAATTGACCTTCTGCTGCTGCTGCTAAGTTGCTTCAGTCGTGTCTGACCCTGTGCGACCCCATGGATGGCAGCCTACCAGGCTCCTCTGTCCATGGGATTCTCCAGGCAAGAACACTGGAGTGGGTTGCCATTTCCTTCTCCAATGCATGAAAGTGAAAAGTGAAAGCGAAGTCGCTCAGTTGTGTCTGACTCTTAGCGACCCCATAGACTGCAGCCTCCCAGGCTCCTCCATCCATGGGATTTTCCAGGCAAGAGGACTGGAGTGGGTTGCCATTGCCTTCTCCGTGAATTGACCTATATGTCCCTAATTATCTCATGATGAACATTTCATTTTCATCTAAGGAACTGAATGTCCAAAGGGAGGTAGAGAATTCAAAGGAGGATATGGATAATCAAGAAACTTATATGATAATAGTTTTTTGTGCTATAAGAAGTTTCAGATTTATTAATAAATAGATACAAATTTTATCCAAATTATTCTTAAGAAGGGATTTTTCCCAATCCCCTTTGAACTGGGAAAAGAGTGGTCATAGCTGGAAATCCCCTCCTGATGGTAAAGATAACACTGCTTAACTAGACCAATATCTAAGATTTATATAATTTTACAGATTAAGCATCCTCCTTTTTGAAAATACATCTAATTCAAGATACTCAATAATTGTATGATTATGTTGAGGTGGGCTGTATTTCTAATAAAAATCTTGTTTATCATATGGTGAGATTGAATGATCATCCATCATTTATTCATCATTTATTAACTGTCTTCTCTGTACAAGCCTGGGGAAGAAAACAATGAGTGAGGTGTAATCCTAGCCCTTAAGGACCTCACAGTTGGCTAAACCATAATAGTCCCTAGAAAACTGGAAGAGTCTAGTAATTGGTTTCCAATGCTTGGAAGCTGAAGAATTTGTTTTGTTTTCTATTGAGGCCTAATACCAGAGGCATTCTCTGTAAGTAAGAACAGTGACAACGGCTAAATAAAGCCAGCTTCAACTTTAACCTGGGGGGTTCCCATCTGTTAGAAATGATAGTGTGATGACAGATGCTTCTTCCTGTTCAGACACACACATGCGGAGCACATGCTATGGTGGATACAAGAGAGGCCAGTGTGTCAAACCCTTGTTTGGTGCTGTTACCAAGTCTGAATGCTGTTGTGCCAGCACTGAGTATGCTTTCGGAGAACCTTGCCAACCGTGTCCTTCACAGAATTCAGGTATGTTGTGTCATGGGGATGCCCTAGTGCTGCCGGCCTTCTGCCCTCATCTTCAGTCTTTGCATTTATGGAAGTCACGGGGAAAGATTACATGATGCTCTACAGGTACCTCACATACCTTGCCAGGGTCTTGAAAAGGGCTGGTCAGGCTTTGATCACACATTACCCACCAACTCAGCTATCATCTGGCTTAGGCTGCACATTTATGCTTCCCATCTGAATTTCTCCAGCTCAGTAATATTCATGTTCTTTAGGGTACATGCATCTTACCTTGTTTTCTACAGTTGTTTCACAGTGTTACATTTTGCAGGAGTTATTACAAAAGCAGAATTTTACAGAGTGTAAAAATAAATAATTTTCAGATTACTTGACTGTTTCCAACTTCTTTCCAAAAGTCCATTTGTGAATTTTGTTCAAATCCTTCATGTTGACTTAGGTGTGTGTTCCCTAAATGATTTTATTCCACTTAGGGAAAAAGTATTTTTCTCAATTCAAAGTGACATAGCTTAGCGAAAAGAAAACTGGTCAGTGAGTCGGAATTCTGCTCTCCAGTTGCAGGCAGGCAAATTACTTAATTGGAGGGTTCAGGTTTTTTTGTGAATTTTTGTTTATTTAGGAATTTTTCTCACCTAATTTCAAAAGGATTTGAGATGGTTTACGTTAGTAAACAATTATAAAATTGAATAATATGGAAAAGGGATCCTTGGCCTTTTAATCTGAAAATGAATTTTGCTAGATAGTCCAGAAGATGCTCTCCAGTTGTAAATTATTTCTATTTGTAAGGCAAAAATAGTTTATTGAAATGAAAGCAGTAGACTGTCAACATTTGAACGTAATTTTAAGGTTCCTTGGCTGTTGGCTTCCAGTGTCCTAAAATAGAGTAAGTCCTAATATTGAAAACACATAGCTCTGACTGGTTGATTTACGTCTAAGATACAGTTAGTTTATTTCTGGCCTAGATACTATCAATTAAAGATGAACTCACAATTTTTAAGCATTCGCCATTTTGAGAATGTTATTATTTGAAATCAGAGAGAAATTAAAATCTGTTATAAGAAGTTAGAGAAAGTGAAGTGGAAGACTTTTAAAGTCTTTAAATTGGGGGAATGCCAGTTAAAGAAAGCAAGCTTTATTTCGGATGACTGCTTCAGCTGGTGAATAATATACAAATTATCATTAACTGTATGATTAATAATCGATAAAATGCATGTTTGCAACAATACTTCAGTTATATAATATACAAATGTAATGCTATCTAAAAAGATACTTCCATGTAGCTTTATCGTAGTGTATTATTATTATTCGTTTGTATGTTGCTTTAACTTTTCAAGGTAGTTTCCTTGCATATTTTGAATTTACAAGGTAGCTGAGTATCCTGAAACCTAATACACAAGAATATAGGTGATTTGTTCATGTCTTGAATGAATAGAATAGCCAAAACTTAAAATCCAGGACCCTTGGTGCATACAGTTCTTTGTTTTTACATTTTCCTCTGGACCAAGTACATCTCCAAAGAATTCTTGTGATACAATGGAAAGAGGTAGGCTTATAATAAGGTGATCCAAAGAGAGCAGATTTCTTTAAGCGTTAAAGCTTAAAGATAGTTACATTTGAAGCTTAGTTCCACTAGCTTCTGTTTGATATTTGAATGAATTTACATAAAAGTGGTCCACTTGTGGAAGTGGTTCCATCCAGTTTGGTTTCTCCACCTCTTTGATAAATGAAAATACCAAATAATGAAGGATCAAAACATAGGATGTCGCTTATTTCAGGAGAGAGGGGGAGTTTTAGAAGGTACTGAAAGTATCCGAAAAAAATGTCTTTAGACACTTTAATGAGAAACACTAACCATTTAACATGCAAAGCTCATCTCTGTGCTCTGGAATTCAAACAAATTATATATGAAGATACATCTCCCTGACTGCTGAGCATATACTCCTTGTAGCCATCAGTCAGAAGAGTAATGATTAGGAATTTCTCTTCTGCCCTTATTCCACTGTCTCTGGGGCATGACACTGAGTTAGATCAGGAACACCTACCATGTATTAAGTGCTTGAGTTGTGCTGAGCACTTTACATGTTCTCTCAGTAAATCTATAGAAGTACACTGTGAGTTGGGTATCCTCTCCTACACTTTTTAGAAGAGGAAACTAGAAGAGGGAAAAGGCCTGCCTGTTCCCAAGACCCTCAGCAATAAGCATTGTCATCAGCATTCAAACCCATGCTGATCTGAATTCACTACAGTCTAGTACCAGATCCTGCCCAAATGGAAAAGAATGATGACCACAATTTGCTTCCACTTAGGCCAAGAATCAACTAATTTAGTGCTAATTATAAAACTGCTTTTAGCAAAACTGGCATGATGTTGTTTTTTCCTGTTTTACTACTTAACGCTGTTTCACCAGTGCTTTAATTAATTGCTGAAGTGAGAAAATAAAGAGAATGTATTTATTTTTGCTACCAGTCCCTGGCTTTCAAACACAGTGGCAGCCACCTTCCCATCTGTTCCCGTTTTGGCCCCTTTTAAGATGATTTTAAAAATTAAGGGATTTTACCACTTTTCTCAAATTTATGTTTGCTGGAAGACAGAGGCTCGAAAGGGTTAACCGTCTTTTTTTTTTTTTTTTTTGGATATGTATAACTTCTTTGCATCCCCTCTCATCAGGAATGCAATCTTCTGGCTCATGGAATTGTAGGTGTGTTTGCTTCAGCACCGAGGTACAAGTGGCTTCTGTTAAAAAGGCCCATCCCTAATTTTCAATTCTCCTACTACTTAAGCACAAAGGATCTGCATTTGACTATGAAACTCTGTAGTTGCCTGAATCCATAGGCAACTACGGGAAAATTAGTTTCTTTTCCTGAGATTAAGTGTGATTTCCTATTAGTTCTCCATTTCCATCATTCACTCTTAGGTTCATCTAAATATTGCTGGAATTGTGTCTAAAACACTGTATGAATTTTAAGAAATAGAAATCTGATTCCATCACAAATTTGGGAACATATTCTATATACTGCCATTTTCTCAATAAGATCCAGTTTTAACATTATGCAATACTTTCCCTGTGGATTTAATATATAGAATGAGTCTGGCATCCTGATGAATATTAAATCTAAAAATACACATACATGCAGGTGTACACACCCTCATATTCTTGTGAGGGAAGGCTAGAGAATTTGCAGAGAGAAATGAGAAAATATTAAGAACTTGTTCTGAAAAAAAATAGCTCGAACTAAGAAAAAATGTATTCCCAAGATGGTGGGAGAGAGTTTTATTAACAGTTAAGAAACCACATTTTAACAGGCACATTTCACTGTAAGTGTAAAGTGTTCCCTGGTGAACAAAATCAAGTCATAGGAAAAACACCTTTTCCTAAAGCACTTTGCACAAGGAATTGCTGGAACTTGCGTATATCCTTACAAGTCGTTTTCCACGGTGATTGCGGAGCCTTTAAATGGGACCCTGGTGTGACTCCCCCTGGGGGGATGCCTCCTTTTCCGTTACCACTTTATTTCAGTTCCACTCACTTTGGAGGAAATGATGTGTGCAAAGCCAGGGGCAGGATCGACCTGTTCTGCAAACAAGGGAATCATTTACTATCTGTTAATTTATTGCAGCGGAGTATCAGGCGCTCTGCAGCAGTGGGCCAGGAATAACGTCAGCAGGCAGTGGTAAGGACTTGTTTTGAAATTTACTACCTTAAGCATGTACAGAGGCAGCCCTGGGCCTTCCTGTGGGTTTCCAGTTGGTCCCTTTACACCAGTCTGATATGAACCCCCTCTCTGACTATCACTGTGTAATCTACCTGGGACACTTGGAAGCCCCCAGTGGCAGAACAGAACAGTGACCCAGTGGGTCCTGGGGTTGCTGGGTGTGGGTGTGGGGCTTCATACTGAAGTACTGGGTCATCCTCTCCCAGGGTGGTCAATGTGAACGAGATACAGTGGCTATGGTGGCTCATTTATGAGAAGGGGCAGCCTGGCCCTCCTTTGCATCTACTGCTGTCAAGCACAATTCAGGGTTACAAGTTCAGGTGAACCGATGCACATTTTGAACACTTTCTTAACTAGCAAGTGGTCAGTCATTAACAGATGGCAATAGGGAGCCGTCTTGTATTTTGTAGCAGGCAGTGATAGCAGTTAGCTGAAAGAAAATGAAATGTATAAACGTAGGAGTTAGAACTAGAGAAATACTGGTGCCATAAAAGAAATTAAAACGGAGAATTGGAACAAGTATAAAAACAGATAGAGGATGAGATTACTGTATTAATATAAAACTAAATGATTTGATTCAAGAGAATTATGGCTGAATTGATTGTCAGTTCATTCTCTTGATTGATTTCATCAGTATGTATGGATGAGGAAGGGTTCGGGGTGGATATCTGGAGGAGAAAAGAGAAGTAAGGAACTGTGTAATGAATAAAGAATTAGTAGGGAATAAATAAGTTGTGATAGGAATCTGAGGAAGAAAAAAGGTCAATCTTGATTTATAGAAGAGTCAAGGAACAAGATTTGAGATGAGCCACTCACTGATGGTCACTTTGCATCACCTTTGATTATTAGAGCTCTCCTTGGTCTGGGAGTAGCCAGAAGAGGGAGGACCCAGCCTCATCTGGCCAGAGTAGCAGAGGTTTTTCCAGAGCAGGTGATGATTGTGCGTGCTTTGAACCAATGATTAGGCTTGCTCCAGGCATTCCCAACACAGAGTGAAGAGGGCATTATGTGTTGTTCATGGCAGAGTAAAGGATTTAAAGTGAATAAACAGCATTCATATTTTAATTTAATCTTGAGGATATTGTCAAACCTACGAAAGTCTGAACCCTGAGAATGACACAATCACTTTGTTTTTAGGCTAAGTCTGGTGGCAATATAGAAGGTAGATTGAAGAAGGACAGGCTGATGGCAGGGAGACCACTTGTAGGAACTTGGACTCTGTATTTGATCTACTTTCCCATCTTGGTGTTTGGAAGTCCAGGGGTTCTCCTTTTGATTAAGGGTTGGTAACCTTGTAGTTCTAGCTCAGATGCCAGTTTCCTCTCAGGGACTGGTGGAGGGAAGATTTGACTCAGGGTATCTTACAGTAAGAAAAAAGGGATCAAGTTTCTTACCAAGGAGAAGCTTTTTTATTTTCACAAGGTCCTGATGTCTTTACATTTATTGTAATTTTTTGACAGTCTGTTTGACATTTACTTTAGCATGTTAATGCTTATGAGCTTTTTTTGGGGTCCAGATATAAATGAATGTGCATTAGATCCTGATATTTGCCCAAATGGAATTTGTGAAAATCTGCGTGGGACCTACAAATGTATATGCAATTCAGGATATGAAGTGGATTCAACTGGGAAAAACTGTGTTGGTAAGAAGCTTCACTGTTTTCTAAGACATTTCATGCATCATGCATCCTTTCTTTTGTTGCTTGAGCAAACTGCTAGAGTACCTTAAGGACTTGATAGATAGATGCTCTATACTTCGGGTATCAGCATAGCTGCATCCTGACGGCTTTCATCTTTTGTTTAACTACGTCAAGGGTGGACCATGGCAACCGTCCCTCTCATACAGTGTACAGTTCTCTAACTATGCAGGTTGAAGCTGAGTGCTCCCCTACTGGATGCCTTTGTTGTTAGGGCTGCTACCGATTGTCATTGTGGGCAAAGTAGACATAGCACTTATTTTCAAAGAAGCAGAAATCTTACTTTAAGTATTTTTACCTGCTTTCCTTCTTAATATGTGGCATTTGCACTTACATAAAAAGAACTAACAACAAATCAAAGCATCTTCTCTGCCCCCATTCAAATCAGCTTTCACCCGAGTTTCAGGCTAAATAAGTACCTAAGAAAATGGAGGATAGAAGCAGATTAGGGAGCCACAGACTTACCACAACACCCTCTTATTTTGACTAGTGAGTTTCTTTTTGTCTCCCTAACTTTTATTGCTGGCCCAACCTGGCCTTTCAGAAGGAAAGGTCTACATTTATGATATATACTGAATTTTGAGAAATGATTTCTTTTCTCTCTCATACCCTCAATTTTAGGGCCCCTTTCTTGGGAGAGTACAGTTGTTATTTGAGTGCACATAGTACTTTCAAACTAGACTCACCTCAAAAGAAGTTTTACGATTTCATTTTTCTATAAGAGCCTCTCTACATTGGCAGACATGAAAAATCATTGTTTATTTGGACATGCCAGAAAGACACAGAGATGTTTTAGCTTTATCCTGAAATCACCCCATGAAGTTAGAAATCAAAGATCCACTCCAGGTCCAGAGAATTCCAGGGACTGGCTATTTTATTTCTTAATCCTCAAGTCCTTTAATCCTCAAGAAGGGTGTGCATAGGTTATACGCTAGTATTATACCATTTTATATAAGGGACTTGAGCATCCACAGATTTTGGTAACCTGGATGACAGGGATGGGGTTCCTGGAACCAATCCCCTGAAGATACCAAGGGATCACTGTAAGTTGCTGATTGAAGTATATTTACTGATGTGAACCCATGCAGCTCTCTAGTACCAAATTTGTGTATACTTTATGTAAGGACCACTAGCTTGTCAAATGATAATCTAAGCAGAATCACTCGGTGTGTAAAAAGTTCCTTGTGAATGTGTAGCCTGCTTTGTGGGCTGTATGATGTAGTTGAGCTCAGTGTGGTATAGCATACTGTTTAAGTTCCACCCTTCCTCAATTATCTAAGTAATACATAGCAAAAGCTTGATTTTGTATCGAACAGGCCTATTACTCAGCTCTCTGAATCTCTAGTCTGTGTTCTTCATGGCAATTATAAACTCTGCAGCTTGCTTCATACTTTATAAACATAACTGGAGACCACTTAAATTATTCTGAAGAAGAAACACCCATCCTGGAACTAATACTTATTAAAGATGGACCATACTTTCTAAATATTTAGTCAGTTCCTTAAAACAGTGGGATTAGTCCTTTTAACTTTGGCACAATGAAACAGTTATATATTCCGTTGGCCAAAAAGTTCATTCAGGTTTTCTTGTACCATCTTATGGCAAAGAAATAGAAAAAACCCAAAGAAACATTTTGGCCAACCCAATAAATAATAATTTTCAGCAAATCTAAGGATTTTTTCCTGCCAAAGAAAGAAGTGAATTAAATGGTCTGGTGATTTTAGACTTTGTATATATCTAGTAAAAATAATCAGATCAGTCAACTATTTTCTAAAACTAGGTAATTTTGGCAAAAACCAAGGGTATAGGAGTTTTGCTCCTTCCTTTAATTAATCATATCATTATGACCTTAAAAATGTAACTTAAAAAAAGCAAAGAAATTGCATGCGAAGGATAAGATCTTTTAAAATTTTGTTTTCTTTATTTTCCAGATATTAATGAATGTGTATTGAATAGTCTGCTTTGTGACAATGGACAATGTAGAAATACTCCTGGAAGTTTTGTCTGTACCTGCCCCAAGGGATTTATATACAAACCTGAACTGAAAACCTGTGAAGGTAAGGAATATTTTTTGTTCTTATACCATGTACTTTGCTGCCTTTTGGAGTTCCACTGGAAATGCACAAAGATAAATTAAAGCCACTTCTTATTTCAGACAGTTGCGTCACGTAGTTGAGGTTCTGTGATCCTGAATGACACTTATATACACTTTATAAGCTGCTGATAGTACTTATCTGCAATTGGCCTTTTAGTCACCATTTATTTCACATTCAAATGCTATTTAAGAGTATCCATTTTATATTTTCCTGCATTTGGTATTTTATTTGCCAACATTTACTAGATTAAGAAAATATTAGATATATGCTATTTGAGTTAATAATTCAGAAATCATGCTTACATTTGCTCCAGATTTTCTGAATTAAAAAGATTCAGCCATGTGCTGAATGTAGAGATGTGCTCAATTATTATTTTTGGCATTCCTTCTAGTCTAGGAAAAAAATTGATCTAGACCAGCTTTATTATCTAATGAAGAATATGTGGTAGCAGTTGAGACCAAAGTTTAAAGATTCATTCATGCCCAGCACTAGTTTTTAGCAGTAATGTAGACCTATTTTTATTTCAGACATCGATGAATGTGAATCAAGTCCTTGCATTAATGGAGTCTGCAAGAACAGCCCAGGCTCTTTCATTTGTGAATGTTCTTCTGAAAGTACTTTGGATCCAACAAAAACCATCTGCATAGGTATTTATCTTTCTGAGAATGATTTTCCTGTTTTATCAATGCTGCTGTATTTAATGTTCACTTTTATTGCAGAAGGGTTTCAGTATGGAAAAACAAAATTTAAACTATCATTATTCCTTGTTTCATGATGCTATTCTTGCTATAATCCCAATGCATGTTTGAATTTTTGATATAGAGTCTGTTAATTGTCTATTAAATATCATCACTCCCCTGCCCCTACAGAAACCATCAAGGGCACTTGTTGGCAGACTGTCATCGATGGGCGGTGTGAGATCAACATCAACGGAGCCACATTAAAGTCCCAGTGCTGTTCATCCCTCGGTGCTGCCTGGGGGAGCCCATGCACCCCATGCCAAGTCGGTAAGAGAAGCGGGTGCCATGGCTTCTCTGCTCACTGGGCATTTTACTTGGGATGGGGAAGCCCGGAACTTTGTTCGTTTAAGTTCACATGGGAATTGTAGAAGATTTCGTTCTGATGACCTCAATGAAACATGTTGCTGTGTAGGACATTAAGAGAAGTGTCAAGGGCAATAATTGTATGTGATTTGGTTAATTTATTGTTTTCTATCACCACACTGTAATGCAGTTATCTGGTGTGGCTTTCCCAGATCAGCAATTCTTATTGGCTCTCTTAGAAACTTCATGATTAAGGGTCCTGGGCTTTTTACAGGCACAGATTTTCTTCCCCCAAAACATATTGAGGTAAAGGAACCAGAGTTCACAACTAAAGTTATTGCAAAACTGAGGTTTGAGAGCCTTGCTAATGATTCTGTTGATTCAGCGTTTGGATATATGAATGTGTGAACTGATAATAGTGTGACTGCTGCAGGGCGTGAGACCTGCAAGTTCTAGGCTTTGTTTTCCACATTTATGTTACAGTAATCCTATAGTATGGTTCATGTTTTAGGGGTCACAGCAAGAGGGAAATCAAGTCCGTTTCCTTCTTAGTCATCACCATAGTGTGATCTTTAGGGTATCTTTGAGTCTTTCAGAATCTCACAGATGGACTGAGCTTTATTCAAGGAGACATTTCATTCTTCTCCCTCACCTATACGATCTTAGTGGCACTTTGTTGCCTCAGAATTATTCATAGCAATAAAATCAATTCCATGTTAAAGGGCCTCTGTCGTGTTTCTAATATTGTGTCATAAAGTCTGGATATTGTTATCTCAGATTTGTTTTTTTGCTTTTTGTTTGTTTTTTTGATACAGATCCCATATGTGGGAAAGGCTATTCAAGAATTAAAGGAACACAGTGTGAAGGTATTTATGATTATTTATAAATCATAAATTTCTGCATGCATGAAGAATGCTTGTATTAACTTGGACTGCATAAAGCTGTCATGTAACTTCCCAGTGAGAAATATGTAGCAGGGGGAAAAAAATAATGAGAACTGCCGAACCTGTAACAGACATGAATTTCACAAGCATGTGTGCTCTTGCCAGTGTCAGAGCTCTGGCCAAAGGGCAGAGTGTCTTGAAAATGATTTAGGCTGACCATAGTTTTGAGTGACTGCAATTTCAAAATGTTATCTATGAGGAAGAGAAAAAAGGAAGCTTGTGATGAAGCTGTAAAACTTGCATTTTCCTTGATTTTGTCCTGGATTCTTCTGTTGTTGTTTGTTTCATGGTTATGTATGATGAGAAAGACACACCTCTATTGCCTCGTTTTTGAGCATCTATATGGATTCTTTCTACTTTCCTGTGATTTTTCTTTTCTCATGGAGTCCCGGATAGACAGACATAGGTCAGGGTGACTAACACAACCTGACATGACACAGCAGCTGAAAAATTTTAAAAACAGCAATTAGTCCCATATGTGGAATGAAATGAACTTTTTTCCCTGCTAAACAACATCCCTGGCTTGGAAAGGTATTTCTTCTAAATAGAGACACAGTGTGTGTGTGAGTTTCTTGACTAATGCTCCACCTTTTTGGCATTAGCAAGTAAGTGCCTTTCTTTGGGTTAACTTGATGGTGAGTATTTTTCCAAAAACAGTGCAGAGAACACAATGCTCTCCCTTAAGCAAACTGGGAAGGGCTAATATATTTGAGACAGATGCAGTGAATGATGAACGAATGAACATGAGCATCTTCCAGCTCTCTCCAACCCAAGCTGGAACCACCAAGGCTTTGACAGGATAGCTCGAGACCATTGATTTAGAACTAGATACACACTTTCTTAGGACATCTCAGCACCTCTCAAAGGAGACTCGTTTGACTGGCCCCACATATTCCCCAATGGTGGATTTTTTTCTGTGCTTCTCTTCAAGCTATTTCTTCTTTGCTAATTTGAAAGATCAGACTTCTGTTTCTTTGCTTAATTCCAGCCATCTGGTCTAGTAAAGCTAATTAAATGGCTCCTGGGAGCCTTAGCGCTTCCCTGGTAGCTCAGATGGTAAAGAATCTGCCTGCAATGCAGGAGACCTGGGTTCAGTGCCTGGGTTGGGAAGATCCCCTAGAAAAGGGAATGGCTACCCACTTCAGTATTCTTTCCTGGGAAATCCCATGGACAAGGGAACCCAGCAAGCTGTAGTCCATGGGATCACAAAGAATCAGGCATGACTGGGTGACTAACACTTTCACTTTCTTTCACTTGGGAATCTTACCTGAAATGTCTGTAGTACCCAAACTTGTCTCTAAGAACTCCCACAAACTCCCTGTCTTTACAACTCAAATTACTCCCTGGAACTTATGGAGAAGCAATTATATCTTTGTTAATGGATGAGCTCTGTCTGGTTGCTTTTTAAACATCCTAGAAATTCTATATGAATTATTTAGAAGCAAAGTAGTTTTCTACTTACTAAGTTCAAAGTGGCCTTTTCAGTTGTGGGAATATGACTCCCTGAATGGAATAAAGTAGAATTGTGCTATGCAGATGTATTAACTTTGTGCTTTCTTTTTTCTCTTCATAGATATAGATGAATGTGAAGTGTTTCCAGGAGTCTGCAAGAATGGCTTGTGTGTTAACTCTAAGGGATCATTTAAGTGTCAGTGTCCCAGTGGGATGACTTTGGATGCCACAGGGAGGATTTGCCTAGGTAAATACTGAGCTCATTACTTTTCTAATGAACATTTCTTAACAATTATTCAGAACTCAGAAGATAGAGCTGAATATGCAGTTCCAAGTTCACACACACACACATCCCAAATTCAGCATTTCTATTAGCATTCATAGTGGTTTCCTTGACAAATAGCCTTCCTGACTCAGCTCTTTGTTCCTTATAAAGAGTAGGGAACCTGACAGTTCTTTATTGATATGTAATTATTCATTAAACTTCTATCATCACAGTTATTATTCTCGAGCTCTTAAATCTGTTCTCCATATGCCATGGAGGTAGAATTCTAGGTGATCGGTAAGGAGAACATTTTTGCTTAATTGGAAACTGTAGCCTTAGCCTGCTAGGCAGGCCTGCCATTAGCCAGAAAGACAGGTCTTCAGGAAACTCCTGTGGGTATCAGCAGTAAAGGTTGTAACAGCCTGAGTAGTGAACCTGAGGGAACAAGGGCTGTTGACACCATCAGCCATGGTGCGACTCTCCATGGCAACTGCTAGAACCCAAGTGACAATGATGTGGAAGAGACTGGACACAAAACTTTGATTTTTAGAAAGCTGCCCTGTGGACTCATTAGCGGCAGATTTGAGATCCCACAGTCATGCATGTGGGGTCTTGGGCTTTTTCTGGTGTTACTGTTATGGCTTCTGACTCCCAGGAGTAACATCCTTGGATCACTGGTTTTGGAGTCCATGACTCTGGAAATGATGCTCAGCCACATTGTGTATCGGAAACCGTGTGACCCTGAAGAGCATCTTTAGTGAAGGGCCACTGTAGGTGGTTGAAAGAGTGGCATGCATTTAAGAGAAACAGCTCCTTTATGAATTAGGATTAATAACCCTTTAAATGTGAAACTTTATGGTTTATAATATAAGCAATGCAAAATATAAAAGCTGGAATTTATAACTATGGATGTCAGTTAATCCCATTTTGAGTCTTTGCTTTTTTGTTTAGGAGGATTCGGCATTTAATGAGAACCTTTTTCCAGGTTTCTTAAGCTGAAAGATGCTTCAGTGTTTAGTCTAGGATTCATTTTGAAATTAACCGTCTTAATAGAGACAACCCAAATGTGGAGTTTCACAGAAGGCTTCCAAAGCTTCCTAACATTAAAGGAAGCCCACATTCCCACATGTACGCAGAAGAATGTGCACATAAGCACATGTTGAGGTGAAAGAAATATTTGAGAAGAGGAGTCAGTGGCTCTTCTTTGCTGTTTTCCCTCTCTAATCACAAGGAAGGCAGTCCTCATTTCAGAGTTCACCATTCCACCTCTCCAAAAATGAAGTGTATCTGAGGAAAGGGTGCTGGAGCCAGCTGAGGTGTTTTCCAGCAATAAAGACTGCAGTTGGCTTTCAGCTAGAGTGATGTCAAGACATCATAGAGTACATGCATTGGTAATCAGCCTGGTTGCATAATGAGGAATACATTTCCCAAAAGAGCATTGCAGGATTTCTCCGAATACTGCTGCTTCTGGGGAATTATCAGAAAATGCCTAGCGTTGAAAGGATTCTTGCCACAAGAGGAGATGCAAAGAAATATGAGCTGCCAGCAAGCCTTTATGAAGCAGGAAAACCCACCACAAAGCTTTTGAGAGGAAAAAAAAATGAGTTTCAGTCAATAAGTTTATAGTAAATTACTCTGTGTATTCTACTTGGCCTAACACAACGCTGGCAGTTTGAGGCAGTGAAAACAGAGGAGCTCTCCTCAGCCTGCCTCTGTTCACTCCCTCCGGCAGATATCCGCCTGGAAACCTGCTTCCTGAGGTACGAGGATGAGGAGTGCACCCTGCCCGTGGTTGGGCGCCACCGCATGGACGCCTGCTGCTGCTCAGTCGGGGCAGCCTGGGGTACCGAGGAGTGCGAAGAGTGTCCCATGAGAAACACACCTGAGTACGAGGAGCTCTGTCCCAGAGGACCCGGATTCGCCACAAAAGAAATTACAAATGGCAAACGTTTTTTCAAAGGTACAGCGGTTTCAGTGGTTGATTGCTCTTCTTTTAAGTCAATAGGATGCCTTTTCAGGAGCTCAGAGTTCTGCTAACAGAATTACAATAAATGTCATCAACGTAGTCATCCCTGGATTGTCATCTCAGGATGCCTTCTTTGCTTTCTGAATTTTGTATGGCAAAATATTCACTCCATTACAGAATTTCTTTTTCTACATCTCAGGGCTTCCTGTGGTCACTTTCCTCTCCCATCTGGTCACTATTAAGTATTATAGTAGATTTTGATACCATCCTAAAGCTAAGCATAAATGAGAGAAATATCTTGGGAAATGTTTATGCCATCTGTTGAGGCCCTAGAGATGACCTTTATCTTGTCATCTGTGGTTCATGTATTTGCAGGATTCATTTGAGGTATTCATGTCACCATGGTCCACCTGAGTATAGATAATGGTGTGAGAAACCCAGTGGCAGGTCCTTCTTGTCCAAATGCACTGAAATTCATTCCTGTAGCAAACACACTCCAATGACTTAAGATATTTTAAATTTTATCTTCTTTTGCTATACCATAAAACTTATGTTTAAAAAAAAAGAAGTCACAGATTTAATCTAATTCCAAAATTGAGTTACCATTTTATGCACCATGATACAAAAACATGTTTACTTCAGCATGTGGAAAAAATCATAATTGGTTACTCAAAATTCCAGTTATTCAGGGATGCCCAACTTTAGCTCCCAGTGTAGAATTTTATGTCACTTTCCCATTGTGTCTGAGCCTACTTGTTACACTTCACAAATAAATGAACTTATAAAAATGGGAAGTGAGTATATAAATATTACCATCCTTAATTAAAAAGTGTAGACTTTTTTCCTACTGAGCATTTGGTTCAAGAAGTCCTAGAAATAAAGTTGTACTGTCTAGAAAGACAGTTTCTAGGTGGCCTTCTTACACGTCTCTCAAGTAAATTCAAAGAAACTTAGGTGATTTGAATTCAAAGGCTGTGGTGGTCCATTGCCAGAGAAGGACTAGATGTTCCTGAGATTTAATCTGCCAGTTCTGTCTCTCATAACATTTGGTAGAAATGAACTTGATTTCCTAAGCTCTAGGTCTTGCTTTAGAAAAGCCCCTATAAAAGGAAACTCAAATCACATGTTACAAGTGCTGTCCCCACATGCATAAGAAATACTTGTACACATTAATTGTATTAATGAAACCTTCATATTAATTGAGAAAATATTTTAAATTAGTACTCATTATTTAGAATGTGTTTTAAATAGTTACAGCATTTATAAATAATTTAAATTATAAATGACGTCTCTTTTGAGATTCTTATTTTTAGGTATAAAAAAAGTGTCAGGAAGCATAAATGAATGTCTCATTCTGCTACATACTCAATTTGGTTGCTATAGGACAGTCTATTTGAAAATCTTCTACCTGCTTTACATATAGACACTAGTGACTTTAGAATTTTTATTCATCCATTCAGCAAATAGTTCAGTGTTTGGTATGTATCAGATAGTGTTCTGGGCTTCAGAAGGCCAAATAAACCCACTCTTTACTTCTTTAATAATACTTTCTTAAACGGAGACGTTTAGAAGTCTGAAACTGTTTACAAAGTCCTATTTCTGATAGTCATCACAGTTTTTAAAAGCGTATGACCAAGACCTTGAATCAAGCCCTTCTGTCTCCCTGGGTTTCACATGGGGCGTGGATTCCTCCTAATGGATCCCTTCTGGATTTGTCCCACACTTAATTTCTCTTGAAGACATCAACGAGTGTAAGATGATCCCCAACCTGTGCACCCACGGCAAGTGCAGGAACACCATTGGCAGCTTCAAGTGCAGATGTGACAGCGGCTTTGCTCTGGATTCTGAAGAAAGGAACTGCACAGGTCAGTGATGGGGCTCACCCTGGAGGGACACCCTTGGGCACTCTTGGTCTTCAACGTGTGGCCGCAAGAAGTAAAGCTTCTCTGATGCTCACCTGCTGCCTACTTACCGCTTTTGCGCAGACATCGACGAATGCCGCATATCCCCCGACCTCTGTGGCCGAGGCCAGTGTGTGAACACCCCTGGGGACTTCGAGTGCAAGTGTGACGAAGGCTATGAAAGTGGATTCATGATGATGAAGAACTGCATGGGTGAGTGTGTGACCACTGGATCAGCCCAGGGAAGAAACAAGCCAAGACGCTTAGGTGACTCATCGCCTATGTGGGTTCTCCCTGCTCCCCCAGTGCGCTGGTCTCCTGACCAGTGAGTCAGGCATTGGTCTGTGGCAAGGGGTGACTGACATACGGAAGGAATGAGGGAATTCGTGCTGTGGGGTGGGGGGTGGTCTGTAGGTCCCTGAGAAGTGACCTGGAATAGACACCCTGGGGAAGAAAGAACAATTCAAACACAAGCTATGTTTTAGGGGTCACGTTCTAGAGTTTCTATTCATCATTTCTCTAAAAGGAGATTGATTAAGATAGTTGCATTAGATCAGGTTCCCTAGCAACAGGCCTGAGATGGAGATATTTTTTGAGTGCTCTTAGGAGAAACCTGTAAGAAAGGGAGGGAAGCAGCTTAGGGCAGGGGAGGAATAGAAGCAAAGTGTTAGTCTGGATTTAGGGCTGCCGTCTATGGGGTCACACAGAGTCGGACACGAATGAAGTGACTTAGCAGCAGCAGCAGCAACAGCTTTAACCTGATCCCACAAGGGCCTTAGAGTGTGAACGGCACCTAAGAGTTGTCCCAACTCAAGGCCAGGAAGCTGAGATTTTATACTCCCATATCAGTTCAGCTATGAGCAGCCCCCAGCATGGGAGGGGATATAATTTCTCACCTCCCAGCCATTTCGGAGTGAGGTGGGTAGCAGTTCTCCAGGAAGGGAGCCTGTGAGCCACTAGCAGCCAGGACTCCCAGCAACTGGGTGCTGAATGTACTGACCAGGTTGTGGGGATCTGGGGCAGGACACCTCCCGCAACATCAACAGGGGTCATTTCCGTGTTGCAGATATCGACGAGTGTCAGAGAGATCCGCTGTTGTGCCGTGGAGGCGTGTGCCTGAACACTGAGGGAAGTTACCGCTGTGAATGTCCTCCAGGCCATCAGCTGGCCCCCAACATTTCGGCGTGTATAGGTAAGGAGGAAGACCGCTGACCTGTGGCCGGTCATTCGGCCTGCATCTTAGTCAGAATCAGCGGCTGATGGCTGCATGTTTGCTATTCTTATTTTCTAAACAGACATCAACGAGTGTGAACTGAGCGCACACCTCTGCCCCCATGGCCGCTGCGTGAACCTCATAGGAAAGTACCAGTGTGCCTGCAACCCTGGGTACCACTCAACCCCTGACAGGCTGTTTTGTGTTGGTAAGTTCTGTAGCTTATGCTATTTCTTATTTTCTTTAGTCTCTTTCTAAAGCACTCAAGCCATGTTCTCTGAGTTCCATCTCCAACACTAGTTGCTTTTACTTAATGTTTCCAGTTTTCAGGGAAGTAAAAGTCTTCTCATGGCGGCTCGCGATCTTTGGATCTGGCCTCCCTCATCTGTTTAAAGAACCAGTTCAGTGAAGACTGTAGAATGTTTTAGCTCCAGCAAGTACCATTTGACCCACGCTGCTCTAGCTAGTGAATGGTAGCATATGCTTTGTTTCTGCATGTGCACACCCAGGCACATCAGCAAGTGATTACCGACTGCCTGAAATAAGTGCAGTCTGATGAGTGCTGGGAGAAAGACAAAAGGTACAGGGTGTGATCTCCGCCCTTAGGTGGTTTGGAGCAGCTCAGATTCTAAAGAATAATTATTGGGAAGAAGACCATAGTATGTTTATAGCTCACAGAGCAATAGAAGCCAGGTCTGGCACTTCTTAAAAATGGAGTTTTGTGGGACAGACATTTTGCTTTGTGGCTGGCCCTGGGGAGGTTTAGTTGTACTGGGAAGAGTGGCACAGGAAGCCCTGTGGCTTTATTGTGCTCAGAGTCAAAGTGAAACCTTATAGAAGACCGCCAGTTTTTGCCTGCGTTAGGGTATACCCCGTGTGGAACTGCCAAGTCTCACATGGTTTCCACCCAAAATCATAAATCAGCCCAGATTCTTCTGACGCAAGGCCCCGAGCAACTCAGAACTCCAACTCAGGCGGTTGAAAGGGATTGGAACTTCAGCCAAACTGAGTGTCAAGTTTGTAACGGAATCTGTGACCCAGAGAATTTCACCCACATGCCCATTGTTGTCACTGAGGTGTGTTCTAGCACCCAGTACTTCTCCCGCATTGCATGTGGCACACCATATATTGTATCATTAATCATTCATCTAACTCCCCAACTACAGTGTAAGTGTTATAAAGGCAGTAAGTATGTCCAATATGCTGTCTAGGTTAGTCATAGCTTATCTTCAAAGGAGCAAGCGTCTTTTAATTTCATGGCTGCAATCACCAACTGCAGTGATTTTGGAGCCCAAGAAAATAAAGTCTGTCACTGTTTTCATTGTTTCCCCATCTATTTGCCATGAAGTGATGGGACCAGATGCTATGATCTTGGTTTTCTGAATGTTGAGTTTTAAGCCAACTTGTTCACTCTCCTCTTTCACTTTCATCAAGAGGCTCTGTAGTTCTTCACTTTGTGCCATAAGGGTGGTGTCATCTGCATATCTGAGGTTATTGATATTTCTCCCAGCAGTCTTGATTCCAGCTTGTGCTTCATCCAGCCCGGCATTTTACATGATGCATATAAGTTAAATAAGCATGGTGACAATATACAGCCTTGACATACTCCTTTCCCAATTTGGAGCCAGTCTGTTGTTCCATGTCCAGTTCTAACTGTTGCTTCTTAACCTGTATCCAGATTTCTCAGGAGGCAGGTCAGGTGGTCTGGCATTCCCATCTCTTTAAGAATTCCCCACAGTTTGTTGTGATCCACACAGTCAAAGGCTTTGGCATAGTCAATAAAGCAGAAGTAGATGTTTTTCTGGAACTCTTTAGCACACAGTAAGTGTGCAGTTAATATTTGTTGAAGGAACCAAACAATACAGTGACTTGCAGTTGCCCTGGAATGCTCTTATAATTTTGTATTTTGTTTTGTTTTACTTGACACATACATACCTGAGAAATTCAAACATGGAGCATCATCACATAGAGGATGGTAATATTATTATCCTGTTTCTTAGACATTGATGAATGCAGCATAATGAACGGTGGCTGTGAGACCTTCTGCACAAACTCTGAAGGTAGCTACGAATGTAGCTGTCAGCCAGGATTTGCACTGATGCCTGACCAGAGGTCCTGCACGGGTAAGTAGGTTTTAGCTTCCTGGAAACTCTCTGAATAACAGGTCCCTAAGTGGAGAAGTTCAGGGCCTGGGCTTTGGAGTCAGACAGTCCTGAGTCCCAGTCTTTGTTTCGTCACATAATTTATCTGTGTGTCCTTGAGGAAGATCCTTGACATCTGATCCCTCATCTACAAAATGGGGTTCAGATTGCCTGTATGGAAGAATATGTACAGCATTTAGCATAGTACCTGGCACGTGCTCAGTAAGTGAAATATAAAATAGATTTTCTTCATTGATTAGAATTTTGAAGAATCTGATCTTATGGCCTATTTCAGTGCTACTCAAGATATGTTCCCTGGACCAACATCAGCATCACCGAGAATATGTTAGAAAGGCCAAGTCTCAGCCCTCCCTCCGCACCCATATCTACTGAATCAGAAACCCTGTGGGTGGATCTCAGTAATCTGTTCTCTCAAGCCTTCCAAGTGATTTTGGATGCATACTAAAATTTGAGAACTGCTGATTTAATTTATACTTCCTGCTGTATCACCTGGGCTAGAAGAGCCATGTAGTCAGAGATGGGAAATGAAGTGGGTAATATAAGTTTTAATTTTGGCTCAGGTTAAGAAGAAAACTTAGGTTTAGGGACAAAAATTATGTTATTGGACCTAGTAAAATCTCCCTTAAAATCACTAGGTATAAATTTGGCTATAAAAATTAAAATTTGAAAATAGGTATTTATGCTAAAAATACATCTAAGTAGATAGGCTTATTTTCAGCATTTTTTATATTAAAATGTCTATAAAATAGCAAATAAGAGACTTAGGCATTTAAATTTGAAAGTTAGAAAAATAAGATTCATGATCTTTCAAATGATAATTTTATATCAGAGATAAAAGTGCTAATTAAATGATGGTCTTTTTAAGAGCATGTGGACCTCCATCCTAAACTGTATGTTGTAGATCTTGAAAATGATTCTCTCTTGTTTTACCCAAGATAACCTGATGGGATTATTTATGCAAAGCATTATTTGGATTTCAGAGCAAATAGTCCTATGTGAGCAGGCTGAGTTTACTTGACTTGGGTCAGTTAACTTTTTCATCACTGATGAATGGAACCCTTATCAACAACATGTCATCATTGGCTTTATTCTCCACAGACATTGATGAGTGTGAAGATAACCCCAATATCTGTGATGGCGGTCAGTGTACAAACATACCTGGAGAGTACAGGTGCTTGTGTTATGATGGATTCATGGCATCTGAAGACATGAAGACTTGTGTAGGTAAGCAAAGAAGACAGGATTTTCCAATTTGCTGGTTATTCACAAGTACTATTGTATTACATAGACTTGTTTCAGTAGTGAATATATCCGATGGGAAAAGTAAAAATATTTAGGAGCATAGTACTAATAGTATTCCAAAGTTAGCATTCCAAGAAGCAATTTTCTTGTGACTGTGCTGTGATGCTCTTGTCAGTATGTTATATGGACTGAGCTGACACTTGGTCAACTCCAGAGGGACATTTCTTTTATGTCTGTGCATTATTTTTGTCCATTTAACCCTCCTTTTTCTCTACCTAGAGTTTGGCTTTTCGAATGTTTGCAAGGCAGAAAAATTGACTTCTGACAAGAATGCAATACATTCTAGAATTGATTGTTTTGGAGGATTTCTATTACTGTCTTCAAATCTGTCAGACCTTTTAATGAAATACCTGCCTTTAATTCCATTCAGTATATTTTTAATCTCAGACATTGTAGTTTTCACCTCTAAAAGTTTGATTGGGTCTTTTTCTGGTATCTTCAGTGTCTCTACTTAATATGCCAAATCATTTCTCTAGCTTTTTAAACTCCTGGAATACAGTTACAATAACAGTTTTCAGGTCCTTGTCAACTAATTCTATTACCTATGTCAATTCTAGTCCATTTCAGTAAATTTACTTTCCTTTTTATTATGTGCCATATTTTCCTCTGTCATCGAATGCCTGGTAACTTTTGATTGGATGCTGGTGGTGGTTTAGTCCCTAAGTCATGTCCAACTCTTTGAGATAGCATGGGACTGTAGCCTGCCAGGCCCCTCTGTCCATGGGATTTCGCAGGCAAGAATACTGGAGTGGGTTGCCATTTCCTTCTCCAGGGATTGGATGCTAGATATTGTAAATGTTGCCTTACTAGGTCCTGAATATATTTGAATTCCTAGAAAAATTTCTGAGCTTTGTTTTGGAACATAGTTAAATTATCTGGAAACAGATAGGTCCTTTCAAAGTCTTGCTTTGAAGCAGCAGTTGGGTTGGGCTCATTTTCTCTATTGCCAAGGCAAGATCCTCCTGGAAACTCTATTCACTTCCCTGTAGATGACGAGGTTTTCCAGTCTGGTTGGTAAGAACAGGTACAATTCTGCACCTTCTGGGAACTCTGATGATTATTCCCTAATTCTTTTGGATGATGCTTCCTCCAGATTTAAGAGTTTTCTTACATGAATATACTGGTCACTACTCATCTGGGTATTGTTTGGGTCCCTCTGCAGATCACTGTAGTTCTGTGTGTGTGTATGTGTGTACATCTCTTTTCTGTCCTTTACTTGGCACTATGAACTCTGGCTACCTTGGCCTTCCACCTTCACCTCTTCAACTCATGGACATTTCCTGGTTCCATCTGCCATACCATTCCCTGTGCTATTGCTTTAAAATTCCCTGCACAGTAATCTGAGGCATTTGTAGAATCCACCTAGTTTCTCTTTCTCATTGATCATTGTCTTTGTTGCCTATATTGTCCTTTTTTGTTGTTTCTATTTTAAATGAGAAGGTAAATTTGGTTCCTATTACTCCGTCATGGTGAGAAACAAGAGTCTAGAATTGCAAATATTTAAATTATATCACATTTGTATCTTTCGAAAATGCTTACCAAATATTTGTGAAGTCCTCAAAATTAAAGTCATGTCATTCAAATTAAGGAAATGAATGTCATAAAAAAAGATAATTTTTAATTGGGGAAAGATGTAGAGTTTGTAACTATCTGCCCTTAGACTATTAGTTCATCTCTCTTTTCTTTCAAAATATGGAGCTAAAATGTTAGCATCATGCAGTTGGCATTAAAATTTTCATCTTGCAACAGAATGTGCTGCTTTAAAAAGTTTTCCAGACTGTCAGAGAAACAGGCTCTGGTTGAGGACCAGACCTAGAGTGAATCAGTTTATTTGATTACTTGACCTCCTTCTTGGGGTCCAGATAAAAAGCCAGTCTGCAGGGTTAGCCTTCAATGTAGAAAGCATTGAGCTATGTAATTGCTATGTAGTTGAGGTAAATATACTTTTATTTATGTGAAAACATTTCATCTTTTCTATTTATTTGTCACAGTTGCTTTATCTCAGGGAGAATGTCAGTGATATCAAACAAATGGTTACATGTATTGATAATATCTGGATTTTACAGATGTCAATGAATGTGATCTGAATCCAAACATCTGCCTAAGTGGAACCTGTGAAAACACTAAAGGCTCATTTATCTGCCACTGTGATATGGGCTATTCAGGCAAAAAAGGAAAAACAGGCTGTACAGGTATGTTTCTTCCAAGTGAACAATAAAAGCTTTAGTGGCTAAGAGATTGCTACCATAATTATAGATTAATATGTTTTAAAAACTATTAATATTTTAATTGCACTATAAAGCATTTTTCATTATACTGCATTTTTCATTAACTTAGCCTGCATTTCTTTGAAACTTGTCACATTTTAGATTGGATCTAAGCTGAGGGTTTTTTTTTTCCCCTTTACCTATGAAAAAAGGCAAATGAGAAAAATTACCACCATAAATAACTCTATAAATATCAACATTTTATGAGGTTAAAAATAGCATCTTATGTCCAAGTAGTTAACATGATAACTACCAAACATTCATATGTCTTTATTAAAGCCAACTTTTCCCAATAGCCTCCATTGCCAACTCTTTCTTTAATGTTTTATAAGTGAAATTACTTTTTGAAGAAACACATCCTACAATTCATATATTTCATCAGTTCTCATCAGTTTTCAATTTTTTTTAAATTAGTGTGCTTTTGATGCATTAAATTGCTTTAGCCCTATAGATCCTGCAGATCTCATGAAGTGGTAGTTAAACCATAAGTCTTGCTTGTTTAATACCAATAGCACAAAAGAAGGTCTTTTCACAATATTTGTAAGAGATTATTCAATTAAATATCAAATGGAGGAAGTCACTCTGAGTGAATAATGTTGTTTCTAAGCATTTAATTGATTTTCAAACTTGAGGCAATGATGGAGTAGTACATGGAATAATAAAGTTTTACTGTAGTCACCTATAGTAATAAAACAGATTATGGCATATAGTGTAATTTAAAACACAATGAAGGAACTTCCCTGGTGGTCCAGTGGTTAAGAATCCACTTGGCAATGCAGGGGACACCGGTTCAATCCCTGATCCAGGAAGATCCCACAAGCCATGGGGCAACTCAGCCCATGCATCACAACTACTGAAGCCCATGCGCCCTGGAAACCCGTGCTCTGCAACAAGAGAAGCCACTGCAGTGAGAAGCCTGGTCGCCTCAATTAGAGAGTAGTCCCTGCTCGTTGCAACTAGAGAAAGCCGATGTGCAACAATGAAGACTCAGCACAGCCAAAAATAAATAAATTTTAAAATAAAATAGAAAAACCACACATGATGGAGACTATGGTGGGCTTGGATTAGTTAACTGCATAATTTCTTTACAAATAATAGACTTTAATTTCAAAAGCCAGTTTGGTAAGCCATTGTGACTTAAAACAAACATTAAAATACTTGCTGATTGGTGATGTTAATTGATGTTAGTTATATCAACCTTTTTCAAGAAAGTTTCTAATATATGTGCTATCATTTTAAACTGTTCAATAATGCAATTTCAAAAATATACAGATGTCACCAATAAATTGCTGTTCATTCAAAAATGACAGATTTTAGCCAAGTTATAAAAAGAAGCATGTAGCTAGAATGCTTTCATGCTCACTATATTAGTCTTCATATGAAGCATGACTAGGGTTCCATTCTGTTACATGGCACAGAGTTTAAAATCTCTAGTCCTCATGTGTTCCCGGGGGTACAAATGATGCTTATATCAGCATGTGTGTGTTTCAAGATTTGTTTTTAGCTTTCAGTAACAATTTAAGACTTAGGGTAAGGGGTGTTGGTCTGGTAGTAACACAAGGGAAGGTAGGACACTTCTATATTTCATTTTACCTAGTAGAGGCTAATACTGTTCTTTGGCCAAGTTGAACTCACTGAAATTCAACCCAGAGAACCATGATACTTATGAAGGGAAAAGTTAATCCAATGGCACAGTCTTCATTCCCTATAAGAAAAAGATCTCTAAAATTTCATACTCTAAATTCCAGCTAAAGAGGCATGTGCAGAGGCTGACTGTTTCAGATCTCTTACCATGAAGAAAGCTTAAATTTTCATGCAACATTAATATCATTTTAGGTAAATAAGGTATAATGTATGTAATGTCCTTGGCACAGTGCTTGGCATATAGTATCTGGTCAGTAAATAGTAGTTATTGTTGCCATTATAAAATGAGGCACATAGATGCAGTGTCTAGAGGCCATTTTAATTAAAAATATAACTTCTATTCTAGCAGAATTCTGTGCTACTATTTACTAATATGCTTGAAATCAGTTTAAAGAAGGAAAATCTTACTCTCTATATTAAAAGACTTGTTTTTTGTAACTGAGTTTATACAGACACCAGGCTATAGGGACAAGAGCTGTGTACTCCACAGTAAGTGAGATGACACCAGTTTTACATTAAGAATAGCAGTCTTTTAGTAAATCGCATAAACAGAAACATGGATTTGAAGTCCAAGAAATATTCTGTATCTTCCCCCAGGGGCCAGCATCCCCCTTCCCACTTCAAATTATAGCCCAAAATGATTTTTCAATTGCATAAAATTCAGCTAGTACTGGAGGGAGAAGAATTGAATTTCATGGCCCTTTTGATATCACAGTAGCACTGCATATGATATTCTCACATAATGGAGTAGAATTCTGAATTTTATTCCTAGTTCTTTTACTGGTTCAGGAGCTTGGGGAAAATCACCAGGGTGCTCCACAGTTACACAAGTGTCCCCCTTGGGTTAGAAGCCCTGCAGTAGAGGATGGAGGAAAGGGTGCCTTGGGGCAGGGAGAAAAAGAAGTTCTCTGTAAATCCTGATATTAACTACCACGGGTATCACATTGGATTGGAAATGACTTACACAAACAGGAATTAGCAGCAAGTTTGGTATACTTAAAATCAAGTTTTTAAAAATCTGAGCCAAAATTTTTTTTTTAATCCTATATAACTGGGACTCTTTTAGCCTGCTATTAGTTTAAAATTAGTGTCACTTACAACTTAGAATACCATCAGGTTACCTTGGTGATAGTACATTAAAGACAAGTGTTTGTAATGTCCCAGGCAACTAATGTAAAGAGAGATATGTATCTTGCCTAATGGGATAAGAAGTCTCGCAACAAATCACAGTGAAGAACAAACCTGGAAATATATTTTGATGATAGATAAAAGAAATATATCATATTTCTATACATATATAATATGTATATGTATATTTTAAGTGAGTACCTTGTAAAGGAGTCTAAAATTATGTATGCTATTTCATAGAGAGGAATTTTGTTTCATGAGAACTTAAAAAATGTCCTCTGGGTTCTATTACAGCTTTGTCTAAATATTTCAGCTCCCCTGTCATTACTGATTGTTTCCATTTTAACAAATAAACATGTTTTTTTCCCCCCAATCACTTTAGCAGTGTTCAGAATCCACCCACTGACTTACATTCCCAGCCCACACAGATGTTAAGGGTTTCTTCTTGCTCCTTAAGCTTTGTTCAAATTGTGGATAAGGCTGCGGGGAACGTTCGATTTCATGAAAGGAGAAGAGACATTTTCTTGTAACCTAGAACATGGCTCTTCTATCCTTGGCTTATGGGGGCTGGATTACAGGTTTTCCTGTGGTCCACACATACAAGGAATGTGTCTTCTGATTCTCATTCTGATTCTTCTGGCTCTCATTCTACACAGTTGTGATCAGACAACAGTTTGGAAGAAGGAAGACTGGATTTCTGCTAGGTGCCATCCTTGGTGGCTCCTAGCTTTCTCATGCTGATCTGTTAGAACCACCTCATATCAGGTGCTTAGTCAGTCAGTGAGTAAGGCATACAGCTTTTTTGGAATATCAGTTATTTTATTTTATTTATTGGGGTATAGTTGCTTTACAGACATGCGATTAAAATCAGGATTGTTTTCAGTTAAAATAGCATGGGTAACTCCACTTAATATTCTGTAATGGCCCATAGGAGTAAAGAATCTTAAAAAAAAGAGTGGATATATGTGTATGTATAACTGATTTCACTTTGCTGTCCACCTAAAACTAATACAATATTGTAAATCAACTATACTTCAATAAAAAAAATTTTTTTTAATAGTGGAATTGCTGGGCAACTCCATTTCAGTCTTTCTGCTTTTCATAGGAGACATGTTGCTGTGGGTGTAGTCCATGAAAGAGAATCATATACTTCAAAACCACCAGCCCTCAGTGAAAATTTGCCCTCATTTCCTTCCAGCTCCTTATCACTGCTAATTGTCCTCTACTGGCTGTCAGCCTGTGAAAACTCCGTGGGTGTTCAGTTAAATAGTCTTGGCTCAAATTTGGGTCCAAATTGAAAAATCCAAGTAGCCTTCACGTTTGGCCTCTCCATTCACTCTAAGGTCCTCTTCCCCATCGCCTCCCCCCAAAGATTCCACAGTGTGCCAGCCCTGCTGGACTCGATGCCCAGAGACTGACCCCCACATGGCAGGAAGGCAAGCATTTGAGTGGGTAACACAGCCTCTCATGACATGGCTGTCCAAGGAGGCCAGAGCAGCTCAGAGCACAAGCTCTTTCTCAAATGTCAGATTCAAGTAGAACCCACCCAGAACCTGGGCATGGGGTCTGCCCAGAACACACCCTTGCTCTTCACAAGAGGCATGCCAGCGGGACCTTGGAGTCTCTGTGAGGGAGCTTTGGTGGGGTGAAGGAGGTTGCAGTGTCAGCCCTAAATTTGAATTTCTTTGCTTTTCTTGGCTTGTGCTTAATCTTAAAAAGGAATTTTCTGTCTGGAGCAAACTTGTGGGGGAAAGAGAACATTTGTGCAGAAAGAGATGTTCTTGGCAAGCATGTGCTTTGTTTCCTTCACATTATTGAAGAGTAGAGTGTTTGAATGCAGTGTTTTTGTTTGCTTCTTTCCCTTATGGCTCAGTTTCCCCTTCTGTTTGCTTTTACAATGAAGTACAGTCTTAGGCCCAGGTCTGCCATGGAAGCATTTAATGAATATTAGTTGGTGTGTACATGCACATATACACACACATGCAGAAAAGTTTTATTCAGTGATGCCGTTAGACTTTATGACCAAGTCTTTTTAATTCATTTGTTGTATACTGGTAGTGTAAGCCATTGAGATAATGATTATGCAAAGATTCAAAAAATAGAAAACTGAATATGGGCTCCTGAGTTACTCTCTTTCCTTCTATTCCAAAGCCCATGATACATGGCCTCCTCTTGCAAACATTTGCCCTGAAAACATTGTGGTGAAACTGCAAATATTTTCTTGCATAGAAATTTATGTGTGTATATTGTTAATGGTAAAAAAAAAAAAAAAGGGAGACTCCTTTTCTTAAAAAAAAATAATTATTTTCTTAATAGAGATTAAATATGGAAGGTAAAAAACCCACATGAAAAGATTGTCTTTGGTCATTAGAAAATTGAAAAGGAAAAGATAACAGGATTACTATATTGACAGGCTATGGATCATCTCTGAAAATTGTGCTTAGTAGAAAAGATGAGTGAATATTTCTATAAGTCTGTTAATACTCAACCAAGATATCTGAAAGCAGACTTCTCATCAGGACTTAGAACAAAGTCCTGATGTGACTGAAGAAATTGGCTTGATATTAGGCAGCCATGGCTGAAGACAAAGAGCATCAAACAGGGTATGGGAAACTGAGTTCCAGGTGCTTTGGGCTCTTCTCATTGACCTTGGGGCCCTGGCAAGTTCCCATGCCTTTGGAGACCTGTTTCCTCCTCTGAGAAATTGGGGATTAGGAAAGTCATATCCTAAGTTCTTTGCACTTAGAAAATTCCTTGATTCTTTAACATCTGGAGGTTTCAACTCTTAGGCAATGGAAATTCATTGTTTCTGCCTAACTCAGAGATCAGGACACAGAAAGGAGGGCCATTAAGGCAGGACACTGCAGGGAGTGATTATCTGAAGAAGAAAGAAGTGTCCGTGGCCCTGCCTGGGAGCCTGGAGTTCAGGATTACTTTCTTGAATTCCCTGCTTATTTATCAGTATTATCCCTCTGCTGGCCCTCCTCCTCATTTCCTTGGAATGTGCCATGATCAATTAGTCAGTTGGTTAAAGCTCCCAGTCACAAGTTTAAAGCTGCCTGGTATGTGCCTCCCTTGACCTGCCTTAATAACTCAGTAGGTTCATGTGGCTGCCAAGGTTACTTTAAAATTTACCTACACAATACATTGTCACTAAAAGGACATTCTTCCAGGCATGTTTTCATTTCACTTATTAGTGATACTGCAAAGTATTTTTGTAGGAAAAAATAGCATTATTGTATTTTGTGTTTGCTCTAGAAGCTATAAGGAAGCCAAACGATCTCACGACCATTTCAGAATTGCAGATGGAGCATTTGGCAAACAGCACGCTTCCAAACACTTTCAAACCATTTAATTAAGCTTCTTAAGTAAACAAAAGGGTAAACAGTAGTTGCTTGCCCAGTTTTTTCATGCCACTATTCAAGTGATCGCTGAAAATTCTTGCAACATTTCACATGCCAAGATTCGCCTTCTTGATCTAAGTTTTGTGTTAAATGTTGGTTTCCATATAGAGTCATAGTATCCATCCATACCTAGGAGCTCTTGTTCTTAGTTAATGAAAAAGTTGAGTATGAGGTTATAATGTCTTTCATTATATAATGGATTAATTTTGGGAAATAAGATTCTGGTACCAGTTCCAATTACGATCACCAACTCCTTGTCTTACTTTTCAACTCAAGTTCTAACAACCATCTACCTGGAGATAGTGTCAAATTCCACAGGTTGAGGGATCAGTCTCATACAATTGTGCCCACTTCAGATGCCAGTTACAAGTCTAGGTTGTTTGTTACGTGAGCTTCTGACCAATTGGCTATAAATCAGAAGTTCCTATTACTCCTTCCTTAGGTTTGATTAACTTGCTAGAATAGCTCACAGAACTCAGGACACCAGTTTATTCATTTGATCTATCAATCTACTATAAAAGTGTATAGGGGTTTCCCAGATGGCCTTAGTGGTAAAGAATCCACCTGCCAATGCAGGAAATGCAAGAGTTGCAGGTTCAGTCCTTGGGTGGGAAAGATCCCCTAGAGTAGAAAATGGCAACCCACTCCAGTATTCCTGCCTGGAAAATTCCATGGACAGAGGACCGTGGCAGGCTACAGTCCATGGGGTTGCAAAGAGTCGGACACGACTGAGCATGAGCACAGCACATTGAAGTGTGTAACTCAGGAGTAGGCTTTTCACACTGTTCATGGAGAGTTGGACCATAAAGAAGGCTGGGTGCCAAGAATTGATGTTTTCGAACTGAGGTGCTAGAGAAGACTCTTGAGAGTCCCTTGGACTGCAAGTTTCCTAAAGGAAACTCTGAATATTCATTGGAAGGACTGATGCTGAAGCTGAAACTCCAATCCTTGGGCCACCTGATGAGAAGAGCTGACTCATTGGAGAAGACCCTGATGCTGGGAAAGATTGAAGGCAGGAGGAGAAGGGGATAAGAGGTGGTTGGATGGCATCACCGACTCGATGGACATGAGTTTGAGTAAACTCCACCAGTTGGGGAAGGACAGGGAAGCCTGGCGTGCTGCAGTCCATGGGGTCTCAGAGTTGGACGTGACTGAGTAACTGAACAGAACTGAACTGAATCAGATATTGGTTCTCTTGGCAACCAGCCCCCATCCTGAAGTGCTTTCCAAAAGTCACCTCATTAACATAACAAAAGACACCTTTATCACCCTTAGCACTTAGGAAATTCCAAGGGTTTTAGGAGTTCTGTGCCAGAAACAGGACAAAGACCTAATATGTATTTCTTCTTATAAATCACAGTATCACAGGAAGCAAAAAATATTTCACTTTATGCTTTATATTCTCTTCTGTAACACTTCTGTATTATAGAGTCTATCTTGACTACATTTGGAAATGGAATTTTGAAGAATGGAGAATTTTTGAGAATTTAGAGTCTTTTAACAATGTGATCTTAGACTGGTTCTTCTTCTACTGAAAAATCTCTTTTGAATTGATTTGAGTTTTACAAGAAATATTCAAGAAGACTTGGGTCTCAAAGTGCAAGGACTCAAAAAAGATGGTTCACACACTGCCTTAAGGAATATTCTCTATAAATGCTTGAATTAGCAATACCTAAAGTGAAACATTTATAGAAATAAAGTGTGATTAAATAGTACAATGTTTTACGTTTTAAAAATAAAATATATTTAGTTTATAGAATAGGATTGAAAACGTTTTCTAACATGCCAACATTGTATTCCTTTGTCTATACAAGATACAGAAGTAATGTGCATCATTTCTCTATAGTTAATTTAGTGAAAATGTTGGGAATAGAAACATATGACCATGAGCATTAATAGAATGTTAGGCAGCTCACTCTTTTTTTTAAGATCTTCAACTGGAAGGAGGTTTCATTTTGTTTTGCAGTAACTGGACACTTACATTAAAATATTGGAAAATAGTTAAAGTTAACAATAAGAAGTAGCGTCATATTGTTCTTTGTATCTTGAAATTTAAAATCATTCATTTTAATTAAAGTATGAATGTCAGTGCTGAATCGATCTCCGTTACACTGTCAGAAGTGTAAAAGCAAGTCAACTTTTGAATATTGCTGAGTTATTTAAAAGACCCAAAAGGCATCTGTGCTAAACTTTTTTTCTTTTTAACCCACTGGTTATTTTCCCAGACATCAATGAATGTGAAATTGGAGCACACAACTGCGACAGACATGCTGTATGTACCAACACAGCAGGAAGCTTCAAATGTAGCTGTAGCCCTGGGTGGATTGGAGATGGCATTAAGTGCACTGGTGGGTTGAAAAAACAAAGAAATTGCTTCTTATGAACTGCATGGATTATAAATATGAAAATCTCAGTCCTGTAAAGAAAAATTTAACATGTGTATTATTGATTTTAAATGTCACAGTTTCTGTTCGTAATGACATGTCACCTCTTTCCTTAAGACCTGGACGAATGCTCCAATGGAACCCACATGTGCAGCCAACATGCAGACTGCAAGAACACCATGGGCTCCTACCGCTGCCTCTGCAAGGAGGGGTACACGGGTGATGGCTTCACTTGTACAGGTATGCTCGTGTTGGAAACAGCTATGTAAAGGGCAGTCAGAAAAGCAAGGTGCTCCATGTCCTGAAGACAGACCATCATTTGTTTTTTGAAGACTGGGTCATTTATAGACAATTTGGAACAGAAAGTAGTTTTTGAAATGACATTCCTGTGGAATGGAAATTTGTAGCTGAATCAATCAGGGAGATCTCAGAAACTAAATGTATATTTACATAGAAGCATTGATATGTATAGTTAGATAGTTGATATATGTGTCATTGTATGTAATGATGTCATGAGTTTAAAACAAATCACGCTACCTTTTGTAAACCTTAGCCTTGATATTTTTGTGCCTGTTTCTCACTGCTGACTTGTTTTCCATACTAAACCCAAGCGTGAACTTGATGCAGGAACCTATGTGAGGAAAAGAAATTAGATGTTCTGGAGCAGATCATCAGCATATATTTTTTTTTCCCTCTAGCCATCATTGTGATCATTCCACATTGGTATAAGTAAGAATTTCATAACTGCTTTGAAAGGAATTCATTCACTTCCAGTTTTCCACCATATTAATGATATCTTCTTCTCAGTGCTAATGCATCATCATAGAATTAATGTGGACTGTCACATATATTTAAATATATATGATTAGAAGCATTGTATAAAGAGATGATATACTTATCATGACCATATGTATACAGACAGCACTTTTTAAAGTCAGGTCACTGGCATTAAATAAGATAGTGAGGAGTATTTCTCGTTGGCCATTAGGTAGCATAGCTGCTTATATGACCTGAAGCATTAATTTACCCTGAGCGCTCTGCTCACAAGAAGTCATTTAAACATAAAAAAGGCTGAGGCCCAGTGAGTGATTTGCCTGGATTTTGTTTTAACTCACTAAAAGTTTCGTCATATTTGAAATTGTTTTTGCTTAACTCAGTAAAGTTTTGGCATCACAAACCTCCCATCGCTTTTTAGAAAATACTCCAAGTTTCACGTACCAGGCATGCATGGTTCGTGTGTTTGATGTTTAACGACTGTGATTATTAGCAAAACTCAGAAGATACTAAGTAGATAGGACTTTTTAGTCTCTTCAGTAGTTGCTATTCTAGGTCTTCTGCTACCCATCTGATCTGAGCCTGGATTTTGAGAATCAGGCATAAACCATGACATGTTATTTCTTGCCATGGATATATCCTCACGTTGATTATCCTGCTTGCAGAAGCCTGAATGTGAGTGATCCCTTTAACTTATTACACATTTTATATCATTAGAGATAACTTAGCATTCAGGATTCTGTCTCTGAACCCCATGTTAACTACATATTTAATACTGGCATTCAAAAGAGAAAAGTGAGTTTCAATGTTTCAAGTAGAAATTATGATGACACTAGTATCTTCTGGAAGTTCACAAGTATAAAAGTTCTCAGACCTGAGCAATCATAAAGCTGCTAAGAAGAGTAACTTGTGTTTCTTTCTGGCTATAGATCTTGATGAGTGCTCTGAGAATCTAAATCTGTGTGGCAATGGCCAGTGCCTTAACGCCCCAGGAGGATACCGCTGTGAATGTGACATGGGCTTTGTGCCCAGTGCTGATGGGAAAGCCTGTGAAGGTAACTGATGGGGATGCTGCCGTGGGCTTTGCAGGGCCGGATGAGATTAGGTTATTTGAACGTTCCTGGTGGTTTTTATTTGTCTTTTTTTTTGTTTTTTACACCAGCATGTGTTTTGGCTTCCCATCTAACGTGTCGGTTCAGTTTGTGTAGAGATTGGGTGTCCAGCCAGACCACTTCTCTTTGTGCAGAGAAAAATCTCAGCTTCTTGGCCCTAAGCTTCACATCCAACTTTGGCCAGGTGGTTTGCAAGAGCACACCCATTTAGTCATAGGGAGAATGAGGGTAACCAACTCAGTGCAACATATTCATCCCCATTGCTGGGGGAAAGAGCTCAAAGTGCTGGTGCTCTAATAGTGAAGGATTCTTTTTAAATACGGGAACACAGTTTTTAATCTCTGCTATGGTTTGGTTTCTAGAAATAGAGGTTTTAAAATACCAGCAGAGTGAACGATCTTGTCTGTAGAATAATGTCCTGGGTATGTCCCAGATAGTCTCTAAATATCTAATACATATAACACGGAACAGTCTTTTGCAAATCCATTCAGTAAGGGGTCCCTAGGGATAATACCGTATGTCACAACATCTCTCAGCATAAGGCTCTATCTTTCTGAGAAGAGCTGGTCAGGCAGGAAGAGTCCTGAGAACCTGTTGGCTAAGGATGGATCCCCCTAGGAAACACAAGATTCTTCTCTTTACCCACACTTGTCAAATCTAAGCACATTATCATCCCTCATTGAGAAGAATTAGTGACCACAGTGAACTGAAAAGATTTCAGTAGACATAAACACGTGATAACGATTGACAGTAGAAGTTTAAACAAGACCCTGATTAATGTCTCAACTAATAGTTGTTGCCTGTTGCTAGGACATTAACTCAAAAATTAATCTTTAGCTATGACATGTATACTGATTCCCTCATATAGTTCTACGTAAATACTTTTCTTTGTTATGAAACCATTGGGTGTTCTTCACACAGTTTATATGAAGTAGGCAGAGTTTGATAAAAAAAAAAATTCCTTTGAGGCAAGAAACTAACTATGCTCTTGATCATGTGCCTAATGCCTTGTTTACTTTTGCAAACATCCAAGGAAAACAGGTACTGTGCCGCCTCTGGGAACAGAAATAGGCACAGTGAAATTTTTGCTTCCCTTAATGCTATAAGGGAAGGTTTTGTTTGTTTGTTTGTTCTTAAAGTAAATCATCACTGGCAGAGTGCTCATGGCTATTAAAAGCTAGTCTCAAGGCTGAAAATGTGCCTGTGTGGATAAGCAGAATGTTAACGTGAGGCGGGGACAAGCCTGGAAAATGCGTCTGCAGTTTTTAGCTCTCCATCAGCAGTTGCAAACACATGCCGTAGTACTAGGGACACAGAGAACTATACAAACTGATGATAAAAGTTACCACAAAGACTTTGGGGTTCTTAAAATTTTAACTCACGACAAAAACAAGAATATATAGATGAGAACAACCAAAGAATTTAGTCTTAAGTGGGCTCATTTGGTTCGTCCTTTACAAAAGTGATATGGACCCACAAAAAACACCATAAATGGGCTAATGTGTTTGTGAAATCCCTAGCCCCCTGCTCGGCATGTAGTAGGGGCTGAGAAAAGGGAAGTTCTCACCTAGGAGACTTCCTAACAGATGACAGATCATCTGAAAGCCCATAGGAGAAGGACCTAGATAGATGTCAGATAGCCTTCATTTTCTTAATAATAACTTCACTTGCCTTATCACATGAGGTAGTTTCTTTGGCAAGAACAATAGTTTAATTGCTCCCCCTTTCCATCGTTCCCCAAGATATCGATGAGTGCTCTCTTCCGAACATCTGTGTTTTTGGAACTTGCCACAACCTCCCTGGCCTTTTCCGCTGTGAATGTGAGATCGGCTACGAACTGGACAGAAGTGGTGGGAACTGCACAGGTAAGGCTTCCATTTGTACGGAGATCTGCTCTCAGGCATCCCAGGGGACCCAGCTGCTGGTGTCTTGTGGGGACCACACAAGGTTTTTCGTGGAGTTGCAAAAGAAAAGTAGCGACAAGCATTAGGAACCACAGAATAAATTTCTGCAGACTTGGCATTGATTAGATGTGAGGGTGCAGAGGAAAAAGTTGAGGAGAGCTGAAGGTGCAGTCAGTAACCTTAGATACAAGTTTGTGGCTGCAGAGGCATGTTCCTGCAGTTCCTTTTCTTCTTGGACACATTTTTGGAGCGTCTCCTTTTGCAGGCTGTGCCCTGGGATCATGGATTTCATCTTGAACTTGAACTTGAACTTCTCTGCTGAGACACTCACTTCAGAGTGTTACCAGAGAACATGGTCCATAGCAGTCAGCCACCCATTTCTAGTGTGTAGATCATTTTCTTGTGGAGCAAAGAACCCTCCAGGAATGTAAGGAAGAAGCTAGAAAAGCCGGAGTAGGTACTCTTTAGATGACTGTCCCTTGGTTCACTTCGGCACTGAGTTAAAACTTTGAGAGCCATTTTCAGGTCTCCATCCTCTTTCCATTCAACTATACTAAGGAAACAGATTCCATTCTGTATGGAGCCAGGATTTCAAGAAAACCCCAGTTTTTTCAGCTACCTAAACAAGCCGTGACTCAGTGGCTCTCCAATTATGACCACCATCACCACCTCCCTGAAATTGCTCTGGATCACAGTATTCTTCCCCAGGCACCCCTTCTTCTCTTGGTTTTCCTAAAAACTATTATGACACCAAGTCAGTCTCTAGCATACTGCAGCGAGTCACCTCTCCACCACCATGCCTTCTCCTCCTTGTCTCACATCACCACCAGCATCATTCTTTCCTCCCCACCCTGATTGCCCTTAGTCTGCCCTGCCCTCTCTGACATCCCATGAGATTTGAGCGAACGCATTTTTCACAACGGAACCTCCAGAAGGGTTACCAGGTCCGAGCAAGAGGAGCAGAGGGGAAGGTATCATCCTCAGTCCCCCCGGTCTCCTCTCTCTGAATCACCTTGTCTGGTTTTGAATATTTCACAAGTGTTCAAAATAGACAAAAGGATTACACAGGGATGGCATTTGCCAAAACCCATGTCCTAAATATCTGGAATTCTGTTTTTGGAATAGAAACTGAAAGGGAAATATTCAACCCAGCATCAGTTATGGGAGAGAGACTCTTAGAAGGCCTGAAGGAACATGCTAAGCTTCGTGCATGCGGTCTGTGCTTGTGCTCAGCTACAGCGAGACCAGTCCGCCCAGCGGGGGAAGCAGCAGAAGTTGCCTGCTCCCGCCGCTTCCCTGAGACATCTTGCTCTCATTTGATAAAATAACAAGCTGCACATATTAAATATATTTTCTTAAAACCTGTGTCTGAATTTTTGATTGACCTGAGGTCATAGTAGTGTTTTGTTTTCAGTTACCTTCACTGGAATATTTTTCCTCGTTCCAAAGTTATATTTTCTCCTGATGACAAATTTGAATGCTAAATGTGTTCCAGGGGAAAGAGACCAAAGACTATGACATATTTCCTTCCTGAGGGATTTTGTTTCAGAAGTGGAAGACTATATTTCTAGGGGCAATTATAACTGGAAACTCTTTAAAAATTCAAGTTGGGAGCCCGAGATTTTGGTGCTACTGTTTTACAGTGATGCCTGCCCCGCATTGGCTCAGGTAATAACTCTGCCCCTCGCTGTTCGGTTCTAGATGTTAATGAATGCCTGGATCCAACCACGTGCATCAGTGGGAACTGTGTCAACACTCCAGGCAGCTATACCTGTGACTGTCCACCCGATTTTGAGCTGAATCCAACTCGAGTTGGCTGTGTCGGTAAGATCTTAAACACTTTTCAGAGAAACACACTGTTGGTTATTTCTAAGGCAACATGGAACATTGCATTCTCAAATTCTGAAAAAAGTAATAAAATAATACAACGAAATGTAAACATTTCCTGAATCTGGTTTGTATTTTCAGGTCCTTTTCTCTAGGTCAATTCCCAGTGTCTGTGTTGCGGCACTTTTTAGTTTAAATTATGTTTTTTAAACAGTTTCAGAAGTAGGTTTGAATTTTCAACCCTGACGTAGAAAGAATTTGCCTGACATTTCTTTTGTTTGCATGTGGTAAATAGATACCCGCTCTGGAAACTGCTATTTGGATATCCGTCCTCGGGGAGACAATGGAGATACAGCCTGCAGCAATGAAATTGGAGTTGGTGTTTCTAAGGCTTCCTGCTGCTGTTCTCTGGGTAAAGCCTGGGGCACTCCTTGTGAGCTGTGCCCGCCTGTGAACACATGTAAGTGGACATCCTCCTATTCATTATTATAATTATTCCAGTTCAGTCTAGTTCTCCTGTCTAGCTCCAGAGGATAGAAGCCATAGAGAGAGGGAGCTGCTACCGGTGTGTATTCTCCAGTTGGTGGAGGGAGTGGGGGTTGAAGGGTGGAGATCATTTCAGCCCTGCTGAGGAATCCCACTCCCAATGTGGGAGTCAGAATGCCTCCCTAGTTGGCTTGCACTCAAAGGTCAGGTGGGGCAGGTAACATCTCATTTCTGTCTGAGTGTAAAGAAGATAGCATTATTTTAAAGAAGGTTTTCCAGACTAGGTTACTTATATCATATTTGGACACATTGATCTCTCCTCTTGTCATCTGTTGGCTGGTTTTAGAAGCTATAGGACAGACTGGAGTTTCCCTGGGTGAAAAAGAAGCCATTAGTTAAGCAAATATGAAATGGAAGATTGTTCCAGTCTTATGGTATGGCTTAAAAGAAAGGTTTAAAATGTGTTTTAAGGGCATAAATAATTAGTCTTTGAAAAACAGCTTTCCATTTTTCTTAGTGGATGCTGTATTATGATTCAGAGTCAGATGTAGCTTCCAGGGCAAAAGTCAGTGGCTGCTGCTTATCAGGTGTATTGAGATAGATATTGATTCTTTCCTTGTTGAAGGGTCACTTACTCAGTTTCTCTAAGGTAATTTGTTGAGTACCTAGAAGATATACTGTGTGTGTGCAAAGGTGATAATTCATGGATAATTGGATGGATAATTCTAGTCTAATTGCTAGTTCCTGCCTTCCGGGAGCAGACAGTTTAGCAAAATACTACCTAAACATGAAAGCTGTTATTCAATGTAGATCTCAATAAGAGAAGAAGGAAGAGCAGACTCAGTGCCATGAGTGGGAGAAAGAGTGTTCCTGGTTCCAATTAGCACTCTGTCACTTGCCATGCATGTAACTTTGAGTAAGCAAGCCTATTTCTTCATTCATAAGATGCCTCATAGGATTAAATGAAGTCATTCCTGTAAAGCACTCAGCACAGAAATGAATGCTTGGCAGGCACCCCTTTCTCTCCTTGCTTCAGAAACAAAAGTCAGTTCTGATTGGCAGTGCGTGGTGATAACTTGGTACATTTTTTAATTGGGTCTTGAAGGAAGGGAGTGACATGAAAGAGGAAACTTAAAAAGAATAGACGATCACAGAAAGAGGAGGAGAGAAAAATAAAAGAGGAAGATAGTTATTAATAATTTCATTGATGCTGAAAGAATCAAACCAAGATGTTTAGGTGTGTGTGTGGGGTGAGGGGGTGGGGGTCAGTACTACTGAGTAAGAATGATAAGCCAAGCATTAGAAGTCCACCCTACCTCAGACTGGATCAGAGCTAGGACTGGGATCTATGCATATATACATTTATGCATATATACATATAATTTCAGAAAACCACAAGGGGGATTATCAGATTTGGAAAGACCATGATGATTATGAAAGAACTGATTCGTATAGATGCTTATCAGAATGCTAAAGCAGATGAGGGTCATTCTTATCCATGTATTCCTATATGGATCACACTGGTATGTGGTGCTGCAAGAAATGTTTTTGAGTGAAATACTTGGATGACAAAATTACTGGAGGAAATCAAACGACCCTGTAAAAAGCTGGTTTTGGAAACCAGGGGAAACAATGTTGCCATCAGCAGAAATGGAGGGGCAAGAAAGCCCTCTAGTCATTAAGGAGAGGAGAGGGTGGGAACCAAGAAAGAACAGCTTTTCCTAAGGCTCTGTTTGGAAAAATGTTTTGGAGATAAGCTGGTGAGTAGTATTTAAGGGAAGCTGTGATTCCCAGGAAGTAAGACTGAACAAAACATAAAAATGGAGGAGTTTGTTATAAAATAAAAATGGAAAGAAAAATCTTTAAAAGCAAAACAATGGAGATAAAGAATAAAATAGTTCATAAGAACATAAGACCAGAGAGTAGGTGAAAAGTTCACAGACTGAGGACAGTGGCCTTATGTTTGACACACGCAGAAAAAGCCATTAGAAAGGACAAGTATATACAAAGATGTTAACTTGATTCAGTTGGGTGGGGTAACTGCCAAAAATTCCTGTAAATGAATATTTTCAGGTGGCTATGTCTGTATTTCTCTTGAGGATACTATTTCTAGAAATTTTAGATTTCAGAGAACTCAATCTGATTTTGTTGGTTTGTTTCTGTAGCTGAGTACAAAATTCTTTGTCCTGGAGGAGAAGGTTTTCGGCCCAACCCTATCACCGTTATATTGGAAGGTAATTCTGTTTCCTTTATCTTAAAGCGTGCCCCTTTGGAACTTCCTTGAGTTGATTTACAATGCTAAAGACATGCTGCCGTTTTCATCTTGATAGATATTGATGAGTGCCAGGAGCTCCCAGGGTTGTGCCAAGGCGGGAAATGTATCAACACCTTCGGCAGCTTCCAGTGCCGCTGTCCGACGGGCTACTACCTGAATGAAGATACCCGAGTGTGTGATGGTAAATGGCCCTTTTAGAATGATAAGTTCTTTCAGATATTGAGAACTGACCTCAAAAACCAGCGTACAGTTAGGCACCAGGAAAACCGAGACTCTAGCAAAATGCCTAAATGCCAGCGTGGCCAGGTAACTATGCCACAGATGTGGCAGCCTGCACTCATATTAGTTGTTGTAATGTCATGTTCAGCATACCCTAAATCTCCCTCTTTTCATGAGAAAATTGGCATTTTTGTTATCTTGAGCCATAGTCCCATTTATGCCTACAGTGAATTTTCCATTCTCTTCAGAAAAGCCATTTTTATTGGAGTAGCCCTGGTCTCATTTCAGTGGCTTCTATATTCTGGGCGATTCTGGGCTCCTTGTGTTGTCCTTTACCACTCAGCATTTGTCCTCAGCATTTAAATGAGCTTCTCTTCCGAGGCAGCTCCTTTGGTTGTATGGTGTAAGTGATGACTCCTGTTCATCTTGTGTTACTGAAAAGATGGAGATTATTGACTACCGTTAGCTTTCAGAGCATGTGGACCACTGACTAGTGTGGGGAAATGGTTTTCATCTGTATATAGGAGTTACACACTGATTAGGAAAGAGACCTTCTTGTGTCCCGGAGGAGAAATATTCCTCTGGTTCTCCAAAAGGCTTAATAGGTGACCTCAGCAGTGACCACCTTGTTGAGTAGTAGTTGAACATCACAATGTATACAACACAGCTTAAGACCCACAGAATTAACATAAATTAGAATCAACACCTGTGTTTGAAAATGGAGAAGGACGCATGATATACCTACTTCTGCAGGCTTATCTTCTGTGCTGTCTTACCATTGCAGATTCATGAAGCCAGTGTTTGATGGCTTCAGGTTATATCAAATCCTTCCTGAGATTTTGTGAACATATGAAGGACATAGTTGTCTTTCTGAAAGATATTTGAGAATTATCATTTCTCCACATTTCCATCGCTGCATGTGTTTGAGGATGTTTTAGACTCATTTATTAAAAACTCACATCAGAAGGTACATTTTCCTTTTCTAAAACTCTTTTCCTGAAAATGCACACATCAGCACAGGCTAAGGACATTGATGAACGAAACATCCACATTTCTTATCCGGATTGCAAAATGCCCTGTGGATGTTCTCTTCCACTATCAACATGTATATTGACCCCCAAGTCCCAGACCATTCCAAAGAGTGAAATTTCTGTATTCACATACCACTTTCTTTTTGGATTATAGATGTGAATGAATGTGAAACTCCCGGAATCTGTGGTCCAGGGACATGTTACAACACTGTTGGCAACTACACCTGTATCTGCCCTCCAGACTACATGCAAGTGAATGGGGGGAATAATTGCATGGGTAAGTCCCAGCTTTTCTTTATAAAGCATGTTCGGTCCTCATCTGCAAAGAAAGAAAGAGCCTCCAAGCCCAGCACATCATCCTCAGTGTTATGTTACTCATCAGAGCAAGTGCTGCCACCCTTTGCCTCCTCCCCTGTAAACCATAAGTTTGGCCTTTTCTCAGCACCTCGTGTGGGTGGTTGGGAGTTTTCTTTAAAATGTAATGTTGGAAAATCCCAAACAAAGGTTTAATAGTACTTCTTTTGTTTGACTCTGGGTGTATCTTTATACAATGATATTTACAGCACTGACCTACAGTATTAAAACATCATGAGTCGGAAATGAGAAAATCACTGCCAAGAGCAGTGGAGAATTGTTACTAGGAGACTGGGTGGAGAGTCATGTAAAGTTTATTAAGGCCACAGCTACATAATGACTCAGTTCCGTGGCACAAAACACCAGGGAATATATTAGGTTGGCCCAAAAGTTCGTTTGGGTTTTTAGTAAGATGTTTTAGAAAAACCCGAACAGACTTTTGGGCCAACCCAATATTTCTCAAAGTCCTTTTCCTTGTGGCAGCAGAGGTAGATGGAAGATTGAGGGCCAGCTTTTACTGCTTTTATTGAAGTCAAGCTACAATACAGTTCAAAAGAGACTCCTTCCTTGAGCATCCCTGTTAGAATCTCCCTGTCAGGATTTCCTCTAAGCATCACCAGTCCCTGCCTTCCTCCTCTCCTCTAGATATGAGGAGGAGTCTGTGCTACAGGAACTATTATGCTGACAACCAGACCTGCGATGGAGAACTGTTGTTCAACATGACCAAGAAGATGTGCTGTTGTTCCTACAACATTGGCCGGGCCTGGAACAAGCCCTGTGAACAGTGCCCCATTCCAAGCACAGGTGGGTTTTAGTTACACCATTACCAGAAAGATAGCTTGGTACCTTCCCCATGAATTGTTGGAGAAATGAATCTCAGCCAGGGGAGAAAAAGAGTGCATTGTCCATCTTCATAAAAAAAGATTAGCTCACAAAGGCAAATGTTGAAATTCACAGTTGATCTGGTCCTTTCAGCTGAAAACTGAGTCATAAAATATATTTTCCAATTTATTGCACAAGTTCATTTACCAGCCTGTAGACTCAGCATATCACAAAAATATAGAAGTTGTTATTGTTAGGGAGTTTGCTATGTAACTTAAAGTCTGGAAGCATTGGGCAAAGCAGTTTGACAAAGAAGTAAACCATATTCCTATGTTGTTTACTTACTTATTACCATCAATTTTACTTATTCATAACTAATCTTGTTCCAAAAAGAATTCAAGATGGCCCACAAAGATCCATATGTAAAATAAGAAGGCATAATGCAAATAGCAAGCATGGGAAAGAAATTCAAAGCAAGGGTAATTAATACACAAGATCCAAGCTGGGAAATCCTGCACACTTGCCAGTGACGAGCAACAGCTTGGGCTCTACATCTTCTAGCAGCTCATATAAAGAGAGATATGATTGAGTCTCACAGTCATACTGACCACAAAGCAAACTCAGAACTAAAGAAAAGCACAACTCAGGGACTTCCCTGGTGGTCCAGTGGCTAAGACTCTACACTCCAAACACAGGGGGCCCAGGTTCCATCCCTGGCCAGGGGCCTATTAATAGATCCCACAGGCCACAACTAAGAGTGCATGCTGTAACTAAAGATCCTGGATGCCCAACAAAGATGGAAGATCCTGTGTACCACAACTAAGACCTAGTGCAGCCAAATTAAAAAAAGAAAAGCACAACTCCTTGATATAGAGAAATTTCTTCTTATATCCTCATACAGAAAAATCTATATAATGTTATCTATTTGAAAAAGAACAGAGTCTAACTCATATTCTAAGAGTAAATTAAGCAAAAACTTTGGTGCAGTGTTCTTATATGGGCGATGATATATATCATGATGGTGTCATTTACTAATGATGATATAGATCATCTTTATGATTTTTAAAAATTACTTAATTAATTAATTTGCCTGTGCCAAGTCTTAGTTTTGGCATATGGAATCTAGTTCCCTGACCAGGGATCGAACCCAGGCCCCCTACATTGGGAGTGCAGAGTCTTAGCCACTGGACCACCAACTTTATGATTTAGAGTGAACAAACTACCGTGCAAAGTACTGATCTGCGAATCATGTAGTATCTACTACATTCCCCACAGTGATATGTAAAATACCCAATCTATTGTCTGGTGCTAACTGACAATGCAAAAAAACAGAAGATTCTTTTTTAGTAAAAAGTACCATTTCATCCACTGTTTCCTCCAGAAATAATGTAATAGCCATCACTTAGAATTACAAGTTGTCTCCACTCTGCAAGATGTTAGACCTGGGTTTGGCAAACAAGAGCCTGTGGACCAAATCCAGCCTGCTTCCTATTTCTGTATGGCCCACAAGCTAAAAGTAATTTTGACACCTGAAAATTTTATGAACTTCAAATTTTAGTAAATAAAATTTTGCAAGAATACGGCCCCACTAATTTATTTACGTATTATCTATGGTTGCTTTCACGAAATATTTGAGTAATTTTAACAAAGACTGCATAGCTTGCAAAACCTAAAATATTTACTTTTTAGCCCTTTAAGAAAATATTTGCTGACCCCTGATCTTGACCATTGGCCTTCAGATCTTTTATTATACATTGTTATTGTTGTTCAGTCACTCAGTCTTGTCCGACTCTTTGAGACCCCATGGACTACAGCATGCCAGGTTTCCCTGTCCTTCGCCATCTCCCAGAGCTTGCTCAAACTCATGTCCATTGAATTGGTGATGCCATCCAACCCTCTTGTCCTCTGTTTCCATCTCCTCGTGCCTTCAATCTTTCCCAAGATTATTTATACATAGCTATCATTAAAAAACCTGGCAGTTACCCACACTTGATGTGTGTGTATTTACAAGTAAAAGTATATGTACATGTGTCTCTGTATATTTGTTTTTTATTATATTAAGAAATGTATTTTTTATTTTCATAAACTTTATAATGTACACAAAATTAGTTTTTAAATTGGATTTTACAAAGATAGATATCCTAGTATTTTTATTTTTTGTCTTGATGGACCATTGTACGTTCCCTTGCAGACCACTATGGAGATCTCTGATAACAACTATCATTTACTTTCAGAAATATCTGTCTGAGTTCTAGGTATCTGCATACTCTTAATATAAAATGCAAGATTTCATCTTCATGTTGAATATTGGCCAAATCCAATCATGGCTTTTCATTAGCTATGCAGTCTGCACACATTTTAGGAGTCCCTGAAGTTTGGATGGTCAGTGGAGCTGGCATGACACTTGTTGGAAGTGAACATGCATAGATTAAGGAAAGAAAGCACTAGGAAAAGAACATGCTACGTTTTGTTTAAAATACTTCCAGAAACCTTTTACTAATTTTCAGTAGATTTACCCATAAGGGAGTGGCCATCTTGAGCTTAAATTGATAGCATGCCAACATCCGATGGATCATCGAAAAAGCAAGAGAGTACCAGAAAAACATCGATTTCTGCTTTATTGACTATGCCAAAGCCTTTGACTGTGTGGATCACAATAAACTGTGGAAAATCCTGAAAGAGATGGGAATACCAGACCACCTGACCTGCCTCTTGAGAAACCTTTATGCAGGTCAGGAAGCAACAGTTAGAACTGGACATGGAACAACAGACTGGTTCCAAATAGGAAAAGGAGTATGTCAAGGCTGTATATTGTCACCCTGCTTATTTAACTTATATGCAGATTACATCATGAGAAATGCTGGGCTGGATGAAGCACAAGCTGGAATCAAGATTGCTGGGAGAAATATTAATAACCTCAGATATGCAGATGACACCACCCTTATGGCAGAAAGTGAAGAAGAACTAAAGAGCCTCTTGATGAAAGTGAAAGTGGAGAGTGAAAATGTTGGCTTAAAGCTCAACATTCAGAAAACTAAGATCATGGCATCTGGTCCCGTCACTTCACGGCAGATAGATGGGGAAACAGTGGAAACAGTGGCTGACTTTATTTTTCTGGGCTCCAAAATCACTGCAGATGGTGACTGCAGCCATGAAATTAAAACAGCTTGCTCCTTGGAAGGAAAGTTATGAGCAACCTAGATAACATATTAAAAGGCAGAGACATTACTTTGCCAACAAAGGTCCATCTAGTCAAGGCTATGGTTTTTCCAGGGGTCATGTATGGATGTGAGAGTTGGACTATAAAGAAAACTGAGCACTGAAGAATTGATGCTTTTGAACAGTGGTGTTGGAGAAGACTCTTGAGAGTCCCTTGGACTGCAAGGAGATCCAACCAGTCCATCCTAAAGGAGATCAGTCCTGGGTGTTCATTGGAAGGACTGATGTTGAAGCTGAAACTCCAATACTTTGGCCACCTGATGCAGAGAGCTGACTCATTTGAAAAGACCCTGATGCTGGGAAAGATTGAGGGAAGGAGGAGAAGGGGGCGACAGAGGATGAGATGGTTGGATGGCATCATCGACTCGATGTACATGGGTTTGGGTGGAGTCAGGGAGTTGGTGATGGACAGGGAGGCCTAGCCTGCTGCGGTTCATGGGGTCGCAAAGAGTCGGACACGACCGAGCGACTGAACTGAACTGAACATATCAGTTATACTCATGATCAGGAATTACAGAATCTCAGAGTTAAAGGGAACCACAGATGACATGTAGTCCATCCTTAATTAACAAGTTTGATGCAAATTCATGTCATGGGGAGAAAGATAAAGGGTCAGGGGAGGGAGAGGGAGCAAACAAAAGAACTGCAGCAAAAATAATAATCCAGCTCCAAAAATTAATGAGGTTAAGTTGGTTGTTTGACATGAATGAGTCATTAACAGACCTGAAATCAAGAACTTAGCTACATTTGCTATTGTTATCCCCAGTCTGCCAAGGAAATGGCTTTTGTACACATTCGTTAAATCCTAGATTCCTTAATACAGAGTGGAAAGAGGCACTCAGACCAGTCCCAGGTTTCAGAGCTGAACAACATCCGCATAGTAACCCAAATTCCCCTAGGCAAGCTCACACAAATGAGTTCATTTGATATAGAGACCTCTGCTTCAGCCTCATTATTATGTCAACATGAGGTCACTTTTCCTTCATCATTTTTCTTAAGGACAAGGTTACACCATCTGTAGAAATTCTCAATTATTATTTTTTTTTTTACAAAGGTCAATTTATTTTAAATTCTTCCAAATACAGGTAAATATCTTTTAAGAATGTTTTCAGAGTAATTTTGTTTAGCTCATTGTTGCTCTTCACCTACCCTATTCCCACCCCGCTCACCCCACCTTTGTTCAATCACTGCAGATGAATTTGCTACACTCTGTGGAAGTCAACGGCCAGGCTTTGTCATCGACATTTATACTGGTTTACCTGTTGGTGAGTTACAGTGCCATTGTTGCAACTTTTTGTCTCTGCCTTTGTGTTAAGAAAAGGAAGTACACACTGTTATTTTTTCAAATTTGCTTTTTTTGTTTCTTAGAAGGAAAAAGCATTAGACAGTGCCGTTTACCTTTATTGAAACTGTGATTCTTAGTTTGAAACAAACTGTGCAGACACCCTGTGTAGCTCCACCTAATTGGCAGCAGCATTTGTTGGTCATGATTAAGGGGACTGGAAAGCTTTTCACAAAATCACAATCAAGCTTCGTTAAACCAACCCTAGGCATCAACAAAAAGAGAGATTCTGGGAGTAAAGCCAGTTGACGTTTGATTTGACTATAATTCCCAATCCTTCCGTCTGACTGAGACAAGAGTTTAATATGACTGTTCATACCAATCCTTATGTGTGGGTTGTTCACATAAAGCCCTTTTGGTGAATAAGTTTTATCTCACAGGGAACCTCCTTAGGTCATCTGCTTTGGGATTTTTAGATGTGAAATATAAAAGTCTCTCCAAACTGAGGCCCTGTCTGGTAACTGGAGCAGAGACCACTGCAGTGCTCGAGATGCTTATGTGAGATTCAGAAATACTGCACAGCGTTCAGCCAGTAGAAGCAAGGCCTTTGTGGTTTAAAACCAAATAACATAAAAATAGATGGAAAGCCATTGCATTCTCCGAGTTTTTCCCCAGTGTGATTTATATGGATCCTCAGATGCCCCTCTGAATTCTGAGCAATTGTGTCTAGTAGCAAACATCACCACTTGGTCTGTTCCACCTTACTGCTAATAAGTAAACTGAAATCCACATCAGCCTTTCCAGTGACCTTGTTTAAGAAAACAAGGGTCTGGTCCAGCAATCAGCCTGGCTGTCTGTGCCAAATCCATATGGCTCCGCAGCCTAGTCAACATCCAAAGAAACTTCATGGTTTGGAAGGAAAACCTGCTAAATGACATTGGCATGAAACACCTGGCCCCAGCTGCTTTGTTTTTCCTCTTCCCAAAACAGATCTTTTCATCTCCCTAGACCCTCTGATCCGAAGATAAGTGGTCTTTAATAGTAGTGGTTCTCCATGAACGGACCAGGCGTGTACCCCAGCAAGGCCTACCCTCCAATGTTGGCAGCAGGCAAAGACTCAGAGCAGCATTAACAGCATCCACTAATAAAGCTGGAAAGGCCTGAGGCATCCTCTAGGCCAAACGCCTTGCCTTACAGTTGAGGGGACAGAGGCCCAGACAGGGAAAGGGACTCAGCCGAGGTCACTTGGCTAATTAATAACAGAACTGGGATCAGAACCCAGTCCTGACTCACAGCTTGCTTTGCCTCTAGCTCTTGAAAACTGGAAATGTGATAGTTAGCAGTATACTTATTGTTAGCAAATTCCAGCATGACAAAATATTTAGATGACTGAGAAACTTTGTTTTATTTAAGCTTTCTACTCTCCTTCTGAAAGGTCTGAAGATTGTTGGCATATAGAACTCATTCGTGTGGGGTTAAAACTATAGCAAGTTTATTAATCTTGTCTTTAAATATAAACTTTTCCAAGTTGAAGTTCAAATGGAATCCAGACAGGAAAAGAAAATATAATTTTTAATATGTGCTTTTGCTATGTTGTGCCTAACAATGGCTAGAAATTTGACCCAGCCTGTTATTGTTAAACTTGATAATACATCACTTATATTTAAAGCAAATGAATGTGAACATAACACTTCATGTTTTAACCCGTACATAGTTCAAGAATGTCTGAAATTTTTTTTTTTTTGCTTCTTGCTGATGATACATAGTTGTGATATTTCTTTGCCTCACTTTTTAACTACATACATGACAAATGTGTGCAAAATCTAAAGCATAATTACTTATATTCAAAATGGAAATATACCCTTTGATATTCTAAGCTCTTTTTTTTTTCATTAAAGAGATCAATTTGTCTTCAAACAAAATCAAGCCCTTTAGAAAAAGGTCTAACATAAATCTGTGGCCTATGAACTTTCTCCTTCAAAGCAGATTGGATTTAGGGTGTGATTCTTCTGAAAGTGCAGCAGCTCTTGTGGGTTCCACGAAAGTCAGTGGCCGTGTTACAACTTGGGCAAACCAAGTACCTGGCAGAGGCTTCTGACTCTGACATGTAAAGAAAAGTATCTCAGCAATAGACAGAAAATTAATGGATTGGAAAGACCAAAACTTTGTATCCCCTCCTGGCTTCTGAACTGTTTCGTGAAACTCGGCACAGGACTGGTAGAGGGGCCCTCTGGGATAACAAGTCCTTCAATAATGGTTTTGTGAAGATTGTTTGACTGTGGAAAAACATAAGGGAGGAAGGGTAGCCTGTTAGCGGATTCCTGGTATCAAATCTACTTCCTGGTGGCTGTATGGTCTTTGGTGAGTCCCAGCCTCCGACCTGTCCTCAGTCCCATCACTTGCATCATGAAGATGGTCAGAGTGCCTAGAGACCATCTCACAGGGTGGCTGTGATGATTTGGTAACTGCATCCAGGTTAAATGCTTGAGAAATACACCATGTGTATAGCAAGTGAGGCACTATACCATTGCTGCCACTGTTACTGTTATTATCCTAGCAGACACTGAATGGTTGCGAGTTCCGAGCAGGTCAGGCAGAGAGTGGCCCCTCCGGGCTGGTAAGGAGACCCGACTTGCCCACACAGCTCCCTCGCCAGCTTGCTTTAGCAGCCTGGGTCCTGGCTGTGCTCTCACTCCTACTTCGGTCCTGCTTTAATCCTCATCAACCCCACTTCCAGGTACTGGTTCTTAATCAAATGTGAGACAGCATACCAGGGGCCAGTAACACCGTGGTGCAGCAGCCAGCCCTGGCCCTGGGCCTAGGGAAGCCACAGTCTATTGTGACTGTCCTTGCTCAGTTCTGGCTCTGTCTACATGGTCAGCCTGGGCCCAGCTTACATCCTCAGACCTGACTTACTTCCTTAACTTCCATACCAAAGCCACGCGAAGGAGAAGCAGGGTGCTGAGCTGAAATTTGGAAGATCCGAATTGGCTCTGACCATGGAATTGTCTTCTGTTCTTCAGCAGCTCTCTGCTCCCATTCCCACCAGCCACCACCACACACTTGGGGTAGAGAGACTGCTTACTCTCGGCAGTCACTTTCATTCTGCTTCACTGGTGCATAGGGCCCAGTGGGTGCAAAATCTCCTACCTGGACAGAGCTAATGTTTTGTAACAAAACCAGAAAGATAGATGATCAATGAGATAGACACAGGAGTGTCTGACAAGCGGTTTATTGATCTCAGTTTCCTCTTCATTGACTTCTCCCACTTCCATCACCTCCCCAGCACATGCATGTACCTGCCAGTACATACACACACACACATGCACTGTCTCTTCTTTGGCTGTAGACCTTACACAGAACTAGTTAGAAGCAGCCAACTTTCAATTCCAGTTTACCCTGCCCAGGGACCACATGCCAGGCCATCACTCACATGTGCCTGCTCTGTTTCCAGATATCGACGAGTGTCGGGAGATCCCAGGGGTCTGTGAAAACGGTGTGTGTATCAACATGGTTGGCAGCTTCCGGTGTGAATGTCCAGTGGGCTTCTTCTATAACGACAAGTTGTTGGTTTGTGAAGGTAAGAGATGTTGCTCTGTATTACATCCAGAAATGAGCCAATTTTACAAGATTGAAATTTCAGAAATTCATCAAACTCTAGCTATCGTGAAGGGCACCCTGTGGATCAACAGACATTTCACTGCCAAAAAAGAAAAAATTCCCTAACTCTACTCCCAGTGGGCAAAGCAGGATGTCCATTCCCCAGCCCTCTCCACTGCCCCCTCCCCCAACACAGAGTGTATTAGATTTCCCAGCTGATATGAAAAAGCCTTGAGGTCCTGGGTGTGTCCAGTGGATGGCTATTGTTTTACACAGCTTGAAAGTTAGCACGAGTGGTGGGCAGTCCTCTTGAGCTGAATCTCAAAATCGGTGTTCTCTTCCAAGCGGAGCCTTTGCTCCTCCCCAGTGAAAACACGGTTAATGCAAATATTTCAAATGCATGAGCGAATTCCAAATGGCAAGAACAGCAAATTCGATTTTATACGAAGAATGTTGGCATGCGTGCAAATGGTACTTTTTTCATTTTCAAATTACCTCCCCTCACCATGGGTATGTACTGTGATTCTGCGCATTCCTCACCGCACTTCATATTTTTCCGACATCTGGGGAAGATAGTGTTCTTTTACATTTTAGTAAAAGGGACGTTGCTGGTTATTAAATATACCATGGGCCCTAGGACAGCTAGAGTAATTTTCTTATTTCATACTTAAACTCAGAGCCTCTAACAGAGTTCTTGTTCATGTTAGAAAGGCTTATTGCTCCTTAGAGCATGTATTACACCACATAGGTCAACATTTTAATGTTAAAAAATCATTTTCTCCTAAACTGGGGACAACTTAGAGACCACAAGTAAAGTTATAACCCTGAGTACAGGCTTGTTAAATTCTCCTCACCAGGCTTTCTGTTCCTGTGGCCAAGTTGGCAAGCATCCCTTACTCTGCCTGCTGTTTGGGGGACTGGAAACAGGGTGACAGCTATTCCTAGCTTTCTTAAAGAGATAGTCATTTGGGGGCTTTGGTTCAGGCTCTGGGCTTCTGGAGACCATCAAGCATCAGGTGTGGGGAGGAGGCAGGATGTGGAAAAAGAGAAGGGAGCCCATAGCAGATGACCTATGGTGCTAGGGGTAGCTGCCTGCTCATCGGCCACTGTCTCCCACCTGTCGTGCATGCCTAAGGATGCCTGTCTGCTTCTGTGGCATCTCCCCTTCTCTTCCATTCAGAGCTGGTTACTCGACCCAAGTGCCTCTTTGATACGTATCTCTGCTGAAGCAGCAGCCATTGACCACATACCAGAGGCAAGGCCACCCATGACCACCATGTCAACCTAGACCTTGTTACACCCTTGAGATTGAAAACCTACAGCTGTACCCGTGGAAGGCGGCCCACTTTCAGGGTAGCAGCGTTCAGCTGATGCAAAGATTACAAAGTGCTCCAGCTTTTGGTTTCCGTTTCATAGGATATCCATCTTAAGGGTGAATGTTTAATCCAGGGTCAGCTGCTTCCCAGCACACTCCTAGCTCTCAGACTCAGAAAAGGAAGGTTGATTTAGCACATGCCTCAGCCAGACTGCAGTTGGAATGGATTCCAGAAGTGATTCAGGGAGGATCTGTGTGTCTGCTCTCCCCCAGCATGCATAGGATCAGATGTTAGGCATCTGAGGCATCAGGGAAACGCTTGTCTATGACACCTTTTGGCTTCTCCAGCTACAGAGAAACTGCCCTCTATTTCTGCACACTCTATGAAGAGCAGGGCAGACCTGGTGGGTAAGGTGGTGCTGGATCCTGGGTCCATCGTCACCCATGGTGGGCATACTCTGCTCCTGTATGAGAGGCACACCCCATATTAGACAGATAGGCCCACTGACTGCCCACAGTCTTGAGGTTTTCCCACCACAGAGCACACCCCTCGGAGGTCTAGGTTGGTGCATTTGCCGCCCCCTAGTGGGAACTTTGGCTGAGCCAACTTCTGCATGAAACCCCAGCACTGATCCTGAGAGCTGCCTTTTCACCTGTGTTACCGGCTGCTCCCTATACTGGATTTAGACTGAATTAGAATGCCTCATAGGAGCAGGGGAAGACAATACGTGTTTTGCCCCATTGGTATTGCCTGGACTGTGCAGTATATTCTGCGGTCCCCTAAAACTGAACTGAATTAGGTGGCTGGTAACATTTTTAAAAGATAGGCAAGCAACTCCCCGAGCATAGGCAAAGCTCTGTAGCACACAATAGCCACTTCATCCTTTTCTTTGATAGTGAGCATTTGGTTATTTTCAGCGATTTTATGTGTAATCTTTATGTTAAGTTTCCTTGATTTGACTGCCATGGGCAGAAATTAAAGCAGGAGCTTCAGCAGCCCTGCAGCTCAAAGCACTGTCTGTGGACCAGTGTACCAGCATCACTTGGGAGCTTACTGGAAGCACAGACTCTCAAGCCACTCCCCTGACACGCTGAGTTGGAATCTGTCTTTCAGTAAAATCTTAAGTGATTCAAACGCACATCAAAGTTTGAGATGCTCTGCTCTGCAGGCCCTACAACAAAAGCAACCTGACTGATTCCCCAAACCTCCTGCACTTTGAGCAAATACAAGACTTCCTAGGATATTAGTCTATACCCTTATCAACTCTGGCCCTTGAGGCTGAGATTCACAACTTTTTCTAGTGATTAACATAATTAGAACCTGTAGACGGTGATAAATCCAGTATTTGCATTTATGAAAAATATTTGTAAAGCAGGGAAATTAGAAAAGCTTTCCATCTTCCAATTTTGTTCAATAGAACCAATCAAAATAAGAAAATCCGTGTTGTGTGAGAGCCTTCATTTGCCTTTGTTACCAAGTCCAAGCTCAACCTGCTTGCCACACAATAGGCCAATAATCAGGAGATGAGGTGTTGAGGCAAGAAATAACAGCTTTGTTTGGAAAGCCTGGTATCAGAGAAGATGGCAGACTAGAGTTTGGAGTACCATTTCATCAGGGTCTGGATACCAGTTTCTTTTATAGAACAGAGGAAGGGAGGAGGTGGGGAAGTAAAGTAAAAAGGCCATACATCTTGCAAAATATCTCCTGGTTTGGCCAGCATTGGGGAGAGGATGTGTCAATTTCTTTTTGCCTGCAGTCCTTCACAGGTGGGCAAGGTCAGGCTATTTCCCTGTGAATTGAACAAAGGCACTTTAGTTTAACATTCAGGCAGAGGGGCAGGATTCCCTGAGGCAGACCACTATGTCTGCTTGTAGCTATAGACTGATTATAGTAACAAGAGCAAAGAAAACAAAGGTTCGCGAAATAGGTCCAGTGTAAAGTCAGATTTTGTTCTTGCCTCTTGCCTGTTGACATGGGATTCTGCTCTCCTTGTAATTCAGTTCTCTCCTGCTTGTAGACATTGATGAGTGTCAGAACGGCCCAGTGTGCCAGCGAAACGCGGAGTGCATCAACACCGCGGGCAGCTACCGCTGTGATTGCAAGCCCGGCTACCGATTCACCTCCACGGGGCAGTGCAATGGTAAGTCCCCGCCAGCAGGTGCCTACCTGACGGCCCAGCCCCAACCAGCTGCAGATCCCTGGATTTCTTTGGGATGGTTAAGATTCAGACTTCTGTGTTCTAGTAACTAAACCGGGAAACAGGAAAATTGTTGAGATGCTTTAACACTTGCCTTTTTCCTCTTTAGAGAGGTGATTTTTCCAAATTTACCCCCCTGCTGCCCTGCTGCAAACACCCACTCCCACAAATGCACACAGACACACACACACATACACACACTCCCTAACTGGTGCTATGTGCTATGGTTAGTCACTCAGTCATGTTCGACTCTTTGCCACCCCACGGACTGTAGCCCACTAGACTCCTCTGTCCATGGGGATTCTCCAGGCAAGAATACTGGAGCGGGTAGCCTATCCCTTCTCCAGGGGAACTTCCTGACCCAGGAATCGAACCAGGGTCTCCTGCATTGCAGGCAGATTCTTTATCAACCAGAGAAGCCCTCCCTACCTGGTATTCAGGACCAAATACTTTTTTTTTCCTTTTACCTGCTCCCCCTTGAGTGGGTAAGGTTTTCACCATCCTAGCCACATATACCAACTCTAGACAGCAAAGCTCTCCTGAGCTGGGCTGGGTTAACCTGCACAAACCAAGCAAAAAGAACCAACAGTATTATCTTTTTTCCTTAGCATGTTATAGAACTGAGGGCAGCAAACTGTAACAGCCTTTTATTTGCGATATCACCTACAGTAAACTGAGAAACTGTTAGAGGTTAAATTGTTTTGGTATTCACCGTTGTCAGGGACATGGTAGAAATGAGGATGAGTATGTCACCAGCTTACATTGACAGTGAAGTTATCCCTGGTGGCTCAGCAGTAAAGAACCCATCTGCCAGTGCAGGAGATGCGGGTTTAATCCCTGAGTCAGGAAGATGCTTGGAGGAGGAAATGGCAACCCACTCCAGTATTCTTGCCTGGGAAATGCCATGGACAGAGGACCCTGGTGGGCTACAATTCATGGGGTCATAAGGAGTGGGACACAACTTATCAACTAAACAACAACAGCAAAAGTTATTAAACATCTGGTGGTATTTTGTAGCCAGTGGTATCAAAATGAAAACACTGGTGTTTCAACCCAGCAGCAAAGTAACACCTCAGAATGATTTTCGTGTGAGTTTTTCAGTAATTATAAACCATTATATATTTAGCAAGGAGGTCAGGAAGAATCTGTTGTTTTGCCTCTAGTCCATTTCACCAGGAGTTTCCTGGATAGTTTATGCATTTGTGAATGAAACACCACCAAGGAACATGGTCAGATTTTCCTTGGATTTCCTTGCGCACCAGTGATTAAGTGGTAGGAAGTACACTGCTCTCCGTAGGGCATTTTGCATTGTTTTATGAGACCTTGGTGGGAAGAGGGTGTAATACCAGAACAAAAGCTCACTTTGAGAATCAAGACTTGTTTTTTGGGTTTAAAGGAGCATGTGCAAGTGTTTAGCTTTTTGTCAACAGAGCAGTTGTAATCCACATATTAACAACAACAACAAAAAAAAACAGGACAGGAAAAGTGAGGACGTCTCTGGTAGAAGTCGCAATACCCTCATGAAATTTGGCATGCATACCACTTCCCTGCATTTTGCTCGTAATTTATATTTATTTGGAACTGGGTGAAATAATTCCAGTCAAAATAAGGAATTGCTGATAATATGGAACGTGTCATTTCACACCATTTCACGTTAGGTGAGATGTGGGAAGAACTAGTGTAAACATCAAGACGAGATATCCAACCAGGGCCTGGCTGGGGCTTACGTCCTGTCAAATTTTTTTGTAGAGTACTAACATAAATAGGCTGGATAAAGCTCATCCAGCGTTAATCAGCAGTACACGCCGTGAGGGAGTGCTGTTTGTAGCCCAAGCTTTGTTTCCCTCATTCAATGAAATCCTTACAAGAAAGGGAACGTGCTTGAGTTTGAGTTTTGCAGTTGTTCAGCCTCTAGGGCTGAAGACTTCACTCTAGAAATGTCTTCACTTACATCCTACTTTTATTTTTTACAATTATCACTTTTTAATCTTTTTTTTAATCGTTTTGACCACACCATGTGACATGTGGAATCTGTTTCCCAACCAGGGATCAAACCCATGGCCTCTGCAGTGGAAGCACAGCGTCTTAACCACTGGACCTCCAGGGAGAGCCCACATCTTACTGATAAAATCTCTTAAAATGTCTTTAAATACTATCCTATACATGGCATTTTTCAGATGTATTGTAAAATATTCCTTTCTTCCTGTGTTTAAGATGAAAAGAACTAAAATTTCCTTATCATAGTAAGATTTTTCTTTGAACTTGTAAATACATCATTTCACCAGCTGGCCATAATACCCATGTTTCTGAGACCTGAGAGAACAGGTAGGTGTCTAAGCCAAGGATGATAGTCTGACCTCAGGAGCTGAGTAGTTAGAGCACAGACAGCCACTTCCGAAATGCCTTGTCCGACTAAAAACATATTCTTCCCAGCTATTTCCTTATGGTTTCCTCTCTCTCTGCTGACTGTGTGGGTGTTTTCCCCCAATACTCTGTTTAAATCTCCTACCTCAACCTCAGACATACTCTTCTGGGAATTTAAATCCTGATGCTTGTAGAAACCTCAAGACAAAGTGAACTTCATCATCAAGTTCTCTAGAATTCTAACTTTCTATTTCACCAACAGAGCTGCAAAGTAATCCATGTTTCATTTAAAAAAAAATCATCATGAAATAGGCAATGTAGGAAAGAAAATTCCTAATTGAGGATCCCTTTCTAGTAAGATTCTTAATGCTCTTCATTCCCTGTGGGCCCCAGAGATGAGACAGACCTGATCCTTGCATTCACCCAGACTCAGTATTACCTGAGGGTACCCATGGTCTAGGCTGACTGTAATAAGCCCCCGAGACACTGTTCCTCAAAATCAACTCTCTTCACTGAGCTTGGTACTGGAAATCAGTGTCCTCTGTCTATCCCAGGGAGCAGTTTGCTCATTGGAAATTCATTTTTATCCAAATGTGAATAATCATCATCTGTTCTTGGGCTTCTCTGGTAGGTCAGATGGTTAAGACTCTGCCTGCAATGCAGGAGACCTGGGTTCGATCCCTGGGTCAGGAAGGTCCCTTGGAGAAGGAAATGGCTACCCACTCCAGTATTCTTGCCTGGAGAATTCCATGGACAGAGGAGCCAGGCAGGCTACAGTTCATAGGATTGCAACGAGTTGGATACAGCTGAAGCAACTTAGCACACACATCATCTGTTCACTAGCATTTCTGCATAGACTAGCTGTAGCTCCTAAGATGCTCTACCCTAGTTTCCCCTTTTCATGATACACCCACCCCCCACCTGAGATTTCTAAAGGACATGGTGATTCATCGACTCTAGATGTTTTGTGTACTTGGAAGGAAGTAGTATAAATGGCAGCCTGAGCACATGAAATGGAGGCAATATATTCTGTCCTGGCGTGGGCACAAGTGTCCTGGGCAGCAAAAGGTACCCATTCCCTGTTTTTGTCTTCTCAGTAGCCAGGGTGGGCAAACTGAAAGCTTGAATTATTCAGCTGAGAGCCGGGTACCAAGCTGCTCTCCGGCATCTGCACCCACGGCAGCATTCTGCCATTTGCTTTCTTTTGTGACAATAGGCAAATCAGTGCTCCTTGAGTTACATTGTCCCTAAACATGGAATCTTGAGAGCTTTAAAAAAAATTAGAGACATAAGTAGGCATGCAATTATGTCATTCATGAATTCATGCAACAAGTTTGGCCTCTGACATAATTAGATTTCAGGAGAGCAAGAAGTATTAACTTGACAATAAATGTAACTTAGAGCCCAGCGAGTGGCAGAAGCAAGATGAGAGGGCTTCCTTTTGAAAGAATATGGATTTAAAAAAAAAAAAAAGAAAGAAAGGAACATCATTAGGATTGTCAGGTGCTGAAAGGAGTCCTATGTAGACAGGAAGGCTTGGTTAAGATGGAACAAAAGGTTATAGGAGTGAGACAAAATAATGGGGTGAAATTGGAGCAAGGGACCATGCAGGCTGTCCATCATGAAAACCTAGCTTAGCGATGGGATTTGTTTAAATTTCCAGAGGAAGCCATGAAGCTTCCATGATTTGAGACACCAAATCTTGACTAGACAAAATACTTCAATTAATTCCATAGTCTAGGATACTGTGTAGGCAGATAATCAAATGGATTATCTCCCAGCCTGCATTTCTATTCCCTGTTCTATGTCTAAGTTTTCTCATCTTTCAGATTTTTTGGATACTGCCCCTGTTTTTCATTGCTTGTGTATTGTTAATATGTTCTGAATGTGCCTAGTAAATGAGAGTAAGTTTTAACCAATCTTGAGTCAAAAATAAATATTGAATATAATGTCAGCATAAGTTTTACTGGCTTAGTTTAGAACTAGGATTAATCCTGAGGCCAATACCTAGAAGTAAGTTACTTGATTTGAAAAAGAAAAAATGATTTGATTTGGCCTTCCAAGTTTCCACTTAAGATGCTTTTTATTTACAGATCGCAATGAATGTCAAGAAATCCCCAATATATGCAGCCATGGACAGTGTATTGACACAGTTGGAAGCTTTTATTGCCTTTGCCACACTGGTTTTAAAACAAACGCTGATCAAACCATGTGTTTGGGTGAGTATGTGGCTTTCATTTCATTTTTTCATATCCTATTGAAAAATTCACGGGTATCTGAATATATATAAAAAAGCTAACACTAATTGTTTTGTTATTTATAAAATACAGAAGCAGGTGTGTGGCATTAATATCCTTTGATATTTAATCTTTGGGAATCTGAACATCATAAACTCTTTCTTGATAGTCATTTGGCTGTCAGTTCAGAAAAACTTTTGATAACGGGATAAGTTGAGAAAGATATTAAAGACAAAAAATTATTTTTATTAATGGTAATAGCCTACTGTTCCTTTATAATATTTATGTGAATTTGCCTCATTGGAACAAAGTGCAGCTTTTGGGTGGTTGAGTATGAGCATTTTTTGAGATGTGTCTGTATATGTATAACTATTATATATATATAAGGATATAGTAGGTCCTTAAAGGCAAATTTACAGATCATTTTCCTAGGGGAAAAGAGCTCAAGATTTTAAATCTCTTCCTCAGTTTTAGTACTGAATCAGAATGTTGATTTAGACTAAACTTCAAATATGTACTCAATCAATTTCTCTCCTTCCCTCCTTTTTCTATTTTAAAGCAATATCCATTAAGTCTTTTGGGAACTACATGAACAGGAATCAGGAAAAAAGAACAGTCAATAACGTTTAAAGTGCTTGCCTTTGGATGTAATTAGATTCACCCATTAGGGAATATTCTCATAAAGTTTTGTCATCTTCAGAGCAGATAACAAGTTTTAAGTTAAAGATTATAATCAGCCCCACTAATCACTGGAGAGATAACCTGGTGTATTCATGAAGCCCTGTCCAACTTTCATTCTCCCTCTCCCATCTGAGTTATCTGTAATACCCACCAAAGAACCTGCCCAACCAAAGAACTTCACTTGCTTGGCTAAAAATGAAGCAAGGAGAAGTTCTTGATTGCTGGAAGGGTGACTCATTTAGATGCAGTCTTCAGATACACACTTTGGAGTCACATTCTGCTTAGCTATAGCATCCTGATTTAAGATCATAGATAATTCATCTTTACATCCAAAGTTTGAAGGCAAAGGAAATCCTAACTCTAAACGCTACATTTTACTAACCTGAGGTGTTACCTTCCACTCTTTCCCCATCCCTTTGTCCTGGCTCTCCACATTCTGCCTGTCGATATCGCAAACCGGGAATATCAATGGTTTTCATTTTCATTTCTTATGTCCTCCTTAGTAAAATATACTTCTACTAGAAAGATGATAACTGCTGTCACAAGATGCAAAGACATCATAAGACGCCAAAATAGCTTTACAGGATAGTCAAAGTGAAAAGTTGTAGACCAACCAAAAGACAACTCATACTGCTAGAGAAGAGCCAAGTTGAGTGCCATCACATTGGGATGATTTAGAAGAGAGATAACTCACCACTTCGTGGGAGTGGTCGTGGGTTTTTAGGGGCAGACTGGGAAAAAGAAACAGACGTCTTCCAGGTGAGTTAGAAAGCTAATTTATTTTGTTGCTGATTTTGGGGTAATATCAGGTGACTCACTGCTTTTTGGTAAACTGGAGTGAGAATCTTAAAGGCTGAAGTTTGCCAGAGGTGGCAGTGAATCAAGACCCAGATGCGCACAGAAGTTTCCATTTCCAAGTGAAAATATTTGAGAAAAGTGGCAAGGGTGGAGAATTCTAGAAGTAAATAGAATAAAATAGTTCTTGTCCAGTTCTCATGTCCTTAGCTTGCCTCCTTTCACATGCGAACCAAGGAAAGGATTTTCTCCCAAGGCTTAGAAACTCGCCTTTTGCTAGTTTCTCACAGGGAGCTGCCACTGCGGGAACTCACACTGACATCAAATCTAGAAGTTCTCAGCCCATGCACAACACTTTGTGAACTCTCAAAGGCCTTTTAACCCCAGGTGACCATAGTCCCCCTTCTTCTGTTCATAATCATGTTTTTCCTTTGTTCCTTTCCTTTTTCCTTTTCCCTTGTTCCTGCTAGACATAAATGAGTGTGAAAGAGATGCCTGTGGGAATGGCACTTGCCGCAACACGATTGGTTCCTTCAACTGCCGCTGCAATCATGGTTTCATCCTTTCCCACAACAATGACTGCATAGGTATGTGTGCAAAACAGCCAACCGCCAGACGAAGGCAATTTCATGTGTGTCTTTGTAATCAGCATCATCTCCAGGGTGCCAGCTATCGTTTTTAACATATACCATTTTAGATGTGACAATTGGTTAAGAGTTATATGCTAATTAAGTAATTAATAATCAATAATGTGCTAATTAAGTGTCACATACAGTTAGGACATCTATGACTTTTATTGAAATACTCATTAGCAACTAAAATTTTTATGTCTACTATGCTACAAATTAAATTCATTTCAAAGTAAATTCAATATGTTTTAAAACATATAAAAACAATCCTTTGTAAAGAAATTACATAATTCGGGAGCAGTGTGGACCTACTTGTCTAGGTGTTTCACTGTAGCCTCTCTTCAAAGAAGTAAATTATTGAAGCTATAAAATTCTTCCTATAAAATATGCTATACTATTCACAAGCAAGGGTGAGGAACCAAATTTTGTATTGTGCAAGAGGCCACTTTTATATACTTCTGATTACAAGAATAGTTAATAATAGTCTCAGCTGTATTGTGTATTAGTAATTCAGTTTCAACCTTTAAAAATGAAACCTAAAGGATGATCAAAGTGAAACTCAGATAAAATCCTTCTATAAATTATCAATCAAATTAGTAGAATTATTTCATCCTAAGTTTTGATAGGTAAATAAAGCCAGGTCTGTTGTTATAAACTAGATCAGAAAGGAATTTCTTGAGTTTGTCTGAGCCAGCAAAGGCCACTGAAATTCAGAATAAGCATTTTTCCCTTTAAAGCTGTTGGTCATTGATAGGATTATGACATTTTTCTTTGGAATATATCAAAGGATGTTTTTCTTGGCAGATGTTGATGAATGTGCAACTGGAAATGGGAACCTTTGCAGAAATGGTCAATGCATCAATACAGTGGGGTCCTTCCAGTGTCAGTGCAATGAAGGCTACGAGGTGGCTCCAGATGGGAGAACCTGTGTGGGTGAGTGCTGCTTCAGAAAGGCCCTGAGACCACGCCAGGAATCACACAATCTGTATCACAATTCTTCCTTCAGAAGCCTGGAGGGAAAAGATCAGAATAGAATTACCCTAATCCTGCCTGTAGATGTATATGGTATATGTAGCACTCTTCCCCTTTACCTTTTAAGTTTCTGTACTTACAGAAAACAGTTACAGTATTACAACATTCAGTGTGACAGTCGAATTATCCTATAAACAATTTTAATTCGCTTTTTTTCTTCCACATAGCTTTGTAGTAAGCTCTTCTATAAGCTGCTAGGTGCCCTCAAAAATCCTCATAGCCATTCACTTTTTAAATGCTGTACTTTTCTGGAAATATTTAATTGTCTGTAGATCAAATAAACTATGGCTGTTACTTTGCACACTTCCAAAAGCTGATAAAGGTGATTTTTATTGAGGTGTGAATTTTTATTCATGGTGGAATTTGGGGGCTTTAGATTTATGTATTAGATTTGATTCCAGTGTCTTTGAATTTTAATTGCTTGATGGAAATCATGCCAGTGGGAAACTCTTTCTTCTTTTTCCCTTTTCTTTGCAGATATCAATGAATGTCTCCTAGATCCCAGAAAATGTGCCCCGGGCACCTGTCAAAACTTGGATGGGTCCTACAGATGTATCTGTCCACCTGGATACAGTCTCCAGAATGACAAGTGTGAAGGTAAGAGGGCTATCAGTAGTTGGAAATGAGCAGTATTGGTTACCTCATTGATATTATCAGAGTCAAATTTTTGAGATGGTGTAATGGTGTCTTCATTTTGCAATACTTTATCAGACAAATCCAAGGGTAGGGTGTGACTTATGGGCTCATAATTAGATGATGAGACAAGAACATCTAGTTCTCAGGCTAATCTCTGATGAAGCTGTTTTGCTCTGTGTACTTGGGTGGTTGCATGACCCTGACCCTTTTCCAATGTGTTTTTATGCAGCTTATAAAAAGTCCTGAACTACCTGTTTTTAAGGGCCAGTGGGTTGCAACTAAAATTAGCTTCCTGATTCCAGTTAAAATCTTTAAGTGATCACATTCAAGGTTGGATGAATGTGGCTATGTAATTTGTCATTGTTGTTTTGACTTACAGAGTGGTAGAAATACATAACTACAAATAAATTCTCAGCAAATTTTATAGTACTGCATTCCTCAATACATGTGTCATTGCATTAAATGAAAGACATTAATGGTCAGAAATTCATAAATAAATAGGATGAAAAGGACTTGTAAGAAGTCACCTAGTCCATGCTCCCACCTTTAAACAAGTCTGTGTCTAATCCCTAATGAGTAAGAATTGTCCACTTTTAATATCATCAATGAGAAATGTTTATTATATATCTAATTTAAATCTCAGGCAAGGGATAATATTCTAAGTGAAAACATCAAAATTAGACCTAAATACAAATTACTGTGTCATTTTACTTCTATTAGAAGTCAGCATTATTCCTTCCATGATTAATGCAAAATTACCCCTAAATGAACAGAATTAAAATATATAGAAAAGATGATTTTCAGAATAGTCAATAAATGTGTTCATTCTAAATCTTTGTCCCTACCCTTATGAAGCTGGTACCTACAGCTTGATTTCTACCATAGGAGAATCATACCAACAAAAACAAGAAGAAAAAGGAAACATCTGAGCATTTTTACAAAAGTTGACTTTTAAGAAAAGATTGGATGTGGGGGTGGAGGGAGTGTAGAGATGGAGTAATTCGGTCATCAGCAGCTTTGTTAGTTCACATTTGTTCAGATTTGTTAGTTAATAAACCACAGGAAGCATGATGCAGTTATAAATGTGACATAACATGAAATGAAGAGGCTGGTTTTACATTGTACAGAAAGATAATCACTTTGCACTGCACATTTCTAGAATACCTGTTGTGTGGTATTTACAAAACTAAGTCAAGATAACAAAGTTAATTTCATAACTTCCCTTTACTTGGACCTCATGGGAATAAAGTTGTGTAATGCAAATACATTTTGGTGTGGGTAGAACTTGTACAAACCTGAAGATAAAGAGTCCCAAGATAAAAGAGATAATCTCTTTTGTTGGAAAAAAATATTTCCATTAAAATAGCATGGCTGAGAATCAAGACTTACCTCTTTTTCACTACAAATTCCTGCTGAAAGTCAAGGGAAAAGATGGGTAAGCCTCTTGGAAAGAGTGGTCATACTTTTTCCATAAGTAGGGTCATCATATACTTGGCTCACCAAATGCAGACATTTCTGACCTGCACTCACTATTCATGAGTGCAGGTCAACAGGCATAAACTAGGACTCTCCCAGGCAAACTAGGACATACTCAAGCCATTCAGGATGCAGACCATCCTTAATTACCCCTTTACAGTAGATAAGGTGTACTAATATGCTCAAGGAAACATGCCACAATTATGTGTGTCAAATTCGTATTATCTAGACGATAAAAAAAAAAAAACTATAGTCTTTACATGGAAGATATCTTTTGTTTCTTCAGAAAAATTAAACTGCAAATGAGAGATAGGAGCCTCATTTCCTGTGATGTCTTTAGTTTGTATTGCATTAGGATTATTTTCACAAGTATTAGTGTCCTTGTAAAAGTCACAGTTTTAGGTTGATAGCATAGGATATTGGGGAAAACACTGTGGATGGGTGGAGAGGAACAAATTTGGTTCAAAGGCCTAGATCTCGCGCTGAGTAACTCATTGTTAAAATAATTAGAATTTCAGAGCATCTGCTTCCTTTTTAGTGAAGTCAGACTCCAGAGTTTCTTGCTCCTTCCCAGTTGAGGGTAGTATGAAATTACTGCAACTTTTTCTAATTATCTAATAAACTCAATCTGGGTAAAAGATGTTTCTCACTGCATCCCAAAGAGGGCACTTGCAGAGTCCATTTTTATGGTAAGAACCATCAAAACTAGTTTTTTAAAAGTCATCACAGCCTAAAGTCCACTCCCAGCATTGTGATACAGGAAAAATCTTCATTATTGGAAGAATTTTGAAACTCAGTTAGGCTTTGTACTTTTACATTGTGCATTTAGTATCTGACAGTGTCTCCACTGTGTTTTGACTTTGTTTGACATGTGTACTTTTTTTCAGATATTGATGAATGTGTTGAAGAGCCAGAAATCTGTGCCTTGGGCACGTGCAGTAACACTGAAGGCAGCTTCAAATGTCTGTGTCCAGACGGGTTCTCCTTGTCCTCCACTGGAAGAAGGTGCCAAGGTAAGTGCTTTTGACTTTTGGCTTTAGACTTTCATTACTCTGTGTTTATTTGTTGTGGTTTTATTTTTCTTAAACATGGCAAAGCTTTGATTCTCTGTAAAAGAGAAGATGGAGTGTTTTCATTCACCCAGAGGTCTAATGATTACCATATGTCAGAAAGTTCATTTTTACTTTTGAGGTTAAAAACTCATCCATCAAGTTACGGTTGCTTGTACAACAACTGTCCTGGCACTTTAAACCTGCCTCTCCCCCTGAGAACACAGATGCTGACAGGTCAGTCAGCAGGGGATCAGCCATGAGCCACTGAACACGGGGAAGCCTGGGGGAAGTTCAGTTACAAGTTCTCTGCCTCCGAAGAGGTAACCTGTGTAAATGTGGGCCAAAACCTAGGCTTTCAGACAGAAAAATGCAGATTAACTCGTGTGCTCCCAGGATATAGTGCCCATCTCTTACATCACAAGTTTTCTAAGAAAACAGAAAAATAAATGTGAACTGACCAGGATTCTTGCTGGCCCATAGTCTGTTTTCAGGAATAACACTTGTGAACTTCAAAAAAAAGTCAAAAGGGGAGCCTGAACTTATGCATGACAGAGTTTATTATGTCTCAGAAAACTATTTAGATTTTACTAAAGAAGGCAATTGTATATGTCTACTTATACACACTATTTTAATGAATTCAGAACCAAAAAAAAAAAACCAAAAACCACATGCAAACACACATATCTCCCCGACAACCCCTACCCCATTCCAGTGGGGATTTTTGTTGTTTTATTGTTCAGGATCTTTTCTTGGTTGTGGTTTTTTGTTTTTTTTTTTTTACTTCCATATTACCAACTAAAAGGCAGTGGATGTTATTTAAGATTCCAAAAATTGGGCTTTAGGGATCTCAGCCTTGTCATTTATAGCCTAGGGCAAGTCACTTATAGCCTAGGGCAAGTCATTTTGTCTTTTGGAAGTTCAATTTTCTTGTTTTTAAATAATAAGAATACCTACTCAAACAGTCTCATTGAATACATGACAAAGCTTTGTTCATTTCTGAGTCCTTCATAGACTCTTGTTATTCGAATTGATTAACCTTTTACTTTTCAACTGGTCATCTTATAATATTTAGGGATGTGAAGGGGGAGCACTGAGAATTCTCTGTAGGTTTGATCTTGTAGGTAGCTATCAGAGCCCCATGTGGATTTCTGGGTTGTGGGTGGGGCAGTGCTTGATGCAAGCAGATATTCTGTCTGTTTGGTACAGACTAGCCAGATAAATTCTAGCTCTTGCTCCTTTGTTTTTGTGTGCCTTTGGCTTGGCTGGAGTTTGGAAGGAAAGTAGTGAGAAACCAGGTGTGAATCTGCCGATGTGGCAGGCCAGAGGAAATTCAGAGGCTATTAATTCAATTTGCACTGGCCTGTCACTGAGCAAGCTAACGCTGCAGGAAGACTCAGCCCAGCTGTGAGCAGCCCTGCCACAAGCTCAGCTCCAAGAGGCAGAGCCAGGATTGAGGAATGCAAGCAGGGAAAGTGACTTTCGTAGCTCTGATGAAATTTCAAAGGTCATTAAGGGTGCTTCACAGATGGACTGGTAAACAGGCATCCTAGCAAGCCCTCGTTAAAGGATGCAGGTGCATACAAACTCTTTCCCAGTGCATGGCACCTTTGATTAAAACACCAATTCTAGAGAATGACCACGAAGCCAATGTAAATCTCCCACAGGACACAGATTTTGCTAGAGCCAGGGAATTAAGAGCTGTGTTTTTATTATAAAATGGCAAATTAGGAGTCAAGCTTCTATTGCCCATAAAATTAGAAAATTCCATAGAAGAGAACCATGGATAATGTTTTTGAAGGAACAAATGGGATCTAGGACTCAGGTGAGCAGACTCTGGCACCTGAAGGCCAGAGAGGTAAGTCAGCCACTCCTACTACAAAGTTCAGTGAGGGCAGTTTGTCACTTTGGCTCACTCTAAACTTCATACCTAGATTTTTTTCTGGGGTGAGGTGATACAGTGGTGCTGGGGAGGTGGGATGGGGTATGGTACAGGGTCAGTAATAAAAGGAAAAGAGAATGAGAACATAACAGACCAATATGAGAACATGCATGTATCCAGGTTTAAAAGATACATTTCAAGCTAGAAGACAGAGGAAAGAGTTGAGTTTTGATATGCTTGTTGAGATGTTTTTTGAGTAGTCATTAAATTATATCTTAAGAGAGATATAGACATAAATAATAAAAATAGGACCAGTAAACACAAAATGCTGTATGTGACAATGGACTTGCAGAGTAAAGCAAATTCTCGGAAGAATGTGAGGAAGCCATGAGACATGCCTGCAATTCAGAGACATATTTTCCATGCCAGGTGTCAGCAGTAATAAACCTAATATTTTGATTCCTAAAAAAAAAAAAAAAAAAATTAAAAGGTGTCCTTTAAAAAAGCACAGTTTGTAAAATCTTGAAGCTTCTCAACAGAGAGAACATTTGAATAGGGGAGATGCTGCAGGACAAGATCGGTTTTTATTGCTCTTCACCTTCAGAAGAGTAGTTTGCAAAAAGGTGCCTATTAGGTCCCACCCATAACAAATTTGAAAATGGAGTAGACCCTAGAGAGATCATTTATCTGAAGAGTTGGTAGCCATGATGAGTTCAACAAGTTCATTGCAAAGGCCAACTGAATTTGACTTATTGGAGCCTGGTAAATATGGTTGGCTGATACTTTCACTTTAATTCATGAAAATTTTCCTGCTGTGATCTTTTGGAACTCAGTTATTCTCACCTTGTCTCGTTAAGACGGTAAGACTGTCTTAACTGAAATCATAAATGGCTCTAATAATTTGCTACCTGGACTTGAAAACGTTGACAGGAGAGAGCAGAGCAGGTCATTCATAAAGAAAGGGGTATTGTGCAAAATGGAGCTGAAAATATTTCCTTAAAACCTGCAGATTTTAGCATCTGTGTAACTCAGAGGAGTTTGCAAAACTTTGGAAGTCAAATTTGAGGTCAAACACACTCCAGGCTCCAGGATGAGCTCACTTTTTAGAGTCACCCAATTTGCTCTATAAGAAATGGAAAAGTCCGTTTCCAAAGCTATGTCAAGCAATATTGGAGAATTTTGTAGGACCTAGATCCCAATCCCACGCTCCATGTTGGAGTCGCCAAGAAAGAACTGATGTTAAAGAAATATATTCTTTATAGTAACAAATAAGTAAATTTTAATAAAATCAAAGTATATTAAAGATACAATTTATGTACCTCAAAACACTGATATTTTCTGCTTCATTCTTTAGTTTTAAAGCACAAAATAACCTAAAAAGCATAAATTTCAGTTTCAAAGATTAACCAAAATCAGTAAAATCTGTCATGTATAAGCTAAAATTTATGTTTACCAAACAAAAATGTTATTATTCATTACTGTGACAGTACATAGGTTTACATTTTTTCTCACTTAAAAATACATTAATGTAATTAGAAAGAACCAATTCTTTAGTTTTTTTTCCTTTTTTATACTGTAATATTAGTGGTATAGTAACATATTAAAATTGTAATAAAGTAAAAAAAAGAAATATATCCTTTGAAAAGATGATTACTGTCCTTCACATCCACCTATCTCCCTGTCCTTGTTACCTTCCCTCTCTCTGTTGAGCCAGATAAGCTTCTGTGTGTGTGCAAGTGTGTACACACATGTGCATAAAATCTGCAGAAAACCTCACATGTATTTTGTAGACAGAAACTAAGTAGCTGCTTCAGTGAAATATCATGGAGTTGTATTTTTGCCAGTCCACAAAATTGCCACATCTTTATTTGCTCTATGCCTGGAATCTGGGGTTTTGTCTCCAGGGCTTAGGCGACACAGAATACACAGCACAGTGTGTAATACCACAGTGAGACCTAGAACTGGGAGATCTCCCTTAACGTACTGTGCCCACTAAATGTTAGTACATCTTGGAATGTCCCCATCTTGAAGTCACTGATGATTACAGCACTGGAATGTGACAGGGTTGGTTTTAATTATTCACATCAGATTGCTTTGGAATCTTGGATAAAATGAAAAGTAATAAGGTAAAAGTCACACAGATTGGTTCTTCAGAACTACAAAAAGTACTACAAAAGTACTACAAAAGTTATTTATCACTTTAAAGATCTCAGGCTTCTCTGGTGGCTCAGATGGTAAAGAATCTGCCTGCAATGCTTGAGACCCAGGTTCGATCCCTGGGTCAGGAAAATCCTCTGAAGGAGGGCATGGCAACTAACTCTAGTATTCTTCCCTGGAGAATCCCATGGACAGAGGAGCCTCACAGGCTATGCGCTCGCAAAGAGTCGGACACAACTGAGCAATGAACTCTTTCACTTAACGATCTCAGCTCAGTTACTTTATAATCTCTTAAAAAGTATGACTTTAGTCATAAGAAGAGATCACATTTAACAGGGTGGATTGTTTCTTACTCAGTGTTATACAATAATGACTTAGCAGGAAAGCCACTGAGGGGTCTCTTGAATTTTTGCTGCAGATTTACGAATGAGCTACTGTTATGCGAAGTTTGAAGGAGGAAAGTGTTCATCACCCAAATCCAGAAATCACTCCAAACAGGAATGCTGCTGTGCCTTGAAGGGAGAAGGTTGGGGAGACCCCTGCGAGCTGTGCCCCACTGAACCCGATGGTATGTCTCCTGTCTGCATCTCTGGGCCATTCATAGTGCAGGCTGTAAGACTGCAGGCTTTCAGAAAATAAGACAATTTGTTAAGTCCAATTGAAATGTTCACTAAGATTATTTTATCTTAGGAGCGAGGTAGTTATTTTTTTTGAAGTATGTTATGACTCGAAGCTGCCAAAGTAGTAGGTACCCCAGCTCTGAGAGCTTTGTTAACTTTCTCTGGTTTCTGGGCTTGGATTGTTCATCGTGTTCCAGTATGTGCAGCCTCCACACGATATTTGCTAAATGCCATTGGCCCACCCATTAACGAGGGTTCATCTCCACCACAGAGGCCTTCCGCCAGATCTGTCCCTATGGAAGTGGCATCATTGTGGGACCTGATGATTCAGCAGTTGGTGAGTGGCTTGTGCCGGACTCTCGGCATTTTATAATATTCCCAACCAGTCTCTTCCTTGTCCTTTCTCTCACTGTTATTTCTCCACATTTATCTTGGTAAATGAAGCCCTATTTTTTGGTCTTCTCATTTAGATACCAGTTATATTATTATATTGTATGTTAATATTATAGTACATGTCATTGATTAGACACTGAAACAATCATAATTTCCCTTTGTGTTTCTAAAAAGTTACTTTGTTGTTCACTGTTTTTTCCTCCTATGCTTAAGACATGGATGAGTGCAAAGAACCCGATGTCTGTAAACACGGGCAGTGCATCAACACCGATGGGTCCTATCGCTGCGAATGTCCCTTTGGCTACATTCTGCAAGGGAATGAATGTGTGGGTGAGTAACAAAGTGGCTTCTTCTACAGAGATTTTACAAATCGGAAATCAAGCAATTCAGCATTCACACAAGGGTATATAAACACCAAGATGGGACAGAAATAAGTTTTATATACTCATTCATGTATCATTCATCTAGCAATACTGGCTGGGTCCCTGCCAGGTACCAGGCACTGTGCTTGGTCCTTTGGCTACACTAGTGAACCGAGCCAACAGGGTCCTTCCTTGAATGGACTTTACAGTCTGATGACGAGGATACTGAACACGTTTGAAGAGATGGTAAAAAGGACAGCATTATAATGAAAGCCTTTATGAAATTTTTTTGAAAGTTGTTAATTGTCATAATCTTATTCTCAGTATGGAAAACACAAAATTTACCCAGCTTTTGTTATACTTAGTACTCTGAGAGGCTGCGTACCCAGGGTATCCTCTTGTTTTAGCTCCCTTATTAAAACTTCAAAGAATGGTTCTTGTGACTGACCTTTGACCTCTTTTATCTAAGAAATTCAAACCATTCAGTGTAACCTAAATTAATAATGGCATAAATGCTGAGGTTTTGTCTGTGTGCATTAGAAAATGTTCTTTCCATACAGGGAATCAGGGTATATGGTTTTTACCCACAGCCATGGTTGTAGGATCTTAAACAAGTTTTTCAGCCCTCTAAGCCTCAGAATATAATAAATATCATGCAGATGGATTAAAGTATTTCTAATTACCTTATAGCCCTAAAAATCAATGATAGTGTGATTTTTATTAACTTGAAAGAGATGTAATATTCCTGACAGTGAAAAGCAATTTCATAGCAGAACAAAAGCAAAGTTGTCAGTGTTTTCTGTTCAATATCTTCAGTTAGTGCTACGATATATGTGAGAAATACACCTCTTCACCAGGGTCTCTCAGCCCTGCCCTCTTGCCCTCACTTTCTGACTTCAGAACCTAACATGAGACACAGCCCTCAGTAATAATTCATCACTTTTGTGTGCTCTAGACAGCTGAGATAGCAATGTTATTTCTCTGGAATGTTCCTTTCCCAAAGGAAAGTATTCTCCCCAAGAGATAAGTCAGAATAAGAACAGTCAATATTCTAGGTGGATGGATTAGGAGACATATATTTTTTAGACTTCCTTGGTAAGACTTTCTCCACAGTTGTTGAGAGAGATCATACCCTAAACATATTTCTTTCTAGCCTTTCTTCTGCCTAATGGAAGCCATCTGGTTTCCACAAATTCAACAAAATCTACTTGACTCTTGACTTTATCCAGTGTCTTAATTTTGCTTAACCTCTGGTCTCTTATTTTGTGTAAGTTTAGTCTTCTATTTTATATCTGGCAAAAATCCATCATGTTTAAGGCTTCTTGGAGAATGATGTAATGTAAGGCCAAACTGGAGGTGTATTTCTAACATTAAGTAAGCAAAAACTTTTGACTTGTAAGATAAGCCTTGTTTTAACCCTTTGAGCATCTCTTCCCAGTAGATGTATTTCATAACATAGGAGGCTGGAGACGCCCATGGCAAAGAGCACAGTAAGGGCTAAGAAGCCTGGGTACTGTTACTGCCACTTAGCAAGTCAAATTTTACAGCTATAAATCTGTGGTAATAAGATATGCACTCCTCTCTTGCAAGGACAGAATGAGAATGAACCAAAATGTTAGAGATCAAAGTACTCCGATGGAATTTGAAAGGTACTATCTGAGTCCAAGTCCTTTTTCTCTCAATTCATCATATTTTGACTACACTTCTGATCACTTGCAGACACTGATGAATGTTCAGTAGGCAATCCTTGTGGAAATGGAACCTGCAAGAATGTGATTGGAGGTTTCGAATGCACCTGTGAGGAGGGATTTGAGCCTGGGCCAATGATGACTTGTGAAGGTAAGCCTCTTAAACACAGGATATTGCATGTTCTGATCATAGGGATAGTAGTTGGTTGATTATAATTCTTTATATACCACCCAGGGTATATAAAATAAAGAAAATCTGGGCCATGTCATTATTTCTTCTCTACGTGGCCTCCTCTCTGCAGAAAGTATCTGAAAAAGATGTAGGTGGTTCATGGCCCAGGTATGGCACATCTCATGCAGAGTTCTTCTTGGGGTCTCTACTACCACTAACATTTGAATATAACACCTGTCCTGTCTCCTACCCTCTTTCTTATTTTGTCTCCTCTTTTTTCCACTGTATGCTATACACCCTTTCTTTTTCTTTTCTCTTCATAGAAACAACTACACACTAAGATTAACACCACTATCCTTTCTCTCTCTGGGGGCAATCACTGAAAAAGAGGCTGTTGATACTCTCTAAGCAACTGCCAGTATGTCTGGTAGGATGCAAAGAAAGGCAGGCAAGGGAGGGAGTGTCTAGATTAGCAGCTCTAAAAGGGTGGTCCCTGGATCAGCCACACCAGTGTCACCTGGGAATTTGTTAGAAATACAGATTCTTAGGCCTTGTCCCAGACCTCCTGAATCAGACACTCTAAGGGTGGGACCCAGCAGCCCTCCAGATAGTTCTGATGCACTCTTGAGAGCCACTGGTTTAAGAAAAGAATGAAGGTGAGGCGATGGTACGGTGGGTATTAAAGATATTATCTATCAATACTCCTAGTCAGAGATATTGGTGAATCTTTAAAGGCTGTGACTAGATCATGATGTGGGATCTCATGGATGTTCTTGTCAGAATCGTTGGCCTCAGGGAGAAATGTGATAATCAAGAAGATCTGTTTTAACCCTGCTTTTCTGAACCATATTCTGATGGTTCCAAACTATGCAATCTACGGAAACCACTTTTATCTATTAATCTATTACTATTATTCCTATTTAAGGCTATAACTTAAACCTCAGTGTGAACTAAGTATAATATCTCTATAATTGTAAAATTATTCAGAATACTTTCTTGGGCATGAGAATCACTGTTACTTCACAGGAGCCTCTTTTATCTGGAGAAGGGGAGGAGGCTAATGATACTGTGAGTGCTGTCTGTTCTCACAGCAGTTGACTTAGCAGTTATTCTGGATAAATGGGGTAAAACTGATCCCCATTTCATTGTGACTTTAGGGAGTGGTAACTGGTCAACTTGAGACTTCAAAGCCAGCATTTCTGAAAAGCTCCCTATATGTAGGATGACCTATAATTTCTCATCTGCCTAAATAACAATAATTATACCAGCACAATAAGTATAAACTGAGCTTGTGCTGGAAGAACCAAGATGTATAATCACCCTACTTAGGCCAATTATAAAATAATCAACTCATTTTATAATCCTGGACATGCAGAGACTGCTTGGTCCATCCATGTTTATGACAGTGAAACATTGCAACTTTTGGTAAAAGTATATTCCTTTTTTGGTTGAGGCTTATGATCCATTATTCTCTTACTACCTTCTCCTGCAGATATAAATGAGTGTGCCCAGAATCCTCTGCTCTGTGCCTTCCGATGTGTAAATACTTATGGGTCATATGAATGCAAGTGTCCTGCTGGATATGTTCTGAGAGAAGACAGAAGGATGTGCAAAGGTGAGACATTCATGTTCAAAGTCATCTAAGCCAGGGTGTTCTGACTCTGTTTATGATGGGGGATGTCCCTCCAAAGCATCCACTAGTAGAGAAAGACTGGAAACTGGGGAACACTGCTGTAGTCCATGGACAATAGGAGGGTTGTCATTGCTACATTTTCTCCTAAATTGTAGCTTAAGGCTGGGTTGAGGGTGGCACTGCAGACCCTTTTTCGTTCACCACGCATTGCATGCCTATGACATGCCAGCCATTCTACCAGATGTAGAGATATAAGAAAAAAAAAAAAAAAGACTTCCCCACATATAAGCAGCTCAATATGAAGAGGCTGAGAGAGAGCTATAAATAATCATAGTATGGTAACTGAGAACATGAGAACACAAGGAAGGAATGTGAATAATAAATAATCCCCATCACTATGGGATATTATATTCCAAGAATGGGGTAGCATATGGAGCTGACTTGGAACAATTTCTTTTAAAAGCTTACTGAACACATGCAATTGCCAAAGTACTGGACTAAGCTCTGTTATACAAAGTTGGGTAAATCCTGGGGATCCTTGAAGAGCTCTGATTTGCTTCTCCCAAGTTCTTAAATGAGCAGATATCTGTTCTTTTCAAATGATTTACATAGAATTTTTCTTAAAGGTAGGAAGATTTCCAAAGCAAGAGCTCCATGTCACATGTAGGCTAAAGTCCAAATTTCTCAATTCAGATAACATAAAGGGGAAAGATAAAAAGAAGGAAATGCAATAGGACAGACAGTAAAGAATGAAGAAGAGCCACACTGTGCCAGAAAAAAGAAAATGGAGGAAAGACCTAGTAGAGAAGATATTTGTAGATGCCTGTCTTTTCCTCAAAGTATAAAAAACAAGTCTTTCATTATTATATTTCACAATGATTCTAATATGTCATATTGATACTATGATATTAAGACATCATAAGCTGTATTATTTAAGTATTATATAATGGAAGCATTGGTTTATTATTAGTTTGATAATGCTGTTATAATTATCATATTATGAAAGCTTTTTATAAGGCCTTTGTAGTTCAGTTTGTCAAAACTAATTAGAAATCACACATGCCTTTGAAAAATTTATCAGCTAGAGAGAAATTTCTTAAGTTCAAAGGGGGTTAGAAGATGCCTTCTCATCTTAAGAGACCAGCTCCCAAGAATGCAAAAGGAAGTAGGTTAGTGTTGAAATAGTGTCAGTAAAAATTGGTTACTTGATACTGTCTTATGTTTAAAGGGCAGGAAATTAAGGCAGCTCCTTTTATGAATCTGTCCATTCTTTCCAGATGAGGATGAGTGTGAAGAGGGAAAACACGACTGTGCTGAAAAACAAATGGAGTGCAAGAACCTCATTGGCACTTACCTCTGCATCTGTGGACCTGGGTATCAGCGAAGACCTGACGGAGAAGGCTGCGTAGGTAAGGGCAGCCCCATCAAAGGGGCTTTGAGTGAGTGGGAAGTGACAGAGGACGGAAGGGACGTGGCTTTGTGTCCTCGTGGATGCTGTCTTCTCCTTGGCCAGAGCCACCTTGCCCCTCTTACCTCCTATCATGACTTTCCGTGGAGGCGCCCTTGCCTCTTGATTGTCTATGAATTCCACCAGCAACATCGTTTCTCTCCCTCTGAGCTGGCCTTTGAGTGCTTTCCTAGGTCCATTTTGCTGCCAGGATTAGAAGACCAGGTATTTCCTCTAGTCCCTTCCTTTATTGCTTCCACTCCTTTGTTGTTTTGGGCTCGGTTCTTCCCATCACATTGGAATGCCTGCCTCCCTACTGGCTTAACTTTGCTAGTGCCACCCTATCATTGAGTACAGTTGTTCAGTAAATTTCACTAAACCAATGGGATCTCCATCCAGAGAATCTGGTCTTATCCAGATTGAGGCCCAGGCCCTGGTAGTTTTAAAAGCTCCCCCGGTGATCCTAATGTGGATTCAGCCTTGAAAAGCATAGTAGACCAGGGATTGGCAAACCATAGTCCTAGGGCCAAATTCAGCTCGCCAACCTACCACCTGTTTTTGTAAATAGACTCGTTTTGGAACAGAGCTGTAACCATTCATAATTTTCCATGGCTGCCTTCATGCCACAGTAACCGAGCAGAATAGTTGCAACAGAGATCAAATGGCCTGCAAAGCCTAAAATACTGACTATATATTATACAGTAATGTTATAATATCACTGTTATTACAGAAGAAGTTTCCTGACTTCTGCTATAGTTAATGAAGAAAAAAATACTAGAAAATTTCTACATATACCCTTTCTCATGTTGTCAGTCAAGAAGCTTAAGAACCATATTGTCCCCTTACTTTGTAAGATACAGATTTAAATAGAAGTTGAAGAGCAGACTTTAAAAACATAGAAAAAGCATGTGGACTTATGATCACTCACTGGATCTTCTGGGAGCAGTGATTCTCAGCCTCAGCTGCACATTGGAATCACTTGGAGAGCTCAGGTCCCACCCTCAGATATTGGTTTAGTTGGTATCAGGGTGGCCTTGGCATTGCAAACTTTAACCTGTTCCAACTCTCTGGCTCTCATAACAAGATCTCTGCCTCAGGGGCTTGGAATTATTCTCAATGGCAAATCACTTTATGATCTTTCAACTCTCCAGCTATTTCAATGCTATTTTTTTTAAACTGGGGAGACTGAATTATGATTTATTATTCCTTAATACTCTTGAAGTATCACTATAGGCATAATCTACATTGCATCAGAAGATTAGTGTAGACAAACTCCCTCAGGTCAAAACTCACCATCACAGACATTATTCTAGTGAGTATTGTAATATTTCTTTAACATATTGATCTTAAGGATTTTTTTCCCTTCATTTAAAATAACCTTTCTGAGAATCCTCTACACGTACAGATATGGCAAGTTTTAAATTTAAGTGAAAAATGTAAGTGCACCTAAAGTGCTATCATCTAAGTATGTAAACATGCTATCAATTATGCTTTTAAAAGGGTAGAGGTATATCACACATATGGCTGTATTTGTTTGTATGGGTATAATTCATCTCTAGGAGGATACTCCAGAAATTCGCAGTAGCAGTAGCACTAGCTTCCCAGGAAGGAAGTTTGGTGGCTGGGGAAGAGGAGAGGGAGGGGCACTTTAGGCTGTATATTCTTTTGTACTCTTTGAATTTGGAACCATGTGAATAGGTTATCTAGCCACAAACTAAACTTTTCTTTTTTTAAAAAAAGAATCTACCTTTGTACAAAGCGGACAGATGACGCCTCTTGTTTTTGGTCCTCCAATTACACCACACAGATGAGAATGAATGTCAGACCAAGCCTGGGATCTGTGAGAATGGGCGCTGCCTCAACACCAGGGGGAGCTACACCTGTGAGTGCAATGACGGCTTCACAGCCAGCCCCAACCAGGATGAGTGCCTCGGTGAGTACAGACCACAGGATGCTTTTGTAACCCCAGCCTCCACACTGGGATGCTTGAAACCAGATCACTTATTTGAAATAATAGAAAATGTTGAAATTTGAGGAAAGGCTAACAATGTTCATATTTTGGAGATGACTCTATGATCATGATTGTCCACTGGGCTTAGCACCACCCTGCCGCTAAATTCTTCCTTTGCTAATTGTATCATTGAATCACTTGTTTGGAATTTCTCTCTCAGCTGTCTTTTTAAGCTCTGGATGCTCAGGATCAGTTTCCATGTGTTTCTCTGACCCTCACTATAGCCTGGTTCTCCATATTTCTGGGAACGGATAGAGTGATAATCTTGTTGACGCCAGTGCCTTTCTGCCCACTTACTGAATATCTTGTCTTGTTTTCCCCAGATGTCATCCTTTTTCTCTTACTGCTGCTTCCAGCTTTCCCTTCTTGCTCCTTCTCAGCCAGGGTAAAGTGTTACGTCCTTCTTGGGTTTTAATATCTGAGCAAATTCGGAATACCATGTTATGCTTCTAAAGTTCCCTAAAAATCCTCTTTGCATTCATAATGTCCCTTCCAGACAACCGGGAAGGGTACTGCTTCACGGAGGTGCTCCAGAACATGTGTCAGATTGGCTCAAGCAACAGGAACCCCGTCACTAAGTCTGAATGCTGCTGCGATGGAGGGAGAGGCTGGGGGCCCCACTGTGAGATCTGCCCTTTCCAGGGCACTGTGGCTTTCAAAAAACTCTGCCCCCATGGCCGAGGGTTTATGACCAATGGAGCAGGTACTTCATTTTGTTCTGATTTTTGACCAACGGAACAGGTACTTCATTTATGGTCCAAAAATTCTTTCAGGGAATTTGTTTTATGAGGAGCAGATGAGAATATAGAATCTATAATGTGTGCCTAGGCTGAGTTGCATAGTTTAGGTTGACCAAAAAAAACAAAGTCGTTATGGTACTTTAGATATTCAAAGCCATGTTGCCAGAGCGTCCTTGGTATGATTAATGTGTGTGGTTTAGCTCGTGTCTTTGCATTACAAGCTGGTCCTTAACTTTTTAAGCTGGTTTGTTATAAGAATATAACCTTTTACTCAGAATATAATCTTTTAGATACATTTTGGAATAAATGATCACTAAATTCCTAAAGTAGCCCACCAATATGTATTTTATCTCATAAAACTGTCTGAAATATGTTGCATGAAAGAAGTATAAAGCAATGCTGATACACAGTCAGCCTTCCATATCCACAGATTCCATATCTGTAGATCCAACCAACCTTGGATTGATTTCTATCCAAGGTTGATTGAACCTGCAGTGCCAACTGTACTATGCCATTTTGTATATGGGGCTTGAGTGTCCATGAATTTTAATATCAACAAGGTGGTTCTGGAACCAGTGCCCTGGATATGGAGGGATGATTGTACTAGCAATTAAGACAGCTGCCTCTGGAAAAGTATAAGCAGTGTCAACTTGAGAGGGATGAGGAGGCTGTCAAGGTGTCTGAAGCTGCTCTGAAAAAGACTTCCAGGCCTATGTTCATCAACAATAACTGCAATTGTTTGCAGTCTCATAAAAAGAGACTTTGAACTCCTTGGGAGGAAATCAGAAGTGAGAGGAGAATAAAGAGATTAAATAGGATTTATGTTCATGTTACAAAGATGTGATTAAAGGCAGAATAACAGAATTGGATGTGGTAAAGACAGAATAGATGGAGTGACCAAAGTGACTTATGATTCTTTGGCAGATGTGAAAATGAGATGGTAGACGCATTTCTTCAGACCAATGAGAGTATGCTATATTGCATTTCAGAGTAATCTTGAAAAGATCAGGAAAAATAAGAGCTATGGGTATAAAATTGTTACTTGACAAGCCAAGGCTAAGAACTCACTTGCTATTGGCACCCTGCTAAGCAGTAAGGAGATAGAAGGGTCAAGATGTGAGTGTCAGTGGCTTTAATGCCCAATAGTACATATTGACCCTTTTATAATGCCTTTCTCATTTTAATTGCTATTTATTAAATTATAGATATTGATGAGTGCAAGGTTATTCATGATGTTTGCCGAAATGGGGAATGTGTCAATGACAGAGGATCATATCATTGCATTTGTAAAACTGGCTACACTCCAGATATAACTGGAACTGCCTGTGTAGGTAAGTGCTCTATTTCTGATGCTCAGATTTATTCTCGGGTGGAAATTGTACATTATGAGGAAAAAACCCTCAAACTAAAACTCTAAAAAGCCTGTATAATTTCATAAGGAAACATAAGACAGTGATCAAAGACTATACAGTCTACCTTTTCTTTCTTTAAAACTAAGATTCTTTGTTAGACGCTTTGGGTATTGAGCATTGCAACATCTTTTTAGATGGGCAGTCACACTGTCTCTCTTCGATCATAGATCTGAATGAGTGCAACCAGGCCCCCAAACCCTGCAATTTCATCTGTAAGAACACAGAAGGGAGTTACCAGTGTTCATGCCCGAAAGGCTATATCCTGCAGGAGGATGGAAGGAGCTGCAAAGGTAAAGTGGAAACTGCCTTCACCCACTTATCTGCCTTATGGGAACATGGTTTCATTCCTTGTGCCTTTGAGGGATCCAAAGCTGAAAGACCTCCCTATGGGCAAGAGGTACATCCCTGGGGTTAGTGCCGCCTGAGGGACATTTTTCTTACACCAACACTGGAACCTTCTAAAAAGGATCCTATATCTAAAGACAATGAAGTATCCAAAATGAAATGGTAGGAAGGGGCACAATCATGATGAATCCCAACCTGCTGGTGGATGCCCCACAAAGTAGAAAATAACCACAGAGATTCTTCCACAGGAGTGAAAGTTCTGAGCCCCAGGTCAGGCTCCTCAGCCTAGGGCTCTGGGAACAGGAAGAGCCCCCAGAGAATCTAACTTTGAAGGCCAGTGAGGTTTGATAACAAGAATTCTACAGGACTGGGGGAAATAGAAACTCTACGCTTGTAGGGCACATACAAGTTCTCATGTACACCAGAAGCCAGACAAAAAAGTGGTGACCTGATAAGAACCTGGGCTGGACCTACCTGCTGGTATTGGATGGTCTCTTGCAGAGGTGGGAGGTGGTTATGGCTCACTGTGGGAACAAAGGCACTGGAGGCAGTGATTCTGGAGAGTACTCACTGGCATGAGCCCTAGTGGAGACTGCCATTTTTTCACCAAGACTTGGCTCCAAACAGCATGTAGGCTCTGATGCCTCAGGCACACAACCAACAAGGTAGAAACACAGCCACACCCATCAGCAGACAGGCTGCTTAAAGTCTTTCTGAATCAAGTCTTTCCTGCTAAACACATTCCCACCAGAGGGACAAGAAAGGCTCCCTCCACCCACTGGCAGGCAGAAAAAAAATCCCTCCCACCAGGAAGCCAGCACAAGCCTCATCCACTAGAGGGCTGACAGCAGAAGCAAGAACTACAATGCTGCAGCCTGCAGCATGGATACTGCAATCACAGAAAGTTAGATAAAATGAGAGAGCACAGAAATATGTCCCAGATGAAGGAACAAAATTAAAAACCCAGAACAACAGCTAAGTGAAGTAGAGATAGGCATTCTACCCAAAAAAAGAATTCAGAGTAATGACACTGAAGATGTTTCAAGATCTCAGAAAAAGAATAAAGGCACAGATCTAGAAGATATAAGACAAGTTTAATAAAGACCTAGAAAAAATAAAGAACCAATAAATAGATGAACAATAACTGAAATAAAAAATACACTAGAAGGAATCAATAGCAGAAAACATGAAGCAGAAGAATGGATAAGTGAGCTGGGAGATACATGGTGGAAATCACTGCTGAGGAACACAATAAAAGAATGAAAAGAAAAACCATCTAGGAGACCTCTGGGACAACATTAAATGCAGCAATGTTCACATTAGAGGGGTCTCAGAAAGAGAAGTAAGAAAAAGGACCTAATAAAATATTTGAAGAGATAATCGCTGAAATTTTCCCTAATATGGGAAGGGAAACAGTCACCCAAATCTAGGGAGCACGGAGAGTCCCAGGCAGGATAAATCCAGTGAGTAACACACTGAGACGAAAAGTAATCAAACTAACAAAAATTAAAGGCAAAGGAAAAGCGTTAACATGCAAGGTTAACTCGCAGCTGGTTTCTCAGCAGAAACTCTTCAGGCCAAAAGGGAGTGGAACAATGTATTTAAAGTGATGGAAGGGAAAAACCTACAACCAAAAATAATCTACCGAGCAGGGCTCTTATTCAGATTCAACAAAGAAATCAAAAGCTTTACAGACAAGCAAAAGCAAAGAGAATGCAGCACCACCAAACCAGCTTTGCAACAAATGTGAAAGGAACTTCTCTAGGCAGCAGAGAAAAGGCCACAACTAGAAATAAGAAAATTACAAATGGAAAACCTCCTTAGTAAAGGCAAACATACTGAAAAGGTAGGAAATCATTCACACACAAATATGCTATCAAAACCAGAAATGGTGAGAAGAGGAGAGCATAAATGCAGGACATTGGAAAAGGATTTGATATTAAGAGACTAGCAACTTAAAACAATCTTTTTATATGTAGACTGCTATGTCAAAACCTCATGGTAACTACAAACTGAAAATCTGTAATAGGTATACACAATAGTAAAGTCAGTCATCAAATCACAAAAAAAAGATAACAAAAGAGGAAGGGAAGAAAAAAGACCTTTTTAAAAAAGCCAAAAATTTTTTAATGGCAGTAAGAACTTACATCCCTTCATGGATCACTGCCTTATCATGGTGAAGGGGATTGTGTAACTCAATGAAGCTATGAGCCATGCCCTGCAGGGCCACCCAAGACGGATGGGTAATAGTGGAGAGTTCCGGTGGTCCACTGGAGGAGGGAATGACAAACCACTCCAGTATTCTTGCAGTGAGAACCCTATGAACAGAATAAAAAGGCAAAAAGATATTACACTGAAAGATGAGCCCCCCAGGTTGGAAGATGTCCAGTATGCTACTGGGGAAGAGTGGGGGGCAATTACTAATAGCTCCAGAAAGAATAAAGTGGCTGGGCCAAAGTGGAAACATTGTGCAGTTGTGGATGTGTCTGGTGGCGAGAGTAAAATCCGATGCTATAAAGAACTATATTACATAGGAACCTGGAATGTTAGGTCCACGAATCAAAGTAAATTGAACACAGTCAAACAGGAGATGGCAAGAGTAAACATCGACATCTTAGGAATCAGTGAACTAAAATGGATGGGAATGGGTGAATTTAGTTCAGATGACCATTATATCTACTGCTGTGGGCAAGAATCCCATGGAAGAAATGGACAAGCCCTCATAATCAACAAAAGAGTCAAATGCAGTACACTTGGGTGCAATCTCGAAAACGACAGAACAGCCTCAGTTCATTTCCAAATCTAACCATTCAACATCACAGTAATCCAAGTCTATTCACCAGCCACTGATGCCAAAGAAGCTGAAGTTGACCAGTTCTATGAAGTCTTACAAGACCTTTTAGAACTAACACTAAAAAAGATGTCCTTTTCATCATAGGGGGTTGGAGTGCAAAAGTAGGAAGTCAAGAGATACCTGAACCAAAAGGCAAGTTTGGCCTTGAATACAAAATGAAGCAGGCAAAGGCCAACAGAGTTTCGCCAAGAGAATACACTGGTCATAGCAAACACCTTTTACCAACAACACAAGAGATGATTTTACACATGGACATCACCAAATAGTCAATACCGAAATCGGATTGATTATATTCTTTGCGGCTGAAGATGGAGTAGCTCTATACAGTCAGGAAAAACAAGACCTGGAGCTGACTGTGGCTCAGATCATCAGCTCCTTACAGCAAAATTCAGGCTTAAACTAAAGAAAGTGGGGAAAGCCACTAGGCCATTCATGAATGACTTAAATCAAATCCCTCATACAGTGAAGGTGACAAATAGATTCAGGGGACTAGCTCTGGTAGAGTGCCTGAAGAAATATGGACAGTTTGTAACAATGTACAGGAGACAGTGACTAAAGCCATCCCAGAGAAAAAGAAATTCAAGAAGGCAAAGTGGTTGTCTGAGGAGGCCTTACAAATAGCAAAAGAAGAAGAGAATCGAAAGGCAGAGGAGAAAGGGAAAGATACACCCAACTGAATGCAGAGTTCCAGAGAACAGCAAGGAGAGATAAGAAGGCTTCTTAAATGAACAATGCAAAGAAGTAGAGGAAAACAATAGAATGAGAAAGACTAGAGATCTCTTCAAGAAAATTAGAGATACCAAGGGCACATGCAAAGATGGGCACAATAAAGGACAGAAACAGCAAGAACCTTTCAGAAGCAGAAGAGATTAAGAAGAGGTAGCAAGAATACACAGAAGAACTGTACAAAAAAGGTCTTAATGAACCAAATAACCTTGATGGTTTGGTCACTCACCTAGAGCCAGACATTCCGGAATGTGAATTCAAGTGGGCCTTAGGAAGCATTACTACGATCAAAGCTAGTGGAGGTGATGGAATTCCAGCTGAGCTATTTCTAATCCTAAAAGATGATGATGATAAAGTTCTGCACTCAATATGCCAGCAAATTTGGAAAACTCAGCAGTGGCCACAGGACTGGAAAAGTTTTCATTCTAATTCAAAAGAAGGGCAATGCCAAAGAATGTTCAAACTTCTGCACAATTGTGCTCATTTCACATGCTAGCAAGGAAGACAGAAAATCCTTCAAGCTAGGCTTCAACAATACATGAACAGGGAACTTCAGACGCACAAGCTGGGTTTAGAAAGGGCAGAGGAACCAGAAATCAAACTGCCAACATCCGCTGGATCATAAAAAAAGCAAGGGAATTCCAAAAAAAACTTCTGCTTCATTGACTATGCTAAAGCTTTTGTGTGGATCACAACAATCTGTGGAGAATTCTTAAAGAGATGGGAACACCAGAGCACCTTTCCTGCCTCCTGGAAAACCTGTATGCAGGTCAAGAAGCAACAGTTAGAATTGGACTTAGAAAAATGGACTGGTTCAAAATTGGGAAAGGAGTACATCAAGGCTGTATGTTGTCACCCTGCTTATTTAATTTATATGCAGAATACGTCATGTAAAATGTGGGGCTGGATGAAGCACAAGCTGGAATCAAGCTTGTCGGGAGAAATGGCAACAACCTCAGATATGCAGATGATACCATACCAGTGGCTTCCCTGGTGACTCAAGCAGCAAAGAATCTGCCTGCAATGCCGGAGACCCAGGTTCGATTTCTGGGTCGAGGAAATCCCCTGGAGAAGGGAATGGCTACCCACTCCAGTATACTTTCTTGGAGAATTCCATGGGTAGAGGAGCCTGGCAGACTACAGTCCATGGGGTCACAAAGACTCAGATAAGACTGTGCAACTAACACTTTCACTTTGGGGCTTCCCAGGCTGGTGCTAAAGAACCAGCCTGCCAATACAGGAGACACAAGAGATTCAGCTTTGATCCCTGAGTTGCAAAGATCCCCTGGAGTAGGGCATGGCAACCCACTACACTGTTCTTGCCTGGAGAATCCCATGGACAGAGGAACCTGGCGGGCTACAGTCCATAATTTTGCAAAGAATTGGACACAACTGAAGTGACTTAGCATGAACACAATGCCAGAAAGCAAAGAGAAAGTAAAGAGCCTCTTGAAGAAGATGAAAGAGGAGAGTGAAAAAGCTTGCTTAAAACTCAACATTCAAAAAGCTAAGATCATGGCATCTGGTCCCATCACTTCATGGTAAACAGATGGGGAGAAAGTAGAAACAATGACATTTTATTTTCTTATGATCCAAAATCACTGAGGATGGTGTCTGCAGCCATGAAATTAAAAGACACTTGCTCCTAGGAAGAAAAGCTATGACAAACCTAGACAGAATATTAAAAAGCAGAGATATAACTTTGCCAACAAATGTCTGTATAGTCAGAGTTGTGGTTTTTCCCAGTAGTCATGTACGGATGTGAGAGTTGGACCATAAAGAAGGTTGAGCACCGAATAATTGATGGTTTCGAACTGTGGTGCTGGAGAAGACTCTTGAGAGTCCCTTGGACACTAAGGAGATCAAACCAGGCAATCCTAAAAAAAATCAACCCTGAATACTCATTGGAAGGACTTATGCTGAAGCTCTAATACTTTGGCCACCTGATGCAAAGAGCCGACTCGCTGGAAAAGACCCTGCCTGATGCTGGGAAAGATTGAGGGCAAGGGAAGAAGGGGGTGACAGAGGATGAGATGGTTGGATGACATCATTGACACAATGGACATGAGTTTGAGCAAACCCAGGGAGATAGTGAAGGACAGGGCAGCCTTACATGCTGCAGTTCATGGGGTCACAAAGAGTCAGACATGACTTAGCGACTGAACAACAACAGCAAATATCACTGATGAACTTAGATGCAAATATCCTCAACAAAATACTAGCAAACCAAATCCAACAATACATTAAGTGGATCATACACCATGATCAAGGGGATTTACACCAGGAATGCAAGGATTTTTCAATATCTGCAAATCAGTGTGATAAACCACATCAACAAATTGAAGAAAAAAAAAAAAAAAACATGTGATCATCTCAATAGATGCAGAGAAAGCTTTTGACAAAGTTCACCAGCCATTTATGATAAAAAGTTCTCCAGAATGTGGGCATAGAGGGAACATACATTATAAAGGCCATATAAGACAAACCTACAGCTAACCTCGTACTCAACAGTGAAAAGTGAAAGCGTTTTCTCTAAGTTCAGAAACAAGACAAGAATGTCCACTTTCACCACTTCTATTGAGCATAGTTGTAGAAGTCCTAGCCACAACAATCAGAGAAGAAAAAGAAATAAAGAAATCCAAATTGGAAAAGAAGAAGTAAAACTGTCACTCTTTGCAGGCAGATTCCTTACCATCTAAGCCATCAGGAAAGCCCAGATGATATGATACTGTACATATTAAATCCTAAAGGTGCTATTAGGAAACTACTAGAGCACATCAAGGAGAGATAAGAAAGCCTTCCTCAGCAATCAATGCAAAGAAATAGAGGCAAACAACAGAAGGAGAATGACTAGAGAGCTCTTCAAGAAAATTAGAGATAACAAGGGAACATTTCATGCAAAGATGGGAGTAATAAAGGACGGAAATGGTATGGACCTAACAGATGCAGAAGATATTAAGAAGAGGTGGCAACAACTGATAGAAGAACTATACAAAAAAATTCTTCATGACCCAGATAACCACGATGGTGTGACCACGCACCTAGAGCCAGACATCCTGGAATGTGAAGTCAAGTGGGCCTCAGGAAGCATCACTGCAAACAAGGCTAGTGGAGGCGATGGTATTCCAGTTGAGCTATTTCAAATCCTAAAAGATGGAGCTGCAAAAGTGCTGCACTCAATATGCCAGCAAATTTGGAAAACTCAGCAGTGGCCACAGGACTAGAAAAGGTCAGTTTTCATTCCAATCCCAAAGAAAGGCAATGCCAAAGAATGCTCAAACTACCGCACAATTGCACTCATCTCACACGCTAGTAAAGTAATGCTCAAAATTCTCCAAGCCAGGCTTCAACAGTAGGTGAACTATGAACTTCCAGATGTTCAAGCTAGATTTCAAAAAGGCAGAGGAAGCAGAGATCAAATTGCCAACATCCATTGGGTCATTGAAAAAGCAAGAGAGTTCCAGAAAAACCTCTACTTCTGCTTTATTGACTACGCGAAGTCTTTGACTGCGTGGATCATAACAAACTGGAAAATTCTGAAAGAGATGGGAATACTAGACCACCTGACCTGTCTCCTGAGAAATCTGTATGCAGGTCAAGAAGCAACGGTTAGAACTGGACATGGAAAAAAAGACTAGTTCTAAGTCGGGAAAGGAGTAGGTCAAGGCTGTATGTTGTCACCCTGCTTATTTAACTTCTATACAGAGTACGTCATGCGAAATGCTGGGCTGGATCAATCAGAAGCTGGAATCAAGATTGCCGGGAGAAATATCAATAATGTCAGATATGCAGATCACCACCCTTATGGCAGAAAGCGAAGAACTAAGGAGCCTCTTGATGAAAGGGAAAGAGGAGAGTGAAAAAGTTGGCTTAAAACTCAACATTCAGAAAACTAAGATCATGGCATCCAGTCCCATGACTTCATGGAAAATAGATGGGGAAACAATTGAAATAGTGACAGACTTTATCTTTTGGGCTCCAAAATCACTGCAGATGATGACTGCTGCCATGAAATTAAAAGAAATTGCTCCCTGGAAGAAAAGCTAAGACCTACCGAGACAGCATATTAAAAAGCAGAGACATTACTTTGCCAACAAAGGTCTGTCTAGTCAAGGTTTTTCCAATAGTCATGTATGGTTGTGAGAACTGGACTATGAAGAAAGCTGAGCACCGAAGAATTGATGCTTTTGAACTGTGGTTTTGGAGAAGACTCTTGAGAGTCCCTTGGACTGCAAGGAGATCCAACCAGTCCATCTTAAAGGAGATCAGTCCTAAATATTCATTGGAAGGACTGATGCTGAAACTGAAACTCCAAAACTTTCGCCACCTGATGCAAAGAACTGACTCATTGGAAAAGACCCTGATGCTGGGTAAGGTGGGAGGAGAAGGGGATGACAGAGGATGAGATGGTTGGATGGCATCACCGACTCGATGGACATGAGTTTGAATAAGCTCCAGGACTTGGTGATGGACAGGGAAGCCTGACGTGCTGCAGTCCTTGGGGTCACAAAGAGTCGGACACAACTGAGCGACTGAACTGAGAGCACGTCTATGAATTTGGTAATTTAGCTGCAGGATACAAATTTAATACACAAAAATCTTGCATTTGTATACACTAACAATGAAAGATCAGAAAGAGAAATTAAAGAAACAGTCTTTCATCAGCAAGAATAACATACCTTGAAATAAACCTACCTGAAAAGGCAAAAGACCTCTACCTGAAAGACACTAATTAAAGAAATTGCAGATGACACAAAGAGATGGAAAAATATACCATGTTCTTGGATTGGAAGAAACAATATTGTCAAAATGACTGTGCTACTCAAGGCAATCTACAGATTCAGGGCTATTCCTATCAAATTACCAATGGTATTTTTTGCAGAACTAGGACAAAAAAATTTCAACATTTGTATGGAGACCCAAAAAACCCTAATAATCAAAGCAATCTTGAGAAAGAAAAATGGAGCACTTACTTCAGTCTATCCTACAAAGCTACAGTCATCAAAAGAGTAATATTATTGGCACAAAAACAGAAATATAGATCAATGGAACAAGATAGAAAGCCCAGATATAAACCCGTGCACCTATGGTCAATTAATCTATGACAAAGTAGGCAAGACTATTCAATGGAGGAAAGACAGTCCAGAAAACTGGACAGCTACACGTAAAAGAATGTAGTCTTTAACACCAAACACAAAAATAAACTCAAAATAGATTAAACTCCTAAATATCAAACATGATACTATAAAACTTTTGGAGGAAAACGTCAGAACACTCTTTAAGTTGCAGCAATATATTTTTCAAGGTATCTCCTAGAGTAACGGAAATAAAAATAAATAAATGGGGCCTAATTAAATTCAAAAGCTTTTGCACAGCAAAGGAAACCATAAAAAAAAATGAAAAAAAATTCACAGTATGGGAGAAAATATTTGCAAGCGATGCAACTGACAAAGGATTAATCTCCAAAATCTACAAATAGCGCATGCAGCTCAGTATCAAAACAAGCAAACAACCCAATCGAAAAATGGATGAAAAATCTAAATAGACATTTCCCCAAAGATGGCCACATGAAAAGATGCTCAGCATCACTAATTGTTAGAGAAATGCAAATCAAAATTACAATGAGATTTCATCTCATACTAGTCAGAATGGCCACCATCAAAAAGTCTACAAATAATAAATGCTGAAAAGGGTGTGGAGAAGAGGAAACCCTCCTACACTGTTGATGGGAATGTAAATTGGTGCAGCCACTCTGCAGAACAGTTTAGAAGTTCCTTTAAAAATTAAAAATAGAACTACTGTATGGTCCAGCAATCCTACTCCTGAGCATGTATCTGGAGAAAACCATGGTTGAAAAGTTTACATGCACCCCAGTATTCATTGCAGCACTGTTTACAATAGCCAAGACATGGGAGCAAGCTAAATGTCCAACAACAGATGAATGGATGAAGTAGATGTGGTATATATATACAGTGGATATTACTCAGTCATTAATGATATAATACCATTTGCAGCAAAATGGATGGACGTGGAGACTATCATACTAAGTATAGTAAATCAAAGACAAATATCATATGATATTGCTTATATGCAGAATCTAAAAAAAAATGATACAAGTGAACTTATTTACAAAACAAAAACAGACTTACAAACATAGAAAACTAACTTATGGTTACCAGAAGGGAAAGCTGGGGGCAGGGGAGGGATAAATTGAGAGTTTAGAATTTATTTATATACACTACTGTATATAAACTAGATAACCACCAAGGGCTGACCATATAGCACAAGGAACTTGGCTCAATATTCTGCGATAACCTACATGGGGAAAAAATTTGAAAAATAATAAATCTGTGTATATGTATACTGTGCTGTACACCTGAAACACAACACTGTTAATCAACTATACCCCAATATACAATGAAAAATTTTAAAAAATCAGAGTTGTCCCCCTCACCTGTTTGCAGGTAATAAGCTGCAGCAAACATGTGATGATGCTCTAGCAAATGCCCTGGGGTCAGAGAGCAGGGAGGACACCTGCTAGCAGGAGACATACAGCTGTCAATGATGCAGAAACCAGAAAAGCAGAAACAGCAACTCCCCAGCAATAGAAAGAGCACAGGATTGGCTCGTTTTTAAGAGATGTCAGCACTAGGAGAAATATGGGCATTTCTTTTAGTTCAAGCCCACTCCAGATATTAGTCTAGCCAGGAACTGGCATAGATCTGCAGTTCCAAGCACAACTCTGTCTGCAATGATAAAAGAAGATCACAAGGAAGGGGTCGGGGGGGAGGCAGGCAGAGAGCCAGGCAGGAAGGAAGGTAGGCAGATTCCTAAATTCACAGCAGTTTTTTAAAAATTAAAATTCAACTAAAAACTGGAACACACTTTGTATCTCTTGAGATTTTAAATAGCAATGGTGTGAAGAGAGAACCTACAGGTTCCGGGCAGTGAGGAAAGAGGCCTTGTCAAAACAGAGGATTTTATTGAGGAGTGGAAAATAATCTTGGATAAATATTGTAGATCGTCTTTTTTAAAATTGCTATTGGCTTATCAGAATGAGGTGTTTTTTTTTTTTCCTTCCTGATTGCTCAATTTTGTTTTATCCAAAGGAGAAACTCTAAACAAAGCAGTTAGTTTGGTTTGGTTTGATCTGGTTGACCATTTCATTTGAGAAGATTAAAAAACAGCAAACAGGAAAGAACTAAGCAGAGAAAATTCATTTTTACCCTCAATTATTATTTTTATATTTCAACTTGGAGAGATTTTTTCAGTGCTTTGGAAGTTTTTAAGAATCCTTAATCTTTTATTTCATTTTGTAATTTATTTAAATTTTATGATGTATTAGACATTTCTTTGTTGAGAAAATTCTGCTTTCCTATAACTAAAGGGAATGGGTTTTTCTTGGATTACCAAGATTGGTGAATTGGTCTGAATTGAAACCACATTTTATCTTTAAAACCCTTATCTCCCGGGTTCCTCCTAACCATATGCTGTGGTCCCATTCTGACCAGGTCATTTGAGATGTAGAAATGAAAACTCAGAGCTACTCCCTAGGGTGGCTTCTAGGTTCCTGGGCTTCAGCTCAATTCCAATGCCCATCTTGCATTTTCTTATAGATCTTGATGAGTGTGCAACTAAGCAGCACAACTGCCAGTTCCTGTGTGTTAACACCATTGGCAGCTTCACATGTAAATGTCCTCCTGGATTTACCCAACACCATACTGCCTGCATTGGTAAGTGGGAGAGGGAAAGTCCTATGTAGTTATTCCTTGAAGGGTTTGTTTTCGAGGGTTTCTGCTGTTGGAAATAAGAAGATAAAACTCAAGAAAATATGTGAATACATGTATGTGTGTCTGTGTGTACATGCATGCATGTTGTGAAAAGCTATTGGCCTTTTCTGAGCAAATCACCCTTCTTTCTTCCTTTTAAACAACACAAAGAGAGCTTCGGGGAAGTCCCACCCTCTCCTTTCTCCCTCTGCTTCTTACAGATAACAATGAATGCACCACTGACATCAACCTGTGTGGGTCAAAGGGCATTTGCCAGAACACTCCTGGAAGCTTCACCTGTGAATGCCAGCGGGGATTCTCACTTGATCCGAGTGGCGCAAGCTGTGAAGGTAGGTAGAGCCCTCAGCTTGATCCAGCTAGTTGGTCCTCGTGAGGTGGCCTATAAACACCGGCATTGTCATCCTCTATGAGACATCAGAACTGAGCACAGGGGAGACAGCCTGCTGAAGATGGAAATGTTTTCTCTGGTTTGTACGTGTCCCATATCTTAGAGAGCCATCTTTTGTTTCATGCTTGACCATGTCCTTAACACATGCTTTTCCTGAATGTAACAAGACTTTCTGCTCAGTTGTTAATTAAGTCTAATTGGAAATGACCCAATCAAGAAAAACAGCTAGATTCCTGAAGTTGATCACTTAATTTTCTAGTCACTGGATCGAGAATCTTGAAAGGATTCCCTCAATGTGGATTAAGTATATAAGGAACAACTCTTCTGCCAACATATGACTAAACATTTTACTCTTATTTTTTAGGATTTTGTTTTTGTATGACCTTCTGGTTTCCAATTCTGGCACAAATAAGGAAATATAAATAGTTTACACAGCTATCCTATAGTGTATTCTTGTGCCTTGCATTAGTGTCTTCATTATTTTTATTTGTGGATTTTACCAGGGATGTTTTTTCCCTTGGACTTATCAAAAGCTCCAGAGTAGATATTCTTGAAATTTTTGGTGGTGGAATATTGGCGATGCTGGGAAAGATTGAAGGCAAAAGAAGGGGGCGGCAGTGGATGAGATGGTTTGATAGCATCACTGACTCAACCAACATGAATATGAGCAAACTCTGGGAGACAGTGAAGGACAGGGAAGCCTGGCATGCTGCAATCCATGGGATTGCAAAGAATCAGACATAACTTAGCAACTGAACAACAACAACAATTTTTTATGTGTCGGATGTCTTACTAAAATTGCCTTTCACGTTCACATGCTGATAAATGTTGCTTCAGAGAATACCTCTGAGACATGCACTGATGTGACTTAAAGGCAACTCTGCCTTCTTTTTCAGATGTGGACGAGTGTGAGGGAAACCATCGCTGCCAGCACGGCTGCCAGAACATCATCGGCGGCTACAGGTGCAGCTGCCCCCAGGGCTACCTCCAGCACTACCAATGGAACCAGTGTGTTGGCAAGTAGTTTTCCCTTGTTCTCAAGATGAGCTGCTGTCAGCTCCTGACTCAGAATACTGCTTTCTTTCTGAAAACTTTAAACTTATCATTGAAGCAACAAATACTCATTTCAAATTGTCCATACCTGGTTGAAACCAGAGGGAAGTCATAGCCTTTGCAAAGTAGCAAACTAAGAAAAAAAATAATGATAAAGGATACTTTGAAGGCATTTGAAATGAAATGCTGCCAGAATTCCTTAATTCCTAATATCCCCTTGCTCTTCTGCTTCACTGCTAGTCATCAGCCCATACTGGAGTTCTCTTCAGGCCAACAAAATCCTCCTTCTGACTGAAAACTATCCATCATCCAAAGGCTACTTTGAGCAGCTTTTGGCCAGAAGACACAGAAGTGGTTCATTGAGTGCTATACACCTTTGGGGCAGGGTACAAGTTTTTTCAGGATTGCTAAACTCTTTTGAAAATTAAGGGGGTCCCAGACTCGGTCATTAAACTGAAACTGTCACTTTTGGTCCCACAGTGTCATAGAAAATAACTTTTAATGGACATCAGAGAATCCCAACGTTGCAAGTTTAGAAGGACCCCAATCCATCTAGCCCATGCTGTTATTTTACTGATGAATGCTTAGAAGCCAGGAAGGAAAGTCAGTCTGTCCTTACCCATCCTTTGGTGGCAGGACCAGAGCTAGAATCCAAAGCTCTTTCTTCACTTCATGTTTCAAGGCTGCCCTTCTAGTGTCACCTCTACTTGTTTTTTCTTTTAATTCACCTAGTAGCACTGCAAGCTTGGTGCTCTGGTGACCTGTTTTACTGCCACTCTCTTGGGTACAGGGCCCTCCTTCTCAAAAACAGAGTGACTGCCTTCTGGGTGGCTGCTCCATGTTGCAATGCTTGATTTTACTCCAAATGAAGACACATTTGGTATGTGTTCATGTATCAAACATGCATCTCTCTCATCTGGTTTGATTCTTTACAAAACACAGTTTTGCAGAGGTGAGTAGGACTGGCTAAAATAACCACAGTGCTAGAGCTTACGCTGCACAGTTTGCTGATTAGTGGTCTGGTTTTAATAAAAAGTGCCTTTGTTTATTACCAGCTCAGGGAGGTCTTGGATTTTAATCACCAGTTTCTGACATTGTTCACAAAATTTCCAGCATAAGCTTTGTTGATTCAATACCCAGCATATGAGTCTATCTGCCTTTATTACATATCTCCCTTGGATGAAACTGAAGCTATGGGGAAGAGTATAAAAGAGGCGAGATCTGCCACTGCTGGGCCTTATCCTCCTCCTCCTACGCTCAGTTCAGAGATGATAGAGATGGCCAGGTCATGCCCTTGTTGCCTAAAGATTCTTCTTTGGTCCCGTGAAGATTGTGTTCTGCCTGGGACTTGAACAGAGAGTCTATTAAGAAGTGGGAAGAGGGGGAGGATCAAGATGGCAGAATAGGAGGATGTGGAGTTCTCCTACCTCTACAAACACATCAAAAATACATCTACATGTGGAGCAGTTCTCACAGAAAACCAACTGGAAACTGGCAGAAGACCTCTTATTCAGCCAAATCTGCAAGAAAGATCTCCATGACATGAGAAATCAACCACAGAAAGAAAAAATGGACATGTGGAGACTAAACATATTATTAAGAAACCAGCGGGTCAACAGTGAAATCAAAGAAGAAATCAGAAAATACCTTGAGACAAACAACAATGAAAGCACATTACAGAAGCTGTAGGAGGCAGCAAAAGCAGTTTTAAGAGGGAAGTTCACAATAATATAGGCCTTCCTGAAAAAAAAAAAGAAAGAAAAGCTCAAATAATTTAATCTGACACCTAAAAGAATTAGAAAAAGATCAAAGAAAGCCCGGAGTCAACAGAAGGAAATAAAGATCAGAGCAGGAATGAACAGAGATTTAAAAAATAGAAAAGATCGATAAAACCGAGAGCCAGTTTTTTGAAAAGATAAACAAAGTTGAGAAACTGCTTGACAGACACCAAGAAGAAAAGAGAAAACCCAAATTAATAAAATAATAAATTGAAAGATGAGAAATAACAATGGATACTATAGAAATTTAAAAAGTCCTAAGAGAATCATATAAGAGTTATATGCCAAAAAATTGTGGAGCTCACCTAGAAGTGAGCTTAGATAACCTAGAAGAAGTAGACAAGTTTTAGAAACATAAACGCTATCAAAAATGAATCAAGAAGAAACAGATCATTTAAACAGGCCCATCACCAGAAGTAAAATAGAATCTGTAATGAAAAAATTCCCTGCAAGCTTAAGTCCAGAACTAGATGGCTTCACTGGGGAATTCTACCAGATGTTCAACTTATACCCACCCTTCCCAAACCATTCCAAAAAATTAAAGAGGAGGTAATGCTCCCAGAGTCATTTTATGAAGCCACCATCACTCTGATGCCAAAACCAGACAAGACATTACACAAAAAGAATTACAGGCCAGTATCATTGATGAATATAGGTTCAAAATCCTCAACAAGATATTAGCAAACCAAATTCAACAATACATAAAAAGGATCATACACCATGACCAAATTGGATTCATTTCCAGGTCTCAAAGATGGTTCATGTGAAAAATCAATATGTTATACCACATCAACAAAAGGAAAGACAAAAAACACATGATCATCTCAATATAAGCAGAAAAACTATTTGATAAAATTAAACATCCATTCATGATGAAAACTCTCACTAAAGTGGTTTTAGAGGGAACATTTCTCAACATAATAAAAGGCATCTACAACAAACCAACAGCCAGTATAATATTAAATGGTGAAAAGCTGAAAGCCTTCCCACTAAAATCTGGAACAAGACAGGATGCCCAGTCTCACTGTTTCTATTCAACATTGTACTGGAAGGGAAGAGGTCAAATTGTCACTATGTACAGATGACGTGATAATCTCTATAGAGAACCCTAAAGACTGCACACAAAAACTATTGAAACTGTTAAATGACTTCAGAAGGTAACAAGGTACAAGATTAATATATAGAAATCTGTTCCATTTTTTTAAACCAACAATGAAATATCAGAAAGAGAAGATTTAGAAAAAAACAAAACCCTGTTTAAAATCACATGAAAAGATGAAATAAAATATCTAAGAACAAAGTTTACCAAGAAAGTGAAAGACCTATATGCCGAAAACTATAAAACATTGATAAAGGAAACTGAAAATGATTCAAGGAAATGGAAAGATAGCCTATGCTTTTGGACTGGAAGAATTAATATTGCTAAAATGGCCATACTACCCAAAGCAATCTACATATTTAATTCAATCCCTATCAAAATACCCATAACATTTTTTACAGAACTAGAAAAATAATAATTCCAAAATGTATATGGAACCACAGAAGACCCAGAATTTTCAAAGCAATCCCAAGGAAAAAGAACAAAGCTACATGCATAACCCTTTCAGAATTCAGACTATGATATAAAGCTGCAGTAATCAAAACAGTGTGGTATTGGCACAAAAACAAATGTATACATCAATGGAACAGGTAGAGAGCCCAGAAATAAACCAATGCATCTACAGTCAATTAATTACACTAAAGGAGGCAAGAATATACAATGGAGAAAAAGATAGTCTCTTTAGCAAGTAGTGTTGGGAAACCTGGACAGCTGCATGTAAATCAGTGAAGTTAGAATACTCCCTCACACCATATACAAAAGTAAACTGTAGTTGCTTTAAAGACCTAAATATAAGACGCGATACCATAAAACTCATAGAAGAGAACACAGGCAGAACATTCTTGCACATAAATTGTAGCAATATTTTCTTAGATCAGTCTCCCAAGGCAAAAGAAATAAAAGCAAAAACAAACAAATGAGACCAAATCAAACTTAAAATCTTTTTTACAGCAAAGAGAACCATCAACAATACAAAAGACAGCCTATGGAATGGGAGAAAATATTTGCAAATGATGCAACTGACAAAGGGTTAATATACAAAATATATAAACAGCTCCTACAATTCAGTACCAAAGAAATAAACAATCTAATGAAAAGGTGGGCAGAAGACCTAGATAGTCTTTTCTCTGACATGGCCAACCAGCACATGAAAAGATGCTCACTATTGCTAATTATTAAATAAATACAAATCAAAACCACAATGAGATATCACCTCACATGGTCAGAATGACCACCATCAAAAAGTCGACTACCTTCAAATAAGTCTGTTATCATCAAAAGGTTTATATATGAAGAGGGTGTGGAGAACAGGGAACCCTCCTACACTGTTGGTGGGAATGTAAATTGGTATAGTCATTATGGAGAGCAGTATGGAGGCTATTTTTAAAAAACTAAAAATAGAACTACCATATGATCCAGCAATCCCACTCCTGGGCATATATCCTGAAAGGATGGAAACTCTAATTTGAAAAGATATATGCACCTCAAGGTTCATAGCAGCACTATTTACAAACAACCCAAGTGTCCATCAACAGATAATTGGTTTAAAAAGATGTCTGCATATGCAAACACAATGGAATATTAGCCATAAAAACAAATGAAATACTGCCATTTGCAGCAAGAAGGATGGACCTATGTGATTCACTTTGCTTGACTTGAAACTAACACAATATTATAAATCAACTAAACTTTAGTTAAAAAAAAAATGGGAAGAGGTTTGGGGGTTTTGATGCCCAGAAAATACCAATTCAAACTGTTCTCATAATTCTTGGGAATTATAGTTATCCAGAATGAGCATTGCCTTGGACCAGAATGACCTCCTCAGACCCTTGCAGAGCAAATCTCTTGGACCAGCCTTCTCTGGATCCTTGCTTCTAAGCAGCCAGAAGCTCACTTTTAGAAGACGGATAGGTTTAGGGTATGGGGCCACTGATATCACTGCTTTCTAGAAAATATCAAACTTGTAGCTTAAAGTTGGAGCTGACCCATTTTGAGCTAGAGAAATTAGTACAGGAAAGTCCATTCTACATTTTGGAATTCTCTCTTAACACCACAGCTAAGACACACTGTGCAAGCCTGATGCTGGAACCTCTGAGTTTAGAGGACAGAGGAGGTAGGTTTCCATCTGATTTTTAAGGAGTGTCTTTCAGAGATTCTAATGCTATTTCATTCAAATTAGAATCATCTCTTTTTACAAAAAGAGCAAAACTTACGAATTTAAGTAACAACTGAAAGAATAAAACAAAGATTTTGTAGTGTAGAAAAATTCCTTGTGGAGCCATTTGCTCCAGGGTGTACACACAGGATGAAAAAGGTCAGGAAAAGTGCAAAACATGTTAAACAAATCATGGGACTTGTATATTGATAGAAAGGGTGAGTACACAAACAGATTGTTTTCAAGCTTCAAACATTGAACATTTGCCAATTTCTTATCTTAATCCGTGGTCCACTCCACCCCACCTCTCCAACCCAGAAAAGCAAGTTTAATTTAAGCTTATTAGATTTTCAAGGAGGAAAAAAAAAGCAAAATAAAGTAGAAAAGAATTTGAAAAGGGGATAGGGAGAGTTCTTGACCAAAATGGATACTCCAAGTTAAAAAATAGATACTCCAAATTAGAAAGAACCTTGACAGTGATCTCATCTGATCTGTTTCCTAACATGTCAATCCCTCTCCAACCAGGAAAGGTACTCACCTTTTTCATAAAGAATGAACCTTTTCTCCCTCTGACTCCTAACCATTGGTCCTGTTTCTGTCCCTTTGAACAAAAGAGAGTAAATCTTAAGCTCTATATTAACAGGTCTTTCCCACACATACCTGTACCTTAGAGGATTTATCAGTCCGAGTCCCAGCAGGTAACAGATGGCTGAGCCTAATAAAAAGCATAGGATACGTCAGAAGAGCCTAATGATGTTCCATTCTGATCAGCCTTGGAGAGCTGAGCACAGCTGAGAAGTCTGGAGGTGGGTATACAGGGCACAGAGAAGACATCCAGCCCAGAGATACTTCCTTCACCAAAGGAACCACCCTTGGTTCTTCGTTCATCCTTTGATGCCCATGGTCTCCATTGGTTTCTATCACATAGCTCAACTCTAATTTAAAATAAGGGGAGAAGAACACAGATGATGGCATATTAAATCATTTTGTTTGAGGAACCCTGGAACCTAAGTGACCTTGGTTGGGTACTTGAGAGTCCTTTGATAGAAAGGGTCTCAAACAGATGCACAGCTAGGCACTGTGCCATAACAGGCATCTCAACCAATGGCTTCTAACTGTATATCTACTCCTTCTCTCTGTAACCACATATGGATAAGCAGAGGGAGTTCAAGGAAGGAAAGGAGATGAAGAGAAGGAAGAGAAAAAGCAAGGATGGAAGGCAATATGAAGTGTGTATATGTATGCAAGTACCCCGCTCTTACCATTTTACCCACCTGTTTTCCTAATTAAAAAAAAAAGATTTTTTTTTAGAAACAATTTTTTCTTGAAAAATGAAGCTACCTTAGCTAATAAGGAAAAACTAAGAGAGAAAGGAACAGTGTAAACAAGGGCAAATCTCTCGAGAGACACTTTGATATAAAGGAAAGCATGAGACTTACAGTCAGACGGACCTGGACGCGCATATCTGCCCTGCTGCTGGGAGATCTTGGAGGCGCTTTCTGAGTCTCACTTTCTTCATCTGGTAAACAGGAATTTTAATACCTACCTCCATGATTGTGAAGCACATTAAGCAAATGAAGAACCTAGTTAAAAGACAGATGCTCCTTGGAAGAAAAGCTATGACAAACCTAGATAGCATATTAAAAAAGAGACATCACTTTGCCAACGAAGGTCCGCATAGTCAAAGCTATGGTTTTTCCAGTAGTCATGTACACGATGTGAGAGTTGGACCATAAAGCAGGTTGAGCTCTGAAGAATTGATGCTTTCGAACCGTGGTGCTGGAGAAGACTCTTGGGAGTCCCTTGGACTGCAAGGAGATCAAGCCAGTCAATCCTATATTCGTTGGAAGGTCTGAGGTTGAAGCTGAAGCTCCAATATTTTGGCCACCCGATGCAAAGAGCCGACTTACTGGAAAAGACTCTGACACTGGAAAAGATTGAAGACAGGAGGAGAAGAGGGTGTCAGATGATGAGATGGTTGAATGGATCACTGACTCGATGGACATGAGATTGAGCAAACTACAGGAGATAGTGAAGGATAGGGAACCCTGGCACGCTGCAGTTCATGGGGCCACAAAGAGTTGGACACGACTTAGTGACTGAACAACAACCTAGTATCCTATCTGTCACACAGTAGGCATCCAATAAGTGTTAAGTTACTAAATTGCCTTCCTCCTCTTTTCCATTGGAAGCAGATATTTGCTAAGTGAGGAGAAGATCAATCTACATGCATTTAAGTGAACATAAGCCTGAAAATGGGCTATAGCAGTTAAGAAATGTCTTACCAGCAAACTTCTGTGCTGCCCTACAAAGGCAGATCTATAAAAATATATTGGAAGTTTCGAAAAAGTGTAAATCAGAGATAATAAGAAACTTGAGGGTTTTTTTCCCTTTGAATTAATTTGTGAAAGTAAGATTTCTTTTTCCTATGTATTATCATCAGACTTGGCTGGTCCCTGTGGGTAGCCTGTTCCACAGCATCTGTGTCTCTTGCAGCTTTTCCCCAATTAGTGCCCATGAAGTCTGCAGGGAATCTCTTCCAGCCCTACTTAGCTTTAGACACAGCCCAGATGCTCTGGGCAGGAGGATGGTTTAGATAAGGAGGTCTATTCAGAGATGGGAGCAGACATACCAGAAGGCACCATTCATCCCCTGAGCAAGCACCTGGGGGCTTTTATAGACTTTTGAAAAGGAAGTCCAGGTGGGCGGGACACTTCCTGCAGGATGTCAGCCCTTGCCAGCCCTATTCATGCTGAAAAAGGAGGGGTAGGAAAGCAGCCTCCTGGAACATGGCTCATCTTCGCTGTCGAGATAGTCATCCCATTGCTGGGTAGTTCTGAAGCAAAGGCACAGAGAACTGCTCCCTGCCCTCCCACCCTGATCCCTGAATCTTGGCTGTGAACCACCCCTGCATTCTTCACCAGATGCTCCTGTAGAGCAGAACACACGACCACTGGCTTCAGATGAGGACGGGGTCTGCTGGTCTTCAGGATGCCATCCTCTGACACACTGCCCGGTGCACTTGGCCTCAGAGACCACGTTTGCTCACCATATGGCGAGAGGCCCCATCTGTCTCCACATCTTTCTCTCTTGTTCCCTTTCCCACCTCAGCCACTTTCACCTGCCTGCCCTTCCTAGGAGCCGAGGTGAGGGCCAGCTGGCCTGATCCAGACTCCCTCGTAGAAAACTCTGCCCAGTGTCACACATGTGGCGCCTCCTGGTTTTCCCTGCAGATGAGAATGAATGCCTCAGCGCTCACATCTGCGGAGGGGCCTCCTGCCACAACACGCTGGGGAGCTACAAGTGCATGTGTCCCGCCGGCTTCCAATACGAGCAGTTCAGCGGCGGTTGCCAGGACATCAACGAATGCGGCTCTGCTCAGGCCCCCTGCAGTTACGGCTGTTCCAATACCGAGGGCGGCTACCTGTGCGCCTGTCCACCTGGCTACTTCCGAATAGGCCAAGGGTAAGCAATGCTGGTCGCGGTTGGGGGCTTTCTCATTCATAGTATAATTAAGGATATTGAACTCAAAATGACCTGTCCTAGTAGCATTGAACCATGCTTTTTATAATCCTTGAGTTAATTCCAGTTAGCTCTGCAAAGGTTTTAGATTATTTTATTTGAAGGGGGACATCTGGATTTTTGGAAATTCATAGAACGTCGAACAAAATAACTAAACGACATTGTAAATACCTCAAGATATGGCTTATCTATCTCCTTCTCTTGATCCTCACATCTTGTTGGAAGGCGAGTCGTTTCTCAGGAAATACAGGGACTGTGATCCAGGACAGAGCTGGACTCAGACTGCATATTGCTGATGCAACCTTCTCCTGGGGCAAGCAGAATTCTGTCTTGACTTAAAATGCCTTCATGTAGCTCCTGTTAGGATAAATCATAAAGGTATCTTTTGGGGAGTCCTTTAGAGTTTCAAAGTATATTTTTCATTTTAGACTTAAATTTACATTAAAAGTTGCAAAAGAACTTTAAATATAAGAGTTAAAATAATTATTATATTTTCCAGGTAGGATACCACTTTGTATTGTGAGAGTTGGGGCAGGGAAGATATATTTTTATTCTATTTAGTAATATAAAAGTTACTGTTAACGTTTTCAAAGTTTAGGTCTTCTTCCCAGCTGAATTAGTCTGGACTTGACTGGTCTTAGTTTTGGCTATCCTATGAAGGAGCCCACATTTTAACTTTTTAATTAGGAACACAGAGACATTAAATACACACACACACACACACATATACCAAAACACACACTTATATATACTCCTCCCAACACAAAGTCACATAGTCCATAACACACACATATGTGTATATATCAAATTCTTAATTTTGTGGTCTTTGGTTTCTTGACACAGAAACATCAAGTGATTCATTTTGGGGTGTGTAGAAGGTAAAAGAATGTTTCATGGGAAGCGCACAGAATGCCAGCAATAGGACTCAAATTCCCAGATGTTTGTGTCTGGCTCTCAGTAGACTCATTCTTTATAAATTTAATGCCAGAATCATTTTCCCAGCAAAAATTGTGACACTCCAAACTGGCTTCTGGCCAGTGGGACTTTATAGTCACACTTCTTGTAAGTGGTGTTCCAGGCATATAAAAATACTGGGAGTTCTGAGAAAGGAACCAAAGCCTGTGAATTTGGGGTTTGCTTCCAACAATTTCATAATTATGTGAATGCACACAAAGATTGAGCACTTATCATTTCATCCATATTATTGTTTCTACACATTTCATGGTACAAAATTAAAGGCTGAGGAAAGGAAATATGTTGTGCTCAGCAGGATTACAGAAAATACTAGAAACCTGTAAATTGCTGCAAAATACAAAAAATATGTTAATGGCATTGTATTTTGAATCTTAAGGGCATAAAGGGAAATGAGTTTTAAAAAATAGATCAACTAATACAGAGAGAAATAAATAGTATTTAGTCTACATTATGACCTATTAGTAGACCCATTAATAGAAATTTACCCATTTATAACAGTTTGGGCTCCTCTGTGAATCACTAGAGTGGACAACCCTAACTTAATACAAAGATTCTTTTAAGATCATTCAGATATGTCAAAACATATTGAAAGAGGAGCCTGATAAATACATTCCAAGTGACCTATGAAATAGTAAGCAGAATAACAAAACAAGGTACTTGTGAGACATGCAAGCCTCCCTCCATAACTTGGCTTTAAAAACTGAAAGGCAAAGAAAAACAGCTGAACTAGTTCTCTCTTGGGCATGGGTTTGTTTATCCAGCCTCACATGAGTCAGAGCCAGTGGACCTAGTGGTTTTGAATGACTTGAAACAATTTCCCACAGTTGGGCAAGCTCTGATACACGTATTTAATACACTGCATATCTTCACAATATATTTCTAAATCAACCTAAGTTATTACCTAGAGCTTTCATTCTGTCTTCAGGAGCCAAAGTGAGAGGTCTGATAATAGAGATTGCTCAGAAGCTGGAGTGGTGAAAGGTGGTGCTGGTGGAATTGAAGGTGGCTGTAATGGTATCAGTTAAACAGGAAGAGGGCAAGGAACTGAACACTGATGTCACATACTCTTCTCACTCCTGTGGAGCCTGTTTTATAAGAAGGCAATTTTTATTCAACCTCCCAAGTCACATAGTCTCCTCCTTATCTTCCACTCTTCTGTTTCCACTCCTTGTCTCCTCTCCACCAGTACAGCAAAACACCTGCCACATTACGTTTGGGAAATAAAGGGGCAAGTAAATATGCAAAATAGGGCCCTGAGAGATAGTAAAAAGAAACCAATCAACTCAGGGAACTGAGAATTCAAGACCAAACACAGAGGGCTTCAGTGTGGTTCTCAGCACCAGCCCATCATCCAGTGGATGCATGATCAAGCTGAATGTCACCAGGCAGGATCTGGGCTTCACCAGAACTCTCGCTCCTCCTCCATCTCCCAATTCTAATGAAAAAAAATCTACACTCCCCTTCCACCATAGGCACTGTGTTTCTGGAATGGGCATGGGCCGGGGAAACCCAGAGCCACCTGCCAGCGGTGAAATGGATGACAACTCACTCTCCCCAGAGGCTTGTTATGAGTGTAAGATCAATGGCTACCCCAAACGCGGCAGGAAGCGGAGAAGCACAAATGAAACAGATGCCTCCAACATTGAGGTGGGTCAGAAGATGGTCTCTCCTGATGCCTCCTATTGCAGAAAGGCCCTCCAGATTCCTGTGGTTTCCTCCAAGGATGCTCCAAAGTGTGAAAAACTCCCTGGGGAGAAAATCCAGACATTCCCTGAGCTCTAGGCTGCATTTTACAAGAGTCTATGGGGCTCTCTGGAGTTTTTTGCTGCTTTTAGGGAGTGGCCATTCAAAGGTTTTCACATACTTGCTCATTTCCTCTGTCTCGCCAAAAAGAAAGTTAAACACCCGCCCAAAGTCTGATGAAAGGACAAGGTCTGAGATCCAGGAGAGCAAGTGGGCAGAGTAGTGAAGTGACATAGTGCTCCGTACACAGGGATGCCAAGTTCTGAAAGCTAGAGGCTTCTCTACCGAAAGAGCCATGTGGAGTGTGAGGGAACTTGGATTCTAGACAAAAACAACATGGAGCTCAAGCAGCCTGGTTTTCTTTGCCTACGGCTGCTGCAGCCTTTCAGTCAACTCAGAAATGCAGATACTCAGACCTCTGGCTGCAGGCCCGGAGAACCAGCACATGTGGTCCCAGAGAGGCAAGCAAGAAGCCAGGTGAAAAGCATTGAATATTAGCAGATCATCAGAGCCAGGAAGTAGGTTCATAGGTGTGTCCTTTGGTGAGATGGTTTTGCGTCAGTGAATAAAATGGAAATAAACTGGTTCTTTCTTAGAATCGGTGCTGCAACCCATCCGTGTGGTTTGGGAAATGAGATAAGTCTTTGGAAAGAAAATAATATATTAAAACAGTCATTCTCAAACTTGAGTATGCATCTGAATCATCTGGAAGGCCTGTTAAAATGGATTTCTGGGAAATATCCCCAGGGTTTCGGATTCAGTAGGTCTCAGGTGGCACCAAGAAAGTCCATCTCTAACAGATGCCCAGGTGATGCTGATGCTGTCGGCTGGGGGACACTTTGAGACCCACTGCAATAGAAGACCAAATACAAGTGATTTCAACTTCCTTCTTGACATGTTTAGTATTATAAATATGTGCTGATGTAATGTTTATCTTACCATAGTCAAACAGCCCCTATGCTGGGTTTTTTAAGGAATAGATAGAAATGGCTTTGTTCCATTCCTATCCCTCAGATTTCACCACTGCTTCTCATTATGTAAGTCATTGTCCTTTGCTGCTGCTGCTAAGTTGCTTCAGTCGTGTCCGACTCTGTGCGACCCCATAGATGGCAGCCCACCAGGCTCTGCCGTCCCTGGGATTTTCCAGGCAAGAACACTGGAGTGGGTTGCCATTTCCTTCTCCAGTGCATGAAAGTGAAAAGTGAAAGTGAAGTCGCTCAGGCGTGTCCGACTCTTCTCGACCCCATGGACTGCAGCCTATCAGGCTCCTCCATCCATGGGATTTTCCAGGCAAGAGTACTGGAATGGGTTGCCATTGCCTCCTCCGCATTGTCCTCTAGTTCTCCTCTTTTAAAAGGTAGAATAGAGGCTTCATATAGACACAGGTTTGAATCTTAGCTCTACTAATTACTGGTGCTGTGAATCTTAGTTAAGCCTCAATTTTATTAGCTGTAAAATGGGGACAATGATAGTATTTGCTTGATAGGGGAGTTGGGGTGATAACTGTTATAATACATGTGAACATGAAGCATAACACATGGCACATAGTAACTGCCCAAAAGTGTTAGCTATTATTGCTATTAGTGGATTACATTCTATTAGGAAGGAATATAAATTAATCATGACTACCACATAGAATGAGTATATCTGACCTGACTTGTGGCTTAAACAGTATTTTATGAATATTCATTTTCAGTAGAGTAAATGCAACATGAGAAGAAAGTTGTATGTGAGTGAGACTTGAGTCACTTTTTCTTTAGTAAGTGGCATATTTACCTTTTATATTCACACGTTGCCATATGTCTTTCCAGGATCAACCTGAGATAGAAGCCAATGTGAGTCTTGCAAGTTGGGATGTTGAGAAGACAGCCGTGTTCGCTTTCAATATTTCCCACATCAGTAACAAGGTCCGAATCCTAGAACTCCTTCCAGCCCTCACGACTCTGACGAATCACAACAGATACTTGATTGAATCTGGAAATGAAAATGGCTTCTTTAAAATCAACCAAAGGGAAGGGATCAGCTACCTCCACTTCACAAAGAAGAAGCCAGTGGCTGGAACCTATTCATTACAAATCAGTAGTACTCCACTTTATAAAAAGAAAGAACTTAATCAGCTAGAAGATGAATATGACAAAGACTACCTCAGTGGTGAACTGGGTGATAATCTGAAGATGAAAATTCAGATTCTGCTTCATTAATTCACCATCCAGAGACCAAATAATTAAAAAACAAAGATAGATAGGTAGAACTGAATTTTTCCCCCAATCAGAATCTTCATATTATAGGTACAGTCTTTCACCACATAAATTTCTATAAATAAGCACTATTCTTGTATTACAAAAGCAAGGTACAGGTGACTACCCTAGTTCAAAACAACCACTTTCTCAGGCTTCTCATGTATGTAGCTAAGCTACCTTGTCATATGTGTTGATTCTTGAAAACTGGGACATGTATTTCCACTGGGGGTTGGCCATTCATGCTGACATGCCATCCTTCTAGCAGACGTACAGGAATGTGCTTTCAATCGATGGACTGTTCTGTTTTTTCAAATTGTAAAACTTTGCTTCTCCAAATGCAAGTATTAGGTTGGCCATTTATAATATCTATTTGGTGCTAGTAAATTCTCAAACTAGATTTATAAATGCACTGTAATATTTACACAACTTAGAAACCAAATTACAAGTATTCAGTTCAAATACTTCATTAATTTTTTTCAATCAACCAAAGTTAGTGCAGTAGCTTATCTCAGTTATGAGTATAATACCTTACATGTAAATTAAGTGTGTGTATACTGTAATCGTGCTATTTTTTATCATTGAAACATTTATAAACTAGAATAATAATGCCCTTAATGTGAGGGTTTGTAATGGTGCTTATTAAGACCAAAGACTTGTTAAATGTATACACCAAGTGGTAATGAAATTTCTGTGACTGGCCCACGCGTGCATGGAGGTCTAGGAGGACCAGGAAGCAGCCTCAGCAGCCAGAGGATCACCAGTGCATCCTTCATCACACCTGTGCAATATGCCAAGACTACCCTCGGTCATTCCTGTCAACAAGGGGTCCATGTCATAAATGTCACAATAAAACAGTCTCTTTTTTTAGTGTACCCCTTGGCTTTGTGTTCTTGCATGGATGTGGGAGTGGAGGCGCCATTCTGGAGACTTCATTTGAGTCAGTCCCTTGTTTTATTCATTCAGGACGGCAGAGTTATTTCTTACCAACAAGATACTTAGATTGTAACATTATTTCTAAAACATGACCTAAAATTAATCCCATGGCTTTTATACTAGACCTCAGTACTTTAAAACACCAAGTTCATTGTCTTAGAGCACATGCATTTCATTATAAAAATTTTTCATGCCCTCTTCCCTCAAATATACACAGTGATGGCAAGATTAGATGTTCTATCCTATTTTCTCCCCTAAATATGTGTTGTTAGTCAATGCTAGTCTAATTACAAAGGGGTAATCCCAAACTGAATCCAATTGAATGCTATAGCTCTTGTTTTCTGACTGTCATAGTTTGAAAATGCTGTTTTATTTTAAGGGCAAAATTGAATATTTAATAGTTAAGCTCATTCAATCGATAACAAATTTTTAAAACCCATTAAGGCATTAAAGGATAGTGGAAATAGAGGTGAAATGAGATTGCCACATGGAGAAGAAACCATACAGGACACAGAAAAGTAAGCTTCAGAAAACAGCTAATGAAGATGGAGTAGGAATATTCTAAAAGACAAATCCAGGGTCTGTTGGTATAAAGCTCAGTTTAGCACATACCTTCCTAATTGTCAAGCTACCCATTGAGAGAATGGGTTTCCTTGCAAGGTGGTGAGCTCCATCACTAGAGGGTTTCAGTCTAGGCAGCCAGTGCACAAGAATGCTTTCTTTCACCTAACAGGCTACAAACATCTCAAAGTATTTTTTAATCTATTATTTTGCCATCCAAAAAAAAAATCTCAGTTCTACGGAGCATCAATTATGAGCAAGTTGAATGACTAGGTTGGAAGGGATTTGTACCCTGGTTAGGAAGTTAAAATATGTTTCAATTTCCTTCTCTCTCTGTGCCTATGGTTCTCTGATGGAAGTGTACTAAAATTGTTAAGAGAAGAATATATAGCATATGGTAAACAACAGCTTCCAAGTGGAAAATGTCTTTGATAAGTTAACCAGAACAGCACTATATTCAATAATGGATTATCTTTATAACAACAGAACAAGATAGAGTTGGCACGTAGCAGATCACTTTGACATTTTTAATAGTCTCAGTCTGGATTTTATTTATTTCAGAGCCAACAATTTTCAACGGCATATTTTCCGTGTTTCTGACTGTAATGAAACATTTTCCTCATTGTTCCATTGTAAATATTCTTCTTGTCGGAACTTTTTTTAATCCTGAGATTTAAACCTGTACCTTTTAATTGTCTGTGGCCTTTTGATTTTACTTTCGATGGTTGAAGAATTTGGTTTTATAAATCTCAGAAGCTTGAAAATGTCTTGTCTCTACCCCTCAGCCCATTTCACTTGCCAATAATTATTTTGTAAGTAGGTTGAAAGGAACTCAGCTGGCCTTATGAAATGTTTAAACTTGCACAAACAACTACATTTTTGTTCAACAAATAGCACTTCACTCAGCCAAAACTGCTTTGGACATTGCCATTACAAATACCGTTCGACTTCAGAAATCATGTTTGTAAATTCGATGAGCCAAAATAAAGGACAATTAGGTTGATATAAGCATAGTTTAAAGTTACACATCTCTAAACTGTTAATTTTTTTTAAGCAGTCAGCTTTGTCCACAGAATGTACTATATTCTGACTTTAACTTTAGTTGCTAAAGATAGGTTACAAAGCTAAATATAAAATGGTTTAAAGACATTGTTTCTAAGTGCTAGAAGATTTCTGGGAGAAAGATTACTTTTCACACACATAGCTGACTACAAAGTTATTTGCCCCTTGCCAATTTTAAACACTTTGTTTACAAAAAAAAAAAAAAGCAAACCAATTTACTTTTTAAAACATTTTGAAACCTAATATGAGCCTCACATTATGTATTGTTAGGAAAGGATTCTCAGTATTACAAGTTTAGGATTAAAGAGAAACCTGGCAACTATGAAGTTTATTTTGCAGACTCCATATGTATCTAAGACTACGTTCACATACAAGATTGGGTCTCAATGAAAGGTTCTAACATTCTCACAAGTGTCTGTATAAATATAAGGGTCTTGTACATTTGACACCTGACATACATTTGGCAGGACCTGGCAATGTCACAGAATCTGTTATTTCAACTAACTGCTAATGAATCCAAAATGATTTTTTGGCAAAGTCATAAACCTCTTTTCAGGACACAGGCTGTTTTGCATCCTTGATGGACGCCTGAATTATGACCTCTACAAATAGAAGTCAGTTTCATTTTTACTATTGGACAGCAGAAGGTGCATCCCTTTTAATTGAATGAAGTCACAGCAGGTAAGTGGCTGTGATTTCCCACAAGCTCAACTCTACTCTATCATTTTTGTTCTACACAAATATTCACTGTCATTTTTGGTCTTTACAACTATTCCTGTTTCATGAATCAAAGCAGCATTACCCTATGTTCCTTTTGCCTCTCAAGGGTTGGTTATAGTGTCAGCTAGAAGGCATCGAGTATATTTCTAGAATCCTTAACTTGAGTTCAAAATTAAGCAACACTGAGGTAGAGATGTTTAGCAGAAAGCAGCTGCTCCATTCAGCAGTTTCTGGGTAACTTTCAACACCCCCCCCACCCCCATCCTCCACCCCCTGCCGATGTGTTCTTTGCAGTTGTACTCAGAATTGCAGAAATCAGAAAAGGTCTGTTCCCTTTGTAAGGTAAATTTCTCTCTGGTGGATAATTAAATCAAACCTGTATGATTTAGCTTTTGCTGGAAATGGAGGCATCTGAAAAAATCTCAGTGATAAATACACATCTCATCAATCCCACCAATCATTTGCATAAAGAGGTCACAGGCCTGTATAGTTGTATCTGCACCAGGAAAACAAGCCCCAGAGCACATGGCTTTGAAGGCCGGTGGGGCTTGCTTTTGAGAGTCACAGAGGGCTAACAGAGATAGAGACGGATGTACACAAAATCTCACATGCTCCAGGATTCAGGGCAGAAGCTGTGATTTGAGAGAAGCCCAGGTCAGGCATACCTGCTGATTTTGGAGGTTGCCCAGGAGAGGCAGGAGGTAATCACAGTTCACCCTAGGACCACAGACACTGGTAGCAGCCATTGTGGGGAGCTTCTACATGTGGACATTACTACTTCAAGTGCCATTGTGGAATCCTCCCTCTAGCTCATTAGTGCTAAGATCTGGGGTCACCCAAAGCCTGTAGGAGCCAGTGCTGAGATGCCTCTAGCCAAGCAACTGTGTGGGGACATGGCCCCAATCATCAACAGACAAGCTGCCCTAAAACCCCCTTGATCCTATAGCAGAATGTGGCTCTGCCACTAGAGGGCCCAGAAGCCAACTCTACTCACCAGTGGGCAGGCACGAGTCCCGAACGACCTGGGCCCTAGCCCTGCCCTCCACAGAGCCTGCTCTAGCCTTGGGACTAGCCTCACCGACCAGGAGGCAGACAGCAGACTCAAGAAAAATAAAATCTGACCAAAATCACAGCTAGCTGTTGAACAATCATCAAAGGAGGACACTGGAACCTACCAAAAAACATAACCCTACACCCAAAGACAAAGGAGAAGCCACAGCAAGATGGTAGGAGGGGCACAATCACGATAAAATCAAATCCCATACCCACCAACTGGGCTTCCCTGGTGGCTCAGATGGTAAAGAATCCACCTGCAATGCAGGAGACCTGGGTTTGATCCCTGGGTTGGGAAGATCCCCTGGAGAAGAGAATGGCTACTCACTCCAGTATTCTGGCCTGGAGAATTCCATGGACAGAGGAGCCTGGTGGGCTACAGTCCATGGGGTCGCAGAGAGTCAGACACAACTGAGTGACTTGCGCTACCCTCCTGGTGGGTGACCCAAAAACTGGAGACCAATAATACCAAAGAAGTTCTCCCACTTTTGTGAAGGTTCTGAACCCCACATCAGGCTTCCCAGCCTGGGGGTTCAATAAAGGGACTGAGAATTCCCAGGGAATCTGACTTTGAAGGCCAGCGGGATTTGATTACAACTTCCACAGGACTGGGGGAAACAGAGACTCCAGTCTTGGAGGGCACAAACAAAATCTTGCACATACCGAGACTCAGAGGAAAGGAGCAGTGACTCCATAGGAGATTGAACTAAAACCACCTGCTAGCGTTGGAGGGTCTCCTGTGGAGGTGTGGATCGGCAGGGGCTCAGCACAGGTAGGGAGACACTGGTAGCAGCAGTCTAGAAGGTCCCCCTTGGTGTAAACCCTCATGGAGGGCTGGGTCGCCTCAGGCCAAAAAATTACCAGGGAGGGAGTGCAACCCCATCCTTGAGCAGATAATTGGATTAAAGATTCACTGAGCAAGGGCCTGCCCACCAAAGCAAGACTCTGTTGTTCCCACCACCAGTCCCTCCCAGAAGGGAGTCTCCAGTGGAGGCCTGGGTCCCTGATGGCCTGCTGCAGGGTTGGGGGCACTGAGTGTAGCAGTACATGCATGGGATCTTTTGAAGGAGGTCACCATTATCTTCATTACCTCCACCGTAGTTTGGCCTCAGGTAAGTAGCAGGGAGGGAACACAGAAAATTGGATTAAAGATTTACCCCACATCCAAGGTCAGGGGCAGCCTGAGAGGAGCTACCCCATGTCCAAGGTAAGGAGCAGCAGCTGTGCTTTGCTGGAGCAGCCATGAAGAAATATCCCACGTCCAAGGTAAGAGAAACCCAACTAAGACGGTAGGCATTGAGAGAGGGCAGACAGACTGAAACCACAATCACAGACAACTAGCCAATCTGATCACATGGACCACATCCTTGTCTAACTCAATGAAACTAAGCCATGCCATGTGGGGCCACCCAAGACAGATGGGTCATGCTGGAGAGGTCTGCCAGAATGTGGTCCACTGGAGAAGGGAATGGCAAACCACTTCAGTATTCTTGCCTTGAGAACCCCATGAACAGTATGAAAAGGCAAAAAGATAGGACACTGAAAGATGAACTCCCCAGGTCAGTAGGTGCCCAATATGCTGCAGGAGATCAATGGAGAAACAAATCCAGACAGAATGAAGGGATGGAGCCAGAGCAAAAACAACACCCAGTTGTGGATGTGACTGGTGATAGAAGCAATGTCCGATGCTGTTAAGAGCAATATTGCATAGGAACCTGGAATGTTAGGTCCATGAATCAAGGCAAATTGGAAGTGATCAAACAAGAGATGGCAAGAGTGAACGTCAACATTCTAGGAATCAGCGAACTCAGATGAACTGGAATGGGTGAATTTAACTCAGATAACCATTATATCTACTACTGTGGGCAGGAATCCCTTAGAAGAAATGGAGTAGCCATCATAGTCAACAAAAGAGTCCAAAATGCAGTACTTGGATGCAATCTCAAAAATGACAGAATGATCTCTGTTCATTTCCAAGGCAAACCATTCAATATCATGGTAATCCAAGTCTATGTCCCAACCAGTACGCTGAAGAAGCTGAAGTTGAACAGTTCTATGAAGACCTACAAGACCTTTTAGAACTAACACCCAAAAAAGATGTCCTTTTCATTATAGGGGACTGGAATGCAAAAGTAGGAATCCAGGAAACACCTGGCATAACAGGAAAATTTGGCCTTGGAGTACAGAATGAGGCAGGGCAAAGGCTAACACAGTTTTGCCAAGAGAACACACTGGGCATAGCAAACAACCTCTTCCACAACACAAGAGAAGACTCTACACATGGACATCACCAGGTGGTCAACACTGAAATCAGACCGATTATATTCTTTGCAGCCAAAGATGGAGAAGCTCTATACAGTCAGCAAAAACAAGACCAGGAGCTGACTGTGGCTCAGATCATGAACTCCTTATTGCCAAATTCAGACTGAGATTGAAGAAAGTACTAACCTAGAGTCAGAAATCCTGGAGTATGAGGTCAAAGGGACTTAGGAAGTATTACTACAAAGTAACAAAGCTAGTGGAGGTGTTTGGAATTCCAGGTCACCTATTTCAAATCCTAAAAGATGATGCTGTTAAAGTGCTTCATTCAATATGCCAACAAATTTGGAAAACTCAGCAGTGGCCACAGGACTAGAAAAGGTCAGTTTTCATTCCAATTTCAAAGAAGGGCAATGCCAAACAAAGTTCAAACTGCTGTACAACTGCACTCATTTCATATGCTTGCAAGGTAATGCTCAAAATCCTTCAAGCGAGGCTTCAAAAGTAAAACAGAACTTCCAGAACATAAACTGACAACTTCTAGATGTACAAGCTGGACTTAGAAAAGAGGAGGAACCAGAAAACAAACTGCCAACATCCATTGGATCATAGAAGAAACAAGAGAATTTGAGAAAAACATCTCTTTCAGCTTCATTGACAACACTAAAGCCTTCGACTGTGTGGATCACTACAAGGAAAATTGTTGAAAATTCTTAAAGAAATGAAAATACCAGACCATATTACCTGCCTGCTGAGAAACCTATATGCAGGGTAACATGCAACAGTTAGAACTGGACATGGGACAATGGACTGGTTCAAAATTGGAGGAGTACAATAAGGGTGTATATTGTCACCCTATTTATTTAATTTATATGCAGAGTACATCATTTGAAATGCTGGACTGGATGAATCACAATCTAAAATCAAAACTGCTGGGAGAAATATCAACAACCTCAGATATGCAGATGATACTCTTCTAATGGCAGAAATCAGTCAACAACTAAACAGCCTCTTGATAAGGGTGAAGGAGCAAAGTGAAAAAGCTGGCTTAAAACTCAATATTCAGAAAACAGAGATCATGGCATCAGGACCCAAAACTTCATGGCAAATAGATGGGGAAAAGCGGAAACAGTGCCAGATTTTATTTTCTTGGACTCCAAAATCACTTCAAATGGTGACTACAGCAATGAAATTAAATTTGCTCGCTCCTTCGAAGAAAAGTTATGACCAACCTAGACAGTATTAAAAAGCAGAGACAGCACTTTGCCAAAAAAGATCCATATGATCAAATACATGATTTTTCCAGTAGTCACATATGGATGTTATAGTTAGACCATAAAGAAGGCTAAGCACCAAAGAATTGATGCTTTCGAACTGTGGTGCTGGAGAAGACTCTTGAGAGTCCCTTGGACTGCAAGGAGACGAGTTATTCCTAAAGGAAATTAATAGTCATTGGAAGGACAGCTGCTGAAATTCCAATACTTCGACCACCTGTTGTGAAGAGATAAGTCATTGGAAAAGACTCTGAAGCTGGGAAAGATTGAAGGCAAAAGGAGAAGGGGATGACAAAGGATGAGATGGTTGGATGGCATTGCCGACTCAACGGACATGAGTTTGAGCAAACTCAGGGAGATGGTGGAGGACAGGGCAGCCTGGCTTGTGCAGTCCGTGGGGTCACAAAGTGTCAGACAAAAGTTTAGACTGAACTGAACCGTGACCCCCATGTCCTACAATCAAACTCAAGGTACCAACTTTATCACCAGGAGGCTGGCATCAGTCCCAGGACCTAGCTTCAACCACCAGGGGGCAGGTAATAGCCCCCGAGTTTTCTGGACCATTACTCTACCCAACAGTGAGCTAAGTATAAGCCTGGAGTTCTGCAGTCAGCCACATAATGAGCTAGAATCACCAAGTCAGCAGCCTCTACAGAAGGCAGGATCTAGCAACCAACCAGACTGGGGTCCAACCAAGCCTACAAAATATCCCACACAGCTTACCACAATAAAGGACCCACACAGCCTTCATGGGAGAGCCTGTAAAGTATATAGAGTAGTAACACATATGTTTGGTACTGAGACACAGGTATCTCCTACAAAAGAACGTTTCTCTAAGGTCAGGAAACCTAAGAAACCTACCAGTCACATAAAAATAAAAACAGCAACTTATATAAAAATGATGCAACAGAGGAACATATTCCAGATGAACAAACAAGCAAAAACCCCAGAAGAACTAAGTGAAGTGGAGATAGGCAATCTACCTGAGAAAGTTCAAAGACGTTGAGAGAAGAATGGATGCATAGAACAAGAAGTTAGAAGTTTTTAATAGAGCTAGACAATACAAAGACAAACGATGAAGAAGATAATAACGGAAATGAAAAAGACACTCAGTGATACAAAGGAAGGGATCAGCAAGCTGAAAGAGTAGTGGGAATCACTGACCATGAACAGGAAAAGGAATGGAAAAAAATGAGGACCATTGAAGAGAGTTCTAGGACAACATAAGGATACTAATACTTGCATTATAGAAGTCCTCGGAGGAGGAGCGAGGAAGGGGCTGAGAACATGTTTGAAAAAATGGTAGCTGAACAGTTCTCTAACCTGAAAAGGAAACAGGTATCAAAGTCCAGGAAGCACAGAGAGTTGCTAAACACAAGGAGGAATACACCAAGACATGACCATTAAAATGGCAAAGATTAATATAGAGAAACTATTAAAAGCAGCCAGGGAAAAGAAAAAAAAGTTATATACAAAGGCTATCTGATGACTTTTCAGAAGAAACTCTGTAGGACAGAAGGGACTGGCATGATATTTACAATGATGAAAAGGAAATACCTACTGCTGAGAATACTCAGCAAGGTTCCCACTTTGTTTCAGGGAAGAATGACTCCATATTAGATCTGTTTAATTTACTTTAACCTTTGCTTCTCATTGCTTCTGTTCAAAAAGGATCCCGGCTATGTATAATTGCCTGCCTCGGGAGGACCTTGTCCCTCTGCCTAAATGTTAAACCAAAATAATGCCTTGTTCAGGCCCTTGTCGACCTGGGCATGGCAACAGGAAGAAATTAACACATGCCCTTCCTTAGGCTAGCCATTCCATGAGGGATTTTAAGAGGAATAATCTTTATTTTACCTCCTCACCTACCCCTCTCTCTGTTCTAAAAAAGCACCTAGCATCCAGACCCTGATTAGATGGTTATTTTGAGACATTCATCTGCCATCCTCTCAGTCTGCTGATTTTCTGAATAAAAATGTATTCCTTGCCTCAACATCACATCTCCGATTCATTGACTTCTATGTGGTGAGCAAAGCAAGGTTGGACTCAGTAACAAATTTGGCTTAGCCAGCCAGGAGCCTTACTGCTCGTGGCTAGCCAGCCCCAGTCAGGGAATACTGTGTTAAGGTCCTAGCAGCTGCCAGGACCATCTGTCCTGAGGATTTTCCCTTCAAAATTCCCTGATGCAGCACCCACTGCCCAGTGCTTTGCAGTTGAAGCATGGACCTGGCAAATTTCTGTAAGTTGATGGATACTATTTCATAGGTAAGTCCATCTGATTCAATAACCACTTTGTTGGTGTTATGGCTTGGTTTTGTACGTCCTTTTGTGATGTAAGTCTACAGACTTGATTTTGTAGGGTAAGTTGCTCTGGTGTGCATGCTATGAACATATTCTCCCCTTAATTTGGATGTTTCCTTTATGGGACAAGTCAAATTGGTTGCAGCATCTTACTAGAGAAGGGAATTGTTGGACTCTACCTGATTTAGAACCAGCTTGTTGGGAGCTAATTCATTGTTTTTGTATGGTAAGTCTACTGAGTTGGGAACCAGTTTGCTGGCTTTTGTCATGGTCTTGTATCCATCAGTGTTGGAATTTGTGCTTTTTGTGCTTTGGTATAATCAAAGTTATGAAAATGAAAAATATTTCATCTATCCCAAAAGAAAGCTCTTTGGGGTGTATATTAGATATATTAGGATCAGAAGAGTGATGGCCCTGAATGGTTCACTGAATTATTATACAATCGCACATTATAAAAGTGTTTTCCAAACGAGCTAGGAAAAGAGGTAAGATTACATATTTAGAAGCATTTATGCAATTACATCAGAGAAGGCAATGGCACCCCACTCCAGTACTCTTGCCTGGAAAATCCCATGGACGGAGGAGCCTGGTAGGCTGCAGGCCATGGGGTCGAGAAGAGTCGGACACGCCTGAGCGACTTCACTTTCACTTTTCACTTTCATGCATTGGAGAAGGAAATGGCAACCCACTCCAATGTTCTTGCCTGGAAAATCCCAGGGACGGCAGAGCCTGGTGGGCTGCCGTCTGTGGGGTCGCACAGAGTTGGACATGACTGAAGCGACTTAGCAGCAGTAGCAGCATGCAATTACATGAGGAGGAAAAATGTCAGAAGGGCACCCAATTTGGAGCCAGAGCCACTTCCATGGCAGGAATATTTCCCTTGTGCCAATGTCCTACAAAAAACCAGGAGGCTCCATTAGAGTTAAGGCATCTGATACTAATTTCCCCACAGGAGGCTTGGGTAAATTTGACAGTGGGGAACAAGTTGACTGACTTTCTAATATGGGTGCCAAATATACTGGGGTAAACACCAAGGTGGTATAGAAAATATCTCAATCTATCCCTGTTATCGGTGTTTCTGGAGAAGCACAAAGCTTTTTAACCTTACAACCTCTAAAATGCCGCTGACTGAAACCTAGGGAAGATCCTCATAAGTTTTTGTAAATAGAGTACCAAAATGGGAGGCCATGAGTCTGACAAAGCTAACCATAGCTTATATTCAGAGCCTGATAAAAATTTTGGAAGAGGCCTTTACCCCTAAGCTAATTACAAAAATGAAAAACTTTCCAACAAGTGTAAATTGGTATGTCTATCCTTCAATATCATTGAGGTAGCCACCGAATACTTCAAAAAAAGAGAAAGAAAGAAAAACAAAAACTATCCTTGTTTTAGAAATGTAGTCTTTACATAAACATGAGTATGGTCCATCACTTCATGGTAAAAAGATGGAGAAACAATGGAAACAGTCACAGACTTCATTTTCTTGGACTCCAAAATCACTGCAGATGGTGACTGCAGCCATGAAATTAAAAGACGCTTGCTCCTTGGAAGAAAAGCTATGACCAACCGAGACAGCATATTAAAAAGCAGAGACATTACTTTGCCAACAAAGGTCCGTCTAGTCAAAGCTATGGTTTTTCCAGTAGTCAGGTATGGATGTGAAATTTGGACTATAAAGAAAGCTGAGTGCTGAAGAACTGATGCTTTTGAACTGTTGTACTGGAGAAGACTCTTGAGAGTCCCTTGGACTACAAGGAGATCAAACCAGTCCATCCTAAAGGAAATCAGTCCTGAATATTCATGGAAAGAACTGATGCTGAAGCTGAAACTCCAATACTTTGGCCACCTGATGCAAAGAACTGACTCACTGGAAAAGCCCCTGATGCTGAGAAAGATTGAAGGTGGGAGGGGAAGGGGACAACAGAGGATGAGACAGTTGGATGGCATCACTGACTTGATGGACATGAGCTTGAGTGAGCTCCAGGAGTTGGTGATGGACAGGGAGGCCTGGCATGCTGCAGTCCATGGGGTCTCAAAGAGCTGGACACAACTGAGTGACTGAACTGAACTGAAACCTTCCCATTTAGCTTAAGAGGCATGGAAGTATTAAACTAAAGGGGAAACAAAGTCAACCTAGGACAATGTTGCCTGTATCTTTGATATGCAAATGTCCTCCCTGGTCTTATCAGGAACCCTATCTCTGCCATCCTTTTAAAGTACAAATTTTAAAGAAGATAAACTAATTTTAAAGAAAGTAAAGTAATTGATGCTTTTGAACTGTGATGTTGGAGAAGGCTCTTGAGAGTTCCTTTGGACTGCAAGGAGATCAAACCAGTCAATTCTAAATGAAATCAACCTTGAATATTCATTGGAAGGACTGATGCTAAAGCTGAAGTTCCAATACATTGGCCACCTGACATGAAGAACTGACTCTTTACAAAAGACCCTTATACTGGGAAAGATTGAAGGCAGGAGGAGAAGGGGACGACACAGGATGAGATTGTTGGATGGCTTCACCAACTCAACGCACATGAATTTGAGCAAGCTCCGGGAGTTGGTGATGGACAGGGAAGCCTGGCGTGCTGTATTATATGGAGTTACAAAGGGTCAGACACAACTGACTCTCTGAGTGGGTGAACTGAACTGAAAGTAATTTAGAAGTTGGCTTGTCCTAGGTAAATACAAATCCTAATGTCTTTTCTGCAAATATTTAGCCATCTAGCCAAGTGAATTTGACTTATTCCATCTGTCAGATACCCAATTGTAATCCATCCTTTTTTGTAAACTGGTGGGTTTTATGTTGTCTCACTTAGGGCTGATTCTTGAAATGAGAATAAGGTCTGTGTGTGTGTGTTTGTACGTATGTGTGTCTTTGAATAACATACTTTTGGTTGATCTGTAAAGGAGCTCCATTTAAATGGCTTAAAGAAAAGTAAGCAATGACAAACCAAATCATTCTAAAAACAAGAGAAATTAAACTAAATTGTGGTGACCCAAGGACTAAAGAGCAGATAAAACCAAGGAGGGCCTTGGAATGCAGGAACAGAAAAACCAGACCCTCATCATCCTTCCCTCTCCCATGTTGTAACTATTAATGGATTTCAGGTCCTCCTGAGCAGTAGAACCTGTCTCCCCTCCTACCCCAGAGGGAGAAGATACTTGCCTTATTCTCCACCCCCCACAACCAGTATATGTGCCTCATCCAATCAGCAAATGACCCGCAAGACCCCCCCCATCCCACCCCCTGTACCCTGGGTATAAGAGTGGACTAAGGACCCCTGTTCAATGTCAGCTCTCCCTTGAGCTGGCCCACTGTTCTAACGTCTCGCACTCTAATAAACTTTATTTCCCTCTCATTCTGTCTCATGTCTGGAAATTCTTTTCCCACCTGTGCCTGGACCACGACATTTTTGGTGGCCAGTACGGGGCGCTGGGGGTCTCTTCCCCTTCCTCCTCACTTCTCCTTTCTCATAGGGACCCTCTGCGAACAGGCAAGTGCTGTGGAAGCAACTGAGGAACTCTGGCCAGGGTTACCCTCTGGTGTGTTCCCAAGGCCCCACTGCTCACTGCGCCCCGGTAGCTGCCACCTGAACGCGTGAGGGTCTCTCCTTTGTCTTCTTTCCAACTGAGGACTAGGCCAACCAATATTGTGTGGGCACAGGTCAGGCACTTAAAAGCCATTAGGGCACCTGCCACATGAAGACTCCCGTGTGAGGATAAGGGGGACACGGAACGGATCAGGCCACAAGGGCATCCGCCCCCAGCAAGACAACTTCCGTGCACGGGGTCAGGCACAGAGTGGTTGAAGCAAAGCAGAGACCATTGTCACCTGGCCACCGCCTTCCCGATAGGACTGTAAGGCGGATTCCTCAGCCTTCTTCCCTGTCATTTTCACGTCTTTCCTTTTCGGCCCGGATTGATTTAATTAGCCTAGATGTTGCCTCTGAGCCATCCCAAGAGTGCCTTCCACGTTTCAGGGAATCGCCAAATAGTGAGTCACCCGGTTGCTCCTAGGAATCTCTGTCTTTCTCTGCCCGGGTCACATGGTGCCTTAGCTGCACGGTTCTCAGAGGTCACCTCACACTGTTGGATGCAACTGTTGGGACCGCCAGCCATTTTTGTGCCATTAGTTGCACGGAGATGTCACTGAGACACCTTTTTGCCAGTCGGTGACTCTCAGTACCCCCATCCTATGGCATATAGGCTAAGGATGGGTTCTGGTACATCTCGGGAGCCTCTCTCAGACTCACCTCTTGGCTACATTCTCAGGACCTGGAAAAAATTTTGACCCTGCAGAAGGCCTGGCCCCAATACAAACTGGAGGACCCCCCCCCCCAAAAAAAAAAGGCCTCTGAATGGCATACTAGCTTTTGCCAAAAGCAGGGAAAGGACTCAGAATTTCCTTACATTCAGTCCTTCATGGCCCTCAGTCAGAATTCAGATTTGAGGGACTCAATGCCACATGTGTCTTTCTGTTGCCTCCCTATCTCCTGTCCCCTTCTGTCTCCCTCCATCAGATTTCCTAGATGACCCCTACTTGACCTTTCATATCCACATGATCTCTAGGAAAGGATTCTGAGGTTCCCCTTGGTCCAGGTCTTTCTCCTATATTCAAAAGCCTGAAGGATCAAACCAACATTCTAAAGAATCCCCTTCTAACTATGCTTCTCTCTCAGGCAGAGAGGGAACCAAGCTTCCCCTACTTCTGAACATCCTAAAGAATTCCCTTCTTACTACTCCTGTTTCTCAGGGTGGGGAAGGACCGAGTTTCCCTTACTCCTGCAAATTCCCTTAACCCTTCAGATTCTTCTGATGGGACAAAGACCTCACTTCCCCAACCAGAGGGACAATCCAGGATTTTTATCAACAGATCTGCCCCTGATATCAGAGTCAATTTGAGTACTATTTGGTCTGTATTTTAGGTATAAAACCATGACTACAGAAAGGAAAGATGACTTTTTGACACAGGATGGCCGTGATATTCTTTAGACTCTGGAGAAAACTGGTTAAAGTGAATTTTTTTTTTCTTGGAAACTGCAAAACCGGTTCTTTTTGCATATGCAATTAAAAACAACTGGCTCGTTTAAAGGCCTGCCTAGGGAAAAGCTTGAGGTTAACCCTTTCCATGTCCTTGAAATATACAGCCCACTTTATCTGAGACCTCAGCCTTGGGCAAATTAGAACTTCAAGCAAAAAAAAAAAAAAAAGGTTGAAGAGACATTCTAAATCTCAAGCAGAAAACTATAAGATCTCCGTCTGTCTGTCTGTCTGGGTTTATGTATGTCTCATTGTGTGTCGTTTGGTCTTTTTGATAACATTGCTGAAGTTATAAATGAGTTCTAATTTAATTGGCCTAAAGAAAAGTAAGCGCTTACAAATCAGACAATTCTAAATACAAGAGAAATTAACCTAAATGAATTTCAGATTCACGTGACTGGGAAATATTCAATATTAAATATCTAGTATTAATGTTTGTTTGCTAATCTAATATAGACATGTCTAAGAGTCGTTAACATTAAGCATAATATTTTCATTGTGCCTAGGTTTATTATGAGTTAAATATTGTTATATTGTTATACCTGTTACAAGTTTGTCAGCAAGGAAAGTAACTTGAGTGAAGAAACTTTTAAAAAGAGAAAAATTTAAATGAGACAAGAGCTTTTAGATAAACTATTAAGAATGATTATACTTTAGAAATGTCTGTCTAAAACAGCCTCTCCAGACTGGGGTAACTTGAATTTCTAGGGTTGTACTAAACTAAATGACAGCAGTTTGTTGAATAGCTGGGTCATTTCCAAATAAAATAGGATTCTGAAACATTCATTACTGAACACTAACTTCCTCTGCCAGAGAAACTAGAGATTTTGGCTATTAATGAATAATATTTGATGCCATCCTGAGATGTTCTCTAGAATTTTTTTAGAAGTTATCACGGGTATTTATGTTCACCAATCTAGAGAATGCTAATATAAAAGTCAGTTCTTGGTTGCTTAAGGCAAGTAGGATGTGTGTTTTCAGTAAAGAAGGTATGAGGAATGAAATTACATTTTATGAAGGGGAAAGGAAGTAGGTCTGCCTTACAGTTGGCTGTTTCAGGATGGGAGAACAAAGTAATGGGTACAGAAAGTGATATTTTATGGAAAGTGGAACCCAAGGGAAGAGTTTTGTGTATAAACACAAGTTTTACTTGAGATGTTGAACTCCCTTTGATAAAGGATTTTAAGTTTCTTTACCTTTGAAGTGATCTCTTCTATGTTTACCTTTGAAATCTTGTTACTTTGGCTAAGTGAATATATTGCTTCACAGTGATCTATATGATTGTATCTGACTGAGTGTTATAAACTCTTTTGATATTTATTGACAAAGTTTCCTAAATAATTTGACTTCTAGCTAACTTTGGGATGCTTCAGAGGGCCCCTGAAACATCCCAGAGAGAGATATTAAACTACCTGAGTTCATTTGACATGTTAAATTACATGGGAAGTATTGCTGGAGGAGTGATAAATCTTCTCAGGTTATACTGTATAGTTGATATTACTAATATAGATATCCTAAAATTATGTGGAATTCATATAGATCTGATATGCTCTGATAAAACATGGTCAATTATAATTCGAATTATCATATTAAACTGTTACATATCACAGCAATGACCAGGCTACTTGTCAACTGCAATTTAATCCGATTTTAAACATGCCTTCTATTGTTTCACTCTGATTCCTTTGTAAGAATACTGCTACTTCAAGATTTATGGAAAAGACTTCTCTAAGATTAAGGGATAAACAAATTTTGTTTGTTATTTGGTAAACTGCTAACAAACTGGAATTTAGTCTACGCTCTAAACTTTATTTCCCTCTCATTCTGTCTCATGACTGGAAATTCTTTTTCAACCCATGCCTAGACCACAACATAAATGAGTTTCAGGTTCATGTGAACCAGGAATTAATATTAAATTAATACTGGGGTCAACTACAAATCAGCACTTGCCAAGAGCATTTGCCAATGACTAAACAACAATAGTAACAATGGTATTTGCTATCTGCCTCTGCAGAGATTGAACCCTGTGCTGCTACAGCTGTTGACCTTCAACACTTTCTGAAGGAATTCAGGGTTGAGTGATGCAGATAGTGAAGAAGAACTAAAGAACCACTTGATGAAAGTGAAAGAGGAGAGTGAAAAATTTGGCTTAAATCTCAACATTCAAAAAAACAAAGATCATGGCATCTGGTCCCATCACTTCGTAGCAAATAGATGGGGAAACAATGGAAACAGTGAGAGACTTTACGTTCTTGGGCTCCAAAATCACAGCAGATGATGACTGCAGCCATGAAATTAAAAGATGCTTACTCCTTGGAAGAAAAGCTATGACCAACCTAGATAGCACATTAAAAAGCAGAGACATTACTTTGCCAACAAAGGTCCATCTAGTCAAAGCTATGGTTTTCCAGTAGTCATGTGTGGATGTGAGATTTGGACTATAAAGAAAGCTGAGTACTGAAGAATTGATGCTTTTGAACTGTTGTACTGGAGAAGACTCCTGAGAGTCCCTTGGACTGCAAGGAGATCAAACCAGTCAATCCTAAAGGAAATCAGTCCTGAATATTCATTGGAAGGACTGATGCTAAAGCTGAAGCTCTGATACTTTGGCCACCAAAGTGAAGAACTGACTCATTTGAAAAGACCCTGATGCTTGGAAAGATTGAAGGTAGGAGGAGAAGGGGACGACAGAGGATGAGATGGTTGGATGATATCACCAGCTCAATGAACATGAGTTTGGGCAAGCTCTGAAGTTAGTGATGGACAACTGCTGCAGTCCATGGGGTCTCAAAGAGTCAGACATGACTGAGCGACTGAACTGAACTGAGGCTCTCTGTGCTCCAGGGAATCTGTTGGGACAGGTCTTTAGATAGTTGGATATTTTTAGGAACAGGTTTTACGATTCCAACCCCTGCATCTCTTCATATCTAGAAAAGCACTAAATTCATTCACGGTGACATTAGAACCTTGTGACTAGGCTTTTGACTTGATCTTGTAAAGTAAGCACTTGATTGCACTGAACTCCCCTTTACCAAAGCCTTATATATTGACCTTCCCCCACTACCTCTTTTTTTTTAAATTAATTAATTTAATTGGAGGATAATTTCTTTACAATATTGTGGTGGTTTTTGCCATACATCGACATAAATCACCCATTGGTGCATATGCGTCTCCCCATCCTGAACCCCCTTCCCAACTCCTTCCCTACCTCATCCCTCTGAGTTGTCCCAGAGCACCGGCTTTGTGTGCCCTTCTTCATGCATGAACTTGCACTGGTCATCTATTTTACATATGGAAATATACACTTTCAGTGCTATTCTCTCAAGTCATCCCACCCTCCCCTTCTCCCACAGAGTCTAAAAATCTGTTCTTTACATCTGTGTCTCTTCTGCTGCCTTGCACATAGGATCGTATTTACCATCTTTCTAAATTCCATATATATGCATTATTATACTGAATTGGTGTTTCACTTTCTGACTTACTTCACTCTGTATAATAGGCTCCAGTTTTGTCCACCTCATTAGAACTGACTCATATGCATTCTTTTTTTTATAGCTGAGTAATATTCCATTGTGTATATGTACCACAGCTTCCTTATCCATTCATCTGCTGATGGACATCTAGGTTGCTTTCATGTCCTAGCTATTGTAAACAGTAGTACAATGAACATTGCAATACATGTGTCTCTTTCAATTCTGGTTTTCTCCATGTGTATGACCAGCAACCCCACTACCTCTTTAGAGCAGTCTCTCAGAGCTATCTGAGGTGCTGCTTCTCGGGCTGCAGTTCTCATTTTGCCCCAAATAAAGCTTAACTCACAACCCTGAAGTTGTGCATCATTTTTAATCAACACTAGTATTAATGTTTTTCCAATGATCTAATTAATATAGACATATGTTAGGAATCATCAACATTAAATATAATACTTTAATTGTCCCTTGGTTTAATATAGTCTAAATAAAATCTGGTTATATTATAAATTCATCAGCAAGGAAAGAAAATGAGACAAGAGCTTTCAGTGAACTTTTAGAAATAATTATATTTTAGGATCTCTTCAGATATTCCATAATTGAAAGTTAGAATTGTGCTAATATAAGTGATGGAAAGTTTGTGGAAAGTAGGCCCCAAAGAAAGACTTTTGTACATAATCAGTGGGGATTAAGTTTAAATAAGTTCAAGTAAATAAACTTTAAAAATATGCTGGTGCAAAACTTGAATTTGGCTTTTCTCACTATTAAAAAGACAAATTTTCTTAAGATATTGCATGACCTTTGACTACAGATTTTAAGTTTCTTTACCTCTTAAGTGATCTGTTCTGTATTTTTCTTAAAAATATTTTATTGTTACTTTGGCTAAGTGAATATCTACTGCTTCATACTGACCTAAGATCCTGTTGTGTTTCAAAACTTTGATATTCTTTTCACAAAACTTCTCAAATAAAATTATTATGAAGTTTCTTTGACCTCTACTTAACATTGAGATGCTTCAAAGGGCACCTAAAATACCCCAAAGGGAGATGTTAAACTAATTAGATTCACTGGGTATCCTAATTGAACAAGCTGTCAAATGAATAATAAATGTTCTTAGGTTATTTTTGTTCTTGTTAAGTCGCTAAGTCATATCTGATTCTTTGTAATCACATGGAATGCATCTGTCCTTTACTATCTCCCAGATTTTGCTCAAAAACATGTCCATTGAGTCAATGATGCTATCCAACCATCTCACCCTGTCACCCCCATCTCTTCCTCTCCTCAATCTTTCTCAGCATCAGAGTCTTTTCCAATTAGTCGGCTGCTTGCATCAGTTGGCCAAAGTATTGGAGCTTCTACTTCAGCATCAGTCCTTCTAATGAATATTCAGGGCTCATTCCCTTTAAAATTGACTGGTTTGTAAACAGTGCTGTGATGAACATTGGGGTACACGTGTCTCTTTCAATTCTGGTTTCCTCGGTGTGTATGCCCAGCAGTGGGATTGCTGGGTCGTATGGCATTTCTATTCCCAGTTTTTTAAGGAATCTCCACACTGTTCTCCATAGTGGCTCTACTAGTTTGCCTTCCCACCAACAGCGTAAGAGGGTTCCCTTTTCTCCACACCCTCTCCAGCATTTATTGCTTGTAGACTTTTGGATAGCAGTCATTCTGACTGGCGTGAAATGGTACCTCATTGTGGTTTTGATTTGCATTTCTCTAATAATGAGTGATGTTGAGCATCTTTTCATGTGTGTGTTAGCCATCTGTATGTCTTCTTTGGAGAAATGTCTGTTTAGTTCTTTGGCCCATTTTTTGATTGGGTCGTTTATTTTTCTGGAATTCAGCTGCAGGAGTTGCTTGTATATTTTTGAGATTAATTGTTTGTCTGTTGCTTCGTTTGCTATTATTTTCTCTCATTCTGAAGGCTGTCTTTTCACCTTGCTTATAGTTTCCTTTGTTGTGCAAAAGCTTTTCATTTTAATTAGGTCCCATCTGTTTACAATAGCCAGGACATGGAAGCAACCTAGATGTCCATCAGCAGAAGAATGGATAAGGAAGCTATGGTACATATACACAATGGAATATTACTTGGCCATTAAAAAGAATACATTTGAATCAGTTCTATTGAGATGGATGAAACTGGAGCCCATTATACAGAGTGAAGTAAGCCAGAAAGAAAAACACCAATACAGTATACTAATGCACATATATGGAATTTGAAAGATGGTAACGGTAGCCCTATATGCGAGACAGAATAAGAGACACAGATACATAGAACAGTCTTACGGACTCTGAGGGAGAAGGTCAGGGTGGGATGTTCTGGGACAATAGCATTGAAACACGTATATTATCATATGTGAAACAGAACACTATTCCAGGTTCGATGCATGAGACAAATGCTCAGGGCTGGGGCAATGGGATGACCCAGAGGGATGGGATGGGGAGAGAGGTGGGAGGGGGGTTCAGGATCGGGAACACATGTAAACTCATGGCTGATTCATGTCAATGTATGGCAAAAACCACTACAATATTGTAAAGTAATTAGCACCCAACTAAAATAAATAAATTTATAAAAAAAAAAAATTGACTGGTTTGATTTCCTTGCAGTCCAAAGGACTCTCAAGAGTCTTCTCCAGCACCACAACTTGAAAGCATCTATTCATCAGCATTCAGCCCTCTTTATGGACAAACTCTCAGAGGCAGAGTGAACTGGTACATTTAGTTATAATTTTTATGGTTTCAATCTAAAACAATTACCGGTTTAAATCTATATTTTCCAGGTATAAAGAAAACCTTCTCCTTAAACTAATTGTGACTTATTGTAATTTGGTACATTATACCTTTATAAGCAGAATTGCAACATTTATCTTCTTCTCTCAACCTGGTTGATCCTGCCAGTGTCATATGCTTGTCTCCAAGAGTAAGCCGTGCATGTCCAGGCACCCATAGCCAGTACAGTGAAACTGTGGATAGCTACTTAAATCCATTATGGCTCCTTTGGTTGCTGGATTATAGCAACTGAATTACAACTGGATTAATCACTGTTTTAACTTGTTCTTTGTTTTCAAATTGTTTGTGCTTTGTGTTTCCCTGTGGCACTGTGCCTTTGTCAATGTTACTAGCTGCATTACTTATATGCTGTCTTATTTATAAGATCATTGTCTCTTACAGTACCCAGTGTATAACCAGACCTCCAAAAAAACTTCTATGACTAAACATCCTAAGGAAATAAATCACATTTACAACATAAAATAAATGTAATAGTGTGATTCTAGGTATGGGAAGATGCAACAAGGGAAAATAGCTCCTGAATCACAATCAGACAAGATCCAGACAATCTTTAATTATCAATGTAGTCTAATCCAAAATTTTACACCTGAAGTGGCATATCAAGGATTTTCACCTGATCTGAGATGAGCCTCTCAGCAACATGGGACCAAATTTGATCATGAAATGTCTCCCAAATATTGGTCAAATTGATGTCCAAGAGGAAAGCATCTGGGGCAGCCCTCCAGTGTGAGCCAGTGATCCCTTAAGAAACTCAGGATGAAGAAAAATACCTGCCATCTAGCAGCCATCAGACTACAGCCACTCCCTATGGTGAGCCCTGAGGAAACTCAGGATACAGGATACATGCTCCCAGATATATGAGGTGCATATCAAGGAAATAATTTCAGTGAGCCCAGATTTTTGCATCTTTCCATACATAAAAAAGCATTAAATTCCTTAACTTGATGTGTTGCCTCCCAGGCTTGAAGTCCTCAAAATTCCCATCTAATAAAACATAATTCTTATGGTTTGTAAATATTTTTTAAGTCTACAGGTATGAAGTAGACACTTTCCATACAGGAACAAAAGAAGCAGCATCTGAACACTACCACCAATAGTGAACATTCCCAGAGAGATTCATCTGATAAGACACAACAAGAAGCAATTAAATGGTCATTACCCCTTTTCCCACAAGATTATCAAATGGACATTTATAGTGGGGAACTGTTACAGGGAAGAACTGACTCCATATTGGATCTGTCTCTTTTTCTTTAACGTTTGCTTCCTATTGCTTTTGTTCACTAAATGCATACTGTCCATATATAATGGTCTGCCTTGGGGAACCTTAACCCTCTGCCTGAATGTTAAACAAAAATGCCTTTGATCAGGAGCCTAACCACCTGTGGATGGCTACAGGAAGAAAGAAAGAAATACATGCCCCTACCAAGGCCAGTCATTACAGGAGAGATTTGTAAGAGGCACACCCTTTTTCACTTTACCTACTCACCTCCCTTCCTTATTCTATAAAAGAACCTGGCATCCAGACCCCAATAAGATGGTTATTTTGATACATTAGTTGTCATATTCTCAGTCTGACGGCTTTCCAAATAAAGTCATATTCCTTGCCTCAACATCCAGTCTCTGATTCACTGGCCTGTAGTGATGGGATCAGAGACAGCTTGACTGAATAATAACTTAAGTTTGATAAACAGATCAAAGGGTTTACAGACAAGCAAAAACTTAGAGTTCAGCACCATGAAATCAGCTTTGCAAGAAATATTACAGGAACTTCTCTAGGTAAAAAAAGAAAAGTCAAAAACTAGAAACATGAAAATTACAAAATGAAAAAGTTCAACACTAAGACAAACATAACAGTAAATGGAGAAAACTATCCACACACATAGCTAGTAGGAAGGTTGAAAGACAAGAAATAGTAATATCATCTATATCCACGTAAGAAGTTAAAGATGCACAAAACAATTAGCTGTAAAATATATCATCAAAAACAATTATCATGGGGGAAGAGAGTTCAAAAGATTGTTAAATTGTATTTGAGAGTAAGATCAGAAAATTAAACACACTGGTCAGAGCAAACACCCTCTTCCAACAAAACAAGAGTTGACTCTACTCACTGACACCACCAGTTGGTCCATAGCAAAATCAGATTGACTATATTCTTTGCAGCTGAAGATGGAGAGGCTCTATACAGTTAGCTAAAAAACAACCTGAAGCTGACTGTGTCTCTGATCATGAGCTACTTAATGCAAAATTCAGACTTAAATTGAAGAAAGTAGGGAAAACCACTAGGCCATTCAGGTATGACCTAAATCAAATTCTTTATAATTATACAGTGGAAATGACAAATAGATTCAAGAGATTAGATCTCATAGACAAAGTGCCTGAAGAACTGCGGTTGGAGGTTCATAACATGTACAGCAGGCGGTGACCAAAACCATCCCCAAGAAAAAAGTGCGAGAAGGCAAAATAGTTCTCGGGAGGCCTTACAAGAGGCTGAGAAAGAAGAGAAGTGAAATTCAAAGCAGAAAGGGAAGGATATACCTAACTGAATGCCGAGTTTCAAAGAATACCTGGGAGAAATAAGACAGTCTTCTTAAATGAACAATGCAAAGAAATAGAAGGAAACAACAGAATGGGAAAAATGAAAGACCTCTTCATGACAATCAGATACCAAGGGAACATTTCATGCAAAGATAGGCACAATAAAGGATAGAAACAGTAAAGACCCAAGAGAAGCAGAAGAGATTAAGAAGAAGTGGCAAGAATACACAGAAGAACTGTACCAAAAAGGCCTTAATGACCCAGATAACCACGATGGTGTGGTCACTAAACTAGGGCCAGATATACTGGAATGTGAAGTCAAGAGGGATTTAGGAAGCATTACTACAAACAAAGCAACAAATCTAGTGGAGGTATTGGAATTGCAGCTGAGATATTTTAAATCCTAAAAGATGATGCTGTTAAAGTGCTGCATTCAATACGTCAACAAATGTGGAAAACTCAGCAATGGCCACAGGATTAGAAAATGTCAGTTTTCATTCCAATCCCAAAGAAGGGCAATGCCAAAGAATGTTTAAAGTGAAAGTTGCTCAGTCATGTCCGACTCTTTGTGACCCCATGGACTATAAAGTCAATGGAATTCTCCCGGCCAGAATACTGGAGTGGGTAGCCATTCCATCCTCCAGGGGACCTTCCCAACCCAAGGACTGAACCCAGGTATCTTGCATTATAGGCAGATTCTTTACCAGCTGAGCCACCAAGGAAGCCCAAGAGTGTTCAAACTACCATACAATTGAGCTCATTTCACATGCTAGCAAAGTAATTTTCAAAATCCTTCAAGCAAGGCTTCAATAGTATGTAAACTGAGAACTTCCAGATGTACAAGCTGGATTTAGAAAGGGGAAGGAACCAGAAATCAAACTGCCAACATCCCCAGGATCATAGGAGAAACAAGAGAATTTGAGAAGAGCATCGATTTCAGCTTCATTGACTATGCTAAAGCCTTTGACTGTGTGGATACAACAAACTATGGAAAATTCTTAAAGAGATGAAAATACAGACCACCTTACCTGTCTCCTGAGAAACCTATATGGAGGTCAAGATGCAACAGTTAGAACTGGACATGGAACAATGGATTGGTTCAAAATTGGAAAAGGAGAACAATAAGGGTATACATTATCACCCTGTTTATTTAACTTAAATGCAGAGTACATCATAGGAAATTCTGGGCTGGATGAATCAAATGCTGGAATCAATATTGCCAGGAAAAATATCAACAACCACAAATACACAGACGATACTACTCTAACGGCAGAAAGAGAAGAGAAACTAAAGAGCTTCTTGATGAGGGTGAAAGAGGAGAGTGAAAAATCTGGCTTAAAACTCAACATTCAGAAAGCTAAGATCATGGCATCTGATCCCACCACTTTATGGCAAATAGATGGGGCAAAAATGGAAACAGGACAAACTTTATTTTCTTGGCCTCCAAAATCACTGCAGATTGAGACTGCGCCATGAAATTAAAAGACGCTTGCTCCTTCAAAGAAAACTATGACAAACCTAGACAGTGTATTAAAAAGAATAAACATCGCTTTGCCAACAAATATCTGTATAGTCAAAGCTATGGTTTTTCAAGCAGTCATATAAGAGATGTAAGAGTTGGACCATACAGAAGGCTGAGTGCTGCACAATTGGTGCTTTAAATTGTGATGCTGGAGAAAACTCTTGAAAGTCCCTTGGACTGCAAGGAGATCAAATCAGTCAACCTAAAGGGAATCACGTCAGAATATTCATTAGAAGGACTGATCCTGAAGTTCCAATAATTTGGCCATCTGATGTGAAAAGCTGACTCATCAGAAAAGACCCTGCTGCTAAGAAAAACTGAAGGCAAAAGGAGAAGGGGACGACAGAGAATGAGATGGCTGGATGCCATCACCAGCTCAATGGACATGAGTTTGAGCAAATTCCAGGAGAGGGTGAAGGACAAAGAAGCCTAGTGTGATGCTGTCCATGGGGTTGCAAAGAGTCAGGCAAAACTCAGCAACTGAATTGAAGTGCTATCCCCAAGACCTACAATCAGACTCGAGGAACCAGCTATACCTACTAGGAGGATGGCACTAATCCCAGGCCCTGGCTTCACCCACTAGTGGGAAGGCAATGGCCCCAGAGTCTTCTGAACCATGACTCTACCCAATTGTGAGCTAGTATAAGCCCCAGGGCCCCCTGGCATTCTGCAGTCAGCCACCTAATGAGCCAGACGCACCAATAAGAGAGTATCTTCTACAGAAGGCAGGATCTGGCAACCAACCAGACTGAGGTCCAGTCAAGCCTACGAGATATCCCACATAGCCTACCATGATAAAAGGACCACACAGCCCTCATGTGAGAGCCTCTTAAGGATACAGACCAGAAACAAGTCATGTATGTTTGGTGCTGAGACACATGTTATCTCCTACAAAAGACCATTTCTCTAAGGTCAGGGAACACAAACAACCTATCAGACACATAAAAATAAAAACAGCAACTTATACAAAAATGAGGCAACAGAGGAACATATTCCAGATGAACAAACAAGCAAAAATCCCAGAAGAACTAAGTGAAGTGGAGATAGGCAATCTACCTGAGAAAGTTCAAAGAACTTGAGAGCAGAATGCAAACATAGAACAAGAAGTTAGACATTTCTAACAGAGCTAGAAAATGTAAAAACAAACTTGATGAAGAAAATGATAACTGAAATGAAAAACGCACTGAATGATACAAAAGAATGGATTGGCAAGCTGAAAGAGTAATGGGAATCACTGATGATGAGCAAGACAAAGAATGAAATTAAATGGGGACCATTTAAGAGATTTCTGGAGAACATAAGAATACTAACATTTATGTTATAGACGTCCCAGAAGGAGAGAGAATGAAAGGGGCTGAGAACATGTGTGAAGACACAGTAGCTAAACACTCTCCTAACCTAGAAAGAGAACAGATACATAAGTCCTGGAAGCTCAGAGTCTCTTAACACAAGGAGGAACTTACCAAGACACATGACCATTAAAATGTCAAAGATTAAATATAGAGAGAATATTAAAAGCACCACGGAAAACAAATACGTTATATACAAAGGCTATCTGATGACTTATTAGCAGAACTGCAGGCCAGAAGGGAGTGGCATGATATATAATGAAAGGGAAATACATACAACTGAGAATACTCAGCAAGACTCTCACCTTCTTACAGGGAAGAACGGACTCCATGTTGGATTCGCTTCTTTTACTTTAACCTTTGCTTCTCACTGCTTTTGTTCACTAAAAGGATACTGTCTATACATAAGGGCCTTCCTCAGGGAACCTTGCCCCTCTGCCTGAAAATTAAACCAAAATGATGCCTTTGTTCACGACCTTGTCCACCTGTGGATGGCAACAGGAAGGAAGGAATTAACACATGTCTTTCCTGAGGCTAGCTCTATCAGGAGAGATTTGTAGGAGTAATTGCCTTTTTTATTTTGCCTCCTCACCTCCCCCTCTCTCTGTTCTAAAAAATAACCTACCATACAGACCCTGATTATTTGATTATTTTGAGACATTCATCTGCTATCCTCTTGTCTTCTGTCTGATAAAATTGTATTCCTTGCCTCAACATCTCATCTCTGACTCATTGACTTCTACATGGTGAGCATTGCAAGGTTGGACTCGGTAACAAATTTGGCTTAGCCAGCCAGGAGCCTTGCTGCTCGTGGCTATCCAGCCCCAGTCAGGGAATATCGGGGCAAGGCCCTAGCAGCTGCCAGGGCCATCTGTCCTGAGGATCCTTCCTTCAAAATTCCCTGACACAGCACCAACTGCCCCAGTGATTGGCAGTCGAAGCAAGGAACCAACAGACCCCTAGGAGTTGACAGTTACCTGTTTGCAGGTAAGTCCACCTGATTTGGTAACCAGTTTGTTGGTGTTATGTCTTGGTTTTGTATGTCTTTTTATGTTGCAAGTCTACAGACTTGATTGTGTAGGTTAAGCCGCTCTTGTGTGCATGCTAGGAACATATTCTCCCCTAAATTTCAGCTTTTCCTTTTTGGGACAAGTCAGTTTGGTTGAGGCACTTTGCTAGAGAGGGGAGTTGTTATTGGATTGTACATGAGTTAGAACCAGCTTGTTCAGAACTAATTCATTCCTTTTTTTTTTTTTTCTAGTTCACTGTTTTTGTGTGGTAAGTCTACCCAAGTTGGGAACCAGTTTGATGATTTTTGTCATGGCTTTGTTTTGGTTTTGTTTCCACCGATGTTGGAATTTGTTTGTGCTTTTTGTACTTTGGTATTATCAGATTTATAAAAATGGGAAATATTTCATATATCCCAAAGAAAGCTCTTTGGGGAGTGTATTAGATATGTTAAGATAAGAGCGATGGCCCTGAACGCCTCACTGAATTATCACGGTTAAATGTGTTAAATAACTTGTGGTTAAAAGTGTTTTGCAAAAGAGCTGGGAAAAGAGATAAGATTACATATTTAGAAGCATTTATGCTATTACATCAGGAGGAAAAGAAGTCAGAGGGCACCCACTTTGGACCAGGAGCCACTTCCACGGCAGGAATATTTCCCTTGTGCCAATGCCCTGTAAGAAGCCAGGAGGCTCCACTAGACTTGAGGAATCTGACTCTAATTTCCCCACAGGAGCCCTGGGTAACTTTGACAGTGGGGAACAAATTGACTGACTTTCTAATATGGGTGCCACATATCCAGTGGAAACACCAAGGCAGCACAGAAGAATCTCAGTTTATCCCTGCCACTAGAGTTTCATTTATTCTCACAACTTCTAGAATGCCGCTGATTGAAACCTAGGGAATTCCTCAAAAGTATTTGCAAATAGAGTACCAAAATGGGAGACCATGGGTCTGACTAAGCTAACCATAGCTTATACTCAGAGCCTGATAAAAATTTTGGAAGAGACCTTCTCCCCTCAGCTAATTAAGAAAATGTAAAACTTTCAACAAAATAAATGGGTATGTCAGCCCTTCAATATCATTGATGTAGCCACCCAATACTTCAAAGAAAGAAAAACAAAACTGTCCTTGTTTTAGAAATGTTGTCTTTACATAAACACAAGTGTGGTCCAGAAATAATTTAAAGACCATCAATTTTTTTTTTTTTTTACCACTCCCCAAAACTTCCCTATTCAGCTTAAGAGGCATGGAAGTATTAAACTAAGGGGGAAGCAGAGTCACCCCAGGAAGAAGTTACCTGTAACTTTGAGATGCAAATGTCCTCCCTGGTCTTCTCAGGAACCCTCTCTCTGCCATCCTTTTAAAGTACTAATTTTAAAGAGGAAAATGTAATTTAGAATTTGGCTTTTTCAGAATAAATACAAATCCTAAATGTCTTTTCTGCAAATATTTAGCCATCTAGCCAAGTGAGTTTGACTTATTCCATCTGCCAAAACCCAATTTTAATCCAACCTCTTTTGCGATCTGATGGATTTTACATTGTCTTAACCAGACTCAGGGCTGAAATCTTGAAATGAGACATGGGGTCTTTGTGTGTTTGTGTTTATCTTTGTCTTTGGATAACATTGCCATGGTTGATCTGTAAAAGAGGTCTATTTAATTGGCTTAAAGAAAAATAAGCACTTACAAACAATTCTCAATACAAGAGAAATTAAGCTAAATGAGGTTCAGGTTTATGTGAACCAGGAATATTAAATTAATACTGGTATTAATGTCTATTCATTGATCTAATTAATATAGACATGTCTTAGGAATCATCAACATTAAGTATAATATTTTATCATGCCTAGGTTTGTGTGTGCCTGCTAAGTCACTTTAATTGTGTCTGACTCTTTGAGACCCTATGGACTGTAGCATGTCTGGCTCCTCTATCTATGGGATTCTCCAGGCAAGGATACTGCAGTGGGTTGTCATGTCTTCCTCCAGTGGACCTTCCTCACCCAGGGATTGAACCCATGTCTCATGTCTTCTCCTGCATTGGCAGGCAGGTTCTTTACCAGTAGTGCTACCAGAGAAGGCCAGTTTTAAAATAGGCTAAATAAAATCTTGTTTTATCTATTATAAATTCATCAGCCAGAAAGAAAATGAGATAACAGCTTTGGGTGAACTTTTAGAAATAATTATATTTTAGGATCTCTTCGATATTCCATAATTGAAAGTTAGAATTGTGCTAAAATAAGAGGTGGAAAGTTTGTGGAAAGTGGGCCCCCCCAAAAGGCTTTTGTACATAATCAGCCAGGATTAAATTTAAAATAAGTTTAATTGAGTAAATAAACTTTAAAAATATGCTGGTCCAAAACTGAATTTGGCTTTACTATTAAAATGACAAATTTTCTAAAGATATTGCATTGCCTTTGATTACAGATATTAAGTTTCTTTACCTCTTGAGTTATCTGTTCTGTATTTGCCTTTAAAATATTTTATTGTTAGTTTGGCTAAGTGAGTAACTACTGTTTCACAGTAACCTATGATCCTGTTGTGTTTTGAAACTTTCTGATATTCTTTCGACAAAACATCCCAAATCAAATTATAGTAAAGTTCCTTTCACCTCTACCTAACTTTTGTTGTTGCTGTTCAGTCACTCAGTCATGTCCGACCCTTTGTGACCCCATGGACTTCAGCACACCAGGCTCCCTGTACTTCACATCTCCTGGAGCTTGCTCAAACTCATGTCCATTGAGTCAGTGATGCCATCCGCCCATCTCATCCCTCTGTCATCATCTTCTCCTGCCTGTAATCTTTCCTAGCATCAGGTTCTTTTCTAATGAGTCAGTTTTTTGCATCAGGTGGCCAAAGTACTGGAGCTTCAGCATCAGTCCTTCCAATGAATACTCAAGATTGATTTCCTTTAGGATTGACTGATTTGATCTCCTTGCAATCAAAGGGACTCTCAGGAGTCTTCTCCAATGCCACAGTTCAAAAGCATCATATCTTTGGTGCTCAGCCTTCTTTATGGTCCAACTCTCACATCCATACAGGACTAATGGAAAAATTAATGGAATATACGGACCTTTGTCAGTAAAGTAATGTCTTTGCTTTTAAACACGCTCTTTGGGTTTGTCATAGCTTTTCTTCCAAAGAGCAAGCATCTTTTAATTTCATGGCTGAAGCCACCATCTGCAGTGATTTTAGAGCCCAAGAAAGTAAAGTCTCTCACTGTTTCCCTATCTGCCATGATGTGATGGGACCAAATGCCATGATCTTTGTTTTTTTAATGTTGAGTTTCAAGCCAGCTTTTTCACTCTCCTCTTTCACTTTCATCAAGAGGCTCTTCAGTTTCTCTTTGCTTTCTGCCAAAAGGGTGGTTCTAACTGTTCTAACTGTTGCTTCTTGACCAGAATACAAGTTTCTCAGGAGGCATGTAAGGTGGTCTGGAATTCCCATCTCTTGAAGAATTTTCCACAGTTTGCTGTGATCCACACAGTCAAAGACTTTAGCATGGTCAATGAAGCAGATATTTTTCTGGAATTCTCTTGCTTTTTCTATAATCCAATGGATGTTGGCCATTTGATCTCTGGCTTCTCTGCCTTTTCTAAATCCAGCTTGAACATCTGAAAGTTCACAGTTCATGTACTGTTGAAGCCTAGCGTAGAGATTTTTGAGCATTACTTTGCTAGCATGTGACACAAGTGCAATTGTGCAGTAGTTTGAACATTCTTTGGCATTGCCTTTCTTTGGGATTGGAGTGAAAACTGACCGTTTCCAGTCCCGTGGCCACTGCTGAGCTTTCCAAATTTGCTGGCATATTGAGTGCAGCACTTTCCCAGCATCATCTTTTAGGATTTGAAATAGCTCAGCTGGACTACATCACCTCCAATAGCTTTGCTTATAGTGAAGCTTCTTAAGGCCCACTTGACTTCACACTCAAGGATGTCTGGCTCTAGGTGAGTGATCACACTAACATGGTTTATGGGTCACTAAGATTTTCTTTTGTACAGTTCTTCTGTGTATTCTTGCCACCTCTTCTTAATATTTTCTGCTTCTGTTAGGTCCATACTGTTTCTGTCCTTTATCGTGCCCATCTTTGCATGAAATGTTCTACCTACATAACTTTGGGATGTTTCAAATGGCCCCTTAAATACTGCAAAGGGAGATATTAAACTAATTAGGTTGACTTGGTATGCTAAATTACATGGAAAGAGCTTTCTAATGAGTAATAAATCTTCTTAGGTTATTTTTGTTTTTGTTAAGTGGTTAAGTCATGTCCTATCCAATGGGCTGCAGTACACCAGGCTTCTCTGTACTTTATTAACTCCCAGAGTTTGCTCAAAATCATGTCCATTGAGTCAATGATGCTATCCAACCATCTCATCCTCTGTCATCCCGTTCTCTTCCCGCCTTCAATCTTTTCCAGCATCAGGGTCTTTTTCAATGATTCGGCTCTTCGCATCAGGTGGCCAAAGTATTGGAGCTTTTACTTCAGCATCAGTCCTTCTAATGAATATTCAGGGTTCATTTCCTTCGAAATTGACTGGTTTCATCTCCTTGCAGTTCAAGGGACTCTCAAGAGTATTCTCCAGCACCACAATTTGAAAGCATCTATTCTTCAACGTTCATCCTTCTTTATGGAGCAACTCTTGGAAGCCAAGTGAACTGGTAAACTTGGTTATAATTTTGTGTTTTCCAGGTATAAAGAAAATCTTCCCCTTAAACTAATTGTGACTTACTGTAATTTGGTACATTATACTTTTATAAGTTGAACTGTAACATTTATCTTCTTCTCTCGACCTGGTTGATCTGGCCAGTAACATATGCTTGTCTCCAAGAGTAAGCCGTGTATGTCTAGGTATGCATGGCCAATACAGTGAAACTGTGGATAGTTCATTATATCAGCTATGGCCTCTTTGGTCAATTGATTATTGCAACTGAATTACAACTGGATTAATCATTGTTTGAATCTGGTTTTGTTTTCAAATTGTTTGTGATTTGTCTCCCTGCTGCACTCTGCCTTTGTCAATGTTAATAGCTGCATTACTTATATGCTGTCTTATTTATAAGATTGTTATCTCTTACAGTGCCCAGTGTGTAACCAGACCTCCAACAAAACTTCTATGACTAAACATCTTGAGGAAATAAATCACGTTGATAACATAAAATAATTGTAGTAGTGTGATTCTAGGTATGGGAAGATGCAACAAGGGAAAATAACAATCAGACAAGAGCCAGACAGTCTTTAATTATCAGTGGGTCTAATCCAAGATTATCACCTGAGTTGGCATATCAAGAATTTTCACCTGATTTGAGATGAGACTCACAACAATATGGGAAAAAATTTGATCATGAAATGTCTCCCAAATATTGGTCAAATTCCTGTCCAAGAGGGAAGGATCTGAAGAAGCCCTCCAATGTGAGCCAGTGATCCCTGAAAATAAGTCAGGAAGGATAAGAATACCTGTCATCTAGCAGCCATCAGACTACAGTCACTCCCTATGGTGAGCCCTGAGGAAACTCAGGATACAGGATACAGGCCCATAGATAGCTGAGGTGCATATCAAGGAAATAATTTCAGTGAGCCCAGAGTTTTGCATCTTCCCATACATAAAAAAGCACTAAATTCCTTAACTTGAGGTGCTGCCTCCTAGGCTTGAAGTCCTCAAAATTCCCACCTAATAAAGCATAACTCTTAACTTTTTGGTTATAAATATTTTTTTTAAGTCTACAGGTATAAAGTAGGCAATTTCCATATAGGAACAAAAGAAGCAGCATTTGGAACACTACCACCAGTATTGAACATTGCCAGAGAGATTAATCTGACAAGACACAACAGGAAGCAATTAAAATGGCCACTGCTCTCTTTTCCAGGAGATTATGGAATGGATACTGATGTGGGGAATTGTCAATTCAAGAAGAACTGACTCCATGTTGGATCTCTTTTACTTTAACATTTACTTCCTATTGCTTTTGCTCACTTAAAGGATACTGTCCATACATATGGCCTGCCTCAGGAAAACTTACCCCTCTGCATGAATGTTATACCAAAATGCCTTTGATCAGGACTCTGTTCATCTGTGGATGGCTACAGGAAGAAGAAAATTAATACATCTTCCCTCCTAGGCCAGTCATTCCAGGAGAGGTTTGTAAGAGTCACAGCCTTTTTTACTTTACCTCAACTTCCCTGCTTATTCTATAAAAGAATCTGGTATGCACACCTCAATAAGATGGTTATTTTGAGACATTAGTCTGCCATATTCTCAGTCTGCTGGCTTTCCAAGTAAAGTTGTATTCCTTGCCACAACATCTCTGATTCATTGGCTTGTTGTAAGGCGATTGCAGCCATGAAATTAAAAGACGCTTACTCCTTGGAAGGAAGGTTATGGCCAACCTAGATAGCATATTTAAAAGCAGAGACATTACTTTGCCAACCAAAGTCCGTCTAGTCAAGGCTATGGATTTTCCAGTGGTCATGTATGGATGTGAGAGTTGGACGGTGAAGAAAGCTGAGTGCCACAGAATTGATGCTTTTGAACTGTGGTGTTGGAGAAGACTCTTGAGAGTCCCTTGGACTGCAAGGAGATCCAATCAATCCATCCTAAAAGAGATCAATCCTGGGTGTTCATTGGAAGGACTGATGTTGAAGCTGAAACTCCAATACTTTGGTCACCTGATGCGAAGAGTTGACTCATTGGAAAAGACCCTAATGCTGGGTGGGCTTGGGGGCAGGAGGAGAAGGGGACGATAGAGGATGAGATGGTTTGATGGCATCACTGACTCGATGGACATGGGTTTGGGTAGACTCCGGGAGTTGGCGATGGACAGGGAGGCCTGGTGTGCTGCGATTTATGGGGTTGCAAAGAGTCAGACACGACTGAGTGACTGAACTGAACTGTAGCTGAGCAGAGGGAGCTTCTACTCGATAATAACTTATGCTTGATAAAGAGATCAAAAACTTTACAGACAAGCAAAACTAAGCACCATCAAACCAGCTTTGCATGAAAATTACAAAATGAAAAAGCTCATCAGTAAGAAAAACATACAATAAATGGAAAAAATCATCCATACATATAGCTAGTGCATGTGTGCTCAGTCTCTTCAGTCGTGCTTGACTCTTTGTGATCCCATGGAATATAGCCCGCCAGGCTCCTATGTCCATGGGTTTTCTCTAGACAAGAATACTGGAGTGGTTTGCCACGGCCTTCTCCACAGGGTCTTCCTGACCCAGGAATCAGACCTGGATCCCCAACATTGCAGGCAGATTCTTTACCATCTTGATTTTCTCCTTTTCTGCTTTCCAGAAGGAAAGGGCTAATCAGTTCCATGTCCTGCCTACTGAGAAATCTGTATGCAGGTCAACAAGCAACAGTTAGAATTAAATTACACCAGACATGGAAAAATACACCAGAATTAAATTGAAGAAAGTAGGGAAAACCACTAGACCATTCAGACAGGACCTAAATCAGATCCCTTACAATTATACAGTGGAAGTGAGAAATACAGTCAAGGGATTAGATCTGATAGACAGAGTGCCTGAAGAACTATTGGCAGAGGTTCATGACATTATACAGGAGACAATGATCAAGACCATCCCCAAGAAAAAGAAATGCAAAAAGGCAAAATGGTTGTCTGAGGAGGCGTTACAAATAGCTATGAAAAGAAAAGAAGTGAAAGGCAAAGGAGAAAAGCAAAGACATACCTATTTGAATGCAGGGTTCCAAAGAAGAGCAAGGAGAGATAAGAAAGACTTCTTCAGTGATCAATGCAAAGAAATAGAGGAAAACAGTAGAATGGGAAAGACTAGAGATTTCTTCAAGAAAATTGGAGATACCAAGGGAAATTTTCATGCAGAGATGGGCACAATAAAAGACAGAAATGGTATGGACCTAACAGAAGCAGAAGATATTAAGAAGGGGTGGCAAGAATACACAGAAGAACTATACAAGAAAGATCTTCATGATCCAGATAATCACGATGGTGTGATCACTCACCTAGAGCCAGACATCCTGGAATGTGAAGTCAAGTAGGCCTTAGAACGCATCACTACGAACAAAGCTAGTGGAGGTGATGGAATTCCATTTGAGCTATTTCAAATCCTAAAAGATGATGCTGTGAAAGTGATGCACTCAATATGCCAGCAAACTTGGAAAATTCAGCAGTGGCCACAGGACTGCAAAAGGTCAGTTTTCATTCCAATCCCAAAGAAAGGCAATGCCAAAGAATGCTCACACTACCACACAATTGCACTCATCTCACACGCTAGTAAAGTAATGCTCAAAATTCTCCAAGCCAGGCTTCAGCAATACATGAACCGTGAACTTCCAGATGTTCAAGCTGGATTTAGAAAAGGAAGACGAACCAGAGATCAAATTGCCAATATCTGTTGGATGAAAAAAGCAAGGGAATTCCAGAAAACCATCTATTTCTGCTTCATTGATTATGCCAAAGCCTTTGTGTAGATCACAATAAACTGAAAAATTCTTCAAGAGATGGGAATACCAGACCTCCTTACCTGCCTCCTGAGAAATCTGTATGTAGGTCTAGAAGTAACAGTTAGAACTGGACATGGAACAATAGACTGGTTCCAAATTGGGAAAGGAGTACGTCAAGGCTATATATTGCCACCTTGCTTATTTAACTTATATGCAGAGCACATCATGCAAAATTCTGGGCTGGATGAAGCATAAGCTGGATTCAAGATTGCTGGGAAAAATATCAATAACCTCAGATACACAGATGACACCACCATTATGGCCAAAAGTGAAGAGAAACTGAAGAGCCTCTTGAAAGTGAAAGAGGAGAGTGAAAAAGTTGGCTTAAAACTCAACATTCAAAAAACTAAGATCATGGCATCTGGTCCCATCACTTCATGGGAAATAGCGGGGAATAAAATGGAAATAGTGACAGACTTTATCTTTGGGGAGCTCCAAAATCACTGCAGATGGTGACTGCAGCTATGAAATTAAAAGAAGCTTGCTCCTTGGAAGGAAAGCTATGACCAACCTAGACAGCATATTAAAAAGCAGAGACATTACTTTGCCGACAAAAGTCCATCCAGTCAAAGCTTTGGTTTTTCCAGGCATCATGTATGAATGTGAGAGTTGGACTATAAAGAAAGCTAAGCACTGAAGAATTGATGCTTTTGAACTGTGGTGTTGGAGAAGACTCTTGAGAGTCCCTTGGACAGTAAGGAGATCAAACCTGTCAATCCTAAAGGAAATCAGTCCTGAATATTCATCAGAAAGACTGATGCTGAAGCTGAAACTCCAATAATTTGGCCACCTGATGTGAAGAACTGACTCATTGGAAAAGACTCTGATGCTGGGAAAGATTGAAGGCAGGAGGAGAAGGAGACGACAAAGGATGAGATGGTTAGATGGCATCACCGACTCAATGGACATGAGTTTGAGCAAGTTCAGGAGTTGATGATGGACAGGGAAGCCTGACATCCTGCAGTCCATGGGGCTGCAAAGAGTCAGACATGACAGAGCGACTGAACTGATCACTCATGAACTTAGATGCAAAAATCTTCAACAAAGTACTAGCAAACCAAACCCATTAAAGGATCATACTCCATGATCAAGTGGGATTTATCCCAGGGATATACGGAGTTTTTAATATCTGCAAATCAATGTGACACATCACATTAACAAATTGAATAAAAACCATATGATCTTCTCAATAGATGCAGGAAAAGCTTTAGATAAAATTCAACACCCATTTATACTAAAAAGATTTCCAGCAAGTGGGCAGAAAGGCAAACACATGCCTCAGTATGCATGCTGTGTGCTTCAGTTGTTTCTGACTCTTTGTTACCCTATGGACTGTAGCCTACCGAACTCCTCTGTCCATAGGATTCTCCAGGCAAGACTACTGGAGTGAATTGTCATTTCCAACTCCAAGGGATTTTCCTGACCAGGGATCAAACCCACATCTATTAAGTCTCATACATTCTCAGGCTGGTTCTTTACCACTGGTGTCCTCTGGGAAGCCCCTATGACAATCCTATAGATAATATCATACTCAATGGTGAAAAGCTGAACCATTTCATCTAAGATTAGGAAGAATATCCACTCTTTCCACTGCTATTCAACATTGTTGTAGAAGTCCTCACCACAACAATCAGGGAAGAAAAAGCAATAAAAGGAATCCAAATTGTCAAAGTAGTAGTAAATGGTCACTGTTTCCAGATGATATGATACTATACATAAAAAAAATTCTATAAGTCCTACCACAAAACTACTAGAGCATATCAATAAATTCATTAATGTTGCTGGATACAAAATTAACACACAGAAATCTGTTGTACTTTTATACACTAACTATGAAACATCAGAAGGATAAATTAAGGAAACATTGCATTTACTACTGCATCAAGAAGAATAAGATACCTAGAAATAAACCTACCTAAGGAGACAAAAGACTTGTACTCTGAAAACTGTAAGATACTGATGAAAGAAATCAAAGACGACACAAACAGATGGAAAAATATACCATGTTCTTGAATTGAAAGAATCAATATTGTCAAAATGACTATGCTACCCAAGGCAATCTACAGATTCAATGCAATCCCTATCAACTTACCAATGGCATTTTTCACATAACTAACATAAAAAAATTTTAAATTTGTGTGGAAATACAAAAAACCCAAAATAGCTAAGGTAATCTTGAGAAAGAAAAATGGAGGTGAAAGAATCAGGCTCTGTGAATTCAGACTATTGTACAAAGCTAGTCATCAAAAAAGTATGACACTGACTCAAAAAGGTCAGTGTAACAGGGTAGAAATCCCAGAAATAAACCCATGCACTTATGGTCAGTTTATGACAAAGGAGGCAAGACTATACAATGGAGAAAAGATAATCTCTTCAATACATGGTGCTGGGAAAACTGGACAGGTACATGGTAAAAAAATGAGAGAGAGAAACTAGAACATTCTCTAACACAATACACAAAACTAAACTCAAAATGGATTAAAGCCCTAAATATAAGACTGGATTCTATAGAACTTCTGCAGGAAAATATACCCAAAACACTTTGACATAAATGGCAGCAGTATCTTTTTGGATTTGTTTCCTAGAATAATGGAAATTAAAACAAAAACAAAACACATGGGACTCAATTAAACTCAAAATCTTTTACATAGCAAGGAAACAAACAAAAAGATAACCTAGAGAATCAGAGAAAATATTGATACTTGAAAATGATGCGCTCAGCAAGAGATTAATCTCCAAAATGTATACAGTTGGTACAGCTCAATGTCAAAACAAACAAACAACCCAATACAAAAGTAAGCAGAAATAAATAGATATTTCTCCAAAGAAGACATACAAACAGCCAACAGGCACAAGAAAAGATGGTCAAGATCACTAATTATTAGAGAAATGCAAATGAAAACTACAATGAGATGTTACCTCACACCAGTCAGAATGGCCATCATTAAAACATCTACAAATAATAAATGCCGGAGAGTGTGTGGAGAAAAGGAAAGCTTCTTTATACACTGTTGGTAGAAATAAAAAGTGGTACAATCACTGTGGAGAACAGTATGGATGTCCCTTAAAAAAACCAGTAATAGAACTACCATAAAATCCAGCAATCCCAGTCTTGACCATGTTTGGAGAAAACCATATTCAAAAAGACACATGTACCCCAATGTTCAATGCAGCAATATTTACAATAGGTAAAACATTGAAGAAGTTTAAATGTGTACAGACAAATGAATAGATCAAGAATCTGTGATATATACCTACACAAACACACACAATGGAATATTACTCAGCCATAAAAAAGGTAGAAATAATGCCATCTGCAGAAACATGGATGGACCTAGAGATTATCATACTAAGTGAAGCAAGCCAGACAAAAAATACAAATATCATATGATATTACTTATGTGGATTCTAAAAAACAAATGATACAAGTGAACTTATTTACAAAACAAACACTCTCACAGACTTCAAAAACATATCTATGGTTATTAAAGGGTGGAGGAGGCATAAATTAGGAATTTGTGATTAACGTATATATACTACTATATATAAAATACATAATCAACAAGGACCTACTGTATATCACAGGGAACTCTATTCAATATTGTGTCATAATCTATATGGGAAAACCTGAAAAGTAATGGATATATGTATATTATAACTGAATCACTTTGTTGTACGTCTGAAACTAACAACATGGTAAGTCAACTATGCTTGTGCATGCTCAGTTGCTAAGTCATGTCTGACTCTTTGTGACCCCATGGACTACAGCCTGCCAGACTCCTCTGTCCATGGAATTTTCTAGGCAAGAATACTGGAGTGGGTTGCCATTTTCTTCTCCAGGGGATTTTCCTGACCCAGGGATTGAATTCAAGTCTCCTGCTTGACAGGCAGATTCTTTACCATTGAGCCACCTGGGAAGCCCAAGTCAACTATAATGTTAAATAAAAATTAAATTAAAAAATATCTATAATAGATACATGCAAAAGAGAAAAAGGAGGGGCAGTCCCAACATCATGGCAGAGGAATAGGATGGGGAGATCACTTTCTCTACAAATACATCAAAAAATCATCTGCATGTGGAACAACTTCCACAGAACATCTTCTGAATGCTGATGGATGACCCCAGATACCCAGAAAGGCAAACCAATCTCTTTGGAATGAAGTAGGACAAAAAGAAAAAGAAAAAGGAAGACAAAGGATTTGGGGACTGAGACTCATCCTGGGGAGGAAGTTGTGAAGGAGAAATTTTCACACAATAGGAAACCTTCTCACAGGCAGGATCAGTGGGGAGTTTTGGAATCTCAGAGGGCATAAAAACCGAAAAAATCCACAGAAATCATCCCAAACGGCAATTACCAGCCAAGAAGTGGCTCACATGCTTGCATCTGCTGGCTTTGAAAAGGCATGGCTTTGAAAACCAACAGGGCTTAATTCCAGGAGAGCTAGCTAAAGGGCTGTGGGAAATCAAGACTTCTCTTGAAAGGGCTCATTCACAGACTCACTTGCATCAAGTCTCAGGGCAGAGGCAGGAGCTTGAAAAGTACCTAGGTCATATGAGAGAGAGATTCATAGATTAATTTTAGGGTATGTGCCAGAAGGGCAGGGATCTGGTGGGACTTTCTTTGGCAGTGGAAGCACTGGCAGGCACCATTTCCCTTTTACTCTCCTGCCATCTCGCTGGCCCAGTGCTGGAGGGTGCCATTTTCTGTCACTATGAATCAGAGGAGTTCACACCTTGCTTCCTGCCCCAGGGCTCCCCCTGAGGGCCAGCCTCACCTAACCTACACACCTGGGCCAGAACTGACCTCCTCCAAAGCAGTTCCCACCCTGCCCCACCTGGTGGGCAGCCCTATCTGGCATCAGAACTCCTCCAAAGCAACTCCCCCTCCAGGGGGCCAGCCCTGCCTATCATGACACCCATAGCAGTTGCAGCCAAATATCTCAGCCAGTCAGGCTGGGGGCCAACCCCAGACAACTGCAGCAGTTGTTGCCAGGACTCCCAGCTAGCTGGCCAGGTGGCCAACCACACCTACTAGTGTATCCACAGCAACTGTGGCCTGACTGCAACAGGAGGACTCATGCAGCCCACACAGGGGACACCCCTGGAGCACCCAGCTCTGGGGATCTAGGGAACCGCCCCACCAGGCCAGACAGGACACAGTCTACATAAGGCATGCTTTCAAGACTGGGAGATGTAGCTGATATTCCTAACACAGAGAGGCAGGCATAATAAGGAGACAAAGAATACTTTCTAAACTAAAGGACAAGACAAAACCTCAGGAAAAAAAAAAAATTAAATGAGATGGAGATAAGCAGTTTACCAGATAAAAAGTTTCAAGTAATAAAAAGAAGCTCACTACACTGAAGAGGAGAATGGATGAACTCACTGAGAACTTTGACAGAGAAACAGAAAATATAAAAAAGAATCAATCAGAACTTAAAAATACAACTGAAGTGAAAAATACACTAGAAGGAATCAACAATGGATTAAGGGATGCAGTAGAACAGGTCTGCAATCAGAAAGACAAGGTAACAGAAATCATCCAATCAAAACAGCAAAGAAAAAAATAAAATATTTAAAAATGATAGTTTAAGGAACCCGTGGGGCAACATCAATCATATTAACATTTACATTACAGGGGTACCAAAGGAGACAAGACAGAGAAAGGAACAGAAAACCTACTTGAAAAACAATGGCTGAAAAATTCCCTTACTGAAGGAAACAGTCATTCAAGTCCAGGAAGTACAGGAAGTCCCAAATAAAATGAACCCAAAGGTATCCACACCAAGACACATTATAATTATATTGTCAAAAATTAAAGAGATCATCTTAAAGCAGCAAAATAAAAACAACTGGTATGTACAAAGTAACTCCTATAAGACTTTAAGCAGATTTTTTAGCAAAAAGCAACTTCCATAAGACTGTAAGATGATATTTTTGCAAAAACTTTATAGGCCAACAGGGACTCTAAAGTTTTTATATTCAAAGAAATTAAAGGAAAAAAAAATTATATCCAAGAATGTTTTATCTATAAGGTTATCACTCAGAATAGAAGAAGGATAGAGAGTTTCCCAGACAAGCAAAAGCTAAATGAGTTCATCACCACTAAACTGGTCACACAAGAAATCTTAAAGGGACCTCATTAAATAGAAAAGGCCATAAGTAGAAACAAGAACAGCTTCTTAGGTGGCACAGTGGTAAAGAAGCCATCTGTCAATGCAGGAGACCCAAGGGATGTGGGTTTGATTCCTGGGTTGGGAATATCCCCTGGAGTATGAAATGGCAACCCATTCCAGTATTCTTGCCTGGAAAATTCCACGGACAGAGGAGCTTGGCAGGCTACAGTCCATGGGGTCACAAAGAGCTGGACATGACTGAGCGATTGCACACAGCACACACACAGCAAAAACAAGAAAATTATGGGGGAAATAATATCACTGGTAAAGGCAAACAAATAGTAAAGTTAGTGGATCAACCACTGATAAAGCTAATACAAAGGTTAAAAAAAGTAATAAAATCAACAATATCTAAAAATAATTAGTTGAGTGATACACAAAATAAAAGATGTAAAGTATGACATCAAAAACATAACACGGGGGGTGGGGGGCAGAGGTCATAAAAATGTAATAGTTTTAGAATGTGCTCATTACGTGACCATCAAGTTAAACTTCTGTATTCATAAGTAGTTATAAATGAACTTCATGCTAACCACAAAATAAAAACCTGCAACACAAAACTAAGGAATACAAACATAACACTAAAGGAAGTCATCAAATCACAAGAGGAGAGAACAAAAGAAAAAAGGAACAGATAAGAACTACAGCCAGAAAACAATTTACAAAATGGCAGTAAGGACATACCTATCAATAATCAATTTAAATGTAAATAGACTAAATGCTCCAATAAAAACACAAAGTAGCCGAATGAATGAAAAAAAAAAGACTCATGAATATTGTCATTCTTTTTCTAGTTCCTTTAAGTGTAAGGTTAGATTGTGTATTTGAGATTTTTCTTGTTTTTTGAAGTAGTGCCTACAAGAAATTCACTTCAGATCTAAAGATACACACAGACAGTGTAGAGATAGAAGAAAGATATTTCATGCAAATAGATCTGAAAAGAAAGCTAGGGTAGCAATACTTATATTAGACAAAGCTAACTTTATAACAAAACTCTAACAACAGGCTAAGGACATTACATAACAATAATCCAACAAGAAGATATAATACATATAAATATCTATGCACCCAACACAGAAGCATCCAAATACGTTCAGCAAATATTAATAGATATAAAAGGAGATATTAACAGTAATATAATAAGAGTAGGGGACTTTAACACTTCAGTTACAAAAATTGATATATCGTCCAGATAGAAAATCAGTAACAAAGCATTGGTTTTAAATGACACTTTAGGCAGGACTGACTTAATAAATAAAGAATATCTCATCCAAAAGAAGTAGATTACACATTCTCCTCAAGTGCACATAGAACATTCTCCAGCATATATCACATGATAATCCACAAAACAAGTCTCAATAAATTTAAGACTGAAATTATATCAAGTAACTTTTCCTACCACAACTGTATAAAAAAACTAGAAATCAAATATAAGAAAGCTGGAAAAAACACATGGAGTGGAGTCTAAACAACATGCTACTAAACAAACCAATGAGTCAACAAATAAAGGCTATAGCAAAAAATACCTTGAACGAATGAAAATGAAAACACAACATTCCAAAATCCACGGGATGAAGCAAAAGCCATCCTAAGAGGGAAGTTTATATCAATGTAACCTACTTCAGAAAACAAGAACAACCTCAAATAAACAATCTAACCCAACACTTAAAGTAACTAGAAAGAAGCACAATCAATATCACTCGTTATTAGAGAAGTGGAAATCAAAACTACAATGAGGTATTACCTTAACAGGTCAGAATGGCCACTATCAAAAAATCTACAAACAATAAAGGCTAGAAAGGGTGTGGAGAAAACAACACTCTTGCACTGTTAGTGGGAATATAAATTGATACAGCCACTATGGAGAACAGTATGGAGATTCCTTTAAAAACTAAGAATAAAACTACCGCGTGCCTAGTCACTCAGTCATGTCCAGCTCTTTGCAACCACATGAACTGTAGCCTGCCAGGCTCCTCTGTCCATGGGGATTCTCCAGGCAAGAATACTGGACTGGGTTGCCATGCCCTCCTCCAGGGGATCTTCCCAACCCAGAGATTGAACCCAAGTCTCCTTCATTGCAGGCAGATTCTTTACCACCTGAGCCACCAGGGAAGCCCATGAATACTGGAGTGGGTAGCCTATCCCTTCTCCAGGGAAACTTCCCGACCCAGGAATCAAACCAGGGTCTCTTGCATTGCAGGCAGACTCTACCAGCTGAGCTACCAGGGAAGCCCTAAAACTTCCATATGACCCAACAATCCCACTACTGAGCATACACCCTGAGAAAACCATAATTGAAAGAGACACATGTACCCCAATGTTCACTGCAGCACTATTTACAATAGCCAGGACATGGAAGCAACCTAGGTGTCCATCAGCAGATGAATGGATAAAGAAGTTGTGGTACACATACACAATGGAATATTACTCAGCCATAGAAAGGAAAGCACTTGATTCAGTTCTAATAAGGTGGATGAACTTAGAGCCTACTATACAGAGTGAAGTAAGTCAGAAAGAGAAAGACCAATACTGTATATTAATGCATTTGTATGGAATTTAGAAAGATGGTACTGATGATCCTACATGCAGGGACGCAAAGGAGACACAAACATAAAGAACTGGCTTTTGGACTCAGCGGGAGAAGGCAAGAGTGGGATGATTTGAGAGAATAGCATTAAAACACATATATTACCATATGTAAAATAGATAACCAGTGTGAGTTCGATGCATGAAGCAGGGCACCCAAAGATGGTGCTCTGGAACAACCTAGAGGAATAGGGTGGGGAGGGTGGTGGGAAGGGGGTTTAGGATGGGGGGGACACATGTATACCTATGGCTGTTTCATGCTGATGTATTGCAAAACCTTCACAATATTGTAATTACCCTACAATTAAATACGATTTTTGAAAAAGGAAAGAAAAAGGAGTCCAAAGACAATGAAATCACAAGAGAACCAAAGAAAGGAACAGAAGATACCTATGAAAAAACAAACCCAAAACAATGAACAAAATAGCAATAAGAATAAATACCAGTAACTACCATAGATGATATAAATGGCCTAAATGCGCCAATCAAAAGACAGAGTGTATGAACTGATTCAAAAACAAGACATATATATATATAGTGCCTACTAGAGAACCACTTCAGATCTAAAAACACACAGAGACTGAAAGTGAGGGATGTAAAAATTATTCCATGCAAATAAGAAATTCAAGGTAGCAATACTTAAACAAAATAGACTTTAAACAACAACGGAGGATATTATATACTGATCAATGGATCAATCCAAGAAACTATAATAACTTAAAATACATATGTATCCAGTGCAGGAGCAGCTAAATACATAAAGCAAGTATTAGTGGCAAAAGGAAAAATTGATGGCTGGGTGGCATCACCGACTCGATGGACATGAGTTTGGGTAAACTCCGGGAGTTGGTGATAGACAGGGAGGCCTGGCGTGCTGCAATTCATGGGGTCGCAAAGAGTCGGACACGACTGAGTGACTGAACTGATAGTAAGGGATTTTAAGACCCTATTTACATCAATGGACAGATCATCCAGACATAATCAATAAGGAAATAAGGCCTTAAATGTCACATTAGACCAATGGACTCACATTTGATCAAATATATATAACTTTCCATCTGAAAGTAACAGAATACACATTCTTTCCAAGTGCACATAGAATATTCTCCAGGACAGATCACATTCTAGGTCAAAAACCAAGCCTCAGTAAATTTAAGAAAAGTGAAATCATACCAAGCATCTTTTTTGACAAAGTGGTTTAAGACTAGAAATCAACTATAAGGAAAAAACTTCAAAAAATACATATGAAGACTAAACAGTATGCTACTAAATCAATCAATGTATCAGTGAAGAAATCAAAGAGGAAATTAAAAAATACCTGGAGAGAAATGAAAATGAAAACACCATGACCCATGACCCAAAATCTTGGCGACTCAGCAAAAGCAGTTCTAAGAGGAAAGTTTATAGCTACTGCTACGTGCTTATCTCAGGAAACAAGAAAAATCTCAAACAATCCAACTTTACACCTAAAAGGTACTAGTAATGGAACACCTAAAGGAAAGAAACCATAAAGATCGCAGCAAATGAAATAAGTTTCCTCGATCTTTTTTTTTTTTTTTGTCTCTAAGGGTTTGTTCTTTGAAAAGATAAACAAAATTGATAAACCTTTAGCCAGACTCATTAAGAGAAAGTGAAAGTCGCTCAGTCGTGTCTAACTCTGCCACCCCATGAACAAGTCCAAGGAATTCTCCAGGCCAGAATACTAGAGTAGGTAGCCTATCCCTTCTCCAGCGGATCTTCCCGACCCAGGAATCGAACCGGGGTCTCCTGTATCGCAGGTGGGTTCTTTACCAACTGAGCTATGAGGGAAGTCCTAAGGAGGGCCCAAATGAATAAAAGCAGAAATGAAAACCCAGGCCTCAGAGGATGGGAACTTTCAGGTACCACGTCAGAAGAAATACTGACCATGAACACAGGACAGATCGAAGTAAACTAAGTATGTTTTCAAAAGAAAAACCCTAAGGGAGCAGGATGGCATGTGTACATGCTCAGTTGTGTCTGACTCTTCGTGACCCTCTGGACTGTAGCCCACCAGGCTCCTCTGTCCATAGGATTTCCCAGGCAAAAGTACTGGAGTGAGTTGCCATATCCTTCTGCAGTGGATCTTTCCGACCCAGGGATTGAACCTGAGTCTCTTGCCTTGGTAGTTGGATTCTTTACTGCTGAGGCACCAGGGAAGCCCTCTTAGAAATGCACTATCTTTCGAAACTGAAAAAGGAAGCAATAGAAAATATATATAGAGAAATTTACCAGAAAACTACTATAGCTTAATGAATTTAGCAAAGCTTCCCTGATAGCTCAGTTGGTAAAGAATCTGCCTGCAATGCAGGAGACCCCGGTTCGATTTCTGGGTCAGAAAGATCCCCTGGAGAAGGGAAAGGCTACCCACTCCAGTATTGTGGCCTGGAGAATTCTATAGACTGTATAGTCCATGGGATCACAAAGAGTTGGACACGACTGAGCAACCTTCACTTCACTTCAGGATACAAAACTAATACACAGAAATCAGTTGTATTTCTGAACACTAACAACAACTCTCATAAAGAGAAGTTAAGGAAATAATCACATTCACCATTGCATCAAAAAGAGTAAGATGCCTAGGAATAATTCTGCCTAAGAAGGTAAAAGATATCATACTTGGAAAACTAAGACACTGATGAAAGAAACTGAAGACAGCACAGATGGAAAAAATACTGTGTTCTTGGATTGCTAGATTTAATATTAGAATGACCATACTATGACGTAAGGCAATCTACAGATTCAATGAAATCTCTTATCAAAATACCAATGGCATTTTTCAGAGAACAATTTTAAAGTTTGTATGGAGACACAAAAGACCCTAAACAGCCAAAACAATCTTAACAGAGCTGTAGGAATCATACTCCCTAACTTCAGACAATACAATAAAGCTATAGTCATTAAAGAATATGGTACTGGCACAAAACCAGACACACAGATCAATGGAACAGAGAGCCCAGAAATAAGCCCACACATTTATGCTCAGTTAATCTCTGACATAGGAGCCAAGAGTATACAATGGGGAAAAGACGGTCTCTTCACTAAGAGGTGTTGGGGAAACTGGACAGCTACAAGTGAAAGAATGAAATTAGAACATTATCTATATGCAAAAATAAACCCAAAATGGATTTAAGACCTAAATATAAGACTACAAACCATAAAACTTTTAGATGAAAATGTGGGCAGAAATTCGTTGACATAATTGTAGTAATATTTTTTTAGGTCTCCTAAATCAAAGGAAATAAAAACAAACCTAAATGAGACCTAATTCAATTTAAAAGTTTTTGCACAGCAAAGGAAACCACCAAATGAAAAATGAAAAGACAACCTACTGAATGGGAGAACATTTGCTAATGCTATGACCAGTAAGGGGTTAATATGCAATATATATAAACAGTTCATACAGACCAATATAAAAAAAATACAACAGCCTAATTTTTTAAATGGGCAGAAGACCTGAAAACATTTTCTTCCCCCAAAGAAGACATACATATGGCTAACAGGTACATGAAAAGTTGCTCAACGCTGCCAATCAGAGAAAGTGAAAGTGAAAGTGTTAGTCGCTCAGTCATGTCTGACTCTTTGCGACCCCATGGACTTGAGCTCACCAGGCTCCTCTGTCCATGGAATTCTCCAGGCAAGAATACTGGAGTGGGTTGCCATTTCCTTCTCCAGGGGAATTTCCCGAGCCAGGGATCAAACCTGGGTCTCCTGCATTACAGCCAATCAGAGAAAAGGAAATTAAAACCACAGTGAGATAGCACCTCACACCTATCAAAATGGCTAACATCAAAAAGAACATAATAACAAATGTTCACGAGGATGTTGAGAAAAGGGAACCCTGGTACACTGTTGAGGGACTGTCAATTGGTGTATCCTCTGTGCAAAATAAACTAAAAACAGAACCACCATATGACCTAGCAATTCCACTCCTGTGTATATGCACCAAAAAAAAAAAAAAACACCTCCACTAATTTGAAGAGATGCACGAACGCCAGTGTTCACAGCAGCACTGTGTGCAGTTGCCAAGATATGGAAGCAACCTAACTGTCCATCCACAGATGTATGGATAAAGATGAAAATTACTAAGCCACAGAAAAGAAGAGAAATTTTGCCATTTGCAACAACATGGACGGACCTGGAGTATATTATGCTGAGGGAAATAAAATTAGGGAAAGACACACAGTCTGTTATCACGGATATGTGGAATGTAAAAAATAAAATGAGAATAATGAAACAGAAACTGACCCACAGAGAGAGAGAACAAATAGTGATTACTAATGGGAAGAGGGACGGGGGAAGAGGAAATAAAAGGGTAGAGAATTAAGAGATACAGACTATTCCATATAAGACAAGCAAGCAACAAGGATATACTGTACAGTACAGGGGATGTAGCCAACATCTTATATTAGTCATAAATGTGTAGCTCTTAAATTGTGAATCAGTATGTTGTATGCCTGTAATATAATATTCATATCAACTATGTCTCAATAAAAAAAAAAACCCACTGTATTCAAGTCTTAGGTCCCTTTCTAAGTTATTTAGCCAGGGCAACTTCTTGATGTTTATTCTCATCAGTATTTGGGGGTTAGAAATAATACCTTCTCCATACCCTCACAGTAGCAGTATTGCCCAATATATATGTATATTTTAAATCTAACATTCCTAGTTTAAGAAGCATTTTTGAACAGTGCACTTCAACCTCACCCGATCTGCAGTAATTATCCTCATTGTGCACGGGAATCCCCCTGCAATACAGGAGACTTGGGTTCGATCCCTGAGTTAGGAAGAGCCCCTGGAGAAGAGAAAGGCTACCCACTCCATTATTCTGGCATGGAGAATTCCACGGACTGTATAGTGCAGTTCAGTTCAGTCACTCAGTCGTGTCCGATTCTTTGTGACCCCATGGACTGCAGCACACCAGGCTTCCCTTGTCCATCACCAACTCCCGGAGTTTACTCAAACTCATGTCCAATGAGTCGGTGACGCCATCCAACCATCCTCTGTCATCCTCTTCTCCTCCTGCCCTCAATCTTTCCCAGCATCAGGGTCTTTTCAAATGAGTCAGTTCTTCACATCAGGTGGCCAAAGTATTGGAGTTTCAGCTTTAGCATCAGTCCTTCTGATTAATATTCGGGACGGATTTCCTTTAGGATGGACTGGTTGGGTCTCCTTGCAGTCTAAGGGACTCTCAAGAGTCTTCTCCAACACCACAGTTCAAAACCATCAATTCTTCGGCACTCAGCTTTCTTCACCGTCCAACTCTCACATGACTACTGGAAAAACCATAGCCTTGACTAGACAGACATTGGCAAAGTAATGTCTCTGCTTTTTATTATGCTGTCTAGGTTGGTCATAACTTTCCTTCCAAGGAGCAAGCTGTTTTAATTTCATGGCTGCAGTCACCATCTGCAGTGATTTTGGAGCCCCAAAAAATAAAGTCTGTCACTGTTTCCATTGTTTCCCTGTCTATCTGCCATAAAGTGATGGGACCAGAACATGATCTTAGTTTTTTGAATGTTGAGTGTTAAGCCAACTTTTTACTCTCCTCTTTCACTTTCATCAAGAGGCTCTAGTTCTTCTTTGCTTTCTGCCATAAGTGTAGTGGCATCTGCATACCTGAGGTTATTGATATTTCTCCCGGCAATCTTGATTCCAGCTTGCGCTTCATCCAGCCCAGCGTTTCTCATGATGTACACTGCATACAAGTTAAATATGCAGGGTGACAATATACAGCCTTGACATACTCCTTTCCCAATTTGGAACCAGTCTGTTGTTTCATGTCCAGTTCTAACTGTTGCTTCTTGACCTGCATAGATTTCTCAGGAGGCAGGTCAGGTGGTCTGGTATTCCCATCTCTTTAAGAATTTTCCAGTTTGTCGTGATCCATGCAGTCAAAGGCTTTCACATAGTCAATAAGACAGAAATAGATGTTTTTCTGAAACTCTTTCTTTTTCAGTGATCCAACAGATGTTGGCAACTTGATCTCTGGTTCCTCTGCCTTTTCTAAATCCAGCTTGAACATCTGGAAGTTCACGGTTCACATACTGTTGAAGCCTGGCTTGGAGAATTTTTAGCATTACTTTACAAGCGTGAGAGATGAGTGCAATCGTGCAGTAGTTTGAACATTCTTTGGCATTGCCTTTCTTTGGGATTGGAATGAAAACTGACCTTTTCCAGTCCTGTGGCCCCTGCTGACTTTTCCAAATTTGCTTTCATATTGAATGCAACACTTTAATAGCATCATCTTTTAGGATTTGAAATAGCTCAACTGGAATTCCATCACCTCCACTAGTTTTGTTAGTAGAGATGCTTCCTAAGGCCCTCTTGACTTTGCATTCCAGGATGTCTGGCTCTAGGTGAGTGATCACACCATCGTGGTTATCTGGATCATGAAGATCTTTCTTGTATAGTTCTTCTGTGTATTCTTGCCACCTCTTCTTAATATCTTCTGCTTCTGTTAGGGCCATACCATTTCTGTCCTTTATTTTGCCCATCTTTGCATAATTTCCCTTGGTATCTCTAATTTTCTTGAAGAGATCTCTAGTCTTTCCCATTCTACTGTTTTCCTCTATTTCTTTGCATTGATCACTGAAGAAGTCTTTCTTATCTCTCCTTGCTATTCTTTGGAACTCGGGATTCAAATGGGTATATCTTTCCTTTTCTCCTTTGCCTTTCACTTCTCTTCTTTTCATAGCTATTAGTAAGGCCTCCTCAGACAACCGTTTTGCCTTTTTGCATTTCTTTTTCTTGGGGATGGTCTTGATCACTGCCTCCTGTACAATGTCCCGAACCTCTGTCCATAGTTCTTCATGCACTCTGTCTACCATATCTAATCCCTGGGGTCCATGGTGTCGCAAAGAGTCGGACACAACTGAGTCACTTTCACTTTCCACTTTCAGGTATCTTGCCAAATGTCTCTCATCTTTGAGAGGCAGATCTAGCAAAACTCCATATGTTCTGGCAATACAGCATGTACTCAACTCATTGTATGTGCCAAAAGAACAAGTGGAATACAATATATGAAAGCAAAACAGGGCTGTGTAAAGCTACAAATTATGTTTGTGAGTCAAGATCTAGCCTCTCTGCTCTCCTAGAAACTAACTGAAGACTGAGAGAATGAGCCACTCCTTGCTCAGCCCTCCTGCTTCTCCTTTCCCTTCCCCATCTCCACCTCCCTCCACCCTCAGTAAACGTTCATCATAACCTTGTAGCCCACTGCTGCCTCCCCTGTGTCGCATAAGACTTCTGATGGCAAAGACTCTGCCTTGTCTTTGGAGGTCCATTCCCCAGTTCAGTACTTGTCTGTTGGGCTGCATCACACAGGCCAGCAAGCCTTGTGGTTGCCCAGCTCAAAACCAAAGAGCCTGGAGACAGCAACAGAGACAATAATGGTTTATTGTCACATTCCTCATACCAGTCTGAAACAAAGCTCCTAGATCAGCTGCCCACCATGTAGGGATGATGGCAAGTGGGACACAGCAATCTTCGCTACTAGGGGAAGAAAGAGGCTACCATTATAGGGGGAATTGATGTCAGGTTTGCTTATCAGTTACCAGGGAAACCCCTCAGATTAATGATCGTCACAAAGGCTGATGATTCCCTCTAATAAGCTAGCAGATGGAGCCATTCTGCCCAAAGGATTAGAGCAATCACAAGCTGGGGCAGAGGGCAAGCACGTTCATGTGAGTAGGGTATAGGTGAAGCAGGGACTGGTGGAGCAGGGCATGTCGAGAGAGCAAGAGAACAATATCTTGAGTGGCCTGACCATAAACTCCACCACTATGTTCCCTGCACGATTCTTACAATCCTGGTCCACCCCACTTCCAAGATATCCCTGCGTTCGGGTATGTAAAGATACACTGCAACCAGACACCACAAATGTAATACAGATAATAGCAACTCATGCATGTGTGCATGCTAAATCACTTCAGTAGTGTCCGACTCTGTGACCCTATGGACCATAGCCAACCAGATTCCTCTGTCCATGAGATTCTCCAGGCAAGAATACTGGAGTCAGTTGCCATGACCTTCTCCAGAGGATCTTTCTGACCCAGGGATCAAACACACATCTCTTATGTCTTCTGCATTGACAGGTGGGTTCTTTACACTAGTGCCACATGGGAAACCCAATGGCAGCTCAAGAGTACAAAAAGTAAGCCAAGTACTTACTGGGTCAATTTTTGAGGGAAGCCCCATGGAGGACGACAGTGGCATTTCACTGTAGACCCAGACATCAGGCCCATTTTTCAGTGATACCACCATTATTGCTCAGTCTAACAACAAATTCCCACCACTAAGACTCTGGACAAAGCATAAGATGTTTAATAGGCACACTACAGTGGAGATCATGGCCACTAAGCAAAATATAAGCAGTAACAGCACTCTGAGTCAACACCACCCTTGCCTATGGTTTTGGCACTGGGGCCTGCATCCTGCCAGTCCAACCTCAGTCCACATGGCCATGCTGAAATCTGGAGAGGCAGTATAACAACAGGCCACAGGGTAATGGTGCCTTTCTCCAGTGGGGAGCCTGGATTAATGACTTTAGGGTCTTAAGTGAGGCTGGGTGGAAGACAGGTAAAATCTGTTGCATGTGCATGCTCAGTCATGTCTGAGTCTTTTGTGACCCCAGGGACTGTACCCCACCAGGCTCCTCTGTCTGTGGGATTTCCCAGGCAAGAATACTGGGGTGGGTTGCCATTTCCTACTCCAGGGGATCTTCCCAACCCAGGGATCGAACCCACATCTCTTGCATCTCCTGCATTGGCAGGCAGATTCTTTACTACTTGTGCCACCTGAGAAGCCCCTTTCTAATTCTATTCCCCACAGGGCCACAAACCCAAATGCCCAAGGATTCACCCGCCAGCCCTAGAGTCATTTTACAGTGTTTCCCTGGTTGTAGATCCTGTGGCAAGGGAAAAAGTGAATTATTGCCCTGACCAATAGTTGGCAATGTTTATTCAAAGGTCAGCAGCTGAAATCAGATGTTGACCATGGGTGAACATGGTGTAGGAATTGGGATGACTGTTCCCGGGGTGTTTGGTTATAGTTCAGAGGGCCTGAGTCAGCCTCTGGTCCACAGAGGAGAGAGTGGGTTTCTGACTCAATGGCTGTTTAGTAGTCTATTCAACCTTTCCATTAGCTCAGCAGAAGTGGGGTTATAGGGCAGGTGGAAGTGCTAGCATATGTCATTTTTATCAGCTCATTCCTGAACTTTATGGCCAATAAAGTGGATTCCTTGGTCACTATTGACATCCATGGGGGTCCTGTAAGTCACACACAATTTTTTTAGACCCAGAATAGTGGTGTTTTGCATTGCTCAATGACTCGGGTAGACCTTTTGTAATATCTTCCACCTGTTGTAACACATTGAAAGTGAAAGTTAGTCATGTTCGACTCTTTGCAACTTCATGGACTGTAGCCTACCAGGCTCCTCTGTCCATGGAATTCTCCAGGCAAGAATACTGGAGTGGGTAGCCTTCTACTATCAGAACCAGGGGATCTTCTCAACCCAGGGATTGAACCCAGGTCTTCTGCATTGCAGGCAGATTCTTTACCATCTGAACCACCAGGGAAGCCCATTAAGACACATCAGAGACTGTATATTGATGTGGGTCCATCACAGTGTATCATTACTCTGCCCTCTTCCATAGCTGAGGCCAGAAGCCCTAGGGTACTCATATTATTTTTCCCCCTGCCACAAGTCCCAACCAAAACTTTCCAGATAACTGGACATGTCCAATTCACAATCTGTACCTGAGCAAATATCCCTAAAGTCTGTTTCTGTGATTGTTTAGGAGTGCTGGGTTGGGGTATGCTTGTATTTTGTACAAATCTGGGTCCTTTCATTGTGTCTGTATTCACCAGCCATCCCTGTACTGTCAAATGAGCATGAGACTGCTACTTTTACACTGGAAACAGATTCTGAGGTTAGCAGAATAGCATCGATATAATGGATGAGAAAGACACTTCTCACGGCAGTCAGCTGCCACGGGGCCCCACATGCTAGTGGACAGCCACCTCAGGATTACCCCTCAGCTTTCCATTTCCCAACATCAACACTCATGGGAGTTTCCTCAGTCTCCTAGCTGGCTTGTCAGTTTTTGGACTGCACCCACAGGCCTGCAAGTCTTGTAGTTGCCCAGTCTCAAGACTAAAGAAAGAGCCCAGAGACAGAGACATTATAACTGAGCAGGACCCTCAGTGGACTGACTAGGAAGACCCTGCCCCCTATCCTCTGCTTTATCTCCTCTCTGAAGTACCCAGATAATAGTACCCCATATTTCCTGAATTTTTCAGATGCTAAAGTATATGCATGTGTGCTCAGTCATGTCTTTTCTGTGACCCTATGGACTGGAGCTCACCAGGCTCCTCTGTCCATGGGATTTTCTAGGCAAGAATACTGGAGTGGGTTGTAATTTTCAACATCAGGGGATCTTCCAGACCCAGGGATCAAACCCGTGTCTCTTGTGTCTTCTGCACTGGAAGATGGATTCTTTACCACAGCACTACGTGGAAAGCCCTTATAGCCCCCTCAGATGCTAAAATTCCCCAGCAAGTGGAACAAATGAACCACTTGATGATCATGAGCATGTAGTACCCCCAGACTTACAGGCCTAAGGATTAATAAAGTTAACCACCCTATTACCTCAACATCAACCAATCAGAATTGTCCACAAGCTGATCATATATCCCACCACACCCCATTCCCTCACCTGTCCTTTAAAAATTCTTTGCTGAAACCCTTCGGAGAGTTCAGGATTTGTGGAGCCATAAGTCACCCATTCTCTTGCATGGACCTTCAATTAAACTTTCTCTGCTCCAGACTCCATTGTTTTGGTATTGTTTGGCCTCACTGCACACTGGGCATAGGAACTTGTGTTCAGTAACAACATCAACAATTTATTGGATAGGGGATCTTACAGATCCACAGCAAAATATCCCAGAGTGACCACCCACCATGTATGGCTGATGTCTTGATAGCTGGCTGGCTGTTAGGCAGGCCATGGCAGCAATCTTACCTGCTCAGGAGAAAAGGAGGCTACCATTTATGGGTGAATTGATGTCAGGCTGGCTTATCAGTTACCAGGGAAATCAGGACTGGGGCATATCGTTCATAGCCCCTCAGGTTAACAACCATCATGAGGGCAGATGTTTCCCTTTAATAAGCAAGCAGGTGGAGCCATTCCAGGCTAAGGACTCGAAGAATCACTAGCTGTGGGAGGGAGCAAGCATGCCCATGTGAGTAGGATATAGGTGGGGCAGGGGATGTTTAGGGAGCAAGAGAGCAACCATCTTCAGTGGCCGGACCTGGCACTCAGTAGGCACTTAATATGTATTCAATGGATCAGTGACAGAGTGGAAGAAATAAAAATACAAATGAGAACAGGAAAAACCCACGCAGAAGATTAACTCACTTCTTCTGTCTCTCCTCTTCTCCTTCCTTTTGTGTTTATCAGCAAATGTTTTGTGAGCACTTACCTTATGCCACCCGCACGAAGCAGTACCAACAAAGATGAACGAACATAGGTTTCCAGGCAGAGCAGCTCTTTCCCAGTTGTATCTTCAGTGAGGACGTGGTTAGAATTTGTAGACTCCTGAAGGAAGAAACAGGATGTAGGGGTCCCCACTTCTCACAGTCCTAGGAATGAGAGGACAAAATATGAGTCTACAGTAAATTCATCTTTGACATCCACGAGGCGCCATGTCAAGATCTTTATGATCTGGATTAGATCATAAAGAAACACCATTAGAAATTAGAAACACCATTCTAACATTATCTCCCCCACCTAATACTGACAAGTAGTGGTTTTCAGTGGAGACTTCACATTTAGAATCTTAAGTTTAAATAAATATTACCCTGAAATCTAACATATAAAATATAGGCAGAGCTGCTTGGGTTAAAGCAGAGCTAGAAAGCCTGGGATCTCTCTACTCACTGCCTCCAAGGTAATTCTTATTGAAAATTATAACTGAAAGGTCCTTTAGAGTCTTATTGATCTACAAACGTAAGACAAATATAATTCATAAAAATTAATTTAAAATGTTGACACAAACTGTGACCCCATGGTTGTTTAATAAGGGCACTGTAAACATTTTCATAGTATTGACATATGGCAGAAATTGACTTCAGGCTTACCAACCCTCATTTTCCCTCCTGGGCCCACAGAAACACTGCCTCTCCTAACTTCCTCTGCAATTAGGTTGAGGTCAGATTATGGTTTCTAACCACTGAGATGTCAGGAGAACTGCTATATACCAGTTCCTGGTCAAGCCAAAAAAACACATGCATAGTCCCCCACACTCAAAAGAAATTTTATTGCACTGAACTAGTGATATTTGGGGATTATTTGTTATGTTTGTTTTATTTCTAAACATGTATATTTGTACATATGTATCTTTATCTAGGTTGTCTAGATTCATATTACATATATACGTGTAGTTGCATTAATCAGGGTAATTAATATATAAGTATTAATCATGGTAATTTATTTTATCTTAATAATATATTAACATATGCTAAGTCACTTCAGTTGTGTCTGACTTTTTGTAGCCCCATTATAGCCCGCTTCTCTGTCCATGGAATTCCCCAGGCAAGAATACTGGAGTGGGTTGCCATACCCTCCCTTCAGGGAATCTTCCTGACCTAGGAATCAAATCTGTGTCTCTTATGTTTCCAGCATTGGCAGGTGGGTCCTTTACAACTAGCACCACCTGGAAGCCCATATTAATACATATCTCCACTTTTTTTTAATCACAAAGAATCCACATCAGTGGTTTTCAACATCAGCTGCACGTTAGAATAACTCTAGTAATTTTTTCAAAAACTTGGTGTCCTGGCCACAGTTTGGAATCCAGTCCATCAATTCAGAGTCTCTCCAGCTGAGATCCAGCCATTATTAGTTTTAAGACTCCACATGATTCCAATTTGCTGCCAAGTCTGAAAACCAGTGCTCTAAATCATTAAGCTTATTGGGAAAGTCTGGCAGCTCAGGAAAATTCAACAGATAATTGTTTTCTTAGGAAAATTCACCAGGTAATTCTGATATGCATTCAATCCACTGTTAACAATGCTGGTCTACAAGATGTTGTGTTATCACATAACAATGTTAAGCTTAACATTACCTGACTCTGCAAGCTGCATCTTCTCCCTAGAGTTTGGGGTGCAGCATCAGAAAGGAACAATCAAGTGGCAGTGAAGTGTGGATGTAGCCCGGTGGTTGCCTGGACTCATTAACCTATCCTACAATTGTCACTCTAAGTAGGGGGAAGACTGCAGTTGTTTTCTGGGTAGTTCTCAAGGAGTCAACATCTTCAATGTGAAGTGTGTTCATAACAAAATGTTAGGGAAACCCCCTAAAAATATCTAAATCAGAAACATAGTCCAATTAGCTCAAGTTTTCTCATATCATCTTTACAAAACTGGAAAAAATAATTTAGTTCTTTTGAAGCAGACAGTTATCTGGAGTGAAAATGAAAACTCATTTTGAGAAACAGCTTCTACTAAGAGTATGCAAACTACATGGTGAGATATGGGACCAGCTAACCACCAAGCCAGCTGCCACCTCCAGCCTCACACCACTCAACCCTGAGATGCTGAAATGACAACGTTGTTCCTCTTATCAGGAATAGATGATCCATTCTGTAACCTAAAATAAAAGCCTCTAATATGCCTCTCAAGATGCTTCCTGGTTCAGAAAACCACAAAGGAAAAACTAAAGATAAAAGAACTACAGAAAAGTGGGATATGGTTGCCAGTACGGAAGGCAGAAAAAGAAGTTTTAAAATGTTTTAATAAGAACGCTCAATTACATTCCCAGGTATTTCACTGTGAAGGACAATCCAATTATCGATGACAGAAAAGATGTGAAATAAATCATTCCAAATAAGTTTAAATGTTATGTCACATTCAATGCATGTAATAAATTCCCATAGTTGAATATGAAGAGATCAATTTTACTTGAAAAAAAAATCAAATGCTTCCTGCCTGCCTCTAATAGTAAATTTTAAATAATGCTTAAACAATATCTAGCTGAAGCCACCAAATTATTAGCCTGCCTGGGGCAGCCAAGTGCCAGTTCAGCCTTTCTTGGAATCTCTAACACAGTCCCTCTCTAGAGCAGTTCATACTTTAATGAACACACATATTAGTCACAAATCTTATTAAAATGCAGATTATGAATTCAAAGTTCTGGGGTGGGACCTGAGATTGTGCGCTTCTATCAAACACCCACAGGACGCCACTAATGCTCCAATAAAACCTTATTTACAAAAACAGCCAGCGAGCCCACAGTTCACAGTTTTGTTACCAAGCCTCCTGCCCCACAACAAAAGTCCTGACCAAGTCACTTACGCCCATAGAACCAGGCCGAGTTTGGTTCAGAAGCGAAGTTTCGTTCTTCATCCAAGAATGGAGAGATGCGAGAGCCCAGGCTCCTCAGGAAAGAACACAGGCAATAGCCAAACGCAAGGAGGTTTTATGCTTTTGTCAGCGGAAAGGGGCGGAGCTCTTGTGCGTCTGAGTGTGTGCACGTGTGCGTGTGCGTGAGCGTCCGTGTCACTGCTCAAGCCTCCAGATCACCGTGCTCGGCACGCATCCTCTCTGCACCCGGTCCGCTGATCCCAGGTGTCATGCGCACAGCTTCTGCAAGACCTACGCCAAGCTCAAGTATCAGGTGCAGCCGCTTAACACCAGGAACTCTCATCTGAATTGCTGGGTAGAAGGCCACTGCAAGCAGCACCGTTCGAGCAAGTGAAACTAAGCACAAAAGAAAAAAAGATTAGATTTTATTTTATTATCAGATTCTATTTCCCAGGACTTGTTAATGAGTTTTAATCCTTCCTTGGCCCTTTGTCTTACTCTTTCTTCTTGAGGGGCAATTAGGGGTGAAGGTCCATCTTCTATAACTACCTCTTGCTGGTTTGGGTCACTGTCATAACCATGGGTGGAAGAGCAGAGCTTCTCCCCATCTGCCTTTAGGCCCCATAATTCTTCATCTTTTCGGACCATGTGCCTTGGAGAGTAGTGGCCAAGATCTTTTCATCCCCCTTTGGGAACTGTGAGGTATTCTCGCTTTCTGCAACCCTCTTGTTTGGAGGTAGCCCATTAGGGTGCATCCTGCAGAACTGGAAGTTTTTTGGGTATCATCCCCAACACGAAAACATTTAATCTTCCTATTTAATACACCCTGGCCCCAATACCGGCTGGCAGATGGAGAAAGCTGATCCATCAATGAATCTCTTAACTATAACACCATCATTTTATTACCTGGGCTTCCCAGGTGGCTCAGTGGTGAAGAATCCACCAGCCAGTGTACAAGACCTATCCCTGGGTCGGGAAGATCCCCTGGCATAGGAAATGGCAACCCACTCCAGTATTCTTGTTTGGGAAATCCCATGAACAGAGGAGCCTGGCAGGCTACAGTCCAAGGGGTTGCAAAAAGACAGGACTGAGTTACTGAGCATAGCACATTATTTTATTACCCAGATTCTATTTTTATTTCCCGGGAATTGTTAATGGGCTTTGCTGGTGACAGTTTGAATTTGAACTTTTAAAATATTACTTATTTTGGTTACTGAGTGTTTTTGGTGCACTCAAGTAGAGTGCCTCACTTCCCTTGCCCTGGTCCTGTGCTCAGTGCAGCCTGCAGACCACCCTTAAGGTGGTGATGTCCTGGTGGACTCCCTCTTGTTTATTGTTCCTTGTCTAAGACTGATTCCCATGCACTTCACTTTCAAATCCCTCAGTTACGCCACCTAGCCTGCCTCCACTCCGCACCACCAGTGCTCCTCTCACATAAAATATGTTCAAAAGCCCAAATTTTCTATAATATATAAAATTGTATATATAGTATTATTACATATAATTAATATTATATATGTATTTATAATTAACAGTATATAACACTTATATAATATATAATTTTATATTATATATATAGTTTCTGAAATTTCACCTTTCACTAGATGAAATTCCTTTTTCAGGGAAATAATCTTTAAAATGCTTTACCATAGTTGTAGATATTACAGTTCCTGATGGTGTGTGTGCAGCTGTGTGTGTGTGTGTGTGTGTGCACTCTTTTTAAAGTGAAGTCCAAACATTTAAAAAATTGTTCTTAAATAAGCCTCATGAAAAAAGTTTGCCTCTACTGGTTGGACATTTGTTCTCTATCTACTATTATCAGGAGACTCTGGTGTTACTCTGCTTTTCTTATAGAGCTTTCATTGGAAGAGGTTAGGAAATATGTTCACATGTAAAAAGCATGTCAAACATGGTGAGACTTAAAAGAAGCTTCAACTGCCTCTTCAATAGTGAGGGCGCAGAGACTGAATTTTTTAAAGATAAGCTAAACTCTGGTGGCTTAAAATGACTTCAGATAACCCACCACTTTTTCATTGCTCTTATTCTTTAAATATGTCTCCTCTTTTTAAAAACAGATTGACACAATTCCCAAAGTCTCAACATGCCAATCTGATGAGATGGTTGTTCTTCATCAACTTGATACTTCATACTGGGCAAAAGTGTTAAGCAACATCTTCCAACTTCATCATAAGAGGTTTCATCATAAAACTCGTGTCTACAGCTCATTTACAAAAATATGAAACAAGGTCACCGCCAGCATGGTTTCCTCACTATCTGTTTCCAAAAAGCTCGGTAATCGGCCCCTCCCTCCCCTGTCTTGCTTCTGCTGCATTGTAAACAAACCACAAAAACACTTTATCCAAATAGATACACCCATTAACTCACATACTGAGCAAACAAGTTTACACGAAAATACACTTTAAAGGTTGTGGGTTGGTGGGAAGCCAAGGGAACTGGTAGTGGGAGAGGGTCGTAGGTGGAAGAGAATAAAGGGAGCTCTGTGATGGAGTGGGTTGGGGGTGGCCAAGGAGGGGAGATGACCAAAAGGGTAGCACAGGAAGATAGTTTTGCCTGAGCTTTAAATCAAGTTGGTTTTTGCCTCTTAGTAAATATTTATTGGAGAAGGAAATGGCAACCCACTCCAGTATTCTTGCCTGGGAAATCCCATGGATAGAGGAGCCTCCTGGGCTACAGTCCATGGGGTCCCAAAAGAGTTGGACACAACTTTGTGACTAACAACAATAACAACTATTTATTGAGATCTTCTATGGACTTTGCACTGTGCTAGATTTTAATGGCAAACACAGAAGTAATCTATATCATTGAACTACTTCTCCAGGGGTTTACAATCTACAAGCAAGATTTAACACACATGAAGCAACTGCATGAGAGCCCCGTGCACACACACAAAGATACAGAAAATATTTGGTTTCTTCAATGTCTCAAGTACTTCCTATACCTTATTTATGCCTCATAACCATTCTGCAAAGTTAGGTACTGTTGATCCCTTCTTTTCGATGGAGAATCTGAGGTCTGGAAGGGTAAACAATCTTCCCAACATCACACAGCTATCAAGTGGCAGAGATAGGATTCAGTTTTACATTTACCTAACTTTGTTTCAGTCTCAGTGGTTTAACTTAATAAAAGCTTATTTTTTGTCCAAAGTCTGAAGATATTCCTGGTCAGTTGTGCTTTCCTGGAAGGTTATTCTTCAGCTGATGACTCAGGAATCCAGTCCTTTCCATCCCAAAGCCCTGCGGTTTCCATCTTCTGGCATCCAAACTTGTCAATGGAGAGAAAGAGCGAGTGACGATGGCATGGAAGATACTGTAACAACCTCTGCCCCAAACCAGTAGAAACTCCTTTTAGTTCATTGACCACAATTAGTTTCATAGCCCCAAGAAGAGGCAAAAGTATCGGGAAATGGAGTGACTGAGTAGCTGCGTCCCACAACAACTCGACCAAATGGAAGAAGAGCACGTAGCTTGGTGGTCAGCTAGCTCTCCCTGCTACAAACTCCAAAGCCACTGAATGTCACACTTCTGATCCATATGAGGAAGAACTAATGTATGTGGTGCTAATTTACAAGTTCCTGAAAGAAGTTCATAGCAGTGGGAGATCATAGGGTTGGAGCAGAAAGAAAGGAACTTGAGTAGGGTGCTGAAAAGAGGGTATGAGGAAGACATTGCGGGCTGAGAAGAACCAGAGTCAACATGTAAAGTAGGAAAGATAATGATGCTCACAGTCATGTTATGAAATATATTTATGATGTATATCATCTGCAGTGATATGTGATCAAAAGCTCAGCTACCAGGGGAGGGAAACTCTCTGAACAAACAGGGCTTATTAAGTGCTTTTCAGCTGATGCAGACTGCAGCCTTCCCAGGGACTGCTCAAGATGTAAACTCAGGCCAGGGACCATGGTTTTACTGTTGTTGTTGTTGTATTTTTTTACATGTTGTATTTTGCTCTTCAGTGTCTGGCACTTGGCTGTGGTTCAGAAAAGGTGAATTGTAGATGTTCCTTGGACAAGGGTTGGCTTTCAAAAATGTGCCCAGAAGTGGATAATCCAAGGGCTTCCATTTTCATTGTCCACCACCGGGCTTTTCATTACCTAAAAGAAATTGTGAAGTCCTGGAATCTTGTAACATGTATCTTTCCCATAAAATTATTCCTACAAATTGATTAGGGAGTATACAGCAGAGGCGAAGAAAAATCATTTTCATCAGAGGTGTTGGTGAAAGCTTCTTGGGGATGTGGCAGCCGAGTTGGGCTTTTGCATGGAAAGAACACCCTGCATATGGGCACTGAAGTGGGCAAGGACGGTGGGCAGTAGTGCCTGATGGCAGGGGCAGTGTGTAAGGAAGTAGGGCCTTGAGGTTGTGGTCATGGAGGGGCTAGAATGCCCATCTAGAGTAATCTGGAATACAGTGTACTGTTTTGGGGAGTGTTAGGAATATAACATTCCAGCAGGAGTGTATAGGACTCTCTGAGAAGCTGAAAGACTGAAGCAGTGGAACAAATCAGAAAGCCTCTGACTTTCCTTTTTTCTTTGCTCATTTGCAATCATTTGTAAATGATTTGATGCCACTGCAGCCCCCGCAACCCTCCCCCCCCCCACCTTATTGGTCACTTAGGCATGAGGCAAGGGCCTTTGTCTCAGTCATTTGTTGAAAGAATGAAATTCTATGGGGGTCCAGGCAGGAGGCCTTGGCAAGGTAATGGTTGGGGGAATGGAAGAGAGGGGATGGATTTAAGAGCAGTGGTGAGGTGACAGCTCCTTCCCCTTGCTCTGCTGTTCTGGTTTTTGTTTGTTTGTTTTTAATGGGAATTTTGGGTAGTATTGACAATTAAGTTGAGGTGGAATTTTTAAATTTTTTTTCAAAAAATTTTTTATTTCTTTTGTCTCTACTAGGTCTTCGGTGTGATGTGCAGGTCTTCATTCCTGTGTGTTGACTTCTCTAGTTGCGGCACAGGGGCTCTAGAGCATGTGGGCTCAGTAATTGCAGCCCTCAGGTATGTGAGATCTTAAATCCGCGCCCCAGGGATCAAAGCTGGTCCTCCTGTGTTGGGATCATGAGTCTTTTCCGCTGCACTGCTAGGTAAATCTCTCTCGGCTGTTCTGTTGAATGACCTGGGAGAGTACATCCTGGTCTCCATTTTTTCATCTTTACCTGGTCCCCTACATGTGAATACGGAGGAGACAGGATTATAGAAGGGGCTTCCCAGGTGGCACTAGTGGTAAAGAACTCACCTGCCAGTGCAGGAGACATAAGAGATGCAGGTTCGATCCCTGGGTCGGGAAGATCCCCTGGAAGAGGGCATGGCAACCCACCCTAATATTCTTGCCTGGAGAATCCCACGGACAGAGGTGCCTGGCAGGCTACAGTCCATAGGGTCGCAAAGAATTGGACACAAGTGAAGCGATGTAGCATGCATGCAGGGTTATAGAAGAAGTTATGGATGACTAGAAGTAAAAGGACTTACATAAAAGCTTCACATAAAAAATGTGAAGCGAGTGGGACCAGGGTCTCAAAAGTTTTGGGAATGAGTGATATCTCAGGTGTTGGGTGCCTTAGTAGCTGTGGAATGAGGACCCTGTGGTCAATGGGAGACCTGAAAACAATTATCCAAGTTCATCATGTGTATTTGAGGTTAGCAATTTAAATGGCTTTGCTTTGGTGGCTGGAAAAAACAGTTACATATAAGAAGTAAATCTGCTTAAAGCTTATAGAAGGCCACCAGGGCCAAAGGAGGTCAACGACCTAGTGCAGCAAGAGGTGGATCTGGCTGAGTAGGTGAGTATTCCTATGCTCCAGCTGGTACATCTATAAAAGGACATGATATGGCTCTTCCTGAATGCTGTCCTTGATGACCTCCCATGTCCACCTACCTCCCTCTCTCCCTCCTCAGAGCTCTGTGCTTCCAGCTCATAGGTGCTATGAGAATCCTTGCCTGGGATGGCCCAGCCCAAGTCACTGTCTAATCGCTTTGTTTCTTAAGAGATACAGAAAGGGTCCTGGCAAGAGCATGGGTCCCAGGGCTTGCAAACTGCAGTGGCTAATGTGGTACCTCCACCCCAATGAGACTTAAGTGATGTGAATCCCCTTTTGAGGACATTGACACAGGATCCTATGCTCCAAGGGGTGGAAAGCCCTACAGCTGAATCCCAGGTGGAGGTTTTGTACATTTGGAAAGTACTTTCCAACTTATAAAGCCCTGTCATGTGGGCATTGTCTCTCCAAGACTGAGGATGATAAACAACCCTATGAACCCATGATCTGGCTGCCATGTGGTCCAAGGGAGGGGAGGCCTTCCTGACCATGTGAGGTGTCCCACGCCCTCTCTCCTCCCTTTCCCACAGTCTTTCAACCCCTAGAGAATGCTGGAGGAGATGAGCTATTGCTCAAGGCTCCCAAATCCGAGTGAGCTCTGGTTCACCCCCTCTGTCTCCCAACCGCAGCCAGCTAACAGGATAGATGCTCCCAGCTCGGATCTGTGGCTGGAACCAGAGAGTCTCTGGAGGCCAGGAAAATTGGGTCAGACTTCTGTGCTGGGATGGGAGATTCCTTGGAGTGACCGGGTATGTGTCAGCCACTAAATGATTTCCACTCTCTTCTCTCAGCTTCTAAGCTGCCACCCTCCCCTTAGAGAGCTCCAGCTGCCAAGGAGCACTGCTTTACCCTCTGGCTGCTGTGGCACGCGTGTTTAATCATAATGAGCATCATTTATGGGGACCTTAAAATGAGCCAGACAGCATGCTAACCACTTTACACATGGGACCGGTTTGCCAGCTTGGGACATGAAATGAAACCACATTCTCTCAAACGTGAACATTGAATGCCTCTGTATCCGCGTTACATCTGTGCAAGAGCTCCAAAGCCCCGGGAAGACACTTCTGTCCAATGGGTCAGTCTGGATTAGTATTGCCTTAAGGCATCAAACCCAAATCCAAGTTTGCCAAGTAACCTCGTTCTTTTTGGCTGTGGTTGCCACTGCTAGCAGTCACTAGTGAGATGCCACAAAATCCCCTCAAATCAATGAGCTTGCATCTGAGGTGGCCACTGCTCATTTCAGTGGCCAGATCTCTTCAAACAGACATTTTGAGCAATGGTAACAAGTCCAAAAGCACAGTGCACGTTAGAACATGCACCTGCCATGCTCCACTGTCCTTTGTCTACATCATCATCTAACTCAGGAACCTTTAGACGCTAAACATCAAGTGGCAGAGCGCAGCTCCAGTTTTTTACGTAGCACACTCTGAGTTCGCAAAGTTATTTTTCCCAGCTCAGCTTCCAATCATACTTCCTTTTAGGCTGTGGATCTCTCATCCCTTAAATATCAAAGAGGGGACCACCTCTCCACATGTAACATCAACCCTATTTCCTGTCTCAGTAGGACTAGCATATTTCTCAGGGAATCGCCCACCTTATTATTTGTGGGTTATCTTTCTATGGATTCTCACACCCCCTTTGCTTTATTAGCTCCATTTCACAAATGAAGAAGTAGGTAGAGTGATGTGAAGAAAATAGTTCAAGGCTACACAGCTATTACAAAACTAGGATTTAAACTCACACTTGATTCACAACACAGCACTCTTCCATCTCACTAACGTGTCCTTGGTTGGGACATTCATCCAGAGTCAAGAGAAGAGGCTCCTTAAGTAGGTAAATGTGTTTCTTTTTGGAATGCTGGACCTGGCAAAAACCATGCAGAGGCAGCCAAGCTGAAAGACCTTATCTGATCTCCACTGGAAGAGATGGACACTCCAGTGGTTTGCGAGTAGCCAGGGCTTGTCATGCTGCATGTGGGGTGTGGTGTGGTTTAGTACACATGTTGATGTTGAACTGTAGCCTGGACTGGCACTTTTATTAGGTTAATGACCTAGGTTAAGAAGACCCAGGAGGGTAAACGTGAGAGAATTTAAAGGCATGTGTGCCAACTATGAGCCTCAATCCATTCCTAGGCTGGTTTTTGGCCTCAACTCAGCACTAGCCTCCTTGGTCATGACTGCCTCTGGATTTTTGGACAGAAACCCATGGGAAGAAGGGCTTTATTTGGTCTCTTTATTTGGATATATAAACTTGACTTTTCAAGCATCAGCCCCGATCACCCTCTTCTATCCCAATAAAGGTCCACACCAGTGAAACACAATGTGCCCCAAACAAGAAGTTCACATGGAAAATATTTGAACAGAAGTTGTATTTGCCTCCACAAGAGCCAAATTACTGATGGAGAAATCAGAGAGCAAGGCTATGCGTACTGAGAAGAGAAGGAGCAGGTGGCTCTGGGAGAGACCTGTATTCCAAGGTGAGGGTGGAGGAATGTTAAAAGGAAGTTAAGTGGCAAACTACTGAGTCAGAGCAAATGCAGGATCCAAAACTGCCCATAAGGCCTATTCATAATGAATGTTGCCAAGAAGGAGCACAGCAGAGAGAAGAGGAGTTGAACATTCATCAGCACCTTACTTAGCAGCCAACAACTGGGGGTAAGTGGTGCAGCAAGGCATTCTGGGCTCTACCTCTTGAGTAACTCCGAGTATTTCTGTCCCTTAGATCTGGGCATAAGAGACTTGAATTTTATCCCCACCCCTACCTAGATTGTGGAAATTCAACCCTCTCCCTCAAATGCCTATGAACTGGAATGAATCCTATGAAATGGATTCCTTTAAATGTGGAAATTCAACACTCCCACTCTTCCTATGAATTCCTGAGGACTTATCGCTGTCTCCTTCTCCACTTAAGCTTCTACTTTCCAGAGTGTTGTGTCTGTTGTGCATCGTACTGAACGGGATGTCAAACACACTGACCTCCCTCCAACTTCCACATGCCTCTGCCCCCTCCCCCACTTCCAAAGTAGACTTTGAAGGGAAATGGAGGAGTGGATTCATCATAGTGATATAAAGCAATTGTTATAGATACCAGTGTTTCTGGCTTATTTTGGACTTTTTCAAGGAGTGAACATTTTATTACATGTGCCAATATATGATATTTCTTTCATGACAGTGGGTGAATGGGTTTCTTTGTATAAGCATCAGATAATAACCATAAGTACAGCTTACATTTATTGAGAATGGACCATGCACCAGGCAACATTAAGAACTTTCTAAGGAACAATTCATTTTATTCTAACAACCATCATCATTTTAGAGGCTAGGAAACAGTCAATTAAGAGACTGAGTGATAAAGTAACTTCTCCAAGGGCACACAGATAATAAATAACTGGAGTGGAATTTAAGCCCAGACAGCTTGACACCTGGGCTTCCCAGGTGGCACTAGTGGTAAAGAACTGGCCTGCCCTTTCATCTCTAGGTCAGGAAGATCCCCTAGAAGAAGAAATGGCCACCCACTCCAGTATTCTTGCCTGGAGAATCCCACAGAGTAGCCTGAAGTGTTACAGTCCCAGGGATAGCAAAGAGTCGGACACAACTGAAGTGACTTAGCACACACACAGCTTGACTCCAGATCTTCATTTACCACTATTGCCTGTCTAGACCCCCTATTTGGAGCCCAAACATCACTAGAGAGAGTGAAGAAGAGTTACATTAATACCTAGATTATCTGTGTGAGAAGCAGAAGGTGGAGGAAGTGGGGAGGAGATGAGAAAGCCTGAGAGATTATTATAGAATCTGGGTTCTGAGAGAGAGAGGGCTTCCCTGGTGGCTCAGTGGTCAAGAATCTGCTTGCCAATGCAGGAGACGTGGGTTCAATCCCTGGGTCGGGAAGATCGCCTGGAGAAGGGAATGGGTACCCACTCCAGTATTCTTGCTGGGAAAACCCCATGGACAGAGAAGTCTGGCAGGTTACAGTCTATGGGGTGGCAAAAGAGTCAGAAACAACTTAGCAACTAAACATCAACAACAACTGAGAGAGGATAATCTATTAAACAAAGAGGCCAATTCTAGACCTGGATCAGAGCAAAGTTCAGAAAAGAAAAGCTCTAGTGTAGTGGTCCTCAACCTTTTTGGCACCAGAGACTGGTTTTGTGGAGGATGATTTTCCACAATGGCAGGGGGATGGTTCAGGTGCTATTGAGAGGGATGGGGAGGGATGGGGAGGGATGGGGAGTGGCTCGCCAGCTGCTCACCTCCTGCTGTGAGGGGCTGGATTCCTAATGGCCCATGGACCTGTACTCACCTGGGGGTTGGGGGGTTGGAGACCCATGCTCTAGTGGACAGAGGAGGTACCTTCAGCCTGAACCTGGAGAAAGAGGGCATGAGAACTAAGCCGAGAACTCAGGTTTCCTGGAGGCTGTGCCGGTGGCTCTGTCTCTGTTCTGTGCTGCAGATATAAGAAGCTTCTTGGCTATTTGCTACAGAAAATGAGAATGTTGGGAAATAGGTAGGAAAAGCAGCAAAAGAAAAGTCTCCCTCTGTAGTCTGAAAATCTCTAAGCATCCTTTGCTATTGACCTTCAACTTCTAATTTTTTAATTGGAAAATTTTAATTTTATTCTCTAGAAACTTGTTTTCCAGTTGTTTAAATGATATATCCTCACTGTGGGACATTTGACAATAGGTATAAAGAAGACAGTTGTCATTTCCCTGAGACTCATCTCCATGGGAATGAATCTTATAGTAAAAGGACACAATGTAGATTAACAGAGAAAAGGATATGCTTCCATAAGTGGTGATGGGATAATTTGATGTCCATTTGGCAAGAGAAATGGAATTTTTTCTTTTGAAAGATCTCTACCTTTCACCATCATCATCATTATCAAAAAATTTCTGGGTGGCCTAAAGATATAAATCTAAGCTACATATATAAAGAAGAAATAAATACATGTAAGAAATATATATATATACACACACATACATATATATGCACATATACACATACATGAAATTTTTATGAAATATTCAGAATAGAAAAGTCTATAGAGATAGAAAGTAGATTATATATTAATAGTAGTTGACTTGGGCTGGAGGAGTATGGGGGATCTGGAAGTGACAGCTAAGTGCTACAGCATATCTTTTAGGAAATTGTTCTAAATTTGATTGTGGTAATGGGTACATGGTGAAGTGAAATATTATAAGCCATTGGACTGTGTACCTTAAATAGGAGAAAGGACATGGCATCTTCAGAGTGGTTTGAACGAAGAGAGTTTAATAAAGGATGGTTTACGAAGGTGTGAGCAGGGTTAAATGAACCACAAGGATGGCAGTCTACCGGAGACTTAACAACAGGAGGTCTTTACCGCTGCTGGGCCTCAAGTGGCAGGAGGAAGGAAAAGTCTTACCAGAGCCTTGCGAGAGAATGAACTGAAGAAGAAATGCAGTGCAGCTGCTCCCAGAACTGAGGGGAGGCAGAGAGGTAGCCAGGAGAATTCAGATTCCAAGTGCTGTACCTCCTACCCTTCAAGCTCCTGCTGTTGCCTCCCTTTGGCCAAAGGTAACTGAAAGCTGGAGGCCAGGCGGTCTGGTGATAAGGTTCTTAAAAAGGCAAAGAGCAGGGATGAATGGATCAGGAGGGGAGGGTTGAAACAGAATAAGCAACACCTCCCACGACCAGCAAGCACACTTAGAGGCTTTAAAAGGTAAAGAAGCTCAATATACAGTGTGCAGTGTTCATGTACAAGAATGGTGGTTGTACCATTGTGTGTAGTAGACCCAAACTGGAGACGGCTCGAATGCCCATCCATGCTAGAAGGGACAAGTGAACTGTGCTGTGCTCATTCACACAAAGGAACACTGGAACAATGAGTGCTGAGCTCCACACACATGATGTGGAGCCAAAGAAACCAGAAAAGTATAATTCCATGTATATAAAGTTCAAAACTGACAAAAGTAATTTACATTACTTAGAAATACAAACAGAATATATGTAATGATCATAAAAGTCAGGATCGTGTTTATTTCTAGGGAAGAAAGAGGATTATTTATGGTGAATGCTGTATGAGGGAGAGGAGGTCCTTTGGGTGCTGTCAGAGTTTCAGTCTTTGATCTGGCTGTGATCACACAGATGTTTGCTTGATATATATTCACTAAAATATATTTTATATGCATATTTATCATTCAGTTAAAAATAAAAAGGAAAACATTTTGGTACAATTTTCACATATATTCTAGGCATATGCCTACACATACACATATATACATATAACATATTTAATGTTTCTGCATTTGCAACTTTTTGTACTTAATAACAATAGAGCATAAAGTTTTTATGAAATGTATAAAAACTTTTCCAAGTTAATTTTAAGGCTATATGATATCTCCAGATAGGATATATTATAAATACCTAACCATTATTTATGGAGAGCATCTACATTGTATCAGTACTCTCATTTATGACACACTTTACCTCTTCTATGAGTAGTTATTTTAAGAAATTCTAACCCAGACTTTCATACCTCGGGTTCATTTATATGATAGGAGAAAAAAGAAAAATGTCTTAATTAAAACTCCAACTGACCCCCAGTCTGGGTGTGTCTCCCTATGATTAGCCCTTACCACACTTTCCACTTGTCCTTCATGCCATTTTCCATCATTATAAATAGTGTAATTAGTTACCTGTTTACTTAGTTTTTAATGTCTCTCTTCCCGACTGGGAACTCCATGAGGGCAGAGACCACATCTCTTCTCTTGACCTCTGTCCTTAGAGCCAACTCAGAACCTGCCTGTTCAGTAAACATCGGTCAAAAGAATGAGTGAATACATGAATGACCAAATTACTATCTGTGCTGCCCATCTTTGAAAATGAGTCCATTTCCTTCAGATAATAGCCTCATAAAATAGAGACACCACTGGGTGTCCAGCAGAGGCCACATGACCAATTGGGAGGGGCAAAGGTGTGGACAGAATCCTTTCACTGTTTGTGATTGGTAATAGAAGTCTCTAAGGTCCTTTCCCAAATCCTGGGATCAGTCACCTAGTCAGAGCCAGGACTCAAGATATGAAGAGTGGAGCTTGGTATTTTACCAGAAAGACTGTTTAAAAGTAACTAATGAGTTACTGGAAGCCATTTTCTTACTGAAAAAAAGTAATGTTTTGAAATTAATTTCACAAGTAAATAAGCTTCAAAAGAATAACAAAAAGTAGAATCTTAATGTCTTAGGTACAAAAAAAAAGTATTACTAAAATTTGGCAACACTTAAAAGATGCATTTTTTTAATCATTTGTCTCAAAAAACTAGGCCACTAACTGTCCGTGGCTCATATTTTACTTTTTATAATATGAGTTAAGAAGATTTCAAAAGACTGTGTTTTCCCCCTTTGTTGGAATTAGGGACATTTCTTATTAGAATATAAAACAGTAAAACACAGTTCACATATGTTACATAAAATTATTATTTTAAAGAGATTACCTCTGGAAAGAGACAGACCTCTGTACAATGGAAAATTGAAAATTCCCCAATATCGAGATGAGTCAGCAAATAACTTCTCCATGACAGCAACCTGGCAACTCTACTGAACAGACAGACCTACTTTAGTGGGAAATCAGCTCCATTTCCTGATTTGCAGGAACTATTGTCATTTGAAGACCTTTTTGGGTGATATATCTATGTCTTTGCTTGATGAAAGTTATTAGGAACAGAGCATGATATCCCCAGGACAATATTTACCCACAGGAAAGGGTTTTCAGTCAGTGGAATGTGATTACATCAGGCTTCTTCATCCCACCCAACCTTTCAGTCCTTGCTTTCCCACAACATGCAAGCTATTTGGTGTGGCTGCCAGCTTTTAATTAGAAATTATCATATTTGCAGAGAAGTCATCAACACCTGGCTTCATGCTCATACCTCCCCAATCCCACCCCTAGAAAAAAATATTAATTTCCCCCTTGCTCTAAAGGGAAATGCTTTTGCCAAATATTCTTAATACTTAGTGACATGTTTATTCACAGGGAGGTGGAGAAGGCAAAGAGGAGAAGAGAAGGGATCATGAGTTCTCTCCTTTCAGCTCTGGTCATCCAAACTAATATTGCCATTTCCTGCTGCTCTATTTGGCACCCTCTTACTTCTGAGATGATACCACCTACTACGTATTGAAAAAATGCCCATCTCTTCTTAAATGATGAAACTGATGCCCTCTGTTCCAAAGGAAATTTACCTATGAGACTAAATACTTGGGAGTTTCTAGGTCCTCAGGCAATGACACCAATCTGTGTAGAAGGTCCTTATGTTCCTCCTAACCCTGAATCATTCAGAGCTCAATATTGAGTTTTCCTGTAAAAATGACATAAATGGTGTATGATACTTAGTTTTCTACAGTGAGAAAAGGACCAGCTGGAGTTGAATAGATGATTGTTTTCTCCTCTCGTGAGCTCAAGGTTAACCAGCCACAGACACACTTTTAAATGCATTGGTCACCTTTCATCTGTTTGTCCTCTCTTTTTCTGGAAATAGCAATGCCCTCTCTCTGGGAAACCACCTCTCTAACCAAGTAGACCTTGTTGGGGCTGAAAAGTTGTCTACACCCAAGAGTCTGCCCAAGGTTATAATACCCTAAGATATTGTCATATTTCTGTAGCAGGATGTCTAGTGAAGCATAACTTGAAAACATTTTTGTGTATTTAAAATCTGATGTAAGTTGGATACATTTTAATGCATTTGTTAGCATGCAGCTTTTGTGCCTAGGTTGATGCAGAAAATCATCCTGAGACAGATTATCTTCGATGTTTGCCGGTAACACTTGAGTAGTCTCAGTTAAGTAGACTTGGATAATCTCCAGGGAGAAAGGTGAGTTGCACACTCCAGTCTCAGCAGCACTGGGATGCTTGTGGAGTTCAGCAGAATTAAAAAGCCCTTCCAATGAACAAGATGGCCCAAACAGAGGTTTACTGGGACATGAAGAGCCCCAAAGAGGATCTCCCTAGGCAGAAAGGAAGAGTCTGGATCAGTGGACAGGGCTACTATTTTGTGGGAAGAGCTAGTTCCAGGAACACAGTGGCTGCCACAATCTTACTTGTTCGTCTCAGACTGGCTGCCCTGGTGAGATTGCTGTGTTTGAGAAGCAATAGCTGATCCTTGGTATATAACCACATACAGTCTAAATCTTGGAGCCCGATGATGAGGTGTGTTCAGAGCCAGTGCAGCAGGGCTCACAAGGAGGGACAGCTCTCACTTCAATGGATAAGAACGTAATGGATTCTACCATCCACATCAGGCCATTAGCAACACAAACATCCTGGAGCTTAAAATCTAGAGCAACCATTTAGACTAAATAAGACCCTCAAATTTCTGACAATTCAAGTTGTGGGCAAAGGCTTGAAGAGGAAATACCAAATTTCCTGCTGATATGGGCAGGTGGAAAAGGTTGTCCAACATTTAATTAGAACAAATAAAAATCTTCCTAATACAGGCCAAATATGCACCTAAATGAGTTAAATGAGTCATGCTAGTGACATTTTTCACAGTCACCTCCATACCTAAATTTTCACTCAAAGAGCCTTTAAAAAAAAAACAAACTTACTCTGTTAATGGTGTATTATCAGTAGGGGGTACTTGAGGCAGAACAATGAATGCACATAGCTTAAAAGTGTTTATACATCCCCCCTCCACCACCACATGATCAGGTATTAAAGTGTATCTATCACTTCAGGGTTAAGACTGAGTCATCTTCCTCTCTGTGTCAGTGGAAACACATTCTGTACAAGAAAACCCAAGACCTCAGAGGACAAACACCTGAAATCAAAACTTAACACTTCATGCATGGTATTGGTGTTTTAGCAGAGTGGTTTATGAGCATGAATCCTAAAACTAAACCATCTTGGTTCAAATCCAAGCCTGACTACTAACTAGCTGTTTGACTTTGGAATAATTACTTAAACTCTCTGTGCCTCTCTTATTCATAAAGTAAAGATAATAGTACCCATTTCATAGGAACATAGCAAAAATTAAGTGAAAGATAAAATTGGGGCTTCCCAAGTGGCGCTAGTGGTAAAGAACCCATTTGCCAATGCAGGAGATGTAAGAGACTCGGGTTCAATCCCTGGGTCTAGAAGATCCTCTGGAGGAGGGCACAGCAGCCCACTCCAGTATTCTTACCTGGAAAATCCCATAGATAGAGGAGCCTGGCAGGCTATAGTCTATAGGGTTGCAAAGAGTCGGACACGACTAAAGCAATTGAGCACAAAGTTCCTGACATATAGCAAACACTCAATAAAGGTTAGCTAGTATTATTACTATCAAACATATTTGCCAATAGAAGATAAATAGTTGTATTGTGATTGGTGATAATAGCAAACACAAACATCTGTTGTTTTTGCTGTCCTCCCCCCCCGCCCCAAATCCTTTTTCTGGTAATAACTTTTTTTTTCCTTTTGTGAAAAATGTTAGTTAAGGGAACACTTAGCTGAGTCCATCCAAGAAGACTTACCCTAGTGAGTTTGTTGTAATTTGGGGGGAAAGGATGATCTCTACTAGAATTACTAGCTGGGAGGATGGTATAAGACAGATTGCTAAGAGCTGCATCAGAGAGAACTACCTACAAGTGAAGGTATCAGTGTATTTGGTATCTCACATCAGTTGCATTAGGTTTCTATTGCTGCATAAAAATTACCTCAAAACTTAATAGCTTAACACAACATATATTATCCCACATAATTTTTGAGGATCAGGTATCCAGGAGTCGCTTAGCTGGATAACTCTGGCTCAGGATGTCTCATGTGATTGCAGTTAAATTGTCACCAAAGGCTTGACTGAGGCTAGAGGATCCACTTCCAAGAGATACCCTCATGTGGCTGTTGTCAGGAGACTTCAGTTGATTACAAGGCGGGCTCTCCATAGAACTGTCCATAACATGGCAGCTGGCTTCCCCCACAGTGAATAATTGGAGAAAGGGGAAGAGAGCCACACAGACAGACAAACACACTAAGAGGGAAGCCACAGTGTCTTTTTATAAATTTGGAAGCAACCTATTATCTCTTCTGCCATATTGGTCACACAGACCAACTGTTGGTCTTTTAGTCACACAGACCAACTCCGGCACAGTGGAGGAGGGGACACTCAAGGGTAGTACCGGAAGGCAGAGCTCACTGAGGGCCTCCTGAGTCACTAGCTACCACAGTAACAGAATCAATAAATGTAGGGGTGACTGAGTTTTACTGATACTGCTTGAGCCCCTAGAATATCCATGCTTTGTATGAATCAATAAATGCCTTTCTATACTTAAGTTCTGGGCTGTTTTTTTGGTCCTTTGCTACCAAAATGTTCTTGACTAGTACAATTGCTAACTTTTATTGATTATGTTCTCAAAGACATACAGTGCCTTTCTGATGATAACCCTCATGACAACTCCATGAGCCCTTAGGGACTATTGTTATTGCTATTTTATTGAAGAATATTTGACAGATAATATATTGTGAGCACTAGTGTGAATTTGAGTGAACAACATAGTTTTCTGACAATCAAGTACATTATGTAATGATTACCATGACAAATAGGGAGTATTATTTTTAATTTTCTTATCCAAGTTGATAAAAAAGGGAGACAGAGAAATCACATGGTTTGGCAAAAAATCACGGAGGTTGGTAAGTGGTAGATGTAAGTTTCAAACCCAGATGCTTCTACTCTGCAACCTGCTCGTTTGCCACATAAAAGGTTACTCTGCATGCATTTCTCCTTTTGTTTCAGTCTGAGATCTTTTCCCTGTGAGATGAGCTCTGAGCTCAGATTCTCCTGTGGACTTGTTTACACCCAAGCTGAGACTGGGCTCACGCCTATTGAGAACAGCGTCCATTGCCCAGGACAAAAAGCTGCCTGGATCACAGGAAAGAAAATGTTACTCTATGAAACCATTCCCACTGTGGCAACCATGGGTCATATTCAACAGAGAGCAGGGCCAGCCAGTCATCCATCACCAACCCAAAAGGTGCCTGCAGTTTCTGGTCCCAGTAATTGAGGACATGTGTTACTCTGCAAACAGTGCTGATGGGAAATGGCTGATAGTCCTTCCCCTCTGAAGCTTGGGAAATGAGAGGGAAAAGGAGGGGGGCAAGGAAGGAGGCCGAACGTTTTCATTTTCTTATGTTAACAACTCTAAATGATTAAGGGTAAGGAGAGAACGGCCATAGAATATAAAAACGCTTTGTGTAAAGTTCACATCGACTTGCTCTATTAACTCCACTGTGGTTTATTAGTTCATGGGAAAAAATGACAAAAAGGAATAAAAACCTGACTATGAATCCAGTATCAACAATTTGCAGCCATAGTAACAAAGAAAGTGCAACTCATGAATAGAAAAAAGAAGAACAACAAGCGTGTGTGAGAGTGTGTCATCGGGAGGATGTCAGAAAATGGTTACTGAGTGAAGAACCTAGTTAACCCCTGGTGGTGAAGAGGGCAGCCTTGCAGTGGCTGAGACAGACATCAGGAGTTGGCAGAGAAGTTCTAATTCCTATTTGATAGACTTTCCAACTCAGCTGTAAAAATTCACTCAAGGATAAAACGACATAAAAACGTTCTGCCTAACAAGAATTTCTTGGTTTAAATCAAATTTGGTTTGCATTAGTTCAGCCCAGCTTCATTACAGGAAGACAATAGGGTGTGTGGCTTTTCGTGTGTTTCCATAACTAGCTCTGGAATGACTTGGAGCTGCCTTGCAAATACAATTGTGGGTGAAGTACAGCATCCCAGGGTTCAGAACCACACCCCATCCTCTTCACCTTTGGGATATATCATCCGTTTCTTATTTGTGTAGCCAGATGCCAGCAGTGTATTGCTCCAGGACCCTGGAAGGGAGTTCAAGCAAGTGCTAGTGGTTTTGGAGGCCTGGGAGCAATCACCTAGATGGGAGTTGCGGGCAATTGAGGAACCATCCAATTATCAAATTTGAGGCTGGAAGCATCTTTAAGGGTCATCTAGTTCAATGAATCATATGACGCTTGAATCCTCTTTTTCCCACAAAATTTGTGCCATGTCCAGACCCTAGCCTTGAGAAGGACCGACTCACCTTGAGACAATCCATATAGTTTTGACTGCAGAAGACTTAAATTTAGTATAAATCTTTCTGCCTGTAAATTACCACTCATAGCCCCTTAAAGGAAGTCAAATAGTCACACATTTGAGGATGAATGGATATTTTTTCCTCAGAGGACTTCTCCAGTATAGCCAGAAAGAGTTCTTGATCATCCTGCATTTAGCTCTTCTGAATACCTCCAGAGGACGTTCTAAAGTATAGCTCCTCAAATGAGCACAGTGCTCAAAGAATAGTCTGTCCAGGAAAGGGAAATAACACTATTATTAGCTTTATCATTTACTTCTATTTATGTAGCCTCATATTTAAGTGTTTCTAACAGCCTTATGGTATTTTGGACTCAAAATGAATTTTCAGTTCAGTTCAGTCATACAGTTGTGTCCGACTCTTTGCAACCCCACGGACTGCAGCACGCCAGGCCTCTCTGTCCATTACCAACTCCTGGAGTTTACTCAAACACATCTCCATTGAGTCAGTGATGCCATCCAACCATCTCATCCTCGGTTGTCCCCTTCTCCTCCCACCTTCAATCTTTCCCAGCATCATGGTCTTTTCAAATGAGTCAGCTCTTCGCATCAGGTGGCCAAGGTATTGGAGCTTCAGCTTCAACATCAGTCCTTCCAGTGAACACCCAGGGCTGATCTCCTTTAGGATGGACTAGTTGGATCTCCTTGCTGTCCAAGGGACTCTCAGGAGTCTTCTCCAACACCACAGTTCAAAGGCATCATTTCTTCGGCACTCAGCTTTCTTTATAGTGCAACTCTCACATCCATACATGACTACTGGAAAAACCATAGTCTTGACTAGATGGACCTTTGTTGGCAAAGTAATGTCTCTGCTTTTTAATATCCTGCCTAGGTTGGTGATAACTTTCCTTCCTAGGAGTAAGCATCTTTTAATTTCATGGCTGCAGTCACCACCTGCAGTGATTTCGGAGTCCAAAAAAATGAAGTCTGCCACTCTTTCCACTGTTCCCCCATCTGTTTGCCATGAAGTGATGGGACTAGATGCCATGATCTTAGTTTTCTGAATGTTGAGCTTTAAGCCAATTTTTTCACTCTCCTCTTTCACTTTTATCAAGAAGCTCTTTAGTTCTTCTTCAATTTCTGCCATAAGGGTGGTGTCATCTGCGTATCTGTGGTTATTGATATTTCTCCCAGCAATTTTGATTCCAGCTTATGCTTCATCCAGCCCAGCATTTCTCATGATGTACTCTACATATAAGTTAAATAAGCAGGGTGACAATGTACAGCCTTGATGTACGTACTCCTTTTCCTATTTGGAACCAGTCTGTTGTTCCATGTCCAGTTCTGTTGCTTCCTGACCTGCATACAGATTTCTCAAGAGGCAGGTCAGGTGGTCTGGTATTCCCATCTCTTGAAGAATTTTCCACAGTTTATTGTGATCCACATGGTCAAAGGCTTTGGCATAGTCAATAAAACAGAAATCGATGTTTTTCTGGAACTCTCTTGCTTTTTCGATGATCCAGCGGATGTAGGCAATTTGATCTCTGGTTCCTCTAGCTTTTCTAAAACCAGCTTGAACATCTGGACGTTCGCGTTTCACCCCCTGTTAAAGCCTGGGTTGGAGAATTCTGAGCATTACTTTACTAGTGTGTGAGATGAGGGCAATTGTGTGGTAGTTTGAGCATTCTTTGGCATTGCCTTTCTTTGGGATTGGAATGAAAACTGACCTTTTCCAGTCCTGTGGCCACTGCTGAGTTTTCCAAATTTGCTGGCATACAGAGTGCAGCACTTTCACAGCATCATCTTTTAGGATTTGAAATAGCTCAACTGGAATTCCATCACCTCTACTAGCTTTGTTCTTAGTGATGCTTCCTAAGGCCCACTTGACTTCACATTCCAGGATGTTTGACTCTAGGTGAGTGGTCACACCATTGTGATTATCTGAATCATGAAGATCTTTTTTGTACAGTTCTTCTGTGTATTCCTTGCCACCTCTTCTTAGTACCTTCTGCTTCTATTAGGTCCATACCATTTCTGTCCTTTATTGAGCTCATCTTTGCATGAAATGTTCCCTTGGTAGCTCTAATTTTCTTGAAGAGATCTCTAGTCTTTCCCATTCTGTTGCTTTCCTCTATTTCTTTGCACTGATCACTGAGGAAGGCTTTCTTATCTCTCCTTGCTATTCTTTGGAACTCTGCATTCAAATGGTATATCGTTCCTTTCCATCTTTGCTTTTTGCTTCTCTTCTTTTCACTGCTATTTGTAAGGCCTCCTCAGACAGTCATTTTGCTTTTTTGCATTTCTTTTTCTTGGGGATGGTCTTGATCCCTGTCTCCTGTACAATGTCATGAACCTACATCCATGGTTCATCAGGCACTCTGTCAGGTCTAGTCCCTTAAGGCTATTTCTCACTTCCACTGTATGTGATTGATAAATGAACAGTACTTCTGATCGTTAACCACCAATTCTGTTCTCCTCTCCAAGCACATGGGAGGAACACATGTCCCCACCCCTGTGTCATGTGACCAATGAAAAATTAGCAAAGGTCTCATCTGTCAATTCAGTTTTGAGGCATTTAAACAGTCACTCTCAACTTTGCAGCCCACTTTTTCCCATCACAGCAATTGTCAAATGCGTATGTTGATTAGGAAGTGTCATGGATTGAATCAAGCTGGAATATTGAGCCAACACATGGAGGACAGGTGTGCTGGCACAATGCCTGGACATGCAGTACACTTTGCTTGAGTGAAAAGTAAATTCTTGTTGCATTATGTGCAAGATTTGGGGGTTATTTGTTATTGCAGTATAAACTAAACTTTCCCTGACTCGATGTACAAGTTTTTTTTTTTAATTTTCACAAATAGATTTAGATTTCCCACCTTGCACATCTCCCTATACCACCTTTTTATATTTTAAATTATATATTTAATGTATATTTTAATATAAATATATTAATATATTAACAGTCTGATTCTGGGACTTATAAGTGTTTTTTTCATGAAAATTAGTTTTAATCACTTTGGTCCAATAGACTTCTATTAAAAAAATTTATTTTGTATTTTGATTCCATCAAACGTGTTCACTCTTCCTACTGTCTCCTTTGTATTTGAAACTCTGTTAATAAATATTTGAGGACTGGAAAGAGGATATTTATGATGACTAAATTTTAGCTGTCTATACTCTATTCTCAACAATGTTCAGCTCTAATAAGACTGTTTCAGGCTTTCTTAACTCAGCATAGAGATTTAAAAAAAGGGAAAGTCTGTAGGGGACCAGTAATCACTGGAGTCTCTTTTTTTTATAAATCCTGTTTGGTTGTACTGTGTCTTCATTGCTCCACGTGGGCTTTCTCTAGTTGCGGCAAGTGGGGCTACTCTTCGTTGTGGTGCACAGGCCTCTCATTGTGGTGGCTTCTCTTGTTGAAGAACACAGGCTCTGTCTAGGCATACAGGCTTCAGTAGCTGCAGTGTGCAGGCTCATTAGTGGTGGTGCATGGACTTAATTGCTCCACAGCATGTAGAATCTTTCCGGACCAGGGATAGAACCCATGTTCCCTGCATTGGTAGGCAGATCCTTTCCACTGTACCACCAAGGAAGTCTCCTGGAATCTTGTTTTGTTAACTTGATAAGATCTCAGTAATGAACACAAGATATAACTATGGAAAAAATATATATAATTGATTCACCTTATTTAACTACAAAATCATTCTTAGTATTTTGTGGGAAATCTAATGATAAATAAGACTCTTACTATTCTCAAGAAGTCTAAAGCATTGACTTTGAAAACTGTAGACTGAAATCAGATTGCTTACATTGAGAAACAGCTCCCGCACTATCACTATGGTTGACACTGCTGGTTGTGCACACAAAGACCATCCCTTCAATTCTTTCCTCCACATTAACCAAACTTTGACTTTGTTCAAATATCAGGAGCACACAGGATCTAGGAAGCATAGGCCCCTTCCCTGCAGCGCAGTGATAGGAATTACATTTTCTTCTTCAAGTTATTGGTTGGAATGGTCATGTAATAAAATTTTGACCACTGGGATGAAGGTGAAGTCTGCAGAGAAGTTTTTGAGAATTTAATCTTTTTTTTCTTAAAAAGGAACACAGGGAAATAGGTTTCTCTCTTTCAGACTTAAATATGAATGTGTGAGAACATGGTGCTTAGAGCTGCCTCAGACGTCTCTCATCATTAGAGGATTATCATGAGTGTAAAAACTAATACTGTTAGACAAACAGGTCAGAAAAGGTGGAAAGAACTAGGTTCTTTATTACACAGCTGAGGTGCTGAATTAACCAGTTTAAGAACTGCCTCACCCAGTAGACTTCTTATGTGAGATGATACATCATTATTAGTTAAGCCATTTTGAGTTGGGTGTTTTGTTACTTGCTGTCAAAAGCATCCTGATTGATATTGTCATTAAGATGTATTGGTATTTTATTAAAACATCATTATGCTATTTTATAGAATCATAATAGGAGGAGGAAAGTAGCAGTAGTAGTGGTAGTAATAATAGAAATGATAATACTCTCTTAATGTTATAAGAACCTACCTTATGAGACACTATAAGAATCATTTTAGATAGGTTTTTACCTTTACTTTTCTAATTCAAGACCATATCTCATCCATTCTGGATTCACTGTGTTACTCCACTCTGTCTCATGTGCTCTTTTATACCTGGACCCTGACATTCAAAGAAACCAGGACACTGGGTTGTAGGTAGTTACCACGGTGCAAATCACCAGTGGTCTCAGTCCATTCACAGAGAAGGTACAATGCTGTCCTTTCTGTATTCCAGTGATGCTGCCATTGGGTTGTTGCCACACTGGGATCTTCAACTTTCAGTGCTCCATGGAGAAAGCTGTGATACACCAGCAGTACGGTTCTTAATGGCCTTAATGATTTCTGGGCAAAGTGAACATCTTAACTCGTGCTTTTCCAAGATGGTCCCTGGAAGTAGGAAGAGGGAACCCATCACTGCAGCTTCCTGTATTCCCCTCCAGATAGACAGAGCTGCCAGGGAGCTATGGTACAGAAAAACATGGGTAGGCAGGATGCAAATTGCTGTTTACAGTTTTCCTCCCACATTTCGGCAAGGAGACCATCTGTAAAAACAGAATGTTCTCAGTGTCATCACCCATGAAAAGAAAACAAAGGCATGTGGGCATTTGGGACAATGCTTCCTAGCCCTCTCATCCAATTCCAGCTGTGGTAGACCCGGTAAAAAAATTGCTCTTCTAATTGGTCATAATATTCCAGCTTGGAAAAGGTCATGTTTGTTTTCTAAGAAATGACGTACTAGTGCCAGAAGTCACCACCTCAGCCATTTTATTCTGAGGGAAACGGGGGGAAGGAAAAGGAAAATGAACATGTAGTATGTGGTCAACATAAGCAAAAAAATTAATCCCTGTTGGTTGCTCAGTATTTTCTGTCTTAAATAGGCACAAATACATAAAGTGGGGCCTGACTTACTTTTAATTTTATACTTAATTAAATAAGAATAAATTTGATTTAAAAAAAAGAGAGAGAAGAGCTTTAAAGCAGTAGCTTTGTCCTGAACCTTCCCATCTTACCCTCCCTACCCTGCCCAAGCACTCTGACATCCATAATCCTGGGTAATAATCATAGAAACATATTTCTTGATCTGTCAACTCCAAATGATACCAATTTACCCTTTAAGTGGTGATTTAGCTGTGTTATATTATCCTTCACCTTTTTCTCCCCCTTATCCTCCTGATCTTCAATAATTACATTACTACTTTCAGTTTTTCCATTGGCTACCTTTGTGCCTTTAAATAACACATTCATATCACTATTTCATCCTCCATCAACCTTTGTCAACATTTCAGTCCCTTTTTTTTTCATAGAATAAACTACAATTATGGACATAATATTTGTGTTACCAAAACTGTTAATGTTTCTTTATGTCCCAGTGCCAGGCATGTGTGCTCTGTCCATTGATTAATTTTAAAAGATAAAAGTGGAAAAGAAAAAGATAAAAGTGAATACACAGCATTTATATTGTGAATGAATAAATACTGCTCACTGCTGAACCAAGTAGCGTACTAAGATTGTATTTTATTTCCAACAGATCTCCTGGGCTGGGTAGAGGAAAATAGTTTTGGAATCAAGTCCAAAAGGATGCTTTCTTACACATTATCTGTTGCTTAAAATCATACCTCTTTATTATTTTTGTCGTGTCTGGACAAGACTTCCTTGTCTAGGTTTTTGTCTTCCCTGGAATTTCTAATGGCACTTGCCTCTTTTTATTGATAAAAGAAAAAGAATAATGTGCTTTTATACACATTAAGTTTTTTCATCCTGCAGTCACGCGTGCAAGGTGGCCTCTCCAAGCAGGAAGCGCACTCTGTGGATTCGTGACTGACATCCGAGTTCTCCCTTTTCTTGCACTCAGGTTGGAGCACCAGTTTTCTGAACCCCATGTTTTAGCTTTCTTAGTTTTCTTTCTCATTTTTTTCTAACATGCATCCTTGAGTAACTTCAAGTGAGGATGCTCTTGCTTGTCGGGAAATATCTTTATTTTATATTTTTATGTTCATTTGTATTTTTAATAACATGAGGAAATACTTCTGCTATTTTTCCTAAAACTAACAAAAGTGAATAAAAACGGTCAATTAATATTGGTATACTCATTCAACACATATGATCCTATCATCGTAAGAGTTAAACACAAGCACCCAGATGAATATCAGACATAAAATCCTGAGAGAAGAGAGCAAGCCAGACAAGAATATTCCACTTAAAGTTCAGAAGCTGGCAAATTTAAACTATGTATTGTTTAGGGATACATGTGTAAGGGCAACCTGTACAAAGAAAAGCAAGTATATAATGCTTATAGTTATTATAACTTGTCATTTAAAAAAATACTCTTCAGGAAGGATTTATGGTAAAACTCCCATTTCCCTATCTTCCCATCTGCTACCCTGATAACAAGTCCAGTTGATTTCACTTTCTGTGCATCTATGGAATTGATCTTTATTTTGACCTCACTTTGACGTCACACTTACTGAATAGTTTGTCTAAATTCAAGATTCAGAAACCTCAGCCTCACGTTGTTGTTGTTTAGTTGCTAAGTTGTGTGAGAGTCTTTGCGACCCCATGGACTATAGCCTGCCCAGCTCCTCTGTCCTTGGAATTCTCCAGGCAAGAATACTGAAGTGGGTTGCCATTTCCTTCTCCAAGAGATCTTCCCGATCGGGAGATCGAACCTGCATTTCCGCCATTGTCAGGCAGATTGTTTACCATGGCACCACCTGGGAAGCCCTCTCAGACTCATACTGAGCCTCCAAACAATTTTCATAGGCTGAGTACACTTCCATAAACATATTTTCCCAAAGTTTCATCAAGAATGACAACATGTAGGGAACTTCCTGGTGACCAGTGGTTAGGATACTGCACTTCCACTGCAGCGGGCCTGGGTTTGAATCCCTAGTCAGGGTACTAGGATCTCACATGCCATGCAGCACAGCCAAAAAATAAGGAAAGGAAAAAAAATGCGATTTTGTAAAAATCTCCTTGTGCTTCTGACTCTGCCCCGACCATACCTGGAAACAGATGGTTCAGAGATCATAGGTAACTGCCCATGTAACAAGCTAGTTTCCACATGCCTAGTGGTGAAGACCGTCCTTCTTGACTGACTCTGCTCCTTGACTTGGAATGCATGGGTAATTTTGATAGGCAGGACCTGTAAGCATTTGGAAATCGAGGATTCTCACTGACATAGGAGAGGTGAGGGCGAGCAAGAGAAAGGCAGACGAGTGAGGGTCAGAGGAGCAGTAGCACTGGGAGTGTGAGAGCAGAAGGGAAAGCAGTGAGGGGAGGAGGAAGGGAAGTAACTCAGAAGGAATATTTTCTTAGATCTTTAATAGCTATATTACTGCTCTTGGTTCTTCCCCTGGCTACCCTTGTGACCTCAATAGCACATTTACATCACTCGTCAGAAAGAGTCACACCAGTATTCAGAAAGAAAAGCAGAGGGTTTGGCCTATCTGTGAGTTGATTGGGCTCATATTTTAAAAATCACTTTATGAACATAAGATTGACATGTAAAAAGCTATGCATATTTAATGTAGACAACCGGATGTGTTTGGGGATAAATATACACCCATGAAACTGTGACCACCATCAGGACCATAAAGGTGCTGATTTCAGAAGGAGGGTACGGGTGAGAGAGGGAGGGAGTGCTCAAAAGAGCACCCCCACCCTCTGAGTGAGGGTGCCTAGGGGCTGGCAAGGGAACTGAGATCTTGAGGGGCTTCAGTTTCCTCTCTGTGCTGCACAGAGAGGCTTCTGGGCCTGGATGACAGACATAACGGATACCAGACCTTCTACCTACCTACAGGGAACAGAATAGGCCCCAGCGCAGCAGGATCCAGAGGACCCTATTGTCACATGAGTGCCCTCAGGCTTCCTGCTTTGAGAGCACCAGGAAATAGCGCAGAGGGAAGGGAACGGACATCTTCCAGAGGGCTTCGCACAGGGGCCAGGGCTGTGGCAAGGTACCACTCTCAGTGGGTGAGGTGGTTGGAATGGACAGCTAACCATCAGAACTAGGTGCGAGCACAGGTGAGGGCCCCCTGGAGATGCCTGGAAAAACCTAGGGAAGGCTGAGGTCTTGCTTCCTGCATGGGAAGTGGGAGCGAGGGTGGCATGCAGACCCTGGAAATACAAACCATGACTGTTATCTTGACTCTGTACCTGCTTCTTGGGGACAGCTATAAATCTGTAGAGTCAAGCTGGTAAGGCAGAGAAAATAAACTGCCTCTTTACAGTGTTTAAAGGGCTCTCCCCCAGTAACAAGTTGTATGCCACTAAGAAACCCAATCCAATTCAGTCTTTGGAAACCAGATTAAGCTGGCCTAGCCTTCACATTTCAGCTTCCAGCTCCTCATTTTGCAGACTGGCAGAACAGGGAGGGTGGGAAGGAGAGAGGAAAAGAGAGAGAGAGAGAATGCTATTTCTTTTTCTTTTCACCCCGTCCCTTTACTTCCCCTAATGTAATAAACAGCAATTCGCCCAAGATTTTCATCAGGGAAACCACTCTCTCCCTACTCCAAACCAGGTTTTCTACGCATACTTCACAGTAAGTACGCTCTTAGAAATAATGTGGAGAAACACGAATTCAAATGATGAATTAAATTGCAGCCCCAGACCTGTAGAGCTCATAAGGATGACAGAGATTGGCCAGTGAAGCACTTTCTAAATCAATATATTACACGATATTGAAGAAAGTCTGACAATGGACAAGAGACATTGAGTGTTAGAATGTGGAACGTGACGAGACATGCCAACCCCTTGAGAAAATTTGTTCTGAGGGACAATATAGAAAAAAAAAAAGACAACTTATTTTGTTTAAATCTCAGCATTATGATATTTAAAAAAGAGAAAAGTGGTTAGAGAAATAAATGAAATGAGAACTGTGATGAACATGGAGGGGTGGAACTCAAGAAAGAAAGAGTAAGGAGAATGGGAAGAAAAAGATTACTATTGAAAAGGGAGGTGGGAGTGAGAGCGGAGAGGCCCTGACGGGAAGTAATGGGTGGGGAAAGGAGGGGGTGCCCAAAGAGATAATGGCAGCCCAGGGAAGCAGAAGCAATCACAGGAGTGGAGACAGGCTGGGTGGGAGTGGACCAAGCCAAGGGACTTAACAGTCCATCTGGGGAGAGGCTGGGAGGAGGGAGGTTGAGGAGAGGAGGAAGGATGGCTCAGGTCCAGAGAGCCACACAGGGTGGACGCAGAGCAGTGACTCAGCTCTCCCGCAGGAGACGGGCTGCCCAACCCCCGGAGTATACAATCACTTGTAATCATCAAGAAGCTTAGCACATTGAGAAGTTATCAAAAAACATTAAGGGGAGAGCCAGCTATTGTTGTAACAGTAACTTTTGAGCCCTGTGAAGTTCATCTTGTGGTTGACAACTCATGGTCCCTTAGGCCATTCTTCCCTTTTAACGCCCCACAGTTTCCTTCCCTTAATATTGCTCTTAGTGGGACTGGAGTCTCCCTTCACCTCATCTCATAGTAATTTGACTAAGTGGTCAGTGATGTTAGCATGCTGTAGGAATTTACCAAAATCTTAGAAGATGGTATCTCTGCCTTTAAAGGACTATCTGTGAGGGAGGTGAGATGCTGTACAATAACACTCAGGAAAGGAGATGTTGTGATCACTGTTTCCAGCTGTGATGAGCCTTCAAAGGCACCACAGTTCAGCAGACAGGCAGTGTCTCCCTCGCCCTGAGTCTCAGTGTCACCAATCACTGAGTGATGGTGGGGCAAGGATAGGAGTCAGCGTAGAACTAGATCAGAAATGGCTCATAAGTTTCCTCTAGCATCTTGGAAGTATTTTCCTATGATGCTGTGGTGAAAGGGATTCTGAGACTGTATCATGGCTAAGTGTGAAAGGGCTAATAAGGCTCAGCAGTAATAGTAGCAGTTTTTTGAGTATTCTGTGAAAGTCACTGTTCTAAGTGATTGATTTACACGAATTATCTCATTGAAGTCCATTACTGTCCATTTTATAGATAGGAATAATTTAGAGAATCTTGACTAGTAGTGTGTGCCATGACCTTGAAAAAGGTAAGAGACAGGATGAGTGCTATGAGATTTCTACTTAGGCACCCAATAATCTCTAAATTCTTTCTTTCTTTTTTTGTTTGAGTGATCTAATACTGTATGACTGATTCCAGCAGTGCTCTGTCTTAGATTACTGTCCTAACAGGTGTCCCTTTTTGTCACTGCCTGTCCTCGTCACCCTTCTTTCCAGGATCCTAAGAGATTCTGCTTTAATTCACTGAAGCAGTCATGGGCTCCATGGCAACTTTCACACTGCAGACCCACAGAGATGCTGAAACTTGCCTTGGTCTTTCTGTGGCCTCATATAGGTGCTCAGTTAAACACACTGTACTGGTTGTTTAGATATTCACTGTTTTTCCAGTGCTGCCCAAGACCCGAGTTTGGCGACCAACCTCTAGCTCTGTGGCATATTACTGATGGAGATGTCTACTTCCTTAAAGTTCCTTCTGGAACATACTGAGATTCATGACCATAGGTTATAGGTCAACTTGGTGTCCATAGCACTGCGAGGATGCTGAAAAAAGGCAGGTCATTTTCCTCCTAATTTTTTTTTTTTTTTATCTTTTAATGTGCCTTCAGAGCCATCAAGGTTTTAAGAATGATAATTTCTTCTTGTCTCCAGCACTCTAATGTATATATTAATGATAACTTTGAAAGTATATAAAGTGTATGGCTTACACATTTCTTTTATAAAATTAGCTAATTTTTATTTTCATCTTTACAACAGTTAAAGTACGTATAAGTATCTCTATCAACCCAGAAAGAAATCAAGTCTCAGGAAGTCCTCATACACAGCTGGAGAGAAGCAGAACTGAACTGGGATCTAGATCCTTTGACTAGAAGCCCACAGAATTTACACGAGCAGGAAGTTGGTGAAAAACTTGAAGAATAAATTAAGTGAGGGGACGGGCAGCTAGCTTCACTATAGGTCACCCCATCCCTTGCTCTGAAGAGGATCCAGGAAGCTCGGGTTCAGAGGCAGGTCATGGGAATAAAGCTATAATTACTAAGTGAAACAGCTGTTGAAATGAGCCACAGACGTCTTGGCTTCCCCTTCCCTTGCAGAAGCCTGTATGTGAGTGGTTTCCAATCCACGTCCTGAGAAGCTTTGGAGTTGGTGAAGTTTCCTCAGGGTTAGCATAACAGCATGGTGGAATCCCTCTGCAGGGCCAGTTTCATCTCCTTCAGATACTGGGCATCTGCATAAGATTCAGTGTAAGGAGAGAAATCATCCCTCTACTTAGGAAAGCTTCTTTGAAAATAATCATGAATATTTAACCTCTTGCCCATTTAATTTATCCAGGACATCTGTATAATTTTCAGCCAAGGAATTTGCCATTAAAAGAGGTAAAACCATGACCTATACTGACACAGAAGGACCTGGGATCTGGAGTAAAGATCAGGCTTAAGACATAGGATTTAGAAGTCACAGGAACCTGGTTGTCCAGGGTCAGAGGAGGTGGCCCACCAAGGCTGTGATGATAAAAACTCTGAGTTGAGCAGGACCTCATCAGAGAATGTGTGTGGTATGAATAGGAACTGAAAGATAGATGTAGGGGATCACATTCCAGGTTTTTCCCAAACCTACACCAGAATTCTCCAGAGTTTTAGTAACTTCTAATGATCTGGGTTGAGCTTCATTCCTAAGAGCCTCCATACATTAAGTTTGACTAGGAACACCACCAACCATGTTAAATAGAATTGGATCTTGTCTTCTATTTTTACCTGATACTTTCATAAATGTGTGAAATCATTATTCAGCCCTGTCATCTGACTGAACTTGCTGAACTCCATAAATTCTACTAGCAGGTCTGGCTCATTTTGGGTTAGGATTTGGGTCTGGGGCTTCCCAGGTGGTGCTAGTGGTCAAGAATCTGCCTGCCAATGCAGGACATATAAGAGATGTGAGTTCGATCCCTGGGTCGGGAAGATCCCCTGGAGGAGGGCATAGTAACCCACTTCAATATTCTTGCCTGGAGAATCCCATGGAAAGAGGAGCCTGGCAGGCAACAGCCCACAGCGTCACAAAGAGTCAGACATGACTAAAGCGACTTAGCATGCATGCAAAGAATTAGGAGCCAGAATGAATACAGGTTGAATGAAACTTGATATAGAAATGACTAAATTTAATCACAAGCCATCAGGATCATGAACCTGTTATAGAAAGTCAACAAACACTTTTTTTTTTTTTTTTTTTTACCGCAAAGGAAAAATCAGGGATCTTGTCAGAAATCATTTTGGGGACTGAAATAAAGACATTTCAGAGGCATGAAAACAAGACCAGCAGTGCAATGAGATGCTATCCTTTCCCTGACCCCTTGTATCATAGAAACAACAGCTGATATACAGTTTTACTATGGAGAGAAAGAAAAGACCTTGGAAAGTTTAATCCTGGATATCCTTAGCCTGGGGTTGAATATCAAGGTGGAGCACTGGCCTGCCCATGAGTTGTGCATATTAATTCCTGTGCACTGCAACCACTCAGCCTAAGATACCCGCCTGGTAATTACACCTCCCCAAGGCAGTGCCCCCAAAGCACTGTTACATTAGGCAATTGTGGCAAACTGGTAACCTGATAGCAGCACATTATGTAGTTATGTGGGAACTCTGGTTTCTGGAACAGATTGAGGTTCCCAAGCTCGGGTCTTGTGCTGTTTGGGCGTGTCTTGCATGAAACACTGTTTATGTAGAAAACAGACTAAAACACTAACACCATTTTAAAGATATTTTTCAATCACAGCCTGAAGTTAATCCACCTCCTTCATAAGATTTCTTGTCAAAAAGTAAAATAGTTGCTAAAAAACAATAAATAACTGCCTTGTCCGCCTGACATTTATTACGAAGCTTGTTTAAATACTGTCCTTGTGAGTAAGTCCGTGTAACATTTCAGATTTAATAAATGAAAATGGGTGGGGAACAGTAATGAAGATTTAAGTCCCAGTTTTCATTCACTGTGATAAGAACCAAACTCCCTGTGCCTAGGCATCCACCCCTTAGAAAAGCTGACTTCAAGAAAGTAGGAAAGAAAGGAAAAGAAGCAGAGTGGAGCACCTTCATTGTTCAACCTGAGGGACTGGAGTTACATACTTAGGAAGAGAAGAAAAACAGAAGGTTGGAGGTCACATCCCAGTGGCAGCAACACAGTCAACTTGAACCATGCAGGCTGTGCTCCCAGGTCTCAGAGGGGGGATTCAGATGGTTTGTGGGGATTTGGCTTCACTAGTCAGATATCCTTCAAGGTTCCTTCTGGAGCCATGTTGGAGGAGCTAGAGAACATGGATCGACTACGAGCAGGTGGAAGTGGGAGCTCTGGGAAGAGGAGGAAGGGAGGGTGGAGAGATGGCAAGAGAGAGTTGCTGAGAGGATGGAGAGAGGACAAGAAGAACTCACAAAAGCTTATGAGATTTTACCATACCCCTTTGATATATGAAGAACTTTAGGCATGATTTGGAACAGGAGACGGGCAATCTGAGGAAAGAGAATTTTGGATGATATGTTTAACATTTGTGTCAACAGTTTGGCTTGGACCTGGAGTAAGTGTCAGGTCCCTCGCATAGCAGGCAGGGTTCTTTGGGGCTTAATTCCCTCAGGAGCTCCCTCATCAACCATGATAGCACCTGTGAGGGGGACAATTGCTGGTGACATACCTGAGGGCTTGTTTCCCATCAAGCTATAGACAGATAAGCTAGCTCAGTTGTGGCACACGCCCCTTGGCACTGCCTCTTAAATGAGCTAGGGAAACAACCATTCGATGTGTGATAAGTGACCACGTCTTAGGAGCTTCCAAGAGGTAAGATTTTAAAGTTTGGGATGATGGCACTTCAGATGGTTTGCCAACAGCTTTCACATAAAGGAAAATTTCCCAAGGAAAGAGGAGGATCACTCAGATATCTGAAATACCCCCAAACACTTTATATCATAGCATGTTGTCTTTTTATGACATGTTAATTGGATTTAAAATCAGCATCTGAATGTTGATATTTTTTATCAAATTCAGTGTACTGCTATGCTTGGAGTCGTAAACCCCGGCCCCACTGTGTCCTAAGAGACTTGTTTCAGCGGGAAGGGGCAGGCCCAGGAAGTCACGGAAGTTTCAAGTGCTGCTATACTCTCTGACAACGTCCAGTTTGATCAGAGTGCACTCTGAGAGAGAACAGCTCAACCATTGGAAGGCCAGTGACCTATGGTCTGGTGAGAAAAGGGGAACTGACCCAATTGGATTCCTTTCTTGAAATGTTTGGATTTGGGAAACTGAGATATTGACTTAGCTGTAAGAAGGTCATGTAGACCCAGGGGCTACAATAGTCATCATGGGACAGGCTAAATGAGAAGAGAACAGAACAGAGGCAGAAAAGGGAAGGGGAAGGGAGAGAGGAGGAGATAATGCCCCTAAAAAGAGCGGTTTTGGTTCCCTGCGACATTCCAGGTCCCATGAGTTCTTGTGGTGCTTCACTTGTTTCCACATCCCTGTGATTCTTCTTGGTTTCCTAACCTTCACACTCCCTACCATCACTCCCAACTACTCCCCCTTCCAAACCACCACCACTTTCACAAGTGGGCTTGTCTGGCTCTTTATTCCTTCCAATCATAACAATGAATGCCTGAAAAAAATCCCTCAAACTCTAGCTGGGATTTCCCTTAAAGCCATGAAACCAAGAGAAATACAAAAGTGCCAACAAAGAAGAAAGGAAGTATAAGAAGAAAAAAAAAGGAAATAATCAAAGCTAGATATGAGACATGACCAAAATTTAACTAAATTTTCCTCAATTTAAACTTTTAAAGTTACATTGAAGCTAAAAAATATCCTCCATAATAAATAGTAAGAAAGAAGACAACACTCTGAATAGAATAGGAAAAGACTGAAACTTTTTAAAAAAGCAAACAGTGAAAGAAAAAAAAAAACACTAGAGAGATCTCTGACATTCTTTCTGAAAGGAGAAATGCCAAAACGGAATACCTACTATGTGCTAGCGGCTTAGTACATTATCTTGTTGGATTTTCACAACCAGCCCTATTTTACAGAAGCAAAAACAATTCAAAATAGTTCAGATAACCTGCCAAAGTTAGAAAGCAGAAAAGAGAAAAATTCCATGTCTGGCTGGCTCCAGAGCTGATGCTCTAAAGGAACATTCTGAAGGAAAAACATGTTTGTCCCAGAGTCTCTAATCAGGCGGCTGTCAGAAAAGGCTGGTGCTGAGATGAAGTGCTGAGAGAGGGACTAAACTTCAGCAGGTTTTCTCACCTGAAAGTCTCAACAGCAAAGCATTGAGGAGTCTGTTCTAGCAAGTGTTTGCAATTGTTGGGAATTTCCATACAGCTGGATCTTTTACAAAACAAATCCTGGCCAGAGCCATGATTACTGGGAGAGACAGCTGTAGGGTGGGACTTGCATGTAGCCTCATCTGAGGTCAGCATTGAGCAAACAAGATTAGGCAAAAAGGGTGCATCTTGTGAAAAGCCTTGGTGATATTTATGGAAGAAGGAAACTGCCAATGGGAACAGCACAGCCTCAATGAAGGACAATTTATCTTGTCTAGATGTAGGGCATTCACCAATGAGGGTATCCTTGCTTACCAGGCATTAGAAGGAAAAACCTTATCTAGAACAAATAAAGAAACAACTCAGCTACAGCATGTGAAACAGAGGTGCCCTGACTTTATTATAACTGTCTCAAGAGGCTTTGAACTCAAAGCCTCTTGAAAATATGACATTCTGTGAGATCGCCCTGTTCTATAAGGAAAGCACATTTAACAGCAGAAAGACAGGAGTGGATTATGCTAGATTATATACTGCAAGCTGCTGCTGCTGCTGCTAAGTCGCTTCAGTCGTATCCGACTCTGTGCGACCCCATAGACGGCAGTCCACTACGCTCCGCCGTCCCTGGGATTCTCCAGGGAAGAACACTGGAGTGGGTTGCCATTTCCTTCTCCAATGCACGAAAGTGAAAAGTGAAAGTGAAGTCACTCAGACATGTCCGACTCTTCGCAACCCCATGGACTGCAGCCTACCAGGCTCCTCTGTCCATGGGATTTTCCAGGCAAGAGTACTGGAGTGGGGTGCCATTGCCTTCTCCATACTGCAAGCTAAATCAGCCAAAAAGCAGAACCCAGAAATCCTGACTCACAGGTGTAGGGTTTGCACTTCGGTGCACTTGTTTTACAGCACCCAAGGGGTCTTGCATTATATCTTCTTTATTTATTCGTTGGTCACATATATATTGATATATATAGAGAGAGATATATGATATTTTATATATACATATATAGAGAGAGAGAGAGAAAGAGAGAGGTGTATAATATTTGTGCTTCCCTGCTGGCTCAGCAGTAAAGAATCCACCTGCAATGCAGGATATGCAGGAGATATGGGTTCGATCCCTGGGTCGGGATGATCCCCTGGAGGAAGAAATGGCAACACACTCCAGTATTCTTGCCTGGGAAATCCCATGGACAGAGGAGCCTGGCAGGCTACAGTCCATGGGGTTGCAAAGAGTTGGACATGACTGAGCATGCATATATATACAGAGAGAGAGAGAGAGAGAGAGAAAGAGAGAGATGAAAGTAACACTGCCAAGAGCTAAAAAATTCAAAGAAGACAAAATCTTAGTCCTTGATGCCTGATATATATAGCAGCCCTTTATTGTGGGGCTGGGAAATATTATATCTAAATTCTCCATTGTAGGATTGGGAAAATAGAAGTGATTTTATACAAGTATATTAAGTGTTATGTGAGCACTTAGGAAGAGAACTATTATACATTATACTTTGGTCTGGAGGAGTCATTCTTCATAGGAGAGGCAAGTAATAAGTAGATGTTTCATGGGAAGAAGAAAAACAGTCCTCAAGTAACAGAAGCAGTCTATTCCTGGCTTTGAAAACAAGAAAGAGCAAGCCTGTTTGAAAAATAGCAAATAACTTTTTATGCTAGACTGGTGGGTTAAGATTAGAAAAGTTACCAAGAGTCAAATCATGAGAAATTTTGTGTGATAACACTAGAATTAATGCTGTTGCTATTGCAATTCTATAAACAGATTTTAGAAAGGGAAGTGCTATGATTATGTATTGGCTTTAGAAAATAACCATAATTCAAATTAAACATGAAAAATTAAAAATAAGCATTTATATAAACTCTCAAGCTGACAGTAATTAACAAAGGTATAAATTAATAAAGCAGACATTAATAAAGGTATAAATTCCAAAGAGCTGTAGAGGAGACATCAGAAAAGAGCTGTCAACTACATTTTGGATGATGGTAAGCCAAAAGAGAAGGAGTAGCTGACTGAGCAGAGGAGAGAAAGCTAATAAAAGCTAAAAGCCTAATAAAAACTACGGAGAGGAAGCCAAGAAGAAGCAAGATGAGCTGCTCTAAGGAATTTTGGAAAGGTCAGGAATTGATGGTCCCTGTTGCTTGTGAAGATGAAGGAAATGGGTGGAGCAAAACCAAACAATTTATGAATTGAGAATCTGCATAAATTATAGACCCTTCTCTATGCCCCGAAGTCAAGTGAGTATCTCTCCCCTGCCCTGGTAGAAAGCAAAACATTTGATCTCTGAAGATGCTGAACCAGCAGGGTTCTGGTCTCAGTGATACCAGGGGACTAGACAGAAATAGGTTAAAGTAGAAGTCCACATTTTGAAGGATGAGACTTGGAAACTTTCCCGTAGCCCCATGAATGTTGACATCCAAGCTTATACTCCCCGTTGAGGTGACTGGGGAGTCACCTTTCTTTGGAGAAAGTGACGAGTCTTCCCCTCCAAAACACTACCAGCACTGACAGGGGAGTTACCTAACAAAATGCCTGGGTTTCACCTCATGACTCTACAAGGAAGCTCACCAGTCAGTAAGTCATACCCGAATACAAAGGGCTTCAATCAGCTTTTTATTCCTTGACCCCTAAATGTAAGCAGGCAGCCAAAGACCTCAAGATATACAAGGAAATTCTCTAATATGAAAGATAGATTTAAAAATCAAAGGAAAGTATAAATAAATGGGAAAAATAAACCATGGAGAAGAGAGAGACAATGCAAGAGAAAAAACTTTCATTAATTAATAGCTATTGGATCTATGAAACAACAGGATGCAATAAAAAGGAAACAATAAGTGAAAAGGAAAAACCTCCTGAAAATATAAAAGTAGAACTATTTTTTAAAATCAATAAAAGAATTGGAAGGTAAAGTTGAGAAAATATTCTAGAAAGTAATAGAAAAACATAATGATGAAATATAAGAAAGTGAAATACCACACCAAGGCATATCATTGTGAAATGTCTGAATACTAGGGATAAAGAGAAAACCCTAAAGACTTCCAAAGAGAAAAACAGTTCCCACATAATCGCAATGGCATTGGATTTCATAAAAGCAATACCAGAAGCTAAAAGATAATGGAAAAATGACTTCAAGATTACAAGGAAAATAATTACCTTCATACCTAGAATTAAACACTTGGCCAGACTTTCACCTCAGTATAACATTAAACTACAGGTATTGTCAATACGTAAAGTGTGATGCACATGTACAGTTACCAATATTTGTTTCTCCTTTCTTTCCTGGTACACAGGAGACTATACTTCCCAGATCTCTCCAAGTTAGGCTGGGTCATGTGCTCTGATCAAGTGGCTGTGAGCAGAAGTTTCATGTGCCGCTTCCTGGACAAAGCACTGAAGAGAGAGTATGGGCTCCATGTTTTCTAAAGAGCCTCATGTTGAGATGGTGGAGCCACATGTTTGAAGTGATTTGGGTCATTGAATCACCACGTGAAAAACAGCTGCTCTGGAGAGTTACCACACCTTCAGCAGACATTTGTGAGCCAGAAGAGACATAATACATTAAGTCATTAAGATTTGAGTCTTATTTGTTAGTACAGCACAGTTTGGCCTAACCTAATACACAACCAACCAAAAATATTTCTAAATGCACCATTTCTCAAGAAGCTAATGGCTACCCTGTAACCCAGCAATTCCACTCCTAGGTGATACACCAAAAAGCAATGAGTGCACGCATACAGTATACCACAGCAAAAAACTGAAGAAGAAACCACCGGGTACAGGCAACGACAAGGATGACCCTCGTAAGCATAATGAAGAGTCAAAGAAAGCCAGATATGAAAGAATATATACTTGATGATTCTTTTACATGAAGTTCAAGAGCAGGTAAAACTAACTGATAGTGATAGAAGTCAGAATAGCAGTAACTTTGTTGGGGATGGAGTGATGGTGGAGGCATTGGGAAGAGGCATGAGGGAGCCCTGAAAGCACTGGAGATATTCAATATCTTGCTCTGGGTGGTGGTTACACAAATATACATATGTGTGTGTGTGTGTGTGTGTGTATACATATACAAAATAATCTTGTTGGTTTGGACATTTAAGTTTAGTACGGATATGTGAGTTGGGCCATAAAGAAGACCCAGCGCCAAAGAATTGATGCTTTCAAACTGTGGCGCTGGAAAAGACTCTTGAGAGTCCCATGGACAGCAAGGAGATAAAACCAATCAATCCTAAAGAAAATCAATCGAATACTCATTGAAAGAACTGATGCTGAAGCTCCAATGCTTTGGCCACCTGATGCAAAGAGCTGACTCATTGGAAAAGATCCTGATTCTGGGAAAGACTGAGGGCAGAAGGAGAAGGGGGTGACAGAGGATGAGATGGTTGGATGGCATCACTGACTCAACAGACATGAGCTTGACCCAACTCCAGGGGATGATGAAGGACAAGGAAGCCTGGAGTGCTGCAGTCCATGGGGTTGCAAAGAGTCAGACATGACTGAGCAACTGAACAAGAATAACAACAACACTTTACTATATGTTTGTTGTACTTCAACTAAAAAGAATGTTTTAAAAGAAACTACTGGAGATGGTGACTCAACCAAATGAGGACATAAGCCCGAAGTAGGAAAGTATGGGATCCAGGCAATAGGAAATCCCCCAGAGGACAGAGATGAAGGGAATTCCTAAGCAGATGGTGGGTCTGAGGATGGCAGCTGTACAACAGGCTGGAGAGTCATGGCTGGAGCCAGAGGCAGAGGGATCAAAGAGAAGCATCTAGAAAAAAGGAAAAAGAAAAGGAAACTGTAGATTATCTTAGTGTTCTACTCTATTCAAGGGAATGTTACTATTCTTTCAAAGAATTTGGGGAGGAATTAATGATAAACACATGAAAAACTAAGCACCAACACACAAAAAGGCTATTATTAATATAAAAAAGTTACATAAACATGTCACCACATTAACTATGGCTGAGCTATAAATTTAGCCAAAATGTTGTTGTACAATTACATTGGGAGGATGGAAAGAAGGATAGCAGGGTGGGAGGAGTGTGCAGGGAAGGGGTATGGTATAAAAGCTGAATTTTCATCAGCTGCAGAGGAAAACCAGAAGAGAGTGCCTAAATTAAAAAAATAAGGAAATAGCTGCCAATGCATATTATTTAGCAACATGAAAGCAAAGAAAATAACAGTTGAAAATGTTTCAACTCAAGATGGAGAAGGGTAGATAGAGGACTGCTATTTTTCATTGCATACCTTGTTATATCATTGACTTTTAAAGCTACATACATAAAGTATTTCAGCACCATGCTGAAGCAATTAAAAGACATCTCACAAAACTCTAAGAAATCTAAAATAAAAGAAAGTAACTCATTTCAAAGTATATTTTGATCCAATTAATTTTTTTTCAAGACACACTTACAGTACCTAGTAATTTTCATTGGTGGAGGAGACATTGTAAAATCATGCTGTAATCCTTTCAGGGATCCAAAAAGCTGGGACATCAAACCCTGTCAACCTCAGATGTTTACTTCAAAGAAAACAGGATCATGAGGGAGAGAAAGTTCTATCAGTTATCAACTCTATCATAGCTAACAGCATGATAATATTGTACTAGAATTTTTAGATGTAATCATTTGTGGTCACTGTTTTAAATCCTGGTTGTGCAATTTACATGTGGTCTTAAAAAGGTAGGTTCTGTGTTAAAGGAGTGTGGTCCCATTAAAACGAGGTAATTTGTACCTAGAAGGACCTAGGCTTGCAACTTATGTAGACCTTTAGAGTCACCAATGTGGGCAAAAATAATTGTACAATGTTGGCTAAGATGCTAAGAGTAACAAGTAACAAGAAACCTCAAAGTGGCTTAAACAGTTTTTAAAAAGGGGGAATTTACTTATCTGAAGATGCCCAGATGTAGAGCTGCATAAAGGATGTCATGAAATATCCAGTTTCCTGCAATTGCTTTCTGCTTCACACACCGTGGTGTCAGCTCTGTCCTAATGCTGGCACTTCTCTTGGTTTTAAGATTGCTGCTGCTCTCTTCTGGGGCTAACGCTTCCTTGTTCAAGCACATTGGGAAAGAGTGGGCATCTTTGACAGATAATTCCCAGAAAAATTCTCCAATTTGCTTGCAATGGACAGGCTTATGTCACATGCCAACCGTTGAACTAGTTGTTGGCCAGGAGATGAAAAGCACAGGAGCATTTTAAGAGAGCTCAGCCTCCCTCAAACAACACTAATGCTTAAATGGAAAGCAAAAAGCTACTGGGAGAGGAGGAGTTGAGACAGATGGAGAAATAACCATAGATTTCCCCAAAGGGAGACTTCCCTGGTGGTCCAGTGGTTAGTACTCCATACTGCCAATGCAGATGATGCAGGTTGGATCCCTGGTTGGGGAACTATGATCCCACATGCCATGTGCCATGGCCAAATGATAAAAAATAAAAATAACTACAACAACAATTTTAAAAAAGTGTCCCCAAAGGCACTTTAAAAGAAGGAAGCCCAGGACTTCCCTGGTGGCTCAGTAGATAAGAATCCCCTTGCCAAAGCAGAGGACACGGGTTTGATCCCTAGTCTGGGAAGATTCCTTATATCATGGAACAACTAAGCCTATGCACCTCAATGACTGGAATCTACATGCTCTAGGGCCCCTGCTCTCAACAAGAGAAGCCACCACAATGAGAAACCCATGTACTGCAACGAAGAGTAGCCTCCACTAGTCGCAAGTGGAGAAAACCTATGTGCAGCGAGGAAGACCCAGTACAGCCAAAATAAACCAATAATTAATTTTAAAAAAAGAAGGAAGCTCAGAATGACATTGTACAGGAGGTAGTGGTCAAGACCATTCCCAAGAAAAAGAAATGCAAAAGAGCAAAATGGTTCTCTGAGGAGGCCTTACATATAGCTATGAAAAGAAGAGAAGCAAAAAGCAAAGGAGAAAAGGACAGATATACCCATTTGAATGCAGTTCCAAAGAATAGCAAGGAGAGATAAGAAAGCCTTCCTCAGTGATCAGTGCAAAGAAATAGAGGAAAACAGTAGAATAGGAAAGACTAGAGATCTCTTCAAGAAAATTAGAGATACCAAGGGACATTTCATGCAAAGATGGGCTCAATAAAGGACAGAAATGGTATGGACCTAACAGAAGCAGAAGATATTAAGAAGAGGTGGCAAGAATACACAGAAGAAATATAAAAAAAGATCTTCATGACCCAGATAACCATGATGGTGTGATCACTCACCTAGAGCCAGACATCCTGGAATGCAAAGGCAAGTGGGCCTTAGGAAGCATCTCTATGAACAAAGCTAGTGGAGGTGATGGAATTCCAGTGGAGGTATCTCAAATCCTAAAAGATGATGCTGTGAAAGTGCTGCACTCAATATGCCAGCAAATTTGGAAAAGTCAGCAGTGGCCACAGGACTGGAAAAGGTCAGCTTTCATACCAATCCCAAAGAAAGGCAAAGCCAAAGAATGCTCAAACTATCACACAGTTGCACTCATCTCACACGCTAGCAAAGTAATGCTCAAAATTCTCCAAGCCAGGCTTCAACAGTATGTGAACCGTGAACTTCCAGAAGTTCAAGCTGGATTAGAAAAGGCAGAAGACCAGAGATCAAATTGCCAATATCTGTTGGATCATCAAAAAAGCAAGAGAGTTCCAGAAAAACATCTATTTCTGTCTTATTGACTATGCCAAAGCCTTTGACTGTGTGGATCACAACAAACTGTGGAAAATTCCTAAAGAGATGGGAATACCAGACCACCTGACCTGCCTCCTGAGAAATCTGTATGCAGGTCAAGAAGCAGCAGTTAGAACTGGACATGGAACAACAGACTGGTTCCAAATTGGGAAGAGAGTATGTCAAGGCTGCATATTGTCACCCTGCATATTTAACTTATATGCAGAGTACATCATGCAAAATGCCAGGCTGGATGAAGCGGATGCTGGAATCAAGATTGCTAGGAGAAATATGAATATCCTCAGATATGCAGATGACACCACCTTTATGGCAGAAAGCGAAGAACTAAAGAGCCTCTTGAAGAAAGTGAAAGAGGAGAGTGAAAAAGTTGGCTTAAAACTTAACATTCAGAAAACTAAGATAATGGCATTGGGTCCCATCACTTCATTGCAAATAGACAGGGAAACAATGGAAACAGTGACAGACTTTATTTTTTGGTCTCCAAAATCACTGCAGATGGTGACTGGAGCCATGAAATTAAAAGACGCTTGCTCATTGGAAGAAATACTGTGACCAACCTAGACAGCATATTAAAAAGCAGAGACATTACTTTGCCAACAAAGTGCTGTCTAGTCAAAGCTACAGTTTTTCCAGTAGTCATGTATGGATGTGAGAGTTGGACTATAAAGAAATCTGAGCGCCGAAGAATTGATGCTTTTGAACCATGGTGTTGAAGACTTTTGAGAGTCCCTTGGAATTCAAGGAAATCCAGTCTATCCTAAAAGAAATCAGTCCTGAATATTCATTGGAAGGACTAATGTTGAAGCTGAAACTCCAATACTTTGGCTACCTGATCCGAAGAGCTGACTCACTGGAAAAGACCCTGATGCTGGGAAAGATTGAAGGAAGAGAAGGGGACAACAGAGGTTGAGATGGCTGGATGGCATGAGTTTGAATAAGTTCCAGGAGTTGGTGACGGACAGGGAAGCCTGGCGTGCTGCAGTCCATGGGGTCTCAAAGAGTTGGACACGACTGAGCGACTGAACTGACTGAAGCTCAGAATGTGCTGGCAGTTGTAAGTGGACTATCTTAACATTGTCACATAGTCCATATATTGTACCTCAAAATACTTATTTCTTTAATTCCTGTTGAAATGTTGAGAAAGTCAGTAAGAATAGGATATTTGGAAGGACAAATGGAGACTTTTCTGTATTTTGTGGGGAAAAGCATGTCTCTCCTGATAAAATAAAGACTAGGATAGTGTACATAATAGGAGAAGGCAATGGCAACCCACTCCAGTACTCTTGCCTGGAAAATCCCATGGACAGAGGAGCCTGATAGGCTGCAGTCCATGGGGTCACGAAGAGTCGGACACGACTGAGAGACTTCACTTTAACTTTTCACTTTCATGCATTGGAGAGGGAAATGGCAACCCACTCCAGTGTTCTTGCCTAGAGAATCCCTGGGACAGTGGAGCCTGGTGGCCTGCCGTCTATGGGGTCGCACAGAGTTGGACACAACTAAAGTGACTTAGCAGCAGCAGCAGCATACATAATACTATGGTGAAGCAAAGGTTGTAGGTTTCTGACTAAATCAAATGATCTCGGAATAATAGGCAAGCCCTAAGAAGATCCCTAAATTGACTCCAGCACGGGGGAAAACCATAGCATATCAAGCTGTAACTTAAAAGTAGTTTCAGTACCATCAAAAGGGTTTGTCCAGAAGGTAAAAAGATAAATGATTGGATTTTCCTGAGTTTCGTAGGTTGAATTATTTATATTAAAAAAGGACAACAGCATCCACCTTATGTAATAGTCATGAGGATTAAAACAGATATTATTTGTTTTAAGTGGGTGTGAGGAATAAGCATGAGGCAGTTTGAGGAGGATATAAACAACTGTAAAGGTTGAAAAAGCAGCCTCAGTTCATAATTTAAGATCTTTCTCTATTTCTAAATGCACCATTTCTCAAGAAGTTAATGGCTGCCCTATGACCCAGCAATCCCACACCTCGGTGATATATTGGAAAAGAGGAAAGAAATGAGTGCATAAGCACTACACTCCATAACAAACCAAAGTGAGCTACTGACACACGCAACACCGCGGGTGACTCTCCCAAGCATGGTGGAGAGTAAAAGAAAACCAGATGCAAAACAGTATATACTTGATCCTTTCACGTGAAGTTCAAAACCAGGTAAAACTAACTGATGGCGATAGAAGTCAGAATAGAGATTACCTCGATGGGGATGAAGTGATGGTGGAGACATCAGGAAGAGGCATGAGAGAACCCTGAAAGCAATGGAGATATTCAATATCTTGACCTGGATGGTTGTTATATGAATGTATACATATATGAAAATATATAGGGCTGGACATTTAAGTTTAATACATTTTACTATATGTTTGTTGTACTTCAACTAAAAAAATTTTTTTTTAAAGAAACTACTGGAAACTGTGACTCATCCACATGAGGACATAGCCAAAAGCAGGAAAGCATACGATCCAGGTAATAGGAAAACCCCCAGAGAACAAGAGATGAAGGGAATTCCAAGCAGATGGTGGGTCCAAGGATGGCAGCTGTACAATAGGCTGGAGAGTAGTGGCTAGAGCCAGAGAAAGTCTGATAATTGTTACACTTAGATGTAAGTGTAAGGCACTTAAAATAGAAAATTATATAGCTGAGTGGAAAATTATACTACCTTTGACTCCTTTTACCACTTGAGAGGCAACCTAGTCCCAGGAGGGAATAAAATCACACGTATAATGCTGTCTTTACAATCTCAAATCAATGGGGTGATGGAAAATGTCACACAATGGAGGAAAAACACAGAAAGATTCCATAATTTTAACAAACATGAGAAAACACAATTATGGTGTGCATATGTCTTCAAGAGATTGAGTGACCATTTTAAGATATCTGAATTCCATCATTTTTACTGTTTGTATTACTTTGGTCAGTATGTTTGTTGTAAATTCTACAACTGAATATTTGACCAGAACTCGTTGTTTAGGTTGGACTGCTGTCACAGTAGAACCATAGTACTTAATTTTCTCCACTATTACTAGGGTTATTTATATTAATCGTGTGATTTTTTAACCTATTAGAATTAACATTGCTAAACAATCTCAACATGGTAGTGAACAACAAGACTGGTCTATGAGTATAAATTGTATTTAACTATTAGGTAATATTTAACAGTAGTTAATGTTTACGAAATATTGGGGATATTTTAGACTAATTTTTAAAAAGACAATAAATGGCAAATGAGTATTTAATTTTCCCTAATATCTCATTAGGACTATAAAGAAAGCTGAGCGCTGAAGAATTAATGTTTTTGAACTGTGGTGTTGGAGAAGACCCTTGAGAGTCCCTTGGACTGCAAGGAGATCCAACCAGTCCATCCTAAAGGAGATCAGTCCTGGGTGTTCATTGGAAGGACTGATGTTGAAGCTGAAACTCCAATACTTTGGCCACCTGATCCGCAGAACTGACTCATTAGAAAAGACCCTGATGCTGGGAAAGATTGAAGGTGGAAGGAGAAGGGGATGACAGAGGATGAGATGGTTGGATGGCATCACTGACTCGATGGACATGGGTTTTAGTAAACTTCAGGAGTTGGTGATGGACAGGAAGGCCTGGCGTGCTGCAGTCCATGGGGTCGCAAATAGTCGGACATGACTGAGCAACTGAACTGAACTGAATATCTCATTGCGTTTTCTCTTAAATGAGCAAATATTTAACAATTGTTTTGCAAAATAGCCTTTAAATTAAAAGATGTTCCAAAACAATTTTTAAATATATATTTTTAATCTATTAGAGATACAAAGAATTTATAGAATGCAATTTCATTGATTTTTGTGCTTGTATTTAAGGTGATAGAACTAATCAGAAACCAAATTCAAGATGTATTTTCAGGTACTTTAGTGACATAACAAATTTGACCCTGAACACTCAATTCTTTGCAAAGTTCTCATCAGACAAATATGACCAATGATATAAAAATGGCCAAAGTTTGTCAGGACATAATTGTCTGGCTTCATAATAATTCTTATGATAGTAAATCCTATTGAACACTTACCAGGGACTAGGCTTCATCAAAGCATTTTGCAAATATGTTCTGCAAATTATTTACTCTTCTAAAAAAAGTAGCATAGACGATATGATTTCCCCCATTTTACCAGAAGAAGAAACTTAAGTACAGATTAACTTGCCCAAATCCACAACTAGTAAGTGATGGAGCTAAGGTTTGAACCCAGGCAGTCTGAATTCAAAGCCCATACCTACACTACCTACTTTACAGTACAGCTAAGACTGCCCAAAACTTTCAGGTTTTATTCTGGATTTTCATCTTTTTTACTTGAAGAATGTTTCTTTAAAACAGGCTGGCTTTTAATTGTTTTAAATACTTTTCATTTTATTATGTCATATTAAAACTTTATATTAAAAAGTAGACAAGATAATAAATCAATTTCTAGTACTGTACTTCTTTTTCATTTCTATAAAAGGAAGACAATAAAATAGTGTTTGGATTACAGTATAGGAAAGCATATGTGTGTGGTGTAAATGCGATACATCTTGATAATACTATATAAATCTCTTTAGATTCAGCTCTGGAAAAAAAAAGAAATGCTTAATGACAATAAGCAACAGAGCGAAGTTTGAGGACAAGTTTAAGACGATCTTAAACTGAGTTTATAGCTCTGTGTTTCAGACTTTTAGAGAAAAAAAATATTCCAGGACAGTTTGATACATGTGTCTTTTCAGTCCTCAATTTTTTCTTTGTTACTGCCTATCTCAGACCCTTTATTAGAACAATATTTCTAAAGATGAAACCAGAATTGCTCAATGACAGTATTTTTTTATCAATTCCATCTATTTCATATATTTAGGAAAAATTTTTTAGCTGAGACTTTCAGAAAATAACCAGAATTACTGCCATATGATTGTAAAGATTTATTCTGTGATATTTTCAAATCAGCTCAATCTACCATCTTCATGTTCCAATTACTTCTCAATATTTCAAGACAAATATTTAGCAGTTGTTAATCTTTAAAAGTAAGAGATGTTCACCATGGTTTTGATTTTCATAATATGTGCATTATCGAAAGACAAACGAGAGAAAATGCTATCAAATAGCCACCCATTAAAAAAAGTATGGGGTGGTTAAGACTTGATTTTGGTGGTTCTTATGTTATAGAATCCATTTGACAGACATTTAGATCTGGATATGTAAAGGTTAGGCAACTAGGATATTCATGCTCTTCCTTTACTTGGAATATTGGTAACTCCTCTGCCATCTCCTGTATGTTGGTTTGAAAATATGTTTTTAAAAGTATGAATTAAACACAGTAATTGAACACAGTAAATAAAAGTACATTGTCTTTGTATAGCTAGGTTAATTGGAGGAATTATGTAAGTTTAATAGTAGCAAAATGTTCACCAAGTATTCATTTGTTTGACAGTTTTAGTAATTTAGCAAAAAATCTATTCTTTATGATTATTTTTTATATTGGGGAATAAATATGCTGATAATCCTTTTGCAACTCTCACATGTATCCAGCAGGACTGTTTGTAAGATTAGGACCCCATGAGGTACTAAAGCAAGCATTCACTTCTCTCACACTAAAGGTCACAAATTTTTGCAAGTCAAAAATGTGGAGCATGCCAAAAATATCATGCTGCACACTACCAAATAAAAGAACACTGTTATTCTTACAAGGAAAGGTTTGACAAGACAGGAAATAGGCAGGGTCAGAGAAGTTTACTTAATACCAAGTCTTATTTAACCATCATGAAGCCAAAATACAATGACAGTTTAAAAAAATAAACAAATAGCTGTTACACAAAACAAAACCCCAGGATACATGGTCTCTACTGGAACTAATTATTAGATTTTTAGCAAATACAGGAAGTGGATAACCCTAGAGAACCTTCACAAAATTTCTAGACATCTTCTCCATTTACTTTGGTCACATGCCCTTCAATGAGATAATGTGGATTAAAGGAGTTTTAATTTGTGAGTAGATATTTGAACAAAGAAAAATTGATCTTAAAATGCTGCAAAATACCTTCATTAAAGGGCCATCGTTTTAAAATTGCATTCTCCTAAAAATGGGAGGGAAGAGAAAGAAAAAAGAAAATGGAAGATAGGAAAAATCTAGTTGTTCATTACAATTTTCCATTTTTTGTTTAAACCCAGCAGGAGGGCAAAGCTGCTGGCTTCTCCTCACCCTTGCAAATGCCGGGAGGGATTATGCAAACCCCACAACCACCCAAGTCTTATTGAAAGTTATGATCATTGTTCTCATTTAATGACTTTTGCCTGCGTTCACTCAAACAGTGCTGCATCTTGTTTTCTGCCAGCTTGGACCTAGTGGGAGTCATTGATTCATAATTGCAGATAAACCAAAAAAGAAATATGCTACCTTTACAAAAAGCAAACATCAAGTGACATCTAGTGGATGTTTGAATATCATTTTCTAAGGCCTCTGAATAGTAATATTCTCAACAGTATTTTATCTTAATAGTACTTATAATTTGTGTTTCTTCAGATAGAGCCTCTGTCTTTTCCTAAGACAGAATGATGTTAGATAGAAAAGTTGTCATTTTCTTCTCTCAAAGAAAAATTTCTCTTTCTACTAGTACATGAATAGCGATTCTCAGGATAAAGCACTCTGGAAATAACTAATCTGTAACTTTGCTGTGTGTGCGTGTGTGGTGGTCATGTCCGACTCTTTGTGACTCCATGGACTGTAGCCAACTAGGCTCCTCTGTCCATGGGGTTCTCCATGCAAGAATACGGGAGTGGGTTGCCATGCCCCCCTCCAGGGGATCTTCCCAACCCAGGGATTAAATCGGCATCCCATATATCTCCCATATGGCAGGAGGATTCTTTAACCACTGAGCCATCTGGGAAGCCCCCGTAACTCATGCCGTAAGTATGCAAAAAGGGTCACAGTATATGCAACAGTAGACATATTTGAGCAATTATCAACCGTGTAATGGTTTTTAAGATGTCACCTCCAATCTCAAATTCCTCTTTTTATTATCTATAATCCTCAGTTCAGTTCAGTTCAGTTGCTCAGTCATATCCGACTCCTTGCCACCCCCATGAACTACATAGAGCACGTCAGGCCTCCCTGTCTATCACCAACTGCCGGAGTTTACTCAAACTCATGTCCATTGGGTCGGTGATGCCATCCAAACATCTCATCCTCTGTCATCCCCTTCTCCTCCCACCTTCAATCTTTTCCAGCATCAGGGTCTTTTCAAATGAGTCAGCTCTTCGCATCAGGTGGCCAAAGTATTGGAGTTTCAGCTTCAACATCAGTCCTTCCAATAAACACTCAGGACTGACCTCCTTTAGGATGGACTGGTTGGATCTTCTTGCAGTCCAAGGGACTCTCAAGAGTCTTCTCCAACACCACAGTTCAAAACCATCAGTTCTTCGGCACTCAGATTTCTTTATAGTCCAACTCACATCCATACATGACTACTGGAAAAACCATAGCCTTGACTAGACGGACCTTTGTTGGCAAAGTCTCTGCTTTTTAATATGCTAAGATGGTCACAACTTTCCTTCCAAGGAGCAAGCGTCTTTTAATTTCATGGCTGCAATCAGCATCTGCAGTGATTTTGGAGCCCCCCAAAATAAAGTCTGCCACTGTTTCCCCATCTGTTTGCCATCAAGTGATGGGACCAGATGCCATGATCTTAGTTGTCTGAATGTTGAGCTTTAAGCCAACGTTTTCACTCTCCTCTTTCACTTTCATCAAGAAGCTCTTTAGTCCTTCTTCACCTTCTGCCATAAGGGTAGTGTCATCTGCATATCTGAGGTTATTGATATTTCTCCCGGCAATCTTGATTCCAGCTTGTGCTTCCTCCAGACCAGCGTTTCTCATGATGTACTCTGCATATAAGTTAAATAAGCAGGGTGACAATATACAGCCTTGATGTACTCCTTTTCCTATTTGAAACCAGTATGCTGTTCCATGTCCAGTTCTAACTGTTGCTTCCTGACCTGCATACAGGTTTCTCAAGAGACAGGTCAGATGGTCTGGTATTCCCATCTCTTGAAGAATTTTCCGTAGTTTATTGTGATCCACACAGTCAAAGGCTTATGCATAGTCAATGAAGCAGAAATAGTAGTTTTTCTGGAACTCTCTTGCTTTTTCGATGATCCAGCAGATGTTGCCAATTTGATCTCTGGTTCCTCTGCCTTTTCTAAAACCAGCTTGAACATCTGGAAGTTCGCGGTTCACATACTGTTGAAGCCTGGCTTGGAGAATTTTGAACATTACTTTGCTAGCGTGTGAGATGAGTGCAACTGTGTGATAGTTTGAGCATTCTTTGGCATCGCCTTTCTTTGGGATTGGTATGAAAACTGACCTTTTCCAGTCCTGTGGCCACTGCTGACTTTCCCAAATTTGCTGGCATATTGAGAGCAGCACTTTCACAGCATCATCTTTTAGGATTTGAGATACCTCCACTGGAATTCCATCACCTCCACTAGCTTTGTTCATAGAGATGCTTCCTAAGCCCCATTTGACTTTGCATTCCAGGATGTCTGGCTCTAGGTGAGTGATCACATCATCATGGTTATCTGGGTCATGAAGATCTTTTTTTATATTTCTTCTGTGTATTCTTGCCACCTCTTCTTAATATCTTCTGCTTCTGTTAGGTCCATACCATTTCTGTCCTTTATGGAGCCCATCTGTGCATGAAATATTCCCTTGGTATCTCTAATTTTCTTGAAGAGATCTCTAGTCTTTCCTATTCTATTGTTTTCTTCTATTTCTTTGCACCGATCACTGAGGAAAGCTTTCTTATTTCTCCTTGCTATTCTTTGGAACTGCATTCAAATGGGTATATCGTTCCTTTTCGTCTTTGCTTTTTGCTTCTCTTCTTTTCACAGCTATTTGTAAGGCCTCCTCAGACAGCCATTTTGCTTTTTGCATTTCTTTTCCTTGGGGATGGACTTGATCCCTGTCTCCTGTACAATGTCATGAACCTGCATCCATAGTTCATCAGGCACTCTGTCTATCAGATCTAGTCCCTTAAATCTATTTCTCATTTCCACTGTATAATCGTAAGGGATTTGATTTAGGTCATACGTGAACGGTCTAGTGTTTTTCCCTACTTTCTTCAATTTAAGTCTGAATTTGGCAATAAGGAATTCATGATCTGAGCCACAGTCAACTCCTGGTCTTGTTTTTGCTGACTGTATAGAGCTTCTCCATCTTTCGCTGCAAAGAATATAATCAATCTGATTTCGGTACTGACATCTGGTGATGTCCATGTGTAGAATCTTCTCTTGTGTTGTTGGAAGAGGGTGTCTGCTATGACCAGTGCTTTTTCTTGGCAAAACTCTATTAGCCTTTTCCCTGCTTCATTCTGTACTCCAAGGCTAAATTTGCCTATTACTCCAGGTGTTTCTTGACTTCCTACTTTTGCATTCCAGTCCCCTATAAACTTGAAGAGCACTATTAATCTAGCAAATCTATATTTAGTCCAAATATCACCCGTATTTTCTGTGAGAATGCTGTGGGAGAATTATGCAAGAGTTTAGGTCCACTTTTTATTACCATTGGTAATTTTCACTGGTTCACCACAAGTTATTGAAAACAGTGACTTAATCAGAGCTACATACAAAGCAGTTGAAAACTGAATTGGGTTTGGGGTTGCCGAACAATTCTTCTCCAGATATTTCATGTGTCTGACAGGCTTCATGGAGAGTAAATCCCTTGCATTGCTGTCTAGAGACTGAATTTGTACAAGAGACAGAAAGGGAAATTATTGACTGAGAAACTGAAAAATGGCGTTTAAATTTAGTATTTTCTTTCCTTTCAAGGAAAGGAAACTTGGAATATTCAACTATAACCCAAATGCCAGCTGTCTGGCTGTCCCCAAGTCTTCCAGTCTTTTAGAGTCACCCATTTTAATAATAAAACACACACACACACACACACACACAGAGCCCTGCATGAACTCTGACTTTCTGTAGAAAATCTAGAATCACTTTCTTCCCCTCGTCATCCCCCAATAATTTCAAGAATTCTTGGGAGCTCTGCTCAATCTCAGCTCTGCCTCAAGTTTAATACTACTGTCGTATTCTTTATCCACTTTGGCCCAAATGCAAATTTGTTTTGCTCTTTGCCTCCCTCCAGTGTGACACTTAAGTTGTACATGTTGGAAACTTTATTGATGTTTGGGCAATAGGAGGGAAGCTACAGCACAGATGGCTCATCAAACAGATTAAAATGTAATCTATGCAGTGATAACTATGTCTGGACTTTGTTTCAAAATAATTCATTGCAGTTGGGGATGAGGGAATAGGTGGGAATCTAGAAGAAACAAAATCAGCTAAGAGCTGAAAAATGTTGAAGTTGAATGATGAATATGTGGGGTTCATCATACTCTATGTTCTACTTTTGTTCATGATTGAAATTTGCATTAAAATATTTGAAAGAATAAGCTCCTTTGTCATCTCTGATGCAGGAAATTTCTCTGGCTTCCACTCCCTTCTCCGATTAGCCTCCTATCACATTTTGGGATCCCTTCCCACAACTTCTGAATTTCACTGCCTCTTCCTCCTTCTCAGGTTGCCCAAGCAAGCCTTGAGCTCTGGCACCCCACTCTAATACTGGGGGGAGCTTCCCTACAAATTCAAGAAATCCCTAAAAGGAATTCTGCTCCAGCTTTACAAAATAGCATCAGGTAAAACTAGCATAACACCTGGAGTATATAGCATTTTTATAAAAGTTAGTTCTCCTCCACTTACAATTTGTATTCTAATTGAAGTCCTGACAATAGTAATAAAAGTTAATACAGGGAATTCCCTGGTGGTCCAGTGGTTAGGACTCTGAGCTTTCAATGCTGAGGGCACGGGTTTGATCCCTGGTCAGGAAACTAAGATCTCACAGGCTGTGGGGTGAGCCGAAACTTATCTGTATTTTTTTTTAAGTAAGCAAAAGTTAACATTAAAAAAAATTACAGGTAAGTACATCAGGACAAAGCAGTTAAAAGTTTCTATACTTACAAACAACTCTTGGGGAGAAATAACAGGTGAAATGTGGCAAAAGAGTAATTATTTTTGCCTTTTAACAACAGATGTTCAATGTAGGCATTGTATCATACACAAATAAAACTATCTTTAAAAACAATTTTTTGGTTGCTACTCAACTGTATTGCAATATCCAAGAGCTAGACAACCATCATGCTAGACTCATCAGAGAGGCATGCGAGACCCGGAGTCTGAACCCTCCTCCCAACTATGAACTTGGTGAGGGGGAGAGAGAGGGGCACCCCCAGCTCCTGATGGTGATTAACCCAGTCTCTCTCCTGTCTTAGCATCAACTGGCAATGGCTCCTTTCACTGTGTCTACTTTGGCCTAGAAAATGAAAGCTTTGCTTAGCAAGGCTCTGAAGTCAGCTGTAATTAATGTTCAAATCCCCTAAAAAGTGTGCTTACAAAGAGAGGAAGTGAAGTCATGTAAGGAAAAAAGACTATTCACATTGAAATACATGTGCAGGAAGAATGAGAGAATTCACTCTGGATGATTATGCTAATAATACAAAGGTGGAAACTGTGCCTCTTGTCCTCTTTTAACATCCCCAAAGGGAGGGGAGGAGTCAGAGATTTGAGGGGTGGAGGGGGGGAAAGTAGCTGTGGCTTCTGCAGCGTCTTGCCAAAGGCCCCTGAGCAAGGGACATGGAAAAGTGGACGTGTTACCATTGGCATGTGCCATTGTCCCCAAACACATGCGAGACAATGTCAGCACTCACTTCTGGCTCTAAATTGAAAAAACACTTCCTCTGCTTCTGCCAGCACAATTTTCCCTCCTACTCACCCCTGCAGTCTGACACAGTTTCCATTCCAAGGAGACCCAGTAATGATTCCAAGGCGACTGGGTAACATATTCCAGCGAAAGAGCTGGCGGACAGCGTGAGACAGCACGGGGATAAGTTTAGGCTGAAATGAATTAGGGAACATTTGTAAGTTACCCTTTGAAGTTTTGTATTGCCTTATCATCAAACAGCTTCTCTCCTCTGGCAGTACATTGATTTTTCTGACTATGAAAACCCGTTTCATCTCTTCTATGATAATCACACACAGTCTCAGTCAACGGGCACCTTCTTTTTCCTGAACAGTATTATTGCACAAAGTAGGGAATCATCCTACAATCACCACCTGACAGGACTCCCACATAGCATTAGCCTCTTTCTAAAATTATTTTCCCTATCATGCTCAAAAATATAATGCTTACATTCCAAACATATATCTGCAGGGGATTATATTTTACAATATATATATAAAGGCAAATATATATTTGCCTTTGCTCTAGTCGTGTCTCTTTCATGAGAGCTCCCTATCATTTGTCCTGATCTATGCTACTATTTGTCAAAATATCATCTCTGAAATTGCCTGCTTCTCTAAGATGTCAGAAAAAAAATATTTCATGTTCACTAAAATTAAAGTCATTATAAATCGCGCAGAGGTTTTTAAATGGGGACACACTTAGGATTTTTTTTTTCCTCAAGTATAATGCCCTTTCTAATAGTCAGAGTGGACTGGACCTGACGAAGAGTATTTTGTCATAACATTTCCCCTGTAGCCCTTTGCACACCAGAAAATAGTCACAAAGCGTTTACTTTTTTATCTACTTGTACAATGTGTGGTGAGAAAGCTAAGCTTGTATTTGGTTCAGTCTTCATAACTGAATAGAAAGCTGAGTTAACATCATTCCTGAGTGGAGAAGGGGTGAGTGAGTGAGTGAAAGTCACTTAGTCATGTCCGATTCTCTGCAATCCCATGGACTGTATAGTCCATGGAATTCTCCAGGCCAGAATACTGGAGTGGGTAGCCTTTCCCGTCTCTAGGGGATTTTCCCAACCAGGAGATGGAACCCAGGTCTCCCGCATTGCAGGCGGATTCTTTACCAGCTGAGCCACAAGGGAAGTCCCGGAGAAGTGGTATGAGACCTTTAATCAGGAAGTTGGAGCTTAGCCCTGTAACTACTGTGGATGGTTGGTTTCATAACCCCTAACACATTTCAGCCTCCTTTAGGCTCAGGCAGTTCATATCTAACGATGTCTTAAGTCAGCTTTAAAGATTCAGCCTCAATTTTGTTTTTGTGGTTTCTCAGTGTCCTTTCCATCCATCTTTCCTTCACCAACTTCTGTGTTCATTAGCTGGCTATTTCAGCAATGGCTTGTTAACCTCAGTGTCACAGATAGTAGATTATCTGTCATAGATGTTAGATATTAGAATATCAGCTCTTGAAGCTCAGCTCTAGTGATGTTACTCTTTGCTCCAAACATTTGCATGGCTGGCTATTGCTTCCCTGGTGTTTAGAACCCTCCAGAGTGAATGTGCAACCTACAACTCTAGAATACTTACCAGCAAGTTTCTACATGTCCTTTACATTCCAGTCTATTTGAATTTCAGTTTTGGCTTTTTATGACTATGCCTTGGGTCTCCTTTATATTTTCAAGGCATATCGCCTGCTGTGGAGATTTCTGTGTTTATCTTACTTCCCTTGCTAGACAGTAACCTTCCTGAAGATAATTGTGATCATTTATTGACAAAATATTCTTTGCTATGGACTGTGTGAGATACTTCACATCCATCAACTCTAGATTTCTTATACTGTAAGGTGGATATTCCTATATTTTTTCAGATTGGATGGCAGAGACTCAAGAGTGGTTAAAGGATATCCTCAAGGTCATGTAGCTAGTCTGTGACAGCTCATGTCTAGTTGTTTCACCTGTATCATCTAGAAAAACGCTCAATTGAAGGAATGATGATGCTGGCACTTGCCCAGCACATAGATGCTAGGCAATTAAAAGTGTGAATAAATGAATGGTGATTTTATACCTTAAATAGAGCCTCCTTTAGTGTTCTTGCTTGGAAAATCCCAGGGACAGGGGAGCCTGGTGAGCTGCCGTCTATGGGGTCGCACAGGGCCGGACACGACTGAAGCGACTTAGCAGCAGCAGCACCAACTCTAGATAATCGCCAGCAGGTGGCAGTAGTTTGCCGCAGCCATATAGTGCGGGCTCAAGATTCACTACATGGAACGGGAAAGCAAGCAAGGGACCCTGCAAACGCTCTGAAGCACTCGTTCCTATTTTATTTTATGCTAAGAAAATTGAGAACCCATAAAGTTATTTTACTTGCTCAAGATCTTTTAGTTAGTAAAAGAGTGGAACTTAAACTTAGGTCTAAAACTCCCAAAGCCAGTGTTTTACCGTCATACCAACTTGTATGTTTTTTCTTCAAAGCTTATAATTTCGTCATAATTTTCCCACTGAATATTAAAATATTCAGTAAAATATTGAAAGTAATAAAAATTAAACAAAACTATTTTATTATAAAGTTTTAAGTGTTTTTCTTAACCAAGTATCAAATAATATAGTTTTCATGTTAAAAATATTAAAATATAGATAATGCAAAGAGGGAAAATACCGGCAATTTCAACAGCCAGACATAATCATTATTTTGGAAGATGTTCTCCCAGAGATTTCTTTACTGATCTGTAAAACCCACTGGACATGAGTTTGAGCAAATTCCAGAAGACAGTGAAGGACAGGGAAGCCTGGTATGCTGCAGTCCATGGGGTCACAAAGAGTTGGACGTGCCTGAGCAACTGAACAACAAAACCCATTTTTAAAAATTAGGATCAAACCAAGACATAATTTAGTAATTTATTAACCTAAAATTCTCCCTATAATCTTACTTTTGTAAATAGTTATTAGACATTTTCTTTAGGAGACTTCACAGATGTTTAAAAAGTCTCCCAACTTAACCATGCTGCTGCTGCTGCTGCTAAGTCGCTTCAGTCGTGCCCGACTCTGTGCGACTCCATAGACAGCAGCCCACCAGGCTCCGCCGTCCCTGGGATTCTCCAGGCAAGAACACTGGAGTGGGTTGCCATTTCCTTCTCCGATAACTTAACCATGATTAGTTGCTAAATAAAGGGAGACCATTTTCAATGTCCTTTTTTCCTTCATGTATTTCTGGAGAAGATTCCATTCATGAAAACAGTTTCACTTGTATTTTTACCTTTCTCATTCTCTTTTCAGTAAGAAAAAGAGCAATATCAAAACACTCTGCACATATTCCATCTCCAGCGGAGATGTGTCTTATCAGTAAAAGGCATTTTATTTTCACTTTTAAGTTGTCCCTCCCTACTCACCTCTCTTCTTAGGATGATGATATAATACTAAAGACTATTTCTCAACTAAAATTATCAGGTCAGTTACATAAAATGGTATATTTTACACTAATGAGCAGAAAATAAAATGGCTTCAAATGCCTAATTCCATATGGGTCACACTATTGAGTGATTGCATGCCTCTTAAAGTGGATTTTGCATATAAAGCTTTCCTCTGTATCCAGGGGTGCTCTCGGGAATCTATAAACATCACTACTAAAATTATCATTGAATTCTGGCCTGGATGATTTTTGCTCTCTGTAATTGGCATTCTTATGACTGGCACTCTATCCCCATTACCTTAAAAGTATGCAATAGAGGTTAGCAGTAAGAAAACAAAGTTGTGGGGGGGGGGGGTGGCACTCTTCTAACAGGGACCAATGCTGGAGTTGAAGATGCAGTGGGGAAAGAAGGAAATGAAAAATAGGATTAAGTGTGATTTGGGGATGGTCAAAGCCAGGGGATTGGGGTAGGTAGAAGCTCTGCTGAGAACACTTTATGTGACAACTTGGACTCAGCACTCATGTAATCATGTCAATATGTCCAAGATCCATTAACCCCAAACAGAAAACTCCAGGTACCTACATATTTCCAGCCAGGTGGGATAGAGATGGTCATTTGGCAAGAAATACTGTGTGGGGAAGGTGCTCTGAGACCCAAATCTTGGGTCTTCCCCCACCTCTATCCACCATCCACCTAGGCCAGCTGTTTAAATGACTTCTACAGATAGCCATTAAGGAAGTTAACTGATGGAGCATCAGTTTGACTGTTTCCCTGACTATTTCTCTCCTGACACATACAGCACCAAGGACGGGAGTGGATAGTGGACATCTCTAGTGAGTGAGGCAGAACTGGCAAGGGAGAGGAAAACTGCCTGGTTTCTGCCTGGAAATAAATTGATAGAATGGTAATTGCTATTCAGTTTACAGTTGATAACCAAAGTGCATCCCTGCATGTGAAAATGATGCTTCTCTTTGGCCATCAGTAAAAAAACTGGTGTCCTTTTTAGTAGAAAGGAAGATTTGCCCTAATAAAATGACATACCCTGGTTTTCCTTTGCTACCAACTGAAACTGCTTCCCTTGTGGCTCAGCTGGTAAAGAATCTGCCTGCAATGCAGGGAACCTGGGTTCGATCCCTGGGTTGGGAAGATCCCCAGAAGAAAATGGCTACCAACCCTAGTATTCTGGCCTGGAGAACTGTCCATGGGGTCACAAAGAGTTGGACACGACTGAGCAACTTTCACTTTCACCAACTGAATCTAGCAGACTGAAAGAAGGCAAAGCTAAAATGAGCTCAGGAACCGAGCCTTATTAACATAGGCTCTCACTTCTAGCAAACCAGTCCAGATCACTATTTGCTGCTGCTGCTGCTAAGTCGCGTCAGTCGTGTCCGACTCTTCGCGACCCCATGGGCTGCAGCCTACCAGGCTCCTCTGTCCATGGGGTTTCCCAGGCAAGAGTACTGGAGTGGGGTGCCATTGCCTTCTCTGAGACCACTATTTAGGTGTTCCTATACTGTAGTTACTCACTATACCATCCACTTTTGTTTCACACACTTGCCTAAACATTATATTTCATAATAAAACAAAGTAAAATTATCATAAACATTTGAACTTTACATACATAACATAGAAAATGTCTCCAAAAATCTCAACCCAACAGACTGTATTGTACTTTTCCATGTGGCTTTTGCTTATTTTGCTTTTCCCATGCAGTATTTGCAGTTTTTTTTTTCTTTTCACTTTTCTGGGGAAGTTCCACAAGTCTGCCCTATGCCACTGTTAAGGAGAAAAACTTTTCCCTTCCTGTGTAGAGAAAAGCCTAGTCCTCTCCTACCATGTCTTTCTTCCCTGTGAGTCTCCTTTACTACTCACAGAAAACACTTCACTTCTGGGCGCCCGACGTGTGCAGGCTTTTTCCCACACCAGGCAATTCTCTGTGACACCAGCTGGGGTGTCCAATTTCTTAATTCTGACACTGTGTGTACTTGGAGATAGGCTCAGATACTATCCTAGCACCACCTGTGAGCTCTCTGAGCCCTGTTCTTTCAGGGGTTTTATGAAGGCTTCATCACATGGGAATGACCCATCATTAATTCCAATTTTGGCCCTTCTTCCTTCACAAGAGAATGGGAGGAAGGAATTGAGAGTTCTAAGCTTCTAATCATGGCCTGGCCTTTCTGGTGACCAGAGCTCATTCAGGAGCCACATAGGGACTGAGTCACCCTGTTAGAACAAGACCCTTCCATCATCCACAAAATTACAAGGAAGGGTTTCAGGAGCTCTGTGTCAAGAACAGAGGTCAATATATATATTCTATTATCTCACAGCCACTGTCTTCTATAGATGAAACCCACTGAAACTAACTTCAGTACCTCAGGCCACATATGACAAGCCTAATCTGAGTCTTTAGATTCTAAAAACATCTATTATATTCCAGGTACTTTCTCTAGCCAACTGCGCCTCATTCCTCCCATGCCAACAAATACACTTTCCCAGGTGAAAACGTATCACCCATGGGTATCATTCCAGGTCTCTAGAGTAGCTTCAAATGTGAGCATCTTCCTTTAAGTATGGTACCCAGATGGAAACATATTCCAAGTACAAAAAAACTAGAGGAAGCTTTTCATTAACCATGTCTTCTGTTGTATATCCTCTCTACCACTGGGAAGACTGAAGATACTGCAGAGAACATGGGCTTTGAAGCCACAGGACCTGTTTTAATAGTAGTCATTGTTAGCTGAAATGTCTCTGAGCCTGTTTTTGTCACCTATAAAATGTGGGTTTTTTTTCTCCTATTCTCCACAGGCACGTTATGAGAAAGAGCAGTTTGTAAGTGCTTAACAGTGGACTTAACGTTAAGCTAAGACGCAGTCTCTTAGCAGTCACATCATAGTCTTCAACTGTTACTACGTATTGGTCAGAGTTCATTCAGAGAACCGGACTCTAGCTAGTTTAGCACAATTTAAATTTTACTGACTTCAGAAATAATTTATACCATGACCCAGTTAACATGTGCACACATAAGTATGTGATTCAAATAATCTTCAGAATTTACCCATCTGACCTGTTGTCCTCTGCTGTATTTCTGTTCAATATTTTTTAACACTAGGTATGACCCACTGAGTTAATCTCATGACTCACTAATGAACTATAACCCATAGTTACATTTCCAAATTAATGGAAAAGACTGTTGACACATTGCAGGGTATAACATGGCCTAGGGAACCACTGGAACGACAGAAGAAACCAACTCCAACCCTTGCTTCTAGGGACTGGGCAGCCAAGAGTTGCCAGCTCCAGAGCATTCCGTCTGTATGACCCCCCCACCTACAAAATGCCTCCTAAGCCTCGCACTAGGGTATCTGATTGACAAAGCCTAGCTGACACCCAAAGTCCTGGGCAGAGGGCTTTGGGAAATGCAGAAAAGGAAAGCACACCCAAAACTGCAATAGATGTTAAACCAACTCATATGGCTGAGACATACTTATTCAGATACTTGGTTTGGACAAACCCAGTGGTCTAGGCATACCTCCTTACATGTATTTATCTGTACTAAATTGTGTATTTTCTTGGACAGTCTATTACTGCCACTTCAGTGAGGCAAATTCACATTACTACAATTTACTTGTGTGCTTAGTTGCTTAGTTGTGTCCGACTCTTTGTGACCCCATGGACTGTAGCCCACCATGCTCTCTGTCCATGGAATTCTCCAGGCAAGAATACTGCAGGGGCTTGCCATGCCCTACTCCAGGGGATCTTCCCAACCCAGGGATCGAACCCAGGTTTCCAGCATTGCAGGCAGATTCTTTACCGTCTGAGCCACCAGGGAAACCCCAACAGAATGAAGTTCAGAGCAATAAACCAAATGGAGATTCTCAACTCACATTTCCTTTCACAAATACACCTGTACCCAGTTAACCTGGGGTCTACCAAAAAGGAAGATTTAAAAAAAAACAGGGAAAACTTAAAAAAATAAACCGAGGATTCTATTCTTCGCAACCTCACAAAGAATCTTAAGCTTAGAAGAACATTTTTTACATCACTGAAGAGGAGGGAAGAATTAGCAGTAACTTCTTCTCATTGTTGTTTAATTCATTTCTGCAATAGTTTATCTCTGTGAGAACTCAAACTTATTGAATGAAATGCATTGCTTATGATATTCAAAGCATTTCAAAAATAAGTTACTGAAGGGGTAGTATATAGTGAATTAAATAATACAGATTTGGGGATAACTGATGTATATTTAATTTAAAAAAGAAACTGCATGAGTTCACAAACAGATTTATATAACCACTAAACGCAGAAAAACACAAAGAAGTAGGTTTCTACAGGATCCCAACGGAGGTACCCTTTCCTTAATCGTAAGAAAACCAAATACTTTTAGAACCTGGAGTGTTAAGTTTACAGAAATGCAAAACACCAAAACACTTTAAGCAAAGTCTTTATTTTCAAGAAAAAAGTACATTCTCATTTCCTGTTCTTGGCATAAGTTTTAATTACTTCCAGTGGAACCAAAGCCTCCTGAACCCCTTTCAGTGTCATCTAAAACCTGAAAAGACATAAAGATAGTGAGCCGTAGAGTTAATTTTAGATCCTCTTTCAGGTCTCTCCAGCTCCCAATTGGTAAGAATTTTATTCTTGCTATATCATTCCTTCAAAAAGGAGATTACAGAAAGTTAAAAATTTTTAAATGTTCCGTAAAATACTGAATAATACCAAAAAAGCTAAGGGAATAGTAGAATTTCACAGTCTATGTAAATGGTTTATTATTCAAAGTAATGCTATATAATAGCCATGGAAAACATTTCAAGAAGTTCTACAACTAAGATTTTAATTTTGCTTAAAATAGGACTAGTCAAATATTCTACTACAGATGGTCCCCAAATTAGGATGGTTTAACTTATGATTTTTCAACTTTATGATGGTGTGAAAGTGATATGCATCTGGTAAAAACTGTGCTTCAAATAATGAATTTTGACCTTTCCCTGGGCTAGTGATATGCGATGTCATCCTCTTGTAATGCTGGGCAATGGCAGTGAGCTGCAGCCGCCGGTCAGCCATGCCATCGCAGGGTGAAATGCTGATACAGTTTTTTAGTACAGACATGTTTAATACATAACTCGGAAAACTCATTACATATTCCTCTATAATCTTCATCTATGACACCAGCTGAAGAAAAGAAAAACGATCTTAGCTTAGTGTATGGTACCAAGGACTAAGGGTATACGAATACCTCGAAATCATTCCTATGTAGCTCTGAAAGTTTTATCCTTACAATGAATATGTGAATCTTGCTCTGCTACTATGTAAAGCCTCAAAGCTAAGAAATGATACTACTAAAATGCAAATGTACTTAGTTGCTCAGTCGTGTCTTACTCTGCGACCCCGTGGACTATAGCCCCTGTCAGGCTCCTCTGTCCATGGGGATTCTCCAGGCAAGAATACTACTGTGGGTTGCTATGTCCTCCTCCAGGGGATCTTCCCAACCCAGGGATTGAACCCAGGTCTCCTACATTGCAGGTAGCTTCCTTACCATCTGAGCCACCATGGAAGCCCAAAATTCAAATAAGAATTTTGAAAGTGGTCCTAATTTTCCAATTTGTCATCCTTACAAATGGTGACCATTACCTACTCTAAATTGGGAGTAGGTGTTTAGCGTCTCAGCCAAGTCATCCTTAACTGCTCTCTCCCAATCCTACTATCTATCTGCTGCATACCTGCCAAAAGGACTAGGAGAAAATTACGATTTGGGTTTTAAAGGCTTTTCCTGGTGGCAGATTCCCACTAATATCCAGACTGAGATGATTGAGTCATAAATAAAAATGTCAAAAAGCCAGAAGATCTGTGGTGGGATAAGTCAATGCTGACACTGTTAAGCAGCAGTCTAGCAAATGTCAGAACATTCCATTTTTGTAATGAAAACGGAGCTGAAATGTTCACTTCACATTTTTCTTCACCTTTCCATTTGAGCTACCATCCTTTCTTAAGAGCATGATCTCTCAAAAGACATTAGCACATAAGTTTAATAATGAGTATACTTTTATACACAACTGTGTGTAATTAGAACCTGTTTGAGATTATAAACACAAAGGCAGCAAATTTTTGCAGGAGAGGAACTTGAGCCAGGGCCCTGCCACAGCCCAGAGAAGTACATCTACCCTACTTGCTAGCGTTGATCTTTGGGCCAAGAATCCAAAACCTTCCCATAAACACAAGCACAGATAATACAGGTGCACCAGGTCTTCTCATTTCCTTTTTAAAAATTAAGACATAATTCACAATTCAACATTTTTTTAAGTGTATTCAGCGTTGTGAAAACATGACCACAATCAATTTTTGAACATTTTCATTACCCCAAAAAGAAACCCCTAGCTATTAGCAGTCACTTTCCTATCCCTATCTTTCCCCTCAATGCCTATTTCCTTTTATACATGTTAATTCTTTCCCTTCAGTTTGTAAAATGCTAGATAGGATTCATGTAAATCTAATTAAATGCAGCTCCATTTCATATCTTACATCTTATTAATACCCCACTTCTTTGGGGGGAGGGAACTCTTATCAAAGAAGAAAAAAAATAAAAAGTATCAGGAATTTAGTTCAATAGGTACTAATGCTGGTTGGCCAGACTCATAGTTATTTTAAGGTCAATTAAAATTTTTTTTTTCTTTTTTTTCTTTTTTAGAACAAGAGTAAGCATTCACTTTCAATTTTCTCATATAGGAAAAAAAAAAAAGGCAAAATTAAAAAAAACATACGAAAAGTTCCACCACAGGGAAATCTACTCAGAAAAACTAACATTTTAGATTTTTCCAGTGGATTACTGTAGAAGTTTAGACGAACCCCTGTGCCTTATGAATGAGTTAGTAGGGCTAAGTGAAACCAAACTTAAAATACTTCTTACAAGGTTCCTGACATAAGACTTAAGAGTTTGAATTAAAGATAAAACACTTTAAAACAGCGAGAACAGTGAGAATAAAAGTGGCTGAAAGTGGTTCATATCATGTCTAGACTGAAGGAAACAGTCTATTCTTTTCTGGTTCTACATCAATAAAACTTTGACCAACTCAAAGAATACTGAAGCCTGGCGTCTTTCCCTCCGCTGCCAGTTGATCATTAACTTAGTCCTTGATATTTACTGAAAGAATAGATATAAAGATAGGACCAGCTGTTTTCTACATTATCTAGATGCAGAAAGTTTCAGCTGCAGGAATGGCTCAGATCAGAGTTAAGGAAGGAACCCCTCAGCAGCAGGTCAGTCCCTGCCTCCGATGCCGGAACAAATGACCACAGGAGGCTTTGGCATCTCCAAGCGGGAGTGCGCAAGTACAGGCTAGCACTCATTCACTTAGGGTGCCTTAGATAAAGACCATGTGCATGGACTTCTGAACTCGCTTCTTTACTAGAAAATTTTTAGAGTACCCAAACAGTATAAATACATATAAAGTAAAAGCTAATAACGTTTCCCAACTCTCCCCCTCAGGCAGCCACATATTTGACACATTTTTTCCACCTAAAATAGTATAGCTGCCCTCTGAGAGTAACATATCTGAATCTTAGTCATTCTTTTAGATCCAAGATATGGAAATACAGCACCGTGGTTCCTATGTAACTATTTTTTACATATCATCACACATTCGGTCATTTTTACATTTTTCCTATAATAATCAAAGCAGTCCTTTACATATGTCCTTGTGTGTTACTGTATTGTATTCTCATCAAATGGTTTCCAAAAAAAAAAGAAAAAGCACTTTCCTGGGCTGAAAGGTGTGTATATTTAAAATTTTAATGGATATTGCTAGATAACTTTGCAAAGAAGGTATAGCAATTCAAATTTCTATCCATGATATTTAAGAATGCCCATTTCCAAGCTCTCTTACAATACCAAATTGAAGCAATCTTTTTAATTCTGGCCAATATGATGAGTAAAAGATGGTATTTCATGGATTTATTTACATTTCCCTGATGACTAGTGAGGCTGTGCTTTTTTACCTCAATATGTTTGTTCCACATTTGCATGTCCTCTTCTATATTTTATAATCAGTTCCCCCCCCCCCTTATCTGTTTGGATATTTAACTCTTCTTCATATGACTTGCAAGTATTTATTTGTTTACTTTATGGTATCTTCTACAGTATCAAAAAACACTCTTTTTTGTAAAGGCCTTGCTATATATTTGTAAAGGAGTCCTATCACACATATGGTTGGATGTCTTGAATTCCTCAAAGCCAGGTGATCTACCTAGGCTGAAAGAAATTAAGTCCTTTCAAGTCAATTAGAATGTATGACAGAAAAAAAGGTCCTTAATTACTCCTTTTTTTAAAGCATGAATGCCAATGGTATTAAAAAAATCTAATCGTTCCAAGTTCATTCATTACTTGTTATTCAAAGGCAAACTGACCATCAAAGAAAATACAAGACATTCCTTTCCTACATAAGGGACATAAACATCAGGGGTATTTCTCTTCATGAGAAAGCAGAAAGTATTTTGAAGTTATCACTGGAAAAATCATGCATTGGAACTGGCAGAGCGATTAACTGACTTCAGGCAAAAGTTCTACTGTGTCAAGACTTTGGCATGTCATTCGTTGGAAACCTTCTTTACTGAAAACTATCCACACCTACCAGATGTGAATTCTGAACAGAATCCTGCATACTCAACTTTTCCCTTTGACCCTTATTTACAGCCTGGGATTTCTAACAATATCCCTCTTCTGAAATAAAAACTGTGGCCAACTATGATAAACGTGTGCCTAGGAGACATTTTTAAGATACTCTGCATCCAAGAACACACCACAATGTGACTGTGTGAATAATACCACAGGAACCACCAGGCAAACTAACTTTCCATTGCTTTTACATGAATTTTTTTCAGAGGATTGTTTTAAATAGAGCAAAAGTTAGTAACAAAGTCAGAAAAAGTTTCCACGTTAAAAAAAAAAAAAAACCTGAGAAGTCCATAGAGGACAGAAAATACGTACCAAGCAGTGTTAGTGCTTTAGATACATTATAATTCAATCCTCCCATCTTTCAGGGCAAGCACATTAATTTTCATTTTACTGATAAGGAAACTGAGGCTCAGAAAAGTTAAGCAATAACTAGCTAGTTAGTGACAAAGTTAGAGCCCAAATCCAGTTGTTATTCCATAGCCCATGTTCCTTTCATAATCCTTTGAAATTCATTTAAAAATACTATCTTTTACATCCTTAAGTTATCGTCTCAAGTGACCATACTAGACCTTGTAAAAATATTCTTGAAAGTCAAGCATAAGTCAGCCCAGGGAATTCTCCACCCCAGAGGGCTGTCCATCTCTGTTGAGTTATATCCAGCTCCTCTTCAGTCTCCAAGAGCTATTTTTGGGCTCCTGTTTTACCCCACAGCACCACCTAGTGACACTGTGGGGAGACGGCCCAGGGACAGGCCTCAGCCAGAGAGGGAACAGTAAGTTAATTCAGGGCAGAGCTAGGTTGGTAGAGGGACAGGGCAGGGTGATCCACAGCATTTAACTGCAGTGGAAAGAACAAGGGGATTAGAATCATATGGATGGATTTCAGTTTTTAAAGAGGCAACTTGGGTCCATTTCTGAGTCAGTTTCCTAGTCTATTAAAAAGCAGCTTCATAAAAACGGCAGGAGGTGGAGAATTTAACATACCCACTCATCTGAGGGCTAAGGGGCCTTGTTAGAGAAGCACTAACTGCAATTGCTTAAATAATGATATAAAAGCATTTCTTTTCATTGTAATAACAAACTTCCTTCTGTGAACAGTCATTTTTGGACTAAATGCAGATTATCACTAAACCAAGGCAAACTCCTATCTGTTAGACAGTGTCTAGCTTGTGAGTGAAATAACATTTCACATAATCATCATTAAAAAAGTAGACATACTCAAATAGCATTCAAAACGCTATCATAATCATCTTTTACTTAGGGACAGAAAGTTCTAAAAGGCAAGATACAACAAAAACCATTTTCTTTTCTTGATGATAAAAATAAAATCTGTCATTTGATTACTGCAAAAACAAAGTAAACACTTGTAAATATTTACAGAATAAAAATGCAAATATATTACCTCCTACATCTATGAAGTATTTTGCAGCCAAGCCAGAACGAGGAGCTATAAAACAAACAAACAAAAAGAAACTGACTATCTGAAGAAGGGCAACACTGAATAAAATTGACACAATCTAAGCATGTCACTCTCATCCCTATAACATCTGTATCTTAACCTTAGCGGACAGTTCTGAATTAAAAATGTATTTATCACACTGTATGATCACAGTAGAAAAGTTTAGAAAAATGTTGACAAGGTTTAATTCAAAACCAACTTAAACCACTCCAGCATGTCTTTAGGGAACTGAGGATAAGTGTTGAAGCTGTGGTCTGCAGGAATGAACTGGAAAGTGAACAAGTGGCGAAAACCGTGGACAACGCTGTCCAGACGTCTGGTCACAAAGGGAGGATGGTAGCTGGCAGGGACATGGGGCAGAGGAAGGGACTTTTATTTTAAGGTAGGAGATCCGAGCATGTTGCAGTATGGATAAGAAGGGGAGGGGCATAAACCCAACCATAGAGTAGCAGAGGTTAACCTTGAACTTGGGACTCCTGCTCATAATTCAGATGCCAAAAGACAAAGCTGAATGAAACAAATGAACCAGAGTAAGAAGCTAAGTTTATACCCTACTCTTGCTGACTTGAGCAACAGGTCTACCATTAATTATCCTAACATCTAGTATTTTATTCCAGAATAACTTAAATCAGGCACTTTGTCGGTAAATTCTACCCCTTCCTGCCTTCACTGTTATTTTACCCCATCTCCTAATCCACCCCACGCCCCCCAATACACTAAAAATGCCGTCAGTGCAGCCAAAAAGATGGAGAGAGAGCTCATTTCAGTCTTCTTTTAAAAGCTGAAGTATCAGCAGTTCTCAGACTCCAGCTAACAAGATCCCCCTGGGATCACAGTTCCATTTGCTCCTTTATGTTTACTCTGAAGTCAGTCAGCAAGTAATTAGACTCTTGAAAAGAAGTTTTAAACTCTTTCTACAGTGACAACCGACTCGCTGCAGAAAAATCAAACCTGTTGGCTTGCCCTGCATTTTATCCTCTCTCCTCCCACGATGAGGCCTTTTCCTCTAGTGCACTGAAGAGCATCCCTTACCTAGCACACCTCATGGGAGGAAACCCCAGGGGGAAGGGCTAAGGGCCTGAAATCCTCAGGGGTTAGAAACTTTACTTATATCGGTGATATAAGATGCCACGTGCCATTATCTTAACCCTGCATCTTCATTCTTATAAAACAAATAAACATCTTCACAAAGAAATCTGACTTCATATGCCATCTGATCCCTGAAGGGAGAACTGGTGGTAAGACTAGAAAAACCACCAGTTAAACATCACCTATATTTTCAGTTTTTCTCACAGTTAACAGTTGTGAGAACAACCTTCTAGGCTAATGTGAGTGTCCAAAAACCTTAAGTAAGGAATCCGGGGGGAGGAAAAAAAGCAAAGAGAGGCAAATGTAGCTACATTAAGGAAAGTTTTCAAATGACTGCAACTGCCATCGCAGGTGGCATACCTTTATTTTAGGACACAGGCCAAGCAATGTCCCTTCCCTTATTTATATACCCCAAATGAAACTAAGAAGAAAGAACCAATCACAAGGGAAGAGGATGACAAATAGTTATCTGTATCTCAAGCCACTTACCCACTCTTCCATAGCACCCAGAAGGAAGGGCTATCTGAATGTCAGTTTTCACAAGCACTTTCTCCATCGGTGGTACTGTGTAATCATAGGCACTAGGAAAATAGTGAAAGAAAACTGGTATTTAGATATAGTAATTCTCTAAGCATTCTTTGGTAAAAGAGGTGATAACCTGTAAACGTGTTTTCCTTTGAACAAAATTGTGTTGGCAAACATAATTTTTTAGCGGAAGGGGGCTGAAAGGCAGACTTTAGAAGGTGTATGATTCACTAACATGGTACAAAAAGATGACGATAAAGAACGAAGAAAGAAAGGCAGATAATAGCAAATAATAGCTAATACTTACTAAGGCATTACTCTGTCCCAGGTACAGTTCTAACTGCTTTGTACAACTCATTTTATTCTCACAACAATCCTCTAAGCATTGGGGAAAATGTACAGAAGGAAAGGAGAAAAATGGGTGGGAAGCAACAGAAATGAGGGGAGGGGTATGTCCAGCTGTGTTGCGTCTGTTCTGGACTTGCTAGTTTACCAGGCTTACCAAGCGGTGGCTGTGAACTTCAGTGGCTGAGGGAGAGAGGTGACCACTGTGAACAGGTCCTAGAGATGGACACTACTGAGGAACTGATCCTCTAAGGTCCACCCACCAAATGCTGCTACTTTGCTATTACTGTAGCCCCCTCCTTGCTAAAAATTTAAGAGATTTTACAATAAGCAGAACTGGAAGTTACTTTGGAGCCCTTAATTAAGACTGGTAAAATGCTGCTATGTCTTTACTTCTTTCATTGGAATTTCCTCTCTTGAAACAGTTAAAACGCTAATTTACTGAAGAGATGAATTATGTCAATGTCAACATAGAAAGTCTTCTGTGTTTAACAGGAGGATGCTTATAAAGTACCCTAAATTAAGGTCTCTTCTTAGACTCACAACAGTGCCCAGCTGTGATGTAGTCAATCTACATCACCATTTTTATTCATGAAATAAGGGACTGAATTGTACCCCATTAGCTGCATCAGTCTTACCTCACTTTTTCCTTCTTTTCTCCCACTATCATCACATACCCCTCTCTTTTCTTTTCCTGTACTTACAACTTACACCAGTGGTTCTCACATTAGAATTACCTGGGATGCTTTAAAATAAATCCTAAGGCTTGGGAGTTAGTCATGTAATAAACACCGTCTCTCCTCCGATATCACTTTTCACCTACCTTAATGGTTTGAAGAAGTGGGGACAAGGGGTTTAAAAACAAACAAACAAACATTGAATTCAGGGTCAAAAATCCTATTATATTCAAGCCCTTGGGCAATCAATTCATCTCTTCACAAACTCCCACATCTGTAAAAAGTAACACTCATCTACTTCAGGATTGCTGTATTAAATAAAATAGCACATGGGACAGCTTTTAGCATAGGTAAAAAGTGCTGTACAAAAGAAGGTGGTAGTATTAACCAACATTCCTGCTTTTCATATTCAGACTTCTGGCAAGTCCTTGGGGGGAACTTAACTTATTAACCCTTAAAGCAGAAGCAACTTTCACTAATCTTTCCTGGGTATTTTATTACCTAAGAACCTCGGCTCCCAGCATGGCTTTTCTTTCTACTGACCACAGTACCTCTCTCAGGCCACTTGAAGGCCAAAGTGGGTCTTCTTCATCTCTACCTTCCATTTGGAAAGGACGTAAAAAATGTTGCAAAATAAAATAACACCTGGGCGGACGTTCATTGCTATTTACCATTCCACACATCTGCCCAAATCCGTACTGAATTTATGCTAAAGAGGAAAGCTAAAATTTTCAACAATAAAAAAAGGCAGGAGTTTCTTGGTGGTCCCGTGGTTAAGACTCCAGGCTTCCACTGCAGGGGGGTGCAGATTCCATCCCGGGCTGGTGAGACAGGATCTCACGTGCCACGCTGTGGGCCCCCACTCCCCCAAAAGGCAAAAACCCTATATAATGCAAAAAGGGTTTGTTTCTGCCCTTTTCGATGACTGTTTCAAATTGTAGCAGCAAGCCGGCATGTAAGCTAACCTGAGAGCTCTGTTACTCGGGAACTGGGACTTCTCTGCGAGAGGTCCGGACGATGGGATAGAAGGCGAGCCTCCTGGCAGGGGCCGGCCTTCCTCCGGGACGCGGGCAGACAGGGTGCCCACTCACCTGTACAGGTCGTAGCCCGCCGCGCGCGCGGACCCCTTGGTGGGGGCTGTGGCGTGCTCCGAGAGCCGGGCAAAGCGGAGCCGCATATCGCCCGCCTCCGTGGCCCGGGCTCGCTTGCTGGGGGAGACGACTTGTACCTCTTGAGACCAAGGCATGGCAGGGTACAACGTGGGCACAAGAAGGAGCAAGGGAAACAAGAGACAACGGATGAGTTCTAAACTTCCCGCCAACTACGCCCCGCCCCCGGCCCCCTCTCCCTCCCCGCTGGACCAACCCACAGTCCGTGCTGAGAAGGGAGAGAGGACTCAAATTTGGGGCTGGAAATCTTTCTCAGAAGACAGATTTGGGAACGGAAAGTGCGGAGCCTCTTCAAGCTTTGTGTACTCAGTGCCCAGATCCAAAACCAGTGGCAGCTTCTGTGGCCTTTCCCTCATCCCCAAATAGAAAACCATTCCCCTCCCCTATGAGGGGATGCGCCGCGGCCACCTCGGCTCAGATTGCGGCCGCTGGAGAGCAGCCGGAGCGCCGGGAGCAGCACGGATCCCCGCGGGGTGGGGTCCAGGGGCGGGCCTGGCCGGGAGAGCCCCGCGGCCTCCGCCCCGGGCCGTGCGCCGCGCGCGCTGTTAAACACCGAGCGGAGCAAAGACGGAAAAGAAGTGGTAGCCGAGCACTGGGCGAGGGCAGAGGGAAGTCATCTTCCCGAGTTTGGGCGCAGCTTGGCGCCGCTCGTGCAGGCGCGCGCCAGCCCAGTGACCTCGGAAGCAGTCACTGCCGCCGTCTGACGAGGGGCGCACGGAGGCGGCGCCTTGACAGCCCTCCGGCTGGCGGCAGGCCCTCCCGGGAAGCTGCGCGCTCGGCGTCTCGAATCTCGCGGCCGCCTCCGGCCGCCTTTGCCTCGCCCGCCCCCTCTATCCAACCCACTCCAGTGTTCTTGCCTGCAGAATCCCAGGGACGGGGGAGCCTGGTGGGCTGCCGTCTGTGGGGTCGCGCAGAGTCGGACACGACTGAAGCGACTTAGCAGCAACAGCTCCCTCTATCGACTCGCACCTTTCATCTGGCGCTGGTTTTCCGGGGTCCCGGCTCTGCGCTCTGCCGGTTTACCTGGGGTGGCGTCGCCCGCGGCCATGACGCGCCAGGTTCCAATCTCAGGGCACCCCACTCACCCCACCCCCAGCAGAAGGAACGGAACCGCATCACGATGCCCGTGACGGCCACAGCGCTCAGTGCTGCGCCCTAGGCGATGGGCAAGGCAGCGAGTTCAATTTCCTTACAACACAGAATGCAAGATGGGATTGTTGTTTATTCTCAGAGGGGCTGGGGATACCAGAGTCTTGAGGATACCACGGGGACATCTCAGTTGAAATCTTAGCGCTCTTGGATGACCCCACAGGAGCACAGAGGAGAACCACTGTGGCTGTGACTGATTCGAACAAAGGTCCTGGGCCACGCTGGTGTAATTTACAGTGGGGATGAGTAAATAACTTCAGGTAATTGTAAATTGATTTTTCTAGGGTTCAGGTATCTTCACTTATATCTGGAACTGACGGTAAAGTCTCAAATTGTAATGCATTTTGTCAAAAGAAATACAAACCTATAGGGCAGTTAAGAAAATGACAAAAATGTTAGGGTATTGTTGGGGAAGTTTTCAGACTTCATTGCTTTGCCTTTCTTTACAACCCCCACCTTTTTAGTCTCTTACTGGCTCTTCCTCTTAAATGTTGGAATTCCTCTGGAAGAGATTATAGGTTATGCTCTATATAGTCTTCTCCCATGGCTTCAAATATCTATACTCTGAGGACTTACCAAATTTATACCTAGAGCAACGTGATCTAGGACTTCTTCAACAGCCTCTAGAGCCGTCATCTGACTCACCTCTGTTGCTCAGGGCCACAGTTTCTAGACAGTTTCTAGACATTTTCCTGCCTGCAACTCTGTACACATCTTTCCTTGGTTCATGCCATTTCAAGTCTCACTCATCTGAGAAAGACCTACCCTGATAAACAACTCAAGTAGTTACCGTTTTTTCCCCTCACCACCATTCTAACACACTTTTTTTTTCTAGTCACACAACTTCTTGCTACAGGCTGTGTCTCTTCTATGTATTTATTTTCTCATTCATTGCCTATTTGCTGTAGTGGACATAAGCTGCATGAGGGCAGGGACCAAATGTGTCTTCATTCACCATTGTATTCCTGGGGCCTGGCTTAGTGCCTGGCTCAAAGTGTTGCTTGAGAACTATTTGATATATGAATGAATGAATGAGTGATAAGAGATCTCATTCATTATATGAATGAATGAATGAGAGATAAGAGATCTCATTCATTATATGAATGAATGATAAGAGGTCTCAGGTTCCATCCAGACCCTGCATATGATCACTTATCAAAGTCTTATGATTTTTCTATTTTTTCCATTCTTTTTAATTTTTAATCAAAAGGTTTTTTTCTCCATATAATGCTTTTTCAAACTTACAATGAACAACATCAATCCCTTCCCAGTCCCTCCATGAATACCTTCTCCCAGCTCCCACTCCTTAGGGGCAATACTTTCAACTATTTTTTTTTTTGACTCTTTCTATTGGAATTTACCTCCCTACCTGTTCCTAAATTATACATTGCAATTTAAATGGCATAGAAATTACCTTGTGGATTAGAGTAGTTAAGGATTAAGTCTTTTAACCTTCTCCACTGCTTTCTGTTCATAGTTTTGTAGTGATCTTTTGTATAAGTCAGCAGTTAGTATTTACATTATCATGGCTATGTAAATATTGACTGTGGGGACAATAAATGATTATTTCCTTTTTTTACACCTGTCACCCTCAAGTTAATAATTGCCTTATTTTTCTATCTTTTTACTGGTGATGGTGTTTTTGCTTCACCCACTGCTTCTTTATTCCAAATGTTCCAGAGGATTTCTATACCTCAAACATCTATCACTGCAAATGAAACACCGAGATGTAAATCTTCAATTAGTTCTAATTTTCCTTCTCTCACTCTATTTTCTTCCTCTGATTGGCGCAAATGATCTAGTCCTGCTGAATAGCTGACATCCTAGGACTTCACTTTGTGCCTGTCTTATATTGGAGTCTTGGTCTTATGGATCTAGTATTTTCTTAGTTTACTTCCTCATTTTGCTGAAATACTTTCTCTAGTAATTTTCTAAGAAAGTTTGGATTAAAGGTAGTTTGAGTCCTTGCATATACTAAAATATAGTAACTGTAATGTTTCCCTTTACCCAGGCCCACACAAAAATCTCACTTCATTCATGAAACTTCCTTAGAGCCAGTAATAAACCTTCCTTATCTTTTATAACACTTACCATATCATTCATTAGCCATATACTCCTATTGTGCAATTATCTCAAGTACATGCATTTTATCTTTCACATTAGTTAGAGTCATAAACTTTTATGAATCCTTCAAAGTACCTACTTCGGTGTTTCACACAAAAATGATTTGTTTGGCTCCTTATAATACCTAGCACCAAGGAAGTATTCAGCTATTTCTTCTGTTAATGTGGAGACTGAAAGTCTTATTAATGTCACTTTCCATCTGAGTTTATTTTAGGTTGAAAAGAGAAAAGGGCATAATCCAACTGAAAAAGAGGAACAAGTTAGGGATCTGAACCACCAAGCATTTGAAGAATATTCCTTATGACAACTGAAATATAATTTTATATAAAACTATATATACCTTAAATTCAGGATACTACAGTAAAGAAGAACTAGATATATTCTAGCCATAGTTTATTTCATGCCATATGTTTATCAGAATATAATTATCTTATCAGTCATGGTGATAATTTACTTGAGTCTTGTGCCAACGTGAACCTACTGAGGATGCAAGTCTGTACTCTGTAAGCAAAGTTGTCCTTTCTATCTTTGCTATCTTAGGGATTTTTCACTTTTTAACAAGGACATACATGGTGATTACTTTATATTTCAGGTATATTCTAAGTGTTTTATAAATATTAACTCATTTAATTGCAACAACCAGAGAAAACAAGTGCTGTTACTATCCCCATTTTATGGATGGGGAAATCAAAGCACAGAGAGGTCAAATAATTTGCCTAAAACCACATAGCTCACCACCAGAAAGAGACAGCTAGGATTCAACTTCAGGTAGTCTGACTTCAGAGACCTTACACTTAGCCACTCTCTAGGTTTATGTATGCCTAATGAGACTATGACAACTCTTCTTAATACTGAGCCTGGCTGTGTTCTCCAGGTCTGGGAAAGATTTGTGTAAACAATTAGCCAGGCGTTCTTAGTGTCACAGTTGATTGTGCCCACCTTATTGAAAAATTTCTTCACCAAGCCACACTCTGGTTTTCTTCCCACCTTGCCTACTGTCTTCTCAATCTCCTTTTTGTATTCTCTTCTCTTTTCAACCTTTTCTCTTGCTCAAGATAAAAAGCCTTAGAGTCTTTCTTCCTCCCTCTTTCAGATCTTTCCTTAATCTAAAAATAGTCTGCGAATATTTTCGCTGTTCTGATTTCGTAATAAGCGGGTCAGGCTAAACATTCGCTATAGTAAGACCATGCATGTGTTCCCAGATCTACTTCTTTTCCTAAGTCTGGTTTTATAAATGCTGGTGATAAACCAAGTCTGATTTATATGATGCATCTTGTGTGTGAAATGTCTGTGACTCTAGGTATCTGATCAATCTTGAGAAACGGTAGCACAGCTAGTGTGACAATGTTAGAAGATAACCATTGCTAGTTTGATGATTGCCAGTTGCCATTAAATGAATTGTAAAATTTTAAAAAACAAATAGTCTTCATCTAAGCACTACCTAATGCTTTACCCTATTTGATTTTTCTTCATAGCACAATACTATATGGAATTATGTACACATTTCACATGTATGTTTCTTCTACTAGCATGTAAGTTCCATAATGGGTTTAAATCTATCTTAATTTGGGTTCCTTTAAAATACTCCATTTTCTTTTTACCCCTTCTTGCCTTCTTTTAAATTTTATTATTAATTTTGTTTAAACTAATTTAATTATTTTATTATTTCAGTTTTACTCTCTGATTCTGTTGTTTTAGATAAATTAAAACATGCATGCTTAATCCATCATTTTTGAAGATCTAAAACAAAATTATTATCTTTCTCCTGGATAACATAGGGAACTTAGAATGCTTTAACTCCATTTTTTTTTTTTTTTTTTTGGCATACATGCTATTATTGTCTAGTATTTTAAATGCATCTTTTCTTGAAACCTAATAAGCATTATTATTACTGCTTTTTACAGTCATTTAAAAAAATATTTGTCCATACTTTCATCACTTTCTTTGCCTTTCTTTCTGCATCTCAAACATCCTCTCAAATCTTAGTCTCAGATTACCATCCTTTTGCTCAAACTTTCCATGGAGAGATTCTTCAGTAGGTGAACTTTCTCAGTTTATGTTAATTTAAACAAAACTCTTGAACTCTTCTTCAGGGGTAATGCATTCTCTGACAATTATTCGGGAATGGAAGAGGTGAGAATATTAATGTGAAAGTATCATAATGCCCCATAACTGCACAATTCTATAGCTGAATTTAGAACATCTGATTGTGGACCAAAATAGCTCATTTATCATGCCACACTTCACCTTGGCTAGAAATATGTGCAAGCCAAAAAATGACAGAAGCCATACTTTGGGTTGTGGTACCAAAATTTACAACTTCTCCTTTATTTCAAGCCCAGAGTGTTTTTCATTTAGGACAAGAAGCAGTTAGCCTGAAGATGGTGAGTTGTAGCCTATCTTTTGTAAAAGGGGAATTGGAATAAAGGAGATAGAAAAGAACCAGTATACAGGCAGATCAGTTTCAGTAAAAAGTATATGTGGCTCAGTGGTAAAGAATCCCCCTGCAACACAGTAGACACCAGTTTGATCCCTAGTTTAGGAAGACCAACTGGAGAAGGAAATGGCAATCTACTCCAGTATTTTTACCTGAAAAATTCCATGGACAGAGGAGCCTGGCAGGCTACAGTCCATGGGGTTGCAAAAAAGTCGGACATGACTTAGCAGCTAAACAACAACATATGTATAACTATCTAGAAATTCATTCTTTTAAAATTGTTTGGTCCCTAATGCCATTAAGAGGACTCCTGGAATGTCTTTTGTTCCCCTGGGAGTATCTATTTGAAAACACTAAACTACCATATAGCTTGTGAAACCCACAAGACTCTTCCTACAAGGCTCTTGGGAGGAACGCAAAGATCAGAAAAATATATGTAGCCTTTCAATTTCATAAAATCAGCACATGGATCTTAAGTATGTAAGTAGCTCAGAAGATTGACACTAAAGTGAGTGACTGTTAAGAAATAGTAAGGAACTAGCCAATAGCCAACAAAAGCATTTATTGCTACAAAACTACTTTGGACTGACTCACAAATTACTACCACAAAAGTTCAAGGGAATCAGAATAATTAACATACAAACTCAGAACTATGCACTGAGTTCTCACTATACACTGAGTACACAATCTGTTAATTAACATAATCATGAAAAGCTGACTCTGAATTATGCCATTGTGTGTAGGAGTACCAGAAGGTGAAATTTCTGTGATTACAGCTCAGAGAAGGACTATTGTTATTTCATTTTAAAGCATCATCAGCTTTTCAGGAAGCAAATAAAACAGATGGCTTAAGAGCAGGGTACACGTGAGAATCGGTTAAAAAGCTTGATCAAATGCACATGTCCAAATCCCACTGCACACTGACTAAGAATCTCCAGGGTGATTCTTGTTGCCCACACTTGGTTAGGGACCACTGCTTTAGGGAATTTATTTCTAGAAAATCTGTTGCAGTCAAGACTTGCTGGAAAGAATTTCTTCACATTTAACCAATATTACAAATTTTACCAAAACCACTGTACTCTGGATCATTTTAATAGAGATTCCATTACCTTACATATAGAGGCAGGTCCTAGGTCTTTGTTCTTAATGATAAATTTGTAGTATAATTTTACTAAGAAAATTTGCAGACCAGGCATCATTCAGAATATCTGCTTGTTTCTTGGTTAAGCCATATAGAGGCCATTAAAGCTGGTCACAAAAGGTGCCCCACCAACAGTTAGATAGGACTGAAACTTACTTAAAAGGCTGAAACTTACTGTAGAATGTAAAATGAAAGTTTAACCAATAAGAAACTTGATATATTCGACAATTTTGATTGCAAGATTAGGCAAAGAGGAAAGGGTTAGAGGAAGGTGGATTATATGGACTAAACTGGACAAGTGTCCGAGAACTAAGTCAGCTCTAGACTTGCACTGTCTCTCTTGGCTCACGTGATCTCTTTCAAATCATGTCCCCCTCTTTCATCTTTGAAGAGCGCCTGATTGCACTGGGAAATTAGCTATATAATATATTGTCATGTAACCATCCCTGCTCACTAGCCCCTGGTTCAGAAATTAGTTGTATTGTCCATTCTGGCTGGAGCAGCAGAACCGATTTCATCCCAGCACACTGACTGGTTTTATCAGCAGGGCAATGTAACTGATCAACATTGCAAGATTTTATAAACCAACCACTATGTTGCTATTGTTCAACATGTTTGGTGATGAAGCCCTGGGAAAATTCTGCTGATCAATCTCTCCAAGGAATCTTTTCGAGTCATTTTCAGCAGTATTCACTAACTTTCCACTTTGAACTCTGGCAAGTCCAGAAGAGGCACTTCAGACCTTCTGATATTTTTAGGAGCTTAATTTGAAAACTAAGCTTACTCCTTGGAAGAAAAGTTATGACTAACCTAGACAGCATATTAAAAAGCAGAGATATTACTTTGCCAACAAAGGTCCATCTAGTCAATGCTATGGTTTTTCCAGTAGTCATGTATGGATGTGAGAGTTGGACTATAAAGAAAGCTGAGCACCAAAGAATTGATGCTTTTGAACTGTGGTGTTGGAGAAGACTCTTGAGAGTCCCTAAGACTGCAAGGAGATCCAACCAGTCCATCCTAAAGGAAATCAGTCCTGAAAGTTCATTGGAAGGACTGATGTTGAAGCCGAAACTCCAATACTTTGGCCACCTGTTGCGAAGAGCTGACTCATTGGAAAAGACCCTGATGCTGGGAAAGATTGAAGGCAGGAGGAGAAGGGGACCACAGAGGATGTTGTCCTCTGGATGGTATCACTGACTCAGTGGACATGAGTTTGAGTAAACTCCAGGAGTTGGTGATGGACAGGGAGGCCTGGCATGCTGCAGTCCATGGGGTCGCAAAGAGTTGGATACGACTGAGCAAATGAACTGAACTGAGTTTGAAAAGATTGCTATTTGTAAACCCTTGAACAGGGAAGTCAATGATAGTTGACAAGAGTTTGGTGAGTAAGAATTACTATGATGACCTAGATAGATATTTGAGAGGCTGGAGAAATTGAAAATTTTCTATTATGTTAATCCAAGCTTGAGGTGATGAAGACTGTATAAGTTTTTACATTGCTGCTATAACAAATAACCACAGCAAATTACCTCAGTGGCTTAAACAATACAAATTTATTATCTTCAGTTCTTTAGTTCAGAAGTCTCGCATGGGTCTTACAAGGCTAAAATCAAAGTGTTGGCAAGGTTGCAATCCTTTTTAGAAGCTCTAAGAGGGAACCCATTTCCTTGCCTTTTCCAGCTTCCAGAAGCTGAGTGCATTCCCTGCCTTGTGACCTCCATCCTCCGTCTTTAAAAACAGCAACAGCAGGTTACTCCTTATGCTGCTATATCCCTAGTTCTCTGATCATAGTCGGGAAAGTTTCTCCACTTTTAAGGACTCAAGTGGTTAGACTGGACCCACCCAGATAATCCAGGATAATTCCTCTATCTCAGAGTTAGTAATCTTAATGACATCTGCCAAGTCCCTTTTACCATATAAGGTAATACATGCATTTTCCAGGGATCAAAGCGTAGATGTCATTGGAGGCCATTACTATGTTTATCATAAACACCTAGAATGGATATTTTATACAATCAATAGGACTTCCCGTTTAGCTGGGTTGATAGCCCAAAGAGTCAATTTGGTAGGCTTCCCAGGTGGTGCAGTGGTAAAAGAATCCACCTGCCACTGCAAGAGACACAAGAGACGTGGGTTCAATCCCTGGGTAGGGAAGATCTGGAGCAGAAAATGGCAACCCACTCCAGTATTCTTGCCTGGAAAACTCCATGGACAGAGGAGCCTGGTGAACTATAGTCCATGGGGTCACAAACAGTTGGGTATGAATGAGTACAGTAGCAGCAGAGTCAATTTGGTATGGAAATACGGTGGAAGAAGTAGAAGAAGATCAAGTATTAGTCGTTCGGGTAACTTCACCCCTTTTCAACCAGTCTAAGACATATGAAAGTCTGTCTGCCTGCTGCCTTTAAGGGGAACCACCTCGTTGTGCAAGCATGGGTGTCTTGTGGAAGCTTCCAGATCTGAGATCAATAAGCCTTACAAAAGCAGGCCTGTTTTTTCCCCAAATGTTCCCAGGAATGGGATTAATTTCTCACCTTCTCTGAGAGCACTGGTGCCTCTCCCATCAGCACCCGGTTGCCAGAAACCATCTGCCTCCTTTTTCTCCTCTTCCCTCACACGGGCCCAGTCTTGGTCAGGCTTACTTCCTGGATGGAGCACATGGAAGGGAGCAAGGTACGGAGAATGACTGCAGATTTAGAAATTGATGCTGGGGCCGCACTGGAATTGGTGTATGAGTGGAGAACCAACAGGGTACTTGATTTGGGTGGATGCGAATGCTGTGGCCATCATTCTGAGTAGAATGTGAGCACCACAGTCTTGCTATAACACTGAGGGTGGCTCCAGGAAAAAGTGAAGTGAAGTTGCTCAGTCGTGTCCAACTCTTTGTGACCCCATGGACTGTAGTCTACCAGGCTCCTCCATCCATGGGATTTTTCCAGGCAAGAATACTGGAGTGGGCTGCCATTTCCTTCTCCAGGATATCTTCCCAACCCAGGGATTGAACCCGGGTCTCCTGCATTGTAGGCAGACGCTTTACCATCTGAGCCACCAAAAGGGATGCCTAGTTAAGACACTACCTCAGACAGTTCTGATCTCTTTATTTCTCAGTCTTGTTGGTTGCACCTGATTTCCTCCATGACATTAAACAACTGTTGTATGATTTTTCTGTTGGTAGCACACAATTTTTCCAAATTAAAAAAAAAAGACAGGAACAAAAAGGTTATGCTTTTCATCTGCGTCTGTGTAAACAAGCCCAGTAATTACCATAACTCAAATTGCTGCTGAAACTCTCCATGTTTTAATGTGCACACGGTCGCTCTTGCTACTAAATCTCTGCATATATCCTGGGAAGTTAATCCTGAATTAGGAAACAGAAAAACTGATTAAAATAAAACTGGGCCAAGTCCATGATTTTTATATTCATAAGATTCAAAATTTCTGTGAGGAAATGTGCAATGCAAATTGAACTATCTTCCAGAGTAATAATAAAAAAAGAAACCAAAACAATGGTAAAATATGGGCATCCATGCAGAGAGATGTATTGAATTAGGCTTGCTGTGGTTTGGCTGATTATAATTTAATATTCTATCCCTCTGAACCAACCTTTCTAACCTGGCTACAGAAACTCAGTTCTCTTCAATATGAAGTGAATATTATCTAGTTTTGATGTGGCCATATTTCCTCAAATTCTACACTTTTATCAAAAGAGGTTTTTCACTGAATATTGTTGGTACTCACAAGTGTTCTAATCACTGTCTTTCCTAATTGCTTTTAGGACAAAAGAGCAGTTGTACATGTTCAAAGAAAAGACAGAAGGGTGAAAGTTCACTGTTTTTGTGCCTATTGGCATTGGGTAAGTGAAACTGAGTATTAAGGAAATAATGTAGAAAATTCAGGTCTCCACGTTTTCTTTTAATGTTTAATCACTAAGTCAGATCTGACTCTCTTTAAGACTCCATAGACTGTAGCCTGCCAGGCTCGTCTGTCCATGGAATTTTCCAGGCAAAAATACTGAAGTGGGTTGCCATTTCTTCCTCCAGGGGATCTTCTTGACCTAGGGATCGAGCCCACATCTCCTGCATTGGCAGGTGGGTTCTTTACCACTGAGCCACCAGGGAAGCCCTTTCTTTTAATGAATTGGGCTAATTTTCAGGTCTCTACTACATATCTTTCTTTATTCCTTCTGTATCCAGTCTTATCCCTCTCTATCCTGCTTTCTGCCTGGGGAGGCTGACCTGTAGGAACTTCATCAATGAGCTCTCTTGCTCTCTGGCGGCTTGCATTTGGGTTTGGCAATATAGAACCCCAGCAGGAGGTCAGAGTTCCCTCTGGGTGGCTATGTCCCTCCACTACAGACGGCTGCTCTTGTCATGGCTGCCCTTTCTCCAGACTCTGGAAACTGCTTTCGCTCCCTTTCCCTTCAGGCCTGGCACTATTATAAGCTTCAGGGTACTGTACTCCCCTGTGTGGTTTTGGTTTCCCATATCTTGCGAAACCTTTATAAATACCCATTTGGTAAACACTCCTCAAATTTTTCCAACTTGACTGAACTCTGTTTCATATTTCAACCCTTACAGAGACAGAATCTGATTCACCTAACGCTATATCTAAATTCTTCTCACATCCTGGGAGCCACCAACATCTCTTACCAGAACTACTAAGTGATCTTTCTGCATCTACTTTTTAATGCTCAAAATCTAAAAGCTTCTCATCACAAATATAATAAAATCCAAATTCCCTACCATGACCCAGGCGCTTTATATTCAGACTCTTTGGAAAAAAATTATTTATTTATTTACTTTTGGCTGTGCTGGGTCTTCATTGCTGTGCAGGCTTTTCTCTAGTTGCAGAGATCAGGGGCTAATCTCTAGTTGTGGTACACAGGTTCCTCATTGTGGTGACTTCTGTTTTGCAGTGCATGGACTCTAGGGCACGTGGTCTTCAGTAGTTGTGGCTGCTGGGCTCTGGAGTACAGGCTCAGTAGTTGTGGCACATGAACTTTGTTGCTCCGTGGCATGTGGGATCTTCCTGGACCAGGGATCAAACGTGTGTCTTCTGCATGGGCAGGCAGATTCTTTACCGCTGAGGCACCAGGGAAGCCCTAATCAGACTCTTAACATTCAGCTTCAACTTGAGTCACATGCATCTCATAGGCTCTAGAACACAGCAGCTTGTCTTTTGTTTAAGGACCTTTGTCCATGTTGGTCACTCTGCCAGGAGTGTTCTGCTTCCTGCTCTTCTTATGGTTAGCACTGTCAAAGACAAAATAATGAATCAGTGAGGAGATGGATTTTATTCAGGCTATTGCAATAGGGGAAACCCTCAGATCTGAAGATTGAAGTATGCATTAAGTTTGCTGTCGTTGCTATAACAGATCATTGCAAAACTGGTGGCTTTAAAGAATAGAAAGCTATTCTATTATAGTTCTGCAGGCCAGAAATCTGAATTGAATCTTAACGTGGCTAAAATCAAGATGTTGGCAGGACTGTGCTGCCTATGGAAGGTCCATGTGAGACTGATCCCTTCCTTTTTCCCACATCTAGAGCTGAGTTCCATGTCTCATGGTACCTTCCTCTGTCTTCAAAACCAGTGATGTAGTATTTTTTCTCTGACTCTGCTTCTATCATATGGCTGCCTTCTCTTTTATCTACAGTTGTCTCCTTCTGCAACCCTCCTACAAGGATATTTGTGATTCTACTTAGGGTCCAACCAGATAATCTAGGATCACTGTCTCACTCAAGCTCATTAACCACGTCTGCAAAAGCCCTTTTTCCATAAAAGGTAAGATATACATAGATTTCAGGGATTAGGACATGGATACCTTGTAGGGCCTTTATTTAGCCTACTGCACCATGTCTCAGCACAGGGATTGCACTAGATTTTATAGGGTGAAGCAGACAAGTTACAGGTGGAGTCATTTATAGTTGGGATTGGTTTTTTCAATCAAAGGAAGCTTCAGTGAAACAGAAAATGTTTAGTTGGTTTCAGGGGAACAAACAATTCTAATCTAATTATTCATGAGACAAGAAAGTTAGAGATCTCTGACTGTGTCAACAAAAGTGGAATGGTCTGGGTTTGGCCTTGTCACCAAAAATGGGAGCCATTTATAAATCTTATGGGAGTCATGAGAAAGCATGGACAGCAAGCCTTATCTGAGCTTTGTGGGGAGTGATGGCTCATTACAGTTAGTCATTTTCTAGAACACAAAAGGATGGGGAATTTGGAGAAGAAAATATTGAGATGTGTTAACCATCATTGTTTTCTAGGATCCGAGGGGGTCACATAAAAGTTCAGCACTGTCATCATCTTCTCATCCTTAAATCTATTTTTATAGATGCCCTCCCTCCCTAAGTACCCTGCATAAGTACTGCCCTTTCCATTATTCTCTGTCATGCTTTTCTCTTTATTTCCTTCACAGTATTTTTTATAATCCATAATTATTTTGTATGCTTGTTTGCTTGTCTCTCTATACCATTAACTTTTTGAGACCAGAGAAGATGGTTATTTTAAGAGCTTAGAACAGTGTGTCTGCATATCTTTAGAGCTTGGCACATTTTGGTTGAATTGACCAAAGAAGCAATACCAGATGGCCAGCAAACTCATTGGTAGTGAAATAAATGAGGATAAAAATAACGGTGAGATAAACAAAGAGAGACATTCTAGGCAGCAGGACCCACATATTCAGAGACACAGTGTAGGGTGTGGAATGTGGTACATGGCTGGCACGGGATAGGGCTAAGCCTGATGGGCTTAGCTACACAGTGAGTCAAAAATCAGACCTCCAAGGAGGTGGCAGGAGAATACTTCCTATTCCCCTCAGTGCCTGAATCCATTCACCTTTCCAACAAATCTTTCTGAATGTATGCAATTTGCTAGGCACTGGTCTAGACTTTGGGGACAGAGCAGAGAACAGACCAGACAAAAACTAGTCTGACAGTAAACAGAGGAAGCAATTAAAATAAATTGTGCTCAATGTTAAAGAGAATAGCAAAGCATGAGAGTGAGATGTGGAATGTAGGCTTGCAGTTTAGAGAAAGTGCCCAAGGAAGGCCTCAGTGAGAATATGCTATCTGCCAGGTATAGGATTCCCCAGTGGCTCAGTGGTCAAGAACCTGCCTGCCAATGCCAGAGACACAGGAGACGTGGGTTCAATCCCTAGGTTGGGAAGATCCCCTGGAAAAGGAAATGGCAACCCATTCCAGTATTCTTCCTGGGATAATCCCATGGACAGAGGAGCCTGGTAGGTTACAGCACATGGGGTTGCAAAGAGTCAGACACGACTGAGCACACACACAGGTGGGGGTGGAGGCCATTTAACCAACCTTGAAGGAAGTGGCATTTGGGAGAAAGGCATTCTAGACAGAGATCACAGCAAGCACTCAGGTCCTGAGGTGCAAATGCACCTGTAAGAAGGCTGGTGTGGTCTAAACAGAGTGATGGGAGGATAGACATTGTAGAAGATGAGGTTACAGAGGCAGGGACTGAGGGTTGCAGTTGTAGGGCCTTAGAAGCTTTTGTAAAGACAGTGGCTTTTCCAGTGAGTGAAATGGGAAACCATTGGAATATTTTGGTAAGAGGAGTGACATACCCTATTTCATTGAACAGGATTGCCTGGGCTGCTATTTTGATATGAGACAGAAGAAGATCAAGGCCTGAGGCAGGAAGACAGTGCAGGAGGCTACTCTGTGATCCAGGAAGACCCTTCAGGAGGCTACTCCGTGATCCAGGTAAGAGATGATGAAGTAGCGCAGAGCAGGAGGTGGCAGTGGGAATGATGAGAAATGGTTTGATTCCGGATGTACTCTGAAGCCAGTAGAATTTGCTGGTGGTTCGGATGTGAAGTAAGGGACAGAAGTCAAGGATGACTACAAGATTTATGGCAAGGATGGGGTTGCCATTTACTGATATTTGGAAAAGCGCTAAAAGAGCATCTTTGGAAAGGAAGATCAATTTGAGACACATCACCTCCAAGGTGCACAAGTAATACTTTAAAAAATATAACCCATTTTGAAAATGTTCCTGTGAATATTAGGAAATTATAGAACTGGTAATCATATCTCTCCAACATGCTGGTTGCATTAGTTTAATATCTTTCAAGACATGTTATCGCTTACTTCTCTGAGCGTCTCTCACCTTCCCTGAGAAGTTTATACCACTTCTTTGTTGGGAGAAGTACAACAGGAAAATCAGAAAATTTAAGTGTGTAACTGCTTTGGAAGTAACAACAGGAAAGTCTGCAGATGAAATCTCTCCTTTTCCTCATCTCTTGGGCCTCTGAAAGAGCAGCTGAACTGAACTCGGAAGCTGAGGAAAGCCACCAGCTTTGGGGAGATGGCTGCATAAGAGCAGAACCCTGGCTTTGGACCCCAGGGCTCTGCAGCCAAGTCTACAGCTCGGCAGTTACCATGTCTTTCTCTAAAAAGTTAACTGCCTAGCTTTGACCCTGAACAACCCTATGCCAAGAGATCTTCCAGTCTGAGATGGATAGCCTCAGCTCCTTGCTCCAGGCGTCACTGCTTGTCACTTTCTCTGAAGTGATGGCACTCATAACCTGGACCCTGGCCTCAGCTTCTGAGTTCTTCCGCACTCCTTGTCTTGAACTGACCAACTTGAAAATACACGCTTTAATTCTCACCCAAGAGCTCCGTACACCCTGCTTCACTGCAGAGTCGTTCCATGTAAATTAATTTTCCAGGTATCTGAAGCTTAGCCATCCTTCGATGTCAATTACATGAAGGGAAATTTTTCAGAGGCTGAACTATAAACATTACTGCTTTTCTTAACCAGAGTGCATAAAACAAAACTGAACTTGTCAGGCATTAGGCTGTCTTCCCACCAAGTGATGATGTCCTCAGGCTCTAGTGAAGTATCTGAAGTCTGTGCCTCCTACACTTAAAGCCTCAAACCGCTGTGTTTTTGAGGCTTGTATTTCCTTTTTAAAAACATTTTTGATGTTTTGCTGCACCATCCCTGCTGTCATTTTTTGCTAGTTACTGCTTGTTTATTTGGATACTTCACAAGCCATTTTTAACTTATCTGATTCCAAGCTTGGGTCTTAGTAGCTGATATATGTTCTTCAGAAATGTGAGATAGCATTTGCGGTCATCAGAATTGTAAGGTGGCCCCTCCCATGCTCATATCCTATGAAATCTCCTCCCCTTGAATCTGAGCTCGACTTAAGATAATGATGGGATGACCACTCCAGAGACTAGGTTACCTCTGTGTTTGGCAAAGTGAAGGGACTTTGATTGTGTAATTAGAGCCTCGTGATCAGTTAACTTCAAGTTAGAAGGAAGATTGACCCAGGTGAGGCTGACTTAAGCAGGCAAGCCCTTTGAAAGATGATCTAGAGGTAAGAGGTTTCCTCTCCTGTTGGCCTTCAAGAAGCAAACTACCGTGAGTTCTATAGTAGCAAGAAAATGAATTTGACTAGCAAACGCATAAGCTTGGAAGAGGACCCCGAGCCTCAGATAAGAACAAAGCCCTGGACTTGCCTGGTGGTGCAGTGGATAAGAATCCACCTGCCAGTGCAGGAGACATGGGTTCAATCCTTGGTCTAGGAAGATCCCACATGTCATGGAGCAACAAAGTCTGTGCAAAACTACTGAGCCCTTGCTTTAGAGCCCACAAGTCAAAACTACTGAGCCAGCATGCCACAACTACTGAAGCCGAAGTGCCTAGAACCTATGCTTTGCAACCAGGGAAGCCGTGACAAGAAGCCTGCACACTGCAGTGAAGAGTTGCCCCCGCTCAGCACAACTAGAGAAAGCCTGCATGCAGCAACAAAGACCCACCACAACCAAAAATTAATTAAAAAAAAAACACAGCCGTGACCAACACCTTTACCGCAGAGTTGTGAAACCCTGAGCAGAAAACCCAGTTAAGCTGTGCCTGTACTCTCAACCATAGAAACTGTGAGATAATAAATAGGTATTGTTTTATGCTGATACATTTGTGATAATTTATTATGCAGCAACAGAAAACTAATACAGCATCCTATTTAGATTTTGTATTTGAAAGGGTAAAAGCATACTGCTCTTTCAATGCATGGGTTCATACAAACTTAATCACATTATTATAATTATCCCATCCTACTATGCATAATATCAATTCTGAGTTTTATTCTGCTCAGGAAATAAAACTCCAGAACCTATTAAAATTATATTTGTCCATTCCTGAGCCTCAGCAAATAAAATATGCAAGGCAGTAGTGGTAAATTCAATTCAACATTTCTCTTCTCTACTACTTTTTCTACCCAGAAGAGAGTTATAAGTTAGAAAAACAAAATCTAAAAAAAAGAAAAACCCAAATGGGACAAAATTAAACTTATCAGTGGCTGTGTGGTAGGAGGAACTTTTTCTACAGTGATATTTTAGCTGCTTATGTTGTAAATAAGTGCAACAAAATATAATGGTATAATAGCTCACATTTTTGAGTACTTTATAAAACTTTTAAACGTTTATTTCATATGACCTTCACAATATATGTCACTTCAAACATGAATTAATAACCAAACACAGCCTAGCAAGCTAGTAACTTGTTTATTCACATATTTGACTTTTAAAATATTGTTTTTGAATAATTATTATTGGTATATAATAAAAAAAAAACAAACCTCTTTCACAGCTGTCCTTCATTAATCTTGTTTTCCTCTCCAGATTCAACCCTTAACTGGTTTCCTGTGCATTTTTCTAGAGGTATTCTATGCAGTTGCAAATAGATACTCAAACATGATACATTACTTTTGGGAATTTGTATTTTACTAACAATTGATATATTTTGTTGGAATTTAATAATTTACCAGGATAGAATTTTAAAGGACATTCTCCCAAGTTGTACCCATAGTTCCTTGCTCATTTGTAAATTTGTGTTTAAATTTTATCCTTTGACTTTCCTTCTTTTTTTCTTTTAGCAATAGCAACAAACAGCACTTGAGTTTATCAAATGCTGTTTTTGTTCTAAAAAAATGTCAAACAGCTGAGTGTTTACCACAAAGTACTCAGCTTTTAATACACAAGATCTCATTTTCTTGTAACAACCCTCAAAAGCAGATCTTTTAATAATGCTCATGTTACATAGGAGAAAATGGTTCTTCAGGAGGCCAGGTAATAAGCCATCCACTAGTAAGAGGGAAAACTGGGACTCAGCTCCTCTCTTTCTGACTCCAGAACCTCAGCTTTTAATGTTACTTCCCCGCTTTTCTTCCTTAATGTCTTCTTCATGCTTTCCTTTAATTACTTTGTACAGTTTCTAAATTCTTGAGCAGATCATTAATTTTCATTTTCCTTATTTATTGATAAATCCATTTATGGATATAAATCTACCTCCAAGCCTGCGTTATCAGCATAAAATACATTTTGTTATGTGGAATTCTCAATGTCATTTTTGCTAAATAGTCAAATGTGTTATTTCTTTTTTAGATTTTTGTTTATTTGTTTATTTTCGGCTCTGCCGGGTTTTCACTGCTGCTTGGGCTTTCTCCAGCTGCAGCAAGTGGGGGCTAATTTCTAGTTGTGGTGCTTGGGCTTCTAACTGTCGTGGCTTCTCTTGTTGTGAAGCACAGGCTCTAGGCGTGCAGGATTCAATAGTTGTGGCTCCTGGGCTCAAAAGCACAGGCCCAGTAGTTGTGGCGCACAGGCTTAGTTGCTCCACAGCATGTGGGATCTTCCCGGATCAGGGATTGAACCCGTGTCTCCTGCATTGGCAAGTGGATTCTTTACCACTAAGCCACTAGGGAAGCCCTATTTCTTTCTTTTTTGACCTGAAATAATCAGAATTTTATTTTTGCAGTAAGATTTTTGATGTTGTTTATATATTTGTAGATATGATTAGTTTTACTTATTCTGATAAAAGTGCAATATTTCCTATTTCTACATTTTAGAGTTTACTGAGTTATCTAATAAGTAATTTGTTTTTATAAACATTCTATAGATTTCTAAAAGACAGTGTAGTCTTCGTGGGTGAACACTGTGTACCTATTAAATCCATTAAAAAAAATACAGTTTGAATTCTTCTATATTTATTCTGTCAAAGGTAGAGATATAGATGAGGTATTTCCTAAGAAAATTGGCTTTCCTAGTGACTCATTTTCAGCAATTCTTATATTATTTATGTAAATATAAGATATTATTTATTTACATAAAATTCCATTATTATCATAGCTATATTGTGACTGTATATCTTTTATAAATATAAAAAATGATGCTCTCTTGTCCTCCCTCTTTTAATCTTAAACTTTGAAATTAAGATTACCAACTCTATTCTTTTTGTTTGAATGTCTCTATATATCTTTATTTATTCTTTTGTTTTTAACCTTTTTTGATATATAATTTAGAATATTATGCTAGCAGATAGAATAATGTTTAATTTTGTTTTTTTTAAATTAAATTTGAGAGTCTGTTAAAAAAGATGCACACATTTGCATTTTCTATTTATTTCTTGTATGTTTATCTTCTATTCTATAATATGATTTCTCTTTTTTTAATGATAATTTTTTTCTGACATTTTGGGATTATTTTTTCCCTGTTTTTATGCTCTTTAATTCATCAGAATTTACACACAATGTTTTAAATTCTGTTAGGAGACAAATCTAAGCTATTAAAAAACTGTACTCGAACCTAGAATTATCAAAATTTTTAATGCCAATGAGAAAATAGTGTCCATCAATCCTCCCCTGTGAGAAATGCTGAGTCATTAGTGCTCCTCCTGTCCTGTGGAGAAACAGACATAAACTGAGTGGACAGATGAACAGAAGAGTGGGACTCTGAAGTGGAACTAAATTTATTTCACTTATCTTTCCCTTTTTTTATATGCACAGGAATGATGTATGACTTAAAATTCTATACCTACCTAAGCCTAAAAAATTATATCTCAATTAATATAACAAAATGCTAAGTGATAGAATATTATATCATAGCTTAAATGGCAGAGATTTTTATTCCTTAGTGGGCCCTAAAATAGTGTGTTTAGAATGGTGTTGTAGATAAGATGAAGGAACATATTGTATGTTCTTTTTGAAAACATTTTTTTTTGCATTAAAAAAGGGAGACTGAGGTGGTTGTTGGCACCATCAGAAATCCTAACGAGGTAAGAATGACCTGCACACCTTCCCTGAGTGAGTGAAAGTCACTCAGTTGTGTCCAACTCTTTGTGAAACCATAGACTGTAGCCCTCCAGTCTCCTCTGTCCATGGGATTCTCCAGGCAAGAATACTGGAGTGATTTGCCATGCCCTCCTCCAGGAGATCTTTCCAACCCAGGGATCGAACCCAGATCTCCTGCATTGCAGGCAGATTCTTTATCGTCTGAGCCACCAGGGATGCCCACACCTTCCCTGGAGAGATTTTACTTGTAGGTCAGAGCTATCACACTCTGGGGCAGCTGCTGGCCCCAGGGGAATGCCTGGGTCAGTTGCTTGGGCCTGAGCCCTCTTGGTTTGACCTCTTGGCTCTTACTGCAACATCATGGAGATGCCCTGATCTGTCAGCAACTGGGACATCTGAGACACACCCAAAGAGGAATCTCTCCTGTTCTCCACTCGGGAATCCAGACAGATTTCATCCTTACGTCCCCAGCATCCTTGTGTCCCCAGCATCTCTGCAGAAGAAAATGGAAATATCTAGGTGGACTGGCTCCAGGTGAACTGTGGGAGCCAGCAAGGAGCCTGTAGATGCTCAGTCTGACAATAAGCAGATGTGCCGATCTTCTGTGATGGACACAGTGACCTCCACCTCACCACCTGGTTATCGTTACAATCCTCCTATTTAACTTCAGCTAAAGGTCTCATTGCTATCATCTTGCAGTGCCAGTTTAGGAGCCCAGCATCCTAACAACAGCGAGACCCAAGGACAGGATTACCCATCTGAGTTTTCTTCTCTGTGTTACAAGAAGTTGTGCACTGAGGGCTGATTTTGTCTCTGGCTCAGCCGCTATGGCTGGCACATATCTTTCTGATGCCTTTCAAGGACACCTATGAGATTCTCTCCTGCAACACCCATGTCTGCTTTGAGTGCTCACAGGATACACCTTGTGGCTTCTCCCAATAGCCCTTCTTGGTATTCATCCCAGTGCTGCACTCTCTCTCTCCTACCTTCAGCTTCTTACCTCTTCACATGCAAACTGCAGGGAGGGGTTAGTGGAATCCTCCCAGGGTCTCTTGCAATTATTTCCTGTGACACTGAGTTTTTCTCAGGAGCATTGGTTGCAAGCTGACCTTTTCTAGCTTCCATCTATCTCATCTCATATAAACTCAAGCTTGATTGTGTTTCTAAAAACATATAATGTACATGGCTTCCTTTCTTGGTTTCCTGCTGTGATGCAGAACTTTCCTATTTGTGTGTTTCTTTGGTCATTTCAGAGAGGATCTGATAGCCGATGGAGAAAGAGAAATAGACACTTTTGCTCTAGTTGTGTGTTTTGTTTTGCTGGGTTTAACAGAAATCTGGTCATTCTGCATTTAGAGTGCAGGATGTACTGGGTTGGCCCAAAAGATCATTTGAGTTTTTCCATGTTATGGAAAAACCCGAACAAACTTTTGCCCCACCCAAATACAAAGAGAAATACCATGCAAATTACTGATTGAATATTTGGATCTGAGACTTAGGGAAGCTCTGAGTTAGAGATATACATTTAGAGGTCTTCCTTGGTGGTCCAGTGCTTACGAGTTTGCCTTCCAATGCAGGAAGTGTGGATTCTATCCCTGGTCAGGGAGCTAAGATCCCCACCTCATAGCCAAAAAAACGAAACATAAAACAGAAGCAATATTGTAAAAAATTCAATAAAGACCTTAAAAGTGATCTGTATACAAAATCTTTTTTAGAAAAGAAAGAAATATAAATTTGGGAGGCATCAGCCCATAGTGGGAGTCACGTCGCAGTAATAGGAAGTCTGCCTAAAGCAGTAGTTCCAAAATCTCGTGGATCATCAAAATATACAGATTCCTTGGTCCCTCTCCTATAGATGCTAATTTAGTAGGCTTTTATGATTGCCCTCAGGAATCTATAATCTTTTTTAAAACCTTCCTTTGAAAGAGTTCTAAAATTGAGTATTAAGGGAAGACATTGTAAGACAATGCTCCTAGTATGTTCCTCCTTATATAAGAAAGTTTTATATCAGTGGGTACCTGGCTATGTTGTAGGATGGTGGCAGGGTCATCAGCTGAAAAAGTGGTGAAGATTTTGAAAAGTCATTGTGAGGAAAGTGTAGGGAAGCTGATGAGACACATGTACAAAGTGAGGGGACAGAGGAAGTTGGATATCAATGTACAGGAATGTGTACCTTCTCCTTCTTGCTCAGAAACCCGATTGTGAACATCGAGATGGTAGGAGTTTGGGCAAATAGAGTTGGATAAATCAAAGGACAAGGACAGGACTCTGAGGGCTACAGAAACCCGCTGGCAGCTGACCATACTCCCATCTTTTCAATTTTCTGCTGCCCTAACCTGTTTCCCTGCTCTTGACCTCAGGATCACCCATCCCTTTTTCTCTCAGTCCACGTTCTCCTCCTTGATATATTTCTCCTTTTTTATCCCTTCAGTCACTGTCTTATCAATCACCTTCAAAAAATTAAATAACTAGTTTAAGGTAATACAAGTAATAAATGGTGAGACTGAGATTTGAACTTAGGTCAATCTGAGTGGTTTTTTTTTTTTTTTTTAAAATCACTACTTTATTTGACCCCTGCAGTCGGCGTGGTGATGCCCCACCCAGACCCTGTTTAATAAAGGCCTTATTGCCTCAGCATCTGGGAGTGCTGTCAGCAGACAGACTTCAACTGTCCAGCCCTTTGGGATGGCTCGGCTGCAGAGACTTGCCACGTCCAGGTTCATACCCCTATCCTAGGCCACCTACCTTCAGTGACTGATGTATGTGGGAATATAAAGGTCTGGCCCTCTCAGACCTTCTTGGGACTACTCTGAATGAACCTTCTGTCTCCAGAGCTCCCTGTGGGGTCACTGAGGCTGTCCTTGGGACTGCATTTCAGCTCACCTTTCTCTAACCCTTCCTGCTTTCTCCTCCTTCCTTCCAACGGCACTCCTTAATAAACACGCTCCATGCTAAACTTTCTGTTTCTTAGGGGGCCTAATATGCAACAGCTTCTCCAGGAAACAAAAGCCAGAATTTCCTATTATAGGAGTCACATGACTTCTCACTGTTTCCAGAGACCCTCTCAAGTGTTTCTGAAAAGTGTCAGGGACCAGATGAAAAGCTGGGTGCTCCTTGTCCTGGTCACCAGGATAGCATCTAACCATTTGAATTTCAGGTACAGAGGACTTAAGAGAGGGGGTTAACCCAGGCCTGGGTTAAGTCCAATGGTGTCAGATGCAGAATACAGATATCCTGCTTCTTACACTTTGCTGTTTCCCTTTTCCCTCCCTAGTCGTCCTTCTGAGGCCAGAGTCTGACTTGGAATCCTAATCTTGAATCCCAGCTTTAAACAACCTGCAAATGAGTGAGGCAACTGATTGAAATTTTCAGGCTCACATCTGATAACACCATTGCAGTGTGATTGTAGTGACTGAATGGAAAAAATAAGACCAGAGCAAACGAATTTGAGTGCTTTTATTTCAGGTTGACTTTTTCCCCCTCATATTTTTTATCAGTTACAATAAACAGTCACAATATGTCAGGGAAAAATAATCAACGCATCCATCAGAAAAAAATTTTGGTAGTTTTTAATGTGATTAAGTATTGTAGGAATACTAACAAATGAAAAAAAATCAATACTTATATATTCCAAATTTGCAAATTTTTCTACATCAAATTTTAATTATCTTTTAACTCTCTACAATCATTATATAAAGTAACTAAAAATATGATTTAGGATATATATTTTTTATAACAGTTTGAAAATGTGTGATATTTGGTTTCCAATTAGACTCTATGACGACTTCATCCATGCTAACCACTTAATTAGAAAAAAATATTCAAAGTAATAAAATGTCTAAATATTTAGTAGGGAAAGCAATTAAAATTTATATATTAAGAACAGAATATATTGCATATTTAATCAGAATATATTTTGCTTCCTCTTTCAGCTAATATATTTTTCAGTCAGCCCCAAATTGAAGCTGTATGTTATCAGCAATTGCTCAGATCACTCTCAGTATATAATCTGTTATATTAAATAATCTTACTTAGGTAACTGTTTTAAACATTGTGGAGACTCAGGTTACCTCTTAAAGTTTTTAGTTATTGGTTTGCAAATCTTCTTTGTGAGTGTAAGCTTCTCAGAAGGCCAAGTATAATCATGTTTCCTGCCCAATTGGTCTTTTCCTTTGATAACCACCCATGGTTACTACACCAGCCTGTCAATAAGCATTTAATGAGAGACTGCTGTGGGGCTGAGGCCACTACCAGGCCCTAGAAGCAAACAAAAGATTAGGTGTGCCTGGAAAAGCTCACGATAAGTTGAGTTTTCATGGGCATAATAAGCCAGCATAGGTTTGCTTAATTTTCAAATAGCATTGACAAGATGTTTTTCTAGGGGTAGCATTGGCTTTGACACCCCCTTAAACTGATAAAAAAAAAATAGTTCCCATTAAGTAATAATTTAAAAATGGCAAAATTTACTTGGAAGCTTATAGATAGTCTTCTAGGTTTGAATATCCACAGATCACATTTACAACATAAAGTACTGGAACTTGTTTCCTAATTATTCATACATTAAATTAAAATGTGTTCTAATCCTTTATCTTTAAGGATAAAGATCTTTTAAGAGTAAAATGTCAGGACATTTTTGTGATTTCCTCTAACTAGTAAGACAGGAGGGAGGTTCTTTGTGAGGATTTCCAACCAAGCCATGTACAACCAATCTGATATAGATCCTTTTCTTGCCACTGGAAGGCTCCTGACAGCATGGAAGAAAAATAAAGAACAAACATGACAATTAGTACCAACAGGAACATCATTAGCTATCTGAGCCATATAATAACAAGTAGCCTAAACCTTATATGTGCCTCCTCCACAAAATGAAAGCACTGAAATTATTTTGAATATAGATGTTAAACTGAGATGTTTCTCAGACAGTACAAATATTTACAAACCAGAAAAATAGGCTTGGACATTGTAATAGAATAGAAAGTGTGAAGTGAAAAGTGCAAGTGTTAGTCGCTCAGTTATGTCCAACTCTTTGCCACCATGTGGACTGTAGCCTGCGATACTCTGTCCATGGAATTCTTCCGGCAAGAATACTGGAGTGGATTTCCATTCCCTTCTCCAGGGGGTATTCCCGACCCAGGGATCAAACCTGGGTCTCCTGCATTGCGGGCAGATTCTTTACCATCTGAGCTACCAGGGAAGCCCATTAGAATAGAGGCAAAGCATAAATAGATTTTCACTCTTTAAATAGAAAATGTGATCAACCAATACCTTTCCCCTTTTTTCTGGGGGGGGAATGATTTTTCCTAATAGTTTAAAGCTCTTATTATATTTGTGAGAAATAGCTATTTGGGCTCTATCACCCAACTCAGGAGGCCAGTCTATCTCTTAGATGAATAGTCTTCCAGTGTAGACCTTGCTTGAAGACATACTTACCCTTGTACCTAGGAGTTAGATCATGAGATATAAATGTGAAATTGCTGGTTTTCATGTTTAGCAGTGAATCTTTAGATAAGCATTCATATTTCCAGCAGGCATACCCCTTATATTTGTGGGCTGGAGGACAAAGAGTGGAAATGGAAAAGCCCACTCTTTTTTCTCCTGCCCTGGCCTCTTCCCACATGGTAAGGAGCCTTGAGAACATGCCGTGGACTCCACACCTCAGGAGCAGCTATCCAGGGAAGGGGCCTGTGAACCTTGGCCAGCTTGGGGCTTACTAGGCAGGGAATTCCAGGGTCAGGTTCCTAGAGTGAGGTCTAGACAGGAACGAGGGTTCTAGGTGGGCGTGTGTCCCGGCCCTTTGGGTGAGGCATGTCTGGAGTAAAGTCCATATGGAGCCCTCTAAAGCCCGTGGGCCCCAATGTCTTAGGGTGGTATTTATTTTCTGACATGTTCCAAATTTAACTTTCCACCTGAATAGTTTTGAGCTGAGATTTCTCTGTAACAGTCTGCAATGATACTTACAGGACTATGAGATTAGCAGCTCTTGAGTGCTCCTGTAAGAGTTCGTTCAGTCGAACTTGGCGGTAACTCTGTGGACAACATTCAGATTTTGTTGAGGGCAGTTTCCCAGAATTATGAATGAGAATTTATCTTTTTTCCTCTAATTATAGAAAAGTAGGAAAGCCTCATTAAAAAAAAAATACCTTTCATTCAGGTTTGGAAACTTACAATGTTTTAGAAACTCATGGAAAATATTAGAAATATAAAGAATGAGAGCATTGTGCTATGTTGTTAAGTTGCTAAGTCATGGCCAACTCTGTGACCCCATGGACTGCAGCATGCCAGGCTCCTCTGTTCATGGGATTTCCCAGGCAAGAATTCTGGAGTGGGTTGCCATTTCCTTCTCCAGGGGATCTTCCCGACCCAGGGATTGAACCCACGTCTCCTGCTTTGGCAGGTGGATTCTTTGCCACTGAGCGACCTGGGAAGCCCCATTGAAGTATAGTGGCTTATTAAATTCTAGAAGAAAAAAACAAGCAAGCAATATGGATAACAGTGAAAAGACGAGAATGGCCAGTGCTGGGGAACAGGTTTGCAGTGGAAGAAACCTAACCTAATCTTGGTCCTAATTTGATATGCTAAGAACATAGATTATACCCTAGTCTAATCTTTCTTTAAACTCTTTGATGTTTACCAGCACAGGAGACTGGTTTCAATGAAAGAGTCACCAAAAGACTCATCTGGAAAAATAACTACATTAACTAACTATTTTGCAGTAATGAGAGTAATATTTATTATTACATTTCACTGGTTCAGAAGCCAAGGCTTAGACAAGCGATTTGTTCAATTACATGAAAAGCTTTTGTTAGAACTGGGCACTTTGTTGCACAGAGTTTATGATTCTTAGCTCAGTACTTTTTCTACTAAATTTGAAAGGCTTTTTTTAATATCTCCTGCTCTAATCTGTTCCAACTTCAGCTCCTAATATGGCTTATTTAAATTTTGTAATTTAGAGCTTCTTGAGGTCCTTTTCCTTGAATGTCTAATCCAACTCAGATGTTAATCCTTCTGCCTTATTCTTAGGTCCTTGCCCTCTTCATCATCCTCACTGTTGCAACTTCACTCAGTTCAATCCAGATGCAGGTAACTCCCATCTTACTGGGTTCTCTAGAAAAGCTCACCATTTCACATCCATCCTACAAGATGTTCCAGATCCAACCTGCATATTCACTATTCCAGTTACAGATTTTCTCAGATCCCTATGTAAGTTTTTATAGCTAATTTTATTAGGTTAAAATTCTTTTTATTGTGTCAAACTGTGAGAAATCTATATTTACTTTGCATATGTATTGACTGAAATTATTTTAGTCTGATGGGTCTGTCTCCTTTTCTATAAAATTAAATTGGAAAGACTTCACACTATGTATCAATAGCCTGTTTTCAACTTAAAAGACTTGATTTTATACTAAAAAATGAAAGCAGTTTTCTAAATCCTCACATTCAATAATATGATTGAAAAAGGACTTGAAATATGCAGAAACCCTAGATCGTGAATAAAGGAAATTCTATAATAGATACATTACTTCTTGATGTTTAAATCAACCACTGTTTTCTTTATCAGCTAGTTAGACAGCAAAGTAAAGATTAAGGAAGAAAAGTCCTTACCTTTTCCTTGACTGCTTCCAGTTCTGCATCTGTAATTTTCCATGGAGTTTCTCTCTTTAATTTCTCAGCAGTTGTTAAATCTTTGCAGCTTTCATGGAGACGATATGGTTCAATCATTTCTTCAAAGACTTTCCAGCTGAAATTGGAATTATAAAACAGGCCTCACAGTGGGAAACTAACTCATTATTTCACAGCTACTCCAGGTGTGACTAGGTATGGTGGCTGCAGAATCAGAGCTCAATGTCATGCAAATCTTCTAAGAATTATCTTTGCAGGAGACTGTGAGTAAAACCATGGCTATCATAGTGCTTCCCTACCCAAGGAAAGACCTTAAGGGGTGTGAGGCCTTGATAGCCTGCTAGGTATTATTAATAAATCGTCAATATAAACACACAAACACATAGATGGTAATTATTCTGCAATTACATGTTCTACATAGTATAGTCAAAGGCACAGTTTTAACGTAGACACTTTAGCCCATAAATGAGTTTCCATTTACTTATTTTACAGGTTCTATGGGAGATATTCATGAATTAATGTAGGAGATGAACCAGCATCCCTGAGAGTTGGATATGGTTGCCCTCCTCACCTTTAGCCCACATGGCAGCTCCCACCTTATGGCAGGAGGCTGTGGGTAGGTCGGAGAATAATAAGTGAGTGAGTTTAATGGCTATAGAACAATCTGAATGTTTGCTGTAAATAATGCTGCCTTTGTCCTTCTGCTGTCTGATGTTGCTGCCTGAGATGTTCAAATGGCTATTGTTCAGGTGTATATTAGAGGAAAGAACAAAAATCAATAACATTTTAAAATCTGAGGCCATTTTAGAGAAATTAAGAAAAAATCATTGACTAGAAAATTAGGAGCAGTATCTCAGAGCTGTAGAACATTTTAAAAATTGCTGAAAAATCTCATTCTTGTCTGTCATAAGAATCTCATAAGATTTATTTTTAAAATGATAGCACAAAACAAAACATAATTTATAGGAGTAGTTGTCTTCCCTATGCTACTATAAGATGATCTCAAATATAAATAGTTTTCTTTGGTTTTATATATTATGGCTTACTTAAAACTTAATAACTTTGGAATGAATGATAATTAGAATTAATATGCTTTTAGGTTAAGGAATTAAAGCATGAAGCAATGATTTCAGTTTCCCAGATGGTGCAAGTGGTAAAGAACCTGCCTGCCAATGCAGAGATGTAACAGACATGGGTTTGCCTGCCAATGCAGAGATGTAACAGACATGGGTTCCATCCCTGGGTTGGGAAGATCCCCTGGTGGAGAGCATGGCAACCCACTCCAGTATTCTTGCCTGGAGAATCCCATGGACAGAGGAGCCTGGAGGGCTCCAATCCACAGGGTCACAAAGAGTCAGACATGACTAAAGTGACTTAGTACAATGATTTCAGTGGTCTCATCAGTTGTCCTGATTTAGGACTTGCAGATGAAAGTACAGAGATTACTAAGGAGTAGTTTGTTCTCACCAGTGTGCTGCTGTTAACAGATTGAAGAGATACTTAATGCAGTAGATTTCTGAAGCTTTGACTTATTCAGAATGGTAGACAATGACTGGGAAGGAATAAGACTGATATGCCCAATTATTCTTTCAACCATGCAATACTTCTATCTGCTATTCCTCCCAACAGTGCTGTCCTTTTAGAGACCTTGGTGGTCATCAGTGTAGAGGTGCTGGCCTAGGAGAGAAGAGCCTGGTTTCTTGCTCCAGTTCTTCCATTGTCCTCCTTGACCTAGATAACCTTGCCTATAACAGGGGTAACAATGGCTGCTCAGAGCCGGTGTGAGACTGATGCGAGTGTTAGTATGATGATTCGGATGACCGTGTTCTGAAAAGTATGCAGTGCCCTGTAAAAGCAAGACATTCATTTTACTCAACAACCACAGGACTGAGGGTAGCAGTTGACGGTTTCTCTGTTTAAGCTTTACATACAATTGTTTTGCTCAGGGATAAGAGTTTTATTTGCATCTCAGTCCAGGTGCTTATTGGAAAGACCACTTCAATAATAGTTTCCTAAGAAATGGAAAGTGGAATAAAGATTGTTTGCTTGTCCCCCCAGGCATCCATACTATGTTTCTCCATTGTAGTTTGGATGGGAATGACTCTATCCTCTATATCAGCCAGTCAGCACAATTCTATCCCTTTTGCCAGCCAGATTGGTTAAGTTGGGCACATAAGCCAGGCAAGCTTGATCTAGCATTTCACTGACCACAATGAGTGGCTTATAGCTGGGTGGTCCAAAGGTTGTTGTAGATTTCTATTTTGATTCTCTATTAAATCTGGTCATTCTCATTGTTACAGTTGTTATTTAGTTGCTAAGTTGTATTTGACTCTTTTGCAGCTCCATGAACTGTAGCCTGCCAGGCTCCTCTGTCCATAGGATTTCCCAGGCAAGAATACTGGAGTGGGTTGCCATTTCCTTCTCCAGGGTAACTTCCTGACCCAGGGATCAAACCTGAGTCTCTTGCACCTCCTCCATTGGCAGGTGGATTCTCTACCGCTGAGAAACTAGGGAAGCCCATGATCTTCTTATTATATCTTAAAATTGATTCTAGAATAGCTAAAGTATTACATACTGTTAAATATAAATGAGAATTAATTCAATTAAAATTTTTACTTATAGCTTCCCTGACTTTCCCATCCTTGTTCCTCATAATAACAAGGTTAAACTGCATAAAAATTTCCCCTAAAATTCATATAAAATTTCTTCTCACACATTAATGTATTTGTTGTTTCTGTGATCACACTAGCATATTTAAACTAAATTATCTAGTTAATTGCTTCCAATTTCTCTTTGGTTTCTGTTTAATGATTGCTATCTTTTTGGCCTATGACTTTTAATTCAGTCTATACAATAAAAAAAGAAATTTAACCACAAGAGCTTTTCAGTTTCCCCTGGCCCAATTGTTTTCTCATTAACTTAGCTTTTTACTCCCTTTCACCCTTACTCTACCATATTTATAGATAACATTTCTATGATAGAATGTCTCCATCAAGATTTACTCATGTTTTATGAGTAGTTGAGAGATCTATTACAGGTAGTTGAAGGACATTTAACATTAGCCTCCAACATGGGAATCATTGACGGTAAACTATTTCTAACATTATGTGAAAATGAGTGACCAAGGAAGAACAGCAATCAGGAGATGGTTGTTGATGGTAGACCAGGGCTGTCTGGCAATAAGGCCCCTGTGAAAGCTGAAGTTGAGCCAGCGCTATAAGCTTTGGGCCCTGGGCCTAGAGTTGCATCAGGCCACTGAAGAGTTCTGTTTCTCTTATTAAACCACTCAGAGGATTTGGCTTTTAAAAATTATCACAAAGATTCCAGGTGTGGTCAAGTGTGAAAGTGTTAGTCACTCAGTCATGTCCAATTCTTTGCAACCCCATCAACAGTACTCGCCAGGTTCCTCTGGCCATGGAATTCTCCAGGCAAGAATACTGGAGTGGGTATCCATTCCTTTCTCCAGGGGATCTTACCAACCCAGGGATGGAACCTGCGTCTCCTGCATTGCAGATGGATTCTTTACCATCTGAGTCACCAGGGAAGTGGCTGTTTGTGAGATTTACTGAATGACCATTCTCTGTTCTAAAATTTTTCTTCAAATACTGGAAAAGGCATTGCCAGCATCAGACATGTGGCTGTTTTATGAAGTAACATGACATCAGTTACAGCAGAAACTGAAAAGAGAAGGATGGTACTTCTAGCACACCTCTTCTTGGTGGCCTTCTGTCTTCATATCAGGATACATTAACTGCAGTTATTCTGGTAAGAATGATTTTTTTCCTTGCATCTTCCTCAAGACCTTGAAATATCACAGAGAAAATCTCCAGAACTGTGAAGATGAATTAATTATTTTTCCTGAGAAAGGGAAATAGATCTCTTCATTGTAGGATGCAGAGCATATGTAAGAAACACCAAGTCAGAATGGTGTCTAAAGTCAAATTTAGATACCAGGACAAAAGTACAAATGCCTTGGTCCTTTGTTTCTTATGACTGTGCATAGAGTTTTCTCCTTAAGAAGAGGAAACCATGGAACAAAGATCAGGGGTACAAAGATGAATAGCGTCTAGGCTGTGATGGACACTCAAAGAAGGAAGAGGCATGGTTGGTGATGCATCAACATCCTCAGTGATAGAACAGAAAGGATGGGTATACAGGTGACCATGGCTGCTGGGCAGAGACTAGTACAAAACAGAGGGAAGGATACAGAGACTTGGGTAGAGAAAATCATATTGATGGGTAAGGAGGCAAAGGATACAGGAACAAATTAATCAGCAAGCATAGACAGTCCTTAGCTGCTGCTAAGACAAATAACAGCAAGAAGCATTCAATTACAAGGAGCAGGTGACTGACATGTGGCCAGCGTTGAGCCAGGGCTTATAGAGAATCCCAGTTCAGCAGGGGACACTGTGGCTCTGCTCCTGTTGTTGTTCAGTTGCTAAGTCATGTCTGACTCTTTGTGACCCCCATGGACTGCAGCACGTCAGGCTTCCCTGTCCTTCATTATCTCCAGAGTTTGCTCAAACTCATGTCCATTGAGTTGGTTGTGCTATCTCACCATCTATTTCATCTTCTGTTGCCCCCTTCTCCTCCTCAACTATGCTCTAGACAACAGTAAACGGTCCCGTATTGGCAGAGAGCTGTCAGGCTGTGGTCTGGTGCTAAGTGGCACGTACTGGGGAATCACTGTACCTGCTGTGTTATGGAAGAGAATGTGTTTCTTCCAATTAGACCTATAAGATGAGCCCATTTGATCACATCACTGCAAGTGCCGAGGGGCAATGACTTAGGAATTAAAATTCTTCAAATGAAGTGTGCAAGGCTACCAGAGGTTACTGCATGACAACTTAGTTCATATAAAAACGTTAATTCCATTTACCAAGGAGAATGATAAATCTGTTCTTAATTTTTCTTAACTTTATAACTAGAAATACAGGAATGAAAGGTATTAGTGGTATTTATGATATAAGGAAATATTACATCGTAATAATCCAGGTAAACCCTGTCAATTCTAGCTTTCTTATTGCAGTTAAGACATTTTGTAAAGCTGTTTTAACTGATGCATAGCCCTGGAGGAATCATGAATACCCTCAAATGACATGAGGTTCAAGGTTGCCATTTGGTCAGTAAGAATGCATCTTAAATCTGGCTAATTTTCAGTTAGTTACTGAGTTCATCTGGGATAACAATGAATCAGAAGTAGGATAGAGCAAGAAGGTTTGAGGAATGCGGAGTTGCAACTCATCAAGAACTACAGGAGGAAGGAGAAATGGTGGTCAACAGAAATGAGAAGAAGTCTAAGAGTCTAGCAAGGACCTATGCCATACTGAGACCTTTGTGTCTCCTGTTCTCACCCTTGAAGAACTCATGCAACACAAAATCGAATGTACTGAACTGCATACAGATGCAACACTAAACATGATTTTGAACTGTAAACAATTGAAGATATTTTATCATTGTGAAGTCATTGCTGTAAATATTTTAATTTACGATCGGTTGTAATTTCCAGACAATTTTCTTACACCTCTGGGAACTCGTGAAGATCTAACCTACAAATTGTTTTCAAATATCATGGACTTGACAAATTTAAAAATTAATGAGGTTAAAATGATGCTGTTTTGAAGGCATTTAAACAATTATTTCAATTTTATTTTTTCATTTTTAAATTGTGGAACCAGTACCTTTCCTGGCCAGGCTTCAGATAGTTTTAGAAATCCCCTTTGGGGGCTCTCATAGGTTTCCAATTCAGGATGCCCCACCAGTAACTTTAAATAGTGTAAACTTACCCTGACTGCTCAGGTCAGAATTTTCTAAGCCTGTGCTTCCTGCTACTGTTGCCACCATAGAAAGCATAACGTGAAAGGCAATTCTAAAATGCTAACCAAACAATGTTTCCGCAGTTCTTCTTCTCAAGCTCATCTTCACCTTAAAAACTTTTCCTTCTGTTGGGACCTGATAGCTCTGTGTCATGATTATTTAAAATCCCCTTTTATGACATCCTATCAGGAAGTCACAGCAGTAAACTCGTAACATTTTAACCTTCTAATAATCAACACAAAAGAGGAGAGAGTTTACTATGGATAAACAGTGGATCTTATTAAATATTTCATACCTTTCTTTGTTTGGCTTAACGTTGATGTCACCAATGACATGGATGTCTGCAAATTTTATCCTAAATTTGCTCAGAAGGGAAGCCATTCTGAAAATACAAGACAGAAACACTTCATCATTGAATATTTAACTATTTTCAATCAAAGAGTTTTGTGTTTAAGACATCAAAAGCAATCATGTCTTATTTTAGCTTAGGTTTTGGACAAAGGCTTTGGTTAGTATTTGATTTCCATTGTAGTACTTGATGAATATGGATAAATGTGGACCAAATTATTCCACCAAAGGCAAAGGGAAATTTCTGTAGGTGCAGTCACTGGAAACAGCAAACCCAGCTCTGCATTCATGTTTCAGAGAAAAAGTTGTGGCACTGTCCACTCTTCCTTATCATTTGGGGAAAAGAGAACAAGTCTCAATACTTATTGATGATCGCTGATAATGTTTATAGAGTTACTAACAATCTACTGACAAACCAATAATTATTGTATATTATATCATTGTAGAGTAAAAGCTTTTCCCCCAGCAACTGAATGTTTTGATATAATTTCAAAGTTACAAAACATTATAAGAATAGTGCAAAGAAAGCTCAGATTCACCAGTTGTTTATGTTTTGCCGCATTTGATTTGTCATTCTCTTTTTCTCTGTCTACATCTCTCTATATCTTTTTTTACTTGCTGGCTTTCTACGTCTTACCTATTTGCCATTTTAAAGTAAGTTGCACATATCCGACCCCTTTACCTCTAAGTACTTCAGTGAATATTTCCTAAGAGCAAGGACATTCTCTTTTATAAACAGAGTACAGTTTCTGAAATCAAGAAATTTAACATGGATGCCCTACTACTATCTTATCCACCAACCATTTTCAAATTTCATCACTTGTCTCAATAAGGTACTGGAGGCTTTAAGAAAATATAAATTATTGTAGACCTCATGTTAGTTTCCATTTTAGTATAATTTTCTTTAAGAGGAATTAGATATATATAGTAACTTTCTAAGAAGGGGGAGACAATGTGAAAAAATGACTAAGAGCTGAAGAATTGATGCTTTTGAACTGTGGTGTTGGAGAAGACTCTTGAGAGTCCCTTGGACTGCAAGGAGATTCAACCAGTCCATCCTAAAGGAAATCAGTCCTGAATATTCATTGGAAGTACTGATGCTAAAGCTGAAGCTCCAATACTTTGGCCACCTGATGCAAAGAGCTGACTCACTGGAAAAGACCCTGATGCTGAGACAGATTGAAGGCAGGAGGAGAAGAGGATGACAGAGGATGAGATGGTTGGATGGCATTACCAACTTGATGGACGTGAGTTTGAGCAAGCTCTGGGAGTTGGTGATGGACAGGGAAGCCTGGCGTACTGCAGACCATGGGGTCACAGAGTCTGACATGACTGAGCAACTGAACTGAACTGAACTGAAGAGCCAGTCATTATTTTATGATTTCTGGAAGTAGCCATTCTAGGAAGGGCTAGGACTTAGGCATGCCATGAGGGACCATGGGCTGCCAAAACTCATTCTCCAGATTTCCTCCAGAGATCTTTGGATGCACCACACTCTTGGCATGCTTGTTGCTCTCACAACTAGAGATCAACTCTCCATGACTAAATAAATAAGAAAGGAACAGACTTAGCACCACGGGACTTGGGGCTTATTTATTTTAATCAGAAGAGTTACCAACAGTCACCCATTTAAACACTTTCAAACTACAAGTGAGAAACTGGGGGGACCCAGATAGGTACAGTAACTGTTGCAAAGTCCTGCATCTTGTCAGTGGCAGAGCTGGGGCTTGGACAGGGTACCATCTCTCTGTTCTCTTCTAAGTGTGCTAGGCTAGAGGGACTGCCTCGAATTAACAGGTTTGAATCTCCCAGAAGAAACTGGACAGAATTGGGGCACAGATGCCTTCAGGCTCTTCCTTTCTTGGATGCATTTACTAGTCAAAACAAAATAAACATTATACAAAATAATGATGCTCTCACTAAAGACTAGAGATGGGCTTCCATGCCAAATGCTTGTTGAAAGCATTTGTGGAAGGGGATAAAAGGACTTGAAGACAATGATTAGAAAAATTATGCAGATAATTTATTGACAGAAACCAAGCAAGCCTAAGGCCTAGCATGGTGACTTTTTGTCTTTAAATGTATTGTGCCTCAAAGACACTTGAAGTTTTTTAAAATTAAAGCATTCAAGCAACAAACATCCAAAATGCTTCAACACAAGTGATGAATTACTTACGCAAGTTTTTCTTCTTCAATGCGATTGATCTTCCCTCCAACATAGATTCTTAATTTACAGTCTTTCCATTTTTTTCTGAGAGTCAAGATATAGGGGATAAGGAGTGTTAACCCTGAAAAAAAGAGTAAATTATGACAGAAAGGATGAGCATATCCAATTGAAAGGAAACGAATAGCTTTATATCTGTATTCGTTCCCACACTCATAGCTCCTAAATAATTTAAATCTTTAGAGAACATGGAAATATTATTCTTTAACTAGTACCATTTTCATATACCTTCCCATGCAGTTTGTTAAATTTATCAACAAGAAATTCTGCTTTCTAATGTATATTCTGGAATTTTTTTACCTCCGTCATCAAACAACCACCAAACATCAATTGTGCCTTTTCCTTGCTTCTTTTTAAATTGGGTGCTGGCTTCCACCAGTTTCTGGTTGAACTCCCCAACGTGCATTGACTGGATTGTGTTAATGCCGCTATCTGTAACGAAAGAGAAAGTAGTATATCCATTTGTCTTTTGAGGAAAGAAACAAAAAATCTATTCAGGGAAATAGAAGAAGGGTCATGACTTTGTGTTTTTTATACTTATGGGAAAATAGTGAGCCCTATTCTCCACAAAAGAAAAGATTAAGGTCAAATCCCACAATAATTTAGATCACCTTCCATAGTTCAGAAAAATTTGGTATTGATCTTATGATTACAGTTTTTATTATAGAGTAGTGAACTTTTTCAGATCCTTAGTAATCTATCTCAGTGCAGAATTATTATTTAGACATGTAGCAATGCTAAATTATCTGATACAAAACCCAAAATATCATTTTCCTAAATTTCATATATAACTCAGGTTACAATATCAGATGTACTTAAAAGTATTAATAGAACATGTAGTTATTGGTTTTCTAGAGATAACCAAAAGAATCAGAAGTATTCCTTCGCTAGACAATATGTTCATTTGAGCACAATTTTGGTATGAATTCCAGAAATGTCTGGATTGTAAAGGTTGCCAGGGACCTTGAGTATCTCAACTCTCCATGACCTTTTGGTCCTAACTTGGGCCTGGCTTACTCTTCTGCTTTGTTTTCCTGGCATCTTGTGAGTCTAAGGTAAAGCCACTTGAGCTATTTGAATCTCTGCGAATGAGATGAAAAAGCCAGGAAATATGGATTAAAATTCCCTCTTCTTGAGTTACAGTTAAGGGTGTACATAAAGTACTTAAAAATATTTTAATGCAGTTTCCACCCTAGCATGGACACAGTGAAAGTGTACCAGGGAAGTAGGGCAGTGTTTGAGCAGAACCCTAGTTCCTATTCGCCAGTAGGTGTTTCTTTGCTACACCCTATGTATTATTTCTTCTTTCCACGTCTTTGAAAGTTGTGACTTCATTGCTCTATTTCAAAGCAATAGTGTTGGCATCGTGCTTAGAGCAGAGCTGACAGCCTCGTTTGAGCTTCCTCTCTGATCTAAGAGGGTCTCAGGATGCTTTGTTCTGTCTTTTGCTGTTTCCATGGTTGGGGTGGTTAGTTCTGAAGCAATTATCTCATATTGTTTCTATCTCAGGACTGCTAAAGGAGAAAGTAAATATGTTTACCAAGTGGACCAAACTCTGCCCCCACTTATAAGCAGATCAGAGCATCCAGAGGACTCCTATATGAGTGCCTGGAGGCCGAGCTGGTCCTGATCTAGAACTCCAAAGAGTCCTCAACTGACAAAAGCCCAGAGCAGTAAAAGGGCCTACTTTAGAGCTGTGCTTGAAAATTTAGGCATTGGAAACAAAACATAACATAATTTTGCTTTTCTGAACAATGAGACATGTTGACTTTCAGAGATGTATGTTTTTGCCAAAAGTATTGTCGTGCAGAAACGGGGTTCCAGAATAAATAAGTTCCACTTTTACTAATAAGGATCTTATTACTTTTCTCCTCCCCATCAGCTAGAGAAGAGTATGGGCTATGACTTCTGAATTTTCCATTGCTTCTCAGGTTGTACTGTTGCACAGAGCAGATTCAATGGGTAGTTAATTCTTCTCATGACTACACCAAACAATTGAAAAGTAAAGACAATAGTAGTTAGCATTCAGAGGGTCTTATTCTAATATTTATACCCGGAAAGACTTGATGTACCTCCAACTTAAGATTCAAACACATCATTTTTCTAGAAAATGTCATTTTAAGGAAGTTAATACCCAGTAGGTTCTCCTCTAGGCCATCAAATTTTTCTGGCACCCAGGGGTACATCTAAGTATTTGAAGGGGAGAAATGTTTGGGTTTCTCATAATGCTATGTAGATATACAAAACTGTTGTATTACAGGTTAAATTTGGTCCTTGGGTCATAGTAGGAAAATAAGAAAACTGAACCAAACCTTTCCCAGGGTAAAGAGATGGCCTCTTTGAAAGATTGGCTCCTGTCAACCTAGACCAGAAGCCTGCTAAGTCCCAATTTGGGTCTTGCTACTTGACTTGGAGACCTTGCCAAAGAAATGATCTTTCCTGGGCTTCACATCAGTGAAGGACTTCATGAACTACAGGACTATTTGTGCGTGAAAGAAATGAACCTTAACATTCTAATTTCCTACCAGCAGAGGTCGCTATGGACCTCATAAAAAACACTGGTTCTGTAAAGAGCAATTTTCAACAACAACAAAAAAAATCAGTCATTTGAATCACCTGTTTATAAAACTTATAACAAGGTCTCATTCTGTGGTCCTCCATTCCTGGGATGTACACTGAACATTCAGAGATAAGTGTACCATTTAGCCAAAATCTGCAGGTAATTAGTGTCAATGAAGTTCCAGGTCCAGAATTCTGGTTTGTGAAGATGTAGTTTTGAAATTAAAATTCTACCTGGATCCCTTACTTTCCTGTACCAGTCGACTTTCAGTCTCCTGAAATGTCTGCAAGGTGTGTGTGTGTATAGATAAACCAGTTTCAGTATTAGGTCATGGACCTCTATCCCCTTTACGTCTTAACTAAGAACGTTTTTTTGCTTCTTATGGCGTTCAATCTGCTTAACCACTCTATATCTTCAAAACTAAATATTATTTTAAAACAGAAAGTTTTTACAGTAAGATGATACGAAGGGGTGGATGTGTTAATAAGTGACAATAGCTTCTACCTTTTAGCCATACTATCTTCTCTAAGGAAATGTCTTTTAGTCCTTACCTACACACAATGCCCTCAGTATCTTAGTTGACTACTGACCTCTGAAGATTCATTTTGCCTCATTTTGTAACTTTTCTTGTAAATCTTAAAAGCACTTACCTTTCTTAGGAGTTGGCTTAGTAATGTTCAGCTTGCCAGCTTTTTTAAACAAGCCTCGGATGCCTCCATTTCCTTCTTCGCTTTCATTATCTTTGACGGTGGCTTCCAAAGCCAGCCGCTCCTGTTCTAATTTCTCTAATTCGTCTGATGAAAGAAGACAAAAATCACTTACTTAACTCGGAACGACAAAGTTTCCAGGAACGGTCTTACTAATGATTTCAATATTGAAAATGGCGTGACTGTGCAATTAAATGATTATTTATGCATAATATGATTTTTCTGAATGGTTTTTTTAGGAGTAACACATATCAATAAATTGTATTCAGAAAGTAACAACTAGCTCAGAAAACTGGCTCTGTTAAGTTATAATACATGAAGACACTGAGCTTTTTATTTGTGAGGGCAAAGGAGGAGGATATTTAATGCCATCTTTATTTACTACTGGCAAAACAAGATACCAGATCCACTGTATGTAAGACCTTGCACACTGAAAGCTACTGATTTACTGACCTAAGCTACTGGGCCAAGATATTTTACAACTGGGAGTAACAAAATTACAGAAGTGTGCTGGGTGTATATCAGACACACAGCAGTGCCTCCTGAATTGAAACATAAAACTAGAGAATAAGAATTAAAGAAAGAGAACCAGATCTGATAATAAACTTACAGTGAAAAATATTTACCACCACCAAGTCTTTCCAATAAGTAAAATACTTTCTGGAGTGAGTGACCAAAGCAAAAGAAATAAAAGCTGACATTTCCGTGCACCTGTCAGAGTCCACATTACTAAAAAGGACCTCACGACACTTGAGTCTGCAATAAGAGTCAAGCTGTGTAAAATGTCCTGTCCAGGATTTAGACCCACTCTCCAAGCTTTGATGCTGGGCCTGGATGCCTTTTATCTTTCCTGGATTCTGATGGTGACAGAAAGTTCCTAGCTGCTAGGTAATGCATTGCATCCCATGCTGGCCTCAACCCGCATGGATCAGGGCAGTCATATGACTATGCTAAAGACTGATGGACATTCTTGCTTATAGTGGTAAGGTGAGAGTCTTGTCAGATCCCCTCATCTTCTTGCCTGCTGAGAACAAAGCCTTAGAAATGAGCTACGTTTGGAGGAAGAGTAGAAAACCTAGAATCAGTGTTACAAAACACTGGAAGGGCTTCTGTAAATGTCAACCCTAGGAGCCTGTTGCCTTTTCTTTCTGGGAAGTGAAGCTATACAAACTCTAGATTTATCAATTATGTACTAACTAAATCTGTCAGGACAGTCACATCCCTAGACGGTACTGTTATTCAGCTACACAGAATTATCTGGCCCCTTTCCAGGTCCCAGCGATTAATCTTTTGCCAGTGGCATGAGATTTAAAGTCAAATCATCCATGTGATTTCCCCAAAGCTTCAAAGGTTCTCAAGATCAGCAGCTATAGAAAATCTAAGGAATTAGATGAATGGCATTAAAGCTTAGACAAGAGTTGCTTACACCTGACTTTCGAAAGGTGAACACACGTGGTGTTGCACCGGGGTCATAACCAGTCACAGCACCGCTGCTGGCTTCCTGTGACACTGGGCAAGTCACTTACTTTTCCTATGCCTCTAATTTCCCATCTGTGAAGTGGAAAATCATAACCCCTCACCTTTCCCGCTTCTAGCTTTGCAAAAAGAATAAGCAACAGGCCCTGCATGATGCTTTTTTGTTCCTTAGAGAACAAAGCAGTGAGTGCATTGCTCTAGGCAGTGTATTTACGCAACTTCTGGAAATGGGCTTAGTCATGCAAAGCAAATCAAGGACTTTGAGAAGCCTGGGAGTTATTTTAGAAGTTAATTATTATTGTACTTCTTTTGGGTGCCAAGGTCTATGCTGCATATTATTCATTCCCAAACAACTCTGAGAAAGTTACTATTATTATCCTCATTTTGTAGGCAAAGAAACTGAGGCTCAGAAAGTTTAGGTAATTTGTCTGATGTCACCCAGTGAATCACAGGGCTCCAGTGCAAAGGAGGTTGCTTGACTGCAAATTCTGCATGCTGTCCAATATGAAGACCTTCTGCTGTTGGCTTCTGGCTATTATTTCAGAGTTGTTTTATTAACCTCCAACTTTTTATCCTCAGATGAACCTAAACACTCAGGTACATGGTGTAATGCCAAGCTAATTCCCCAAAACTTTGGTCTCTTCCAAACTGTCATTTTAAATAGAAGACACTAAGGATACAGGTACATATGGCAGGTTGCCCCAGAGCAGCAGCTTCACTGTCCTGGGTGATGGCCCCCCAGCTGTTGCCCACTCTGTGGGGTGTTGCAAGGGGTCGGCTTTGGGGTAACCTATTCTTTGCAGTCATCTGGAAGGCAAGTATTTGCTGAGCTCCTCTAGGGGCAACTGCAAAGTTTGCACTGGAGAGAGGATTCTTTTCCTTTTCTTTTCTTGGCAGGCTCCAGCATACCCTGTGATTAGCCACTAGTTGCCATGTTCTTTGTCCTCTAATTTGGACAAAGGAGGGGAAAAATAAATTCTCCTTTGTAAGGATTCGGCTGGCTAAGTGAACTGGGAGCTACTCCAATAATGTGCTCGGAAAGTATGTGCAAAGCCCATCCTGGACAGAGCAAACTGCAAAATCCCAGGCCTGTGAGACAAAACCAGACTTTGTGTGAGCGAGCCAGATTCAGCAGTTTCCTCAAAGACGACAGAGACAGAGGTTGACAGAGTCCATTCTAAAGGCTAAAGTCTGCCTGCTTGGACATCTTGGACTTTCAGATCCACACAGTGGTATGGTCACTCAAAGTGATTTTGCGAACTTTTATTAAAGTTAATTCTTAATTATGCACTTTGTAGGTGATCTAAGGCCTCCTTCTGTGCACCCCCTCCTTTTCTCTTCTCAGTGCTAAGTAGAAGTGACATTTTGATTATTTATTCTCCTGCATTATCTATCTGGCCTACTGCTTGCCTCTGTTTGCATGAGAAATCACGAGTAGACTTTGTCAAAACATTTCTTTCAACTGGAACACTGGCTAGCTGACTTGTAAAAGTGTGCCTTTAATCACAGGAGAGATAAGGCAAGGGAGTAGGAATGGATAGATGTGATTATTGCCATGAGGCTGACTGAAAATTACTCATTTCATCACCGCTACCCCTACCACCACCACAACCATTACATTGTGATATTCAGGATTCACAATGCTCTTTCAAAGGGTCTTATGTCATCCCAGCATGAGTACTAGGATGAAAGCAGAGCTAGTAGCATTCTCCCCACTCCCCCCCCCCCACCCCTTTACTGTGAAGAAAACGGGTTTAGAGGGTTCACGTGATTTGTCCGAGGTTGCACGGCCGGTGACCCCAGTCTTCTGTTTCCAGTTCTAGTGTTCATCCCTCTACTCTCCTTCACCAGTGATGTGCTCTGACTTCCAATATCTCCCTAATGAAGCAATACCCAGTCTGCATGTTTTGAAAAAACACCATCTTCAAATTTCTCAGTCGAGAAATTTCTATAACATTTCATATTTTAATAATAGTCTTCTTCAAACTTTATTCCACTAACTAAACTATGTGACATGGAATAGAGTTTTAAGATAAATGTCCATTATAACCACACTAATCTCTAAACTCCTGGAGAGTAGCTTATGTCATATTTCATTACCACCACTGATTGAGAGTTTACTTTGTGTGAAGTACAGTGCCCAACACTCTGCAGCCATCATAGCCAAAACAACAAACCTGTGAGGTAGGTATTACAGTTATTTCCATTAGAGTAATTGAATTTGACTCCAGACCTATCTGATTCCAAAGCCTATGCTTAGGCTTCCCAGACTCCCTCTCAAACACTCTTAGATACGTTCATGCCTCACTAGTGCCCATCACCACAATCACTCAAGAATATTTTGCCGAAATAAAAGAACAGGTCGATTCTGTTCCGTATGGTGGAATACATTTGACACAGTTATCTCTATAAAGGAAGAAAAACAAGTGAAGAGCTGTCAGGGGTGGGAGTGTGTATAGTGTGTATGCATGGAGGGGTGTTGGTATAAAAGACAACATTTGAAAGAAGGAGAGTTCATGCCTTGTACAGAGTTACAAGAAGAGGGGCTGAGAGCAGCTAACAGTACAGATGAGGCTGGCACATGACAGAGGTAGGACATGTGGGATTAACCCTAAGAATGAGGGACGAGGAAAGGGCTCCTTACCCTGGAATTGGCCACCATCTGGGCACTGGTACGACTCTGAATCTTGCATACTAGATAGTTTCATATTATATCATATTTACAAAGCCATACTGCTCGGGAGAGAGAGTAAGAGCCTGACTTTCTCTCATGCCAAGATTAAGAGAATCCCTGAGGTTCTAATGATGGGGGAGAAAAACATAGACTTTCAGAATTATTAGTTGAGCATGAGTTTCTAACCAAGGCTTCCTACATACCCCCAAACAGTTCTCATAGAAAGAACAAAGAGTGAAGCCTGAGCTGTAACCTCATGCAAATGCCAAAACCACTTGAACAGTAGTTGGTTTATTTTCAAGTGCTTTATAAATTGATTGTATGGTAACCAACTGCAGTGACTATTTTGAAATTCAATTTAGTTGTCAAGATTGCCTCGAATGGTCTATTTCCAGTCTTTTTTCCCCCTCTTATAACATGTCTTTTAGAAATAGGCAGGATTCTACAATTGAAATTCAGTCTGAATCTTCAGGATAGAGAGTAGTCAATTACCTGACAACAAAAGAGAGAGCAGGGAAACCCATTGAGGAATTGCACACCCTCTGACTTCACAGCATCCTTTTTCTTTATTAATTATTAAATTATGATTCTTTCTTGGTCAATCAACTCAAAGCTGTAAATGCTCACATGAATCAATGTGCCGTACCCGAGGTGAAGTTTAGTTGAATTGAAGGCAGGAAACAATCCTGTAGTGGTCGCCTTCCAATCAAGTAATTATTTACTACACTGCCATCTGTCTTTATTTTGCTAAGCCACTCCATCAGACACAACAGAATCCTCGCGCTCTGAGATGGTCATAAATCGTGCAGTACTCCCACGGAACACTTGACCGCAATATATTGCGAATCACGTCTCATCACCTTATTTCCTACCAGTACAATTTGGACTCTATGTTGTAGTTGGCAACTTGCTAAATACCCCTGGGAAATGAGCAATATGAAATACTGCATTTTTTTGTGTGTTGTCAGGCAATAAATTAACTTCTTAAGAGAAACTATCAGCCATCAGTATTGGATGAGTTGCCGCAGTATACAAGTTATAATGCTATGAGCATCAATCTTATTTACATAAAAAATTATTCTCCTCACATAAGCCTGTGACACAGTATAGAAATAATTGTCATTAGCTGGTAAATTACCTATAAAGTTGATTTCTATTCACTGCTTTATTAACTACAGTATATGAGCACTCTGAATTGCTAATATTTCCTTTAAATTATAATCTGTGATGACACCGTGGTGTCGGTGTTAGAAAAGCTATGATGATAATCATTAACATATTGTAATGCAATACTTAAGATTTATCAGGCTCTTATTAAGCCCTGTATTACAGTATAATACAATGAAATGCAAGCTTATTTCTTCCAATTCAAAATCTAATATGAGGGTTGTGGCATAAATTACATAAACTTCAAAACAATGCATAGACGTGGGGTAAAGTTAATTTCTATCATTATGCTGCTGTTTTTCTGCAGGTTCATGTATTTGTGTAATGTTGTTTTGGTTTACTCTAGATAATTGGTACTTGTAATTATTTTATTAGCATCCTACTGCATTTTTCCTTCCTTGACTAAGAAGCAAAAATATTTCAAACATCAAAGTTGATATAAATTAGATAATTCCCTTGGGAAATTAAAAGGGGATGCAGTTCACTGCCAGGATTCTTTCAAAAATATACAGAATTTGCTGGCTGTATTGCTTTATAGAACTAAATTGACAGGGCATTTTGGCAGATGGAGCAGTGAGGGGTGGGAGCTGCATCACATCTTTCAGCTTGAAAAGATCAACATACAAAGCAAATGTGTAATTTAATACAAATTATAGTTTGCATTCTTATTTTTTAGATGGAAAAACAGGACAACTCAAAAGGCAGAAAAATTAAACTAAAAGGTAGAATTTAACAAACCAGGCCTCTTTATATTAGATTCTTGTGATTGTTCTCAGCATCATGTTTATCTTACCATAGTCAAACAGCCCCTATGCTGGGTTTTTTTTATCTTACCATAGTCAAACAGCCCCTATGCTGGGTTTTTTAAGGAATAGATAGTTCTCCTCTTTTAAAAGGTAGAGTAAAGGCTTCAAATAGACACAGGTTTGAATCTTAGCTCTACCAATTACTGGTGCTGTGAATCTTAGTTAAGCCTCAATTTTATAAGCTGTAAAATGGGGACAATGATAGTATTTGCTTGATAGGGGAGTTGGGGTGATAACTGTTGTAAGACATGTGAACATGAAGCATAACACATGGCACATAGTAAGTACTCAAAACTGTTAGCTATTATTGCTATTAATGGATTACATTCTATTAGGAAGGAATATAAATTAATCATGACTACCACTGAGAATGAGTATATCTGACCTGAAGATGTAAAAGGTCCGTGAAAAAGAAAAGGGACATAAAAAGGAAGGCTGAAGGCATGAAAGATAACCTTAACACAGCAATTTTGCATAGGATGGATTCTACTCTGAGTTTTATTTTTTAAAGTTCTTCATGCAGAATTATAGAGTATACATATCAGATAGTGATTTTGCATCTTATACAAATGCTTGATTTCTAATTTCTTCTTCTTTCTCCTGCTCCCTGGCAACAAAAGAATTGTTACATCATAAAATTCACCTGATTCACTCATGGTCCCTTCTATTAGGATGAGACAGAGGTGAAATGGCCAAAAAAAAAAAAAGACTCTGAACCCATCAGCCACTCGCACTCTCAAGTCTCTTGCAGGCTTTTCCTTTCTGTGAACCTACCCAGCAAAACCCTGATCCTCTCAAACCCACAGATCAAATGTCACTAGAGAAAAAGCAGACTAGCAAAATTACTCCAGCTTCACAGAGAGAATTGAGAATATTGTGAATGATCTTCCTCAGTTTACCACTCCTGCAAATCCACATAACTCTTCGCCAATCCTCACTTCTTTTACTCCAATTTTAGAAGATGAAGCAGTTTTCTTCTGTGTCACGCCAACTCTTCCATCCATGCCCTTCCTTTGATTCTTCCTACTCTTCCAGGATCTTATTCCATGGCCATCTCTTTCTTTACCCTCATCTTCACTCTCGCCTACTCTCTAGAACCCATTTCTTTTTTCACCTAGAAACAAATGCTTCTCCTATTCTAAGGTCTATAGTAGACCTCCTCAACCTTATTCCTCTCCTTAGCTCCCAGTGGTGGGCCATATCCACATTCTCTGCTTCCTCATCTCACATTCTCTCCCTAACCCGCTGCACTCTGGATTCTGTCAACACTGCTCTACAGACATTGTTCTAAGATTATCTGTGCCATGTCAATTATGTTTCATTTGCAATTTACTGGTATTTTTGCTGTATTTGACGATGCTGATGGTTCACATTCTGAGCACTCTGCTCCCATGACTTCCATGACAACACAGACTCCTGGTGCCTTTTCGTCTCCGGCCACTCCTTCCTCGGTCTTCCTTTGGGACCTTTGTCTTGGCCTTGGGGCTCTCAACTCTTACACACTTTTTGGGTTGTATTTTCCCAGTGTCACAGTTTCAATTTTCATCTTAATAATGATGTTCCTTGTATGTGTTTGGTAGAGCTGCCATGATATATACCATATATATGGGAGGAACACAACTGAAATTTATTTTCTAGCAGTTCTAGAAAATAACACCAAGGTCAAGGTGTTGGCAGGGTTGGTTCATTCTGTGGCCTCTCTCTTTGGTTTGCAGATGGCCATCTTTTCCTTTTGACTTTGTGTGATCTTTCCTATGTGCTTGTCAGTGTCCTGATCTCTTTTCATGAGGACTCCATTCATATGGGATTAGGACCCAACCCAGGGATCTCATTTTACCTTACCTATTTGATCGAAGACACTGTCTCCAAATATAGCCACATTCTGAGGTTAGGACTTACAACATACAAATTCTGGGGGCATATAATTTGATCCAAAACATCTAAATCAACATCTCCCCAGTTTCAGATTTGTTCCCATTTTAATAGCACCAGTTCACTGTAGGACTTTTTATCTCTCACATGTCTATCAAACCCAAAAGTCTGCTTTTTGTACCTCCAAAGTACACTGTCCTTTTCTCTCCATCCCCTGAGAGAGGCTGCTCTAGTCCAGGCTGTCACCTGCCCTGACTTTGATTATGAAAATCTATTTGATTTACATTTGTGTCTCTGGTCTACTCCTCTTCAAGTCCATCCTCCATGTAACTGAAAGAGTATGAGATCTAAAACTCAATTTTCACCATATTATTCCCTCCCTTCAAATCTCTTCAGCGGTTCCTCATTGTCCATAGAATATGGTCCGTGCTTTTTAATATGGCAAATGAGCCTTTTGAAATCAGGATCTTTTATCACCAGCCTTACATTTCACTATCATCTGCTTCAGTAATACGAATGTGCTTTCAGTTGTCCGTATACCTCATTCCTCCATAGTCCCATATCTTTGCCAATGCTCTCCTCTTTGCCAAGAATGCTGTTGCTCAAATTCTCATTTTTCTCTCTCCAGCCATTGCCTAGTTAGCTCCTACTTGGCCAGGAAGCCTTCCTGGAGTTAAGTGCCCCTTTTTCCTTTTCCATAGTACCCTATTAATATACCTATTATCACACTAATAGTGCACCCATTTCCATTACAAGGCTATGAATCCTTGACGATACAGACTCTTAGTAGTCTTAGTCTACCCAGCACTGCAATATTCACCATGCCTGGTACACAAGAGGTTACCCCCAAATATCCTTCTGTTTTAGTGTCATCTTGTCAGTGGACTCCATTGTGAAGTTCAGCTAAAGAGGGGAGTCACGGGTTAGTGCCCTATCCTAGTGTTTTCCTGACTCTTTAGATGTGGCCTTCACTTTATACACAAGAGGGTATGTTTATACTCTTAAGACTTAACAAGGAGTTTATGGAATCCTCTACAGGGAAAAAGCAGAATCACTAATCTGAATTAGTGTTTCTGTCTCTGACTTAGATTAGTGATTCACAGCATGATACATTCAGGCTCATTTCCATATTAGCTACAAACCATACCCTAGACTCTTAAACAAAATACATGGTTTTCCAAGGAAATAATTAATCTTCATTTATTTGAAACATCTTGCAAAAATTAATTTGGCAGTTTACTTCACCAAAAGTATTTATTTTTAGTGATCCTAGGTTTGTGGTTTTGTGATGAGAAGACTGATAACTGCCCTGAATTATTCTATATTTCTGGTTAGCAAGACAAACACCACTTATGTTAACAATGAGAAAAACACAGGGAAAGGGTACACACCTCATGTCAGGGCAAGAACATTGTCCTGACAAGAGCTCTGTTGTTAGCAGGTTTTGTCTGTATTGGGCTCTGCACTACCCCTCGCACCCAGAACAATGCCAGGCAGGGAGGAGGTGCTCAATGAAAATCTGGTTGTTGAATAAGGAAAGTACATACCTTGCACCTGAAGAACCTGGGAGATGTCAAACCCTTGGCTGATTCTGACTATGACAACACCAATCTCAAAATCAAATGCATCACTGAAAGTGGAAGCAAAATAGTTAGTGATTTAAATGACTCACTTAATCCTCAAGATTTGGACTCATATTAAACTTCTAGGATTTTAATGTGATTAAACTACAAAACTTTACTTTTGAACATAGCCAAGAGCTGATGCTTTTTCTGTTTATTTGTTTTCCCTTTATGTCTTTTAAAAATGTATTCTGAGGAAAGGTAACTAACTCTTTTTCAAACAATACTATCAACTAGAATTTTAAGATTAGAATTTTGATTATTTAAAATATTTGATTCTTTTCTAATGTAAACAAAACAATCACTGAACAGAAGTTTCAAGGCCACAAGTACCCTTGGAAAATATCAGCCAAACCGCTTACCCATTGAGGGGGAATCCTACAACATTTTTGACAGCAAGTTCCCAGTTAAAAATGTCTCCAGTTCCTCTAAGAAACTTTCATTATTGACTTTGCTGCTACTGCTGCTAAGTCGCTTTAGTCGTGTCCAACTCTGTGCGACCCCACAGATGGCAGCCCACCAGGCTCCCCTGTCCCTGGGATTCTCCAGGCAAGAACACTGGAGTGGGTTGCCATTTCCTTCTCCAGTGCATGAAAGGGAAAAGTGAAAGTGAAGTCGCTCAGTCATGTCCGACTCTTAGCGACCCCATGGACTGTAGCCTACCAGGCTCCTCCGTCCATGGGATTCTCCAGGCAAGAGTACTGGAGTGGGGTGCCATTGCCTTCTCCGTTATTGACTTTAGAGAGACCATTTGAAGTAACACTTTTTCAAGGCAACTCTATTCTGTTGAAGTTGGCTATTGTATCTTCTCTAAACCTAACCCAATGGAATTAGACTATCTAGAAGGGGAAGAAACACTAGCTCTTTTATCTCCATTCTTATAAAATACTTTTTCCCCTGCCCTTAAATATCGGGCAAACCAATTGGTACTTTGAGTTCATTTGAAATAGTCTCCTTGGGAGTTCTTTTGTTCAATCTTTTATGGATCTGAAGCCCTTTCCCAGAAACTATGGAGATATGCAAAAAAAGTCTCTTGCCAAAGTAAACCTGAATTTTCAAATAGTACTATAAATAAGTTCAGTATAGAAGAATATCCATTCAAAATTTGAACCGTAAGTGAACTTCACTTAAAATAATAGATCTATTGTAGCAAAAGTTCCACAAAGTAATATCCTGATAAATCTGATTTCCAAGTGTCCTTGATTATAAAAAGTAGACAGTGTGTTCCACGAAAGGTATCTGAATTCTGTGTTAGGCAAAATTATCCAGGACCAGGATACTAGTATAATGACAAAGGTCCTTAAAAGTAAAATTTGGAAGCAGAGGACGAGGTCAGAGCAATGTGGTGGGAGAAGGACTTGACCCGTCAAAAGCTGTAAAGATGGGGACAGAGGCCATGAGCAGTGGGAAGCCTCTAGAACCTAGGAAAGGCAAGGCTAGGAATTCTCTCCTAGAACCTCCAGAAGGGAAAACAGCCCAGGGAGTTGGTGTAAGACTTTTTTTGTTTTAATTGAAGTATAGTTGATTTACAATATTGTGTTAGTTTTCAGTGTATAGCAAAGTGATTCAGTTATAGATCGATATTCTTTTCCATATTCGTTTCCTGTGCTATACAGTGGGACCATGTTGTTCATTTTGTATATAGTAGTTTGTACCTACTAATACCAAACTCCTAATTTATCTCTCTCCTGCCTCCTTTCTCTTTGGTAACCTTAAGTTTATTTTCTAAGTCTGTGAGTCTGTCTGTTGTGTAAATGTGTTCATTCGTATCATTTTAGATTCCACACATAAGTGATGTCATATGGTACGTTTCCTTCTCTTTTGGACAGTCAGACCTTTAACCTACACTTTTGTAAGCTAACACATTTCTGTTGTTTTAAGCCACTAACTTTGCGGTCATTTGTTATGACAGCCCATGAAAACTAATATAGAGTCTAATTAAATCATACTTATGAATATTGTAAAATTTAAAATCTTTTACCCAAAGAAAATGGTATCAATAAAATATTGTGCTATTGTAGTGATACCCCTTTATGTTAATAATAATACTGTGCTTTAAGTCATTAAAAAAAACAAAGTGAAAAAGTTAGAGAAATGCAAAATGGATATGTGATTATCTTCCTTCTGTATTGACCCCATTTGCTGTGGTAATAAAATCATTTAACTTTATCAAGCCAGCTAAGTTTTATACTAGTACAAGTTTGATCCACCTTAACACTAACTTTTATTACCAATTATTAATTTGTATAAAAGCCAGGAGTCTCCCCAGCTTAATATTACTGGGTTTGATTATTTTGGTTCTTTGAAATTTTAGAATCTTTCAGATGGTAGGGAGGTTGGAAGATGAGCTCAGATAATTTTATATCACTAATGGACTCTTTGACTGAAGATTCACATGTTTTTTCCTTTTTATTCCACCCCTCTTTGTTCCTAAAGATGAGGATGAAACTTTACTGAAGAATCAGGATAACAGAGTGTGGATCTAGTCCATTTCTAAGAATGTCTGGTCAGCAACTAACTGTGACTTTAAGTATATCAAAAAGCTGTTTGCTAAGCCTGGCAAAATTCTGTCCCTGATCACCTGGTTTAGCCTTAACTTACTGAGCTTAGAGTACCAGTCAGAGCCAGATAGCAGCACACGGCATCCAGATGTTATATGTTTAGGGAACACAGTTCAGGAGGATGCATTTAATACGTGGGTTCCCCACGTTAGGAGGACTGTTAAATGATTGGTCAGTAATGCATATAATTTCAGAAGATGAAAATTATTTTCTTGTATTTCTTTTTAATAGAACTAATATGGGAATATTTTGTTGTGTTCCCTAAATCTCCCCCAAATAATGGTAAATGTGATGCTCATTCTAGCGGGGGCTGAAAGACAGAAACACTGTATAAACCTCCTTTGAAGGGGCGAGGAATTTTTTCCTGTGTGTTATGGAATCCTAACTGCAGTCAGACCTCTTGGCATGTTCTCTACCCTGTGGTATGAAACCAGACAGAGGAAATTTTCCACTTTCTGAGCTATTGACACAAAAGATGGCTGTTAGGCCTAGCTAATATCACCCTCCTTGAGACAAAGCTGGTTAAGTATTTTCAAGCCTGGAAGAGAGGCTCAATTTTCTAGAATTGTCACTGAGGACACCCTGAGTTGCTCTGAGTGTATAGTATTTGTCTTCTTACTCAAAAGAAGGAACCAAGCCAGGTAATATTTTGGGTATACATGTGATTGTTGGTTTAAACTTTGAACTTGGTTGGTCTTGGGTCAGAATTCCAGCTCTGTCTCTTGTAAAACTTGTCATTTTCTGCCTTTTACTTATTTTTTAATGTCTATGTCTCTACTCATAATATCAGAACAGTGGCAGTCCTTACTTCAAAGGCTTCTTGTGAGAATTAAGTGGGATAATTCACGTTAAGGATATTAGCCTGGTGCCAACTAGTCTTTTAAGGATTAGCATTATTATCCCTACCCTATGACTTCTTCCATTTTTAGATATTAGATGTCACATGCATGTTAAACTCACTTCTTGTCCATAAACTAACATTGTTACCTGTCAGAGGCAGCTGACATGTGGATCCTTGTATCACAAAGGGAGAGGTGAGGCTCAAGATAAGATCACTGAGTTGAGCACACCAGCCAACCCAAGATTCCAACTGTTTTGAAAAAACAATTCCTTCCTTACCTAGTTGTCCTCTCCTTTTAATCTTGTAAATAGGTTTTAAGATTGTAACTTTTTATATTTACCTTTTTCTCTGACACCGAATTTTCCCCACCTCTCCTCCTCTGATGACAGGATTCCCTCAAGTTTTAATACTGGCAGTGTTTTTCCACTTTGCTAAAGAGTTCAGAGTACCAGGGGGATGTCGTCTTCTCAGGCAATTTATTCTGTACAACAGTGTCAGTTATGTACTGCCCTGGTTAGTGCTTTACAAACAAGAGCATGTCTTGAAAGCCATTACTTACTGTATGATTCCCACGTAGTTTTCAATCTCTGTCAGGGGAGCCTTCCTCCAGTTTTTTTTATATCCAATCACCAGAGTGTTTGGTTTCATTCTTCCTAAGCCCGAGGCCTAAACAGAGGAGATAAACACATGGGCAATTCTTACCAGACCAGGAAGCTACCTCTGCAAATGAAAAATAATGTCCAAAAGAGCACTGAAGTAATGTTCTGAAGATTAGATTACATTTTAGTGCATGTCCTTCGTGCCCGTACCCAAGCATAAAATAGAAAGATTAGTTCTAAATCATCTCAGCCATAAATGGAGTTTAGATGACAGAAATGTAGCTTTTCTAAATTAGCAGTCATTTGCATTTCTTCTGATACACTCATTAAAATGGTTCAATAATTTAAAATCAAGTGAGGGTTGGCTTAACTGTTGGCATGCGTGTTGTAACTTAGTGGTTCAAAGCTCATTTCCACCTTCTATATCCATAATGTCATTAGCAATAAAATCCATGTTTGGAAAATTCCTATATAGAAGAATCACTGAAACTTCTACTTACATTATTTATTGAAGAATAACTGAGCTATGTTTCCAGAACCTAATCCTCTTGCGTGATAGTATCATTAATAGCCATCTTCCATACCAGAGGTTTCATTCCCCCCAGTAGATGACAGGATATGGCTTCCAGTTAATTAAATTTAATCTGGCAATATTACTGAGCACCTGTTCATTGCTAAGTGCTATGTTAGGTGCTGTGAGAGAGTAGTGAGACACATTCTTTGGCCTGAAGGAGTTTAGAATAAGATTGAGGTGACAGATACATACAAATAATTATTATTAATGTGCAAATGCAGTAAGAAATCATATGGAAGTGTAAGGGAAAAAAATTGAAGGGTTTCTTGGGAGAGCTGGCATTTGTTTTGGATCTTGCAGTTTGGTTAGACGTTGCCAAGCAAAAGTCAGGGGAGCAGCGGAAGTGAAGGAAGGATATTCTGGATCATGGGAATAGTGACACAAGTGACAAAAGTGGCACATTGAAGGGACAGTAGCAAGTGAAAAAAAGATAGGCATTGATAGAGGGTTCCTGACATAAGCTTTGCCTCCACCTCATTTTGTGTGTTGTCCTTAGAAATGTAGAGGTAGCAGAATAGCTCCTTCCAGCTGTCATCTGACCCTTGGCAGATACATGGCAGTATGGATATGGATGTAGTGTTTTCCATAACTATGATTTGAGGATGTAGCCGTTCATATCATAATTTTTTAGATGCAGAGAAGGTTTTATTCAAAATGGCATAGTTGTCAGTGCTTCCCTTTAATACTACTCTGTCCTGCCCTTTTTGACATGACCGCTCTTACTCCATTTTTCTCTGAAGAAATTCATGTCAAGTGTTTTTTTTACCATTTCTTCTGAATTAACAGGTGAATTGTTTTACATGCCAATGTCTTCCCTCTTCATGTTTTTATTCTGTATTTGTTTTCTCATTCCTAGTTGAGATTCTTATTATTTTACTAACTAACCTTCCACGATAATTTTACATTAAATGTGAAAACCTTCCCAACCCATTTAACCAAAGAGCTACTGAAAAGTAACTTGCTACTGAAAGGAAAATCAGCATCTTGCAATGACATCTATTTCCATGGTTTATCAAATTAGTAACAGGTGAAAAGAGGCTCGCTGGTATTCAGAAGAAGGTAATAGGTTTTTCAGAAATGGTTTCTCTACATACACAGCTACTTTGTTCTTTGGGGATACTATAGAGACAGGAATGCATCAAAAACTCTTATTCTCCAAAATGTTACAATTTAATCCATGTGTTTTCTTTCTAGCCTGTATCAGCATTAACTGGACACAATCCTGAATTTTGACACTCCTGTAGATGGCAATTCTGAAAGCTAAATATATCATTTAGTACATGTACAATCAGGTTTTTCCAACAATATTGAAGTCCAAATTATTAGAAAGCCAAGCCCTACAATTTCTGAGGTTCTCCTGGATTGTTTTAGAATTCTCTGCCACTTTAAATTTAGAAAATCAGAACTAGGGAAAGATGCTATATATTATAAAAGGAGAGGAAAAAAGGAAAGAATAAGGGAGAAAAGATGGAAGAACTGTGAGCTTTACTATTAAACCACAGAGATTATTACATTTTATTTAACATTCTGGAAATAATTAAGGAGGAGAGGGAGATTTTATGCCCAGATCACCAGACATTTATTTAGTCCAGTCTTGCAGCTGCTCTCACGCCATTTGCAAAAGAAAAAAGGAAAAGAATGCCTGACTTGAGCCTTGCTATATGCAGTATGAGATGTAAAAATAGTTTGAAGTTTTAATAGGATCTTGAACGTCGTCAACTATCAGAACAAATTTGCATTTCAATAAGTATGAGACAGAATATATGCTGTTGGCCAAAGGCAACCTCATTTTCCATTTCCAGTGTATCACTCATAGTTCACTGTAATAGAACCTCTCTGCTTCTGTTTTAGCTTTGCCTATCCCCAGGAATTCAAAATGAATTCCTTAACCATCTGTATTGATCTCTGATGCTAGTCTGCCTAACTGGAGCAGTTCCATTTGGGAGCTTCATTACAACGGAGTGCTAATTGTCTTTTGCCTCTGTACTCATTCCCTCAATGCCAGCCTTACCTGAAGGAGACTTCGGACACCATCCCTGAAACAATCTGCTGCCACTGCTGCATAAAATGCCTTGATTTTGTTCTTTATAAGCCAGGCCTGCTTTTTTGCCATGCCACTGTTCATCTCTTTAACACACAGCTTGCGCGGTCCCTGTATGACACAATGAAATATTGGTTAGAAGCCCTGCTATTATACATCGCACTGCTGTTATTTTTTAAAGGACAAAAATAGCCAGCAATGCCTTGTTGGGTTAAGAAATGGGAAAGGGGAAAACACCTCACTAAACAGGCTTCACAGACATTCAACCTTCTGGAAAGAACCTGGGCTGCTCACATTACTCACTTTCCATGCAGAATGTCTAGATGTATTAGCATCTGCTTAATTAACTGCTGCATATCAAATGAAAGAAAGAGCTGATGGCACATGAGAAAAAATACAGAAAATGTGATTGACGAGGTTCGGGATAAATACACCATTGACGTTTGACTCAATAGTAAGAGCCGGGGACTTCCTTGGTGATCCAGTGGCTAAGACTCTGCCTTCCAATGCAGGAGGCTGGTTCAATCCCTTTTTGGGAAACTAAGATCCCACATGCTGTGCAGTATGACCAAAATTTTTTTAAAAATAGCAAGACCCACATTTATGAATACCAAGAAAGCCTCAGCTAGAGCCCAGTTTCAAGAAATGTGACAGCACTCTTGGGAGCCAAAATGTGGTGAGCTGCAAATCCTGGCAGGAACCAATACATCTTGATAATTCTATCAGGCCCATTCTTTGCCTTTTTTATGTGGTGAAGACACCCTTGTATCACTTTTCTCTGTGTAATATTGATATGCGTGTGTGCTCAGTCACGAGTCATGTCTGACTTTTTGTGGCCCTATGGGCTGTTGCCCACCAGGCTCCTCTGTCCATGGGGATTCTCCAGGCAAGAATACCTGGATGGGTTGCCATGCCCTCCTTCAGGGGATCTTCCTGCCCCAGGAATCAAACCCACATCTCATGTCTCCTGCATTGGCAAGAGGGTTCTTTACCATTAGTGCCACCTGGGAAGCCCAATGTAGGCATATTCCTATTCAAACAAACATTTGCCATTACTCAATAAAGTTAGTGGAAATAGATGTTCACATACCTATGGCATAGGAAGAACAGAAGAGATTAAGATAAAAGGAGGCAGGTATTGTGGTGGTAGATGAAGCATTTTAAAATTTTAAGGTTTGAGTTCTGGAAACTCATTTTAATTAAAGTTTCTGTTATTTCTCCTTCCTTAGAGGCCCAAGCTAGTTTTATTCTTTGCATGTTTCAAATCAACCCCGAGAGTATTTCTGATTATCTACCGTGTGCCTGACAAGGGTACAAATCTACGATTTTTCTGAAAAATTCTTTCAGTTGATGGAAAGATTTTATTGAATTGTTTTAGATTTCTTAATAACCACCTAAGATCTTGGTAAAATGCACTGAGTAGAACTGAAACAGGGCTGAAGATTCTGCATTTCTAACAAACTCCCAGATGATACTGATGCTGCTGGTCCTCAGACCATGCTTGGAGTCATAGTCTTAGAGGGTCTTAGATTAGAGAGAAAAGGCTTGGTATGTATGAAAGAGATACCAGGTTTTGTGATCAAATAGAACTGGGTTCATTTGGCCACTCTGGAGGTGATTAATGATATCTGAGCTTTGATACATTATTCCAGAAACAAGGATCAGATAGCTATCCTGCAAGGTTATTTCAAGTAGTCATGATCAAGTATCTGGAATGATGTCTGGAATGTAGTAAGTGCTCATCCAAAGTTGATTTTTATTATATTAAATAAGTGCTCACAATCTCAATGACGCCCCAGACTGAAGTTCACCAGTGTTCTACAATAGAGCTGAAAGAGTGCTGAACTGGGAGCAGAGTGTAGGCTTTAGATCTGGCTCTGACATTAACTAGCTGGTACCCTAGGTGTGCCATTTGTTTCCTCTTGATTTGGGCTCTACACTGGTGGCTCAGACCGTAAAGAATCTGCCTGTGATGCAGGAGACCTGAGTTTGATCCTGCATCTCCAGGGGATCTTCTCTGTGGGCTGGGAAGATCTCATGGAGAAGGGAATGGCTACCTACTTCAGTATTCTGGCCTGGAGAATTCCATGGACAGAAGCCTAGCAGGCTACAGTCCATGGGATTGCAAAGAGTTGGACATGACTAAGCAACTAACACTTTCACTTTTATAAGAATAAGAAAATTGTATAGGCCATCACCGTTCAGTATGATTAGCCTTATCCACATGTTGCTACTGAGCATTTGAAATCTGGCTGATCCACATAAAAATGTACTGGAAATGTAAAACATTCACTGGATTTTGAAGCCCTAGTATGAAAAAAAAGAACATAAAATGTTTCATTAATGTTTTTATATACCTTGAATGTTGAAATAATAATCTGGATGCATTGCATTTACCTGTTTATTTTTACTCTTCTTGATTGCCTAGTAGAAATTTTTAAATTACATTTGTGGCACATATTACATTTCTATTATACAACAGTAGATGTAATTTGGGGTCACTTCCATTTTAATATTCTATTTAAATTGGATCAGATTCTTTTTGTACTTATTTTTACTAGAATGCTTTCTAGAACATAACAAGATATCAAAGCAGTTTGGATAACTTAAAATTCAGTTAAATAATAAGAACCTCCAATGAAGATGGAGAAGGTACATAGGAAGGATAGTTATTGAACCAGAAGACCTAGCCTGAGGAAAGATATGTCATTATGGATCAAATTTTGCTCAGGATTCTATCAATGCATTTCAACCACTAGTCCTTCTTGGGCATTCTAGACATCATCAATTACAAAAGAAAGAAGAAATATTTTCTTCAAGGAAGCTGAATGGTAACAATAACCATGAGACAGAAGAATAACCAACAGCTAGGAAAGGTATCAGACCATCAGCATATTGAGTTGTACCACAAAGACTTTGAACCTCTGGGGAAACTGGCATTTATTTAAATAAATATAGTCTAATATATATCTATTAGTAATAACAAAATCCAGATCAAACATTAATTGTGACAGAGATTTACTTTAATGCCTAAATTTGCCCTATTGAGAAGTTATAAAAATATTTCATGCAGAGACTGTCTTTGCTAAAAGCAATTACAATATCCTTGTAGCACACTTATTAATCTGAGGCAAGGCTATAATACAAACATAGTATGGGAGAAGTGAACTAACAAAAAGGGAAGACACGTTGGAATCTGATTTTTCAACATTCAAATACATCAGTAGTCACAAAAATGGATTTTATCATCCAATTAAAATATTATTGAGATTAGCTCAGTTAGGAGTCAAAATATGAGTATATAAGTTAATTCAGGATTTGAACAAACAAGCTCTTAAAATTTTGTATATATTATGACTTTGTCACTGATAAAGAAAGAGGTAAAGGAATTCTAATTATTTGGTCTGGAGAATAAATTCATGTGACACTACTTTAAATAGGTGTATATTATGAAAAAGAATTTGCAAAGGATTTCCAATATTACTGGGATCAAATACAGGAATTTGGGTCAAATGCAGAGCTCTTTCCATCTCATATATTTTAAAACATCAAGGGTCTTATTGCTCTGTCTTTGCTTTCATTGCCTCTCTGGTTAGAACTATGGGAAAGAAAAATTTTCCCTTTCTGATTTGGTGGATATTTTAACTCGTCATGATCCTAGAGCCCACTTATAGGTCACTTCATTCTCCCTGTATTTTGTCATGTCATTATTTTATTAATATCGTTACAGAAACTCAATGACTAATAATATGTGCATCTAAAAAAAGCTTCTTCCTTTTGATGGAGGTGAAAGTTGACATTAAAAGGATGATGATAGAAGAAAAAATGATAATTTTAGTTTTCCATGATTATCTATGCTTGAACTGTCCTCCATAAGCCACAGAGTTGGGTTATCTTCCTTTGACAAGAGAAGAGGTTCTTTGAATTCAAAGAGAGTTTTAGGTTTTATTAAGATATTTTGTAAATTTCATGAAAAAAAGAGAGAAAGGGTAACAGGGTGAAAACTTGTTAAAAGGGGATCTACATAAGGAAGTTGGTTCAATGTTATTCCTTTTCTTCTTTACAGTGAGAAGAGAGAACAGGACAATCAAGGTTTAAAGAATGTAATGAGTAGGCAAACGTTAATCAAAATAGATCTACATCTTTGTACACTTGGGTGAAATGACTAGAAGAACACCAATCAAAATCAGATAACATTGCCTTTTCAGAGGAAGAGAGCCACGGGGCTGAGTGGCTATAAAAGGGACTTTAGCTTGATCTGTAATGTTTTATTTCATTTAAAAAGTGAGTGGAAGCATCTAAGAAAAATGTTAACTGCTGGTAATTAGAGAAGTAGAACACAGGTGTTGTTTTACTGACTATAGTTTCATCATATGAAATTGTCAGTGTTCAATGACTTTTAACACATGAAAAAGTAAATTTCATGTATTTAAGCTAATATTTTTCTTAATGCTTCAAAACGAAAAATAGAAGCAAGCTTTAAAAAATCTTTATTTTTCAGCCAATACAATACAATGTACTTAATAAAAGATGCCAGTAAACTTGAAAGCTCTTTGCAGTTTTAAGAGAAACAAAATGTAGAAAAGAGGCATGTGTTGCATTTTTGACAATAATGACTTTATCTGATGAGCATGTTAAATCCCAGATCAATTAGGTCGCCTTTCCATCTTTAATGTATACTTGTCTTTTATTTGTTTTAGTAAAAAAAAACCTGCCTTTAAATGTAAAACTGAGATGTATATGAGTGAGTGACAGCTATGCCTATAAACACTATGCCTTCTTACATGATGAGCTGTGTGATTTTTAAAACTGAACGTAGTGTACTTGGAGAATTGATGGTGGTAACCCTTAGGAAGCATCACTATGAACAAACCTAGTGAAGGTGATGGAATTCCAGTTGAGCTATTTCAAATCCTAAAAGATGATGCTGTAAAAGTGCTGCACTCAATATGTCAGCAAATTTGGAAAACTCAGCAGTGGCCACAAGATTGGAAAAGGTCAGTTTTCATTCCAATCCCAAAGAAAGGCAATGCCAAAGAATGCTCAAACTACCGCACAGTTGCACTTATCTCACACGCTAGTAAAGTAATGCTCAAAATTCTCCAAGCCAGAATTCAACAGTACATGAACCGTGAACTTCCAGATGTTCAAGCTAGTTTTAGAAAAGGCAGAGGAACCAGAGATCAAATGGCCAACATCCACTGGATCATCGAAAAAGCAAGAGAGTTCCAGAAAAACATCTATCTCTGCTTTGTTGACTATGCCAAAGCCTTTGACTGTGTGGATCACAAGAAACTGTGGAAAATTCTGAAAGCGATGGGAATACCAGACCACCTGACCTGCCTCTTGAGAAACCTGTATGCAGGTCAGGAAGCAACAGTTAGAACTGGACATGGAACAACAGACTGGTTCCAAATAGGAAAAGGAGTATGTCAAGGCTGTATATTGTCACCCCGCTTATTTAACTTATGTGCAGAGTACATCATGAGAAATGCTGGGCTGGAGGAAACACAAGCTGGAATCAAGATTGCCGGGAGAAATATCAATAACCTCAGATATGCGGATGACACCACCCTTATGGCAGAAAGCGAAGAAGAACTAAAGAGCCTCTTGATGAAAGTAAAAGTGGAGAGTGAAAAACTTGGCTTAAAGCTCAACATTCAGACACCTAAGATCATGGCATCTGGTCCCATCACTTCATGGAAAATAGATGGGGAAACGGTGGGAACAGTGTCAGACTTTATTTTTCTGGGCTCCAAAATCACTGCAGATGGTGACTGCAGCCATGAAATTAAAAGTCGCTTACTCCTTGGAAGGAAAGTTATAACCAACCTAGACAGCATATTAAAAAGCAGACATTACTTTGTCAACAAAGGTGCATCTAGTCAAGGCTATGGTTTTCCAGGAGTCATGTATGGATGTGAGAGTTGGACTATAAAGAAAGCTGAGTGCCGAAGAATTGATGGTTTTGAACTGTGGTGTTGGAGAAGACTCTTGAGAGTCCCTTGGACTGCAAGGAAATCCAACCAGTCTATCCTAAAGGAGATCAGTCCTGGGTGTTCATTGGAAGGACTGATGTTGAAGGTGAAACTCCAATACTCTGGCCACCTGATTCGAAGTGCTGACTCATTGGAAAAGACCCTGATACTGGGCAAGATTGAGGGCAGGAGAAGAAGGGGATGACTGAGGATGAGATGGTTGGATGGCATCACCCACTCAATGGACATGGGTTTGGGTGGACTCAGGGAGTTGGTGATGGACAGGGAGGCCTGGCGTGCTGCGGTTCATGGGGTCGCAGAGAGTCAGGCACGACTGAGCAACTGAACTCAAACTGGTGGTTTAGTCACTAAGTAGTGTCCAACTCTTGTGACCCCAGAGACTGTAGCCCATCAGGTTCCTCTGTCCATGGGATTTCCCAGGCAAGAATACTGGAGTGGTTTGCCATTTCCTTCTCCAGGGAATCTTCCTGACTCAGGGATCGAACCCACGTCTTCTGCATTGCAGGAGATTCATTACTGCTGAGCCACCAAAAGGACTCAATAGTTGTGGCACATGGACTTAGTTGCTCTACTCTTCCATTTGTCAGATATCAAACCCATGTCCCCCTGGCATTGGCAGGCAGATTCTTTTACCGCTGAGCCACCAGGGAAGCCCAACGCAGAGAATTAAGGGTACATGAATCCAAACTAAGCTATCTGCAATGATTACTCTCTCTCCAGTTACTACAAATAAGTGAAGAAACTGACTGACAAAGGCAGTGTTTTTTTTATGCCATTGTACATACAGTACAGTTAGTGGAAATCACAACCCTTGACTTGATAGTTGCCTGTTGCTGAATGCACTGAAGATGGCTATGCTCGGAAACATGAGGTGATGCTCGAAGGTGGAATCCTACCCCTAGCCTTCGTGTGGTGAAAGGAGTGAAGTACGTAAGAAAAAGAAAATCACACATATTGAATAGAAAGCCTCCTGGGATATATCAGTAACTTATTTTGAGGTAATCAAAGGAGGAAAATAGACATTATTTTAAGTAACCAAGTCAGATTCCTTAAAACATATCCCCAAGTTTGTCCTGATGAAGGGTCCCTCTTCTGAAATCTTTAAGTTTCTTAGAAAAAGGCAAGAGATAGGCAGAAGCTCTGACGGGTGAGTGGAACGTTAGTTGAACAGTTGGAAGGCTACAGTGTGGACTTGGGACTCAGCAAAAGTATAATTCTTAATTTCAATTTCAGCAGTTTTGAGGGCTACGACCTCTAGTCCCTTTAAAAATGCCTGTCTGCAGGATATGGAAGCTGGGGGCATGTGATTTCCCACTACCCACCAACAACGAAATGCCTGTGAGCTCCGGGTCTTACCCCTTACTTGGAGGAGCAGATGGCAAGTAACTGGAGGTCAGCAGAGGGCTGGAGCACAGAGCCCGCTGCCCTGTGGCTAGTTGGGAGGGAGTGCGCATCTAACTGTTCTATCTGACCAAGTTGCTGGATAACTAGAAGTCCAAGATCCAATGTTTGGACCTGGTTTCACTAAGAGAGGGTGTTTTAGGTTTCTGTTGAGGGGGGTATATTTTCAGAATGAAAATGGCAACAATTGTATATCAAAAATATCCCATAATAATACCAACAAAAACAAATAAAATTAATTGAGCATTTACTGTTTGACAGACACTGAGCTGAATGCTAGAAAGCTTATCTTTTAGAATTCTCATGACCCTGTAATAAACACAGGTGCTGTCATCATCATTATTATTCCCATTTTATACCTGAGAAAATTGAGGCATAGGGAGATTAAATTGTGTGCCCAAGGGAATCCCAGCCAATAGGTGGCAAAACAGTGATTTAGAACTTAACTGAGTGTCTCAAAAGTCCATGAGCATGAGCTTTCTAGAGTTAAAATTTAAATTGTTATCTGTCAACATCATTGTTACCGTTTAACCTTTTCCACAAAGTCGGCCTAACCACCAATCACTATGTCTTGGGGAAAAAAAATAATGTCATGTTGACTTTGCCTACATCCCCTTCCATCTGTTTCTTTGAAAAGATGATTGATGACTGAGCATGGAGTTGAAAAATGCTGACAGCATCTGCAGTCTCAGGAGCTCACAGAAAGTAACTAACTGAAAAGTCATTAACTGATACAGTGACTATTTTCTGTCCCAAAGAGACTCTCAGTACCTGGGACGGAGGCTCTTGGGCTCTACTCAGAGAGACCAGCACAGTAATGTAGGAAGTGGTCTAATATACATGTCAAGCAAGCAGGGCCATTAGAGGAACAGGCTTAAGTACCTATCACACATGAAATGTTATTCCAGAACCATACTCTTTTATTATAGTTAAAGCAGCAAAGGGTTAATTTAAAGTAATATCTCTTAAAAAGACCTTGTGTCCCTTGCCAATATATGACTGTTTATACTCTCAGTTCATTTCTCCTTTCCTAGAGATATTTTATTGGTTTGCTAAACTAAATTTTCTCTAAATTGCTAGAGAAGAAAAATACCTCAAATTGGATATTTCACCAAAACTGGCTCCGGTATTATATTGGCCAAAATGAAATCCACTAATCCAGGGCACCAAAGTTGATAATATGAGAGTAGGGTGCTTGATGAGATTTTCTAAAATCCTCTGGAGTCCCTGTTGGTCATTATTGAACCTGTCAATCTTATGTAGTCAGTAGGATTCCCTCTACCCTCTATGGGATAATTACATTGAGTTATATTGTTTGAGTTACTATCATATAACCACTGAGAGGAAAGAGAATATGACCAGCTTGCTTCATATTGCATGTAGAGTATTGCCAAATGTTAAAAGATGCTTAAGCACTGGTCACAGTGACATGTGGTAAATTAACCCCTGTATCATGGGACAGTCAACTGTCCCCAGCTAGGTTTCACAGTTTCCCGGCCACTCTATTCCCTGGCAAGTATTGGAAGTTTACGGAGTGGCATCCAGCTCTAAGGGCTTCCCCGGTGGCTCAGCTGGTAAAGAATCCACCTGAAATGGAGGAGACATGAGTTTGATCCCTGGCTCAGGAAAATCTCTGAGAAAGAAAATGGCAACCCACTCCAGTATTCTTGCCTAGAAAATTTCATGGACAAGAGGAGCCTGGCAGCTACAGTCCATGTGGTCGCAAAGCCCTGGACCAGTATCCTGACTCTGCCACTTTCTTGTCCTGTGACCCTGTGAATCATTGAATTTTCCTGAATCTCACTTTTCTAATCAGAGTAATGAAAATAGGGCTTCTTTCCCTTTCTTCCTCACTAGACTGTCATGTAGACTGAAATAAGAAAAACTGTAGGAAAATACTTTGAAGAATAAGTAAGTATGATCATAATACGTTGACACTGCTGAGGATTTTGAGTGGTGTGTGTGCATGACCCAGAGGGAGAGAAACAGGGACACACACACACACACACACACACACACACAGTGTGTGCAAGAGAGCACATTGTGAGAATACAAGTAGAAGTAGGCTGGTTTGGAGGACTTAGACATTATTTTGTTATAATATTAATGCTTTCTTCTCATTTTAGAGAGTAGTGATAGTGATTGGTCAATAATTATTGTTAAGTGTTTAGCATCTACTTTGAATACCTCCTGGAAAAACCACTAGTAAGTTATCCTTAGTCTACCACATACTTCCTGGACAAAAAGGAACTCATTCAGCTTTGAATGTTTATCTAAGGCATGGAAAACTTGGTTTAACTCCCTAGATATCTGTAGTATCATGAAGTTTATTCAAATATTTAATCTGAATTCTATCTGCTTTCATTTAAGGCCATAATGTCTGGCTCTTCCTCATCAGTTAATCTACATAATAGTGCTCTCTAGCTCATTCTATCCTTTCATATTTCTGAGAACAGTTATCACCCCCAAATATTTTCATTTTATTTATGAGCTGGTTCTCTTTTTCTTGACTAAAGGGCCATCATTCGGAAGTATTACCATTTTTAGTTGGTCTCCTGTGAAATCTGAAACACATTTTATCCACTCATTTAAGTTCAGGATCGTGGGCCCCTGCTGCTGCTGCTGCTGCTAAGTCGCTTCATTTGTGTCCGACTCTGTGCAACCCCATGAACAGCAGCACACCAGGATCCTCTGTCCACAGGATTCTCCAGGCAAGAATACTGGAGTGGGTTGCCATTTCCTTCTCCATGGGCCCCTGCTAGTCCTTGGTATATGAATGAAGGAAAGGGGTCCTTTTCTAAACTGCCTTACCATTCTCCTATCACTGCATATACCTTCTGGGCTCCCCTAAGGCAACACAAATGAGCAAACAGGAAAAGGCACCTTCAAGGGATGAAGTGGTTCTTACCACAAAGACTTCACAACAGATGCAAAGGCCACTGTTCTTGGTAAAGGCATGAGTTATATCCAAGAGAGCAGGTCTTGTCATGGGTCCCCCTGTTAAGACAATGCATTGGGGCCTGAAAATGGAGAAGAGAAGATGTGAGAACTGGTCATGACAAGAAACGTGTGAGCCTAGAACCACCCCCAGTGGAAAGGGCTAGTACAGAAGGCTTGGCAAAATGGGACAACCACTCTCCTAAGTATCTCTTGAGTTTCTCACTAGAAGTCCTTTTTTCATTCTTCTTTTTTTAAAAAATGTATTTATTTATTTGGCTGCATCAGGTCTTAGTTGCAGCTCATGGTATCTTTTTTCATCATGTGGGATATTTTGCTGTGGTGCACGCGTTCAGCTCATGGGCTCAGTTGCTCCCCTGACATGTGGGATCTTAGTTCCCTGACCAGGGATCAAACCCGCGTCCCCTGCATTGCAAAGTGGATTCTTAGCCACTGGACCACCAGAGAAGTCCCTCACTAGAAGACTTGAATCATCGTGATTCCCTGCCAATCTTGCCAAATTTGTAGTCTTAGTTTAGTTAGTGATAGTAAACATGTAAAGTAAGGAAAAGGTAGTCTTGGGTCCCCCCCTGTCTTTTTCCTCTGAACATGACCCTATCCCAAATCCTCAGTACAACCTGTCCTCTCCAACCAGTATTTTCATGTTATTTTCCTTCACCCTCCTTGCAAAGCTTGTGTTTTGAAGTTCCACTTAAAATAAGATATAACCAAAGAAGAGCTTAAAGTATAACTTCTCCTAAGGGAATTCAGTAAGCCACAAAGCCTTAAGCTATATAGAGACAGAAACAACCATGAAGGTGTGTGGGGATTTGGGGACATCTCTCTGAAATCACGTCACTGAGATCCCCTCTCTATCTATACATGGAAGGTGACAGCCAGCACTGGGAGAATTTGGAGTTGGGGGTGGGCATAGCTCAGAGTGGAAGAGAAGAAGCGATCACTCACAGGAGGTGCTGTTGTGAAAATGTGGCAGTTTTGTAAGGTTACCTATCTTAGAATATACCCCTAAAGCATGTCACTAGTGCGTTTGTCTCCCACAGAGGAAAGCTACTTCCAATGGGAAATGACACCAGGATGCTTGAGAAGCCAATTTTACCTGAAGTTTTTCACATGGTCTTCCACTGTAGTTAGTTCTAGAGCGTTGTCTAAAGCGCTCACGTAGGAAAGAGCCTGCGTGGAGGAGCCCCAGTTCACATCTGTGGACAAAGAAGAATTTGACATAAAAGCACTGAGCTTTCCTCTGTATACCGTGAATATTTTTATAAGCCATTCCCTTCTTTGATTTTCCTTGGCTATGTCAGCAGTGACAAGTGCCCATATTAGAGAAACATAATGTGTATTTCCTAGAAAGTGTGTCCTTCTATGAACTCTTTGTGAATTCTTAGAGAAGTGAGACCTCTTTTTTCCAGCTGAGGATCAGACTCTAGGGTTGCAGCCTGAGAAAACTTACTTAGTGGGAGAGGCTGTGTTACAACCACACTGCAGGCAGGTAGACTTGGGAAAATGGTCAGCCCCTAAATAAACCCAAGAGTTCTTCACAAATTCTTGAATTGAAAAGAAAAGAGGCCTTTCTGCATACATAGATAGTATGCACAGTCTTTATATTTTGAATAATAAAACTGAATAACTCGGGAATTCTTACTTCTGGGTGTCCATGAAGAGGGTCGATCTTTAGCAAGCATTTTAGTTTGATTTTTTAAGGACCCAATCTTCATAATAAAGGAGGAAAACACTACTATGCCCTGACTTAAACAATTAAACGTTAGATGAATCCTCTACATTTTATAAGAAGCCCCTGATGGGAATGCACCGATTCACCCTAGACAGCAGACAGGGCCGACTCCCCAGTCTTGCTCAGAACAATCAGGAAAATGATGAGAGATAATTATATGGAGATAAAGTGGATTAATATTGATTACATATTTACTATGCATCAGGAATTTAGCATACCTTAGGTTATTTCATTCTTATAAGAACCCTACAAATCAATTGGATATTTATATGCAAAAAAATCAACCTTGAGCCATTCCTCACACACCATATACAAAAATGATCTCAAAATGATGAGATATAAATTAAAAATCTAAGGCATTAAAACTTTTAGAAATAGTTTGTAACTTTGACTTAGGGAAAGATAGATTGGAAGCAAAAAATAAACAAACCATAAAACATAAAAAATCAGACTTTAGAGGAATTAAGAATATCTGGTCTTCAAAACAAACTGTAAGGAAATGAAAAAACAAGTTACAGACCTGTAGAAAACATTTGCAAAAGATGTACTATGAAAGGATTTGTATCCTGAGTATATAGAGGTCTTACAAATGAATAATAAGAAAACAACTCAAAAAAATAGGCACAAAAATTAAACAGACACTTGACAAAAGAAAATATGTGGATGACAAATAATATGTTCAACATCATTAGTCACTGGGAAAGAATGCAAACTGAACCACAATAAGACAGTACACTACATCAATTTAGAATGCTTTTTTTTTTTTAAAAAAAAAGAAGTCAACTGACAATAATATGTGCTGCCTAGGATGTGGAGCAACTGGGACTTAAATTTATTGCTGTTAGGAATGGAAAATGATGCTGCTACTTTAGAAAATAGTTTGGTTGTTAATTATAAAGTTATGTGTACTTTGTAATCATAAATTCCACTCCTAGATAAGTGAAAATATAGGTCCACATAAAGCCCTGTGTGTGAATACTTACAGCAGCTTTAGATATAATCACTTAGATATAAATATAATTAGATATACCAGGTTAGATATAATTCTTCAGTTAGTGAATACATTTAAAAAAATTTGAGATATATTCATATAATGGAATACTACTCAACAACAAAAAGGAGCAAACTACTCATCCCATGTAACAACATGGATGAATCTAAAAACCTCATGTTAAGTGAAAGAAAGTATATATAAAGGCTACATCCTCTGTGGTTCTATGTAACACTCTGGGAAAAGCAAAGATATAGGAACAGAAATCAGAAAAGCTGTAGCTAGGGGCTAAGTTGGGGGGAAGAAATTAACTGCACAGAATCTTTTAGCCACGATGGAAATGTCCTCATTTTTTAAAAAAGATTTATTTATTTTTTGACTGTGGTGGGTCTTCATTGCTGTGCACAGGCTTTCTATAGCTGTGGCAAGTGGAGGCTACTTTCTGTTGCAGTGCATGGGCTTCTAATTGTGGTGGCTTTTCTTTGGATCTGCTGGCTCTAGGCACTCAGGCTTCACTAGTTGCAGCATGCAGATTCAGTAGCTGTGGCTCCTGGGCTCTAGAGCCCAGGTTCAGTGGTTGTGGCACATGAGCTTAGCTGCTCCGCGGCATGTGGAATTTTCCTGGACCAGGGATCAAACCGGTGTGCCTTGCATTGCAAGGCAGATTTTTAACCACCGGATCACCAGTTCAGTTCAGTTCAGTCGCTCAGTCGTGTCCGACTCTGAGACCCCATGAACCGCTGCACGCCAGGCCTCCCTGTCCATCACCGCCTCCCTGTCCATCACCAACTCCCTGAGTCCACCCAAACCCATGTCCATTGAGTCGGTGATGTCATCCAACCATCTCATCCTCTGTCGTCCCCTTCTTCTCCTGCCCTCAATCTTTCCCAGAATCAGGGTCTTTTCCAGTGAGTCAGCTCTTCGCATCAGGTGGCCAAAGTATTGGAGTTTCACCTTCAACATCAGTCCTTCCAATGAACATCCAGGTCTGATCTCCTTTAGGATGGACTGGCTGGATCTCCTTGCAGTCCAAGGGACTCTCAAGAGTCTTTTCCAACACCACAGTTCAAAAGCATCAATTCTTCGGCGCTCAGCTTTCTTTATAGTCCAACTCTCACATCCATACATGACTCCTGGAAAACCATAGCCTTGACTAGATGAAACTTTGTTGACAAAGTAATGTCTCTGCTTTTTAATATGCTGTCTAGGTTGGTCATAACTTTCCTTCCAAGAAGTAAGCGATTTTTAATTTCATGGCTGCAGTCACCATCTACAGTGATTTTGGAGCCCAGAAAAATAAAGTCTGACACTGTTCCCACTGTTTCCCCATCTATTTGCCATGAAGTGATGGGACTGGATGCCATGATCTTAGTTTTCTGAATGTTGAGCTTTAAGCCAACTTTTTCACTCTCCTCTTTCACTTTCATCAAGAGGCTCCTTAGGTCTTCTTCACTTTCTGCCATAAGGGTGGTGTCATCTGCATATCTGAGGTTATTGATATTTCTCCCAGCAATCTTGATTCCAGCTTGTGCTTCTTCCAGCCCAGCATTTCTCATGATGTATTCTGCATATAAGTTAAATTATCAGGGTGACAATATACAGCTTTGACGTACTCCTTTTCCTATTTGGAACCAGTCTGTTGTTCCATGTCCAGTTCTAACTGTTGCTTCCTGACCTGCATACAGGTTTCTCAAGAGGCAAGTCAGGTAGTCTGGTATTCCATTTCTTTCAGAATTTTCCACAATTTATTGTGATCCACACAGTCAAAGGCTTTGGCATAGTCAATAAAGCAGAAATAGATGTTTTTCTGGAACTCTCTTGCTTTTTTGATGATCCAGCGGATGTTGGCCATTTGATCTCTGCTTCCTCTGCCTTTTCTAAAACCAGTTTGAACATCTGAAATTCACGGTTCATGTATGGCTGAAGCCTAGCTTGGAGAATTTTGAGCATTACTTTACTAGCATGTGAGATGAGTGCAATTGTGCAGTGGTTTGAGCATAGTTTGGCATTGCCTTTCTTTGGGATTGGAATGAAAACTGACCTTTTCCAGTTCAGTGGCCCCTGCTGAGTTTTCCAAATTTGCTGACATATTGAGTGCCACCAGGGAAACCCTCTGTCCTCTATTTTGATTGCGGTGGTAGTTACAAGACTGTAAGTTTGTTAAAACCTATAGACTGTACACCTACAGCGGGTTAATATTAATATACATAAATTATGTGAACGTACTGTGTGTGGAAAACATCCTGGGTACCAAGCCTTGTGTCGAGAACTTTAGGAGTCTTTGTCTCTCTTGAGCCCCTTCACGGCCCAGTGAGGTCGATCCCATTAAGCCCCATTTAGCAGAGAAGGAAATGGCAACCCATTCCAGTATTCTTGTCTGGAGAATCCCATGGACAGAAGAGCCTGGCAGGCTACAGTCCATGGGGTCGCAAGAGTTGCACATGACTTAGTTACTAAACCACCACCACCATACCCGATACTACAAATACTATAAAGTAATAAAGAAAAACAACAAAACCAAACTCTTCAAAATAGTTACTACCTTCTCTTTTCTACTTTACTCGTGTAGGAAGGGTAAGGAGCATATGAGGACGGCTGAGGGTCTGTCCGGCCCCTGGGACTGGACCACTGAATACTGTACTCCTTAATCTCTAGCCTCTCCAAGAGCCAATCCATCCCTTTCACTGGCTCTAAAGATAACATCTGAAGTCCAGATCCAGCTGAATGATCGATGGCACCTTCTTGCTGCTCCAGATTCTTTAGCATGACATTTAGGTGTCTTGTTTATCTGGCCTGACCTACTCACCTTTCAAGGCTCACCTCAGGCCCCTTCTCATCACCTGAGGACTCCATCATGCTAAAGGCCTTGGTGTGTGCTGCGCTTAGTCACTCAGTTGTGTCTGACTCTTTGCAACCCCATGGACTGTAGCCCACCAGATTTCTCTGTTCATAAGCCTTGGCACTCCTTAAGTATGCTTGATACTTGCATGCTTCCTAACTTTACTCACACTTTTTTCTTCTGCCTACAGTAGCCATCCCTGGCTCCATCTGATTAACCAACCCCTAGTCTCTTGCCTTTTTTTTTTAAAGTAGCTTATTTGTTCATGCAACAGATATTTATAAGTACCTACTGAGTGACTGACCCAGAGAACACAAGCCATGAACTGGGGAAGTTTTCCTGGACAACTATAATCACAGTTAGAGCTTCCCTGGTGGTTCAGTGGTAAAGAATCCGTGTGCAATGCAGGAGACTCAGATTCAGTCCCTGGATTGGGAATATGCCCTGGAGAAGAAAACGACTACCCACTCCAGTATTCTTGCCTGGATAATTCTATGCACAGAGGAGCCAGGTGGGCTATAGTCTATGGGGTGGCAAGGAGTCAGACTTGATTTAGACTAACAATAATCACAGTTAGTCACTTCTCCTTTTCTCAGTAACTTGTTCATGTCACTCTCACGGTGCTTGCTATACTGTTATATAGTTAATTGCTTATGTGTGAATCTGTGCTTCTTGAGGACAGGGATTATATCTCATTTATCAGATATAGAAGGACTATATCAGTGGAAACCTCATGGGGTTTGGTATCAATACATTCTCATTAAAATATCAGCTGCTTCACATCCTGACGGTCACCTCAGTGAGTGGTCACCTCTTTGAACTCAAGTTTCTTCATCTCTGAAATGTGACTAATAATACCTAATATACAGCACTATTGTGAGAATTAAATGGTACACAGTATACAATAGGTGTTCAACAAGGGTAACTATTGTATTATCATATTACATTATGTTACTAATATCTACCATACACATGGCACACCTAAACAGAGGAGGTGCCAAATAAACATTTGTTGAGTGAATGGATAGTTAGAGAGTGCTTAGGAAATCCTCTCTGTACAATCCTTCTTATCTTACCTGGCTTCTTGTAAGTCACATAGATATAGAGGAAGAACTCAATGACATAGGTGATGACAGCTGCCCACCAGTTGATGACAAACATGACCGCACAGCACAAAACAGCTCCAAAGAGAGACACCCACATGTTGTAAACACCATATGCAGGTCTCCATCCTGAAATTTAAAACAAAATCTATGTGCACAAGAAAAATTTCCACACTATACTATCATACCACTGTGTATTTTTAGACTGTAGGTAACATATTTTTTTTTTTTTTTTCCTAGCACAAAAAATCAGAACTTTTAGATCAAGTTCCTAACTCTGTTATTAGTTTTCTGTAATCTTGGTCCCTGGCTTATGAAGGTGTAATCACACCAAAAAATAATGCTGTAAAATGCAGAAAATGTGTCACTTGTGGCCCATCCACACTTCCTTCATGCCAGGATTTCTTCCCAAACAACGAAACCCTTAGCATCTGGTATCTATGTCATCAAGAGTTGAAAGGAGGCAGGAAAGATGGAAAGAGTGGGGAACAGCAGGGCAGGGGGTACACCTTAGTGGCTCAAGAAAGAGGAAGTTAAGATAATGGGCTTTTTCCTGTGGAGCAGGCAAAGCAGACATCAAATATCATCCGCTACTTCATGCTAGCTCTTCTTTTACCCTAAGAGGATCACGCTTGCCCTTTCAGAAATAATAATCTATGGCAAAAGAGGGAGAAACTTTTCTGCAATGGCTTTTTAAACCCGATACACTAATATATCATGCATTTTGCAATGAAAATATACAGTGAGAAATATTTTCATACATGCATGGAGGTTTACTGTGTTCTATTAGTTCCCTGAATTGAAAGAAGCTGGGAGACAGTACGTTCAGGGTGAAGAAGCTGTGACTTGAAGGGCACATTTGATCTGTGGGTAAAGAATCTGCCTGCCAATGGAGAAGATGCAGGAGATGCAGGTTTGATCTCTGGGTCAAGAAGGTCCCCTGGAGAAGGAAATGGCAACCCACTCCAGTATTCTTGCCTGGGATATCTCAAGGACAGAGAAGCCTTGTGGGCTATGGTTCGTGGGATTGCAAAGAGTCGGACACGACTGAGTGTGCACACACACACACACACAAAGTATATTTTTAAATTTGGAGTTGCCAAAATACAACAGAGCTTTCTGTCTTCAGAAGCAATTTCCAAAATGGCCACAAGATGGAAATCACACTACAAGAACATCACTGGAAATGCCTTTGTTTTTCTCTGAGTCTGTGTGTATGTGTTTGTGTGTCAGAGAGAGAAAGAGAGAGAGGAGAAAGAGAGAGAAGGAGAAAGAGAGAGTCATCTTTTGGGTTTGGTATCCATGTTATCTCTGTGCTTTTCTAGTCTTCCCCTTTTCTCTCTTCCTCTTTTCCTCATTCCTTTCCATTCTTACCCCTGCCAACCTCTATTACTTCAGTGTTTTTAAAAAAAGAACACAACATGGCAAGCAAGCACACATTTCTATGATCTATCATCTTCACTGACTAGAACCTCCTGTTCTCTGCTTAAAACAAGGCAACAAAACAGAAACAAAAATTCTTCGGTAATCTTCTGGAGCCTAGTGGCCTTGAGTAGATGAAGGCTCCCCTTCCATCTATATTTTGGCAGGTTTTCCAAAGGAGGTTTGATTTCCTGGCAGACCCTAAAAAGTGAAGATGTGTTTATATCCTTAACAAAAGTCCTTGTAGTGAAGAATTTTCTACTCTCTTCTGATGGAAAGGTGAAGAAATTCGAAAGGCCAGTGGAAGCAAAGAAGAGGTGAGAGGTGACAAAGATAGGGGGAGGTTCTTTGGTATGAAATTTCGCACCACTTTAAACAACAGTCTGAGGAGTGCAGGGGTGTCGCCAGCCTCAGTGTGAATCTGCACTGACTGCACTCAGCAGGTAATTATGGGAAGTACTCATCCTTCTTTTCTGCACCATGGGCAGAAAACAAATTGACAGTAAGAAAGTTTCAAATATATACATTCATTCCACTTCTGTGGTCACTTTCACCCTGGAAATAAATAGTGGTGTTTTTCTACTGCTGCAATAAATGTGGTTTCTCTTGCAATGAATAATTTATTGCCGCAGGAGAAAATTGACTTTACGGTTGGTCAAAAAGGCCACTGCTCAAATGATTCTTTTTCTATTTCAGAAGTCACCCCCCAACTTACCAAAAGAAAGTGAATTACACTGCCCACTAGGATATAAGAAAACATATAAACACGGATTCAGCGCTTTTCACTGACTTATTTCATCTTGTTGAGATGAACGAAGTTGTTTGCTTAGGTTTATTTTTGTTTTGAAAAGCCAACTTACCTGGAGATTTGGCATAAGAGGCATGAAAGCAGGAGAAATTAATAAGTGCATATGAGGCCAGGAAAAAGTTGGAGATGATGGGAGCGATGGTGTTCAGTTCCGCTGTGAAGGAAGCAGAATTGAGTATGTACATATGAGTGATGAGACCACGGGCTGAACAGCTGTTACAGTCTGGAAGCTTGACTTTATTTGGAAATTGAAACCATAGCTAGCATCTATCAAAGTTTAAGAAGTTTGTGATTTTTCTTTGGGTCTACACTCATTTGAAATGTATTTTCAGCCAAAGTTTCTATGAAGTAAGAAACAAGAAAACTCACCAATAAGAAAATAGACAATCAAGATCTCTACCCACAGAAAATTCAAGTGGAAGTGGATAGAAAGTTTGGAAACCAGGCAGATGACAAAATTCCCTGTAGCTGTTGCAGAGGTACCAAATCCAGGGCTCTTTTTCTGCTTTGCAGACCATCAAAGGGTTTCCCACATGCTTCAGTGTTAAAGAATCCACCTGCCAGTGAGGGGAGGTGGGTTTGATTCCTGGGTCAGGAAGATCCATTGGAGAAGGAAATGGCAACCCACACTGGTATTCTTGCCTGGGAAATCCGATGGACAGAGAAGCCTGGCGGGCTACAGGCCATGGGGTTGAAAAGAGTTGGACACGACTTAGTGACTGAGCATGCATAGAATCAAAATGTTCTACAGGGTGACAGGGTAGTTAAATACCTGTGCATCAGAACCATCTAATGGGATATATCTCTGCATATACACAGCTTGCTCTCTCTGACTTTCAGAATTTTTGTTAGCCGTTCTTACTTTTCTACATCTCTAGAGAGTTTTACCTCTGAAGGTTTGCCGAAAAAAAGTTTTACCTCAGTAGGTAAATATCCAGTATGGTTAAATCCTAGCTGGGATGTTTAGTGTATGATATAAAAAATAATTCAGAGATGTTCTCATTTATCTGAAGATCAGACAGCTATCACCTTCAGTGAAGAAGATGCAGGTGGAAGCTGGGTGTGATTGTAGGACATGGATGCCAGCAAGAAAGGAGGCAAAAATAGCTGCCACAAAGCTGGCACCATGAAGCTAATCTACGGGGTTTTGAAAGAGTGACTTTTAAGACTATTATTTAATGTATGCAATTTTTAAAATTTGGGGCTATTTGATCACTTACCTGAAGTCTAGGGCAATAATTGAAGTCTTAAAGTTTAAATTATAATTGAAATATATATACACATAATTGCTTTTTAATTTAATTTTAAAAAATCTAACAAACATAGATTAAAAAAAAAATAAACCAGAAAGTGATTGTGTGGGGAGTCATGTGTTCCCCTCTTCAGCCTTGTGGAAATCTTATGAGAATGCGTGAATTATGGTCACTTCCTGAGTTTATGGGATGAGGAGAAGCCCTCGTTGTCTGGCACTACTGCTGAATCTGACTCTGCCTGTCTGTGCATAGTTACTATCATCCTTGCCTTCTGCTCACCTGCAGTGGTGGTACCTTAAGGAGGAGTGAGGAATATGCAGGCTAACTTTGAGGTGTGTGCCTCTCTGAGATCATGTAGCTGTTTCTATATTGCTTAGGGAGAAAGAGCAGAGGTAAGTGGTTCTCAAACGTTAGTGGTCTATGAATTTCGGGAGCTTGTAAAAATTCAGATTCTTTATCACCAGAGATTCTAGCTGTGGGGTTGGGTGTTACCAATCCACAATTTACCAGATCCACAGGTGACCACATTCTGTGGTCAACGGACCACATTCTGAGAATAGACATTTCAGCCCTCCTGCTGGCGGCCAGGAAATGTAAGGACAGGTGGCAGCTGGAGGCAATGTGGGATTAGACAGTATCAGGCAGGTCAGAGGAAGGAGTCAGTTGCATTTGGTTGGATGGATTTCCAACATTCAGATTCAAAGAAGAGACTAAAGTCCGAAGCCCACCTCAAGTCCTCCAAGGCCCTCCACACTCAAGGATTTCTCATTTCCTTCTTAGATTGCAATATTCCCCAAATGCAGTATTAGATATAAAACAGATAATTTCTCAAGGTCACAGGAAAACCCTATGAGTAACCAGAAGAATTTGTTGGCTTTCAGTAAGAACAAGAAAACTACAAACCAATAAGAATGAACGCCATGGCTATAACAAAAGTGAGAAAGTATCCTCTGAGGGGCTCATTGTTCTTCCCATATCCCTTCGCAAAGAACTGCAGAGCTTTGTAGATGTTGTCCTTGCACAGAGCCTAATGGAAAAGAGGAGAAATTTGTCATTTATATCTATGCACAGTCATTTTCCCTGGGCTATTCAAACAAGAAGATTTGGGGAAAAGACGACGTGATACACAATATGAAGCACAAGTTAACACTGCAGTTTATCATTCTTTATATTATTTGAATCGATCTCGACTATGTGGCAGACATAGCATCGGAGCCAAATGCGAACATTAAACTGTTTCAGAAAATGATAGAAAATGATCACCAGTGAGAGTGGATATCTCAGGGGGAGGGAGAAGCACATGCTCTCATGCCTACGTCACCTGGAACACTTTGGGCGCGCTGACGAGGGAGGCCAGGGCCGAGGAGAGTGTTGCAGAAAAGATCCCAGCAGTGATGAGGGGGCCAAACCCTGAGACCATGCTCATGACCTTGAGGAGAGAGGTTCAAGTAAGGAGACTCATCCAACAGAGTTAAAACAAAAGTTTAAGCCAAATTTTAATGCAAATGCTTCCCTTTCTGCTTTCTGGGGTTTGGAATCTCTTTTGTAAGCTAATTGCTTCTAATCAGATGTTTTTCCCCCTGCTTCATTCTGAGTTCTTAATAGTTGTTTTTTCAAAATGGAAATGCCTTTGTTGTTGCTGTTTTTGGATAAAAGGAACAAATGCTCACCACAATATGTCCAGAAGATACTGGAAAGAATAAACAAGGAAATGATTTCAAGGATTTTGATATTTTCCCCCCTCTGTCCTTTCTGGGCATCTGTTTCTTGGTCAACGGGAAATTCTATCCAGCAGAAAGTGGTATTTTAATAAAGTCTGGGGAGGGGCTCAGCTGTTTACCAATCTTTTTAAAAGGCATTAACCTTTCTTGTTCTTCGTGCACATAGAAGTTTTTCAAATCTTTGCTTTTCCTGTGCTCATTAAACATAATTTTAGGTCTGAGACATGATGAGATTCTATCAATTTAAGTCATATTTGTAATAATGACTTCAGCTGAGTTAATTTCTCTTTGTTGGTTGTTAAAATAGATGAATGTAGCTTTCACAACAAATTTGCTTCTCCTCCTGCTCACCGATCATTCAGGCAAATTAATATGTTTTAAGTTCCGTAGTCTCCCAAACTTCCCTGGCTCCTTCCCCCCTTACTCTCCTCCCCCTTCTGCCACTCACAGTTTCCCTCTTGGCCTGGTCCTCCACATACTCCAGGACCATCACAGAGGCTTTTCCTGAGTGAAGCCCAGGCATGAAATGCATTCCAAGTGCTAACTAATCGAACTCTCCATCTGCCCACCAGGAAATCTTACACGATTGATTGGAAGATGCATAATGGCGGGTGGTAATCTTTCCCTGGGTGATGCAGTTCATACAACTGCCTGTTCTCTCACCACCACAGTGAGTGTAACCACATAATGAATGCCTATAGGACTCCCTTTCCTCCCACACAAATTATTCCTTGCTGAATTTGAATCAGTCAATAACCAATCTGTTGGAGAGTCAGAAGTTTCATTACACATGATGTTCTAAAAAATGGAAGCAATAGCAGTAAACATTATTAATTTTTGAAGTTCAAACCTGGAAATTGTTCATCAGCCCATACTGACATGGTTCATGTCGACATCTTGAGAAGTCATAGCCTAACCCACAGGCTGCTGAACCATTGCAGTTCATCCCAGAAATGATGGTGTCATTCACGCTCCCAGTGGCATCTCGGACCACACAAGCCCCTGGGAAAACAACAAGGTTTGTCATTTTTTTACTTGAAGGGTTCAGATGTCCCCCGGTGACTCAAGCGGTAAGGAATCTTCCTGCAATGCAGGAGGCTCAGGAGATGTGGGTTCGACTGTGGGTCGGGAAGATCCCCTGGAGGAGGAAATGGCAACCCACTCCAGTATTCTTGCCTGGAAAATTCCATGGACAGAGGAGCCTGGTGGGCTAAGAGCCCATAGGGTCACAAAGGGTCAGACACGACTGAGCATGCACACGTTTTTCTTCTGAAAACATACTTAGTTTACTTTGACCTATCCTGTCTTCATGGTCAATACTTCCTCTGACATGGTACCTGAAAGTTCCCATCTTCCGAGGCCTGGGAGTGGCCCCCATCTCTAAGGTGTCCTTGGGTGGTTGAAGTCCTAGCTTTCTGCCTGCCTCTGTAGGACGCTTGGGATTGAGACTTCTTTCCTTTTTGAAGTGCACGTTGTGGTGCTTTGCATGTAATATTTATTCAATTCAGATTTCCGGGTTAATGCTACTGATTGAGAGCTTTTCAGATAGAATTTTTTTTCCTCATCTGTGAGAGAACCAAGGGATGACATTATTGAATAGTAATAATTAAGAGAACTGAGCTCTTATTTTCAGCTAAAGGTATTCTTTGTATAATTTCTTAAACCATTATAATTTTACTTTTTATAAAATTTCAATGGTTTAAATGATACAGAAAATATTTAGGGATAAAATGTTAAGATTTCCTAGGCATGCATGCTAAGTCCCTTCAGTCATGTCTGACTCTGTACGACCCCATGGACTGTAGCCCGCCAGGCTCCTCTGTCCATGGGATTCTTCAGGCAAGAATACTGGAGTGGGTTGCCGTGTCCTCCTCCAGGGGATCTTCCTGACCCAGGGATCCAATCTGCTCTTATCTCTCCTGCATTGGCAGGTGGATTCTTTACCACTAGAGCCACATGGGAAGCCCTTCCCAGGTACTATTCATGGTCAAATATTGTTATATCAAGTATTTATCTCAGTTTATTATTTTTGTACCTTTGAGTTAATTTCTGTTATTTTCTGTTACAAACATCCTATGAACATCTTTGTGCATATAATTTTTCTTCTGTAATTTGAAGTATTTCTTTAGGATAGATTCTTAAAAATGGAGTTATGTATGTTTTAAAGATTCTTGACATATATATTTTAATTACCGATTTTTCTTCTGAATTTTTCTAACTGTAATCTCTGCCATTATGTATTTGATAGGATTATTGAGAGATATGAATATAGCTGTGAAATATATATATATATATATATTATATATATATGTATATAAACTTTTCTGAACTACTTGAAGGATAAATACTTTACAAACTAAATGCCAATCCATGCAACTGTTGATTTTGCTTTTCAGTCTCCAGCCAGGTGAGTTCTCATTCCTTGCTAATTATTTTAAGAGACATTCCAGTAATAGATACTAATGGGAACTCTCAATTATAGCCATGGGATTCATACTCTTTGAATCTAGGAAAGACTTAAAACTCATTGAATCCTTTAGTTGAAAGAGTCATTTAAAATTATTAGTGCAGGAACCCTTTCTATATAGCCCTGAGAAGTGGCCCTACCAACCTCTACTTGAGGTTGTGAGTGTTGGTTGGTTAAAACTATCCAGCCCAGATTTTGCCTTTTTGCACTGTTCATTTATGCTGAGCTGACTTTTAAAAGTCTTGTGGTTTCACTTCCGCATAATCAAACTCCCCGAATTCCCACGAAGCCAAGCCATGAGCTATTATTTACACTAATGACAGGCCAGGGACCCCACGAGTATCCTTTTCTTATCCTGAGAAAAATATAGAAACACAGGTTTTTCTACCCTTCAGAACCAATGAACGAGAAGAATCTCAGAGGTCAGGCCTGCACCTTTATTCATCCCTTCCTTTTTACTTTGTAAGGGAAAGAAAAACCATTTGTGAAATTTAGGTAATTTCAATGTTATTTAAAAAGTATTGATTTCCTAAAGCATTGGAATAATATCTCTTTATTTGTAACTAAACTTGGCAATGTCACAATAGCGTTAACAACATTATCCAATTTCTGGAAATAAGAGGCAGTGAGAGAAGAAAGAATCTAAGTTAATTGTTTTGCTTTTTTTTTTTCAAAGAATCCAACTCAGAACATATGTACTATCTCAATTCCCTTTATAGTAAGCAGAGGACAGCCAGGATGTCCCCCTTTAAATGTCCAGATGGGATTCCATAGCGGTCCAGCCTGGGGCTGTATTCATAAGTGTGCACAGAAAAATTTTCTTCTCTGAATGTTTCACATTCCTTCTTCTCCAATAATGGCACAAGCTGGAGGAGGTGTGGCTGCAGGCAGCAGGTGGAACAAAAGTCAGTTTAAGAACAACAGGCAAATCCACATATTTTCTGCTCACTGAGCAAGGTAGGGGCTGGCCCCCCACACTGCTGGCAGCTGGGTCTTGTTCTGATTGCCTGCCAGTTGGTGACGGTGACATTTCCACGTTAGGGACGGCAGTGCAAGGAGGAGACACAGTCATTCATCCTATGTCTTTCATACTTTCCTAAGGGTTTTGTCATTGCTGTTTTTGTTTTTATTTGTTTTGTGCTGTTTGGGACTCTTATTCTGTCCCTCACCTGCCTCCTAAAGGCAAGGGAGGTGGTTGCTAGAAGTGGTGACTTCCCTGGCAGTGAAATTACCACCTCAGCAGCAAAAAATCTGTTTTTGTGTTCAGGTAGAATGAAAGCGAAAGTGAAGTCGCTCAGTCGTGTCTGACTCTTTGCGACCCCATGGACTGTAGCCTACCAGGCTCCTCTATCCATGGAATTTTCCAGGCAAGAATACTGGAGTGGGTTGCCATTTCCCTCTCCAGGAGATCTTCCTGACCCAGGGATTGAACCCGGGTCTCCCGCATTGTAGGCAGACACTTTACTGTCTGAGCCACCAGGGAAGTACCAGAAACACCTGTAGTTACACCTTAATTGCATTCAAACTCCTAGAGCACCCAACAAGGGAATTAAAATTGTTGTCTGTTAAAAAAGTTTCAACTTATGTTCCATGGAAAGCCAGGAAACATAAAACTTGACATGAAAAGTGACTGGATCCCTTGTAATTCTGGCATTCTGCACCAGAGACACATAACTTACCCACGCAAATGGCGACTCCTATATAGGCAACAGTGGTGATGAAGATGGCCAGCATGGTTCCTTTGGGAATGGCATCTTGGGGATCCTTTGAAAAAATAATGTAGAGGAACAAGGAGATAGAGTGGAATAAGAAACAGACATCACTTGGAGTTAGTTCTGTATTTTCAAAATATTAGGCTACCCTTCCTGGGGCAAGTTCTAAAGAGAAAAAAATTAAGCAAATGGCAAAGTGCTGAGTTCCAGTTCTTTTTGGACAAAGACAAGGTGTTTAGAGTGAATAAAGAAATCTGTAGAACTTTGTGTTGAACAGAAGAGATCTATAACTGACCAGGAGGGAGCTTTTACAGAAAAGTAGGCTAGTTAGTTGACTCACTAATACTTCTTCCTGTCCCTCCCCTTTATCTCCTGTGAGTTTCATGCAGATGTATCAGACCATAGAGTACTGAGGGGGGCGGGTACCATATCAATGTAACATAACAATGTAACATGTCTGGTACATTGGTGATATCTCTGTGTGTGTTTGTTTTGTACTAAGCTTAAGTAAGTAAGTGTTAGTTGCTCAGTCATGCCCAACTCTTTGTGACCCCATGGACTGCAGCCCACCAGGCTCCTCTGTCCACGAGATTTTCCAGGCAAGGATACTGGAGTGGGTTGCCATTTCCTTCTCCAAGGGATCTTCCCAACCCAGGGATTGAACCCAGGTCTCCTGCACTGCCGGGAGATTTTTTACCGACTGAGCTATTAAGCTTAGACTTGCTTTAAAAAATCACTTTTGACTGAGCAAAAAAGGATGATCTGCTACATTCTCCCATCCCTCAAATTCCTCATTTGGAATCTAGTTCAGGAATAACTGCAATGAGAGATATTTAATTTCCATAGGCAGGCATAAAGAAAGAGGCAAATTTAAGCTTATACCAGAAAATGGGCTTTTCTCTTGCCCATAAATGTATATAAATTCACTGAGCTGAGCTCACATCATATATAATATACCACTTTATATCCTATTTTGGGGGTTGAATCATATCATAATCAATTTCCAAGCAGCATAACTTCTCTATAATAGAATTCAACTTAACAGGGATTATTAAGTAGAGATTCCAATGTATGCATTACCTATAAGACAGTGCTGGCATAGAGTAGGAGTCAGTAAATACTGAACTGAGGAAAGCACCATCCCAGTAGGCATCAGTTCCCCCTCCAGAGGACATGAGACTCATCGATACAAGTGAGCAATCAATGCCGTCAAAGTCTGAGTTCTGTGTTTCATTAACTTAAATCTGCTGATCAAATCCATTAGAAAAATCAACTCATGACGAACGCAGACCCAACCTGACAGCTGGAAATGTTAATTAAACCAAGTAAATCTGTCCCCACAGGGAAGTAAGCCAGTCCTGTGGAGCCATTCTGTAATCATTCCTTTCTTCCCACTCTTGTAGGAATATCTGCACACAGGATTTGTCTGATATATACAACCTCTTCATTTCAAGCTACTGTCTCCAAAAGAGAATGTGTGTACTGAGTAGCACATAGAGGGAGAAAGAGGGCAACCATGGCCGAAATGAACCCCACTCAATATCCATTCATAGTATGTTTGAAATTTTCTTTTATTGATCAAGGATTTCTTGAGCTCTTAGTGAAAATTGAAGAATTGATATAAGTGGGAAGAAAGGAGATACATATAGGGAAAAGAGGTATGAAGATGAACAGAAGTGTTATACCTAAAACACAAAGATCCCCTGGAGGAGAGCATGGCAACCCACTCCAGCATCCTTGCCTGGAGAATCCCATGGACAGAGAAGCTGGTGGGCTACGGTCCATAGGGTCACAGTCGGACGTGACTGAAGTGACTTAGCAAGCATGCACCCCACTCTACACATAAGATAATTTCCATGTAGCTGTAGATCTTCTACAAGCTCAAGTTTTCCTCATTTAGGAGTTACTTGAGGGTCAAACTTGATGTGATATAAGTCGGGATGCCAATATCTTAATGTCTGGTCACATACTCACACTGCCTGTTCTGGCTACTTTTCCTCTAGTCAGGACAGGACTTATATTCTCAGTTTTCACTCCAAATGTTTATTTCCATCCCTCAAGCAGTAGCACAAAATCTCACCTTCATTCACCTTTCTACATTAAATATCATATTTTTTTTCCCTTGGGACACAGTACAAGCAGTCTTACTAGGTTGCTGCTGGTTGCGTGTCAACCATATCCTAATCTGCACCTTAACTCTCCTGATTAGATCGGTGTACCTTGAAAATCTTCTGCTACACACATATTTACAGACCATCAATAGTGTGTTAACAAGTATAAGGTTCAGGATGGGAACCTTGTACAGCATCCCCTTGTGCCAGTTCTTGTTAGCTGTCACTGTCAGCCTGAAGAGCCTCAGAATCTTTAGAAGGATTCTGAGGTTGTGAGTAGAGGTAGTGTCTTGCATATCCCCACAATGTGTAAATAACACGTTTACTAAGTTGAACTGAATTTATTATGCTCTAGTTTCACTCTAAGAAACAATTATTATCTACAAGTCCAGATCTTTGTTTGCCATATCCCAACATGTGGTCATCTTTTAGTCCTTAACCCCTCTGGCTTCTGATCATGTTAATTATTACATCTCAAAGCATCATCATCTCTTGATTTTCTCTCTCTTGGGTTCCCCAGTCCCTTAGCTCTTTCTCTTTATTTTTTTTTAATTTATTTTTAATTACAGGTTAATGTAGTTACCCACTAGACATCTCCCGTCTGATGTCCTTCTGCCATTTTAACCCCAATGGCTAAATCTGAGCTTCAACATGGAATCAATTCAGTAGGTTGCAACCAGCATGAAAACGATATAGTAGAATAGAACTGATATGAAAACATCAGAGAACATCATTTGTAATAAAGTATTGAACTGTTTAGGAGAAATTTTTATATGTAGGCACTTGGTTGTAATATATAGTATTTCCTTACAGTAGATCATAGTAAAAAAAAAAAGAAAAAGCATCCTTTCCAGGTCCTTTCCTAACTCTAACAAAAGCTGACCTGTTTGATCCATTTTCCCTGCCATGGTCTTGTCCAAACTACATGCTTGAGAAGGATCAAGCAAGCTCTTCTTCACTTCTTTGATGACTGGTATAAGTAACAAATGTTGGCTGAGTTGAACTGACTACTAACCAACTAATAATAAAAACTTAGGTGAAAGAAAGCACAATATTCTTTGAATGTGTTATTACAGTTTACGAAATTTAAACCTATGACCTCTGATACTTTTCCAAATCTGAGAAACCAGAAGCTCAACATCCAGAGTTAAATTTTGTTAAGCAGGATTACTGCCTATCAGGGCTTCTCCACTTGAATCATGACCAGCTTTTGCTTTTACTTCCTGCTCAAAAGTTTCTTCATTGCAAAAATTGTCCCTAATGTAATTATTTCTTCTTTATTTTTATTTCATAATCCACTTGGACAATGCATTCAGTTTGCATTTATATATATATATATATACATATATATATTTATATACACACACACATATCTCCCCTGATAACTTGCAAATATTTCTAGTCTTCCAAAGTTGATTATAAATTTGTTGAGGTAAAACCCGTGTTTTCTACTTTTTTTCATGTGTGGTAGAGATTATTTATTGTCCTTTAATATCTATTCCCACCTTCTTCATTTTAATACTGTTGCTGCTGTTGTTGAGTCACTAAATTGTGTCTGACTCTTTTGTGACACTATGAACTATAGCCTGCCAGGCTCCTCTGTCCATGAGATTCTCCAGGCAAGAATACTGGAGTGGGTTGCCATTTCCATCTCCAAGGGATCTTCCTGACCCAGGGATCAAACCTGTGTCTCCTGCATTGCATGTGGATTCTTTACCACTGAACCACCAGGGAAGCCCACCTTTTAATATTAAAACTCCCTAAAATAATACTAGAATTCCTTAAAATTTTCTCTGGGCACATGGCTGTCCAACTAGAGATTACATTTTCCAATCTTCTTTGCAACTAGGTAAAGTCACAGAGGGGGCCTCCCCAGTGGCTCAGCTTACTGAATAAGACTTTTGGAAGAACTATCGGGAATAGGATAATTTGGCAGTAAAATTTGTCATTAAGAGAGAGAACTTTTTAAATAACTAGGAAACCTTGAAGAAATCTTACAGCTTTGAAATCTATAGAGAAACATGGTTGATGTCTGTAGCTCCCTGTCCTGCCCAACTGCACCATGGCTTCTTAGAATTACAAAGCAGAGGAAATAACATACCTCCAAATCTCCAGAGATATTGGCACCAGCAAGGATCCCAGTTGCTGCTGGGAAGAAAATGGCAAAGACAGAGAAGAAGCCTTCGCCTTTTGTGAAGCTTGGCCCAAAATTTTCTGCAAATATTGATGCTGCAATACAAATAATGAGAAAATTATCATGTAGACTTTCTTCACTGGTAGGAGATAAAGTTACCTTTGGCTTCTGTAACCCTAAATGCAAATGTATTCCTATAATCTAAATGGAATGAGCTTGAAGATATTGGTATAACCTTGATGAACCTCATGTTAATATTTGCCAGGTATCAAAATACATGTCACAAAGTTTTAAATCTCTAGAATATACTCTGAAAAGTCAATAATTTTCATGAAAATGGAGACTCATGCTGTCTGATTTCTTTGAATCTAGAAGACTAAAAAAGAAAGAAACAGAAAATTCTCTCATGATTGAACTGGCATACTCACAAATATACCGCATCATATTACCCTACACACATACAACTACATTCTCACATGTATATATACCTTAATCAGCACATTGCTTTACTACATCCCCCTTTTTTTTTTGAATTGTAGAACCGTGTGGATGAAGCTATCTTACAGTTTTGATACTAATGTTCTAACCTCCCTGGCCTTTGTCACTAGAGACTGGATCTTAGATCCTTATACCAAATTCTCATGTATAAGAATTCTCATATATAGTGAGGAGCTTTGGTCATAAAATAAAAATACACCACAGATTGTCACCAAATTATTTAAATGAAATGGAAACAATCTAGAAAAAAAAACAGAAGGGAAAACAAAGAAAGAAAAGGAAGGAAGAAAAAAGTGAACAAAAGAATCTAGGGAAATGCAAAAATAAGGAGAAAAAATGGAAAACATCAAAAAATTTATAGCAGGAGCTGGAAAAAGGGAAAAGAAGCAAAAGGAAAAGGATTTGCAAATCAAGCAAGAAAATCTTTACAAAGAAAAAGAATCAGGAAGAAAGAAGTGATGTGATATAAAAAGGGAACAAATAGTGACAACCAGGTGAATATTGAAGGGAAATATTGAAAACCTCAACCGTGGATTCTTAAGTATGCTAGGGTGGAGAGCTAGGAAAGCAGGGATAGGTGGAGTAGAATAGAAGACAGAAGTCAATGTTTATGCCTTGATCACAGTTGCTATGTTAATAGTTCCTACAGTCTTTTCTGTTTGAAAACCTGACAGTGATGCTCAACTAGATAATGTCATAAGAAAGCAAGGTACAAAAATGACTAGGGAGATGAAAAAATGTCTGTGTTTGACTTTGGTGCTCCCAGTGGTTGGGCACATTGTCTGAGCTATGTTCCCTTTTTTGCACAGACACCCCTACTGTTCGACAGGGACAACGGGTGCAGCACTTTAAGGTTTTTGATTTTTTTCAGACAAGGCTTTACTGGGGCCCCTGCTGCAGCACAGGGGAGCCAGAACAAATAACAGGTTCCCATGTTCCCTGGCTTCCTGAGCAGGGGTAAGCTTGTTCCTTGTATGGGGTGAGGGTAGGGAGTGTGTCCAGAGGGTGGGCCAGAGGGCTGGGCTTAGGTGTTTTGCCCACCCCTGAGGTAATATTGTGTGCAGGGGGCATGTGCAGTACCCTGCTTTTGCTTTAATCCCCTACTTTTGCTCTAGACTTTTCAAAAGTGGCAGATGGGTTTTTTTTTTGGTCTCTTTGTATCTTTTGTCTATAATTTTGCCCCAGCTGCACATGTACACAGTTATTTTTAGTCCAAAAATATATGGTTTCTTTATATTTTGTTGCTTAAGGAGAGGTTTATCTTTTAGGCTCCAGCACTTTAAGGTTTTCAAAGCACTATAACATCTGCTATCTTACTTGCTTTTCAACATCACTTTAGGAAGTTGCTATTTTCATTCCCCCCTTGGCAGAAAAATCTGAGACCCAATAGTGTTAGGTGACCTGTCTAGCTGGCAAGCAGCAAGGTTGAGACTCACTCTGGCTCTCCTGACTCAAACCTGAGACTATTCCCTGAAACTCCAGTGGCTGGGGCAGGGATCATGGGGATGGTGATGGGGGCGGGCAAAGAAGAAGCTTTTGTTGCAAAGCAAGCTATTTGACACACATACCTTGGTAATTAAAGAAACCTCTGGCCCTTTTCTCATTGTTGGATGGAATGACAGTTCCAATGAAAAAGTTTGCAATAGCAATGAGAAGAATGATCAGAAGAATCACTTGAGCCTGGAATGACAAAGTAACAGGAGGTCAAATTAGATTTATTCAATGACCTTTTTACATAGTTATAAAACTTTTAAGTGTCCACTAAATAAAGACTCTATCTAATAATTCCAGTTAAGATTCTACTACCCAGTGTAGGTAATAAGGGTATTCTTGTAAAATGGCATCTTAATAAGCCTTATTTGGCCTGAGAATTGATGTTACATTTTCAACGGGTGCATGGCTTCTGAGGTAGTGCAATGGTAAAGAATCTGCCTGCCAATGAAGGAAACATAAGAGATGTGAGTTCAATCCTTGTGTTGGGAAGATCCCCTGCAGGAAGAAATGGCAACCCACTCCAGTATTCTTGCCTGGAAAATCCCATGGACAGAGGAGCCTGGTGGGTTATAGACCATGGGGTCGCAAAAGAGTCAGACACGACAGCGACTAAACACGCACGCACGCATGTGCTTGGGCACTTGAAGGTGCTATTTCAAGAGCATTCTGAGTACTAAGTGGGTAACTTAGTGCAGTGTCCCTAGGAATGTAAATGGAGCCAAAAGATTTAACACTGATAGAGTTGTCTTCTTTCCTCAGCAGAGCACCTATGGATTCTTCCCCTTCCTGGTACTGACCTCAGGAGTATAACACAGAATGAGGCACAGAATTCCCAGGATGCCTCGTGCACTTGAGGTCGAGCTGTCATACCCGTGTGTGCTCAGCACACGCTGTCTCCAAGGCTGACCAGCCAAATCATCTGTTCTTTAGTCCCTCTGACATTTCAAGGTGTTTACTGGCTTGGCTGTTCCCCTCAGCTGGAAATGCACTTCTCCCTACATTTTGCAAACCTACGTCTTCACAGAGGCTTTCTTGCCCACTGAATCTAAACAGAAACAGCTAATGTTTAGTGAGGGCTTACAGTACAACAGATGCAGTTTTAACTTTACCAATATCCTTTCAGGTAAATAATAACCACCCACAACTGTATGAAGTAGGCAATACGGCTATCATCATTTTAAGGATAAAAGAAACTGAGGGATAGAGAGGTTAAGTAATTTAACAAAGATTGTATAGACATAAACCAGGTTCAAATACACTCTAACTACAGAGCTGGAGCTCTAAATTCTACCTTCTACTGTCATGAAACTACATTGCCTCCCTCAGGGAATAATCTAACGTATGTTCCCCCTGCTATATTCTATCTCAGTGCCCTGTTTATTTCCTTTATAGCACTTTCACAATTTACCATTCTATATTTATTTTTTTATTACTCATCTCCCCGTAGACCATATGCTCAGCTATGGCAAGGATTGTGCCTGTGTGGGTCACGCTGAATATCCAGGGCCTTAGCAGAATACCCAGCACATAATAAGCACTTGGTCAGTTTTTGTTTAATGTGTGAATGCATAACCCACAAATAAGCGCCATGTAATAATGTTTCCTATTGCCTTATATAAAATGGGAGGTTTTGTCTATCTTTCCATTTCTGGTGACCACTTGAGGTCTAGTTACTGCACCTCCAGGCACATAGGAACCTAGGAGTTTCAATTGTACTAGTCACTGTAGAGAGTTAACAAAGCAAGCAAAAGACATTCTCCCCACCGTTCAGAAATTTACTAACTGGTATACTAATCACTGAGTGATGTCCCTGTTGGCTCGGATGGTAAAGAACCTGCCTGCCAATGCAGAGACATGGGTTCAATCTCTGGGTCGGGAAGATCCCCTGGAGAAGGAAATGGCTACCCACTCCAGTATTCTTGCCTCGAGAATCCCATGGACAGGGGAGCCTGGCAGGCTACAGTCCACGGGGTCACAGAGAGTCAGACATGACTTAGCAGCTAAACGACAACATACTAATCATTAAATCCAGATATTCTCTAGTTCCAGGACCTCTGGTGCCCTTAGATTTGCTGCTGGAGTATGGAATTTCAGAGGGGAATGACAGTTTCTGCCTCTGTTATCTTCTCCCAACACACGTGTCATATCTTGTGGATGTCAGCATTCACAGTCAGGTAGGAAGGGGATACCAGGGAAATGAGGAAAAGACACAGGCCTCCACTATGTACTATTGCTATGACCACAAGGGGTCTGTGCATGAATATGGCAGCAATCTTGTTGGCTATGTCACTGTGACTACAGAATAAAGGACAAAGTATAGGCCTGATCACATGAGCTATGACTTACTACTGCCTGGACTTTGTGCTTTGAGGACTTCTTGTTCCACTGAGCACTGACCAGGCTCCTTTTACCATAGAAAGTAATACTAGCAATTCCTTTTGGATATGGAGTTCCTTCTATTCCTGCCATTTGTTCAGGAAGCTGACTAGCAGTTGTTGGTAATATCATTTTGAGAAACTAACCTTTGCTTCCCATTCCATTCCGGCTACTGAAATTCCTAAAAGAATCACCACTGTGATGGAGCCTATGATCCGGATGTCATTGGTTGGATCCACCATCATTGAATCACTCTCCTGGAACAACAACAACAAAAAATCCCCCCTAAATAGTTAGGAGTTGGTTGTTTTATTTTTTGTCTGTATGTGTTATTGTAGCATTTAACAGTAAAAAGAGATACTATGCCCTGCAGTCTGGGGATAATAGAAAAATGAAGTGCTCATAAATTTGAGAAGATAAAACATCTAGCATTATTTTTTCCTGTAATAATAAGCCTTTGATAGCTAAGGTTAGGAGTTAAAAGTTTTAGAGATCCATTCTAGGCACAGCTTTTGAAACTATTGTAGCACTAAGTAAAATTATGGGTATGTACACTTATCACGTTTTGTTTCAGGAGAACAACCAGTTATTTTTGTGTGTCAAGGGGAATCCTAGAGAGATGAAAATGAGTGGTTTCCATTGTGAATATCAAAAAAATAAGTGCTACTCAATTAGAGAACAAACTATGAACTATACAATCTACTCATTTATTCATCTGATTTTCAAATAGAGGTACTATTACCTATTGAATTCAGTATCTGCTATCACTTCCACAGAAGGAGGACTGGAAGCTAGCTCATATACTAGTTAATTAATGTGCTCACATGCATACCATCCAGATGGAGCACCTATGCTAAAAAATGCCCAGTTTCCTACAGTGAGTCCTAATGTTTGAACTTTCTTTCCCTTTGGACATCTGTAACCATAATAGTAATATTGATGCTGACAATAATACTCATTATTTATCTTTTCTTTCATGTTTTACCCTGTATTTCATGTCCATTATTTCATTTGATCTGTACCACATTTATATGAAAGATGTAGGACAGTATTATTAACACATATTATGGATTTGAAAAGCAAGGTTTCGATGAACAAAGGGACTGGTCCAATATCTGTCAGCTGGTAAGTGTGAGAGCCAGGATTCTAAGAAGTTCTGATGCCAACTATATTCAGATTCCACATTCTGCACAATAAATGTTTCCTCTCATCTTGCCACAATGATATCCCCTAGTGCCCTGGAAAAGCAAATTAAACCCGAATTATCTTGCTTGGATGAAGAGAACAAAAGCTTTTAATTACCTTAAGAAGATCTACCACAGTCTCAGCAAATCCCACCACGTACATAGCAACAGCTACTGCGTTGGCAAAAGCAAAGATCAAGCCTATAGATCCACCGAACTCAGGCCCTAAGCTTCTGGAAATAAGATAGTAGGCCCCACCTGAAACAAGGAATGAACATGTTTTATACTGACGAACTGCTAAAGGATTTAGTTTATATGACCAAATAATTTTAACTGTCTGAGAACATTTAAAATACTAACTATTCTAATTTTTTATTTTAATAAAATTATTACAAATCCTAGTAATTTTAGAAATCTTGTGTCAACTTAATGAATAACTTAGCCCTTCTTTGAATTCTGTGTATAATCTACAATATAACTATCTTGACTAAATAACATCTAATTTATCAAAACCTATAGTACACAAATGCTACAAATAAGAATATAGCAAACTTTTCTTTCAAATTCTTTGTCTTTTGAAAATATAAAATTATTTGTCTCTAACTTCATTAGAGAGTTCAGATTAATAATTTAATATCTGAAATTTCCAGAAACAGGCAGGCACAGGCAGAAAATGAAGTAGGTAAAGTTAATCAATGTCATTCAAGCTTCATTTCTGGTATAATTTTTGGTATATATTTACTATATTAAAATTGATAACTATATAGTGCTATGTATTATCTGCTTTATACATCAGACTTAGTTTTGATGATTTTAGCTCAAGAAAGCATGGTTATCCCCAAATACCCATATGTGAATGGGGGTGGCAAGTGGGAAGTAACCATGCAGAGAACTTAGGATGATTGCTTCTCTCTTGGACTTTGAAAAGGAAGTTCTACACGTGGCTGTGTACTTCTGGGTATGAGAAAGACTGAGCCAGAATGGCTAATCACCTTGAGAGTTCTGAGAGAAAATTCTGAGTTCTGAAGGCAAAAATAAGTAGTTGTTGAAAGGCCTAGGTAACTGGATGTTATCACAGACCGTGGGATTCATGACTTCCTGTCCTGAGCTATTGGTAGAAGAATGACACTGAACACACAGACCTGCAGCCAAAACTCTCTGTCACTGAAAACTTTGCACTGTTTCCTCTATAGTAACTCCCTCGGGTGAAGGGGCAACACCTTCTCTATAAACGTAAATTTTTACTTAGGTTGGGCAAATCCTCATTATTTCCTGATTACACTATTATTGTCCTGATTACACTAAGTAAATTAGCAGCCAATTGCTAGACTTGTTCGAGGAAGAAAGGAAGTTTGAACAACAATGACAAACTTTACTCACTCATTTCCGGCCCAGGCCCACATGTTCCTGGATGAATTGAAAGTAACCCTTTGTTTTATTTTCTTTTTGAGAATCTTCTGAAGCCTGTTGGCCATTGGTAGCATAGCGTTGGGGTGAACTCTGAGGGCTCACTGAATGAGAAGTGTCAGGAGTGTCAGCTGGGATGCTCAAGAAGACCCCTTCTAAGAGGGCCTGGGGAAGAGCCAGCGGGGCTCATCCAAGGCACGAAGAAACCATTTATTTCACTTTAACACATGCTTTCTTTCTAGACACCTGGTCATTCTCTGCTTTATAAACATGATCAATCACAGGAAGTGGGCCAAAAAAATCTTTTCTGGAGATCTCTTAATTTTAGGTGAAGAGAATCACGCCTTGCTATTTAAATTTTGGATTAATTTGTTTTGTTTAAATCCTTTGGGAACTAATTATCAACGTACAGAGTTTACTTCCAACATTAAACCAACTCTAGACATCACTACATAATCAACGCTTGTAGTCACAAGTGCATGGATTGGCTTACCTCCTCTTACCACTCCATTTGTGCAAATAGCGGACATAGAAATACCTGTAAGTGTTGTCACTACCACACTCAGGCCGATGATGATGACTCCAAGACCTGAAAAATCCCCCAAGAAAAGTGTTTGACTCCAGGACTTCAAGAAGTCACCAGTAAGTACTTCAGGAGGCAGCAGTTTGAACCTTGTCAAGGAATGATCTGTCTCCCCATGAAAAACCTGAAATGTTCTAAAAGATCCCATTGCATCCAGGTATAGGAAGGTCTAGAAGGTACCTGAAATGTACTAAACTTTAAAACCGAAGCTGTGTTGAGGAATTGGTTTTCAAGAAACGCCAGCTGGAGTTGTGCAGTGGCCTGAAAAGTAAAGCGTTTACCCAAGGAATTTGTGCATATGGAATCCATGACCTGCAATGTGCCAGAGAGGACCGTTAGACAAGAGACCATAGCTGACCAGAGTAGACGGGGGCTACATGGACAGTACCTTATGTTTTCTTCTGTGTCCAACTTCAAGAACATCGAGCTACTTTCTTGTTCCCACCAAAAAGAAGTAAAGTATAATAAAAAGTTTTTGCCTACCCGTAGCAAGCGTTGAGAATATTTAGATATCTTAGAAATTTTACCTCCACGAACAAACCCGTTAGTTGCTATTGCAGAAGTTGACAACCCAGTAATAGAAGTGACCATGGTGGAAAGAAGAATTATGAGAACTCCAAGACCTGTTAGCAATGAAAGACAGAAGATATTACATTTTACTCTTCTTCCTTGGATTCCCTATTGCTGCAAACTATACTGCTTTGAATTTGTTTTCACATCCAAGCCTTTGGGCCCCAGTGGAGTTCCTTCTTGCTAAAGAGAAACTGGTTTGCCTGGTATAAAGATCAAGTCAGAGAACTCCTCATTATGATGAAGGATGGTCTCCAAAAGTAAACACAATCTAAAATGCGGCCCTGGAAAGAAAAAGTTGACTTATGCTGGTGTCCTGGGAGAGACGTTACCCTGGCTGTGAAAAGAGAAAACATAACATTTGACCTTCTCTTTTGCTTGAGAAGAACCTGAATGAGAAAGCTGGGGTTTTGACAAAGGTTAAATCCTTCTCCATTTTTCTTGCATCTCTCTTGCCTGGCAGGGTAAAAAAAGGAAAAAGAAGGAACCAACTTGGATTACCTTTGAAAACACTTCAGAAATGTCAGTGGTGAACTCTTTGAGCCTGTGTTGCCTTTACCTTACAAATGATCGTGCGGGTCACAAGTTTAATTACCTCCTCTGACATATCCATTTGTAGCAATAGCAGAGGTGGATAAACCAGTGATACCAGTCACTGTCACGGCTAAGCCGATGATAATCACACCAAGACCTCAGTTGAGAAAGGAAAAATAAAGGCAATTAAATGGTGGAATAATCCATTTAGATTGTTTACCAAAAAGTCAGCAAGTCTGGAGTAATCACCAAAGGGTCACATCTGAGTTTAACAAGTTGCTTTGGAAGCCACCACAGAGGAAATGCTCAGCTTTGAGGTTTTCTGCCCATGGTAGCACAGATTCAAGAAACTCAAAACCTAAGGTGTGCAGTACAAAGTTGCACCTAACTGAGCAACTATGGCTGGTCAAAATTTAATGTGAACCTCACTATTTATGAAGTTCTAGACCCCCATAAACATAATAATTGGTCTGAACAATCCCAAGCTGCTAATATTATTAGTAAAGGGTAAATGTTCAACTATCTTTTTATGTATATTTGATTGTGTAGGAGTGGAAAATAGTATATATTAATAGTGTAGAAAATTGTTCATCTGGCAGATAAATAAAGTAGAAAGAATCAAATCAAACTGCATTTGCGGCTGCTGCTATTGCTGCTAAGTCGCTTCAGTCGTGTCCGACTCTGTGCGACCCCATGGACTGCAGCCCACCAGGCTCCTCCATCCATGGGATTTTCCAGGCAAGAGTACTGGAGTGGGGTACCACTGCCTTCTCCAAAACTGCATTTACTTATTGGCTATGTGAACTCTGATAAGTTACCTATTTTCTGAGCCAGAAATGGCAACGAAATTAGAAAGAATGTGTGTCAAGTGGCCGTGTATAAAGAAAGCAGTGGCACGTGTAAAGGCAGAATGCATGTGTAAAGACAGAATGCATGTGTAAAGTAGTATAGTGCATACAACACAGTACATAATCAAAGGTGCTGCTTTTTAATCATATCCACAGTAGTCGTAACAGTTATTGTTTATTAAAAGCCAACTATATATCCAGCTGTGTTAGGCAGTATGTGAAATGCAATGAAAAATAAAAATGAAAAAAGCTGCCCTCAAGGATCTTATGGTGCAGAATCATTTACTATGAGAGGGAGAAAGTAGACCAGAATTCAGAGGAAGGCAAGGCTGTTCTCAGTTTCAGGAAATTCACAACCAGGAGGACACTGAAGGGTAACAGAATATGCTGTTGCCAAATTTGCCATGTTAGCATAAGGATTACTTTGAGCTAAAGACAACTGAAAAGAAGCAGATACCTCCCCTTATTTGCCTAAAGGCAGGACATAAATTTATAAAGGTGTCTCCTTTTTCCTTTCTCCTGGGGATATTTATCAGGTAGAGACTGGAGACAGCTGGAAACGGTATTAGAGGAATCTACATAGACTTTACTAACTAGGCCTCATCTTCTACTAGTTCCCCCACATATTTGCCCTTCCACAATGCGCCACTCTAGACATTCAGTCTTTTCCTTTGTCTTGTTATTTCTCTAAAAGTGTGTTGTTCTTTTGCTCAGATGCTTGTATAAGACCAAATTCTAACCACCCCTTTGAGTTACTCATCACTGAGGATTCCCATTTATAGGCACAATGGATGCACATGTTAATAAACTTCTGATTGTTTTTCTTTTATTAATCTGTATGTTGTCAGTCTAATTTACAAGGTACTAGCCAATGAGCCTAAGATGAGTAGAGGGAAAATTGTAACTTCCTCCCCTTCATTGAAGGCTTCCCTCATAGCACATTTGGTAAAGAATCTGCCTGCAATACAGGAGACCCTGGTTCAATTCCTGAGTTGGGAAGATCCCCTGGAGAAGGGATAGGCTACCTACTCCAGTATTCTTGTGAAAATATTCTTGGGCTTTCCTTGTGGCTCAGCTGGTAAAGAATCCACCTGCAATATGGGAGACCTGGGTTTGATCCCTAGGTTGGGAAGATCCCCTGGAGAAGGGATAGGCTACCCACTCCAGTATTGCAAAGAGTCAGACAGGACTGAGCCACTTTCACTTTCATCCCTTCATTACCTTCCTCAATGGACCAGTCCTATAGAAACTATCAGTCATGTCCAACTCCTTTGCAACCTCATGGACTGTAGCCTGCCAGGCTCTGTCCATGGGATTTTCCAGGCAGGAATACAGGAGTGGGTTGCCATGCCCTCCTCCAGGGGATCTTCCTGACTCAGGGATTGAACCTGCTTCTCCTGCATCATCCTGCATTGCAGGTGAATTCTTTACTACTGAGCCAGGAGGTCAACCTTAAATTCAGGGAGAAGTTATAGGCTCACAGGCACTGAAATCATGCTGGCTGCAGCCAGAATGTGTTTGCCTGGGCCTGTTTGGTGTGTTCCCTGACATAAAGGGAATGCTTCATAATTGTTGTTGGTAGGCTCTTTTGTTCCAAGGATGTAAGAAGGGCAGTCAGCTAAGAGAGGCTGTGATCTTTCTGGCCATGCCCTAGACAAAGGGGAAGTGGAGGGAGGTTAAGAACAAAAATGGGAATGAAGTATTGGAAGCTGGCTCTTTTGACACCTTCAGTTATATCCTGGTTCTAGCTGAAGTTTCAAGGCTCTTTTACAGTTTAAAGTGCAGTAGGAAGAGGCTAAGTTGGGCATGAGATGCAAACTTAGACTATATTGTTTTGGCCCCTAGAGTTTATCTTAAACACTTGGTGTTGTAAGAAATGATTGAACTAAATTCTCTGTATCTTTTACGGGGATCCTGTGGTGAGCATTGCCTCTATATCACTGTGCAGTTTCAGGCCTGTGTGTCACTAAAGATGATTTCCTTTTATTTTTTTGCTCATTAACTCTTGATGTTGTTTCATAGCAAATGTTTAGCTTACCCCAGCAACTGGACTGAATCATATAGTTTGCATTTCATGATATTAAAAACTCGTCTGACTTTTGGTATTTTCCTACCTTTATATTCACTTTGCCTTTATTTTCTGAACAATTCTTAATTTATCCTTTTGCATTGTGTATATTTCTGTAAACTATTTAGAATCCTGGTATAAAGTGTGTATTTAAACAGCAAGGGATTTGCATACATCTCACAATCAAATATAAAATCCCAGGGTAAAAGCAACTTATAAAACATCAGGTTCATCCTCAAACTTGGGTCCTTGAACCACCTGCTTCAGGAAATGCCTGGAGTGTGTATTTAAAATGCCCAGACTCACTGACTTTGGATCTTTCCAAGTGAATCCCAGGATTCTGCAATGTTGTAACTAACTTCCCAGGTAATTCTTATGCACCCTGCAGTCTGAAGATTATTGAGCTATCCTCAGCCTATCTCAATTTGTTTCTGCCTCTTAAGGAAGATTCTTTAGCTTTATCTTCAAAGAATTGATTGGGAAACAATTAATCCAGCTCCCTAATTTTCAGATGAGAAAGTGAAATACACAGAATATAAATGACTTGCTTCAGTCTCACCTGCTTTTCACACCTTTCTTCCTCGCTTGATGGTTAAGTTTATTGGATACTACATGCCCCAGCCGAAGTGGTCAAGACAGAGAACAAGTAGATGGCATTATTAGCTCATTCTAGTGTATACTTTTGGGGATGAGACAACCCAAACTTATGTCCCCAGAATGGTTATCCCAGGACTATAGCTGCCATTACTCCTGGCTACAGCTTCCTCCTGGCTTTGTTTCCAGAGTCTGAGCTTGAAAGTGTATTCAGGTTTCTTCCCCAAGCTCCTCATAAAGCAAGAAAGGAGTATATACTCGTTTGTTTTCTTTCCCAATAAAAAGAATACAAATGGGACCCAGACAGTGACTTAATCAACTCATTCAGTTTTAAGACTGTAGCCAAGTCCAGTAAAACTGAGTAAGGTTGATAGTTAAGTTTCTACTACTCACTAAAGTCTGTTTTCTCAGAGTAAAGAAAAAACAAAAACCTCCATTCATAGAAAAACCCACTGGACACCCATTTAGGTAGAACTCTACTCTCTTCTGAAGTTAGACTTGATTACTTAAATAAAAGATCTTTATTGAAACAATATTGATGTCTGAAAGTATAATAAACAGTTTAGCACAAGATAAAATTCTTCATATTCTGAAATTTTGCAATAAGCATGAAGCTGGATTGACTGGGAAGAATAATGTGAGATCTGATTACAGTTTAGATTATTGCCCAAACATATGGGTTTCAAATAAGCTGCATTCAAAACAATCACTCTTGCCCTGGGCCACACTCACACCTCCAAACAAAGTATTGTTTCCTGATGATCTCAATAAGTTACTAAACTGCCCTTAAAAAACTAATTTTGCATGAAACCCTGGAGCAACAACTTGGCAATATTAAGATGCAGATTTTCCATGGAACAGCATAGACTTATTTTGGACCCGAGGCTGTAAGTGTTCATTTGATATGCATCATAAAGCCAGCAAGCAGCCTTTTGTCAGGCACCCAGCAGTTGCCAAACATGCAATAAGGAAAAAGTGTGGGAACTGGTTCCAACTCTTTCTTTCTCATGTTAAGTTTCTGTTGATTCTGAATCTGTTTTGAGGAGTGAAGGCAGTAAATAATGACCAAGTATCTTTTATATGTGAATTGAGACACGTTTTGGAGTAGAATCTGAAAGCACATCTGAAATTCTATTTTCCTGATACTCATGATTTTTAGCTATGCTCCCCCCCCCAAAGTGAATATATAACGTATTTTCCATATATAGAGAACACCATTAATTTTTGTCACATTGAATCAGAAACTTCAATAGCATTCAAATAAATTTTCATATAAATGTAAGTAATATACTCTCAATAAAAATATTTTCCATCAAAAACAGTACTTTATATGGAATATAATATCTAAAAACATTAACTAAGCACTCAAAATCATTTCAACATCATTCACTTTCCACTTAGAAAAGTTAGCAATAGTTATTATCTTATTCATTTTATTATTTATTATTTAAACTTCTATCTGGCCATACTTCATTAACCTTTGTTTTCTTACTGCTTGTACCTGAAAGTAAAACAATTATTTTTTTTTGGAAATTCAGTATTTTTATTAGTCAAGTCACATTTTTCCCAGTTTTTCTACAAGTAATTTTTGTTTAGTGAAGTTTTGCCAATAATCATAAAGGGGGATACTCTGATGAATGCCAGTATGCCCCCAAACATGAATATATTATTTAAAATGAATGAATCTCTATATACCTGTACACCTAAAACTCTATGAAAAGATGAAATATTTACTTGAATATTTATCTGGCTGGCAAGCTGGAAAATTCCAGCCTCCCAGGAGTTAACCCTTTACCTTTCCTCCCTGACAAACATTGACAGAGAGGCAAAGTAAAAGAGCCCAAATGCATATTAATTCTGTGACCTTCATCTCACATTCAGCGTTAATGGTGAAAACAAGTTGCTTGTTGAGTTTTTAATTTACATTGAAAAGCATGTAGTGAGTGATGGGGGAAGTGCTTACCGATTCCAGCTTCTCCAACAATCCAGGAGAGGCGAATGAAGAGCATGACACCCCAGATATTCAGCATACATCGTACCTGTGGGTTGAAGGAGCATGGAAAAGGACATGAGAAGTGACAGTGGGCAACACCCAGGCATCTTTGTGACTCTAGTTTTCAAGCCTTGTTAGCACTGAATCCAGTAGGACACTGAACAGATAGCTTTCATTTGTTAATATAGGAACTTTCTTACCAGCACACCTTTCACCCATCCAAACTTCACAGCACCAGCTTGATCTTCTCCCTTGGTTTCAGCTTGTTCATCTCCAGGTGTCCCTTCACCATTAGCGACCACATCAGCTGAACCTGGGGCCACTGATACATTCTACATTTTTATAGACAGCAAAAACATGATATCTGGTCAACACATGGTTCCATAAAACTTTCAAAGGCAAATCAAAATAGTTGACATAAAGTGTGAGTCAAAAAAGGAAACATTCTAGTCATTTTAATAAGATGATTATTTTTTGCCCTGGGAGATGATATGTTCGTTTTGTGGGTGATTTTAGGCACCACTGAGACTGCAAGGGTGATAAAGGAAACTGGGTTGTTCTTCTACTGGTGAGAATATTACCTTTGCGAGAATTATCAGAGTTGGATAGATTTAGAATACAAAAAGGTGGAAAGAAGGAAGAGGGAGTGCAAGGCAAGTAAGAAAGATTATCAAGAGTGAATGAGGGGTGGGGACTTTTCTGGTGGCACAGTGGTTAAGACTCCGTACTTCCAATGCAGGAGGCACAGTTTTGATCCCTGGCTGGGAAACTAAGACCCCATATACTGTGGGGTGCAGGCAAAAAGAGCAAAAAAAAAAAAAAAAAAAAAAAAAAGTGAATGAGTCTTTTATAAGGCAAAGTAAGACAAAAGTTAACATTCCTTACTAATGCAATGTTTGGCCTTCTTTCTATTAACCTCCCTGGGCTTCATTTTATCTATCTGAAATAATGATAACAAAAACTCTCTACTCATGTCAGAGTATCTTTAAGAAGATTCAATAAAGGAACACATAGAAGTGTTTTGTCTTTTTTTTTTTTTTAAGGTTTAGAGTTTTCTTCAAAGGTGCAAAAAGTGTATGACTACAAAAATGCTACTCCTGCAGGGGAATTTTCTTCCAGATTTGATATACCTTTGCCTGAGAATTGTTGGAAGTGCAATAGTATTGTACAGAAGGTGAGAAGTCTCCCTACTGACTACTAGAAAACTAGTAGAAATAAGAAGTAAGTCCTATAAAAAAAGATCAAAGCCTTTACTTAGTTTTTTTTTCCCCCCCTGTGGCCTAATTTTGAAAAAAGATCTTCCCTGTCAGTTGAATAGTTTTCTGAATTTAATGGAGAAGGAAATAGCTATGTTTCTTTCAAGTTAAGAACAACTTTCTAGCTTTTCTTTTAGATTTGACTGAATAATTTCAGATGTGCCCACTTAATTTAGCCTGTCTAGCACTTCACTGACTAATGGTTAGACTGTACCCCACAGAGCTCCCCAAAAGCAATCTTCCCCAGTAAGGATGTTGAAATTATTAGGGAAGACTTTTAGATTCAGAAGTTGATTATGTTGTTAAAGAACAACTTTATAAGGACTTTATTTGGGAACAACTGAAGTTCTTGCGCTTGCCATGCTCAAGGGTTCTTGCTTCTTTGGGCTTTAGTGTACCATTAGTATGGGAAAGTACCCTGGAGAAGGGCATGGCAACTCACTCCTGTATTCTTGCCTGGAGAATCCCATGGACAGAGGAGCCTGATGGGCTGCAGTCCATAGGGTTGCAAAGAGCTGGACACGACTGAAGTGACTTAGCACGTACTATTAGCATACCCACTGGAAGATGACCCTAATCTGGGCTGTTTAGTCAAGTGATTTTGACCTTTTATCTCTTTCCAGAAGTCCTTTAAGCAAGGATTTCTCCCAATTTTGTTCTCCATAAGACTTTTTCATGACACTATTGTGCCACTTGGGTAACCAATGTAATACGTGATAGGAGTTATTGTATGTGAACTAAACTGGAGGAGATGGTGGTATGAGTTACTTCTTAATACAAACCAAGGAGCTGCCATAGAGCAGGCCATCGATAAACAGTACTGAATCCATAAAGTGGACTTGAAGGCTACCCAATCTCTACCACTTAAGAGCAGAGAAACTCATCTCTTATCCATTCTTGCCTCTTGTTTCTCTTTTCTCCTTTCCCTATTGGGTATTCCATTTCTCACTATTTCCTCTGTGCAGGCCACATTAAATAAGAGATAGAAAGGGAATGTTTCCCAAGTCAGATCATCTTATTATTTTCTGACAGCATTAGGAAAAAACTGAATAGTATAGAAAACTAAAAATGATAGTTAAAATTCATTTCTGAATTATTTATTTGAGAAATATTTTCATTTTGAGCATACTCAGTCCCTACTTAACAGATGATTGAAACTGACATTATATACTCATATCAGTGTAAAGTATGTGATAACCACTTTTCAAGTGCTCAATAAAATGGCCAGACCCTCAGAAGCTACTCAGTCAGGGAGAAAGCAATTTCCTTTTCTTGGGTTAATTGGGGAGCCCATGAGACAGAACCTTAGTCACTCACTTTTTAAAGGCAATCTTGGGACTAAAATCCATGTTTCCTGATTAAACTTGAACTTGATATTTTGGTCCAGGAAATTGCTCTGCTCTTCTATGAATTCTAATGGTAACTCTGACCCTTAGATCTGGATTAGACTACCAATTATTGTGAAAAAAAAAAAAGAAAGAAAGAAAGGAAGGAAGCATTTACAAAGTAGGCTAAAGGGTAAATAAAATATCTAAAATTTCTTCTTAAATGAATATTTCTATCTGATGGATGCCCTTCTGGTCACAGTTTAACAATTCTTCAATTTATCACTAGTACATCACAATGTGCAACAAAAATAATATTCTATGAGGGCATGTTAAGGAAATAGTTATATACAAAAATTAGTAAGCAGTTATTTTCCGAGTTATTCAAAATTTGAGTCACTGTAGGATCCATAACTCTCTCTTAGGTATGTTCTACCTGCTAGAGTCTCAAAGTTTTAAATATACTTATACCACAGTGGGGAAAAATCCCTCGAATGTATATTTATTCCATGGATAATAAAGGTCTGCTAGCAAATTCTTTAAGTAGAATCCATTTCCATTCCTTGCTGACATGAGGAAGCTGAAAAATCTTTGTCCCATATAAACTAGGAGACTCGGAATCTAGTTTGGCTACATAATTAATTCAGTGCTTCTCCTCCAGCAAGTTTTTTAACCTTTCCTGGATACTGCCAATGAGGTTAAATCCAATGGGTTTTCTAAAAATCTTACTTTGAAGTTGTTTACTCTAAGGCAAAATCATTTTTCTGTTTGCTGTCTTCGTCTTCTAACATGGCAAAGCAAAACCTGGTTTCACTCTTTAATAAATGCCTCCTTTGTAAGGCCAAACAGCAATTATAAAGTTAACTTGTTATCAAAGTATGGAACAGCACTTCAGTTCAAGGATTTGTAGGAACTTCACGGCTGTGAGCTATAACAGTGGGCTGGCAGACTCCTGGCTGGTGCATGTTCTTGGGACCAAAGTCTCAAAGACTCAAAGTTTTATGATTGCTGCCTGAAACCAGTATTTTCCTCTGTACTTTGAATTAATTTGTTTGTTCACACATCATTACCATAAATGATGACCCACAACCTTTAATAAATGCATTTTAAATTACACAGCTTTAGGGAATGATTATTTATTTACCAAGAGTTTTACCTGCATGTTAAGTATTCAGAAAAGGTAAAGGAAAGAAAGAAAGAAAGACCATTTGGTAAAAGACTTTCCCCCCTCCAATATTGATAAACTAATAAAGATTCAATCATGTGTGGTTTAAGTAAATATGTGTGGTTTAAGTAAATTGCTACTGGATTTTTCTAGATGATTAAAGATTGAATTATTTTATTTTGTATAAAATATGTGATTTTTTCAGACCTCTAAAAAATAACAAATGGCTTTCTAGCGATTATCAAAGAAGAAAAATCAGTATATATACTTTTAGTACTTATTAAATGTTTTTCAGTGTGCATTTTACTTTTTAAATAAAACTTAAAATAAAAATTATCTGGTATAAAAATTACCATGACCATCATTAATAATCATTTACTGAGTTTGTACTCATAAGCAACGTGCTAGAATTTGTCTGCATATAAACTCTAATATTTGCAAGCACCCTGCAAAATCAATTGATATTATATAACTTGTAGGCAAAAGGAGAAGGGGGGTGGTAGAGGATAAGCTGCTTGGATAGCATCACCAACCCAGTGGGCATAAGTTTGAGCAAACTCGGGGAGACAGTGGAGGACAGAGGAGCCTGGTGTGCTACAGTTCAGGGGTCTCAAAGATTCAGACATAACTTAGCGATTGAACAACAACAACAACTTGTACAGGACTGCAAGTAAGGGATGAAGTAATTGTTCTCTACTTTTAACCAGAGTTTTCAGAAATCCGTAATTCATGGCCACTAGTATAGACATTTAGCTCTTTACTACACAGAAAATGAAAAAGATTTCTTCACTATGATATCAAATCACTGGGATTACAAATTCTGTCAATATCTATCACTCCTGGAGTTCTGTTTAAGATAGAGACTTAAAATAATGTCTTTCAAGCCTATTTTTCATTTTACCTACTAGGACAAGCTTGTCATGTAATTTTTTTTTCCAGCTTGGAAGCTATAATCAAGATTTGCACAAAATCCAACTGATTTATGACTAAGTATGTTCTGCCATTTAGTATGAATGCACCGTTACTACATGGCTTTTAAAAGCATGGTTATGGATCAAAAAATATCTCTTAACTTATACTATGTCAGTTACTTTCTACTTTGAAATTCTTTAAGTAAACACTAAGAGTTATTTTTTTGCATACAAAATCAGTGACATGTCTGAGTATTATTATATAATATTTGTTCCGGTGATCATTTCTATTTGTGATTTGAAGAATTACCATAGAGTTGTCAAGGACCACAAGAAGGTGACAGCATATTTACTTTATACTGCAAGTCTTCATCTTTTATTTGGGAGGTGGGGGAAAGCAGGGTGAATAGCAGAATCAAATTCACTAGCAAGGAAGAAATGAATTGAAGAAGGCCCAGACTGTTAATGTCTGAAGGACAGCACAGAAGTAGAACATGTGGAACCAGGTGCTCACAAGTTCAGCAACACTAGAATGGCCCTGGCTGTGTGAATGTGCCCATTGTAGATTAGCTGCTTATATTCAGATTCTGCTCCCAATTTGGTTATGTGGATAGTTCTGCATGATTTAATCAAACTGAAGTACCCTAGATGAGGGTCTTCCCCAGTGGCTTAGCGGTAAAGAATCGACCTGCAATGCAGGAGACGCAGGAGATGTGGGTTTGATCCCTGGGTAGAGAAGATCTCCTGGAGAAGGAAATGGCAACCCACTCCAGTATTCTTGTCTGGAGAATCCCATGGACAGAGATGCCTGGTGGGCTTCTGTCCATCGAGTCGCAAATCGTCAGACAGGACTGAAGCAACTGAGCACTCACCTTAGATAAGGATCAAGTTCACAAAAAGAATAACTATACTGGTTCTGAATGATTATTCAGGGCATTGAGACTAAACCTAATTTTTAATGTATTTAATCTGCCATTCCTTCATATCGGAGGGAAAATGCTACAAGCTAAAGCCCTTAGTCTCATCTTTTCAAAAATAATATGATATTTCAGACAGTCATCAAGACTGTCAAATGCAGCTATGACATTTCTCCAGTTCAGTCATTCAGACAGTCTTCTGACAACAGCGCCCTCAGAGCTTTTCCTCCTCTTATGCAAATATTTATGTAAATCGTGGCTTTGGAAATTGTAGATCAGCTACTTTCCTTTCTATGGAATATCGGTCCTAAGAACACTGAATTTACACCATTTCCTTTTTAGTAGGGGCTTTCCTGGTAGCTCAGCCTGTAAAGAATTTGCCTGCAATGCAGGCGACCCTGATTCGATTCCTGGGTTGGGAAGATCCCCTGGAGAACAGACAGGCTACCCATTCCTGTGGCTCAGGCAGTAAAGAATCCACCTGCAACGTGGGAGACCTGGGTTCAATCCCTGGGTTGGGAAGATCCCCTGGAGGGGGTATGGCAACCTACTCCAGAATCCCAGAAGTTAAAATTTTCATTTCTTTTGTTGTAAGTTGGGGAAGGAGTGAGAATATTTAAATTTTGATCACAATTTTAAAAAAGTTTGCAGCTTTAAAAATTATCATGTGTAATGAGGTAGGGTACAGTGGAACAAAATTTCAAGTCTGCTCATTTTACTTCTTCAGGATAAATCAAAATCTCTTTATAATGTTCTAAATTTCTCTTTCTGCCCTTCCCATGTCTCAGAAACTCCTTGTGCCCCTTCTTTCAACCTTCTTTTCCCTCTTTTCTTTCTCCCTTTTTTTTTTTCCTCCTTTTTCCTTCTCTCACATAGAAAAGGAAAATGACACCTTAGTCTGTTTGGAGCTTCAAATTGCCTGGCTTCTCAACAGTTTTTCTCGGGGCTGCCATTTTGTCCAAAACCACTACATTGCTAATGTCTTTTGATTAAAGCACCAAATATCCTAGAATAAATCTAAATCTTATGTCTATAAATAATGCAGCCATTTAGCAGAGTGTTGGTGATACAGTACATAGCACAAGTAAGGTCTGGTGGGGAGAGAGGTAAAGAAACAGGGCATAGCTCTTTCTCTGGATGTTGCTCAGTCTCCAGAGTTAGGACCCAGGGTCTGGGATCCTGAGCAGCCAAGGGAAATTGGTTATGGAGAGGGATTTTCCTGAGGAAAGAAAGATGAGCAGAAACTAAAGGGAGCTTTTCACCTTTATTAGAATCATATTAGCACTATTCCTAGAATCCCTGGAGTGGGCAATCATTTAATTTAAAAAAGGTTGAATGAATGAATGAATATGAAAAGAATTGTTCCAGCCATTTTTTTCCCCTTACCTTAAACCCTAGGCAAAAGTAGAGTGCATTTAGATATGAGACAACTAATTATTCTTCAATTATATCACATAAAGAGTGCTATTCAATCCAAATTATGTTACAGATGAGCAGGAAAATAAAGTGCATCAATGTATTTTGGAACAAGTTACAGAAGAAGAAATCTACTAAGCTTACAAATGGTTTGCTAAAGATTAGAAAAAGTGCTGCCTCATGCTTCTAACAGCTTGGCCATATTCCTTAAACAATGAAAAGTTTAGCCACTTCTGCTGCTTTTGTAGTAAAATTTAATTTAGTTAGTTTTATATGCTTAAGTGCCTTCAGGAACCTTGGGCAAGGTTTTGAAGAGGAAGGGATGAAATGCTGAATCTTATACATCTCTTCTCTCTCTTTAAAGAATATAAAAAATACCCATGTGCTCTAAAGTCTGTTTGCACAGTATTAACTACAGTGGTTTCTTTTTTTTTACAACTGTTGTGGAGGCATTAATACCAACGTGAAACCAGCTTAGTATTCAGTTTGACATGCTTAACCAAGTGTGAATTGAATAGACAATAACTGTCAACAAGATCCCACATATTGCCTAACTTTCAGAATTCATTTTTTAGTTCTCTTTCCCAGCTAGTAAACGTTTGTGAAACACTTTTTGTGTATATTCTGTTTATCGGGAACTAGGAACAGTTGTGTGAGTAAGATAGACAGTATGCCATAGACCTCTTCATGGACACTTTTACATTTATAAGGTTCTTATGGAGCAGGGAATCACCTGAAGGAATAAGGAGGATACTTGTCTGTACCCTTAAGCTTACCTTTGCAAGTTGCTCGTGAATCTCCAGCAGACTGGGTCGGTTGACCTTGGGCCCGCTAACACTGCCCGTGTTGCGATAGTACTCAATCTTGGGCACAGCATCCACAGTGTTGTGGCCAAAGGTTTGTAGGTAGTATGTGTTTGTGTGAGAATCGTAAGCATGGAAACTGGCATCTGTTTTAGCCGTTTCTCCAGTTTGGAGGAAATTGTCGTAGCGCTCCTGATTCCCAGGCCTAAAGCTGATTCTAAATCTGCTCTGGCCTTCCTCCCCGAAAGAGGTCTCCTCATAATGTGGAGGGGCAGCGCAGTCGTTCACAGCAGTGCTGCTCTCATGGCTCTCGTTGATGACATTAACTTGAAAACGATTGGTATTACTAGGCGTGGAACCCAGAAGTACATTGGAAGAGTTGTTCAGTGACATCTTCCGAATAGATTTGTCACTAAACTGACTACTTTATGGTTGTTTAAAAAAAATGTGTAGATTTGCTCTTCAAAACAAGCACTAACATGCTACATTAGGGAGCTCTTGACTTTTGTTCTGGAACAACGCAACAAATAGATTCTTGATATATTGTCTCCTATACAATCTTCAGAATGTTCTTCAAAGCTGTCATTAAAAGAGAAAATTAATCTTGTTCCAGATAATATAAATATATTTAAGTACGGTTGAAGTATGAGGGAACAGTTTTCTTCCATAAGACATACAACTTTAAATTCATTTCCTTAGAAATGACCTGTCTAGGAACCTGGTAGCTCAGACAGTAAAGAATCTGCCTGCAAGTCTCTGCAGGAGATTTGGGTTCGATCCCTGGGTGGGGAAGGTCCCCTGGAGAAAGGAATGGCTACCCACTCCAGTATTCTTGCTTGGAGAATTCCACGGACAGAGGAGCCTAGTGGGCTACAGTATCTGGGGTTGCAAAGAGTCGGACACGACTGAGTGACTAACACTTACACTTAGGAACCTTAGTTACCTAAGCAATTAAATCCTGTAATAAATAACTGGGGACGTGCTTCAGCAAACAGAATTTCCAATGGAGTCATTAAAATGCTACCTGCCTTTCTAGTATTTGCTTGTACTCAATGCAGGTGGATTCAATATGACTTTAGAAAAGATGAAACTCAACCAAACAAATTGAGTGAAGGCTGATGAGAATATTCTCAGCCTGAAACACAGTACATTGACTGTACTAAATGTGGAAACTGGAAAGTATATTATGATTGATATTAACATATATTACATCATGAGTAAATTTCTAAAATATTTTTAGAACCTATAAGGAAAAGTTCTTGTTGGGTTATAATAATATATCCTGTCAAGATGTCTCTGTGAATTCTTGGATCTTTTACTCGTCTTCGAAATATTTCATTTGTTCATACATTTGGTTTTTAACAAATGTTATTATAGAATCTTTAAAAAACAGGAGTATTCAGGGTAAGGAAATACATCTTAGTCCTTAATAAAGTTATATGCTATATATAGGCAGAATAATAATGCTCTACTGATTCCCTTCAATGAAATATTCTCAATTTTTGAGAGGTTTTTATTTGACTGTGAGATAGACTACATAATCATTTTCACTATCCATGATATAATCCCATTTTAGAATGTTTTTTCATTAGAATAATACCTTTATTGATATCTTAAAATTTGGCTTCTCAAAGAAAATTCAACAAAGATATATAAATACAAAAAACAAAAAACAAACAAAAAAAAACCCTTGCTTCTCCCCAGCAGCTATTTCTTTGAATTAAAGAAAAAAAAATCTCAGCTTCAACTCCAAATAATCATTCCTGGGGAAATAATAAGTGAAGCTATTACCTCTTTAGTTTTTATGGAACCTCTCACTTATCTTCATAGCCCTTGACATCCTCCCCTTAACTGCACTCCTCAGAATCCACTTTGCAGCATAATTTTGAGTATAATTTTTACCCTGCCCAGAAATGTTCAACTTACCACCTGGGAGCCTTCTTCTCAGGAATCATAGCCTTCAGCATCACCCAGGCATATATGAACCACTTAGCTCTCCCTCCCCCCACAATGCCCCAAACATTAGGCTTCTTCTTATTGGCTAAAATCTGCCTTGAAAAAGATGACCAAGCAATGATTGGCCTGAAATAATGCCACCCAGCCATTAGCACAGAAGAACCTTGAGTTCTACATCAACTTGTAACCAGGAGTAAACCATTAATCCCTTTAGACAGGAAGACAAATAGTTTCTTTAATTCATAAGGGGAGTTGAATTGCTCAACAGCAATCATCCAACAAAATATGAACCATGCTTCAGTTGTTTGAGGTTAAATAAATAGAGTCTTGTCATCTCATTTCACGTGATTCTTAGTGACCTCCTATTGTTCAGGATTTGCAGCAAAATATAGGCCTCCAGAGATAATTTCTACACTTTGCAACTAGAAAATGGTATTGAGATTATTTTATCTTGCTTACGGTAGATATTTGGAGAAAGCAATGGCAACCCACTCCAGTACTCTTGCCTGAAAAATCCCATGGACAGAGGAGCCTGGTAGGCTGCAGTCCATGGGGTCACTAAGAGTCGGACACGACAGAGCGACTTCACTTTTACTTTTCACTTTCATGCATTGGAGAAAGAAATGGCAACCCACTCCAGTGTTCTTGCCTGGAGAATCCCAGCAATGGGGGAGCCTGGTAGGCTGCCGTCTATGGGGTCGCACAGAGTCAGACACGACTGAAGCGGCTTAGCAACAGCAGCAGCAGCATGGTAGATATTATCTTGATTCTTCTCTGCATGGGAAATGAGCAGATAGAAAGTATGATCAATGATTTATTGACAATTATTTCTACTTAATGGGAAAACTCTTTTAAGCAGGAATCAAACTATGGGTAAGTTTTTCAGTGGCACTGTTAAATGACCTTTTTACCTCCACCTGGAAAAACATTTCTTTTTCTTTTCCTTTTTTTTTTTTTTTAATCAAAACTGGGTTTTGAGTTTTGTTGCAGGAAAGATTTTGCTCAAATCTGTGAGGTGGTGCTTATTAAGATAGCACAAACAGTTCCTCCTTGCAGGTTCTGTCATTGGTTTTCGATCAGGATGATTGAAGGAGTCCTCCTCATGTTTTATTAGAAATGATTCAAGTGATTTCCAGTTGTCTGAGCAGCACAGTTGTGGTGTGATACAGAGAGTAGGAGCAAGTCTCTGAAGTCAGTGTGCTTGATTTACGTACTGGTCCTGCCCCTTCCTATCTATTTGAACTCTGGCAAGTTAGTCAGCCTCATTGTGCCTTAACTTTCTCATCTGTAAAGTGCAGTTGTGAACAATACTGTATTGTAGACTTAGTCTTAGAGTTAAATAAGTTAGTTTGTGTAAAGCATTAATGTGCTAATTTCAGAAAACACCAGTTTGCACTTGGTGTTTTCTTTTACTATTTTGACAATATTTACAATTCACTGATGACTTTTGCAATCACATCCAAGGGTCTGAGGTGAATCATTAGAAGTTGGGATAGGTACTATGTCTATTAAAATAGGAGGAATGGTAGGTGAACGGATATCAGATTGTACAAAGGGGTCTACAGGTACCTATGTAAAATGCCTTAGAGGCTCTTAGATAAATGTCATGTTAATAAGTCAGGCTAAAGTCATGAGACTGTATCAGAAATTGAGACAGAATTACATGTCAGATAAAGACCTATAACTCATTTTGTTCTTAAAGGCCACTGGTGCAAGGCATTTTTCTGTTCAACAAAGGATTCTGACTTCCCATATAATAGACAAAGGGAGTAGCTGCATTTCAGACTCAGCTGAGTGGAACCAGTTGTTTAGATCAGCTAAGATGAGGCTGGGATCCAAAATAAGTCCTATTTACTCACCCTGGATGTCGGAGAAGGCAATGGCAACCCACGCCAGTACTCTTGCCTGGAAAACCCTATGGACGGGGGAGCCTGGTGGGCTGCCGTCTATGGGGTCGCACAGAGTCGGACACGACTGAAGTGACTTAGCAGCAGCAGCAGCAACTCACCCTGGACAGGAGCTATGAACTTACCTGCAGTATTTCTTCCACCTCTGGCCTCCCTTTCCTTCAGCTGTTCCCTCAATTCCGGCCCTCTTTGAGGAGCCCATCCATTTATTCCTCAACCTATTTCCTCTACCAAAGACTATGACTGCCTCTGATAGCCATCAATTTCCTTTTTTCTTGCTGACTGACTATTTGACTACAGTGTAGTGTGAATTGGTTTTGGTTTTGGTCTTACATCAACTAGATACTTTCACTCGAAGCCTTTTACCTCTAACTGTGAAATGAAAGTCTTTGTTCTCCATTAAGGGGATTCAGACATTCTGGAGCAGATAGGAGATGGTTTAGGGGATATGGATGAAATTACACCATCCATAAAGCCAACCTGGAAAGGCCTTTCAGACAGGTGGGTAAGGTAACAGGGGAAAATTGTCTAGAGGTCCTCTCTGTATTTTCTCTTGTCCTCCTTGCCAGGGCTCTTGGGAATTGGCATCTAGGGGATAATCTGACTATGACATTGAACATCTATTCCTAAAAGGATTAGAATTTCATGAAATTTCCATGTGCTCCATGCTGTAACCATCCTTTATATCATATTGTTTTTGGCTCTGAAAACACAGATTCTAACATTTCCTTCCCATACTTTTCCCCCCACAAAAGGCACAAAATAGTCTAAGGCACAAAACAGCCCTGAATGAATGCTGTGAATGAAGACACTTTGGTGAAAAGAATTTCTCTTTAGTAGGATTAGAAATAATATAATGCTAAGGCGGATTTGATAATATCTGAAAAGCTTATGGGTGTTGAATATTCAGAAACAATGCTCATACTTTACAAAGTTTTTTGTCTTTGGTATTTGGAGTCTTTTTTCTTTTTGAAATAAAGATCTGTCCTTGTTAACATAACAAGTCTAGTCACCAAAATGAAAGGTCTTGTTGGGTGTCTTCCTTGGGAGACAAATGGAGTATCTGGTACTTGGGGACATATCTTAGTGAGTACTTCAAAAGCCTGGGTCACTAAGGAGATGACTAGCATCATGGACATTTATAGCTTTCAGTGTGTCCAGCGGACTTGGCTCAATGATCTGTTCTGGACCAAATTACTAACTGACTACAAGGTATCCCAGGTTGACACTCCAGTACATACTGGGGTTCAAAGAGTCTCCTTAAGGTGTGAGTTTGGTTCACTATAGCCAACACAAGTGTGTTCTAAATCTACTAGGAAATGAAAAGTGTCAGGGATTCTCACTGACAAAGCTGATTTTGGAGTGCCATAGACCTGGGCAATAATCATATTATAAAATATGCAAGAAGTGTTGAAGACAGTGTACAACATGATATTTATAAACAATGACTATGACTCCGAAGATAGTTTCATTTCTAATACAATCACTCCATTGCTTGGTGACCTTTGAAAGTTACTTAATCTCTCTCAGCTTCAGTTCCTCATCTGTAAGACTGAAATAATGAAATGGAAATAGTGGTACCAAACTCAAAGGACTGATGAGAGTAACAAGTTGCATAACAAATGGAAAGCACTTAATTTAGTCCTTATTTTCAGTACATATTAATCCTTTTTTTGGTGTGTTTGGTAGGTCTGTATTCTCAAGTGACACAAATATTTTTGCATTATTTATCTCCTGTTGCATTCCTCCATTCATTTATAATAGATAATCAGAATTTTGTAGTTGGAAATAATTTAGAATTATGTAATTTTATTTTTTTAATTTATCAAATGAAGAAAATGAATATTGGGGAGGTTGAATAACTTAACAGCTAACCATTGCTTCTTAAGGTTTGATAATCTCTTTAACAATTACCAACAAGGATAATAAATAATGATAGCAAGGTATATTTAAACAGTGTTTTCTGGTTTTCAAATTACTTTCCCACTCATTATAAGTCATTTGGTACCCCCAGCATTCCTGCAAAACATGTAGAATAGTTTTTTTTATCTTTGTTTTGCAGCTGTGGGACCTAAGTTCCCATTAGATAACCTTTTAGGTCATAATGCTTGTTCTTGGCTAGACAAATATTAGAATTCAAATCTCAGAGTTCAGGCTCCTAAACTGAAAAACTATTCATGACATCTTATATCTTTATTCATCTCAGTTCCCTGGGTTTCCAGGTATATTTGTAGAGTTCACAAGGCACTAGAATTAAAAAGGACGTTAAAAAGCCTCTGGTTAACCTCCTCGCTGAACTTTACAGAGATGAGATGACTTGGCCAAGGTTGACAGCTATAATGGTGGCAGAATGGAGACTGGACTTCTTATTTCCACTAGGTCACAATGAAAACTCCTTTTGCAATTTTATTTATAAAAGGAGAGGGGAAGGGAGTATCACTATGATCCCAAGCTAGGGAATTTTATTGCAAGAGATTCTAGAAAAAGAAGAAATAAAAGGGTCAAATTGTGGTATTTTGGAATCTTTATGGCCTGTGGTTACTTGTAAGGTTTGTGTGAATATTGTTGACCTATGGCTATTATTATGAAATACATATTCTGTTTATTCTTTGGAGTGAAAGGCTCTTATCTTTGACACCTAATTCTCTAAAGCAAGGGAGCCAGAGTGAGTATGGAGAGGGTGTCTGGGTGTTGCATAGGAGCAGATGCAGGGCTTCCCTGGTGGCTCAGACAGTAAAGTGTCTGCCTGCAATGTGGGAGAGCTGGGTTTGATCACTGGGTTGGGAAGATCCCCTGGAGAAGGAAATGGCAACCCACTCCAGTACTCTTGCCTGGAAAACTCCATGGATGGTGTAACCTGGTAGGTGACAGTCCATGGGATCACAAAGAGTCGGAGACGACTGAGCGACTTCACTTACTTACTTACTTATTCATTAGAAAACTCAGCGTGAGGACAGAGGAAAGTGAAAAATCCTAACAGTAGTTTATCACTTACATGGAGAAATTAACCACACACATTTATTGAATTTAGTGAATGAAATTAGCTTCTTCCAGCACACTGAAGGAAATTACAATTGTGTCCATCATGTGTTCCAGCAGTATAACCCTAAAAACTCTAAAGCTGGAACATTCAGGCAAGTGCATATTCAAATGTCCCTTTATAAAACTCTTCTACTTCATCTTCCCATGTAGAGGAAGGCATGCTACTATATGGGTCTAACAGGATTTTGAAGCATCTGATAATAAGAAGTCCCAAGAAGATACACAAAATCCCAACAAAAGCGAAGCCAGTTTTCTGCTCCAGAGTCAATGAGAAAGCTGACACTTCGTTGACACTCATCTTAGCTGAAGTGTTGCCACAGTAGGTACTACTCATAATTCACTGTCACATCATTTTGGGTCTTCAGAATTCCTGCTGAAGTCACCTCTTGGCCTAGATACAAAATTGGACTCACTTTAGTTTTAGCCATATAAAGCATTAGACAGGTAATTTTTAAAATAAAATATGGTATTTTTCAAACTCTCTTGACTTAACTCACAAAAGATATTTGAAAACATCATCAGATATGGATCAGGATCAAATTAGCATTGGAGATGCTACTTCTACTGTAGCAACTACAGAGCTGCCTTCATGGACACATAAAAGTATACCTGTATACACTTAGTATAAAATCAAATATAAAGGGGAATTGTCAAATTATTAACCCTGAAAACATTTGATTCATTGCGAGATGGTTGTCATTACTTCTTTGACCCAAGGTGTCATCTAATTTTCATTTTATTTTTGCATGTATCAATAAAGTCATAAAAAATTATAGGTTTAAGCTGATCAAGCTTTCTAAAGTCCATGCTTTAAGGTCTATCTCCAATGCCATTTTTTTCTGATAGATTATGATCCTTTTAAATAGGTATAATATCATCATTCTTTTTTACCCCCTTAGCTTTTAGACTTACATTCTTATAGTTTCTTTTCCACTACCACTTCATACACTAAATGCTAATTTTTTAAAGAGAGAAATTGTGTTTTTAAAATTATATTAAAAAGAGCAATACCCAACATAGTGGCTTGCAGCGGTAGCCATGGATGATTAATCATATCCCCAACACCTCCATTAGCTCTCACACCCTAATTAGACATAAAATCCAGGTTAAACAGCATCCTTTCTATGAAATTCAGCTGCAAGTCAAGCTCCCCAGACTCCTTGCCAACCAGATTTCCACTCTCTCTAAGCTCCTACTATATTGAGATTCTAAAACTACAGCAAAAGTGTTCAGAATTTGTGTGTTGAATTGAAACAAAATAGGCCTTTCCACTTGATGTGTTAAAGTTAATTAAATTAGTCAATTAAAATTAAGATTAGTTAATTAAATCAAATGGTTACTAACCCATAGCTGCCCTTCTTGAGAGGATTGTAACCAAAGCTTGTTATCTAACTGAAAATGATAGGCTGCTAGTGTTTTTGTCTTTTTTGTTGCTTCTTTTGATAATTTTAAAAATTGTGTTTATTAAAATGACTGACCCTTCAGGGTTTTTTGGATTGAATTTTCAGAAAACAGCTGAGGCAGAATAAGAAATGGGAGGTAAAGAGTGGAAAAAATGAGTAATTATTAAGAACAATACTTACAGCTTTCAAACTTGTTCACCCACTTATGCAACTATTAATATCAAACAGCATTTATTTTATAATGGTTTGCATTACAAAATAGCTCTGTCTTCAAATCGTGTTAGAAATAGTCAATAGATTCTGGGATATGCTGGTTATTAGACTTTTTTGTTCAACAGAAGGAAAAATATGTTTCAACTGTATTTATGGAATTTCTTTCTACCAAATCATTTTTCTGCCCTAATAAGTATAGTATACTGAATATATTTTAAGAAGATTTCAGATCACTTAAGTGGTCTTTTCTGAAGATTGAACTCTTTTTATACTATTTATCCTGTAGAAGGTAGGGGAGACAGAACTGAATATCTATGACCTTGGAATTAACTAGAATTTTTTTTCTGACCAAATTTTTAATTTTATTGCTTTGTCAATTAAAGGTCATTTGTTGAGATTCATACATCCTCTGGTTCATTTATTTAATGAGTGGACAAACTGAAAAGAAGTCTGTTTCTACATGGAGATGCTGGATCAATCATTTGGCTGATTCAGTCAAGTAACTAATTGAATTATTTCTTCACTAGAATCCTGACCTTGGTAGGTTATACCATTTGACTACCTCCTGGGACATTGAGTAAGAAGAGGCAATAAACGTGGTTTGCTGCTGGGCTTAGTAAATGGACTTCCTTCAATGAAGGACTTGTTGCCCAGCACCTGGGAGTGCTACCAGCAGATGATCTTCAGCTGGTAGTTCCTTTCCTTGATAGCAGAGAGCTGCCTCACCCGAGGTCACTTCGCTTCCAACAGCAGACAACTAACAATAATTGCTTAATGTGAGAATATAAGGGCCTGGCCATCTTGGCTTAAAGGGTCACAATTCTGAAGAACCATTCTAGCTCTAGAATTCATTAAGGGATAAGCTGAGGCTGTTGTTGTTTAATTACAGCTCAGATCCTGCCCACTCCTGCTTAACTCCCCGCTTTTCCACAGGTTTTGAGCCCAAGGGCACTGCTTAGGAAGCATTTTGCACATTAATCTCTGTCTCAGAGTCTGGTTTCTGAGGAACCTAACCTGAAACACTTGGTCTCACAAAAGTTAAAACATCTGAGCAATTTTAATGATCTGTACATTTTCCAGCTAGTTCATCTTGCCACCATGCAGAAATAGCCTAAACTGAGTATAGTTATGATATTAGCTAAATTTATTTATGTGTTTTTAAAAATCATTAAGATGCCAAATTGACTTCCCTATTTGAAAGTTTACTACTCACATGGATTATTAGGGAAATAGCACCGACATGATTTAGTTGGTACAAATAGCATGGCAATAGAGTTAATAGTCTCCCGTGATATCTTTTTTGGGGGAGCTGGTGAGATATGCCTGGATAATATTATTTTTATGTAGATTTATAGTTCACTGAAGTATCCTAATAAAAATTGTGTTCTGTAATCATAGAGACTGCTCTTTAATATAGTATCAAAATATACTTCAGTGTTTTTGAACAGTAGCTTGAAGACATTGAAGTGATGATTATCAAATTTGACACAAAGCTGGGCTGAAAACTATAAGTTAACTTATAGAATTAAGATTCAAGGCAATTCTAATAATTGGAATTCTGGATGGAAACCTGAACATTAAATTTAATAGAAAAAAATTTAATAAAAACACTTCTAACGTCCCATATTTAAGTGAGAGGGAGAGGGATACATGAAACTTAGATTGGGGATACTTGACTGGGAAGTTCATGTGAACAGATGTTTTATTAATATCTGAAAAGGAAGAACTTGGACCTTTATATTCATCTTAAAATTCTACCTTACACTAAAGATAAAAACAAAATACAAGCTAAGGAGAACACCTCAAAGGGCAATATTCAAATACTGAAAAAAAAGTCTGACCATTGCTGCAAGCAATGTGTTCACACAAACAAATAAGTTAAAAGCTAAGCAATTGCCCAACAGCATGTTCAGAAACTAGATACTCTTGGGAATTTAAGCCATATATGTAGTAGCTAAAATATCAGTATTTTCTGGCCTAAATTTTTCAAGTATTTGCCTAACTTGTTTTATTTCAACACCAAATCTAATGTTTTTGAGAATATACTACTAAGTATGCTGAGCTTTGTATTTTTCAGTCAATTATAAAGTATAATATGATATAAAAGTAATGTAATCAAATATTATTAAAAATCAGTAGAAGTCTTCAGATACAGCATTGATTTGTTTTTAATTAATAAGGTATCCAAAATCACTCAATTGTGGATAAAAAATACATTTCTTTCACTTTCTCTAACCCCTGGAACTGAAGCAAAAAAAAAAAATTAGCAGGTTCTGTAAAACAGACATGTTAATGCCTACCTCAAAGGGGAAACATCATCTTAATATCCTGTTTATAGGGAAATAGAAAATGAAGGAAATATGGGAGAAGTTTAGATCATGAAGCTACAAAGCTGTAAATAACAAACCTTTATGCGAAAAAAAACTTGACAATAAAGAAATGAATTTTTATAAAAAGAGCAGAATGTAAAGTTATGTGGAAAACTTATTTTAGATATGCTATGCCACAAAAAATGGGTAAAATTATCAACATTGTACAGTTTAAATATCAAGTTCTATGTGTGTTGTGATTAACATATTTCAGTATATTTCTATAATACTTCTGCAAATGATTAATATTGCCTCAAGCCATACTGACTAGAATAAATGTTGAGGTATTTTAGAAATGAGAAAACTAGTTGAAAGCACATCATTCCTTTCATGGCAATTGCCAGGAACTGGGATTTCTAAGTTCTGATGAGTCATGGGATTGGGCCAAGGGTATATCTGTAGTTATCAGTAGGCTCAAATCTCTCTGAATTGTTTTGTTGCTGGTAACCAGTAAACAAGCTAACATGTCTTTCTATGACCAGCCATGCAAATAATATTATTGTGAGTAGTCAAGGAAAGATAATAGTATTTTTACACTTGATTCATAGCCTTTCATATACATGAATGTTGTGTGTGATGTTTTTTCTTCTGTGAAATAAGTTTACTGACTGGAGATACAAAAATTCACTTTTAATTAAATTTTATAGTCATTTTATCACCCAACAATGTGCAACTGCAGAAACCAAAATTGAAAAGCATGTTCCCATTAATAAAAGAATCTCCTATATCTTATTTCAATCAACAGGTTCTTTTTTCCCTCCTGTTTACTCATCTATTAATGATATTCCAAATAATAAATCTAAAATAACAACTATTATAGTGGAATATAGTGTTCTAGGTAAAAAATATTTTGATACTGGTTACTAGATGTAATCATCTCTAATGCTAATGATATGAACATTCATAGTTTAATGAAATGAGACATACAGGAAAACCCATGCTTAAAAAATAATGAATTCTCCTTTATACATATATATATACACACACCTTCAAATATCAAGATTATTAATCCCATTAAAAGAGGGAAAAGAAGCCTTACTGAGGCCACATCTGCAAAGAGTTGGTTGATAATTTGGAATGGAATATGTTGGAGTCAAAGGAAAACCTTAAATTACAAACCCAGATGTCTTCATGATGAAGTGCATACATTTCAGGCCTTCCCAGGGATCCAAAACCTTGAGATATGCTAGAATTAACCTCCCCCCAACCTTTCAGATTTCAACCTTAAGAGAATTCCCCTTTTAAGAGAATCTTTGAATGGCTCCTCAAGAACTCTGACATTCCTTTTTGCTTTTCTCCCCAAAGCACTGGAAACCTGGTCAAAAAATTCTCAAAATTCTCTCACTAGAGAAACCTAGACTGTCACTACCATTCTGCCTTGCTTGCCTCCAGTTCTCTTTGGACATATTAAATTGAAGAAACATAGAAACCAGCTACAAAACATTATGGAAGAATCATCAGCAAGCTGACTGCACACACACAACACATCCGCTTTTTTTTTTTTTTTAATTTTTTGTCAGCTGCAGCAACAGAAACATTATGGCTCTTTCTCCTTTAGAATTTGAACTCGTCAGACCTGCAGATCCTTCCTCCCTCCCGTCACCCCACCTCCTCTCCTGCTCTCTAGCTTCAGAAATACAAGAAAAGCAGACAAGCTACTTCTCTCTGGACCTGCATTGGAATCCTGTCAGTTAATGCGGAGGGTAGGGGGAGAAAGTTACTTGGCAGGCAGAGATGTCTCACCTTCCATGCTTGTTGCCATGGAGATGAAATCCAGCGAGTAGATTTAAGGGTTGTCACGACTGTGTTCGCTGACCGGTTCAATAACAGTGTAAAAGGCGTGTCCTGGGAACCTCCGCGGAGTCACAGTACCGCGGTTAGCGCTTTCCTGGCCTACGTGTGTAAATGTTTCTGTCTGTGATGGACAGAAGACGTGGGCGCCCGCGAAGTACGTGTGCGCCCGCGAGTATGTTTGCAGGAAAATGTGCACAGATTTCTTCGATGTGGCAGTGTGTAAATATTTGCGCGCGCGTGTGTGCGTTTGTGCGGGCGTCTGACCGTTTGTGTACGTGAGTGAGAGAAGAGGTGGGAAGTGAGGGGGGAAGGAAATCGGCTACTGCAGCAACAGGCTCTGTCTAGTACTCAGCTCTTAAAAAAAGGGGGGTGCTCATTCTCACTCACATCACACTTTTCAGATTAGGAATCCTTCATCACCAATAAGGCTTTCTAAGGCAGTGGGGGGTTTTCCTTAATTTATTATTAAAAATCCTTGTTTTCCTCTCTCTGCATCAGTAGCTTTGCCGCGGGCATTTTGCTCTGCTCGGTGACCTCAGCCTCAGTCGAGGACTAGGCACTAAATTCTTACGTCTTCTCATCCTATAAAGGAAAGACGTGAGTGAAAGGTGTATGGGTTTAACTGGGGACTGCATATGTCATCTGGAGTTATTTTTCCCTACCCTTCGCCTTTCCTAAGCAAACCCAACAGAATCCTCTTCTCTTCTTAGGAGTAGGTGCCTAGGCGCTGTCCGTAGTGCTGAAACACTGCGTACTACAAGCTATTAATAGAAGACACAAAGCGAGGAACCCTTAGAAAAAGCCCACATAAAGCAGAGAGGCTCATTTTGTAAATAGCGTTGAATGTATATAAATCAAACCTAAACAGCATCGAAAGCAAAATAAACAAGGCAACAAACAAACCCCCCTCTCCCTTCATCCTTATTTAGGGCTCTTTCCATTCTCCAAGCTCAATTATAAGGCCCCAATTCTATTTATCTTTGGATACTATATTCAGGGGCTTCCCTGATGGCTGAGCTGGGAAGATCCCCTGGATAAGGGCATGGCAACCCACTCCAGTATTCTTGTTTGGAGAATTTTATGGACAGAGGAGCCTGGCGGGCTATAGTCCATGGGGCGCAAAGAGTTGGACACGACTGAGTGACTAACACAACCACACACTATATTCAGAACCTACAAGTTGCAAACATTTGTAGATTCCTTAAAAACTAAGTTATTGACCTAAAGAACTATAAACTATTCAGTGACTGGGAAAAGTGTTGGTGCAGAATTGGGTCATTGTTCGTGTAAAAAAAAAGCTGAAAACAAGTGTGTTCTAATTTAAAATAAAGCGAAGACAAATTTCATGTTCATTTAGACTAGAAAATTTAATAAACTAGAAAATTCCATGGTCTTAACAAAAAAGTTTAATGTATAACTGTGAGTTCATACAAAACTATACTAAAAAAAAGTTAGTTTTTTTCATTTGAAACTATTACACGCCCTGTAATACAGGCCCACCAAGGAGGAGAGTGGAAGAAGTATCTACTTCCAGGAACATGTTCATTGCCATGGTTTTACTGAGTCTTTTTTTAAAGCTTGTTAAAGGCCACATCATTTTTTGGTATTATATGTTACAGCAGTGCTTCTTGAAATTTAATGTGCACATGAACCCCCCAGGGATCTTGTTAAAATGCAGATTCTTATTCAGTAAGTGTGAGATTGGGTCTCAGATTCTGAATTTCTAACAACATCTCAGGTGATTCCATAGGTTACTAGTCTCAGGACTACACTTCTAGTAACAAGGTTCTAGAGATAGTATATTCTGGCCATGCAGTCACTCATAGAGTATGGAAAAGGAAGTCATTTTCTTTTCACAGTTTTTCTATGTATGTTTCTAGACTATTGCAATAATATTCTATTCAAAGAAGTTCAGAGATTAACCATTTTGTTTGCACAATATAAACAAATTTTATGAATTTATCATTTGATTGATTTTGACATTGTTTACACACATGTTACAGTTTACTCAAGTCTCTATTTCCATACTATGATCTACAATCACCCATTCTCTTTGAAAGTCAAGCTTAAGAAAACAGAAGCAAGTTATATGATTCTACTACTGATGTTTGGGCCTCATTCCAAGAATTTGTTACCATGATTGGAGACCACAACTTGTCATTTTATGACTTTAAATCTGGTTCCATAGTGAATGCTCATGATATTGATTTTTAAAATCCAGACATTACAGATCTAATTTTCACTCATTTTAGAAAGTAGAAGAGGGCCATTGTTTCATAGACCATTTGAGTGAAATCTGATCTATCATTGACATAATATACTTATGTTTAGATTTTGAAGGTTCTTCTGAATGATTTTCTGTTGGTTTTTTTTTAATCCATACCTTCATCAGTTGTTCAGTGCTTTCAGTTAATGCTTTTGAATTGATGCCAAAGGAAAGTTTTGACTATAAATTAGGTTCCTTGGTATTAGTTGGTACATGACCTTGACCTTTTTCAAGCTGTATGAACAGTGGTGATGTTTTGAAAAGTCTGCAAAATGGCTCATTCTGGAAAGCATAAAGGGATTAAATGTCAATTATGTTCCACATCCTTTGCCATGTGCTGGGATACAAATGAGATATTTTGCAAAACAACATAGCAGGTTCTATGAAGTTCTGTGGAAATACAGAAATTAATAATTTATGTTTTATTCTCCATTACCAAAGAAGTGATGAAGAATAGCAAACTATAAAACCCAGAATAGCTGTATTTCAGGTCCTTGCCAATGTTTGTTGCCCAACTTTTGTTTAAAAATTGTTGAAAGATAGGAAATAAATGAATGCTTTTCTAAAACACACATGGTTAACTGTACTTCTGGATTATCTCTGATTTATTTTCAGAGCAATACAAATTATTAGAAAGGTAAATATGTGGATGAAATTGTTTAGATCTCCTTCCAAAAGAATTGCCTTTACTATGCTTTGACTTTACACTTTCAGTTTATAAACACGTACTCCACATAAAGCAATCTTCAGCTTATACAATCCACTCTACGCTTGCTATGAGGTTGTTACTAAAGATTTGTCTAACACATTCTGTACTATTTCTTATATGACATACCTCTGAAGCATTTCTTTCAAGACCAATTTCATGAATTGAACTCTCATACCCCTCCTCTTAAATCATCTCAAGGTAAGTGGTGTGTTATATACACACCACTTATATACAATGTATATCATGTAACTGATCACATGTGCCTTTTCCTTTAGTTACCAAGGATGTCAGGGTCAAATTAACAGCTAAAAATGAGTAACTGTATAAGAGCTTAAGGCTTTTATATTTATGTTCTTTCTTTATTGACTACTGCACTTTTCTTTGCTCAGATGTTGATGTATTATTTTCTTTCAATTATCTGTTTTAATGTTTGTGTGCATTCAAGTGTTCTTATGGAATCAGAAATGGAGTAAATAAACTAAAAAATAATACTTATTTACAGTACATTTATTTCTCTACTTTTTGGCAAAAAATGTTGAGTGTTGGGTGAATATAAATGGTTGTCAACATAAACTTGTTTTTAACAAGATACTAAAATATAGAAAAATGATTATCTAGTTAGCTATGAAGAGAAAATTTTAATTTATTATGCTTGTTAAGCTAGTAGAAGAAAATTTCTCTTTAACTATAGATCAACTTTATTTCAAAACATATTGCTTCCCCATTTCTTCTTCTAGTCACTAAATAATATCCTTTGTATGACTAGGACTTTTTCTTACGTCAGAGAGCAGATTTATTAATTATCTATCTTGTCAGAAGACATGGTAACTATAGAAATGTAAAGAATGTGACATCCTCACTCTAATGAATATATTTGAGAATGAAGGTGTTACTAAGGAACTGAAAGCAAAAATTTTCTCTAACAAGCCAGCTCAGGATTCTTTTCAGAGGAAAATTTTGTTGCTATGAATGTTTGTCACCCTGGTTCCAGCTGACTTCTTGCTCTCAAGTTTTCTATAGTGGGATCCTCTCTTGACCTTATTAGGTCAACATGTTATCTTCAGCTTTTCATGGAAATCTATATCTTGTCTAGCTTAAGTTTGTTTATCCTTTCTGAGTTAAAATGTTTGAAAGTAGCTCTGCTTTTTTGTTTTTTTCAAAAAGTCGCCATTTATTCAAATGTTGGATACTACAACTTTCAAATGCAAAACTTTTAAAAATGTATTGAAGACAAATGTAAATTACCTTCTTGTAATAAATGTTAAACATCAACCCAATGCTTACTTAGCTTTACATGGTATTAGATAACTAATTATGTTCAAAAGTCACCTGTCTGTTTTTTAAAAATACATTCTTATTTGGATTGTCATTTTTAGGTACTTATGGCTTATTTTCTACATAAAGAGTTTCAATCTTTTCGGAGGGTTAAGAATGATTTTGAAATTTCAGTAGGAAATCTATGCCCTCATACACTTGCAAATAATTTTGCTCACAATTTTCAGCATTCATGGACTCTTGGAAGTCCATTTTTATAAATCCAAAAGTAATACAAGGAGTGATTTTTAAATTTCTGCGATAAATAAATGGTCTGTGGTCTCATTCTCAGTTTTGCAACTAAGTACTGATTGTCTTAAAGTCCTGTATTTTTTAAACTGCCCTATTAATTTTATATTTTCCTTCCTTGGAGTTCTTCCTCCAGGTCATCTTACCATCTGATCTCTAGACAATAGCCAATGCTGAATACGCTGAAATGGGATTAGAGAGTACTGTAATAGGATGATTAAATTTGATTAGAAAATGACTGTGGCATTTTTGTCAACAGTGAAGAAATTATCTAAGTAAGTGGAATCATAAGTGAATTGAGCATGATGATACTTCAGTGTAGATAATGATCTAATGCTGGTCTATTAATGAGTGAAGAATTGATGCTTTTGAACTGTGGTGTTGGAGAAGACTCTTGAGAGTCCCTTGGACTTCAAGAAGATCCAACCAGTCCATCCTAAAGGAGATCAGTCCTGGGTGTTCATTGGAAGAACTGATGTTGAAGCTGAAACTCCAATACTTTGGCCACCTCATGCGAAGAGTTGACTCATTGGAAAAGACCCTAATGCTGGGAAGGATTGGGCTCAGGAGGAGAAGGGGACGACAGAGGATGAGATGGTTGGATGGCATCACTGACTCGATGGACATGGGTTTGGGTAGACTCCGGGAGTTGGTGATGGACAGGGAGGCCTGGCGTGCTGCGATTCATGGGGTCGCAAAGAGTCAGACACAACTGAGCGACTGAACTGAACTGAACTCATTTAATGAGTCTCATTGAAAATGAGATGGTATGTTTTGCTGGTAAACTTTTCTGCAAAGAAAAATGCACTAAATGTGTCAGTTCAGAGTGAACTTTTTAAATGAAGTTTCATTTAACTGGTTTCAATTTTACTGCCCATAAACCTTAAATCATTTCATTTAAACTGCACTTCAAGTCTTTTCTATATTTACTGTTGAATCTTAACGAATATGATAAGGTACCTAGGGCACAATTTCCATGAATGTGTGATTCACAATCACAGTATAATGTTTAATTGGCTCAAGTTATCTTGCTGGGTTAAAGAACTAGAGAAATAGAATCAGTTTATTCTGCTCCAGTGTATGTTTCTGTAATATGCATCAATTAATTGACAAATAGGGATGCCAAAAGAATGTGAAAATCAATTGGTTTATACAAGATTTTCCCTAAAACATTAGTGTTTTGACTATTTGGTAAAGGAAATTAACACTAAATCTATTAACACAGCTAATGCAATAAGCTTGAAGGAAAGCAATCCTATACACACTACCCATTCACTCCTCCTTTTTCCTCTTTGCTCAGTTCAGCCATATGCTGTCTTGAACATGCAGAGTGATTTCCTGATCTTTGTGAATTTGCCCTTGTTTTCATAATTTACCCTTTCCTTATACTTTTTCATCATTCTTTCTTAACTAAAAAACTTTTGGTGAAGTTCTAGATACATTGTCATGTATATTTTAGCTTGTATTTTTAACTTTGCTCATATTTTCATTAGGTTTGTAAATGTTTTTGTAGTGTTTTTGTGAAGTTGCATGAGTTTTACATTGATTTTTCTCCAACATGATATTTTTCCCTAAATTTTGCCAATTATTTTTTCACTGAATAAACTTTATTTTGTAGATTAGTTTTAGGATTATATAAAAATCAAGCAGAAAGTACTAAAAGTTCCTCTATTTCTCTTTTGCCCTCACTCCACAGTTTCATCTGGTATTAACATCTTGCATTAGTGTGGTACATTTATTACAGTTGATGAACCAATACTGACACGTTATTACTAACTAAGGCCCATAGTTTACATTAGGGTTAACTCTTTGTGCTGTACAGTTCTACATGTTTCACTAAATGCATGTCATGTATCCAGTGTTATACTATCTTAAAAAAAATAGTCACTTCTCTAAATACTCCTTGAGCTCCATTTACTCGTTCTTCCCCTTTCCCTAACCCACCAGGTTAACCCCTGGAAACCATTGTCTCTACTGCTTTGTCTCCAGAATATGTGTGTGGAGTCAGAGACTCTGTTACCTTTTACAGACTGGCTTTTTTCCTTTAACAATAAGCATTTAAGTTTCTTCCATGATGTTTCACGGCTTGGTAGCTCATTTGTTTTTATCACTTAATAACATTGCATTGCATGGATATGCCATAGTTTATTTAGCCATTCACCTATTGAAGGACATCTTAGTTGTTTCCAAATTTTGGAAATTAAAAGTAAAGGTGTTTTAAACATCACTTGCATGTTTTTGTATGAACATAATTTTTCAACTCATTTTGGTAAATAACTAAGAGTGTAATTTCTGGATTGTATGGTAAGGGCATGTTTAGCTCAAACTACCGCACAATTGCACTTATCTCACATGCTAGTAAAGTAATGCTCAAAATTCTCCAAGCCAGGCTTCAGCAATACATGAACCGTGAACTTCCAGATGTTCAAGCTGGTTTTAGAAAAGGCAGAGGAACCAGAGATCAAATTGCCAATATCCGCTGGGTCATCGAAAAAGCAAGAGTTCCAACAAAGCATCTATTTCTGCTTTATTGACTATGCCAAAGCCTTTGACTGTGTGGATCACAATAAACTGTGGAAAATTCTGAAAGAGATGGGAATACCACACCACCTGACCTGCCTCTTGAGAAACCTGTATGCAGGTCAGGAAGCAACAGTTAGAACTGGACATGGAACAACAGACTGGTTCCAAATAGGAAAAGGAGTACGTCAAGGCTGTATATTGTCACCCTGCTTATTTAACTTATATGCAGAGTACATCATGAGAAACGCTGGGCTGGAAAAAGCACAAGCTGGAATCAAGATTGCTGGGAGAAATATCAATAACCTCAGATATGCAGATGACATCACCCTTATGGCAGAAAGTGAAGAACTAAAGAGCCTCTTGATGAAAGTGAAAGAGGAGAGCGAAAAAGTTGGCTTAAAGCTCAACATTTAGAAAACTAAGATCATGGCATCCAGTCCCATCACTTCATGGCAAATAGATGGGGAAACAGTGGAAACAGTGTCAGACTTTATTTTTCTGGGCTCCAAAATCACTGCAGATGGTGATTGCAGCCATGAAATTAAAAGATGCTTGCTCCTTGGAAGGAAAGTTATGGCCAACTTAGACAGCATATTAAATAGCAGAGACATTACTTTGCCAACAAAGGTCCGTCTAGTCAAGGCTATGGTTTTTCCAGTGGTCATGTATGGATGTGAGAGTTGGACTATAAAGAAAGCTGAGCACCAAAGAATTGATGCTTTTGAACTGCGGTGTTGGAGAAGACTCTTGAGAGTCCCTTGGACTGCAAGGAGATCCAACCAGTCCATCCTAAAGGAGATCAGTCTTGAATGTTCATTGGAAGGACTGATGTTGAAGCTGAAACTCCCAATACTTTGGCCACCTGATGCGAAGAGCCGACTCATTTGAAAAGACCCTGATGCTGGGAAAGATTGAAGGCAAGAGAAGGGGATGACAGAGAATGAGATGGCTGGATGGCATCACTGACTCAATGGACATGGGTTTGGGTGGACTCCGGCAGTTGGTGATGGACAGGGAGGCCTGGTGTGCTGCGGTTCATGGGGTTGCAGAGAGTCGGACACGACTGAGTGACTGAACTGAACTGAACCGAACTAGATATATGTTTTGCAAAGATTTTATCCTTGTCTGAGTCTGTCTTTTCATTTTCTTAAGTTGCCAGGTATTTTTAGAAATAATTTTATAGAAAATGAGTTTTTGTTTTCAGAAATGCATGCATTGTTAAATAAGAAACACTTGTATACTTGATATCAGATTTGTAAAATTAAGGTAGCCAAACTGAACTCACACCTCTCATAAGCAAAGCTAAACTGAATGAGTATTTAGTAAGATTGAAAAAGCCTACGATACTATGTAAAAGTTGGTATAAAGTAAGTTTAAGCTAGTGGCTATGTATAAAACAATACTTAAAACTATGAAGATTTTAAGGAGAAAGTATAAAGCTGATGGTTTGAGAATTAACTTAAATATTTTTTACATAGTATCTCTATACACAGTAATTCTTATATAACTATCCCAAAATTTTAGATGATGCTCAAAGCAATAAACATTTGGAAAGAACAAGGTCTGAGATTTCAGAAAGGTTTTGGACAAAACGTCTATCCTGGGACTGTCAGAACATCTGTCCTCACAGTACTACCATGTATCCTTAGTAATCTGAAGGAAACTCTGGGGAGCTCACAATTGAGATTTGTTAATGGAGCAAAAAGTATAACATAAATTACAAGTTTCTTTTTTTTTACACACTTAGACTTATTTAGAGGTGCAGGGATTCCTATCTCTAATGGACACAATGAATGAACAAATAAATATAGTTATTCTCTCCTTTGTTTTGGGATATCTCAGAACATATACTAAATAGCTTAGATACTGTGACAAATATTATTTATTGATACTCAGCACTATCCTCACCCTTCTAAGCTCCCTTGTATGAGACATTTCTCAGACTCTGATAATTCTAACCTAAATTCTACCTACGAGAAGCTCAGGTATAAAATTTAAAGGGAGGGATAGAGAAACCACCAGTCTCAGCAACAGTAAACTTGTAGGTATCAGCAAATGGTAGATGAGATGTTATACCAGCAGCTTCAGGGCATAAGAAAGTTCTGAGACTTAACTGCTGCTAAATGGAACAAAGATAATTAGCGGTGGTTCCCATGATTCCTGCCCTGCTTAATTTTTTAAACCCTAGCAATAGTTCCTGGACCTTTGCTCCATCAATCGTACAAATTATTGTGTAAATTTCCCTGTCCTTGTGTATTAGATCCTACGTGATATGCCTACAGCTGGATGAAAAGCTTTTATTTCTTTTCCTGACTGAGTACTGAATAAAGAAAGAAGTAAAATCATGGAAATATACCTAATCAACTCTGTTTATACACATCAATATGTTTACAGTTATGCATATACATATATATATTTTTAGCATGTTTAAACAGTTTGTGAATTGCAATATAATGACATGAAATCACTTCAGCCTACCAGTCTGTAATACACCATAAAAATATATTACATTTGTATACTACTGAAAAAGCATTGTTTCTAACAGAGTAAGCTCATACGCAGCTATAAGGAAATGTATAACCCTTGTTATAAAGGGTTGCAAAAGGGTAGAATTTTTGGATTCTGTTCCATTTCATGAAACTGTGGTAATAGAAACCCAATGCAAGGCCTAAAGGGAATAGAGGTTCTTTTTCTCCCCAAGCAAGAAGTTTGTACATAGGCAGTCTAGGGCTTATACACTGGCTCTGTGAGGTCATCGGTGTTTCAGACTCCTATTTTTTCTGATTTGCCATCTTTAAAATGGCAACCCACTCCAGTATTCTTGCCTGGAAAATCCCATCGATGGAGGAACCTGGTAGGCTACAGTCCATGGGGTTGCAAAGAGTCGGACACGACTGAGTGACTTCATTTTCTTTTTTCTTTTTCTTGTCCTCAAACCTGTTAACCTCATGATTTCAGAGGGATACTCCACCATCTAGCCTCACAGGAAAGTAAGGAGGCAAAGAACTTATTACGAAAGATTCTTCTAGCAATCCTAGTGCATTTATCCTTACAACTTCTTAAGAGTTGTGTCCTATGACCACTCCCAGTATTTTAGTAGGGCATATTGCTACTATACAAAATTGTGATTCTGTCAGTTAAAAAAAAAAAGAAGGAGACTGGATATCAGGCAGGAAACTTACACTGTTTTACAGCAGACAGCAAAGGAACAAATAAAAACCACTGTAAAGGATGTCCTCAGGAAAAAGAAAAAAATAAAGCTGTGTTTGTTTGACCACCTTGTAGACTACTGAAGCAAATTGGTTTTTACAAAAAAAACTTTTGACTATCAGGATTAAGTTTAGCTGTGCTTAATAGAAAGACTCCAAATAGTAGCATATTAATCAGGATACAAGATTTCCTCCTACTGAAAACAAGCGAGGTAGGAATATGAAGGTTGTTCATGGTGGCTTCATGGTGTCATCAGAGACTCTAATTCTATTTTCCTGTTCTAGCAACTTCAGTACTTAGCTTTCAATCATAAGGTCACTTCATGGTCCATCATGGTTACCACTGCTACAGGCATCGTTTGTCCATTCCAAGCAGCAGCAAGAGGAGACAAGAGAGGACAAAAGGGCCACTCTTCCAGTTAAGCCAGTTCCTTCTAAGGAACCTCCTCCTCAGTCCTCACAGCATTTCTGCTCATATCTTAATGGCCAGAACGTAGATGTGTGGCCACACACAGTGGCAAGTGAAGCTAGGAAATGTGGACTTCTATATTCACAATCATCTTAAATAAATTTCTATTATCAAATAAGAAGAGGAATATGGATTATGTTAGTTATTAAGTCTATCACGACCATTGATAGCAGCAGTCCCCAACCTTTTTGGCACCTGGGACAATTTTTCCATGAACAGGGGAGGGAGGGGGTGGTTCGGGAGGTAATGTGAGTGACCGGGAATGATGGGGTGGGGCAGATAAAGCTTTGTTCCCTCACATGTACTCACTTCCTGCTGTGGGGCCAGGTTCCTACCAGGCTGAGGACTGCTACCTGTCTGAGTCTCCGGGGTTGGTACTCCTCATTTATAGGGTTATATTCAAATATGCAGGACAGTGTGTGGGTTAGACCTTATTAGTCAACACTCTAAGAAATGTATTGTCCCTTTTAACTGTGGTAAGCAAACATTGAGAACAACCTTGCTAAAAAGGGCAGTTAAGCTAAAAACAATGTTTGCTACACAGTAATCATTTTCATGAATCAAGGCAAATTGGAAGTGGTCAAACAGGAGATGGCAAGAGTGAACATTGACATTCTAGGAATCGGCGAACTAAGATGGACTGGAATGGGTGAATTTAACTCAGATGACCATTATATCTACTACTGTGGGCAGGAATCCCTTAGAAGAAATGGAGTAGCCATCATAGTCAACGAAAGAGTCCGGAATGCAGTACTTGCATGCAATCTCAAAAACGACAGAATGGTCTCCGTCGAGAGGGAGATGCAGTGGGAAAGTAAAGTGAAAGAGTCTTCAGTCTTGCAAAACATCTCCAAGGGAATGTCCAGCCTTCAGAAAATGTCAGCCTTCAGGAGAAAGGGAAGGCTATACCCATTTGAATGCAGAGTTCCAAAGAATAGCAAGGAGAGATAATAAAGCCTTCCTCAGTGATCAATGCAAAGAAATAGAGGAAAATAATAGAATGGGAAAGGCTAGAGTTCCCTTTAAGAAAATTAGAGATACCAAGGGAACATTTCATACAAGATGGAGACAATAAAAACAGAAATGGTATGGGCCTAACAGAAGCAGAAAATATTAAGAAGAGGTGGCAACAATACACAGAAGAACTATACAAAAAAGATCTTCATAACCCAGATAATCATGATGGTATGATCACTCACCTAGAGCCAGACATCTTGGAATGTGAAGTCAAGTAGGCCTTAGGAAGCATCACTATGAATAAAGTTAGTGGAGGTGATAGAATTCCAGTTGAGCTAGTTCAAATCCTAAAAGATAATGCTGTGAAAGTGCCGCACTCAGTATGCCAGAAAATTTGGAAAACTCAGCAGGGGCCATGGGACTGGAAAAGGTCAGTTTTCATTGCAATCCCAAAGAAAGGCAATGCCAGAGAATGCTCAAACTACCGCACAGTTGCACTCATCTCACATGCTAGCAAAGTAATGCTCAAAATTCGCCAAGCCAGGCTTAAACAGTATGGGAACCATGAACTTCCAGATGTTCAAACTGGTTTTAGAAAAGGCAGAGGAACCAGAGATCAAATTGCCAATATCCGCTGGACCATCGAAAAAGCAAGAGAGTTCCAGAAAAACATCTACTTCTGCTTTATTGACTATGCCAAAGCCTTTGACTGTGTGGATCACAATAAACTGTGGAAAATTCTTAAAGAGATGGGAATACCAGATCACCTGACCTGCCTCCTGAGAAATCTGTATGCAGGTCAAGAAGCAATAGTTAGAACTGGACATGGAACAACAGACTAATTCCAAATTGGGAAAGGAGTACGTCAAGGCTGTATATTGTCACCCTGCTTATTTAACTTATATGCAGAGTACATCATGAGAAACGCTGGGCTGGAGGAAGCACAAGCTGGAATCAAGATTGCCAGGAGAAATATCAATAACCTCAGATATGCAAATGACACCACCCTTATGGCAGAAAGTGAAGAAGAACTAAAGAGCCTCTTGATGAAAGTAAAAGTGGAGAGTGAAAAAGTTGGCTTAAAGCTCAACATTCAGACAACTAAGATCATGGCATCTGGTCCCATCACTTCATGGCAAATAGATGGGGAAACAATGGAAACAGTGAGAAACTTTATTTTCTTGGGCTCCAAAATCACTGCAGATGGTGACTGCAGCCATGAAATTAAAAGACGCTTGCTCCTTGGAAGGAAAGTTATGACCAACCTAGACAGTATATTAAAAAGCAGAGACATTACTTTGCTAACAAGGTCCGTCTAGTCAAGGCTATGATTTTTCCAGTAGTCATGTATGGATGTGAGAGTTGGACTATAAAGAAAGCCGAGCGCTGAAGAATTGATGCTTTTGAACTGTGGTGTTGGAGAAGACTCTTGAGAGTCCCTTGGACTGCAAGGAGATCCAACCAGTCCATCCTAAAGGAGATCAGTCCTGAATGTTCATTGGAAGGACTGATGTTGAAGCTGAAACTCCAATACTTTGGCCACCTGATGCGAAGAGCTGACTCATTTGAAAAGACCGTGATGCTGGGAAAGATTGAAGGCAGGAGGAGAAGGGGTCGACAGAGGATGAGATGGTTGGATGGCATCACCGACTCGATGGACATGAGTTTGAGCAAGCTCCAGGTACTGGTGATGGACATGGAATCCTGGGATGCTACGGTCCATGGGGTTGCAAAGAGTCGGACATGAATGAGCAACTGAACTGAACCAAATCTCTTCTATTCACAGGTGGGCAGGGACTAACTATCGCTCCTTGAGCTGAACAAAGGCACTTTAGTTTACAGTCAAGCAGGGGGGCAGGGTCCTCCAGACAAGCCATTGAGTATGATTATAATAATAAAAGCAAGTCACAGAAACAGTTTCCAACATGGAGTCAGAATTGGCTTCCTCCCTGCAATAATGTGACTAAGTTTTGACCTGTGAGTGGGAAGTGTTGTGTGAGATTTCTGAATAGGAGCCTTCTTTTTTGAACAGCTTCTTGCCTTCAATGCTGACAAGATGTCTAGATCTCCAGTAGCCAGCTTGGGCCCTAGGGTGACCTTTAAAATGTTAGCCATACACTAGGGTGGTGAAAGGTCAAGACAGAAGAAATCTGTTCAGTTCAGTTCAGTTCAGTTGTTCAGTTTTGTCCGACTCTTTGTGACCCCATGGACTGCAGCATCCAGGCCTCCTTGTCCGTCACCAACTCCCAGAGCTTGCTCTAACTCATGTCCATCGAGTCGGTGATGCCATCCAACCATCTCATCCTCTGTCATCCCCTTTTCCTCCTGCCTTCAATCTTTCTCAGAATCAGGGTCTTTTCCAATGAGTCAGTTCTTCGCATCAGGTGGCCAAAGTATTGGAGTTTCAGTTTGAGCATCAGTCCTTCCAATGAATATTCAGGACTGATTTCCTTTAGGACTGACTGGTTGGATCTCCCTGCAGTCCAAGGGACTCTCAAGAGTCTTCTCCAACACAACAGTTTAAAGGCATCAATTTCTCAGAAGAAACCTGAGTCCATGATAATTGTGGAGCAACTATACCTGCTCTGGAATGCCTTCCTCTACACTATTTTTACTTAAAAGAGTAATAAATTCTATCTTGTTTAAAACACTATTATTTCTAGTCTCTGTTACTAGCAATACAATTCCTAAATGATACACAAATTATTAGTTGAAAATATTTTGGAATTTTAGGATTAAATTTCCAGGTATGTGTAATATAATGGTTCTTTCCTCAATCTCCCTCCATCTCTCCCTCCCTCTTTCTGCCACTCTATTACAAATAAGTTTCAATTTGTAAGAGAGAAAACTAGGTAGTTATGTGAGGTTGCATCAGTAATGCATTTTGTGCCATTGCAAAGGATGAATTTTGTGATAGGAATTATGAGAAGATATAAGCTAAATCATTACTCAGTATTTTTCAGTATGTGTATATGGACTTAAAAAAGTAAGTGTGGAAGGAAAATATAGAAATGTAATGTAGCAATAGTATGTTAGCAAATGTGTTTTTTAAAATTTTTTTCCACGTTTTGCTAAGGTAAGTACAATAGCAAGTGAGGGAGGAAAGATCAATCTATAGAACAGTCAGATGGAATAGTAGTTATTCATCATTTTCTCTTCAGAAGCTGCTCCAGTTCTCTCCATCTTTTGAGATTCAGCTCTTCTATAAAGTTCTCATGGATCTCCCTATAGAAATTAACCTCTGCCATTTATGCATTTATCAGGACTAGAGTTAAATTACAGTAAGGGAGGTGCGTGTCTTAGGTACATCATTTAAAGGATGTCAAAAAACTCAGTAATCAAGATAAATATTTTGATGATACATTTTAATTAGCATACTACAGTATGCAGGCCAGAGTGCTGTTTTTGTAAATAAATTTTTAATTATACTTCATATTTGTCTCAATTACAGCATTCAAATAGTGCTTTTTATAAATGTTCTCCCCTAATAGGGAATAGGCTGTATATATTTTTGTATTCCTCATGTTCTTACTACTCTGTTTTAAGCATAAAGGCCTCTTAAAAAATATTAAATTGAATATATTGAAAGATTTTGCTAGAATATACCATACAAGAGACTGCAGGTTTGTTTTCATCTTAAATTCAATAACAGCCAAAGAATAACAGAGAGTGATGGATGTTTTGAAAGTACTTACAATTCAGTTCTATGAAAATCACTTGACTTTTCTTTGATTAAAACCCTGCTCAGCCTGGAGATAGGGAATTGTAATACTACTTTATAGTCATATAGCACTTTGGCCTACATAAAGTGCTTTCTTTTAATCCTCATGTTAATCTTGCTAGGTAGGTATTATTATCCTTATTTATTATGGAAAGATTGAAAAGTTAAGTGACTTGTCCAAGGAGTTACAGGCAGACAGTGGCAGAGCAGGGGTTCTAACCCGGTTTTTTTGGTGTCAAAAATCCAATGACTTTTTTGCTACTCCAAATACTAAATCTTGGAGAACTGACTGAGGAGAAACAATTCATTCAGTCACAACAACAGCCTGTGTTGTGTTTTTGAAACAATGTCAGTGGCACCCTAAACAGTAGTATTTTACCAAGTGTACCCATACGATGAAAATTGTTCTGATTTTTATGTGTGTGCATTTGATGAAGTAACTCTTCTGGCATGGGATTGGCTGTTTTATGGTATTTTTTAGTTGAAAGAAAAAAACCCTATACATTGAAATGTCAAGGAAACGGGGTAATTGAGGAAATTATGTATTACTTGAGTATTAGTTTCTAACTACAGCTTTACTGCTAATGTGTGCATGATATTTAGCAAAGCATGTAAATCATACATGTTTGCCTCTTTATGAAAAGAAAGGTTTGGTAAGGTCTTTGAACTTTTCAGCTGAAAAAGGTTATTTCAATGTGAAATATTATTATAGTACTCCCAAGTTAGAAGTTGATTAAGTTTAATGAGTTTCTTTATCATACTTAGGGGGGAAAAATCTATGACTATATTTTAAAACTCCATACGGTAATTAAATTTGTTTGAGAGCCTGTAACTGCTTCAAATATAATTTCCATCAGCATATAATAAACACAACCAAAACCCCAAATGTTCATTATTGGATAGTCTAGTAGGTTTCTCGTGAAAAGTATAGATTCTCCTCATTGATTGCTGCCTGGAGAATTAAAAACTTTAGTCTTCTTTTTGCCTTATTCTCTAGAACAACCAGAACTCAAAGGAATTCAAAGCCAATCTTTCTGGTGAATTGCAACCAGTCATCAATGACTATTTATTGAATGTCCACAGGGTGCCTGGGCACTGAAGTAGCAAGTGATTTATTTGCATTATTCAAAGGATTTCTAAGAGGAGTCTGAAGATTAGCAGACGTTTTTAAAGATGCCAAGCGGTGTGTGCTTCTCTAATTTAAATTGCCCCTACAGGAAATGATTAGAATAGTCTAGGTTTCAGAGCCCTAGGGCTTTCTAACACCCAGAGCCGACTTTTGTTAGTGAAAACCCCCCTGGATGCCAAAGGACTGACGAGGCTGGGGCTCAGAACACTGCCCTACCACGGGCTTCAGGACAAATCAAGCCTTCCTTGGGTAGGAGCAGGACCGACTACGGCCATGGTGGCTCACACAAGCCACCAACCCATCCTTCTCCTCCCCTCCCCGCGCACTCCCACTCCCTCCCCTCTACCAGCTCGCACCATCTCCCTGTCTCCCAGCCCTGGCTGGTTCTCGCGAGATCCGGGCAACTGAGCGCTCGGGGCCTTTTCAAATCGGGATCCGTTACCGCTTTGCCGGCCGCCGCCATTGTCGCGCTCGGAGCCCCTCAGCGCAGGCGGCGGAGGCGGAGGCCGTGGCGGCGGGATGGCTGACGCCGACAAGCCCGAGGTGGTTAGGGCCGCTGGCGACGACAGCCCTCATCGGCAGCCCTCGGAGCCGCCGGGCGAGCCCCGGCGAGAACCTCACCCGCCCGAGCAGGAGAAGCAGCCTCCGCAGCACAGCAGCAGCTCCAATGGCGTTTAAAATGTATTGTCTTTTCCTCAGGGGACCGGGACGAGGTGGGGGGCGGGAGACCGACCTGCGGGCGGGGGGTGCCGAAGCCGGGGCTGAGCCTTGGCGGAGGATAACCGTCCCCGGGCCGTGGGCGGCGGGTTGATGCAGGTGCAGTCGGCCCTCTCCTGGGCCCTCCCCGCCCGCACCGAACAGGGGGAACTCTGATGCGGGCCTGGGGGCGACCCAGTTCACTGTTTTCTAAAGTGTGTATTCATTTCTTAACTGATCTATATACCAAGAGGAAGTTTAGTAATGTGCTGTGAGGCCGAATCCATTGTGTTATCCTTGAATTGGTGAGAGGTACTTTAAAAAGGGAACGGTGCGTGGTGCCTTGCTCCGCCCCCTCCCTACCGCTTCCCCATGTTTGTCAGCCACACAGGCTTTTAAAAAAAAAACTCAGTGCGGGATGGTAGGATCTTAATTTTGGTAAAATAAGATCATTTTTTAGTTGAAGGAAACCCACTGCTTAAAACATTGCAGCTGTCATCAGTGCCGATGAAGAATGTAGTCGGTTCGAGTCATAATAATTTCCAGTTAAAAGGAACTGGTGTGCTTCCCTTTGTTCTTGTTATATAGAAGGAATATGAAGTCAGACATTTCATCTGCACATGCCCAGCTCTTTAAACCTGAAGTTGAAAGTATGCTAATAATTTTGTGAAAACACTAAATTTACTAGAAAGTAGTGAAGATAATGTTCACACTAAAGTAGGAAAGATAAAGGTTCTTACTTTTCTTTTGTATAAGAATGTTTGGAACACTATGTAAGACCTGGACCAGTCTAAGGGTTGACTGCAGATGAAATAAAGTAGATCTCCCAGCTCTGTTATATACTCTTGCTCTCCACTGGATTTTAATAGGATGGGCAGTATCTTCTAGGCAAAACAGAGGTGCGGGTGTAGGAGATTTGACATATCTCCTAGTGGAGTTTGTTCCTAGGTGGAACCTGGTGCACTTAGTAACTGAAGACTAAAAAAGTGAATGAAGCATTTTCTTCCCTTCCTGCCAAAATGTGGGCTTTCAGGGATTTGGCATCATAAATATAAGTGAAAACCAGTGGAATGAGAAATAAGAAGTACTTTGTTTGTTATCTAAATATGGGCCTACCACCTCCTTATCAAAAAGTACAACCTTGAGTTATGCAGAGAAGCCCAACTGTACTTGGGTATGATTAGTATAATAGTCTTGGTACAGATAAAGCTGGTGTCTGAACTTCCATGAGATCTAAAAGGCTCTAATCCCTTTTAAAGTCTCATGGGGGTTTAGCTAGACAGAAGAAGCAAGAAGTGGGAAAAGAATCACTTTCACTTCTTACTGAAGCAGAGGTAAATATAAGGTGAAGAAATGTTACCAGTAAATACAAATGCAGATTCTTTTCATACTGCTTATAGCTCATCTTCCTCCCTGCCTCTTTTCCCAGTTGTATAAAGAAACCAGTTTACTATCAGGGGTTTCTTGTACTGTCTATTCCTTAAGAACATACAACAGACCATCATGGATCACTTGGGCTTCCTAGGTGGCTCAGTGGCAAAGAATCTGCCTACCAATGCAGGAGACCTTGGTGTTTGATTCCTGGGTTGGGAAGATCCCCTGGAGGAGGAAATGGCAACCCACTCCAGTATTCTTTTCTGGAAAACCACATGGACAGAGGAGGCTAATGGGCTATAGTCCATAGGATCACAAAGAAGCAGACACTGAGTGACTGAGCACACTGGCATGGGTCACTCACATTAAGTAACTAGAGACATTTACTTACATCAGCCTAACCTTTTTTTTTTGACTCTGGGCACCAATTGAAGTAGTCAGCAACCCAACACATAAACCTTGAGTTGATTCACCATATATTCTTAATGATAAGAACTTGTAGCACTGATAAAAGTGGCCACATATTGCCTTAAAATATATGTTGCTTAGAGGTGAACAGAGTGCTGTTTGTCATCAAGACTGAAATGATTTTTACTGAGGCTAGTCCATAGTAATTGAGCACGAAGGCAGCTATGTCGGCATCAGCTATGTCTTACTCCTCTTTAAAAACGCCCAGTAAACATTTAAGAAATGCCAAAGTGAGCTTTCATATGATCATGAAACTCATATACAGAGGATTTATTTGGCATGTTCACATCTTTTGACAAGAAATTAAAGATGTTTCCCTAGATCTAGTCTTTTTCTTGATGCCAAAATGGTATACTAGCTCTCCTTAAGTGAATGGGAGGAAAAGTAGCATTATTGTTATAACTCTTCATTATTCATGTGTGACTAAGTAACAACTTGGATCCTATGGAGATTGAGAGTTACATTATGCTTGTAGAAAATACTAAGCATTGGTGCAAGGTGTAGTGTTTGAAGTAGAATAGTGTTTTTATCATATTAGGAGTCAAGAATGGAACTGGGCTTAATTTTGGATCTCATAGCGTTATGCTTTCAAAATCATGTATTAAAACTAGGTCCTCATTTGATGTTGGATACTGATTTTTCAGAAAGTGAGGTTATTTGGATAGATGTAATTCATTCTTAAGAATAGATAATGTTTTTGTAGCATAGAATCATCACAGTATTTCAAATACATTAAAAGGGAGATTGCTTAGATGAATAGTTTGGGAATTATTACATGGAATTCTGAATATAGTGCCAATATTTTGATATTATGTAACACTTTCCCTCAAAAGAGTTCTCACATATATTTTTACTGTCTTTCCGATAGTGTATTTATGACATAGAAAAGAGTTCAGAAATTGAATAATTATAGTTTAGTTTCTTTTTTAAAATTTATTTTTATTTTACAGTGTTGCATTGGTTTCTGTGATGCAACAGCATGAATCTACCAAAAGTATACGTATAACCCCTCCCTCTTGAATGTTCCTCTCACCCCTCCCCTGTTACTAGTTCACTTGCTTAACAGTCAGACCATACCTTTAGCAACTAAACTGATCTTACCTTCCATAGTAATCTTCATTTGTGCATTGTAGATGAGCAGTTTAGCAGTATCTTTAAGATGCCACTAATTGGGAAAAACTTGGAAGATGTCTCTCCCTCTGGTAATGCCTTGAGCAGTAAAGAGCATATCCTTTACTACTCAAAAGTGAAAGTGAAAGTCACTAGAGTCTGACTTGAGTGGGTAGCCCTTCCCTTCTCCAGGGGATCTTCCCAACCCAGGGATTGAACCCAGGTCTCCTGCATTGCAGGCAGATTCTTTACCATCTGAGCCACCAGGGAAACCCAAGAATACTGGAGTGGGTTGCCTATCCCTTCTCCAGGGATCTTCCCAATCCAGGAATCAAACCAGGGTCTCCTGCATTGCAGGCGAATTCTTTACCAACTGAGCTGTCAGGGAAGCCTTTACTACTCAAGGGATTATATTATTATTACTACTCAAGGGACTAATAATAATTAATGATCCTACATTATTGCTTTTAATGGAGTTGTCAGATTGTTGTAACTTTACAACTCCATGTAAGAATAAAATAACATACTTCAGAACTTTGTACAATTTTCATAGTTGGTTTCACCTAGGAAGATAATGGCAGGGGAAGGGGTATTTGGATAGGGACTGTATAGCTGTCTGCTCACCTGAACAGAGATTTACTTTAAAAATATTTGTTGAATTCACACTATGTAAATAGGTTCTTTGGGGGATGGAACGAGGGATTTGTTCTTGTATCTGATGTACCTGGGAAACAGAAAAGTCCTCTGTGCTTTTGACTGCTTGCTGCCATTTATAGAAGTGCCACTCTGTTTAGAAAGGTAGGTACTTGCTAGAGTACAGTTGAGGAGATCACTTCCAGGCATGCCATTTCTAATGAGGGAAGATGTTGGATAGTGAAGGTGTCCCTGTCTAGGTCTGAAGAGGTGGTAAAGCGTATTTGGCCCTAGTGTGTCTTCCTTGATTTTAGCAGTTTTTCTGGCAGACAGTAGCATCATCTGTGCTCAGATGAGCATGGTTTCTTAATTAAATCTTTGTTCAAAAATGAACATTTGTCAAGCATGTGTTACCATGCTAGATACTGCTGATAGCACTGCAGATGGTTTTTGTTCTCTAGCATTTTACATACTGTGCTCATGGCTTGGTTGTTTCCTGCTCAGAAAAACAGTTATCTGAAAAGTTCAATGTATTGTGGAACAAGTGACTACAGTTAGAGGTGTGTGTGAAGTACTGCAGTGTATAAATCACACGGTTGCTTGGCTTAGAAGATAGTTTGGAGCCTGGATTATGAAACCTGATTGGTTGTCAGAATAATCCAGGAGACCTAGGGCATCATTCTCAGAGATTTTTCTTAGTGTATGTTTGTGAAAAATTGCTTTCAAATCGAAGTTTTAATTAAATAGTTTTAAATTCAGTAGGGTAATTGGTGACTTAAAAGAAATCTATTGTTACTTCTGTTAAAGATTGCTTTTGAAAAGTAAATTACATTTTTAAAATGTATATCCAGATTTTTATCTTTAGGATTTACTTTAAGTGTTTACTTACATGTTACAGATGCTTGGTGAATAGCATCATGTAAATGAAATGTGATTTCAGTCTTTTAAATGTTTTTACAGTTAGGGCCTCATTAAAAAGTAAATTGATACATTTCTGGTTCATGTTGCATTTAAGTACTGCTTCTCTCCTCCATCCCATCCCACCTATTATAGATATTACTCTTAATAAAAATGGCTCGATTCTGTGAAATACCCTATCCTAATTTATAGGTTGAAACAAATACTGAACATGAAAATAATAGGGTACCTTATCAGGTTGGTCAAAACTGGGAAGAGACAAAAATTATGAGAGTCATATGGGGAGTGTATAGATATAGATATAACTGTATTTTGATTATGTTTTTAAGCAATGGAGGAGAAAAATTCTGGGAGGAAACTGTTAACCGTTAAGATACAAACTTTTTCAGTGTATCATTTTGTAAATTAAGTTTTTAGAGTTCTGAATGAGGCCGAGAAAATTAATTCTCCACTGATGGTGGCAGTTTTAATATACTCTAGGAATAGAATCACCCATTTCCCCCTTTTGTTAGGTTCTAACAACATTTATTAAGTAGTATGATGGGAAAAACTGGGTTTGTTTGAATGCTGCAGCTATTTAATATGGAAAAAAGAAGGGTTGTTAAATGAGAACTTTGGTAATATGCTGAAATCATTGCTTTGAAAAGACATTGGGTAATTTCAAAGCCAGTAGTTGACTCTCCAGCTGCTTTCCTTAGGTCTCACTTAGGGGAGAATTTTGTGAAGTGATAAATGTGAAATACTTATTTTAACGTAGACTTCCGCTATTGGAATCACCACTGAGGTTTTCTTTTTGTTGTTCTGTTTTGTTTTTAATTCACAGGGAGAATGATGAATCAGTCAAAGAAGAGAAATCTGAATTAAAAGAAAAATCTACAGGAAATAAGAAGGCCAATAGATTCCATCCTTATTCAAAAGATAAGAATTCAGGCACTGGAGAAAAGAAGGGTCCAAATCGTAACAGAGTTTTTATTAGCAACATCCCATATGACATGAAATGGCAAGCTATTAAAGATCTAATGAGAGAAAAAGGTAACTATTTTTGACAAACTCATTATTGGATAATCTTCATTTAGAATGGGGAGGGAGATAAGCAAAGTTTTTTCATTCCTCTTAGCCACACAGACTCAAAAATTTGATTTTTGTTTATTTCTTGACACATAAATTAATCTTTTCCTCTTCTTTCACTTGATACAATTTCATTACAAGGTAGTATGGATAAATGAAGTTTTTTTTTTTTTTTTTTTGCCATGTTAGTGGGGAAGGAGCAAGCCAACATATGCATGCCACCAAGAATTTTGTTAAAGTGATTGCTTTGTCTAGTTGAAGTCTTTATAGATTTTTTAAAGGACTATTGCATTAGGTAAGCAATACATTTAGTGTGTTAAAGTATGAATAATAAGGTCTGATTATTTCTTTTTCCAAAAGCTGTTTTGTTATTATCTTGGTGGAGTCTGGAATCTGGCTGTGGAATTCATTTTGTTTGCTTTGTCATGAATGCCATGATGCTGTCTCTGCAGTTCTATATTAAAATTGCGTTACTGCTGTTGCAGTTTTGTTTTCAGAATAACCTGAAAACCTTCATTTTATATATATGGTTTGTTTTGGGGAAAAATCATTTTAATACTTGATCTTGTAAAAGTTAGTTTTGTTATCTCTTGAAAAATTGAGTTTCAATAGTCCTGCAAACTATGTACTTGGTTTTGAGGCTGATCTAATAAATAAAAAAAAATTTTTTGCATTGGTGTATCTGTTGTAAGGTGACAACTATTTGATTGGTTTTATTCACTGACTTTATTTAGAAAGTGTGTGGCTTGCTGTGAAGCATGACTTGTAAATTTAGTTTACTGACGGCAAACATGATTTGAAGACATTCAGGTAGAAAGTCACCTTAAAACAGCTGTTGTGTGTAGGCGACCAAAGTTATTTGAAAAGTGCTAATGTTGATGTTTTTAATATGATAGGCTAAGGGACCTTTTGTATGTATATGTGCATTTGTTCACCAACTATATCATGCTGGCCAAAATATGATCTGTAGCATGAATTAGGTTAATATGGTTGTTAGCTTTTTTAGAGAATGTGGATGATGTACATTTCTGAAAATTAGTTAAATTTACATAGCCATTGACAGGAGGTATGTTGGTCTGGTTTTGATTGTTGGTGAATAATAGGTGCTTTTCTGTAGAGTTGTGCACAGGTGTGCAGTAAAGCAAGATACTGGTGTTTAAATGTATTGTTTCTTGGTATCTTCCTTTTGTATGTCTTATGTAGTTGGTGAGGTTACATACGTGGAGCTCTTTAAGGATGCGGAAGGAAAATCAAGGGTAAGTGCTGTGGGCAATAATCTGCTTGAGGTTTAAAAGTTCCTCAGCAGTTTACTTTTTGTATAATACTTGTACCAGTTTTTGGAAACTTAAGTTTCATTTTGTTTTACTCTATTATGAAAGATTTGAGGCTTTATACTAGCAAGTCTGACACACAAACCAAACTAGCTGCCTTGAAGAGGTGGGTTTTGAAAATGCTCATAAAGGGCATTCACTTTTCTAATGCTCTAAGGTAATGCTTCTTAGCCAATAGATTTTAATATAGGATTTTTTTTTGTTGTGTTCTGATGTCTTCAAGGATATTTTAAAAGTCACTGAATTGATAATATTTCCTCAGAGTTCCATGAGAGGCCTATAGCTTAAAGGTGTTATTTCAGAATGTATGTTTGAAACTTGCACTGAAGAGCTTAATTTGGTAGCTTACAGGACTACATAAAAGGCAGTGCTCTGACCAATTAAATGAATATAAAAACATTGATGATTAAATTGACAGAGAAGGAATTGGTTGATAGTAGATTTTTATTTTTAGCAACAAAAGCAACATATTGAAGAATATAATGGAAAACTTTTTGACAATGTTTAATTATATTAGCAAAAACCAGTTGGGTGCATGAGAAATAAAACTTGTGTAATCACATTCAAAGGGCACTTTGAATAATAATAATAATGACAATGAACTATTTAAAAAATGATTCTACTACTTTGTCTGTAGCATAAATTTTTTAAAACATAGTTACAATTGGGTGTTATTAAATTGTGTGCAGCCAGTTTTCTTTGAGAACTTTGTAAAAGTAAAATTGGAAATTTTACATTAAAACTATTTGTAAACCATGCATCTTTCAAAAATACATATAACAATGAAAGGATAGGTATTTGAGAGCCTTCAGTTATTTCCTTGATTGAATTGTGCGATGACATTGCTTTAGTTTTAAAGAACAGTCATCTAAAAGTAAAAATGTGCTTCTTAGATGCTAGACTCTACAATCTTAAATGGATAGATCTAACAATTTATAGGAAATTTGTGGTCATTTGTCTGTTATGTTCTGGAGGTGTAAAAGACAGAGTGATTGTATTATCAATTGCTTTAATGATTTAAATGTTAGAATCTACTGTTAACTTCACCTACTGATCCAAAACTTTTTTTTCTTTTGCATATATTGACAAATCTACCTGGATGTAGGGTTGTGGGTAAGAATTTTTTTTTAGTATCTTAAGTGAAATTTAAATTTATGATTGGAAAAAAATCTTTGTACATAAACATTTCCTATAAATTTTTTTCCCGTTAAGTGTGGTTGAATTCAAAGATGAAGAATTTGTCAAGAAAGCACTAGAGACAATGAACAAATATGATCTTAGTGGAAGACCGTTGAATATTAAAGAGGTAAGATGTCCTGTATTTGAAATAATTTAAACATTTGAATAAAAGGACATGGCTTCTTTGGATTTTCATCTGGTAATGTTATTTATCTGATTACAACATTTTTTTAAAGCATAGATGCTTATTAAAGTGTTATATAATTGATGACAGTTTTGCTTGTACATGATTTCATATTTGCTGTTAAACAATATCCTATGTATTTGATTTGTCACATGTTATTATAAGCAGAGGTATATGATTTGTAAAAATTACAGGGTGCAGAAATTTAAAGAGGACAAACGTCAGATGCTGACCTTGTTTGGTATAAATGCTTTCAGTTTTCAGATTGTGTTGTCAGACTTGAAAAATATTGTAGATATTCTTGTAGTTGATAAAGGTTACTTAGTAATTCAAATACCTTTTAGATTTAAATAAAATTGATACTCACTTTTAATAAAATTAACCTGAAACTATGCCCGATTAAAATTTAAGAAAAGCTATAAATGTATTAGTGAAATATATAACCAGAACTTATATAAATGGAGATGTTTAGATGCCTCCCCTAAAATGAAGATGTTCACTTTGTGTGAAGCAGTGTAAATATGTTGACAAAAGAATGATCAGAAGATAAAACGAAAAACTGTTTACAGTTAGCTATTAAATTAACCTTGGAAATGGCTAGCTTGAATAGAAGTCATTTTTCATATTGTTAATCTTACTTGAATAGTTTGACCACACACCACTTAGGAATATATCCTTTTTAAAGTCTGTAATAAGAAACAATAGAGGATATAACCTTGGGATGCTGAAGAGTTTCCACCAACATGGATACAAATCACTGGAACAGTACTGTCAGTCTCAACTTAATGTAGTATGGTGTTGGTTTGAGTCCCAGCTCATTTTCTAGCTGTGTGACGAGTTAACTGTAATAATAATTTTGACTGTTGTTATTGCTGCACAAGGTGAGTGTAACTTGGTCCTTGGTCTTGTGTTCCTGGAAATGAGATGAATAATAGCTTAAAATTAAAGGCCATGCTACCAGCAAATAAAAGTATCCTGTATCTCTTTATTGGAGTCAGCTTCTGAGTTTCTCTAATTCTTTTTGAGCCTAGGGGCTTTTCGTTTTTGTTGTTGTTAATATTTTGAATGAGAAGTAGAAAATTGGTAGAGGAAGTTTAGACTCTAGTAAGCTGTGCCATTTATTTGGTATTAAATAATTTTCATGCGTACGCTAGGACCAATTTTTCAGAAATGTGTTGATACCCTAATTTCCCATAAGGAAGTAACATTTGTAGAACCACCACCATGTGGGTATTAATTTGAGGTTATGACTTGCTTTTTTATGATGTTTCCTATTCCTCTTCAAAAGACAAGGAATTTTCTGGCAGTCCGGTGGTTAGGACTCGGTGTTCTCACTTCCAAGGGCTGGGGTTCAATTCCTGGTCCAGGAACTAAGATCTCACAAGCCTCACAGAGGGGCCAAAAAAAAAAGCCAAGTATTATAGGTTCTCTGTTTGTTTTGTTATTTTTTTAGCTGGGAGCAAAGCCCATACTGTTTGTGTTCTTCTAAGTTTTAGTGCATTGTAGATCCTCGGTAATATTTCAGAGACCCTTTAATAGATTTATGTGATCCAAGGTGATATAGAATACTTCTTATTTTTAACTTCCTAAAGAGAAGAATGATTGAGTTGGCCGAGCTAAATGATGAGGTGTTCTTTATTCAATTAACTTTTCTGGATTATTATCTCTAAAGGTTCCTTTCTTGAAATTATCTGATTTTCACATGGGTGGCTAGGATCATTGCCGAGAAATACTAGTTTGAGTCTAGGGAAAAGTATATTTCCAATATTCATTAACAGATATTGGAATTACATTTTTAAATTTACTTAAATGTGCTTGCAAAAGACCCTAATGCTGGGTAGGGTTGGGGGCAGGAGGAGAAGGGGACGACAGAGGATGAGATGGTTGGATGGCATCACTGACTCGATGGACATGGGTTTGGGTAGACTCCGGGAGTTGGTGATGGACAGAGAGGCCTGGCGTGCTGCGGTTCATGGGGTTGCAAAGAGTTGGACATGACTGAGCGACTGAACTGAACTGAAATGTGCTTAGTAGCAGTTGTAAACTTATAGGCCCTCTCATAGCAATAGTAGACAGTGACAGACAGACTGACACCTAATGGAAATGGAGGACTAAAAATCATGCTGTATAGTAGGTGGTTTTACGTAAGTTGTGTTTTATATATGTTTTATGATATATGTGTGTGTATTTTGTGTGTATATGTGTTTATATGTATATCATACATAAAAATCAAAATATAACAATATGCTTTATTAATATTAAGATGTTAAGGACAAACCTACTATCTTAATGGTTCATGAAGCATCTCCCCTGCTGTGTCCTCCTCCTTCCCCCATGGGTAGCCACTATTCTCAGTTTTGTATTTGTGCAAGTTTTTGAAACTTTAGGCCTGAAGCATTGATTTATTAACTTAAAAAGTTATGTAGCATTCTTCAGAACATTTATTTGCTTTTGTATTTCTTTTTATTTCTTCATTGTGATGGAATACATTGAATGCCAGAATACCTTTATTCTTACATTCACTTCACCTTCTATTCTCTTAGCCTTCCTAGAAAATTTATTAAAGTCACCCAGCTTTCTTTTCATTAGAATTCCCTGACCAGGACCAGCAGAGTAAAGTGTAGATAGTTACATGTATCATAATCATTTGGTATTGCAGATAGTAGTAGTCTGTGTATTTATGTGGTTTTTGTTTTTTGTACTCTACTGAGATAAGTGAGAAGTATGTTTAAGCTTGCCTTTTTTGTTTTGTTTAAAGGCAGAATATTTCTCTTAAAAGTTAGTGAACTAAAGAAAACAAAACCAAACAATGTTTAGTACCATTCTTTACTTGATACTTAGCTTTTCTTTATCTTCCTCTTCCCTCCGTCTCAAATTGTATTCATTGTTGAGGTTGGAAAGTATATAATTCTCTTTTGTTCAGGAATGAAATGTGCAAACTGTAACAGTTCCTCTCTATCCCAGTATTTCTGGGTTTTGTAGCAGTTTGTTCTGCTGTTGAAAGGTTTGCGGTAATATGAATTTGACATTGCTTTGGGTGTATAGTGGTGAGAATTCATCATTACTGCATTTTGAAAAGGAAAGAGTCACAGTAAGTATTTGTTCCTCTTTGAGTTATTTGTATGTGTATGTGCCATATATTTGTATACCTGTGTGAGGACAAAATTAAACTAATTTCAAGTTCTTAAGTGACTTTAGTGATTGGAAAGAGGTATTTAATTGACATCCCTGGAGACTGAAATCTTTTGTCTGTCCACAGGTTTTTATGGGACTGGATTCTCTGGATGAGAAAAAAGCTCACTCTTCAAGAGGGCCAGTAATTTGAGCCAGTTTGGATAGCTGCTGTAGAATTTGAAGCTGTTATTTTAGTGGTATAGATTTACTGATCTGTATAGTGGCATTTAACATTCACTGTGTGTTATAGGATCCTGATGGAGAAAATGCTCGTAGGGCATTGCAGCGAACGGGAGGATCGATTTCCAGGAGGACATGTACCCGATATGGGCTCGGGATTGATGAATTTACCACCTTCCATTCTCAATAATCCAAACATTCCTCCTGAGGTTATCAGTAATTTGCAGGCTGGTAGACTTGGTTCCACAATTTTTGTTGCTAATGTAAGTTTAAGCTTTACTCTAAAATTTTGCCATTCAGATATTTAGTTCTAATCATGAGATTATTAGATGAATGGGTTACAGGTTTATAAGACATTTTGCTTGTTTTTAACTAAAGTAAGCAAAACAGTAATTATTATAAACTGAAACCCAATTTGAGTCCATAAATACAAGGTTAGAGTGTAAACACAAGTATTTAGGATTTTTTAAAATAGAACTGTGGAATTTATAAGCAAACAGTTCTTGTTATTATGTACTATTATTGTATGTGATTTTAGTCATATTGGTAAGTGGATTTCTTTCTTTAGATTTGATATTTGTGAATGTGCATGTTGTCGTTGGTTTGTCTTAAGCCTTTGAAAGTCAGTGATGCCAAGCATCTTTCCAAAATCTGAATTTCTGTCAGTAAAAATAGATATGAAAGTTTCAAATGTACAAAACAGGACTGAGCAGCACTGAGAGGCTGTTTTGAGAATTGAGAAAAATGAAGAGTAAGGAACAACATAGACGTAGCTTACTGATCTTTAACAGCTTAAGATGTTTCTATTTGATACTGTTGATACACTGTTTTACAAGAATTAGAATTCTTTATATTTTTGAGAATTTAGAAATGATTTGTATTATTTTAAGTGGGGAGAGGGGTTAATAGGTGTGTAACTTTATATGATTTTATATTAAGCTTGACTTCAAAGTTGGTTGGAAGAAGCTAAAGGAAGTGTTCAGCATAGCTGGAACTGTAAAGCGGGCAGATATTAAAGAAGACAAAGATGGCAAGAGCAGAGGAATGGGCACAGTCACTTTTGAACAAGCAATTGAAGCAGTTCAAGCAATTTGTATCCTGATTTACACTTTAGCGTTGTTTAATAAGGTTGAAGTTTTGATACCATTTTGTGGGGATCATGGAATTTAAGGTTGCCTTGCTTAGCAATGTGTATTAGAATTTGGTCTCCAGTGTATAAAACCTTTATTATGTCCAAGTACTAAAGTCACTCTTAAAACTTGAATTAGCCATATTATACAGGCTTGGTATGAACTTTTTCCTACTTTCTCTTCCTACTACAACTAATTGTATACATGTTGTTGACAGTAATGTATCTCATTTTACATTAACATAGTTGCTTTAAATGATGCCTTGTTAGTTTTCTTTTTTCAGTGGTTGGATTAAAAGATATTTTATTTATAAAATAAAACTATAAAGCAAAGAATTGAAGCTTTTCTCTGAGTATGTGGAAGAGACTAATACAAATAAGTAAAATATTAAAAGATGTTGATTAAAATATTAGGGGTAGTTTGATGGCTAAATATGATTATTAAAATTGTGTTTATGTTCAAGTATAATTTTATAGTTGTCCTAACTGGCTTTCCTTGACTGAAGCAACAGCTATGTTCAATGGGCAGTTTTTGTTTGATAGACCTATGCATGTGAAAATGGTGAGTTCCTGTATATCACTTCAACTCTCCAACCTCAAATTTTATCTGCTTTCTTCTATGTTACAGATCTTTTAAGTTATATATTAACCATATAATAAACTTTTTTGCAATTAGGATGACAAGTCTGTCCCTCATGAAGACTACCGTTCACATGACAGTAAAACACCACAGTTACCACGTAAGTAAAGTTGTTGTTAGAAGTCATACAGACTATTCTTTTTCAGTTTTGTTATATGCTAAACAAAACTGTTTTTGTGCTTGCATCCCTAGTTGCCCACTGTTTGGTGTTTCGAGTTATGGAGCTAGTTTGTCATAATTAAGAAGACTGAGAAGATAAATATGTGCCACTTTTTTTTTCTTTTTGTAGTTTTTCCTGATTATAAAAGCAGTATATACTAAAAAGTTTGTTAAGGTCTTATGTGGGCGGGGCGGGGGGAGGTCTTTGTAATTTTATTATCCATAAATAACTGCTATTATAACATTTTTGTAAATTTCCTTCTAGTGTTTCCTTATATGTGTATCTTTTTTACATAGTTGAGAACCACCACATAAATAATTTTCTATTTTTTTTTTGTTTAGCATTAGAATGTAAGCACTATTCCTTTTTATAAATTCTTTCTAAAATTTTTTTATTGGCTATTAATCTATCATATGGATGCTCCATAACTATTTCAGTATTATGTATATTTTAGGTATGTTAACTTTTCTTCCTTTAATCACCAACAGAGTTTTCCCTTTTTCTTTCTTTTTGTATACAAGTTTTTGGTATGTTTTTGGTTATTTCCTTAGGATAGGTACCTTGAAGTAGATTTATAGGTTTTCAGGTGTTCAGTATTATCAAATTATTTTCCAAAGGATTATAAAACAGCAATATAATATACTTGACATCTGTGTCTCAATGCTCTATCTTCAAAATGAGGATGCTTATGGTACCTACCTCATGGATTGGCATGAGTATTATATGAGTTAATATATAATATATGTAAAGTGCTTAGAACAGTTCTGGCATAATGTAAGCTCTCAATAAATACTGTCTCTTACTCTTTTTGTTATGTTTTTCTGGTTATTATTAAAATTTTTTATCATAAACTGTTTATATAGACAAAGATAAAATCACTCATGTAGCTATCATAGACCATATTTGTTTTAGGTGATTTTTCTTTAAAATAACATTTTATAGATAAAGATTCTCCTGCCTTACCACCTCCCACTAGATAAGCCTTACCTAGAGGAAACAACTTATGGATACAGTGTTTATCATTTTATCTACTTTTTAATAATTTGATTACACATTTATACATCCATAAACATATGAAATTGTTTTGCTGGATTCAAAATTTGGTGTGAGTGAAATTATATTGTTCATATTTTTCTGCAACTTGCTGTTTTTGGTTTAACATTGTTTTTGAGATTTCATGTGTATTGAAAAATTGTAGCTCTAATCCCTTCACTTTAGTTGCTAATGCCACATTTTATAAATATATATGTGTGTGTGTGTTTTAGATTATTCTAATTTTTCTGTTATAAGAAACAGTACTCATTTCAGGAGTATTTGTTCTCTTTCCCTGAGAATACTCTGTTCTCTCGACATTGGCTAGAACTTATTTGTAAAACTGGCCCTGGTGTATATTGTTTAAGGGAAGATTTTTACTTATTTACTTTATTTATATACTATTAATTACTATATTTACTGTTGCTCCTTGAGTCCATTGTGGTAATTTCTATTTTTCTGAGAATTTTACCATTTTTGTTCATTTTCAGATTTGTTGGCATAAAATCGTCTCTTTCAATTTGTGCCACAGCTATAGTTCTGTCATTTTTAAATTCCAAAGGTTTGCAATTTCTCTGTATTTCTTAGTCAGTTTTGCTTGGAGATTTGTCAATTTTATTAGTGCTTTTGAAGAAGTAAATTCCATTTTTTATATCTTAATTTATGCTCTTAGTTTTATTTCCTTTTCTGTTTCTTTGGGTTAGTCTCTTATTTTTGTCCTAACTCCTTAAGTTGAAAATGTACTTCACTAATTTGTAGCCTCTTTTTTAATACAAGTAGTTATGACTATCAATTTGGCCACTATATACAAGTTGTGCAAGAGTGTCTTTATTGTGATTTAATTTTTATTAAATTAGCATTATGATTTCTTCCTAAGTCATGCATTTTTGAATTTCCAAATGTATAGGTTTTTTCATATTTATTTCTAATTTAGTGTGGCTGTAGATGTCTATATGACTGTGATTCTTTGGAATTAATTAGTTAATTTGGACTTTTTATTGTGGCCTAACATATGATACATTTTAATAAATATTCCAGGTGTTCAGTATACTGTTCTGTGTATGTTGTGTGTGTATGTGTATGTGTTGTCGCTCTGGTGTGTCTGATTCTTTGTGACCCCCATGGACTGTAGCCCTCCAGGCTCCTCTATCCATGGAATTTTCCAGTGAAGAATACTGCTGCATTTGCCATTTCCTATTCCAGAGGATCTTCCCGACCCAGAGATGGAACCTGCATCTCTTGGGTCTCCTGCATTGGCAAGCGAATTCTTTGCCACTAGTGCCACCTGGAAAGCCCTGTGTCCATTAAGTCAAGTTTGTTAATCATTTAAATTACACCTTTGCTAGTAATTTTGTCTGCTTGTGCTATCAATTACTGAGATATATTTATGATAAAATCCTATGCTATTAAGGTGAATTTGTCTGCTTTTTCTTATTTTTACTTTATTTCAAAACTAATTCAGTAGATGCATATAAGTATAGAACTGATACATTTTCCTAGTGAATCAAGATTTCATCGTTGTAGAGTGATTTCATATTTAGTAACTGCCTTTAAGTCTTTGGTCTGATAGTAATGTAGATACAACAGCTTTGTTTTGTTTATTCACTTTATAGATTTATTTGGTTTAATTCCCATTATCTTATTTTGTGTTTTATTAGTATTTTTCTGCTTTGTACAAGTATTTACTTTATATTTATTTTTCTCCTATCTTTCCCTTTCAGTGGTTATCCTGAATATTTTAATATGTTGATATAAAGTCTGATGTTAATAGGATTATTCTCAAAAGCCGAATGACCTTTGAATGCTCTAATTTTATTCACTTTCCTACTGAATTATATGCTATTATTGCTTAATGTTTTAGTTATATAGTTACTTTTTATCCAGTCCCACAAAATAGGCATTATTAGTACTTACTTATCTTATTTGCTTTCACAGATCATGGCACTATTATTTTGCCCCCTGAAGCGTATATTTTAAAAGCTCTTTCAATGAGTATCTGTTGTTAGTAAATTCTCTCAATTTTGATTTGTCTATAAATGTCTTCGTAGATGAAGTTATATAGTTTAAGGTGGTTATTTTCCCTCAGCACTTTTAAAATATTCCAGTCTTCTGACTTCCATTATTGCTATTGAGTTAGCTATCAGCTGAGTTGTCCTTTCTTTGTAGGTAAGCTGTGTTCTTCATGTAGACAATTTTAAGATCTTTGTCTTTGGCATATAGTTTTACTACAGTGTGGGTGTGTATTATCCTTTATCTGGCTTTCACAATTGAGAATTCAGTTTTTTTAAATAAATTCTGGAAAATTCTCAGCTTAACATGTCTTTGAATATTGCCTGTTCTCCCTTTGTAGGGCAGTCCTTTTCTGCCCTTCCTTATTGCTCAGGGTGTCATCTTTTAAGATCCTGGCTTTGTAAAGTAAAGGCTTTCAATTTTCTTTTTGTACCATTAGAACTCTTCAATTTATTTAGATTAAAAATAATCCTTTATTATATTCATATTTATTTTATATCCATTCTTTTCAAGATTGATGGTTTTATGTACTCTTTTCTATTGAGATGTAGTGTGAATTCATAGACTTTGACAGAATCAATTTGTTGTTTTAAGTTAATTATTTTTAACGTCTTTATTCTTTCCTTTCTCACTCCACTTCCATTTACTTTGCTCAAATTATTGTAACTTGGCAAACGGAGGCTTCTTATTTCTTACGCCTCTGATATTCTTTCTGGTAAGAATGGAATTTCCCAGATCCATGATTTTTCTTTTTCTGAGACATGAAATTGGCCTATTTTCAAAGAGTCCTGGGTTCCTTTTAGTGAAGAATGGTATCAGAGATTAAAATAAGAGTGTTATGTGTAGACGTGAGCATTGTTGATAGTCAAGTGTACTATTGCTTTGAACCATTTTTAGGGACTGAACTGAAAAAAGATATTTCTTTCACCAGATCACACTGATCTTTCCAATTTAACACAACATGCTTCTGTACTGTAAAAAAGAAAAGTATATAATATATGGTTTTCTCAACCTTTAGCACTTACTGATTGCTCCATTGACTAGCAGGAACTTTAAAAGCAAATCAGAGTTAGTAAAGTAAAACAGTTCCCACTGTCTTTAAGGTCATCAGATTATCTTCTTAGAATCTATTTTCAGTGAACTTAAGTAGTTTAAGAGAAGTAAAAAGAATACTGGATTTAGAGACAGAAAATCTGAATTCTAGTGTTAGCTTAATCACATAGCATTTTGCAAGTAACTTAAGGTCTCAAAAATTACCTCATTATGCATAACAGATATGAAAACACTTAAGATACCATATAAATATGTCAATGGTAAAACTAGGTAGTATAACATTGCTTTATTCAGTATTATGTTTACTTGGTTGTTGACTTTTTAGTTTCTTCTGAACCATCTAAAAGTAATTCCTTTTAAGAGGGTCTACAGATTCAGTACCTACATATTTTAGATATGTAGGTCATTTATAAAGTGATTCAGAATGCTCTTTAGTATTTCATTACTCTTTTTCAGTATGCCTTTGACTGTGATATAAGATGAACCTGCTTCATAAAACACTTCTCTTTAACAAATGATATTATAGTAAGGCCTCGGTGTGCTACATTTCAATGAAAATAAGAACTGGTGCCCTTATTTACAAATTTGCAAACTTTTAGAAATATTACCGGAGAAGGCAGTGGCACCCCACTCTAGTACTCTTGCCTGGAAAATCCCATGGACGGAGGAGCCTGGTAGGCTACAGTCCATGGGGTCGCTAAGAGTCGGACACGACTGAGCAACTTCACTTTCACTTTTCCCTTTCATGCACTGGAGAAAGAAATGGCAACCCACTCCAGTATTCTTGCCTGGAGAATCCCAGGGATGGCGGAGCCTGGTGGGCTGCCGTCTATGGGGTCGCACAGAGTCGGACATGACTGAAGCAACTTAGCAGCAGCAGCAGAAATACTACTATAAGCATATAGCTTTAAAATTTTCAGTGGCAGTTAGTTGATCAAATATGAATTGATAATAATATCCTTATTTGTGTTTTAGGTGGTCTTGGAGGCATTGGAATGGGACTTGGTCCAGGTGGACAACCTATTAGTGCCAGCCAGTTGAACATAGGTGGTGTAATGGGAAATTTAGGTCCTAGTGGTAAGTATTCTAACTTTATTAATTCTTTTTAAATGATACATTTGCTAGATTGTAAAGCTTATACTTACTAGTTTGTAATAATGTTTAAAGGACTCTAGTTTATAATTGAATATTTAAGATGTTACTTTAGTCTGAAAAAGGAACGAAACTTTGAGAGCAGAGAACATGAAAGAGATTGGGCAAAGGTCAGGAGGGTTCCTCTGAGGCCAGCCATGTTACAGTTAGCCTTTTAGCACTGTGGATTTTGAATTGTCAAAGGAGAATATTCAGTATGGTCGTGTCTTGTATATCATGGATATGCTTTATTTGTGGAATGGCTGAAATACTACCATAGTGTAAGCAATTTAAATTTGAATATCTAGTTGGGAAGATAGCTTTTCAGATAGCTGTTTGACGCTTCACCTAGAGTAATCTACAGTTTATCTTTGAAAATTAATTTTTAAGCTTTTTGGTTTCAGGACCCTTTTATACTTTTAAAATTTGTTGAGGACTCCAAAGTGCTTCTGTGTATGTGGTTATATTTGTTGGTATTTACTTTATTAGAAATTAAAAATTAGAACTTAAAAATTTGCATATTTAAAATAATAATAAACTTCTTATGTGGTAACATAAATATGGTTTTTAAGAAAACAAAAATTAGAAGAGTGGTATTTCACCTTTTTGTGCATCTCTTTAATGTTTGGCTTAATGCAAGATAATCATGCTCTTATATTTGCTTCTGAATTCAATTCATTATAATACCATCTATTGTGTAGTTTCTGGAAAATTCCACCTTATACTCAGGAGAAAGTGAGAGTAAAACAGTCAATATCTTAGTAGTATTTGAATAGTAAAAGAGTTTTGACCTATTGAACCCTCAGAGGTCCCCATACCATATTTTGAGAATTGCTATTTTAATTGATGGACTAATAAATGCTCTCTGGCTCCTGTTTTTGTTGAGGTGCTATAGCTACAATTTAAATTGTGAGGGTAGTTAAAATAATCATTCTCATCTAAACAGGTGGAAATTTTCTCCCTTACTCTTAGGTCTTCTGCTCTCCTAAACACATGCTATTTTTATTCTTTAATTTTTTACTGCTCCTTTAACTGCCATGTTTAAAGGAGACCTGATTTCTCAATCTGCTGTAGTGATATTTGTGTGTGTGAGCTGAAAAAATAATGAACTCTTGCCCAATCCTAGATACTCTCTAACCAAATGTGAGCATGACCAGTGAGTTTTGTTTTCTTGACTAATGAATATTCACAGAGGCCTTTTTAAAGACTCTTGATTAGACAACTGCTATGGCATAGCACTTTAAACCATCCCGCCTGTGCCCTGCTGCTTCTTTAGTGTTCCACTGTGACTAGACCAGTATTATATCTATTGTGCTCTTGCATTATGTCATTCTTTAGTCATTAAAATAAAGTTTATTGAAAGTAAATATTGTGTATTTCATTTGAGGTATGGGAATGGATGGTCCAGGTTTTGGAGGAATGAATAGAATTGGAGGAGGTATGTATAAGTATTTGTTTTATTTATTTTTTTTTTTTATTTGTACCCATCACCATGTTGAGTGAATTAGAAACTATGTTGAGAATTCTAAGGAAAACAAAACATGATTTACTATTGGCTCACGTCCTAAAGGCTGTGAGCAGAAATTGAGCCTGGTACATAAGGGATATGGAAGGTGATGTGTTATGAAGCAGTTGCACAAGGGTAGGGTAGGTGAAGAGTTTACTGATGAGACTTAACATTTACAAAAAGCACTGTTCAGCTTTACAATTGACAGTCACATCTCAAACTTAATCTTTATTTCATAGGAATTGGGTTTGGTGGTCTGGAAGCAATGAATAGCATGGGAGGATTTGGAGGAGTTGGTCGAATGGGAGGTAGGTAAATGTATATAGTGGGATATGTGTGGTACATTTCATTTTCCTTATTATTAAAAATGTCCCCCCTTTACTTAGGGATGGATACCATAGATATTTTCAGAGGATGTATGGGTACTAGGGGATAAGGACAGATATAGCAGGACTGGGATATATGTGGCATAGAAAGTAGGTTGGGTGAATCACAGACTTTCTGTATTGTGACTTTTGCTGTCTTTACAGTTTAGTTTCAATAAGTTCCTAAATAGATTACTGTTTGTTGATAATACTTGAAAAAGGGTTAATTTGTTGCATAATCTTTTCAGAGCTATACCGTGGTGCGATGACTAGTAGCATGGAGAGAGATTTTGGACGTGGTGATATTGGAATAAATCGAGGCTTTGGAGATTCCTTTGGTAGACTTGGTAGGGCTGGCTGTTTACTTCTCCTTTTCTTTTTGCAGGTTATATTTTTAGAGTTTGGCTCTCTTTTTTATGAAAAGTAGACATTTAAAATGTTTCATGCAGTTTATTACTTGAAGAAAAATACTTTAGAGATTTTAATGTACTAGCTCTCTTTTTCAGTTACATATCTGAACCCTATTTCTAGAAGACTTTGTATTTTTCAGTTTTTATACCTCTTCTGAGAGCATAGTACTTTGGGAATTTTAAAGTATGATTATTAATTAGTATATTATCTTTCCATCCTTGTTTAGGCAGTGCAATGATTGGAGGGTTTGCAGGAAGAATAGGAGCTTCTAACATGGGTCCAATAGGATCTGGAATAAGTAGGTTTAAATTTTACTAGAATTTTACAGTAATATTTGAGTACTTGCAAAAAACTTTGCAAGAGTTGTTATTGTAGTATAGTAATACTTTGTTCTTAAATGTTACTATGACTTGTAATTTAGAGGAACTTTGATAGTTATTGAGCTTTACTGTTTGAAATTTCTAAACTAACTTTGAATTTTACTTCTTTGACATTTCTAAACACCAGAATATGTGTTAAATGTCACCTAATTCAAGAATATTTATTCCAACTAATGAATCTGGGGATTTTTCTAATCATGTGTCAGGAACAACATTAGCTTTAGCATCAATTTTGTTTCCTTGCTTATACTGGAGACTAGTTTATTTCATCTGTGAACAGCTTGTGTCTTCTGGAAAACATGGGTGAATTGCCTCAGATCTAACACTTCTTGAGACCTCCTGAGTTTGAGGGCAAGATTGAAAGAGATGCTTATTTCCTCGCCTCTTAAATCTTTCCATGATAGAATCAAGAGTACCATTGTTGCAACCCTAGAGAATTCTAAATTTCTTCCCTTTGTTTCCACTACTACATTTTAGGACTTATATTAAGCCTAACACAAGGCTTATAATTTTGACTTCTGCTGAACCATGTCTGTGTGAGCTCTCCATACTTTATTGACTTCCTTTAATTGATTGAAATCTCACAAATAGGAAACACAGTCTACTTGAACTGTTCTAAGAGTGAGTTTAAAAAAAATCTTGTCAGTGGAAGATACTTACTCCATTGTACCTTGCTTCTCATTTTATTCTTTTCAACATCTTTTGTCAACCTTGGCCATTTTCCTGTTAAATATAATATCCCTATCTTCCTTTTTCACCTCAGTGTTTATACTTCTGTTCCCCTAATTTTATATTTGTTATTAACAGAAAACCAATTTGACGGTGATGTTAGTTTTTAGAATGGGGATACTAGAATAGCTATGAGAAACAAGGATACATTTGAGAAAGAGTAGAATTGTAATAAAGAGGATTCAACTTGAATATAGCAATCAAATAGGTATGAGATACAAGCTAGATTCTCAGGCTCTGGCTAAAGGGACGTGATTCTGTTTTTTGTTATCGCTACAAGTTCTGTATAACATAGAGACTAAAAGTTAGGTTCTTTGGTTATTGGAAATTGAATTGATATGAAAAGAGAAATTATATGTGAGACAAGATAGTGAGGTGAAAGGTAAGCTAGAAAAAGAATATGATATCGGACAGTATGATGAGAGCAACAGTTGATGTGTGAGTTGTAATTATTTGAATTTATCCCATGTCTTTGTTCTAATAATTACTAAACTTGGTAATATTAGAAAATGAAAATGAGGGTAAAAACTACTATAACATTAATGAATAAAGTATTAATAATTGGTAGAAAATTTATTTATGTTTTATGATACAAATATAACTTTATAGAAGTATATATGTCTAATGTAGTTATACAGTGGCTATAATAAACTGATTCAGTTAGCCATTAATATTCAACTAACCTAATATATATCAAATTAAAATTTGTTCCTTGGAAGATTGTTATATCATGTGTATGAAAATTTTATGTTTATATATTGTCTAATCACATAAATAAATTAATTTTTATCTCCCTTTCTTTCTCAAAAATGATTCTTTCCCTCCTCTTTCTCTCCTTCTTCCTTCTCCTTTTCCTTCTGCTTTTAAAACAAAAACACCAAACTCCCAAATCCTCCCTTCCCTTCTTGAAAATCCAGGTGGTGGAATGGGTGGCATGAACAGTGTGACTGGAGGAATGGGGATGGGACTGGATCGGATGAGTTCCAGCTTTGATAGAATGGGACCAGGTATAGGAGCTATACTGGAGAGAAGCATCGATATGGATCGAGGATTTTTATCGGGTCCGATGGGAAGCGGAATGAGAGACAGAATAGGCTCCAAAGGCAACCAGATATTTGTCAGAAATGTAAGCAACTAAATGTAAAGGATACTTAAAATTAATTTTGTCCTTGTATATCTGTTACTAATACCTTTTTTCATTCTAGCTGCCTTTTGACTTGACTTGGCAGAAACTAAAAGAGAAATTCAGTCAGTGTGGTAAGTATGCAAAACTGTAGATATATTGATATTGACTATGGAGGAAAAATTGATTTTAAACTTTTAAATACTGCTTAGATCATTACCTTTCCAGATGCTTATTCCTGGGTTAATTCCACTTCAAAGAAATGAATTATTTTGTTATCCTCTGACATAACAGCAGTGCATATTAGTACTAAATAACAAGATTTAGAGTAGAGTTTGTCATTGAGTAGAGTCTTTATGGATAAAGAAGGTGCATATTTTATTACCTGATTTTTAAATGGTTAATATCATCATTGGTTGCATTTAAAAGGATTTTTTTTTCCTGTGGGAAATATTAACGAGTGGTATTTTTTTTTGTTTGTTTATGATGTAGTGCAGTGCATTGTCAGTATGACCCAATGAAATCCTGACTTCTAAGTGATATGGAGTTAATAGATGAGACCCATTCTGCACACTCTTGTCACTTGTACAACTCAAGTAGCTTATGTGGTAGGTAGCATAGAACCCACTGTCTAGAATGCCTTAGACAGGTACATGCTGTTGGCCTTTCTGTTTTTTTTTATAAACTGTTCTTGGCTATAATGATACTACCTGTACAACCATAATATGTTCATTAGCTCTGTAGAAAATTAGGTGGTTTATTACTTTTAAAAGAGGGCCTTTTTTTGTGATGATGAGAGAATTAGTGCGAGTGGAACAAAGTAACAGATTTCCTGCTAATATTTGTCTGCTCTTGCATGGTAACCCAGAGAGTATAGTCATTAATAGTAAGCTATGTAGGTGACATATAGTGATGAAAAATGACTAAGTAAAAGTGATACATTCAGCCTTTGAGAGTTAAGGTAAAGTGAAGAGTATTTGGACTGTTATCTTTAATTTTTAGAGAACGTGAAGAAGAGAAGTTTTAGTGTTCTTCTGTAAAAGTAGCCTTTGTCGCCACTATCACAATGATAGTGATCTTTTGGAAGCTATTGTCCGAGAGTACTTTATACTTAACTTTCTTATAATAATCTGTTCACATGTTTTCTTCCCTCCCAGATGGAGGCTCTTGAGGGCAAGAACCATCACCTTTTTATTCTAGCACCCTTCATTGCTTCTGTACATATAGTAGGAGTTTATTAAATGTTTATGAATGAGTTAAACATTCTGAAAACATCTTCATTCATTTATTTGCTTATAGTCATTAATTAAATCTCCAAATACTATATTTTTGGCAGTCTGCTTGTCATTAGGATTAGAAGGAGGAAGAAAGTAAGATATTACCACTGCCTTCAAAGAACATACAGTATGAATCTGTCTATAATGTTCTAGAGGCTCCTTTTAGTTGACTATCCTCTTATTTGTATTTATTTAGTTTATTCAAAGAAGAGAAACAATTTTTCTCGATAAAAAAGTTGTTGTAAATAAGTCAGCTAGTAGTAATAGTTGCTACTAAGAGAAAGCAGAATTATGAAGTTGTTTTGAGGTATTAGTAGTCTTTGCAGGAGTAAGAAGATCTGCCAGAATGAGTAAGCAGCAGCTAGCCATGAATCCCATAGACTACAGGGAAATGAACATATCAGGGCCTTAGTGAAATGCATCAAATGAGGGAGCAGTGGCAGCAAGTATAGATAACCCCTGTTATTGTAGTTTCAGTGAAAAAAAAAAATCTCCAAATATCATATGATTAAGTAGAAGGTGAAACAAGATAAAGAACAAATGGGACAAATAGTGACATTAATGAAAGTATGACCAATATTAAATTGACTCTTCTTTGTCATATGTAGGCAAATTTTGAGATCAGACATTGTAGTAAGTTTGAGGTCTTTGGTGGGCTTCTATACTTGCTACTGGCATTGTTTTGACAGGAGGACATCATCAACTCAAAAACATTTTTTGAAAGGAAAAACTAGTACCCGTATCTACACTCTGTACAACATTTTAGCTAATAAAATAAAGTGGTTAATTTTGTTATTTTAGCTCTAGTCTTACGTCCCTTGTTGATCAATTTGTGTTGTGTCATGAAAGTAATGATTTTTTTTGTTTTCTCAATTGTAAAAGCTTCTGACTTTTAGATTTATATTAAGGTAATATAAGTAATTTCCTACTGTTTTCCTATTTTAAACTTGAACTTACATTAGCGGAAAGGAAAATAAGTTATGGTAATATAGAATTAAGTGTCCAGCTATTGACAGCTATGGAAATTATTTATTGGCTTGTATGAACAGGACAATTTTCTGCCACATCACTTTATTTATTTACTTTTAAATCTTAAGAATTTTTCTTTCTTAGAATGAGAAGTTTGTTTTTAATCTGCTCCAAGCCTTTAGTGGCCCTTTTCATAGTACAAGTCAGTGTTTTGCTTTTTTTTAACCCCCTGGGCCCAAGGTAAGTTAAGTATATTCTCTTGGTTACTTAGTAAGAGTCTAGCGGTACTCCATGCTCTCTGCTAAAATAGTAACTGTCAGTAAATGACCCATCAGCAAGCCCTCTGATCATTAAATGTCTACAGTGGTTAATTTTCCTTAATGGGGCAATTACAAAGGCTGAAGAAATGTAGTATGAGTTCAGCACAACATTTCCTCAACAGATATAATACAGGAAAAAAAATCTGTTCAGATCTCCAAATATAACAAGATGAGAAGTTAAGTGAGAATAGTAACGTAGATCTTCCTTTATTCTGCTCAGTGTAATTCCTCAGAATATGCATTTTTAAGAAGGCAGAGTATAATATAAGTGAACCATTTAGAGTTGGATCCCATATTGGTTTAGGTTATGCTAATGAGGTCAAATAGGCATAGCCTATCAAACTTCATATTGCCTATACCCTATAACTGCACTCTGGCCTAGTATGATGCAGGACCATAGCATTGCAGTGCAACGAAAGCCCATTCTTAAGTATTCCTGCTCTAAACTGTAACAAATGTTAACACTGCTCTACAGGTTTCCATAGTGTAGTTTTCTATATCAATTAGAAGATCTGTTAACTGCACAGAAAACAGATACTTGTGGTAGATTTTATTTACTAAAACACATGCTGCTTCCCTTGTGGCTCAACTGGTAAAGAATCTGCCTACAATGCAGGAGACCTGGGTTTGATCCCTGGGTTGGGAACATCCCCTGGAGAAGGGAAAGGCTACCCACTCCAGTATTCTGGCCTGGAGAATTCCGTGGACTGTGTAATGCATGGGGTTGCAAAAAGTCAGACACGACTGAGCGGCTTTCACATGCTGCATCACGCATGACTTAGTATACTCAAGATTAACATAACAGTAAAAATAATGCAGTAAGAGTAGAAACACAATATGAAGAACGTTCACAGATAATCACTTTCTACTGTTTGTAAAGAAACACTAAAACTGTTTTTTGTCTCCAATTTCATAATTATAGTTTCTTGTAGAATATCTTGATTTTGCATTTTTTCTCCCATGGTTATGTTACAGCTATGCTTTGGAAGTAGATTTCATTAAACTATTTATTTATTTATACTTTAACTTGGCCTGTTCTTCAATATGCTTTTCCATCATCATTTTCCAGAGTATACCACACAAGATTAGTTAATAGACTGAGTTAAATAAAGTAGAAAGGTTTCTTTTATTGCAGGGAAGTCATTTTTGTAGTTAGTGTATGTAACAGCAATATCTTTGATCATTGTAATACTGATTTCTCATTTCATACTCTTTCATCCTATTTGTTGTTATTCAGTAGCTCAGTTGTATCCGACTCTTTGCAACCCCATGGACTGCAGCTTGCCAGGCTTCCTTGTCCTTCACCATCTCCTGGAGCTTGCTCAAACTCATGTCTATTGAGTCAGTGATGCCATCCAACCATCTCATCCTCTGTCATCCCCTTCTCCTCATGCCTCAGTCTTTCCCAGCATCAGGGTCTTATTTATTGAGTCTGCTCTTCGCATCAGGTGGCCAAAGTATTGGAACTTCAGCTTCAACATCAGCCCTTCCAGTGAATATGCAGGGTTGATTTCCTTTAGGATTGACTGGTTTGATCTTTCAGTCCAAGGGACTCTCAAGGGTCTTCTTCAGCACCATAGTTCTAAAGCATCAATTTGTTCTATACTCTTGCTAAAATAGCAGTACTATTTTTTTTTTTTCTTGAAATCACCTAAGATCAGTAGATTTTGAAGTCATTTAGGAGTCCTCAGAGCATGGAAAAAGCCAGGGAAATCTGATATTAATCACTTAAAGCTAAATTTTTTCTCCTCGATTATTTATCTTTAGAAAAGAAAATATCTCTATTGGTGTTTTTATGGAATTAAGAAGAAACTTGGAAAACAGAACTTTCCAGTTCTATGCCTAGGAGCTTTTTAGGGCAGTCTAACCGTGAGAAAACTATAAGTCACTTTCTCTATAAGTCTGAGTGTCCATACTGTAAGAAAGTTCAGTTATCTTAGCTGATAGACCTTGTCAGCTGGAACAGCCTTGTGATCATTGTGAAGTCAGGAATTTGGGGGTATGAATCATGATTCCTAAACAGAGGGAAAATTTAAGAGGAAAAAATGGAGAGATTAACAGATTTTTGCAAGAGATAATTATATATTTTCCTTTGAAGTTATGAAGATTTCTTGCTTGACTGAACCTCAGTATTGCTGTTAAACCTATGGTGGGATACTTACGCTAAGAAAAACCCTAAATTTTTAGGTAAATTTAGGATAACGAAGAACCTTTAACCTTAAAAGCTCTTGAATATTCTCCACAGTCCTCTTCAAAATCACTGAAAAATACTGCCATTTACTAAGATGTGCTTCTTTAATTAAACTTGCTTGTTTTCAGGTCGCAGCATTTGAGATACTAAGAGGACTCTGGAAGTTGCTCTGCATTTATCTTCAAAGCTTTTTTAAAAATATAGTTTTTTATTTCATTTTATGATATAAAATGTTTCATTTTACGATATTTATTAGAAAATACGATTTCTGTTTGTTTTTTTTTACTTTTTTCTTCCAGTTTCATTGAGATACAGCACTGTATAAGCTCAAGGTATACAGCATAAATGGTTTGACTTACACGTGTAAAATGATTATTACAAGAAGCTCAGTGAACACCCATCATTTTGTAGACACAAATTAAAGAAACAGAAAACAAATTTTCCTTGGGATTTAGGATTTTTTCTGAGGATTTATTCTTAAGATCATGGCATCTGGTCCCATCACTTCATGGGAAATAAATGGGGAAACAGTGGAAACAGTGTCAGACTTTATTTTTTTGGGCTCCAAAATCACCGCAGATGGTGATTGCAGCCATGAAATTAAAAGACGCTTACTCCTTGGAAGGAAGGTTATGGCCAACCTAGATAGCGTATTTAAAAGCAGAGACATTACTTTGCCAACAAAAGTCCGTCTAGTCAAGGCTATAGTTTTTCCAGTGGTCATGTATGGATGTGAGAGTTGAACGGTGAAGAAAGCTGAGCACCGCAGAATTGATGCTTTTGAACTGTGGTGTTGGAGAAGACTCTTGAGAGTCCCTTGGACTGCAAGGAGATCCAATCAATCCATCCTAAAGGAGATCAGTCCTGGGTGTTTATTGGAAGGGCTGATGTTAAAGCTGAAACTCCAATACTTTGGCCACCTCATGCGAAGAGTTGAGTCATTGGAAAAGACCCTAATGCTGGGTAGGATTGGGGGCAGGAGGAGAAGGGGACAACAGAGGATGAGGTGGTTGGATGGCATCACTGACTCGATGGACATGGGTTTGGGTAGACTCCGGGAGTTGGTGATGGACAGGGAGGCCTGGCGTGCTGCACTTCATGGGGTCGCAAAGAGTCGGACACGACTGAGCGACTGAACTGAACTGATTCTTAACAACTTTCATTTATAGCATATAGTAGTGTTAATTATATTTATCATGTTGTACATTACATCTCTAGTACTTATTTATCTTATAACTGGAAGTTTGTACCTTTTGACTGCCTTCTTCTAATTCCCCGTCTCCAGCCCTCTCTCTGCCTCTGACAGCTAGAAATTTGACTTCTTTTTTTCTCTGAGTTTGTTTCTTTGCTTTTGAAGTGTAATTAATCTACAACCCTATGTTAGTTCTGTTACACAACCTATTTACTCAATATTTCCCTACTTTTTAGATGATCATCTCGATAAAGTCTAGTTACAATATATCACCATAAAAAGATGCTAGTTATTGACTATGTTCCCCGCATAGTATGTTTCATACCCATGATTCATTTATTTTGTGATTGGAAGTTTGTACCTCTTAATCTTTCACTCAGACAGCCTTACCTGTTGTTCTCTGTATAACTGTTTCTGTTTTGTTTGTTTTTTCATTTGTTTTTTAGATTCCCTATATAAATGAAATTATACAATATTTATCTTTCTATGTCTGACTTATTTCACTTAGCCTAATAACCTCTAGGTCCATCCATGCTGTTGCAAATGGCAAGATTTCATTCTTTTTTAATAGCGTTTTTAGTTTGTTTCCATATCTTGGCTGTTGTAAATAATGCTGCCATGAACAAAGGGGTGCATATATCTTTCTTAATTAGTGCTTTTGTTTTCTTCGGATAAATACCCAGGAGTGGAATTGCTGGATCATATAGTACTACTATTTTTAATGTCTTGAAGAATCTCCATATTGTTTTCTATAGTGGCAACAACAATTTACATTCCTACTAATGGTGCACAGGGGTGGTTTGATTTTTACCAGATGTAGGTTAAAAATTGTTTGGATCAACTTTAACCATTGTAATATAATTTCTCTGGAAATTAGTCTGTTGTAGAACTTTTAGAAGGGCTTTCCCTGGTGGCTCAGTGGTAAAGAATCCTCCTGCCAGTTCAGGGGACAAGGGTTCAATCCCTGGGTCAGGAAGATCCCCTGGAGAAGGAAATGGCAACCCACTCCAGGATAATTGCCTGGGAAAACCATGGACAGAGGAGCTGGGCAGGCTACAGTCAATGGGATCACAAAGAGTCAGATGTGACTTAGCGACTAAATAACAAATAACTTTTAGAACACAGTTTAATACTGCCTAACCTAGATTACAGGTCATGGTTTTGGCTCAGTGTGATATAATGAATAGTTAATAAAATTTGAACCATTTAATTAGCATTAAGTAGATGAGTAACTATCAGTTTAAAAAAATAAATGCAGTAATGGCGCAAGGTGGTGATGGATGAATAAACAAAAATAAAAAGTAGTCCAGGATGTTGTAGAAATCATTCAGATCAAACTTTAAACAGGAAAAAAATCTTACTCATGCACTCAGATTAAAAATTCATCCCATCACATGGAAGAGGCTTATGCAATTTTTTGATAAGCCCTTTTCTTTTACCTTCCTCCCTTTTCCTTTTTTTTTTCCTCCCTTTATAGAACTAAATATGTCTGGCTCTTTGATTTTATTGCCAGACTAAAGTTAGCCCATAGTGATCTGGCAACTACATATTCAAAGGGAGGGAAACATGGTAAGTAGTTACACACCTCATTATCTAAATCTGTGTGAACTGGGTTATCATACATCCCTGTTTGCCTGGGGATAGTCTCAGTGTTTACATCTGTTATTTGTGTGTACTTATTAACATCTCTCCCTTTTACTCTCAAGTTTCTGGTTTGGAGGATGGATTTTTATGGCCATATATTTTTATAAATGATATACATTTATTTCAAATACCAGTCTGTGTAGAGTTAGTAATGACATTAACTCTAAACAGAACCATTGTCTGGTTTTCTTCCTCCTTCTGAAAGTTCCTCTCTAAGGTCCTTCTTTGTGCTCTTGTCATCATCAGTGTTTTCTACCTTTATTGATTTAGATCTACAGTATCTCTCCCATGCCTGTTTCCATAAATACTTAGTGCCACTCTTACAGGTAGAATTCAAATTAAGAAATTGAATAAACAACTTAGCACTGTGGTTGAAAACAGAATTAGCGGAGCCCTTTGTGGACCTGGTAAAAATTAAATTCCTGGGGAGTTGTTACTGTTTTCAGGGATAAAACAATGATATGGAGGATAAAAAGGAAAGAAAAGAGATTAGGGGATTGAGTATAAAACAAGAAATTTTCAAAAAATAATTTTGTTTGAATTTGTGTTTGTTATTAGGCATGGTAACTAGGTATATTTTTTGTGCTAGCTTACCTTATTTTGCTATAAAATTCACTGTAGAAATAAAGGTTTACATTAAAATTTTTCATTTTAATAAAATAGTAAATCCTAAGCAAATTGATTTTTATTTCAATTTTGTAAATTATAACCTTTATTTATTACTGTATATGCAATGGCACCCCACTCCAGTACTCTTGCCTGGAAAATCCCATGGAAGGAGGAGCCTGGTGGGCTGCAGTCCATGGGGTCACGAAGAGGCGGACACGACTGAGCGACTTCTCTTTCACTTTTCACTTTCATGCATTGGAGAAGGAAATGGCAACCCACTCCAGTGTTCTTGCCTGGAGAATCCCAGGGACGGGGGAGCCTGGTGGGCTGCTGTCTATGGGGTCGCACAGAGTCGGACACAACTGAAGCGACTTAGCAGCAGCAGCATGAATTGCATTATATACAGAATATAAAATGATGAGAGTAATACTTATATGATGTGCTATTTTAAAATCATTAATGTTTTTAGCTAAGTTACTTGTCACTTCATAGGCTATGAGAAATTTCAAACCTGTATACTGAAATGGAACCTGTTTAAACTGACAGATAATTCTGTAATTTTTCTTTTATAGGTCATGTAATGTTTGCAGAAATAAAAATGGAGAATGGAAAGTCAAAAGGCTGTGGAACGGTCAGATTTGACTCCCCAGAATCAGCTGAAAAAGCCTGCAGAATAATGAATGGCATAAAAATCAGTGGCAGAGAAATTGACGTTCGCTTGGATCGTAATGCATAATTTGAAACCACGGTTGGAACATTCTTACATCTGTTTTGCTTAGTAAATGTCATTTTTTTAAGTAATACTGTCTGCTTACAAAAAGTTGTAAAAACGAACTTCTAAAACTCCCACCAGTTTTTAACAGTATAGTGTTAAATATACTGTGATTTTTGTTAGTCTCAAGTTTGGGTTTTTAAGACAGCAAGTCTGGTCATTCAGTTTAAATGAATGGTTATACTATTTTTAACGAAATAAGCCATTTTCTTGTTATTTTCAGTTCTGCATAGTGGGATTTGTTTGTTAAAAGTGTCCCCAGCTTTTATCAACTTACTGTAAGGTAAAGCATAGATGGTTTTTTCCAAAACTTCTGTTTAATATATGTAATTGTCCTTGAAAAGAAAGGGCTCAGACAAATTAGGATATGATTTTGGTTGGCTTTAAATTACTTTTGTTGGTGATAAAAAATTACTGTAAGTAAGTTTTAGATTCTGAAGTTCAGAATATTTTTTAGTTGAGTTAAATGAAGAAATGAAGTTTTTCTTCTCTGCCCTTCCCCATCGTTCACATTTTCCACATAACACTGTTAACATTAATCACCACAGCCCCTTATTTTATTGTTTCCAATAATTCCAAGTTCATATAGAACTGATAATGTTGTAAGCCCCAAGTACAGTAACAGACAGACTACTCCCAACTTTCTGTCTAGTTTCCAGCCATTGAGGTGAACTGCTAAGAAAAGGAAAACAATTGAAATGTTGAGAAAGATGGTTATGTAAGTTAGTCCTCTACTGTTCACTTCTACAGGAGCAGATGCATTTATAAATGCAGTTTTAATAAACCATGGAACACCTAGGCATAGCATATCAAAGACATTGGATCCCACGATGTTAGACATAGCCATATCTCCTTTGCCTGCAAAGAAAAGCATGTTGTTAAAATGTGCATACCAATACTGTATTTTATTAATAAGCTTCATAAGAAAAAACACTGGATACTTTTTCTGTTTGTTTTGGAAAATTGTTGTATTAGAGCAAAAGTCTTACTGAATTTGTATTTTTAAATTTTAAGGGGTTAGTATTTAAAGTCTTAACATTTATTTATCTAATAATAATTATCCTTATTTATTAAACCATTTTTCAATAAGAAATGCAGATTACTTGTTGCTTTTCATTCTAACATGTTTAATTATGATTTAATACACATTTCAGATGAATATTATTTAGGGGATTATATTTAGTGAAATTAATCTGCTATTAAATAGTAAATGCTTCCTCTTGAGTTCTTTTTTCTTCAAAGTATGCTACTGAGGAAATATTTTAAAGGTATCTTTGCTCAATGTATTTCAGTCAGGCCTTTAAGAATGGGCATTGCAGCTTGAGGGACCCAGTTCTTACCTTTTCTTGCAACCAACACACTTGCGATCGTGTCTGGTATGCTTGTTCCTGCTGCTAATAAAGTAAGACCCATTACTGTATCTGGAATTTCTAATGTTTCCCCTGTAACAAACATAGATATTACATATTACAAATCTTATAGATTGACTAACTGTTCTCTGCAGATATTTCTTTCCTGAAAAAGAAAATAGGCATGTTTAAATTTCAGAACCAATATGTACTTAGATTTTAGGTAGCAAAATATTTGAATAATATTGGTGAATTGGTAACCAAGGTAGCACACATTTTTCATGACAGATGGTGATGTTTAATACAGAAAATTCTACCAAGGAATAATTTCCCTATCTGATATGCTTATAGAAGTTTTGGATGTCCACTGTTATCAAGGCTGTTGCTTAAAATATGCCAGTAAGATTGGTCATTTTCTCTTTTCCTTTTTGAAAACATTTCCTAAAGAGGTCAGATTTAAGCAAATTATTTATAGCTATTTTTAGGCTGTAAATGTGTTAACATGGTGTGCATTTTTAAAGTTCTACTTTAGTGATATACCTTAGTTTAGATGTTTCCTTTGGGAAATCATAAATCTGAGAAAAACAGAAAAGGCTTCTACTTGAGTCTTTCTAACTTTGTGGTCCCGGTTGAATACTTCTGTTAAATCTGATAGCAGTTCATCATTTTTCATTAATGTATCCATTTTGGGAAACAGAACTAGAATGTAACTGCTCTTAATATTGTAATTGAAAACTTGCTTTACAATTCTTTTTTTTTTTTCTTAAAATGTTAATTAAAAAAAACTTCAAGTAGCATATTTATTGCATGCTTATATATTGCTATTGGAACTGTAATTGGTTGTTAATTTGTTACTGGTTTGCCAGAGTTCATATGTACATAAATAACACTAACATTTATCATCTTGGGGACTGTTCTGTGATCTAGTACTTGATTTTGTTCTTTTCTTGCTTTCCTAACATCAAATGTGATCTGGCTGAGAACATTTATGGAGAGCTTTGATATGCAAGCTATTGGATTTTTTCGTCTTACTCATAAAAAAAAGAAATATTCTTAGAATAGCATACTATTATAAGTCACATTAATTTGAGAAAAGTCAGAGGTCAGGAAACTTTTTTTTGAAAGGGTGAGATAGTAATTTTTTTTAGGTTTTGTAGGCTATACAATCTCTGTTGCAGTTATTCAGCTCTGCAGTGTGTGAAAGCATTCATGGATAATATATAAATGGATGGGCATGACTGTTCAGTAAAACTTAACTGTCAAAAACAGGAGACTCAGTGATTTGGGTACACAGGTGGTGGTTTGCTCACCTCTGATTAAGTCCATTCAGGTTAACCTTTTTGGGAGAAATTCCTGATTTTTTTTTTTTGTACATTGTTTATATTCAGTTTTTCCTTCTGAACTAGGAGTTCTTTGGGACTAGAGCTGCTTATGGCCAGGCAGTAATAGTTAAATCTTAATCATGAAAGTAGTAGAAACTAAAATGAAACTTTATTTTATACCCTTTTTATTCATTTTGTAGTATGTTTATATCACCATATTAAAAAACAAAATGTAATCCAGTTAAACAGTAAATACCCATTGTTTTCTCAAAACAGTGGCACCTTGCTATATGTTAAATTATGGAATGAGTTTCAGTATAAAGACTGTCTTGTGGACCCATGCAATGTGATTTAATTATTAGCAAAATAGAAATTCTGTTAATTTGATATCATTTATAACATGTTCCTTTGATTCATACCCCTGGGCTGTGTAATAGTGACCATAAACCTGACATGTGGTCACTCACAAAACCTGAGTGAGCTTGTTGGTATATTAATATTTAATCTTTTTGTAAATAGCACTAATCTTTATTTTTAGTCTTTGCTGAAAAAGAAATTTTCTCTTTAACTAGACTATACTTAGTGAATATATGCTATTTGTTCTTATATACAACTGATTATTTTTAAATTGTGCTCTTAAGATATTATACATACCAGTTATTGTGACCATCCAAACCAGGATATATGTAAATGCAGATATCCACAGTGCTGACATAAAAAATGTTATCACAAAATACTTTTTCCAAAACTTTCTTCTACAATCTGGTGTGGTTAGAAAAAGTAGTATAATAATGGGAAGGGATAGTACCCAAAAAATTCTTTTTAAGTCTGCTTCAGGCATGTTGAAAACACTTGGTGGATCTGTTAAGGAAAAATTAAACGATTTTGAGTTTTCTCAAATGGCCAATTAAGTTAGAAATGTCCATTTAAAAAGCTATATTGAAATAAATTAGCTGTATCAGTTTTTAAGAGGCTATTTAAAACATTTGAATATCTCATTACCGATATTGCTGGCAAAAAGAAGCTAATGGAGACTTCAGGGCTGACTGTAAAATGTGATACTCAGCATTTCTTGATTTGGGGTCTTAAATCCATCAAAATGTTTAGGGTCATTCACTAAGTGTGTTAGAAACATAATGTTTCTGAAGTATCAGTTCAACATCTCTTGATTTTCTACAATGTGGATGGTTTTAGTAACTTTTGCTTATGGGATTAACCTGGTGTCTTCCCTTAGCAACCCCAGTTGTCTCCACTTCCCAGTATTGATGATCCCTCTAGCCTGCCCTATGTATCACAAAATGTATACTTAGGGAGTAAAAGATAGCTATAGCATAATCTTTTTATTAAGTTAAATATTTCTGATTCTCATTATAGGTGATTTTACAGGCTTATTTCATCATTTTCTTTCATTAATTTACTAAACAAAATTCACCACAATTCTTAGAACCTTAAGAAAATTGGAGGTAGTATAGAATCTACAGTGTAACTTATAAAACTTGAGTATGTTTTTTAAATTCAATTTGTTCTATTAACTTGGTGAAAGAAGACAATAATAATATATTAGATAAAAAGGAGACTTCACTTTAGATTGTTTAAAATTTGTATGGCATTTATAAAATATTGGGTTGGCCAAAAAGTTTGGTCGGTTTTTTCCATACCATCTTATGGAAAAAATTGACCAAACTTTTTGGCCAGTCCAATGTTATGCCCATATATTAGGTCACATTACAACTAATACTAGTAAAATAACTCAATTTTTTTTTTTTTTTTTGCCACATTGCAGCCAATGGTCCAGAAAGTAGCATACAATTTTATTGTAATAAAAAATGTTTGGACTGTTTTTTTTAGTTTCTTGTTACAAAATTTAACTTAGAAATGTGTACTTCTTGTACCTGAAAGACTAGAAACTATAATTTTTGTATGAAGGGGAAAATTCATGTTTTAATTTTTTCAGGTAATAAATTACTAAGTTCCCTGTCTAATGTACTAAGTAAAATGCAGAATCTGTTTCTTAAAACCACTTGATAAAAAAAAATCCCTAAATTTGTATTTCTGGCTGTAGCTGAATTTGACTTCCTATATACTAACCATGTTAGTTGCTCAGTCATGTCCGACTCTTTGTGATCTCATGGACTGTAGCCCTGCCAGGCTCCTCTGTCCATGGGATACTGCAGTGGGTAGGTCATTCTTTTCCCCAGGGGATCTTGGAGGAGGAGGGCATGGAAACCCACTCCAGTATTTTTGCCTGGAGAATCCCATGGGCAGAGGAGTCTGGGGGGCTATAGTCCATCAGGTCTCAAAGAGTCAGACATGACTGAAGCGACTTAACACACATACTATAAACATTTATTTACATGTTTTGCTACTGCTTCACATGTTTAAAATTCAACTGTCTCCTTCCTACTTTTTCTTCACACCAGCTCTTCTTCCTAAATTCCTAGTTTTTGTAAGTGGTATTCTCATCTTCTTACTTTGTCATGATCAAAAGCCTCAGAGTTATCTCTGCTCCCATGTAGCCCTTCAGTTGCCTGGTCTTGGTGATGCTTCCTCTGCATTGTCTCACATCTGTTTTCTTGTATTCCCACTGCCTTCACCTTGTCTAAGCATCTGTTAAACACATCAGTTGGTTTAGTAGCCATGTCTTTTATCTCATATTTCAGTTCTGATAATTTCTCTGTAAACCTGCAAACGCTATTAATCTAGCATTTACGACTGTCGTATTCCTTCCTATCCACCTTTCTTCTGCTTCCATTCTGCACATTCAGTCCTCCAATTATGTTAGTACTTGAGCAAGCCTTTTTCCCATGTTATTTCTTTATCAGTCCGTGGAATGCTTTTTACTCTTAGCTCTGCATCATTTACTTATGACATGTGAAGTCTTATAAAACTTCAATAGCTATTAGCATAAATCAAGTTGTTAAAGTCTTACTATTCTACAAGGCTTAGTTTGTCTCTGTGATAATCTTTCCTATCTAACCATCCTCATCAAATTTGTTTTTTTACCATCTGTCCCATTTGGAAACTATTTTATGCTTTATTTCTTTCTCTTTATGGTATTTAAATGTTCATATTTTAGCTATTTTGGTTTTTTCCTGTAATATTGGAAGCTTCTTTAAGGATAGGTCTTTCTCTTGATCATCTCTAAATTCCCATAGTATTTTTTAAATAGTATATAGAACTTGCTGAATTGAAATGAAATTAAGTTTTGCTAGTAATAGATTTAATAATGGTCATGATGTGGTTAGGTTATTACCTTCACAAACCTGACTAAGACCATGTAAACTTAAAGAAAGTTGGGAGTAGCCAGAATCTTCATGAAATATTCCGCTGTCAGTTCTTGATTGCCTATGGATGAATGGTTGATCCTCATCTTCCCATCCCATCAGTGGCTGTTGTTCACTTCTGTCTTCTATTGCTTTGGCAAGACAGGTACAGCAAGGGCTGCATTTCTTTATAATATATTGGTTAATTTCAATGTCAAAACACAGCACCACAACATATAATCCGTATATCAAAAGCAGTAAAGTTCCTTCATACCTATAAATTAGAGAAATTTGCGTGGTTTTCAATTTAAAGTGAAAGTTGTTTTAGAGTTAATAGTTTTCTGGCAGTATCTGCTTAATTTTCTAATGAAGCAATAGAACAGAAATATCCTAGATACATTATGATTTTGTAGATGTGTCCAGATTTGATTACAACATTATTAAAGACTTATTGATGAAAGTTCAACACTGTCCTTTTTGTATTTCAAAAACAAGGATTATAAACTCATTCTTAATTTGTAGAATCCTTCCAAATAGCAGGCATAGGAAGTTCTTTGAAAATGTGTGTTAGTCGCTTAGTCGTGTCCAAATCTTTGCGACCGAATGGAGTGTAGTCCACCAGGCTCCTCTGCCCATGGAATTCTCCAGGCAAGAATACTGGAGTGGGTTGCCATTCCCTTCTCCAAGGGATCTTCCCAACCCAGGGATCAAACCTGAGTCTCCCACACTACAGGCAGATTCTTTACCCTCTGAGCCACCTGGGAAGCCCTATTTGAAAATAATAGTAATTAAAAGTTTTCAAAATGAAAGTGAAACTAATGAGTAGTGATGGGGCTTCTCCACCTCAGTTCATTGAAAGAAGATAATAATTATAAGAATATAGTATCCCTTCATTTCAATTGTTCTGGTATAGGAATTCTGTGCTAAATCAGAATATGTTAGACTTTGGCTGAAGCTTTTCAATTTGCTATACTGAGATTTTTTTGATGATTTTAATGTAAATGAGTTTGGCTTGCACCGTTTTCCTACACTCTGGTTTGCTATTTAGAGAATTTTGATTATCTAATACCATCACATTTGAACCTTGGTTGTACCTTTTATTTTATAGCTAGTGAATCACTGCTACAGCTTGAAAGCACAGAGTCCTTGATTTCCCTAATGAAGGGAGCACTAGCTTGGATACTCCCCCAGTCATTGCCCCCTTGCAGACAACTACTGAGTCCCAGAAGCACTTCTGTTGTAACCAACAGTCTTTCCTTGGGAGACAGACTAGATTTCAGGAAGTTTCACTTTGAAAATTTACTCCCTGCTAGGTCTGAAGTTTCTTGATAGCAGGTATTAGAGCAGCACTGCCAAACTAATATTCCAGAGGGGTGCCATTGCCCTCCACCATCAGGCAATGCACAGTCTGTGTGTCTGTATTTTACATTTATTCATCTGTTAAGACTCATGGCATAGTGATCAACACCTAACAAATACCTGGGAAGTGGTAGTTGAAAAAGTGACTATCTGTTTCCATTTTCTCAGAACGACAAGGCATGGGGAGATTATAAATAAAACAAATAGTTTTTAGTCTTGAAACCTAAAACATTTTTAATTTTTAGAGGAAGAGGGCTATAGTTCTCTTACTAAATGAACATCAGGGAAAAAGTTGGAGGAATTTAAAGGGACTTTGTTTATTTCTTTGTCATCTCTCTAGTTGTGTGATCATGGCCACTTCTAACTGAGGAAAGGTAAACAACCCAATAGATGAAAAAGCCACCTGTTGGGGCTTTAACAGACAACAAAAGTTGGGAAACTTTCTGAGAAGGTAGTCAGTAGGAAGAAAGAAGGATGGTAACATCTACTGGTTAGACAAAAAGGAAGACTGATTTGACCGCAAAATTGCAAAGGGAGAACAACCCAACCAGCAATTGTGATGAGGAGGTTAGCTCAGAGATCTACGGGAAAAATGTATGGAAGTTTAGATAATTGAGAAGTGAAAGAAATAACATTTCTGAAAAAAAAAGTTACTAAACCAGAATTTTATAAAAATACTCTCTGTAATTGTTTTATAACATTTGTTTTACAACAAAGAGTAATGATTGTTCAAGCTTACCAGTAAACTTGATTGTCAAATATTATGGCAAGAAGTGCTGCTACACTGATAGCATATGCCGCACAGTCTCTGAATAGGGGCCAACATGATAGTGTTGAAACCTGTAAAAATAGTTAATGTTTCCATTACACTATTACTCCTTCAAGTACTTGCTTAGTGTAATACTAAAATTATTTGTATATTTGTAGTTAAACATTGTTATCTTTTGCATATTGCTTTTAGAGAAAGGAATTTTAAGAAAAATTGTGTTTCTAAACCTAGTCTGATTTTCATAAATTTGACCAAGAGGTATTTGTGGGTTAACTTAAAATTGAATACATGTTGTTTTTCTACTGATTAATAAACTTAATTGAACACATTCCTAGTGCCTTGTTTGTTCCAGACTATAAACAGTTCTTTTTTTCTTTGTCTTTTTTAATAAATTTATTTTTTAATTGAAGGATAGTTGCTTTATAGAATTTTGTTCTTTTCTGTCAAACTCTGTCAAATTCTGTTGTTTTTTGTTGTTTCTGTGGATGAACCTAGAGCCTATTACACAGAATGAAGTAAGCCAGAAAGAGATAAATATATACTAATGCATATATGCAGAATCTAGAAAAATGATACTGAAGAATTTATTTGCAGGGCAGCAATGGAGAAACAGACATAGAGAATAGACTTATGGACATGGGAAGAGGGGAGGAGAGCGTGAGATGTATGGAGAAAATAACATGGAAACATATTACCATATGTAAAATAGATAGCTGATGGGAATTTGCTGTATGTCTCAGGAAACTCAAATGGGCTCTGTATCAACCTAGAGGGGTGGGGTTGGGAGGGAGTTTCAAAAGGGAGGGGATATATGTATACCTATGGCTGATTCATGTTGCGTTTTGACAGTAAGCAGTTCTTATAATTTGTCAAGACAATATATTTTGTTGAATAAAGTTTTCTTACATACCACATTAGATAGTAAGCCACAGGCTGCACAGATACCAAGGAGGTTATAGATCGCAGATCCAAGAATGGTGCTAATGCCAATATCGCCCTTTGTGATAAATACACCTATGAGCCAGATAGTAGTTAAGTTAGTGTTGACTTGGAGAAGATCAAATCACACCAATTAAGCAAAAAAATATAAGGAGCAGTATTTACCTAGGAAAGCAGTAACTAATTCAGGAGCTGAACTACCGGCTGCCATAAAAGTTGCACCTGCAACATCCTGGGACAGTCCAAAGGCTGAAGACAAATGAAATTATATTATGCCTGGTAAAGTGACAAATGGGAGAGCATGTTCTCATAACTAAATAGATATCAAAGCTACATTTTCATAGAAAGTCATTTATACTAACTTCAACTGGAAAACAGCCAACAGAGGCAGCCTTCTAGGCATTATTTACCCTATATCAGAAAGATAAAATTAGAACAAAAATTCAGGTTGCCAAGCCATTGATAACAATCCTTTGTCAATGTTTATTGTTTAGTATATTATTGATTTTTGACACTCAGTCTTCCCAGACGCTCAAACTCTGATGTGCTTGGTTGAGTCCCTGTCACCTGTAGTCAGTATTTCCTTATTCTTACCTGTGGGACCATTACCTGTTGGTCACTCTCCAGTCCACCTCAAGTTCTACTTCTCTACTGAGATATCTGCCTTTGACTACTGATTTCTTTTTTTGTTGGTGGCGTAGCAGGTTAAATTTTATAAAAATAGCTACAATATTTCTGCCCACATGGTTTTGCAGAAACTGTCCATTCCCTGTATTATGAGCCTAGATGAGCTGTTGTGACCGCTGAAAGTATGGCAGAACCATATGCCTGAAGCTAGGACATAAAAGATGAAAAAGCTTTCTAATGGCTCTCTCTCTAGGGACATTTGCTTCAGAGCCCTAAGCTATCACATAAAAACCCTGGCTGCCGTATAGGAAAGACCTTGTGAAGAGCCCACAGAGATGCCTGAGGAACCCCTGCTGTTTCAGCCCCTCAGTTTTGAATCTTCTCGTCCCAGCACCAGACATGCGAAGGAGGGAGCTTTCGGATAATTCTAGTCCTTTCTTCTATCACTGCATGAAAGACCTCAAACAAGAACCATCCAGCTGAGGCCAGTAAACCCTTAAAGCTATGAGAAGTCTGAAATGATTGTTCTTTTAAGCCCCTAGTTTTGGGGTGATTTCATAAGAAGCCATTGATAACGAACACCTGACTATTGTTTATCTGTTTGTTGTATTTATTGACCACCTACTGTACCAGATGCTTTTTTTATGCGATAGGAATGTGGCAGTCACAAAAACATTTCTCTTCTTCTGGAATTTAATTCCAGTGAAAGCAAACAGACAAGAAAAAATATATATTGTGTTAGAAGGAGCAAAAGTCAGATGTGAAGTTGCTCAGTCGTGTCCAACTCTTTGCAACCCCATGGACTGTAGCCTACCAGGTTCCTCCATCCATGGGATTTTCCAGGCAAGAGTACTGGAATGGGTTGCCATTTCCTCCTCCAGGAGATCTTACCGACCCAGGGATTGAACCCAGGTCTCCCGCATTGTAGGCAGACGCTTTACCGTCTGAGCCACCAGGAAAGCTCAAAAGTCAGGAGGGGGGATATAAAATGTCATGGAGGAAAGATTGTAATTTTAGATTGGGTAACCAGAAAGAACTTCACTTAGATGCTAACAAAGTGAGGGAGTAGCCACACACAGACCTGGGAGTAATACAGGCAGATGGAGTGCGTGCAAAGGTTTTGAGGTAGACGCTAGCCTATGTGTTCAAGAAACAGGCCAGTGTCTGGAATAAAGTGTGTGAAGGAGAGCTGTAGATGATGAAGTCAAAGGTGATAGATGGCCAGATCATATAAAGCCTTGTGGATCCTAGCAAGCACTTGGGCTTTTATTGTGAAAAATTATGGGAAGTGCTTGGAAAGATGGGCTTCCCTGGTAGCTCAGCTGGTGAAGAATCCACCTGCAAGGCAGGAAACCCCGGTTCAATTCCTGGGTCAGGAAGATCTGCTGGAGAAAGGATAGGCTACCCACTCCAGTATTTTGGGCTTCTTTGGTGGCTCAGCTGGTAAAGAATCTGCCTGCAATGCAGGAGGCCTGGATTTGATCCCTGGGTTGGGAAGATCCCCTGGAGAAGGGAATGGCTACCCACTCGAGTATTCTGGCCTGGAGAATTCCATGGACTGTATAGTCCATGGGGTCACAAAGAGTTGGACATGACTGAGTGACTTTCACTTTCACTTTTGGAAAGACATCTACAGTGTTGCTTGCTGGTTATACCAGCCACAGTCATCTTTTTTATCCCCATGAGGCTATCTGGTCTCAGAGGTCCAACCAGCTCTAGTCAGATCTGTATTGCTCCCTGTTAAGCCTCCATTGGGAAAAACCCTCTCAGGATAGTTGGAGTTACCAAATCCAAGTTCTCTATCCTATTTGCCTTTGGTCATGTTGCTCGGTGAACACTACTTGTGGTGACTAATGAAGGGACAGAAGTAATAGTTTATGTAAATTACATTTCATAACATTTCTTTAACTGGTTAGAGTGATTTTGCATATATATATAGTATTTATACTCTTACTACAACTCTGATACATAGTAGGTCCAGTTGGTCATAAAACTTAGAAAAGATGAAGCATATTGTTCTATTCTTAAAATTTTTACCTATGAATTAAATAATATCTTATATTCATGGCATAAAATTCACTTTCATATACATAATTTAATCATCTCACCTATTCTCAGAAATGAGTGTTGGTTGCTCAGTCATGTCCTACTCTTTGTGGCCCCATGGACTGTAGCCTGCCAGGCTTCTCTGTCCATGAAATTCTCCAGGCAAGAATACTGGAGTGGGCAGCCATTCCCTTCTCCAGGGGATCTTCTCAACTCAGGGCCCAAACCCAGGTCTCCTGCATTACAGGTGGATTCTTTACCATCTGAGCCACCAGGGAAGTTCTTAGATATGAGTTGTGGTATTTCCATTTCACGTATAAAAAACAGATATCCAGAAGGTTAACTTAAAGTTACATGGACAGTAAGGGTCTTAAATGTGAGGAGTTTGGGCGTAAACCCCAAGTCTATTGATTCTAAACGTGAAACATGAAAGTGAAAGTCACTCAGTTGTGTTCCACTCTTTGCGACCCATGGACTATACAGTCCATGGAATTCTCCAGGCCAGGATACTGGAGTGGGTAGCCTTTCCCTTCGCCAGGGGATCTTCCCAACCCAGGGATGGAACCCAGGTCTCCCGCATTGCAGGCAGATTCTTTACTGAGCTATACCTAAGTCCAGTGCTATTTCTGTTTCACCACAGAAACTCAGTATCAGAAAGGGACTGAGGCAATTGTAAGATGGGAGGTGGTTGAGTCATTTTCTCCCCTTCCTCGTGGCACTGGTGCATAACTTCCCCCATTGTATTCTTTTCTAGGGGGAAAAATAGCTAGTGGGAGTTAGTAATAATTCAGAAGTTTTCTAGCATATTCCAGAGAATGTATAAATTTAGTGATATTACCATGAATTCTTGAATGAAATCAGGGTTAACTAGTACATGGAGGAAACTGAAAAAAGAACAAAATATCTTAAACTGTCTAAACTTGGGGCAGCTGAAGAGTGATTGGCTGATCTTCGTCTAATGCTGGCTGAAGAATGCTTCATTAGAAAAATTCAATCTGGAGAGACAAAAAGTGATCCATCTGGCTGTTGCAAGTTAAGAAAATATGTGACCCTTCTGAACACTTTCTCTCTCAAAAGGCAGTAACAATAAAGCTTGTTGCTATTCACTGGGCTCTATTCGAGTTGTGAAAAGAAGAGCTCTCTACAGATGGTTGTATAAAACTTCAAAGATATTTTAATAAGTTATATCTTAAGGTTCTAAGAATATTTTGTAGAATGGTTTATACCTTTGAACTTTAGAATCGACTGGCTTTGTCTTCACTGACCTTTGGGTAGCATTTCTCTCTGTTATAGTTTATTATTAAAGATAAATTGTTCTGTCCTCCCCCCAGAGCTATTACTTTTTTCCCTCTCTATTACTCTAAAGGACTAATCATATTTCCTTGAGATTATAGTAGAAATGTTCAAGGTGAGTTTTCTTTATAGGTTTAGATAATACATTGGTTATATAAAGTGCAACTTTATGATAATGAACTAATTACTAAAACTCAACAGGCTTTTTCTTAAGTGTGTTCTCTTCTCTGATACCATGCTGCAAAGTTTGTAACCATCTTTCCAAATCTTTTTCTGGAAATATAATATAGAAAAAGAGTTTTAAACTAAAGTGGAAACCTGGCTTCTGGCCCTGCCAGTACCTTAATGTGAGAATTTAGATAAGTCATTCAGACAAGGCTTATATTTTGCCATCTGTAAGAGGGTTGGAATATACAAGTCTTTAAGGTATCTTCTAATTTTATCAATTTAAAAAAAGTATAAAATATGAATTCTATGCCTTATGCCTCTGGACCACCTCTTATTGTTAGATAAATTCCTTTTACAATTAAAAACCCCTATGTTAACTGAAAATTTAGAAGATAGAGGAGAAAACAGATGGGAGGGAACATCATGTATACTTTTACCATTGTATTTTAACCACTGTTACCTTTTTTTAAATGTATTTTCAGTTCTTTTCACATGTACATTTAACAGAGTTACAAGAGTAGGCTATAAGCAATTTGGTGTCTTCTGGCACAATTTTATAAAGTCCTCAGTGATAGCAAATTTTTATGCTTTGTGAATGGATTTGAGTTTTGGAAGCAATTAAAAGTCATTCAGACCCAATTCTAGTGACTATGGTGGGTAGTCATGCTGAGTAATTTTACTTAGGGTTCAAAATGAAGTGTGACAGCAAACCAGTGTTTTTTATGATTTGCAAAATTGGTTCTGACATTAATTTCAAATATATTTCTAGAAATATTTTGAGTAAAGTCACCATCACTGGAATAAATGCCTATCCTCTCCATGCACAATTGCATGTATATGCTCTGTGATGCTTCTAATAGTAAATAAAAACATTCTGAGTACTTTATAGTTATCATCTCATATCTTGTCTGAGCTATAACGGAACAAATTCTGAAGCCCTGTATAATGCTTTGAAAAGCCCAATTCCACTGAAAAAGGACTCCCCCATGCCCTAATCTAACAGCTATAATATTAATTAGTTTCCACTTGCTGTAAGTCTATCATATAAAGCCATATGCAAGACTTTTTGTTTCCAAACCTCGCAATTACCTGAGTTTTGTCTCCATAACTTGCTCAAGGTCACATAGGTAGTAGTTGCAGAGATGGGATGGGCACTTAGATCTTTTTGAGTTGAAAAAGCTGCTCTTTCTGTTATCCATATAGGTAAGTGGAGAGATTTAATACATAGCTTTATTATTATTATTACTGCCTGTCTCTGCAATAGCATTTTGGTAATATCCAGACCACTTGACACTTATTTATCTCTGTTTACCTAAGGTAGATTTAGATGCAATCCAAGGTAACCACAATATGTTTATTTATATTTTAAATTCAGATTAGTTTAGATCAGAGGAAAAAGAAAAGCAAAGAGGATGAAAATGCTCTTAAGAGGAGAATGAGTGCCTGTGTGGCTGGGAGGAAGTACTCTTCTTAGATTCTTTGTTCTTGGGGAAGGCTTTGCCTCTGTAAATTTCATAAGGAATAAGAATCAAACAGTCCCCTGAAACTATAGGCTATCCAAATGCCATACTCACAGAATTATTTGACTCCCTTTCAATTTTATCAATTTAGAATCAATTCTACCTGGAATTAAAACTTGTATTTCTTTCTTATTGTCTGTTTCTGAAACATAAAATAGAACATGGACAAATATTAGTTCAAAGCAGAATGAATAAAAAGAATTTTTAGTAAAAAAGTAAATATTTTATTTAAGTATGTGTCCCAAAACCTTATTAAGATCATTTTCACTTAAGACATGTTATACTTCAAAGGATCAACATGGTGGAGGGATTAGAGTATCAACTGAATAGCATATTAGTGTAACATTTAAGATGAAAAGTTTCACAACTAGCTCATTGCAGACTTTAGGTGGTATCAAGTGACCGACCAATCACTAGGGGTTCTCAGTTTCCTGTGTAGTTAGCCTAAGAAAAGTTAAAGAAAGGTACTCTAAACAGTGATTAAATAACTCTAGAAGATCTTCATTACATATTAAAATGATATGTAAAGAATTTGTTTTGGCTTTCTGCTGAACTTTTCTGTTTCTAAAAATGAACTGCTTATAAAGATGAGAGGTAATCGTCCTACTATGGGCTGTAAGTTAATATAGTTTCTATTATATACAAATGTGTTCAAAGAATCATTTTTAGCCTCTTTTCCTTTAGAATTTAAATGGATAAAAGAGAATATAGGATTAAAGGAAGGTGGTATAGCAAACAGTATTTTCTCATATTGGATCTACTTGGTTAAGATGACAACAAAATGTCTCAGAGCTTGTGTGTGCTTGCTTTCCTAGTGTTGAGGTGCGAAGGAGAGGTTGTATGACTTTAATGATCATGAGTAAAGCAAAAAAGAGAAAGATCCTTACTGGAAGCCTCAAGTGATAGTGTTTCTAGAGGTAATTGGCAGACCAATGTATATAGAACCAATATAGCTACAGACAGAGAAAGCAGTCATGTGTCTAAGCTGGGCCTGACCAGAGTATCAGCCAGAGGCTCTGCCCTCCACCACCTCCAACGTATCCCCTGCACGGAGACTGCAGTCCCAGCCACTTCTGGAGTTCACCGTGCTGAAGCCCCTTGTGCTAATAACCAAATGAACCACTGTCAGTGACTGGAAGAGTGGATCATGGGACGATGGGGCTGGGGTGGGCCAGGGGTCGGCCAACTCAACCATTGTATCCTAGACTGGGACTCAGTCATGTACTCCACAGAATGTCATTGAATCAAACATGATGGTTTGGCTCCAGAGTATGGTACTATAATTTCATGTACATCGTAAACAAAATGCTAGTTCTCGTATTAAGTATTGTGGGTAACCATTTATAACATTAATTTACGACCCCCAGTAGGTTGCTGAAATTCTTAACTGATGTTTTAAAGTGAGTCAGTAGATTCTCATTATTTTGTAGTATACTTCCTCTGTAGTTACAATGACTATTTGACATATTTTTTAATCAAAATTTTCAGTGCCCTTGGGTGGAAAATACCTTTTAAAACTACTTAAATAGAACAGTTCTTCTGAAACAACCATATTATGACAGCTAATCTCAAATAAGGATGTGTAAAATTATATTATATAGCAATTGAAAACATTCTTGAGTTTTGACATTAAATAGACCAGGGCTCTCCTGTGTACTGGCTGTGTGTGTGTGTGTGTGTGTGTGTGTGTGTGTGTGTGTGTTCAGTCATGTGTGTGTGTGTGTGTGTGTGTTCAGTCATGTCCAACTCTCTGTGACACCATGAACTGCAACCCACCAGGCTCCTCTGTCTATAGAATTTTCCAGGCAGGAATACTGGAATGGGTTGCCATTTCCTCCTCCAAGGGATCTTCCTGACTCAGGGATTAAACCTGCATCTCTTGTGTCTCTTGCATTGGCAGGCAGATTCTTTACCACTGTGCCACCTGGGAAGCCCTGTGTAGTCTTGAGAAATTATATATTCTTTCAGCCCCAGTTTTCTCATTAGTAAAACCAATCTAATAGTCACTACTTTGTAGGGTTTTTTGAAGAACTAAAACCTTATATATTTAATTTAGAACCATGCTTGGTCTTCTATAATTGTTTACGAAAAATAACTACAATAAATACATAAATAGTTGATAACATTCCAGTACAATGTATAATGCTCAGTAAATTATTTTGAGGATTATATTAATACTTATTAGTTAGGAGGGACCGTTATAACTCATGCTCATCAAAGAACTATGGGGAAATATAAAGCATTTACAGACTTTCTGAAGCTAGTTTCTGTGGATGTTAACAAATTCCAGAGAAGCTGTGTTTTATTGCTGATGTCCTAATTTGGACAAGACCATGCTAAGACTTTGAAAAGAGAAATGACAGAATTAATTTATAGGCATTTAAAAATGAACCAAGCTCGCACTATTTCTATATCATTTTGTTGCCAGTATTTTCAATACTAAAGACAGGGATCAATTCTTAGCAGCTGAAGAAGATTTGGCAGTGGCATAGGCATCCATCAATCACACATCCATAATAGCTACTGCGTTATATTTCAGAGCAAAAGGCAATTCACTTGAGAAATGCATGTTTGCTGATAATGTTCCAAGGTAATTCCACAAGTGGCATGGTGGAAGTCATTATTATAGATGTTTCATGAAGTTACTTAATGAAGATTATTTTGAAGTATCAATCTAAATTTTAATGCAGTAGTTTCTTCTGCAAGACTAGAAAAGTTATTTATTTATTTACCACTCCCAAGACAGGTTTTTATTTAAAAAAAAAATTCTTGATGGATTTATTCTTTCAGTCAAGAAAGCAAAAAATAAAGGGGGGGGGATTTATTATTTTCCAGAAAAAGAAAATTCTAAGTAGAGAGATAGTACCTTGAATTTTAAATTTCTTAGTTTAATATACTGCAGATGGTGATTGCAGCCATGAAATTAAAAGACGCTTACTCCTTAGAAAGAAAGTTATGACCAATCTAGACAGCATATTGAAAAGCAGAGACATTGCCTTGTCAACAAAGGTCTATCTAGTCAAGGCTATGGTTTTTCCAGTGGTCATGTATGGATGTGAAAGTTGGACTATAAAGAAAGATGAGCACCAAAGAATTGATGCTTTTGAACTGTGGTGTTGGAGAAGACTCTTGAGAGTCCCTTGGACTGCAAGGAGATCCAACCAGTCCATCCTAAAGGAGATCAGTCCTGGGAGTTCATTGGAAGGACTAATGCTGAAGCTGAAACTCCAATATTTTGGCCACCTGATGCAAAGAGCTGACTCCTTTGAAAAGACCCTGATGCTGGGAAAGATTGAGGGCAGGAGGAGAAGGGGACGACAGAGGATGAGATGGTTGGATGGCATCACTGTCTCAATGGACATGGGTTTGGGTGGACTCAGGGAGTTGGTGATGGACAGGGAGGCCTGGCATGCTGCGGTTCATGGGGTCTCAGAGAGTCAGACATGACTGAGGGACTGAACTGTACTGAACTGAATATGATTTAGTTTTTCTAATGAAAAGTGTGGTATTGGCATAAACATGAATAGATCTTTAAAGTAGAGTATAGAGTTGAGGGTATAGAAAATAGACCAACTTTTGGTAAAAATAGCAATGTATCCTATAACAAAACAAATTCTTAGTGGAAAAAATAAAAATATTCAACATAAATAAATAAATGTTAATAAAAGAAAAAACTATCAGTAGAAGAGAAGATGAAATTTTTTCTGACCTATGGATAAAAGGTATTTCTAGGTATAAAACCAAAAGAAGAATCATAAAGGAAAATATTTATAAGTTTACCTATGTACACTTCAATGCAACAAACACACAAAATACAAAAACAAATCATAAAAAGCATATGACATGAAAATTATGTTAGAAATTTATATTAGAAAAAGTCTTGGAAATAAATAAGTAAAAGACAAATACTCCCCTAATTAGAACATGGGCAAAAAACCCACAAGAACAAAACCACTAATTTCAGTACCTATATAAAGTGTTTAACCTCACAAATAATAAGATAATGCAAATTTTATAAAATAACCTTCTATTTTAAAGCAATTAACAAAGACATTTAAAATGATATTCTTCATGGTTTTCTGGAATGGAAGCTACCACACATTGTGGAGGTTTTTGTTAGCATACCTTTTGTAAATTGTTTTTGGCAATGTATAAGATAAATTTAAAATATGCATAGCTCTGTGTCTTTGTCAGGAAATAGTCAGCTAAGTTTTCAAAGATTTGATACAAGTATGAGCATTATGTAGGACAAAAAAATTAAAAATCAAATGTCAAATAAAACTAATAATTTAAAAAATTGTGATAAATTTCTACCAAGTGCTCATTCTGTATAAAAACCAGTGTTAGGTGCTGAAATCATTTACAGAAGCAGGAAGTATTGTGCTACCATTAAAAATCGTGTTTTTGAAGGGTATTTAATAATATGGGGAAGTGTACACAATAAAACAGTATCTTAGGAAAAAGAAACAGTCTCATTCTGTATGTGTAGCAAGATCTAAAAGACTAAAAGGAAATATACCAAATGACAACTGTGGGGATTTCTGGGTGATAGTAATGTATGAAAGTTTATGCTTTTTCTTCTATTTTTCTTGCAGTTTCATCAATCTAAGTAAAAATATTATGTTAATTTCTACTAAAGAAATGTCCATGTCAAATATTATATCAAAGTAAAACTGTATGTGTAAATTAAATAATAATTATAATAACTTACACTGACCTGTTCTATAAATATTTTGAATTAGAGAAATAAGTGTTGAGTGACTCCACTGTTGCCAGATCCTGTTTTAAGTCCTAAGGATATTGCTATACTGCACTGCTGCTGCTGCTGCTAAGTCACTTCAGTCGTGCCCGACTCTGTGCGACCCCATAGACGGCAGCCCAATAGGCTCCTCTGACCCTGGGATTCTCCAGACAAGAATACTGGAGTGGGTTGCCATTTCCTTCTCCAATGCATGAAAGTGAAAAGTGAAAGTGAAGTCGCTCAGTCGTGTCCGACTCTGAGCGACCCCATGGACTGCAGCCTACCAGGCTCCTCCGTCCATGGGATTTTCCAGGCAAGAGTACTGGAGTGGGGTACTATTGCCTTCTATACTGCACTAACAAGAGAGAAAAAGAGAGAAAATGACTTGCATTTCAGCAGGGGTGAGGGGATGGAGCCATGGGAAAAGGGGAAAAAGGAGAGTTTACATTCATGCTCTTTGTGAAGAAATGCTAGCAGTGTGTGTGTGTGGCGGTGGGAAGGGGGCCTGCTATTTCTGTGCAATCCTGGGAGTATGCAATGAGAAATCTAATCCTGAACTTCGACCTTCTCTGAAGTGAGAATGCTCAACCAGTTAAACTAATTAAACAGGAGATAGAGCCTGGAAATGCTAGCACTTTTGCTTAGTTACCACAATACATCACTGGTATCCTGATTTTAGGGACCAGTGCACCCATGTAAGGTCTATGCTCAGAATGCTGAGTTATACACATGACTGAAGAGACAGAACTAAAGGGCTTGGCAGATCTTATTTCCAGAAACCAATAACTGAGCTTAATTTTTAATTACCTAATCCCTGAGGTCACTTTACATAAGATGCAGGACTTATTTGTATATTTGTTGGTTCATAAACATGAATTAGTTTCCTTTCCCTCCTGATAGGAGACTGGGAAAGGAAGAGGTAGGAGGCAAAGGCATTTGTTTATCATCAACTACTTCTAAAAAAGTTATAGAGATTTCAGAGTAAAAAAATAAAAAAAATTGAAATATTTGATGGCAAGTATTAAGAGCCCAGTGTATTAAGAGTATACACCAAGTGTATGTGTATAAAACTCGAACAGTTTACTAACAAACAGCTAGGCAATACAGCAGACAAACTGGCAGTTTTTAGAGGTAGTCGGTATAATGATAGTTGCTTTATACACATTAAAGATGCCCTGCTGCACATGAGCTACCAAGAAAAACCACAGTCAGGCCAGTTCCTCATGGTACAGGACCCCACAACACAGACATTAGTGTCCTGCAGCCAGGCAAGATGGACAGGATTGTTACTGAGCTTCTCCAAACACAGGTATATATGTGTGTGGCATCACTATTCTAGGAAGTTATAGCAGAGATTTGCAGCTACTTACATTCACTGATGATTTCCAAGGAGGGTAGGAAGTACTCATCACAGACAATCGACACAGCCATGAACATGTAAAGGATAATTAGGAAGTATATTATGATGCCTCCATCTGCGCGTTCCTGTTTCGTGAAAAACCCCTCAGGAAACTCCGATGATGGGGACATAGCACACTGGGTGCTATTTCCTAGTAAGGAAAAGGAGGTGAAAATCTGAAGGATATTGGAATAACACATATCAAGCCTACAAAGAGAAATTCCTTAAGAAAACATAAGTGTGGGGTTTCTGGGTGGAATTTTAAGAACTCCGGTGAAAACGTATAAATCTCTTTTGACTATGATATAATTATAGATCTTTAAAAATATTAGTATTTGGGACCCAAAAGAGGTGTTTTAATAAAATAAAATAAAGATAATGGGTGAATTTAAAAGAAATAATGAAATCGGTTTTCCTTGTCTGCTTCAACTCTAAAAGGGAATTCTGAACCCCTTTTCCTCCTCAGTTAGAAACTATATATCTGAAGACAAAGATTTCTAATATCCATGCAATCTCATTTTCCCATTTCAGAGCCCAAGTTGTCCACAAAGCTCAAGGCCCACAGAGAATCATTCATTGTTGCAGAGAGGATTCCTAGGATGAAAGATTCCTTTTTCCCTAATGAAGTCTCCAGCAATAAAATCTGCAAACTCTCCTGTTTCATGATGTCTGTGGGTTATTTCAGAGCCATTTTCAAGAACCTACCTGAAGGACCGAAAGTGTTTGATATCCTACCAAACTCTAAAATAATCCAAATGCTCGGTCGTGTCTGACTCTTTGTGACTGCATGGACTATAGCCCGCCAGGCTCTTCTGTGCAAGGAACTTTCCAGGCAAGAATATTGGAATGGGTTGACATTTCCTACTCCAGGGGATCTTCTCAACCCAGGGATCAAATCAAATTCGCATCTCTGGATTCTTTGCCACTGCATCACCTGGGAAGCCCAACCAAAGCTAAAAACCAGAGCAAATACAGTGGCAAGCATAAGCAAAATTGAGTCAAGTAAGAATTCCCCTCTCTTTGTTTATTTGTATGTGGCGGCAGCAGCAGGGGTGGGTGATCCCAGTGTCCACCTACCTGTAGCCCTCGGGAGACGTTGGGCCAGGGAGGCCCCTGGGGGAGCCAAGTGTGCAGTAACCCAGAGGAGGCCGAGGAGCAGGGCCCGTCTTGCCCACCGTGGGCCCCCTTTGGTCTGCATTCCAGTAGCAATCTTTCTGCAGCGTGCAGCCTTGGGAAGGGAGAAAAGGAGGATTAAGCTGGATCATGTGAGGAGTCTCCTTCCTGCCCCACTCCCTGCCCAGGGCACATCACAGCAAGCCCAGTGCAGGAGGGAGGGTGGCTGGAGCCAGCCAAGCTACTCTGATCAGCAGCCCTAAGCCTCAGAAAGGCTGGAAGAAGTGGGGAATAGTGGAACGGTCCCCTGGCCCATGGTGCCTGAGGGCAGATTCAGGGAGCTTGTTCTTTACGGACTGATTTTATTTTTTGTCTTCATAGTGGCTTTGCTGTTTTTTGTTTTTTTTCAAATTGAGGATAACTGCTTTACAGTATTGTGCTGGTTTCTGCCATACACCAAGGCAAATCAGTCATAATTATATATATACCCCTTCCTGTTGAGCCTCCCTCTCCACTCCCATCCCATCCCTCTAGGTCATCGCAGAGCTCCAGGCTGGGCTCCCTGTGTTATACAGTAGCTTCCCACTACCTATCTCTTTTACATATGATAGTGTATATATGTCAGTGCTACTTTCTCAATTTGTCCTACTCTCTCCTTCCCCCGCTGTGTCCACAAGTCCATTCTCCACGTCTGCGTCTCCACTCCTGCTTTGGGCTTTCTCCAGATTTCTAAGCACCTGAGTTTACAAGTGCTTCCATCTCTCTCTCCAGCCCTTGCCTCTAGAAGTTGTAGGAGCTGGTGTCTATGTGTTCTTTGGCTAAGTTTGTACCCTTTGGCTAAGTGTGTTTATATTGCTGTTTGGGGGCTTCTCATTCTCTCTCCAGTTAGGGCTCCACGCAGGGAGGTCATGAATGAGGCTCCTGCAATAATCTACTGGAGAAATAATGGTGACTTGAACCAGAGCAACAACAGTGGGGGAGAAGAGAAGTGGGCAGCTTCAAGAACTAGTAAGAGACATAGTGGATGGAGGCTATTTGATCATTGAATAGCTGTGCTCTCTGCCAGAGGTTCGAAAATGCAAACTGGATAAGCCAGTGAGTGTTCAAATATAAACTACTATTCTCCTTCAGTTCAGTTCAGTCGCTCAGTCGTCTCTGATTCATTGCGACCCCATGAACCGCAGCACACCAGGCCTCCCTGTCCATCACCAACTCCCGGAGTTTACCCAAACTCATGTCCATCAAGTCGGTGATGCCATCCAACCATCTCATCCTCTGTCGTCCCCTTCTCCTCCTGCCCTCAATCTTTCCCAGCATCAGGGTCTTTTCAAAGGAGTCAGATCTTTTCATGAAGTGGCCAAAGTATTGGAGTTTCAGCTTCAGCATCAGTCCTTCCAATGAACAACCAGGACTCATCTCCTTTAGGAAGGACTGGTTGGATCTCCTTGCAGTCCAGAGACTCTCAAGAGTCTTCTCCAACACTACAGTTCAAAAGCATCAATTCTTCGGCACTCAGCTTCCTTTATAGTCCAACTCTCACATCCATACATGACCACTGGAAACACCATAGCCTTGACTAGACGGACCTTTATTGACAAAGTAATGTCTCTGCTTTTTAATATGCTATCTAGGTTGATCATACCTTTCCTTCCAAGGAGTAAGTGTCTTTTAATTTCGTGGCTTCAGTCACCATCTGCAGTGATTTTGGAGCTGAAAAAAAGAAAGTCAGCCACTGTTTCCACTGTTTTCCCATCTATTTGCCATGAAGTGATGGGACTGGATGCCATGCTCTTAGTTGTCTGAATGTTGAGCTTTAAGCCAACTTTTTCACTCTCCTCTTTCACTTTCATCAAGAGGCTCTTTAGTTCTTCTTCACTTTCTGCCATAAGGGTGATGTCATCTGCATATCTGAGGTTATTGATATTTCTCCCGGCAATCTTGATTCCAGCTTGTGCTTCCTCCAGCCCAGCGTTTCTCATGATGTACTCTGCATATAACTTAAATAAGCAGGGTGACAATATACAGCCTTGACGTACTCCTTTTCCTATTTGGAACCAGTCTATTGTTCCATGTCCAGTTCTAACTGTTGCTTCCTGACCTGCATACAGGTTTCTCAAGAGACAGGTCAGATGGTCTGGTCTGGTATTCTCATCTCTTGCAGAATTTTCCACAGTTTATTGTGATCCACACAGTCAAAGGCTTTGGCATAGTCAATAAAGCAGAAATAGATATTTTTCTAGAACTCTCTTTCTTTTTCGATGATCCAGCAGATGTTGCCAATTTGATCTCTGGTTCCTCTGCCTTTTCTAAAACCAGCTTGAACATCTGGAAGTTCACAGTTCACGTATTGCTGAAGCCTAGCTTGGAGAATTTTGAGCATTACTTTACTAGTGTGTGAGATGAGTGCAATTGTGCGGTAGTTTGAGCATTCTTTGGCATTGCCTTTCTTTGGGATTGGAATGAAAACTGACCTTTTCCAGTCCTGTGGCCCCTGCTGAGTTTTCCAAATTTGCTTACATATTGAGTGCAGCCCTTTCACAGCATCATCTTTCAGGATTTGAAATAGCTCAACTGGAATTCCATCACCTCCACTAACTTTGTTCGTAGTGATGCTTCTTAAGGCCCACTTGACTTCACATTCCAGGATGTCTGGCTCTAGGTGAGTGATCACACCATCGTGATTATCTGGGTCATGAAAATATTTTTTGTACAGTTCTTCTGTGTATTCTTGCCACCTCTTCTTAATATCTTCTGCTTCTGTTAGGTCCATACCATTTCTGTCCTTTATTGTGCCCATCTTTGCATGAAATGCTCCCTTGGTATCTCTAATTTTCTTGAAGAGATCTCTAGTCTTTCCCATTCTATTGTTTTCCTCTGTTTCTTTGCACTGATCACTGAGGAAGGCTTTCTTATCTCTCCTAGCTATTCTTTGGAACTCTGCATTCAGATGCTTATATCTTTCCTTTTCTCCTTTGCTTTTTGCTTCTCTTCTTTTCACAGCTTTTTGTAAGGTCTTCTCAGATAGCCATTTTGCCTTTTTCCATTTCTTTTTCTTGGGGATGATCTTGATCCCTGTCTCCTGTAAAATGTCAAGAACTGTCCTCCTTACTCAAGCATTTACTGGGCTTGCCGGAATGTTACGAACTTCTGGCAGTGTGGTAACATGTAACAAACAGCACAGGCTCTGGAGCCAGACCTCCTGGTTTGAATTCTATCATTGCTACTAGCTATGTGACCTTGAGCATGCTATTTAACCTCTCTGCTCCTCTCTTTCATTCTCTGTAAAACAGGAAGGTTATAGTACCCTCTGTTTGGGTTGTGTGAGGATTACATAAATGAATGCATATAATCTGCTTAGAACAGCCTCTGCCCCATGGTCAGTGTTACTTAGCTATCTATTATCCATCATATTCAGTTCAGTTCAGTCGCTCAGTCGTGTCCGACTCTTTGCAACCCCATGGACTGCAGCATGCCAGGCTTCCCTGTCCTTCACCAACTCCCAGAGCTTGCTCAAACCTTCATCAAGCTCGCTAGATGTCCATTGAGTCTGTGATGCCATCCAACCATCTCATCTTCTGTCATCCCCTTCTTCTCCTGCCTTCATTCTTTCCCAGCATCAGGGTCTTTTCCAGTGAGTCAGTTCTTCGCATCAGGTGGTATTATTATTATTATTATTATTATTATTATTATTATTATTATTTTAATACTTTTGATTAAGATAGAAGCTTCTTGGCCATAAGGGAAGTTTTTAGTTTTGCAATTCTTGTGGTTCCTTTGCTTTGCATAAAAAGCATAAAAACTGTTGTACTTGCTTAGTTTTAAATTTAGAAACTGGGTTTTTCTGGTGGAAAGGAGTAAGTTGCTTCCAATGTTTGTGATCTTGATTTGGTGAAAATTCTCAAACATTCCCTTTGTTTTGCTGGGAATTGTTACCCATTATAAACCTCTCAGAAACCATCATTTCCAGGAACTGTCTATCCAGATGTGTGGTGTGGTTGTGAGGCTGGGATAATGAGCCACCAAAGTGTAGCCCAGGAACAGAGCAGATTCCCAGCAAGCAGAGTTCTGGCTGCTGATACCTGCAGGAGGTGGCACCCTGGACCACTGGCCTGTGGTCTCAGTGCCAGCAGTGCTAACCCCCTGGGAAGAGACCACTTAACTTTGTGTGAATGGAAATGTCTCATGAACCTTTCCTCTCCGAAATGCAGTAGTTTAACTAATTAATAAAACTAAACATTGTAAACAGACAAAACAGGAAAATGCAAACCCAGAGTGAATACTTATACAATGTATATTGTTAATCTAGGAAACAGAGCAAATGTCTGAAGATATAAGCCGATGACAATGAAACAATTCCAGTGGAATCTTGTACAGAGTAGGTACTCAATAAACATTTGTTGATTGATTAGATTGTAATAATTCTTGAAAACACATTCCCAGAACACACATATACTTGTTCTGAATAAACTGTCTGATAAAGCATAGTTTTACCAAGAAAAGAGAATTTAGGAGGCTAATTGGATTTGCTTCATACATTTATTCTTTGTTTTGCAAAAGAATGTTCAAAAGCTTTCTATTGTAAAATAAAACATATAAAAAGCCACATAAAATAAGTGTATAGTTTATTATTATATTATTATTGTTATTTTATTTTTATAAGATGGACTCCCTCATAAACTCCCCAGGTTAAGAAATAAAGGTTGCCAGACACCCCAGCAATCCTTTCATGTGCTTCAGTCCCAACTTATCCTTTTCCCTGAGAGTAACCAGGGTCCTGACTTATATAGCAGTCACCTCCTTGTGGGTGTATTTTTAATAGTTTATCACCCATCCCTAATTGGGTGCATTCTTAGGATACTGCAGCTCAGCCTTGAAAGAAGTCTTTTAAGTCTCCTTTAGTTTATAGGTTTCCTCTCTTTTTTTCTTCTCCCTATGTGTTATCTGTTAGAAAACCGCTGGGCATTTGATCTGTAGAGTTTCCCACAGTCCTGATTTTGTCGATTGTGTCCTATGGTATAGCTCAATAGATGCGTCCGTTTTCTATATTTTTGTTGATTGACAGCTGGATGAAGAACTTGATTAAACTCAGTTCTGCCCCTTTCCAAGACTAATTCTGCTTGCTCAGAATCTGCTCTGCTACTGGGCTACACTTTGGCATCACTAAGGTGGTGGTGAGGTCTTTCCATATAAAGCATACAATGTATGCTTCTCTCTTGTGGTAATGTTATTAATCACAGCCCTTCTTGCTCATTACCTAAATCCATTAATTCTTTTGCAATCCATTCACTTGCAAAAGAAAGACATTCAACTTCTGTAATTTCTTCTTCATTTATTACTTGGAATGTTTTACAATGAGATAATTTCAATCATCTGCTTGGTAGGTTCCCAGGGGTATATAGAAAAGACAATATATGTGCTTGACTCTTCTTTATTTATCAATTCTCAGGATGACTGGCTCTCTGTTTTCCTCCCAAATAACCAATTCTATTTAAACAATTAATATGAATTAATGTACTTAAATATTTTGATGGGTTCCAATTATAGTTATTATCATTTCTGAAGTTCAAATTGTCTCATCTTCAGGCAGAAGGAGCCTCTTCAATTTGACTTCTGAGAGCCTTAATAGTTTCTGATAGCTTTCTTACTACCTAATGTTAAAAAAAAAGATGTGCTAGGCTTGTCTTTTACCTCAAACCAGCCATTGTCCCAAATGTCTCTCTGTTTTTTAAAATGTTAAGTACATCAAGACCACGATCTAAGAATCTGGGTTGCTAGGGATGTTCATCCCCTCTCTCTCTCTCTTTCTCTCTCTCTCTGTCTCTCTGTCTCTCTGTCTCTCTGTCTCTCTCTCACACACACACACACACATATGCACACACACCTCTTAATAGATTACCTCATGAGTTCATACCAATAGTTCTCATTCAAGGTTCTCATGTACTTAGGGGGCAGTAGAATATCCAGTGCTTCATAATTACTCATTTACTGATCCTATTTATGAATCTCAAAATAGTGATATTGTTATCACCACCCCATATATAATTACTGAGAAGAGTTTTAAAATGTTGTATATGCCCTTTCCATTCTCTTTCTATGCTACGATCTATAGTCTATATTCATTGCCTGAGCATATAGTTATTAAATATATTCTTTCTCCCTTTAACCCTCATCTAATCTTGGTACTACAAAGAAATAACTACATTTTTAACACTTGCCACCATTCTTAGGTTGATATTTCTCTAGATACTTTGATGCTCAAGTCTTATATTCTAGTAGATTCTTTGGAAGGGCTCATGGGAACTATATTCCCTGAGTTCTTTCATGTTGATACCCATTATTTAAGTTTGAACTGTGTCCTGTACTCACAGTGAAAATTAAAATAAATAAAAAAATAAAGAAGCCCAGAACAAGCAGTCTATTGAAATAACCAAGTAAGCTACTCTGGTAAAATCAGTGCAGAGGTGGTCATTGAGTCGATGACTGGTAGTCATTTTTTTCTTCTGAGGAATAAAACTGTCAGAATTACTTTCAGCTTGTCCTTGCTCACTGACCAGCTTCAGTTGCACAGTCTTATCACAGATACCTGGACCTCTGCTGATTTAGCACCTGCTATATTTGGAATCAAAGCTGATAGTAAAGTTATGTTTACTAAGCATGAGGTGTATTATGTGTATTATTCAGTGTAATTCTCCCTCTAACCCTAAAGGGTAGAGGAGTAGTTTTCACTTGTTGCTCAGTAGAAGTATCTGTGACTTTTAAAATTGCTGATGACTTGACACTTAGCCAGACCAATTGAATCAAAATCTAAGGGGTGGCTTAGGCGTGGATATTTTGTTAAAATTTCCCAGGTGATTCTAGGGATGTTGAGAACTACTGGGATGGATATTTCTACCCTTGCTTTATAGATGGTAGATTGAGTCAATCACCTAAGATCTAAGGTTATATAGTTCCCAACTAAGTGTCAGAGCCAGAATGCAAGCAAAGGTCTATTTAACGTCAAAGTCCAGGAACGTCCTCAGCTGCTAAGTTGAGCCAACTCTTCAGAGTGTAAGTTCCATGAGGGCAAAACCATGCCTATCTAGTTTCCTCCAGCATTTCCAGTGTTCAACAGAGTGCTGGGCATGTGGTGGACATTTATTAAATATTGTTGAATGGATGAGTGAGTGAAATAAAATAGGGAATCCCACAATGACTTTTCCTTCACAACATCCACAGGATAAGAATACACAATATCTTTTGTAAGTTGACCCTTTGTGCCATCCAGTTTCCTAAGCATCTCTCAATCAGCTCTCCAGCTCCACCTGCTGATGCTTCAAACACCATGTTGGACTTTCCAACTTCCTGTTGGAGGAAATACAGGAAATCTACAATGAGGAACCCTGTGAAATCGGTCATTTGAAAAGAGATTTTGACTTTTCTTCATGAGAAAGAGAGCTAGTAATGTTGGTCAGCTCCCGTCTTCAATTATCTGCACCCCAACCCTGAAGTGGAGGCTTTTGTAGGCATCCCAACTTCTGTGAAGAAAGAGGAAGGGAAAGGAAACAGATGGCTAAGGCTGGTCTTGTGCTCTGACTTCAGCTTGTCATTATCACCTTTTTATTTTTTAACTTTCTGTTAAAATATATAATACACCTATACAACTAATATACAAAAAGAGGGCGCATGCTTTGCCATTGCTTTTTGCTATTTAAACACAGAGTCAAGCCAGACGGGGACCTCTTAATAAGATGAGTGATTGATGGTCACCATGTTAAGAACAATCTGCAAGGGTGGAGGCACAGCAAGCATTGACTGCAAGTGCTTCATCATAGAGAGCCCTTTGAGTCTCAGTTGCTGCTGCCCCATGACTGGCTCTCCCTCAGGCTGCTTTCCTTGGAAAGTAGCCAAGGAATCCTCGTGACAATGAGCTTTCAGCTCAGTGTACTGAGCCTCTTCATTTTTTGCCTCTAATCAACAAAGAAGTTGCTAGCTGGGACCATAGACATGGCTGTGAGTGGGCAACAATCTGCTCAGTGTGGTTCACATATTCCCTTGGTACCTGCCAACTTTCTCACACCCTCATCCTTAGTGAATTTATCAGCAAAAGTCGGGATCATGCACTGGCTGAGAGTATGACTGAACATTTCTAATTTCTAACCCAGTTCAGATTGGTCTCATTCACTGCTGTGTGGGTCCTACTCAGTGAAAAGTGTTTAAAACATTTTCAATTCCTAGAAGGGCTTCACAGTCTTCTCAAAATTTATATATTTTTTCCCTTGGAAGGTATATTCCAATTCTCTGAATACTCTGATCATGTTTTACAGATCAAATATTATTTAAAATAAAAAAACTTTAGAGTGAACATAATTTTAGAATTAGCTAAACCTGGGTTATAGCTGCCGCCTTCATTCTTTCTGAAACTCAATAAATGGGGATAATACCACATGCTTTTTAGGTTGTGAGATTACAAACCTAGAGCATGAATATTCATCCCCTTTTCCTCTGGAATATAACTCCATGAGAGCATATTTTATGTCACTAGAACTTGGCAGTGTTTAGCTCTCAATGAAATTGAATGCATTGGGCAGGCCATGAGCTGGGGGAAAATGAATAGATAAAGGATTTTCATTAGCTATATTTACAAAAAGATGTTTGCTTTTTAGCCTGTATTTTGGTACTTGTTACACCTACTTCATTTGTGCTAGCCTTACTCTGTCTTCATTTGCCAAGTTTAAATATAAAAGACTTCCCCAAATGTTTCAGAACTTGGTGGTTTAATGAGTGATCTGTTAAAAGGCTTGATCCAGCCTGGTTTTTTCACTTTCTCCTCCAGCACTACTTCACTGGGGTGTCCTGAGGGGGTGGCAAGTGTGAAAAGTGGAGGGCGGGGGGCCCTGACTCATATGTGCTGGAGTAAGGAGATTTATTTTCTTCACTTTAATATAATAAACCCCCTCAGGGTCTGAGTTAGCATCATCATTTCTCCTTAGTCTGCTCCGTGAAGGCTGCCATCCCCACATGAAGAGATTGATGCCTCCTTCACTCTAAGTAATAGGGACGAAGGCATTCATCAGGGATTCTTCAAATTTTGCTGGGCTTAGGGTTTCTTCCCTAGGCTAGGAACTCAAGAGCCCTGGTGCTCATGAGGACTGAATGGTTTTGAAGAAGGGAAGTCAGTAAGCGCTTTATAATTCTTTCCATGCTGGGATAGGCTATACACATCACATCATGTGTTTGAAGGCCTTCCTTAGCAAGTAGAGGTGGAGGTGGTCATAGCTCTGCTGCTATTGTTGTTGGGAGTATGGAGCTAGACGAGAAGCGGAGGAGTTGACCAGGAGGGCTGACCACAGTGATACGAGTAGCTTGTACTCCATGCCCATGCAGGCCAGGGCTGTAGTTGGTACTATGACCGTGGCCACTCTTTGTAAATCAGTCTGTAGGCATGGTTGGCACAAGTCTCTGTGAAAAGGGTCCTTGCTTTCCAGACTGTGAGGCTTCTCAGTCTGCTGTGCCTTTGGCTGGGTATTCCCAAAAAACTAGAGTTATACTTCTTTTTTCTAGAACCTAAGGGCACGCATATTTCACTGCTTGCTTTCTCTCCCTCTTTTTCCCCTTCTTCCTCAAACTGAAAGTTCCCTGAAGGAGACACGGATATGTACCTCACAGATACCCCTTGAAGAAGGACTTGCTATCCCAACATGGGGGGGGTTGCTTTCAGCAGATGGCCTCCAGTTTAGCCCTGTCACAGACTGCCTGGGCTGCAGAGCCTCCTTACCTAAAATCACACCATCCCCAGGGTATCCCACAGTCATTTCAGTGCCATGAAGACAACTCTGATGGGCAGTGTGGTTTCAGAGCTCCCCACTGATTGGACCAGGGCTTCATTGGACCTGCCTTGAAGTTCAACTTCTTTAACTTCCAAATCCTGCTTCCTCCCTTTCCTCTCACAGGTTCAGAGCCCCAGTAAACATCTTACACCCCAACTCCATCTAAATGACAGCCTCAAAGAACCTTACCTGTGACAGGCCCTAGCCTACTTTGTAGCTTGGTTTATGCTCAGAATTCCAAACTTTACCCTTGATATTTGAACAGTGAGTTTTAGATTTGAGAAAATGCTCTTTGCCTTCAACAAAGCTTGGCTTTCAAAACTGTTGCCTATAGATGGAAAAACAGATTGAATTTGAAGCTCACAGTTAAGGAATAACTCCTTTGTTCTATACTGTGTCTATCATTTTCTTGAAGCAATGAATGCCACTGATTCCTTGGGCAAGTTTCAGGAAAATTTCTAAGGGTATATTGTATGCAGCCATTTTCCTTCCAACTTAATCTCAGTGAAAGATACTGCCTGGTTGTCATCCATGATTCCTACTTCTCCCACCCTCTATCATCTCTGTTAATCACCAAGTCCAAATAACTCTTTCTCCTAAACATCTCTTGGGTCCACATTCCTCTCTATATCCACTGCTACCATCGTCAGTTGCCCAGACTTCTAGAGGAGCCTCCTGACAAGGATGTCATCACAATCCCCCACTCCCACTGTCCTTCCAACACCTGTGTGTCAAGTAGGCAGTAGAAGATAGTACAGGCTTCCTAGGTGGCGCTGGTGGTAAAGAACCCACCTGCCAATGCAGGAGACATAAGAGATGCAGGTTCGATCCCTGGGTATGGAAGATTCCCTGGAGAAAGAAATGGCAACCCACTCCAGTATTCTTGCCTGGAGAATCCCATGGAAAGAGGAGCCAGGCTGGTTACAGTCCATAGTGTCAAAAAGAGTCAGACACAACTGAAGTGACTCAGCATGCATGCACACAGCTCAGAGGTACAGCCAGGTAGAGGAGAAGGAGCCAGCCAGTGAATTTCAGAAAGAGGGTCACTGAGGCAGGAAGAAAACCAAAGGAATGTGAAATTGCCAGAGCATAAGATGGGAAGTTTTCACTGAGGACTGGTTAGAGGTTAAGGTGAAATACACAACAGTTCATAATATTTGGCAGCACAGAGATCATGGGTGATTTTCAAGAGGGAAGTTTCAGTGGAGTCCAGTGGGTAGAAGTTAAGTTGGAATAAACGATGAGAAGGAAAAAAGTAGAGGGTTTTTGATTGTTTTCTGTATGTGAAAGAGAAATTGAGCAACTGGAGGAGAATACTGGGTGAGGGATTTGGGGTTTTGTTTGAATGTCATTGGATATTCTATAGCATGTTTTTGCATTGATGCGGATGATCCAAAAACAAGCATGAATTGCAAATGCAGAAGAGAGTGGGGAATCCCTGAGAGAGTGCTGAGGGTCAGGGTTTCAGAGCTCCAGAGGGTAGGTGGACGTTTGTTGGAGAAGCTCTGCTTCCTCCCCTGAAACAAAAGGAATGGAGAAGATGGATATAGAAGATGGATATAGAGTCACAGATTAGGTGGGGAGGAGGATATATAAATTCTTTTCTGATGGTTTCTATTTTTTAATCATAAAGAACATTTTAAAATTCATGTTTAATTCATATTTGAGAAAAGTTTGAGAAGATAAACTGTAAAAGATATGAAATGATCATCTTGATATTGGAAAAGCTAATTTACTAGGGAAACATAAGAGGAGTGCTGAGTGTTTTGTTCAGGTTTTTGATCATGAATTTAAAGTGAAACTGGGTACCTCTATTTTGTGTGTATGCATTTATCCTCCAGTAATATTCTATTTTTAAAATGCAGGTGTGGGGAAACTGGACTCCACTAGGTGGGTTTTATTCCAAGCAAGTGTTGATAGACAAGAGAGGTATAAAGGAGGAGAGGAAATTTTCAAAGAAGTGATTATAAATTATAGATTAGGTTATCTAAATGAACTAGAAAGAAAATTAAAAGAGAGGACTGATTGGTGGGTAATGAGAACATGGCTGATGGTTTGGGGATATTGGTGAGGTGAAAAAATCATGAGCATGAACTGGAGCTGGGGATGGGGTGTGTGAGTTCGAGATCAGTGGGGAGATTAAGTGGGGAGGAAGATATGTAAATTCTTAGCTGATGGATTTCTATTTTTAGTCATAAAGAACATTTAAAAAATCATGGTTAATTCATCTTATATTTGGAGATTTGCAGATTTGGAGATGGCGCTGATTGCAGTAATAACCAGTTAGTGTGTGATAATAAGACTAGAAAAGCAATTGGAGATGAAAAGTTCAAGGAGCTGAAAGTCCGGTTTGGGTGTCCTCTCATCTTGTACACATCTCGGCGTTTTGTAGCTGTTGGTTTATCTTTCCAACAATATGCTATTTAGGACAGGATCACATTTGTCTTGTCATTGCTTTCTCTCTAATGCCCAGAATGGTACCTGACCCATAAAATACTCAATAAACATTTACAGAATGAACAACTAAGTCTATTCTTTTAAAAATTCTGAATGTTATTCTTGAATTGAGAGCTGCATCCTGGGACACCACTGTCTTCACTCCTCATGGACCACTTCTTGTGGGTTGCCTTGTGGGTAATAACATTTACTGCTGCTGTGGATGCTGTGAGAAGCACTCCTTGTAATTCTCTATGGTATTTAGTGTAGGGGGTTGCTGAGGAAGTAATTCACTCCCTTACACAATATTCCTTCCATTAGGACCCACAAGGGAAACTTTTCTAGGATTTCATTGCTAGGAAGACCTGTGACTCTCCTGAGTGAACCAACAATTTGTGAGTCTCATGAGTGAACGTGTTTTCCTCTTTGCTTTGTCTATTACAGCCAGATTTGTGGCTGAGGCTGAGGCTCAACTTCAGCAATTATGCAGAAAAATATGATATCCATTTCTTATGAATTATTTTATCCTTTGCTTTATCTGATTATCTTCTGATTTCCTCATCTTGGTGATTTCATCTCATGTTTCTTTTTCTATTCTAGAAACTTTCTTGAATATTTAATATTAAAATGTGTCTCCCCAAGGTTCAGCTGAATGAAATTTTCTCCTCACCACTTCAATTGGTACAAATTTCTGGTGATCCTAGGGAAAGCAAGCCTGTTATAAACCTTAATAGTGAAGATTAAGATCAGGTACATTTATAAATAGTACATGTTTCTGAGGATTTATTGAGTTAATTTGTGTTAAGTTGAAAATTTCTATAATATATAATATTCAAAATGTCATCTATTTTAGACAATACCAGGTACAAAATTACTTATAAAAAGTAAACATATTTCTGAAGATTTATCAATTAAATCAAGGCTCCTATCTGAGCCTTTATTAATTAAGGCACTTTATGAATTTTTGAAATATATTTGCTTAATCAAATAATATAAGAAATGTAAGATGAACTAAATCATGTCTAAAGACTCTGGGAGCCTCATAAAAAAATGCAAATGTGGTAGTAAAGTGGAGATCAGGATGACGAATACGGACAGAGTCCTCCGAGGGATGATAAGAATGAATGGGAATGAGAAGATGAGTGAAGCTCTACAGGACTAACCACACGGGAACCCTGAACACAGAGACCTACATGCTATAAAGAAAATGAAAGGGAAAAAAAGAGGAAGCGTGTTATAGCTGTGAGCTTTGCAGTGCACCACAGTGGAGAGTCATTAAACACATTAAGGACACTAAATACCGTCACTGTGGGAACCTGTATTCCAGAACACTCGTTGACACCTACTGTAATTTTGTAAGAGCTGCTTTCCTCAGATGGAGCTACAAAGTTGGCGGGACAGAGAATGAACACAGCTCAGCATGGGCGCTCTCACAGTGGGGCAGAGACCAGAACACTGCGTGTATTGAGGCTCCCAGAGTCTTTAGACATGATTTAGTTCATCTTACATTTCTTATATTATTTGATTAAGCAAATAACTGAATGTTTCTCTTAAGTTTGATCACTAGTCTCAGTCAGTGTTGTGCATAAGAAGAATGCGATTGTTAAATGTGTTTGCTGTGAAATACATGAATAAGCAAATAAAATGCATTAAAAATTTATTAACAATTGTAAAAAATATTCCAGAACAATGTAAGTTATGTTGGTACAGCTAGTTTTACATATTTTTTGTAAACTACCTAAAATCCTTTTATGGGAGAAGCTGAGTTATTCATTAAAGAGCATAAAATAGGACTATACGAAGTCATATTTCTACTATTGAATTTGAAAAATGACTCTAGGGATGGAATGTGTATTATTAGAATTATTAGAACTACTTGTTACCACACATGATGTGCATTGCTGTTGTTTAAGTCACTAAGTCATGTCTGACTCTTGCCCACTCTTGCTTATGGACTATATATAGCCCACCAGGCTCCTCTGTCCATGGGATTTCCCAGGCAAGAGTACTGGAGTGAGTTGCAATTTCCTCCTTCAAGGCATCTTCTTGAACACCTCTGGAATCCCCACATCAGGCTTTGCTGCTCCCCGAAGCCCAGTGGCCCCCTGCTCTGACCATAGCCATTTGGCAAGGCTACAGTTTCATGGCGAAAAGAGAAAACACATATTTGCTTAAAGTCAGTTTTGAAAAACAGCAAGGTATCTGTTTTGCTGTGTGAAAATCAGCTGACGGGGAGTGTCTTGAGAACCACGTGTGCGGGGTTAGCACTTCTAAAGTGTTACCTGGAGAATGTGCACCCGCAGAATGTTCACATGGCTTGAGGGAAATTCACATTGGGCCCTTGCCTGAGTTCTGCAAGATAAAGTTTACAGTAGAAACGCATTTCTGTTTCCCTGTTTTTGCTGTTGCTAAGTCGCTTCAGTCGTGTCCGACTCTGTGCGACCCCATAGACGGCAGCCCACCAGGCTCCCCCACCCCCCCACCCCCCACCCAGTCCCTGGGATTCTCCAGGCAAGAGTATTTTTCTCATTTGTTTTCTCTGTCCTGCTATAGTCGCTGCTGGAACAATGTACAAAGACCGTCCCCCGTACACTCACCAGACCACTTTACTCAACTAGAATTGCTACGATCTTCCCTCTCTCCCTGGAGCCCTCCCTGTGGATGGCAGATAGTCCCTGGCTGGTCCCATGGTGTTGTGTGTATGGGCTGGGTTTAATCCCCCTCTTCCTCAATCCAGGAATGAGAATTATTAGTAGGTGCTCATTCTTAAGAAGGAGGGAGGAGCACGCTATTGAGAGGAGACTGTGTCTGTGATAAATCCCAGAAGTAACCCTGGCGCCTTGATGTACAAAGTAGCAGTCTTCTACTTGATACAGATTTGAGTAGATCGCTGAATTTTTTGGAGGTGTTGGAGACAGAAGAACTGTAACCTGTGAGCTCATTTGCAGCTCATTATCAAGTGCTTATAAAAAAGCACCTTTTACGGGACTTGCCTGGTGGTCGTGCAGTTAAGGCTTCACCTTCCAGTGCAGGGGGTGCAGGTCTGATCACTGGTCTGGGAGTTAAGATCCCACGAGACTTGCGGCCAAAAAACCAAAACATAAAACAGAAGCAATACTGTAACAAATTCAATAAAAGACTTTGAAAAAGTAGTCCATATTAAAAAAAAAAACACTATTTAAAAAAAACACTTTTAATATGCACATCACAGCTCTTTTTAATAAAAAATATACTAATTTAATTTTAATTTGATAGTATGATATTTCACATTACAGTTCTTAACCCAAGAAATACAGAGAGTACATGGTCTTGTGGGACAGACGGACATGAAGAAGATCATTGCTCTCAGAGTTGTAAGTGGTGTAAAGTAGGCAAAACAAGGTGATGTTGAAATACAAAATAGTAACTTTTGGGGGGTTCCAAAAAAGCTTCAAAGAGATGGTGTTTTGGGGGGGTGGGCCTTGAAGGACAAGAAGAATTTGCCATGGCAGAAAGAAAAGGAGGATAGTATTCCAAGGCAGAGGAATTTCATGTCCAAAATACATGGAATCCGGAAGTAGCCTGGCTTCCTCAGTGAACAGCGCACAGGCAGGAGGGAGCTGCCTCCTGCAGGGAACTGGGGGAGCGATGGCTGGGAGAGAAAGCCACGCCACACGAGGTGCCTGCGGTTCCCCCAGCCAAAGGCCTGGGGCCTTTTTCTCTCCCTTTGTGGAATAGAACCATAGATTTTGGAACAGGAGGGATCTTAGAAAACATCTGGCTGATAAAGAACAGGAAAGCCACATGGTGAATTTTTTAAACTACATATTTAAAAATAGAGCATGATTTAAGAGTTACTGCCAAATGAGAATCTCCTGAAGAGATTTCTGTCTTGCTTGAACACATATATATATATATTACTTATCAACATAACCATTTTGTTTCTTAGATGTGCTTGTTTGCAAATGATGGACAGTGTGTCGTTAAAGGCTTCGGGTTCCTTACAGACCCAAGCCAGTGCGTTTACTGTGCAGAATTAAGATTAATGCTTTGGACACTCACTCACAACCATGCCAGGTGGGAGTAACACATTGGAACCGTTCTTCTGAAAAGGCAGTTTGGCAAGGTACAATCAAAACAGCATTTGAAATCTGAACAGCATTGACCTCAAATTCTTTTTTAAAGAATTTGTTCAAAGGGACTGGCCAGAAATGCATCTAGAGTATATTCATTCATTGTAAGATTGTTTATAATGTCAAAAAACTGGAGATAACCTACATTTTTCTAATAAAATAAATATGGTACAGTGGAGTATTCTGTCAATACTAAAAATGATTAAGTAAAAATTTTTGAAATATGAAAATTTCATATGAAAGTATATTCCTAAATGAAAAAACAGGTTACAGAATAACATGTATAATGACCCTAGTCTTGTGTTAGATATTTTTACAAGATTAGGGTTTATTTCCTTTTTATAAAAATTAGTCTACTTATGTGTACGTATGAAAAAAATCTGGAAAAATTTATACCAAGATGTTAATAGCGCGTTATTACTGGGTGGTAGGATAGTGTAGGGCAATTTTTAATTTCTACTATTGACTTATCCATATAATTTCTAGGATTCTGGTTTATCAATAAACAAGCATTACTTGATTACTTGTGTAATTAAAAAGTTATACATCATTTTCCCCATGTGAGTGCAGACTGATTATTTGGGCCTGTTTGTTGTTGTCTAGTTGCTGAGTCATGTCCAACTCTTTTGCAACCCCCATGGACTGTGGCTTGCCACGCTTCTCTGTCCATGAGATTTTCTAGGCAAGAATACTGGATTGGGTTGCCATTTCCTTCTCTAATTTACCTGTTTACCACACCTATTTTAAGATACTTTGATTGTTTCTTTCCACAACTGTTTTGCCAAATGATTATGGAAAATTAAAAAAGTTTGGGGATGATATATATATGGTTGGAAACCTTCCGTCTTTTGTAGGTTGTGTCTGTGATGGGAAAGATAAGCTAGGTTTATCACTACTCCATTTTGGAAAGCACAAAATCTTTAGGTTAGGCATGGCTGGGTGACTTCCAGAAATTTCCATGTCCTTAGTGACTGAGTGGTGTAATAAATTGGATAAAAACATCTTCTATTTTTTCAAATCATCTACGCTGTGCAAATGTCTCACTCACCGGACAGTGGGATCTCCTTTCAAAAACTCTGATTTTTCATATTCTGCACATAGAGAATGTTTTCAGAACTTGGTGGTTTAATGAGTGATCTGTTAAAAGGCTTGATCCAGCCTGGTTTTTTCACTTTCTCCTCCAGCACTACTTCACTGGGGTGTCCTGAGGGGGTGGCAAGTGTGAAAAGCGGAGGGCGGGGGGCCCTGACTCATATGTGCTGGAGTAAGGAGATTTATTTTCTTCACTTTAATATAATAAAAACCCCCTCAGGGTCTGAGTTAGCATCATCATTTCTCCTTAGTCTGCTCCGTGAAGGCTGCCATCCCCACATGAAGAGATTGATGCCTCCTTCACTCTAAGTAATAGGGACGAAGGCATTCATCAGGGATTCTTCAAATTTTGCTGGGCTTAGGGTTTCTTCCCTAGGCTAGGAACTCAAGAGCCCTGGTGCTCATGAGGACTGAATGGTTTTGAAGAAGGGAAGCCAGTAAGCGCTTTATAATTCTTTCCATGCTGGGATAGGCTATACACATCACATCATGTGTTTGAAGGCCTTCCTTAGCAAGTAGAGGTGGAGGTGGTGGTCATAGCTCTGCTGCTATTGTTGTTGGGAGTATGGAGCTAGACGAGAAGCGGAGGAGTTTGACCAGGAGGGCTGACCACAGTGATACGAGTAGCTTGTACTCCATGCCCATGCAGGCCAGGGCTGTAGTTGGTACTATGACCGTGGCCACTCTTTGTAAATCAGTCTGTAGGCATGGTTGGCACAAGTCTCTGTGAAAAGGGTCCTTGCTTTCCAGACTGTGAGGCTTCTCAGTCTGCTGTGCCTTTGGCTGGGTATTCCCAAAAAACTAGAGTTATACTTCTTTTTTCTAGAACCTAAGGGCACGCATATTTCACTGCTTGCTTTCTCTCCCTCTTTTTCCCCTTCTTCCTCAAACTGAAAGTTCCCTGAAGGAGACACGGATATGTACCTCACAGATACCCCTTGAAGAAGGACTTGCTATCCCAACATGGGGGTTGCTTTCAGCAGATGGCCTCCAGTTTAGCCCTGTCACAGACTGCCTGGGCTGCAGAGCCTCCTTACCTAAAATCACACCATCCCCAGGGTAGCCCACAGTCATTTCAGTGCCATGAAGACAACTCTGATGGGCAGTGTGGTTTCAGAGCTCCCCACTGATTGGACCAGGGCTTCATTGGACCTGCCTTGAAGTTCAACTTCTTTAACTTCCAAATCCTGCTTCCTCCCCTTTCCTCTCACAGGTTCAGAGCCCCAGTAAACATCTTACACCCCAACTCCATCTAAATGACAGCCTCAAAGAACCTTACCTGTGACAGGCCCTAGCCTACTTTGTAGCTTGGTTTATGCTCAGAATTCCAAACTTTACCCTTGATATTTGAACAGTGAGTTTTAGATTTGAGAAAATGCTCTTTTGCCTTCAACAAAGCTTGGCTTTCAAAACTGTTGCCTATAGATGGAAAAACAGATTGAATTTGAAGCTCACAGTTAAGGAATAACTCCTTTGTTCTATACTGTGTCTATCATTTTCTTGAAGCAATGAAATGCCACTGATTCCTTGGGCAAGTTTCAGGAAAATTTCTAAGGGTATATTGTATGCAGCCATTTTCCTTCCAACTTAATCTCAGTGAAAGATACTGCCTGGTTGTCATCCATGATTCCTACTTCTCCCACCCTCTATCATCTCTGTTAATCACCAAGTCCAAATAACTCTTTCTCCTAAACATCTCTTGGGTCCACATTCCTCTCTATATCCACTGCTACCATCGTCAGTTGCCCAGACTTCTAGAGGAGCCTCCTGACAAGGATGTCATCACAATCCCCCACTCCCACTGTCCTTCCAACACCTGTGTGTCAAGTAGGCAGTAGAAGATAGTACAGGCTTCCTAGGTGGCGCTGGTGGTAAAGAAACCCACCTGCCAATGCAGGAGACATAAGAGATGCAGGTTCGATCCCTGGGTATGGAAGATTCCCTGGAGAAAGAAATGGCAACCCACTCCAGTATTCTTGCCTGGAGAATCCCATGGAAAGAGGAGCCAGGCTGGTTACAGTCCATAGTGTCAAAAAGAGTCAGACACAACTGAAGTGACTCAGCATGCATGCACACAGCTCAGAGGTACAGCCAGGTAGAGGAGAAGGAGCCAGCCGGTGAATTTCAGAAAGAGGGTCACTGAGGCAGGAAGAAAACCAAAGGAATGTGAAATTGCCAGAGCATAAGATGGGAAGTTTTCACTGAGGACTGGTTAGAGGTTAAGGTGAAATACACAACAGTTCATAATATTTGGCAGCACAGAGATCATGGGTGATTTTCAAGAGGGAAGTTTCAGTGGAGTCCAGTGGGTAGAAGTTAAGTTGGAATAAACGATGAGAAGGAAAAAAGTAGAGGGTTTTTGATTGTTTTTCTGTATGTGAAAGAGAAATTGAGCAACTGGAGGAGAATACTGGGTGAGGGATTTGGGGTTTTGTTTGAATGTCATTGGATATTCTATAGCATGTTTTTGCATTGATGCGGATGATCCAAAAACAAGCATGAATTGCAAATGCAGAAGAGAGTGGGGAATCCCTGAGAGAGTGCTGAGGGTCAGGGTTTCAGAGCTCCAGAGGGTAGGTGGACGTTTGTTGGAGAAGCTCTGCTTCCTCCCCTGAAACAAAAGGAATGGAGAAGATGGATATAGAAGATGGATATAGAGTCACAGATTAGGTGGGGAGGAGGATATATAAAATTTCTTTTCTGATGGTTTCTATTTTTTAATCATAAAGAACATTTTAAAATTCATGTTTAATTCATATTTGAGAAAAGTTTGAGAAGATAAACTGTAAAAGATATGAAATGATCATCTTGATATTGGAAAAGCTAATTTACTAGGGAAACATAAGAGGAGTGCTGAGTGTTTTGTTCAGGTTTTTGATCATGAATTTAAAGTGAAACTGGGTACCTCTATTTTGTGTGTATGCATTTATCCTCCAGTAATATTCTATTTTTAAAATGCAGGTGTGGGGAAACTGGACTCCACTAGGTGGGTTTTATTCCAAGCAAGTGTTGATAGACAAGAGAGGTATAAAGGAGGAGAGGAAATTTTCAAAGAAGTGATTATAAATTATAGAGATTAGGTTATCTAAATGAACTAGAAAGAAAATTAAAAGAGAGGACTGATTGGTGGGTAATGAGAACATGGCTGATGGTTTGGGGATATTGGTGAGGTGAAAAAATCATGAGCATGAACTGGAGCTGGGGATGGGGTGTGTGAGTTCGAGATCAGTGGGGAGATTAAGTGGGGAGGAAGATATGTAAATTCTTAGCTGATGGATTTCTATTTTTAGTCATAAAGAACATTTAAAAAATCATGGTTAATTCATCTTATATTTGGAGATTTGCAGATTTGGAGATGGCGCTGATTGCAGTAATAACCAGTTAGTGTGTGATAATAAGACTAGAAAAGCAATTGGAGATGAAAAGTTCAAGGAGCTGAAAGTCCGGTTTGGGTGTCCTCTCATCTTGTACACATCTCGGCGTTTTGTAGCTGTTGGTTTATCTTTCCAACAATATGCTATTTAGGACAGGATCACATTTGTCTTGTCATTGCTTTCTCTCTAATGCCCAGAATGGTACCTGACCCATAAAATACTCAATAAACATTTACAGAATGAACAACTAAGTCTATTCTTTTAAAAATTCTGAATGTTATTCTTGAATTGAGAGCTGCATCCTGGGACACCACTGTCTTCACTCCTCATGGACCACTTCTTGTGGGTTGCCTTGTGGGTAATAACATTTACTGCTGCTGTGGATGCTGTGAGAAGCACGCACTCCTTGTAATTCTCTATGGTATTTAGTGTAGGGGGTTGCTGAGGAAGTAATTCACTCCCTTACACAATATTCCTTCCATTAGGACCCACAAGGGAAACTTTTCTAGGATTTCATTGCTAGGAAGACCTGTGACTCTCCTGAGTGAACCAACAATTTGTGAGTCTCATGAGTGAACGTGTTTTCCTCTTTGCTTTGTCTATTACAGCCAGATTTGTGGCTGAGGCTGAGGCTCAACTTCAGCAATTATGCAGAAAAAATATGATATCCATTTCTTATGAATTATTTTATCCTTTGCTTTATCTGATTATCTTCTGATTTCCTCATCTTGGTGATTTCGTCTCATGTTTCTTTTTCTATTCTAGAAACTTTCTTGAATATTTAATATTAAAATGTGTCTCCCCAAGGTTCAGCTGAATGAAATTTTCTCCTCACCACTTCAATTGGTACAAATTTCTGGTGATCCTAGGGAAAGCAAGCCTGTTATAAACCTTAATAGTGAAGATTAAGATCAGGTTCATTTATAAATAGTACATGTTTCTGAGGATTTATTGAGTTAATTTGTGTTAAGTTGAAAATTTCTATAATATATAATATTCAAAATGTCATCTATTTTAGACAATACCAGGTACAAAATTACTTATAAAAAGTAAACATATTTCTGAAGATTTATCAATTAAATCAAGGCTCCTATCTGAGCCTTTATTAATTAAGGCACTTTATGAATTTTTGAAATATATTTGCTTAATCAAATAATATAAGAAATGTAAGATGAACTAAATCATGTCTAAAGACTCTGGGAGCCTCATAAAAAAAATGCAAATGTGGTAGTAAAGTGGAGATCAGGATGACGAATACGGACAGAGTCCTCCGAGGGATGATAAGAATGAATGGGAATGAGAAGATGAGTGAAGCTCTACAGGACTAACCACACGGGAACCCTGAACACAGAGACCTACATGCTATAAAGAAAATGAAAGGGAAAAAAAGAGGAAGCGTGTTATAGCTGTGAGCTTTGCAGTGCACCACAGTGGAGAGTCATTAAACACATTAAGGACACTAAATACCGTCACTGTGGGAACCTGTATTCCAGAACACTCGTTGACACCTACTGTAATTTTGTAAGAGCTGCTTTCCTCAGATGGAGCTACAAAGTTGGCGGGACAGAGAATGAACACAGCTCAGCATGGGCGCTCTCACAGTGGGGCAGAGACCAGAACACTGCGTGTATTGAGGCTCCCAGAGTCTTTAGACATGATTTAGTTCATCTTACATTTCTTATATTATTTGATTAAGCAAATAACTGAATGTTTCTCTTAAGTTTGATCACTAGTCTCAGTCAGTGTTGTGCATAAGAAGAATGCGATTGTTAAATGTGTTTGCTGTGAAATACATGAATAAGCAAATAAAATGCATTAAAAATTTATTAACAATTGTAAAAATATTCCAGAACAATGTAAGTTATGTTGGTACAGCTAGTTTTACATATTTTTGTAAACTACCTAAAATCCTTTTATGGGAGAAGCTGAGTTATTCATTAAAGAGCATAAAATAGGACTATACGAAGTCATATTTCTACTATTGAATTTGAAAAATGACTCTAGGGATGGAATGTGTATTATTAGAATTATTAGAACTACTTGTTACCACACATGATGTGCATTGCTGTTGTTTAAGTCACTAAGTCATGTCTGACTCTTGCCCACTCTTGCTTATGGACTATATATAGCCCACCAGGCTCCTCTGTCCATGGGATTTCCCAGGCAAGAGTACTGGAGTGAGTTGCAATTTCCTCCTTCAAGGCATCTTCTTGAACACCTCTGGAATCCCCACATCAGGCTTTGCTGCTCCCCGAAGCCCAGTGGCCCCCGGCTCTGACCATAGCCATTTGGCAAGGCTACAGTTTCATGGCGAAAAGAGAAACACATATTTGCTTAAAGTCAGTTTGAAAAACAGCAAGGTATCTGTTTTGCTGTGTGAAAATCAGCTGACGGGGAGTGTCTTGAGAACCACGTGTGCGGGGTTAGCACTTCTAAAGTGTTACCTGGAGAATGTGCACCCGCAGAATGTTCACATGGCTTGAGGGAAATTCACATTGGGCCCTTGCCTGAGTTCTGCAAGATAAAGTTTACAGTAGAAACGCATTTCTGTTTCCCTGTTTTTGCTGTTGCTAAGTCGCTTCAGTCGTGTCCGACTCTGTGCGACCCCATAGACGGCAGCCCACCAGGCTCCCCCACCCCCCCCCCCCCCCCCCACCCAGTCCCTGGGATTCTCCAGGCAAGAGTATTTTTCTCATTTGTTTTTCTCTGTCCTGCTATAGTCGCTGCTGGAACAATGTACAAAGACCGTCCCCCGTACACTCACCAGACCACTTTACTCAACTAGAATTGCTACGATCTTCCCTCTCTCCCTGGAGCCCTCCCTGTGGATGGCAGATAGTCCCTGGCTGGTCCCATGGTGTTGTGTGTATGGGCTGGGTTTAATCCCCCTCTTCCTCAATCCAGGAATGAGAATTATTAGTAGGTGCTCATTCTTAAGAAGGAGGGAGGAGGAGCACGCTATTGAGAGGAGACTGTGTCTGTGATAAATCCCAGAAGTAACCCTGGCGCCTTGATGTACAAAGTAGCAGTCTTCTACTTGATACAGATTTGAGTAGATCGCTGAATTTTTTGGAGGTGTTGGAGACAGAAGAACTGTAACCTGTGAGCTCATTTGCAGCTCATTATCAAGTGCTTATAAAAAAGCACCTTTTACGGGGACTTGCCTGGTGGTCGTGCAGTTAAGGCTTCACCTTCCAGTGCAGGGGGGTGCAGGTCTGATCACTGGTCTGGGAGTTAAGATCCCACGAGACTTGCGGCCAAAAAACCAAAACATAAAACAGAAGCAATACTGTAACAAATTCAATAAAAGACTTTGAAAAGTAGTCCATATTAAAAAAAAAACTATTTAAAAAAAACACTTTTAATATGCACATCACAGCTCTTTTTAATAAAAAAATACTAATTTAATTTTAATTTGATAGTATGATATTTCACATTACAGTTCTTAACCCAAGAAATACAGAGAGTACATGGTCTTGTGGGACAGACGGACATGAAGAAGATCATTGCTCTCAGAGTTGTAAGTGGTGTAAAGTAGGCAAAACAAGGTGATGTTGAAATACAAATAGTAACTTTTGGGGGGTTCCAAAAAAGCTTCAAAGAGATGGTGTTTTGGGGGGTGGGCCTTGAAGGACAAGAAGAATTTGCCATGGCAGAAAGAAAAGGAGGATAGTATTCCAAGGCAGAGGAATTTCATGTCCAAATACATGGAATCCGGAAGTAGCCTGGCTTCCTCAGTGAACAGCGCACAGGCAGGAGGGAGCTGCTCCTGCAGGGAACTGGGGGAGCGATGGCTGGAGAGGAAGCCACGCCACACGAGGTGCCTGCGGTTCCCAGCCAAGGGCCTGGGGCCTTTTTCTCTCCCTTTGTGGAATAGAACCATAGATTTTGGAACAGGAGGGATCTTAGAAAACATCTGGCTGATAAAGAACAGGAAAGCCACATGGTGAATTTTTTAAACTACATATTTAAAAATAGAGCATGATTTAAGAGTTACTGCCAAATGAGAATCTCCTGAAGATTTCTGTCTTGCTTGAACACATATATATATATTACTTATCAACATAACCATTTTGTTTCTTAGATGTGCTTGTTTGCAAATGATGGACAGTGTGTCGTTAAGGCTTCGGGTTCTTACAGACCCAAGCCAGTGCGTTTACTGTGCAGAATTAAGATTAATGCTTTGGACACTCACTCACACCACGCAGGTGGGAGTACACATTGGAATCGTTCTTCTGAAAGGCAGTTTGGCAAGGTACATCAAAACAGCATTTGAAATCTGAACAGCATTGACCTCAAATTCCTTTTTAAAGAATTTGTTCAAAGGGACTGGCCAGAAATGCATCTAGAGTATATTCATTCATTGTAAGATTGTTTATAATGTCAAAAAACTGGAGATAACCTACATTTTCTAATAAAATAAATATGGTACAGTGGAGTATTCTGTCAATACTAAAATGATTAAGTAAAATTTTTGAAATATGAAAATTTCATATGAAAGTATATTCCTAAATGAAAAAACAGGTTACAGAATAACATGTATAATGACCCTAGTCTTGTGTTAGATATTTTTACAAGATTAGGTTTATTTCCTTTTTATAAAAATTAGTCTACTTATGTGTACGTATGAAAAAAATCTGGAAAAATTTATACCAAGATGTTAATAGCGGTTATTACTGGGTGGTAGGATAGTGGGCAATTTTTAATTTCTACTATTGACTTATCCATATAATTTCTAGGATTCTGGTTTATCAATAAACAAGCATTACTTGATTACTTGTGTAATTAAAAAGTTATACATCATTTCCCCATGTGAGTGCAGACTGATTATTTGCCTGTTTGTTGTTGTCTAGTTGCTGAGTCATGTCCAACTCTTTTGCAACCCATGGACTGTGGCTTGCCACGCTTCTCTGTCCATGAGATTTTCTAGGCAAGAATACTGGATTGGGTTGCCATTTCCTTCTCTAATTTACCTGTTTACCACACCTATTTAAGATACTTTGATTGTTTCTTCCACAACTGTTTGCCAAATGATTATGGAAAATTAAAAAAGTTTGGGGATGATATATAATGGTTGGAAACCTTCCGTCTTTTGTAGGTTGTGTCTGTGATGGGAAAGATAAGCTAGGTTTATCACTACTCCATTTTGGAAAGCACAAATCTTTAGGTTAGGCATGGCTGGGTGACTTCCAGAATTTCCATGTCCTTAGTGACTGAGTGGTGTAATAAATTGGATAAAAACATCTTCTATTTTTCAAATCATCTACGCTGTGCAAATGTCTCACCGGACAGTGGGATCTCCTTTCAAAAACTCTGATTTTTCATATTCTGCACATAGAGAGGGAACTAATCTGGGGTTGAGCCAGTCCTCTCAGGGGATGTTTCATACTTGGTTTTGTCCACTTAATTTCGACTCTGGTGTTCAAGTGGGCATCACCCACATCTAGAGTCTGTTTCTAACACTTTTAGAAAGGATTCTGTACCTTGGGTTTTTTTTGTTGTTGTTGTTAGCTATAGACTTTTTTTTTTTAATTAATTAATTTTTTTATTTATTTTAGTTGGGGGCTAATTACTTTACAATATTGTAGTAGTTTTTGTCATACATTGACATGAATCAGCCATGGGTTCACATGTGCTCCCCCTCCCGAACCCTCCTCCCACCTCCCTCCCCTTCCCATCCCTCTGTGTCATCCCAACGCTCCATCCCTGAGCATCCGTCCCATGCATAAAACATGGAATGGTGTTCCGCTTCACATATGACAATATACATGTTTCAATGTTATTGTCCCAGAACGTCCCACCTTCACCTTCTCCCTCAGAGTCCACAGGACTGTTTTATGCATCTGTGTCTCTTATTCTGTCTCACATATAGGGTTACCATTACCATCTTTCAAATTCCATATACATGCATTAGTATACTGTATTGGTGCTTTTCTTTCTGGCTCACTTCACTCTGTATAATGGGCTCCAGTTTCATCCGTCTCAATAGAACCGATTCAAATGTATTTTTTTAATGGCTGAGTAATATTCCATTGTGTATATGTACCACGGCTTCCTTATCCATTCGTCTGCCGATGGACATCTAGGTTGCTTCCATGTCCTGGCTATTGTAAACAGTGCTGCGATGAACATTGGGGTACACGCATCTCTTTCAATTCTGGTTTCCTCGGTGTGTATGCCTAGCAGTGGGATTGCTGGGTCATATGGCAGTTCTATTCCCAGTTTTTTAAGGAATCTCCACACTGTTCTCCATAGTGGCTGTACTAGTTTGCATTCCCACCAACAGTGTAAGAGGGTTCCCTTTTCTCCACACCCTCTCCAGCATTTATTGCTTGTAGACTTTTGGATAGCAGCCATTCTGACTGGTGTGAAATGGTACCTCATTGTGGTTTTGATTTGCATTTCTCTAATAATGAGTGATGTTGAGCATCTTTTCATGTGTTTGTTAGCCATCTGTATGTCTTCTTTGGAGAAATGTCTGTTTAGTTCTTTGGCCCATTTTTTGATTGGGTCGTTTATTTTTCTGGAATTCAGCTGCAGGAGTTGCTTGTATATTTTTGAGATTAATTGTTTGTCCTGTTGCTTCGTTTGCTATTATTTTCTCCCATTCTGAAGGCTGTCTTTTCACCTTGCTCCTAGTTTCCTTTGTTGTGCAAAAGCTTTTAATTTTAATTAGGTCCCATTTGTTTATTTTTGCTTTTATTTCCAATATTCTGGGGGGTGGGTCATGGAGGATCCTGCTGTGATTTATGTCGGAGAGTGTTTTGCCTATGTTTTCCTCTAGGAGTTTTATAGTTTCTGGTCTTACATTTAGATCTTTAATCCATTTTGAGTTTATTTTTGTGTATGGTGTTAGGAAGTGTTCTAGTTTCATTCTTTTACAAGTGGTTGACCAGTTTTCCCAGCACCACTTGTTAAAGAGATTGTCTTTTCTCCATTGTATACTCTTGCCTCCTTTGTCGAAGATAAGGTGCCCATAGGTGCGTGGGTTTATCTCTGGGCTTTCTATTTTGTTCCATTGATCTATATTTCTATCCTTGTGCCAGTACCACACTGTCTTGATGGCTGTGGCTTTGTAGTAGAGCCTGAGGTCAGGCAGGTTGATTCCTCCAGTTCCATTCTTCTTTCTCAAGATTGCTTTGGCTATTCGAGGTTTCTTATACTTCCATACAAATTGTGAAATGATTTGTTCTAGTTCTGTGAAAAATATCATTGGTAGCTTGATAGGGATTGCATTGAATCTATAGATTGCTTTGGGTAGTATACTCATTTTCACTATATTAATTCTTCCAATCCATGAACACGGTATATTTCTCCATCTGTGTGTGTCCTCTTTGATTTCTTTCATCAGTGTTTTATAGTTTTCTATATATAAGTCTTTTGTTTCTTTAGGTAGAAATATTCCTAAGTATTTTATTCTTCTTGTTGCAATGGTGAATGGTATTGTTTCCTTAATTTCTCTTTCTGTTTTCTCATTATTGGTGTATAGGAATGCAAGGGATTTCTGTGTGTTAATTTTGTATCCTGCAACTTTACTATATTCATTGATTAGCTCTAGTAGTTTTCTGGTAGAATCTTTAGGGTTTTCTATGTAGAGGATCATGTCATCTGCAAACAGTGAGAGTTTTACTTCTTCTTTTCCTATCTGGATTCCTTTTCTTTCTTTTTCTTCTCTGATTGCTGTGGCCAAAACTTCCAAAACTATGTTGAATAGTAGTGGTGAAAGTGGGCATCCTTGCCTTGTTACTGACTTTAGGGGAAATGCTTTCAGTTTTTCACCATTGAGGATAATGTTTGCTGTGGGTTTGTCATATATAGCTTTTATTATGTTGAGGTATGTTTCTTCTATTCCTGCTTTCTGGAGAGTTTTTATCATAAATGGATGTTGAATTTTGTCAAAGGCTTTTTCTGCGTCTATTGAGATTATCATATGGTTTTTATCTTTCAATTTGTTAATGTGGTGAATTACATTGATTGATTTGCGGATGTTAAAGAAACCTTGCATTCCTGGGATAAAGCCCACTTGGTCATGATGTATGATGTTTTTAATATGATGTTGGATTCTGTTTGCTAGAATTTTATTAAGGATTTTTGCATCTATGTTCATCAGTGATATTGGCCTGTAGTTTTCTTTTTTTGTGACATCTTTGTCTGGTTTTGGAATTAGGGTGATGGTGGCCTCATAGAATGAGTTTTGGAAGTTTACCATCTTCTGCAATTCTCTGGAAGAGTTTGAGTAGGATAGGTGTTAGCTCTTCTCTAAATTTTTGGTAGAATTCCGCTGTGAAGCCGTCTGGTCCTGGGCTTTTGTTTGCTGGAAGATTTCTGATTACAGTTTCGATTTCCGTGCTTGTGATGGGTTTGTTAAGATCTTCTATTTCTTCCTGGTTCAATTTTGGAAAGTTATACTTTTCTAAGAATTTGTCCATTTCTTCCAAGTTGTCCATTTTATTGGCATATAGCTGTTGGTAGTAGTCTCTTATGATCCTTTGTATTTCTGTGTAGTCTGTTGTGATCTCTCCATTTTCATTTCTAATTTTGTTGATCTGATTCTTCTCCCTTTGTTTCTTGATGAGTCTGGCTAATGGCTTGTCAATTTTGTTTATCTTCTCGAAAAACCAGCTTTAGTTTTGTTGATTTTTGCTATGGTCTCTTTTGTTTCTTTTGCATTTATTTCTGCCCTAATTTTTAAGATTTCTTTCCTTCTACTGACCCTGGGGTTCTTCATTTCTTCCTTCTCTAGTTGCTTTAGGTGTAGAGTTTATTTATTTGATTTTTTTCTTGTTTCTTGAGGTACGCCTGTATTGCTATAAACCTTCCCCTTAGCATTGCTTTTACAGTGTCCCATAGGTTTTGGGTTGTTGTGTTTTCATTTTCATTCATTTCTATGCATATTTTGATTTCTTTTTTGATTTCTTCTGTGATTTGTTGGTTATTCAGAAGCGTGTTGTTTAGCCTCCATATGTTGGAATTTTTAAAGTTTTTTTCCTGTAATTGAGGTCTAATCTTACTGCATTGTGGTCAGAGAAGATGGCTGGGATGATTTCAATTTTTTGGAATTTACCAAGGCTAGATTTATGGCCCAGGATGTGATCTATCCTGGAGAAAGTTCCGTGTGCACTTGAGAAAAAGATGAAATTGCTTGTTTTGGGATGGAAAGTCCTGAAAATATCGATTAAATCTAATTTGTCTATAGTATCATTTAAAGTTTGTGTTTCCTTGTTAATTTTCTGTTTAGTTGATCTATCCATATGTGTGAGTGGAGTATTAAAGTCTCCCACTATTATTGTGTTATTGTTAATTTCCCCTTTCATACTTGTTAGTATTTGCCTTATATATTGTGGTGCTCCTATGTTGGGTGCATATATATTTATAATTGTTACATCTTCTTCTTGGATTGACCCTTTGATCATTATGTAGTGTCCTTCTTTGTCCCTTTTCACAGCCTTTATTTTAAAGTCTATTTTATCTGAAATGAGTATTGCGACTCCTGCTTTCTTTTGGTCTCCATTTGCATGAAATATATTTTTCCATCCCTTCACTTTCAGTCTGTATGTGTCCCTAGTTTTGAGGTGGGTCTCTTGTAGACAGCATATGTAGGGGTCTTGTTTTTGTATCCACTCAGCCACTCTTTGTCTTTTGGTTGGGGCATTCAACCCATTTACATTTAAGGTAATTATTGATAAGTATGGTCCCGTTGCCATTTACTTTGTAGTTTTAAGTTCGTGTTTAAACATCCTTTCTGTGTTTCCTGTTTAGAGAAGATCCTTTAGCATTTGAAGGAGAGCTGGTTTGGTGGTGCTGAATTCCCTCAGTTCTTGCTTGTCTGTAAAGCTTTTGAATTCTCCTTCATATCTGAATGAGATCCTTGCTGGGTACAGTAATCTGGGTTGTAGATTTTTCTCTTTCATTACTTTAAGTATGTCCTGCCATTCCCTTCTAGCCTGAAGAGTTTCTATTGAAAGATCAGCTGTTATCCTTATGGGGATCCCCTTGTGTGTTATTTGTTGTTTTTCCCTTGCTGCTTTTAATATTTGTTCTTTGTGTTTGATCTTTGTTAATTTGATTAATATGTGTCTTGGGGTGTTTCGCCTTGGGTTTATCCTGTTTGGGACTCTCTGGGTTTCTTGGACTTCTGTGACTATTTCCTTCCTCATTTTAGGGAAATTTTCAACTATTATCTCCTCGAGTATCTTTTCATGGCCTTTCCTTTTATCTTCTTCTTCTGGGACTCCTATGATTCGAATGTTGGGGCGTTTCATATTGTCCCAGAGGTCCCTGAGGTTTTCCTCATTTCTTTTGATTCTTTTTTCTTTTTTCCTCTCTGCTTCGTTTATTTCCACCATTCTATCTTCTACCTCACTTATCCTATCTTCTGCCTCTGTTATTCTACTGTTGGTTCCCTCCAGCGTGTCTTTTATCTCCTTTATTTCATTATTCAATATATATTGACTCCTTTTTATTTCTTCTAGGTCCTTGGTAAACATTTCTTGCATCTTCTCAATCCTTGTCTCCAGGCTATTTATCTGTAACTCCATTTTATTTTCAATATTTTGGATCATTTTTACTATCATTATTCTAAATTCTTTTTCAGATAGATTCCCTATCTCCTCCTCTTTGGTTTGGTTTGGTGGCCATTGCTCATTTTCCTTTACTTGTTGAGTATTTCTCTGCCTTTTCATCTTGTTTAGATTGCTGTGTTAGGCGTGGCCTTTCTGTATTCTGGTAGTTTGAAGTTCCTCTTTATTGTGGAGGTTCCTCACTGTGGGTGGGGTTGGATGGGTGGCTTGTCAAGGTTTCCTGGCTGGGGGAGCTTGTGTCGGTGTTCTGGTGGGTGGAGCTGGATTTCTTCTCTTTAGAGTGCAATGGAGTGTCCAGTATTGAGTTTTGAGATGTCTACGGATTTGGTGTGCCTCTGGGCAGCCTGTATATTGATGCTAAGGGCTATGTTCCTGCGTTGCTGGAGAGTTTGCGTGGTATGTCTTGCTCTGGAACTTATTGGCTCTTGGGTGGAGCTTGGTTTCAGTGTATATGTGGAGGCTTTTGGAAGATCTCTTATTAATTAATGTTTCCTCTGGCTTTCAGTCTTATTCTTGCAGTAGCCTCAAGACTACTCCATCCATACAGCATCAATAATAAAACTTTTAGGTTAATGGTGAAAAGATTCTCCACAGTGAGGGATACCCAGAGAGGTTCACTGAGTTACATGGAGAGGTGAAGGGGAGGGAGGTTGAGGTGACCAGGAGGAGAGGAGGGGGACTCAAACGTGGGGAGAGCAGTCTAGCCAGTAAGCACTTCCCTCTGTGCTCTCCACAGTCTGGAGCCCTCAGAGAGGTTCACAGAGATACATAGAGAGGGGGGAGGAAGGCAATAGAGGTGAGGATGAGTAGAAAGGGAGGAATCAAGAGGGGAGAGAGAGATCTGGGCAGTATTCTGTTCCCGAAGTGTTCTCCGGTACCCAGAACACCCTCAGAGATTCACAGAATTGGGTTGAGAAGAGAAGGAGGAGGGTGGGGGAGATAGAGGTTCCCTGGGGGAGAAGAAAGAGCGTCAATAGAGGGAGAGAGTAATCAAGCCAGTAATCACACTCCTGATTAAAAATGGGTACTAAAGATTGTATTCTTAAATGCACAAAATTGATATCAAATATGTAAAACAAAGATTAAAAATCTAGAGTAGAGGTTAGACTCTTATAAATCATACAATATAAAAAAAAAAGAAAAAAGAAAACAGTATAAAAAGAAAAAAGACAGTAAAACAGTATAACAGTAAAAAAAAAAAAAAACAGAAAAAAAAACAGGAAAAAATAAAAAAAAAAAAATAAAAAAAAAAACAAAAAGCATAAGATATATGTACGCAGTTTGTTTTAAAAATAGGGTTTTTTTTTTTTTCAAGGTAGTAGTGGGTTATGAGAATGAAAATTAAAGGTGTAATAGAGGTCTTAAAGAAAAAAGAAAGAAAAGAAAAAAAATAAGAAAAATTAAAAAAAAAAAATTAAAAAATGATAATAGTAAAAAACATATATCCCGGACTTTCTCTGGAGCAGTTGTGAGCCGTGTGGGGTCTCTTCAGTTTCAGATAGGTCCTTGTTCCTGCTTATACTTTTCAAGATCTATAGGCCCCTTTCAATGCAGTCAGTGTTAACTACAGGGATTTTAATCTGTTGGCCTGTCCCTTCCAACGCGCTTCCTCTGTTTATTTGGCTTTTGTTTGGAGGTCTCTTCAGTGTCTAATTTCCGCCCTGCCACAAAGGGGCGGAGGTGGTCTCTTTAGGTTCACTTGCTCAGTCCTGCTGTGGGGAGAGAGGACCACTGCAACCAATATCACTGGCGTGTGTGTGGAGAGCTCGCAGTGTCTCGGCCGCACTGGGTTCGCCCCGGCTCGCTCACGGCGTGTGTGCTTTCCCCGTCTACCCTGCTCAGGCTTCAGGTTACTCTGCCCGGGGGTGGGCCCTGATATGCGCGCACTTCCCAGGTTTAAACTGCTCCGGTTCAGGTTCCTGGGTACTCCACAAAGGCGCAGACTCGGTTGGGCCGGCGGTTTGCGCCGTTCCGGTCAGAGCAGCTCAGGCAGCCAGGAGTTTGGCGAGCGCACTCTCCCCTGTTGGGGCGATGCGGCTTATCACCTCCCTGGTCCCCGCCTCAGTTTACAGGCGCGCTTCCCGGGTACTCCACCGAGGCGCAGACTCGGTTAGGTTCGCGGTTTGCGCCGTTCCGGTCGGAGCAGCTCAGGCAGCCGGGAGTTTGGCGAGCGCCCTCTCCCCTGTCGGGGCGGTGCGGCTTATCACCTCCCTGGTCCCCGCCTCGGTTCGCGGGCGTGCTTCCCGGGTACTCCACAAAGGCGCAGACTCGGTTGGGCCGGCGGTTTGCGCCGTTCCCGGTCTGAGCAGCTCAGGCAGCCAGGAGTTTGGCGAGCGCACTCTCCCCTGACGGGGCGGGGCGGCTTATCACCTCCCTGGTCCCCGCCTCGGTTTACGGGCGCGCCCAGCTCCGGCTCCGGTGTGCTTTGTGTCGGTTCTGGGGAGCTGGTCTCTGGCTGCGACCCTCCCGGCGGCTGTAGACCCTCCGGGATCTCAGGCAGTCTTTGCTTAGAAACTGGGAGCCTGTTTGCAGTTTTGTAGGGGGTGCCCTCTCTGGAGCCGAGTTTGCCCCTTTCCGGCTCTGGCTGGTCCCGCCTGCCCGCTGTGTCCGGCGGGGGATGGGGCGGTCCGCAGCTGGCTAGCTCTTCCCCTGTATCGCTCAGTCCTTGAGCGGGCCGGCAGTGCCTTAGCTTTGGGCTTTTCGCGGGATAGTTCTCTCTCTCTGGCTGTCCCACAGTTTAGGTTACTATCTCACGTTAGCTCCCTCCGATTGCCCTCAGGGCATTCGGCCTGGTCCTTACCCCAAGCAGTGTCGCCCGCTCCTCTCCGTTCAGCCCCCACTTGCTGGTGGCGGATGCGGGCGTCTGGGATTCTTTACTGGAAGTTGCCTTTAGGCACGTAATCAGTGGGTTTTATTTATTGATTCTCCCGGTTATGTTGCCCTCCGAGATTCGAAATCTTCCCCCAAACCCGCCGGTAAGAAGGTTTCCTGGTGCTTGGAAATTTCTCCTCTTTTACGACTCCCTCCCCGGGACGGGTCTCCGTCCCTAACTCTTTTGTCTCTCTTTTTATCTTTTATAATTTCTCCTACCTCCTTCTGAAGATAATGCGCTGACTTGATTAATGTCTGACATCCTTTGCCAGCGTTCAGAAGTAGTCTTGTGAACTTTGCCCAGCTTTCAGATGTTCTTTCGATAAATTTGTGGGGGAGAGAGTGGTCTCTCCGTCCTATTCCTCTGCCATCTTAGCCCCACCTCCTGTACCTTGGGTTTTATGAAGATGGTTAATGTGTTGTGGAGAATGAACTAAACCCCATTGATTGTTCTTACATATAGACTTGATGCTGTAAAGGAACGATACACAGCAGGTTTGGCCCTTTTCTTCTCTCATTCCTCCTTAAGGAACTTGGAGATAACTTTTTACTAGACTAGTTCTGGTCCCAGCTGGTTTCTTTTCTGCCTGTTTCATGTTGCTCTTGTCTGAAAAGCTTCCACTTGCCCTAGGGTATCTACATCTTGCTCTTGTCTTTATTACAGTCTTTATTTATGGCAGAATGAAGGACTAACCTATCAATTGGTGTGAGTTTTTCATTTTTTTCTCCTTCCCTGTTTCAGGTGGGAAGCAAGGTTGTTCTTATTTCCTTACCTTGGAAACTTCTGCAGGGCAGAGAGAAGAAACTGTCAGAGGGCAAAAGCCCTTCCAACGTGTTTGAAGACCGTGAGCTTTTCACAGTGATGGCGTTGGGTGTTCTGGAGAAGACAGATGCAGAGGGAGCATCTTTAAGCACAAGGTGGAGCAGGGAAATCCAGATATTAAGAAGATCTGGAGAATGGCCAGTCTGGAGAGTAGTTGGGACCCATGCCCTACTCCTAGCAGAGCTCTGGGAGGGCAAACCTTCTGAGGTACCATAGGAGATTCACCACATTGCATGCATGCTCAGTCATGTCCAGCTCTTTGCAGGCCCATAGACCACAGCCCGGCAGGCTCCTCTGTCTGTGGAATTTTCCAGGCAAGAACACTGGAGCAGGTTGCCATTTCCTCCACCAGGGTATCTTCCTAACCCGGGGATCAAACCTGTGTCTCTGTGTCTCTTGTGTTGCCAGGAGGATTCTTTACCTCTGTGATACCTGGGAAGCCACTATGCGGAAAGAGGCTGGAATGAAGTCTGAGAGACACTGCACCTCCAGCCCTGAATGACATGCACTTTGAGGTACACTGAAGCTGATGAGAAGAACATGCTGTTTCTGGCTCTGGTGTCACTGGCTCTGAGTCCATCAGATGTACTTTTTTAAAAGACCTTGTTTTTCCTTCGACATCCCTCCAACATGTTGCCTATGGTTCATAGAGATTTCTGAGGTATTTTTGGCTCTAAGAAGAGATGGACAAGACCGCTGCATCCCCTTTGTGAGGATTCATAGTTTGGGGGCCAGAAGCTGAATATTTAAGGGCTGTGGTTAGTAATAAGGTTTGCACCCCTTTGTATGAAAAAGTCACTTCCAGGTTGGAGCTAAGAATAGATAACCCATTTTTGTAACTGCATGAGATTTCCTATTTGACGTTATTGAACATCAGCCCTCCCTTCTGTAGCAGCTCCAGCTGTAATCATTTCTCTGTGCTTAGGAGCAGGTAATCCATTTTTAGTTGCACTATTAAAAACCATGCCATTGATTATTTCTTGGTTTGTGTCATGGTTTCGGAGGTTGTGATGATATAAAGTCACTGTAAGTTTGGATCTCTAATCATTGTTACTCATGCATCAAATGGGGCTGTTGATGCAGAGTGGAGCAATAAGGATGACACAACATGAAAATGAACATGGATGACAAGCTGCGGATGAGAAATAGAGGCAGCAGCACTGACCTCAGGTCTCTGAGAGCTCAGGGGGAAAGTTAGACTATAGTCACCAGGACCTATGATACACAAATAACCTAAAGTAAGGCAGGAATTAATAAGGGCCAGAATCGAGTTACAAGGCATTTAGCACACTTAAAAGAAGAGAGCGTTTACACCTGGATGAAGTATTTGTAGTCTTGAATGATGTATAGGATTTATGTATGCAGAAGGGAAAGAGTAACTCATATGTCTATTTTTTGGTGAAATATTGCAACTAAAGCCTGTGGATCTGGTTCTTAAGGTAAGTTACAGGCTACACAATCCATCGTACACCATGCTTTCCTACCATATCTGAAGCCTGAGTTTGGAGTGGATTGGAAGAAGGTAAAATCATGTTTCGTTTCCTTTTAGGAGAGTTTAACTCAACTTTCTCTTTTTGAAAAAATTTTAATTGGAGGATAATTGTTTTACAATGTTGTATTGGCTTCTGCCATACAACAACGTGAATCAGCTCTAAGTATACATACATCCCCTCCCTGCTGAGTCTCCCTCCATCGCACCCCTCTAGGTCATCAGAGAGTACCAGGCTGATCTCCCTATGATATATAGCAACTTCCCACTAGCTATCTATTTTACACATGGTAATGTATATATTTCAATGCTTCTATCTCAATTTGTCCCACCCTCTCCTCCTCCTACTGGGTCCACAAGTCCGTTCTCTATGTCTGTATCTCTATTCCTGCCCTGCAAATAGGTTCATTAGGACCATTTTTCTAGATTCCATATATCTTTTTGTCATTCCTTTTAACTGAAGATTTCACTGAGCCAATGATGTAAGTTCAGGCATTGTCCAGAGATGAGGGATGGCTGGGGTTGAGGGGGGTGTTTTGTGTCCTCCCTTATCTTCCACCAGTCCTTGATATTCTGCCTGTACTTAGGAGCAGTTATCAAAGCAGAGTAGAGGAAGGGATAGAAAAGAGTTCATGTTACCAGGTTGTTCAGTGATAAATTTCTAGATTCCAAACATGGGAAACACCCAAGGCAGAAGGACCCTGTGAAACGTGGGAAACAGTGATCAACAGAAATGCACTCTCCATGCACAGATCGGATCATCAATGAGGCCATGGTGAAAAGGAAAGCACCTGGATAGGAAAGTCTCCAACCAAGTCTGGTTGTTGTAACTATAATCACAATATAATTATAAGAGCTAATATTTACTGAGTACTTACTTGCTGCCAAGTTCCTGATATGCATATCTTACTTACTCCACATAACTATCCCAAAAGAGAGACACAACTGTTCTCTTTTACAGAAGAAGAAACTCAAGCAGAAATGTTAAAGACAATTGGCCAAGGTGATTAGCTAGGAGTTAGCGGAGAATTTCAGTCTGGCTCTTGAGCCTCAAAATGTAATTCTTAGCCAGACTGACTGTCTGGTTTCAAGAGAGCAGAAGGGAGTGTGTATAGGTAATTTCTGCTGGTGCTCCCAGTGTCCTGGCGGGTAATGGAGGCATTGCTGAGTTTACTTGCATCATCAGGGATAATTTAATGGGCTTCCCTGGTGGCTCAGATGGTAAAGAATCTGCCTGCAATGCAGGAGACCTGGATTTGATCCCTGGGTAGGGAAGATTCCCCTGGAGAAGGGAATGGCTACCCACTCCAGTATTCTTGCCTGGAGAATTCCATGGGCAGAGGAGCCTGGCAGGCTACACTCCATGGGGTCACAAACAGTCGGGCATGACTGAGCAACAAACACACTTTGATTAAAACAAGACAATGCTGTGCTCACAGAGTTCATGTCTCACGTTTCATCAGATGTTTTCTCTTTTATCCTCTGCCATCAATAGAGTTGTGACTAGATGGTGGCATTTTTGAGAAGCATCAATAATGACTTAAAATAGCTTTTTGATGGAAAAAACTATTGATAACCTATAAAAGAGTAACACTCTTAACAATTCATTTGCAGTTGATTGAAGAGAGCAAATGAAACAAATTTGTAGCATGTTAGATTTTGCTGGTTTAGTTTCTAAAAAATAAATAAGCCAATAAACTCTTCTACTGAAGATTGCTGGCTGTGTATGTTGAGTTACAGGACTGTAATATTTATTCACCAATCAGGAAACATGAGTTTGCATTCCTAAATATGCCTTTGCTTCTCAGACACACATTTGTATAATTCTTTGGCTTCCTGTAGGAGAAGTGATGTTGAACTTATCTCTTATGTTCAATTGCTGTTTACAAGTTCACAGCCAATTCTAGACTCTACCTCCAATACTAGAAAAGAAGAAACAGTTCTAAGAGAACCTTCAAGTTTTCATTTCCAGCAAAGCTGTGGCACAAACACACTGGAATTAATTGGATATTTAATGTTATGCCTTCCTAGAGTTGGCATGCACTATTTTTTAGGACCCTGGTGCAGTGGGTCTGTCAAGAGCACATAGAACCTTAAAAGAAACATGCTTTGGCAAAAAGGTAATGCATGCACACAGCACAAAATACAAAAGGTGTTTATCATGTAATTTGAAAACTAAGGGTGTCCCCAACCCCATTCCATGGCCATAAAAATTACTTATTTCCTTTCTTGTATCACATGACATCTTGACTCAGATAATTTAATATGACAATAGTTTGATTGACTGAAAAACAATTAAACTTCTATCTTTAAAGAAATTGCTAAACAATAGTCATGTACAATGCATTATGGCACTCCTCACTTCCTCCCTTACAACCAGTTCTTTCTTTACCACAACTCTGCTGCTCACCCCATTAAGGGTGATACAAGGAAGAAGAGAACATAAGCGAGATTGGATTGTGGGCTCAGGTAAGGGCAAAGAGGGAGGGATATCAAGTCTAGATCAGATGAGAGATGGAGTGAGAACTCAGACTGTGTGTTGTGTAATTAATTTTTTAAATCCAACTTTTAAAACTCTAATTTGCTGGTTCATAATGTTGTGTTTTATGTTAAGTAAAGCTTTAGTGACAGCCTTTAGTTGAGCTTGGAATGTGATTAGGACATTTGGTTGTTTAGGTCACATAACAGGCGTTCGTGATGAAGCCCTGATGGTGAGTAGGCATGGAAGGTGATATATGCGTCCAAACCTCTATGGCCAGTGGGCTTGGGCTGCTCCCTCACTTTAAGCAGAGTGAATGTGGGGGATGCAGGGGTGGGGAGAGAGGAGGCTGGTGTCAGATGTGTTCTTGGAATTCTCTGAAGCTCTTCCATGCCCACAGGCTATGAATATTTTTGCAAAACTTGCTCTTATCCTTCCCACCAAAACCAAAAACAAAATAACAGTTTACTATGGCTTCTAGTTCTGATTCATTGCAATGTAGTGCACTGGAGATTTGGAATTCTCCAGGCAAGAACAATGAAGTAGGTTGCTATTCCTTTCTCCAGGGGATCTTCCCAACCCAGGGATTGAACCCACATCTCCCCCACATTGCAGGCAGATTCTTTACTGTCTGAGCCACCAGGTAAACCCAGTGGATATATAGTTGCATTTTCCAGCAGGACCAGAGGAAGGTGGAAGTAAAGGTAGGGGACTAACATGAGCCGAGGCATGAGAAAGTGACACCCTCTGTGTTTGAGAGATGGGCAGTGGAGGGTGTGGTAGAGTGCGGGTGATGAGCACAGAATGACACATTTCTCTAGAAGAAGTTTGGGCTGCACTGGGCACAGCATTGTACGGCCTTGGGCCATTTGAATCCACAGATCAGGAGTTCAGAATGACCTCCTTGTTTACAATGTGGAGGGTGAAGTGGAGAGGGAGATCAAAATTATTTGTTTCTACCATGCATACTGACTACTGCTACTGCTAAGTCACCTCAGTCGTGTCCGACTCTGTGCGACCCCATAGATGGCAGCCCACCAGGCTTCGCCGCCCCTGGGATTCTCCAGGCACTAGCAGTCCTAAATGCTACTGCACCAAGAATACAGGAATATTCTTAAAGCAAATCCTCCATCATCTTTAACCAGAGACAAGAGAAATTTGAATGCCAATTGTCTTCTTATATGTCAGGCTTTTTGAGAGGTGAATTCAGTTGTCTGGGTCACTCTTTGAACACTAGCTGGCTGCATTACCCTCTGTTTGGAGGTTGGAACTCAGATACTTTGGGCTTCTCTATCTTACCTCAGTTGTTTATGTGTTTTAGATTGCTGAGTTAAGAACTTAGTTAATCTCTGTGATTGAGCAGGTCAAGACTGTCAGTTTACAGTTAGGTGCACCGTGTCCCAAGTAGGCTGAAAACATGCTTGCACAATAATATTGGCACAGCAGAAATGACAAGGCCCAAGGTGAGATTTCTAATGTTGGAGCTAACTCACTCCTTCAGAGGTCTTCCCTGATGGCTCAGCAGTAAAGAATCTACCTGAAATGCAGGAGATGTGGGTTTGAATTCTAGGTCAGGAAGAACCCCTGGAGGAGGGCAGAGCAACCCACTCCAGTATTCTTGCCTGGAGAATCCCGTGGACAGAGGAACCTACAGTCCATAGGGTCACAAAGAGTTGGGCACTATTGAAGCGACTGAAGATGTACGCACCCAGCAGGACATGTGGGGACAGTGGGCCATGGACCTGGCTGACTGGTTCCTTTACGGTGAGTACGGGTGGGTGAGAGTGATGAGGAGAAATGATGGGAGAACATGCTGTAAAAGAATATCAAGCAGAGCAACGCAAAACATGATGAAAGTGAAAGTGAAAGTTGCTCAGTTGTGTCTGACTCTTTGTGACCCCATGACGTTCTCCAGGCCAGAATACTGGAGTGTGTAGCCTTTCCCTTCTCCAGGGGATCTTTCCAACTGAGGGATCGAACCCAGGTCTCCCGCATTATAGGCAGATTCTTTACCAGCTGAGCCATGATGAGTGAGAAGCTATAAGTGCAGAGCAAGCTGGCTCACAGCACTCAGTGTGGCCCATTCAGCTGACCACGGACATCTACTGATGCCCTACTGTGTGCTTGGTACACCAGACCGAGACAGGGAGAGTAAGATGTGCTTTCTTCCTGCAAGCATCTCTCCATCTTAGCGGGAAACAGACTAGGTGGTAGATACATGGGATGATTTCTTCCTCAGAACCTCTGGAGGGAATCAGTCCTGTCAACACCTTGATTTGGAATTGCAGCCTCCTGAATTGTGAGAAAATAAATTTCTGTTGTTTTAAGCCACCTGCATGCATGCTCAGTTACTTCAGTCGTGTTTAACTTTTTGCAACTCTATGGACTGTAGCTCACCAGGCTGTTCTGTCTAAGTGATTCTTCAGGCAAGAATACTGGAGTGGGTTGCCATTTCCTATTGCAGGGGATCTTCCTAATTCAGGGACTGAATCTGTGTCTCCTGCATCTCCTGCATTGGCAGGTGGATTCTTTACTGCTGAGCCACCTGGGAAGCCATCTACTTTATGGCAATTTGTTACAGTAGGAAACTAATACCTAGATAAACCTGTGGTGGCACAGCCTCATTTTCCAATAGAAATCAGGGTCTGACATCCCAATGAAAATAGGTTGGAAAGTTCATGATGCCAGGCACATGGCAGCTTTGCTTTGCATGCCTGGGCTCTGGGGAGGACCAGGGAAGGGGAAAAAAGGCTACCATATGAGGTTTCCAAGAGGACCACATACAGAATTCAATAGCATATAGCACTTTGAAAATAAGTGCAACATGCATGGCAATAAATATTAATTTCATTATATGAAGATCCACTATCAAACAATCAGTAAAAAGATAAATACACTTTAGGAAAGTAAGAAAAGTTGAGAAGCAATCACTATACAAAGGAGAAATGGCAAATGATGAATGGATCATCACCTGGATTGACTTGGGCTCATTGAGCATCCTGCTTCCTCTTAAATTGGTACTTGAGGTTTGCTCTTTCAAATGTGTACTGATGATGCATGTTTAGCACCCAGCTTGTGAGGACCAGAGAGAGAGGGTGCTTATTTCAGCCCAGATGAAGCAAAGATGGGTGCTGTACAGCTTGCTGCATCAGCAGGAGTGATGCTGAAGCACAGAAATGATCCTAATCTGGAGCAAAGGGTGTTGCGGAATAGGAAAGCATCATCAATTGAAGAAGCAACATGAAAGCATTTGTTGAAGACCTATTTGACTCCAGTGGGAAGCATGAAAACACCAAGCCCTGCTCGCACTCCCCTCCCCTCTACCCTCCACCCCCACCCCGTCGCAGAGGAGAAAAGTCTGAGGGATAAGAACAACAATGCAAGGAGGGATGAATTGTTCGGCCTAGATTCCATGAGTGGTTTTCAGTTGTGGCTGCACATCAGAATCCCTGGAGAGCTTTTAAAAAATACAGATGCCTACTGGAATGTTCATAGCAGCACTGCTTATAAGAGCTCCAAACTGGAGACTATCCAAACACACATCAACAGTAGTATGGATAAATAATTATGGATCATTCACATAATGGAGTGCCACTTAGCAATGAGAAGGAAAGATTGACTACATGCAGCAACATGGATAAATCTCTTCAGTATAATGTTGAGTGAAAAAACCAGTAAGTGTCATGCTTAAAGGTACCATTGCAACGGAAGATGCTAACAATAGAAAAAAGTAGGTGAGGGGTACACTGGAACTCTGTATTATCCACACTTCTTTTTGTTGTTGTTGCAAATCTGGACTGCTCCAAAATTCAGAAGTTTATTTAAATATGAGTCATACTGTATGATTCCATTAATGTCAAAGACAGATAAAATTCATCCTAAGCTATTAGAATTCAGGAAGATGCTTACCCTGGAAGGCATAAGTCTAGGAAGGGTACTGGGGTGACATCTTTTTAAAAAAATTATCTTTTTTTGGCTATGCTGGGTCTTCATTGCTGTGCACAGGCTTTCTCTATTTGCAGCAAGTGGGGGTTACTCTCTAGCTGCAGTGTGTGGGCTCCTTATTATGGTGATTTCCCTTATTGCAGAGCACAGGCTCTATGGCTCACGGGCTTCAGTAGCGGTGGCTCACAGCTTCAGTAGCTGTAGAGCACAGGCTTAGTTGCCCTGTAGCATGTGGGATCTTCCTGGATCAGGGATCAAAACCTGTGTCCCCTGCATTGGCAGGCAGATTCCTAACCACTGGACCACCAGAGAAGTCCCGTTCTGTGACTTGATCTATATGTTGGTTACATGGGCATGTTCCACTATGAAAATGTATTAAGCAATTTCTGTATGTAATATTCTATTTTGATAAAACGTGAAAAGCTATGCTAATGTCTAATCCTATCTAGACCAACTAAATCAGATTTCTTAGAGGAGGGCCTGGGCATTAGGATTTTTGAAAACCTTCCTAGATTATTTTAATGTTCCTTCAGGATGGAGAACCACTGCTGTTTGTCCTGCGGGCAGTGAGAGGAGCCACAAACCAGTTTAGACTGGAGTCATGGGTACAACCTTCCCAGAGAAGCAGAACATGCATGAATCCTGAAAGGCTGGGAGGGATTGGTTGAGGCCAGTGGGGTTCCACTATAAATGAGCGTTTCAAGCCCAGGAAACATTCAATTTCCAATTCTCATTTTTCAGTTTTTTCTGGTAGTGGCTACACTTTTGCTTAGAAACTTGATTTCCCATCTTAGATGTCATGTTGACCCCTTCAGTTCAAGAGCTGTGAACAGGGTATCACTGGGCTTCATGCAAATGGAATTATAAAGCAATTAGTTTTGTGTACCTTATATACTGTATTTTATCTAATTTGTAGTCTCTCGTATTACTGCTCAAGCCTCAGTAAGCCCTGAAAAAAGCATGCTTATAATAAATGACTAGAAAAACAAGCCTTGGCGTTTAGGTTGGATCACAGACGCATTCCCTACAGTGTCAGTAATCAACTGCTAAGACATAATACATTTAAGTGTACCAAACTGGGAAAGGGAGACTTCTTTGGGGAAAGGATTGATGGATTCCTGGCTTGTGCAGAAACTTATGTCTGAGTGTGTCACTGCTGCTGTGATTATTAGTCTAGACCATCCAGTGGGCTCTGTGGTAAGTTTCTTATTTGTAAGGGAGACAGGAGCCGTATGGAATATTCACTAAGAGTATTCGTGAACTTACAGTGCTGTTTTGTTCTGATAGCCTTTACTTTCTTGGGCTCATTCCAGGTAATGAACGATGATAATAGCTGGCCTTTTTTGAATGCTCACATCATGCCAGGCACTTTGCCAAGCCCCTTCCATGAATTATTTCATTTAATCCTCCCTTCAATCTTAAGAATCCCCCCTTGACAGATGAGGAGTCTAACATCCAGGATTAATAATTTACCCAAGTTCCCACCCCCCATCAGAAGCAAAGCCACTTATGTCAAAGCAATTGACATGCAGACCCTGCTTTTAACCATGGTGTGGCACTGCCCACAAGGGTCCAGGAAAGTTGAGGCGAGGAGACCCTGTCATCGTTTGTCCTCAAAGCCCGTGCCTGCCCTCCTCCCCACCTTGCCTTAAGTCTAACGATTTGCCACCTCTTCCTCTCTTCCCCCTCTGACCTTCTTTGACCCCTCTCCTGGTACTTCGCATTTATTCCGGAGAGCTCGTCTCATTTCCAGAAGAGTGGATGATAAATCTAACATTTGCGATTTGCTGAGTAATTTCTCTCAAGAGTGACAGCACATGAGGAGAAACTCCACCAGGAGCACAGTGCCTGCCACCCATGAGTCATGAATGTGACATAAGCTGGCCCAGGGTACAGCAAACTCTGGCCTGCTGACCAGATCCTGTTTTGGTAAATAAAGTTTCAGGAGAACCCAGCTGTGCCCCTTCGTGTATTTATTACCTGTGGCTGTTGGGGTACTACAGTGGCAAGGTCAGAAGCTCCTGATAGAGGGCGTGGACCACAGAGCCTAAAGGATTTGCCTTCTGGAGACACTGCCCACCCCAGTGACACTGCAGAAAGGCTCTCCCGCGGAGCGCGGGGCATAGGGCTCCATAATGGCTATTTCCCCTTCCGCGGGTTTCTGGCGGCTTCCCGTGGTGGATTCCGGGCAGAGGGAGCATCCTGAAATCACATTACGTGGGTCATGGCTGCCCCTGCCCATTCATGGCAGGCAGCAGAGGCTTCAATCCTTGCTGAGTATTCATCTGCACTTTGGCAAGTGAAACAGTGACAAGTGTCCTCACAGAAACAAAACGATTATTCACTCTGCAGAGTATTTCCAGGAAATCCCCAGCTGGGGTGGAAGCAGCCTGGGACTGGGAGCAACATCTCCATGCCAGGACCAGTGAGCAGGACTACAGCGATGGATGCTTCAGTGCAGCAGATATAGGACAATTACGTGTCCTGACAGCTGTTGCCTTACTGGATAAAAGAAGACACTTATTTTTTTCTTTCAGAATGTGTTTAAAAATCTCAAAAACTGAAATTAGTCATGAAACACTTCAAGTTAACTGCCTGTCTGCTTCATTATGAAATTTTTGATTAAGGACCACTTTCCATCATGCGATCCTTGTTTTCCACTGGTTAGTGGCAGGGGTGGCCCAGGATTGCTGTGGAAGTGGCTCAGTTGTGTCCGACTCTTTGCGACCCCATGGACTGTTTACTCCATGGGTTCTTAGTGCCTCCTGGCTGCATGCGTGGGCCCTGAGTGGGGCTGTGAGAAGACCCAGGGCTCCTGTTGCCATCTGGTCAGGCCCTGCCATGCCCCTCAGGGCTCCTGACTTCCCTCCACACCCTGGCTTTCTAGGGGAGCACACTTATAGCTCTCCCCAGAGAGTTAACATCCCCGAGAGTGGAGAGCTGAGAGTCCATGGCTAAATAAGCCAGTGTCTTTATCCTTGCATGAACCAACGATGAAGCCTGTGCTGTCCATTATTCCAGAGGCTTCCAGCGGTTGAACCTCAGTTACCACCGCAATCACCTGCTCATTGTCAGACCATTTATGGGCTTTCTTCTCACCCCATCTCACTCCCCTACTCCCTTCTCAGTGTTCCAATCTTTATTTCAAAGTCCGCTTCTGGGAGAACCCAACCAAAGACCACAGAGAAGCTGTGGAGGAGGTGAGAGGTCCAGGGAACAAGCAATCAGCATGTGCCACCCTCCTGTGCCTGCGTCAGTGCTCCAGCTGCTGTGATAGTGGAGATGAGAGTCAGGGGAGGCCTAGAGGTGAGGTGATGCAACAGGTGTCTGATGGGCGTCTGCTCCACCTTCCAAGAAGGGTTACAGTTCATTGATTTGAAGCAGGCCCTGGGTAAGTATTTACCATGTGCGGGGAGAGTGCTGAGCACTCCCTGGGGATCAATGCATTTAAGGCTGACCATTGGGAAGCAGCCACTATTATCATTGCCCACATTTTATAAATGAGAAAACTGAAGCTCGGGAGGATGCAGTAACCTGCCATCATCCTTCACCATTACTATTAATATTTAAAGGTTTACTATGACCTAGTTTAATTTTAGGGGGCAGAGCTATTCAGGCATCCTGTTCCATTTTGATCTCTTACCAGACTCAGTTCCTTAGTTGAGTGTGTGAGTGTGGGTGTTTGACTGTGTATATGCACTGGGTGGTGGGAACATGGGAGCTTGCGGTTAAAATGTAGAGATCCATTTGCCCTCAGTGTGACCCAAAGAAATAACCTCCCACTGTTTGCAATCCAAGCAGAAGCTGGTCTGAGTCTTGTGTCTGGTTTGGGTCCTTTTCCAGGGGTAGAGACTGTTTCTAAATTAGACTCTAACTTACTGACCAGCAAATAGCACAAAACAAAATGGGTTTTTTTTTTTTTTGATGATTTAAGTGTAAATGAGTCAGAGGCAGAGAGATTAAATTTTCCCTCAAATACACAGGGGTTAAAAAAATTACAGTCTCCAGGGAGGCTGGCTCCTTGAGGACTGAGTTTTTGCCAAGTCAGCACATTCAAGAAAGAGTTTGTGACTCTCTGCCAAACCCCAAGCACCACTGGCTTCCTTGCCTTAGTTTCTTGCTGAACCCTGGAGAAATCTATCTTCCTAAATCCTCGCTGTCTGTCAGAACTGAAAGCCCATTTCTGTGCAAATGATTCATTGTTATAATTTGTGCCACCTCCTCACAGACCTGCAGACTTTTCATTTTTTACATCAATTCCTATGTAATATTTCAACAAGTCTCTTTTTTCTCCTCTGTCTCCCTCCTGTCCTTCCACCAGCTCTCTGTCAACAGATTCAAAACAGGAGTTCACGACAGAGCTTTCTTTGAGTCTAGCCCTGAATCTCACTCTCCGTCTTGACTGTATATTTCTGACAGGTGCAGAGCAGGCAGGAGAAATGACAGCATCATGCAGAATGCAAGCAGATACCATGTCGTGCATCACTGTTTCTCCTGCTAGTGTCCCTTTGGGTTACAGTGAAATCACCTAACAGGACAAGTTTTATTCTTTTACTTGAAGGAGTCACTGTGGACATCATTCATCCCCCCATTCCACATCTAAGAACACAATTAGAAAAGGACTCGAATGATTTGACTATCTTGATTCCTCCCATTCCAAGTTTTGGGGTAACAGTGTGACCCCTACTACTGGAAGGTCCAACAAGGTGTCCTCGAATATTAGCGGCAGAGGTTAGAAGGACCAGCTGATCGCCATGAGTACAGCACGCTGTGGACCAGCTTGCCTCCGTTTGTTCAATTGCAGGCAATTCTAGTTCCAAAGTGAGTGAAATGAACAACTGAGGGCCAGGAAAATAAACCTCTTCTTTTTGCATTTTAAAAACCAGTGAATACGATTTCCAAACCTGAGCTGCTGGCCCTTGCCAATTCCTTTGCGTTTGGCGTGGGTTTTAATGGGCACCCAGAGTGTCATTGTCTCTCACAAGTTTTTATGCAGAGTATCCAGACGATGCCTCAGGAGAACACTTGTAAAACCTACAGTGTCCCCACCTGCAACACTAGAGAGCTGGTCCACTCAGACACTATTTGTTCGGTGGATTCTGGAAGGCTGTTCGGTCTGAGAGGGGGACAAGTGCCAGGAAACACGCACGTCAACGTGTCAAACTTCCTGCCGGATCGATGGCACACGCCGGCATAGAATCGTGCCCACTTAACGACCTGTGAGCTGCTCACGAAAGGATCCTGAAGTGCAGCCTGCTCCGATACTGAGCCACCCGTGGGGAAGCCATGGTAAAGTCAAACAGCAGATGGAAAACTCCACCAAACCTTTTATTGGCCATATGTCACTTCTGAGTGTTGGCCAAAAAACCAAATTTGCAGCTAATATATAATGATTTAAACAGCTAAAAGAGCAGCTGCAGTTTGATTTCTGATGCCTTTCCTCCTGGCTTTTCTAGCTCCACTGGAATTTCTCAAACTACTTTCCTTAATCCTGTGCACTTCACTCTGAATCTTCACCAGGTGGCACCATCTTCAGATGGTGGTGTTGCTGGTTCTGTTGTTGGCTGCATCCAGCTTAGTTGGTCCATCTCTCTGCTCCTTCTGCCTTGAAGGCAGTTTTCTAACTTCTTTGGAAGAAGAAAGTGCTACAAAGCACAAGACTCAGGTATTTTCATATTTCTGCCTGCTGGGCTGTTTCTGTTCTTTTTTTCCCCAAGTTCCTCTCATTACAGGCTTCCCGGGTGGGTCAGTGTTAAAGAATCTGCCTGCCATGCAGGAGATGCAGTTTCGACCCCTGGGAGGGGAAGATCCCCTGGAGAATGAAATGGCAACCCACTCCAATATTTTCTCTTGCCTGGAAAATTCCATGGACACAGGAGCCTGGTGGGCTACAGTTCGTGGGATCGTAAGAGTCTGACACATCTTAGCAACTAAACCACCAACCACCACCTGATTACAGGGCCTCTTGCATTCTCTTTTGGGGTGCCTGGGCTGGTCTTCTGCTGAGCCTGAAGGGCTGACTAGTCCTTGGAGTAGATTGTGGGAGGGCAGCTTGTTCTGATTTATGAAGACATGACCTGGGATGGAGATTCTCTGGAAAAATTCAGCTCTCTTACTGTCAGAATCATCTAGAAGGAAATTATTGATGTCAGGAATAAGCAGAACAGGCCTCCTCTTGGCTCTTTAGTCTCTCTGGCTCTTCTGTCCCATGTAGTTTAAGTGCCAAGTCTGTACTCCCAGCCATGGACATGCTAAGCTGGCTTAGTGCATGAAGCTTCATGCAAGAAGGGGCTCCTTGTTATAAATTGAGGGTTATACAGTTGTTTCTGGGATGAGTGTGCTGGAAACTGCCAAGAAAGGAGAGAGAGAACAATGCCGATTTAAACTTGCATGCCTGCCAACCACTAACCCGATAACTTAATCTAGGGATAGAAGATTGCTGAAGCTGTACGACCGTGAAATGGCTCTATAGCTGTCACTCTAACGAACCCCAGCTCAGGTTTCTGTGTATTAATTCCTGCAAAACTCAGCCACCTCCCTAATGTTATTCAAAAGACTTTGAACAGCATTGTGAATAAAAATTATCACAGACTACATCAAACTCAATGATTTCTATAACATCTGGATCCAAGCACATTAAATGGGGAGCAAAACGCACATTCATCATGGGTGTTTGGGTTTGTTTTCTATTTTTACAAAGAGAGGAAGTAAGAAATATCTTTCCTATAGGGATTTTTAGTTATCTGCTCCTGTGCTAAACTGGACACCTCATGGAAGAATTATAGCCTTGGTTTCTGTGTTTATAGGTTGATCCTCTTTTTAGGTCTGATTAAGACTTTGTCCTGCAGGAACTTCATTTTAGGGAATTTATCCTAAGAAAGAACTGCTGTGTGGAACTGCTGTGTGGTTAACCATCCTAGCATTATTTATGGAAGCAGGAGATTGGAAACAACCCAAATGTTCATCAACAGAGAAGAGATTAAATTATAATATTATCCACACACTGGATGCAGCTGTACAAAAGAAGGAAGATGTTTTGTATATACAGAGATGGAAAGAAGTCCAGGACACTTGTTAGAAAAGGTCAGATACAGAACACAGTGTACAAAAAGCACTTCAGTTTAATCCATGTAACCTTTGTATACATGTTAAGAGACTCTGGGCTTCCCTGTTGGCTCAGTGATAAAGAATTTGCCCTGCCAATCCAAGAGACATAGGTTCGATCCCTGGGTGAGGAAGATTCCCTGAAGAAATAAATGGCAACCCACTCCAGTATTTTTGCCTGGGCAATCCCATGGACAGAAGAGGCTGCTGGGCTGCAGTCCATAGGTTCACAAAGAATCTGACAGGACTTAGTGATTAAACAACAGCAACAAAGAAACTGTAGAAGGTTACATAGAAACAGGCTACCGGGAGAGTGAGAACAGAGCCCACAGAAGGGAATAAACCACTCATTTATTTATTTAAGTCAAATACATTTGACATATGACAAATGGTCCTAAAAGTGTCATACACTTTAAAGTGTACAACGTGTTGCTTTGATACATTTATGTATTGTAATGTGGTTGCTATTGTATCTAAATTTATCACAGTATGTAGTTATAAGATGATATTGCTGTCTATATTAATTCTATTGCACATTAGATCACTATGGCTTATCTACCACTCTTTGTAAGCTTGTAGCCTTAATATCCCTCCCGCTCTCCAGTAACCACCATTTTTTTGCCCTATTTTTCATGAGTTTGACTTTATTAGGCTCTGTATATAAGTGATATCATACAGTACTTGTCTTTAATTTACTTCACTTAGCATAATGTGCTCGAGGTCCTAGTGGCAGGATACCCTCCTCTCTCACAGCTGACTAATATTCCGTTGCATATATGTGTGTGTGTGTATGCATTTTTATCCATTCGTTCTTTGATAAACATTTAGGTTGTTTCCATATCTTTGCTTTTGTGAAAAATGTTGCTCTAAACATGAAAGTGCATATATACCTCTTCAAAATCCTGTGTTCATTTTTCTGGGTATATAACCAGTAGCCACGCAGTTCTTAAGCTGGCTTTTCTGTCCACTGTTCTGAAGGAAATTTTCCTACTGATTCCCCTATTATGTCCTAAATGCCAAACTCTCAACCTCCTTGATCTCACTGACCGCCGTGGGCCATACATTCTTCCAGAACGAGGTAACTCCAGTGTATGGGTATCAGAGATTCTGCCTATCCTTAGCTCTGTGTGCATAGAATGCCTGTTAACCTTTATGAACTTCAGCAGACACAGAGAGGAAAGGAGAGAGCTAGTATTTCTGAATGTTAGCTATCTTTTAAAAGAAGTATCTCTTTTAATCATACAATGGCATTATGAGGTGGGCACTCTTACTATCTCCATTTAACAGATGAGGAAATTGAGGCTCAGAGAGCTTAACTGGCGAGCCTCAAGCCATACAACTCCTAGGTGATGGAGCAAGATCTGAACCTCAGAGAGCTGGTCACTGATGCAAGGGCCCCCTGTGAGGGCAAGTACACCAGTGCTTTCCTTCACCACTCTCTTCCCTTCTCTCTGACTCTCACCAGACTAGTTCTTTCACTACTTGAGCTGCTGCTCATTTCCTCATTCCTTTGCTGGTTCTTCTTTCTTCTTCTCCTCAAACAAGATTGTCTCCAATGTCTGTCTTCATCTTCCTCTCTCTAGCTAATCCCACTTCCCAGAAGAGTTCTGACTCTCAACCCTATTGGGTTCACTTTCCAGGCATTTATTTCCAGTTACTTGATGGACGTTTCCACCTGAACATCTTGCTGGACCCCAAGAGCCAGTATTTCCCAAACCATATAGATCATCTTTCTGTTCACAATTGGATTCTTTTCCTTCTTATCATTTCCTGATAATACTACCCCAACTTCATCATTCTTAAGCTCAAAACCTTAAAGAAGGCTTTGATTCCTTTTTTTAATTTTTTTTCTCCCTTCCAGTTTCTAATACAGAAAAAAATTCTGTTGTTTTAACTTTGACTGCCTTCCTGTAACTCAGTTGTGCATTAAATCTTGCCTGGGGAGTGATCTCTTAACTGACCACCCCACCTTCAGTTTTATTCATCTCCTAACTATCTAACTAGCCGACAAATAATCTTTTTAGATAATATGAGACTCATAACATTTTATGAGGAAAACTTTCAAATGCTAATGAGAGACACACACCCAAAAAAGACTTCATAAATGGAAAGGCCAGGAGCACAAATTATTATAAAGCTGCCAATTCTTCTGAAATTAAACTATAAATTTAATGGGGCTTTAATAAAAATACCAACAGGGTTTTTGCATATTTTTCTGTAACCAGACATGTTGATCTGAGAGGTCTTATGGGAAAATAAGTATGCTAGAATACTCTAAGATAATTCTGAAATGGAGAAATAAAAAATAATCCTAAAAGATAGTACAATTATTTAAGATGATGGTAATTAATATAGTTAAATCCATGCAGAAATAAACAAGCAGAACAATAGACAAAATAGAATCAGAAATTGAACCCAATGTTTTTATAAGAATTTAAGATTTGATAAAGTTTGCCTATCTTAATCAGTGGGAAATATTTACAGTTCAATAAATGGTATTAGGACAATTGGGTAGCCACCTGTAATAATAAAGTTGTATTTCTCCTAAGTCTTTATACCAAAATGAGTGCCAGATGGACTACCAACATGAAAGCTAAACTATTAAGGTTGTAGGGAAAAAATGGAAAAAATTAATAATCTTGGGATAGAGAAGAAATTTCTAAGCATGATAAAATTCAGGGGACATAAAAGAAAATATTGATAAGTTTGGCTTTAAAGATCAAATATTTCCACATGGTAGGAAACTCTACAAATTGAGTCAAAATTAAAATCTTAAACAGGGAAAAATATTTGTAACAAACTTGTCAGACAAAGGGCTGAATCTATTAAAATATAAAGGACTTCTTCAAATCAATAAGAAAAAGATCAACACTCTTAATAGAGAAATTAGCAAAGAACATGAACAATCTATCACAAAAGGAAAAACAAATGGTATGAAGATAGTTTAAAAGATACTTAGGTTTCCACACAGTAAGCAAATATAAGGTAAAACTGCATTTTTCACTTAATATTCAAAATTTCTTAAATGTATTTTTGACAATCTATTTTTGACGAGGGTGTAGGAAAACAGACAATTATACATTTTTGAGGTATGTAAATTGATGAGACCTCTAAAGAGGGCAATCTGAGAATATTTATAAACATTTAAAATGTGCATACCCTTTCACACATCAATTCCATGTTTAGGAACTTTTCCTGCAGTTACATTTAAGCTTATGCCTGGAGAAAAACATAAGGATGTTTATTGCAGTGTTGAGCATAATAGCATATTTTACCATCTCAAAAAAGAAATGGAAAAATAGTAAAGCTTGTTTACCCTCTACTTTAATCCTCCGATTGCTCCCCATCAGCTATTGAAATTCTCCTGATCTGGCCCCAGCATACTTTTTCTATCTTGTATCTTGCTACACCCCTTACACTTGGCCAAATGAGCACTCTGTTTGCCCTGCCCCTTCCCCATCTCTGCACGTCTCTTTGTGCTGATCCTGTTTCCTGTTGCATGACTTGCACTGTTCCCAGCCTCTCCCTTCTGCCACGTGAATCCTAATTACCTTTATAATCTGACTCACATGCTATCTTTTTTCTGAAGATATTCTTGGACATTGAATCCTCTATGATTTCCTATACGTAGTTGAAAATTTCTACCTGTTCTGACTTTTTTTTTTGGCTTCTCATAAAGTTGCTTTAGATTCTAAACCAGAGCAGAGAGAAGAGATGACACCCAAGTTAACCCACCCACTAGTGAGTTGGGATCTCTCTCCCCCGAGTGTCTGACTCCACCCAGCGGGAGCTGCAGGCAGGGCAGGACGTGGGGTGGAGTGGGGGTGGTCCCAGGTACCAAGGCGCTGACCCCTTCCCCTATCACCTCCCTGCTCCCCTTCTCCCCCTCCTTCTGGACCTAAAGCATCAGCTCAGCAGTACTGTGGCCTCCGGGGCATGACAGCAGGCTGGGCAGGGGCTTCCCCACAAGCAGAGAAAGTACAGGGAGAGAGCCCCAGGGCCGGCAGAGGCACTGAGAACCCACACAGTTGGACCTGCTGAGGTAAAGTTTTTAAAGCTTACTCAGGGGGACGTGGTGTCAGCAGTCCTCATGGCTCAGCTGTGGGCCTCAGCTTGGGCCTCGCCATCTTGAGGTCATGGTGGTAGAAGAGGTCCAAGCACTGGTTGAGTAGCGGGTCTTCATGCTGCAGGAGGCCGCGAGGTGGGACCTTCACTCTGTTTCACCCAGCATCCACCCTTGTCCCCAGGACCTGCCTCCTGATGACGTCTGCCTGCTCCCGGGCCTGCCTTTGCTGTCTTCTCCTTTCCTGTGCATCATAGACGTGTCCAAACTGGCAGGTAAGTCTGTGTTGAATTTGTTGAGGAGGGAGATGATGCTCAGGAGGATGATCCCATGTTCTCAGGGCGTCCCCTGGCCCAGGTCGTCTAGCGGGGAATGAAGGATGGAGATGCACACGTCTTGAGCCTACTAGATGTTGGGGCACCGCATCTCAGTGGGGAAACGAAAGGCCGGCCAGGAGTAAGGGTAGGCGATGGCGATCTATAGGTATGCCTTCAAGTAGCAGCCCTCAGAATAGGTGTTGGAGTGCTGCACCTCCCAGTAGGCAGGTTGCCCTCACACACCAGGGTCACCCGAAGCCCTCCACTTGCTCCTCTTGCAGCCCCTTGAGCTCTTCCAGCAGGGCCTTCTGTGAGCCCTTCTGTGAGCGGAGAACTGGCCGGGCAGCTGTCCTCCCTGGCACCTCTCTGGGTGCTCCCCTGCTCTGACTTTTAACATGCGACCCTTTGGGGCTGGAATGATAGTGATATTTTGATGTCTTTGCCCTTTGATGCAACTGTTTTAATCTGGGGGAAAAGATACAACCTACATAAGACACTATTAATGTACACCCTCACCTCCCAACCCCGATGAAAATATCTTTTCTGTTTCTGATTATATAACATACATTTACAGTTGACCCTGGAACAATATGGGTTAGAACTGCATGGGTCCAATTACACACGGATATTTTTTTCAAGAGTAAATGTACACTACAGTACCATGGGAGTTGCAGTTGGTTGAACCTGAGAATTTGGAATGAGGCGTAGGGACAAAGGGGGCTTTCCTGGAGGCTCAGTGGTAAAGAATCAGCCTGTCAATGCAGGAGACTCGGGTTCAATCCCTGAATCAGGAAGATCCCCTGGAGAAGGGAATGGCAACCCACTCTGGTATTCTTGCTTGGCCAGTCCCATGGACAGAGGAGCATGACAGGCTACAGTCCATGGTGTCCCAAAAGGGTCAGGCACAATTTAGCGACTACAACAACACAGGGAGGAAGCACCTGTACAGAGGGCCCTATCCAGACTGCTGACAGTTCTCTGTGCAGAGGGTTGGCACCATTAACCCCCTGAGTTGTTCAAGGGTCAACTGTACTTAGAAATGTGGAAAACCGTACACTCCTGTGTGTTTATGCTGTGCTCTGTGTGTGTGTGCATAATGGAATAAAAGAAAAATAAATTTCCTGAAATAAATTCCCTAGTCAAAAAATATACGTGTTTAAAATGTTACTGTATGTCGCCAAACTGATTTCCAGAAAGATTTATGATTCATTCAACATTTATTGAATTCCTAGTGTGTGCCAAGTACTGTGTACTATTTTGGGTACAGAGCTGAGCAACACCACGTGTAGTCCCTGCCCTTGTGGAGTCTTAAGTATTTCTAACAGAAGACACATATACTGTGAGAAACTATAGTAGTGTGACTTCTGTGTAGTTGAGGAGTTCAAGGACGACTTCCTGGAGGAAGTGATATTTCAGATAAGGCCTGAAGCTTCAGTTGGAGTTAAACTAGATTGTGGGGGGGTTGAGGGGGGTAAGAGATTTTCAGTCTTAGCCTTTGCAAATGTGGCGTCTAGTGGAGCACGGTGTTGAAGAAGGCTCGTGTGGCTGGAGCAGAAAGGGAGGGAAAGCATTAGGCAAAATGAGGCTGGAAGTATAGGTAGGGAGCATGCTACTGGTGGCTTCGTAGGTCTTGTTGAAAATGTTATTACTATTCCAGTGCCAGGAGAGATATAAGCAGTGATTGGGGATTATATTTATTTTTAAAAAAGATAACTTTGGCTGAGTAGAAAGGACTGATAAACAGAGGCAAGAGTGAACACAAGTTGACAGGTTAGGAGGCTATTTTAGTAGTCCAAGTGACAGATAATAACACTAAACTAATCTGAAGCACAGACAATAATAAGAAATCAAGGCAAAGATAGAGGAAAATGGATGCTTTTATGATTTTACCAGCTAATACTAATATTAGAGGGGATATCATTGATCTTTTTTTGTCTTGGCCAATCTAAGAGAGGTGTATTCATAGTATAAATTATATAATATGGCTTATATATACAACTTAGAATATGAATTATGTATACAATTTCCTTTGATTATTAGTAAGGTTGGACTTCTTTTTCTTTTCCATTGGTCATATTCATTTTTATTCATTTCTTCTTTTGAATTATCTGAACATAACTTGGTCCATTTTCTTCTTCTGTTCTGGTTTCCAGCCCAGAATCCTACATTGCACTTAGTTGTCATTTCCTCCTTGTCTCCTCTGGTCAATGACAGTTTCTCAGATGTATGTTTTTATGAATCATTTAAATAAATCATTTTTATACTGATGCAGGGCAGAGCTTGGTAAGAATCTAAGTGCATAATGAAGGCAAACTTAAACCAACTTAAAAGAGAGCAGATGATAGTCTGTGATATATGTCGTAAATTTTTTAAAGTTTTTTTTTAACTTGGTTTGTGTGAGTACATCTGTTTATGTGTGAAATCATATTATTTCATATTATTATTTCTGGCTTTGGGATAATGTTTAGAGGTCCCTCTATCTCGATGGATAGAACTCTTTATGTGCATGATTTTCTGTTACTTTTACAACCATATATTGTCAAATTATATCAAATAAGATACAAATCAGACATCCTCACCCCATTCTTTATTCTCCCCACCCTCAACTTCACCAGATGGGATAATAAAAAACAGAATTTAGGTGGCACTTATGATACAAAATCAGCAGTGTCAACATGACGATGTCATAATGTCTTGCTCTGCTCTGAATTTCTTTGACTTTGCACCTTACTTGGGTCCTGACCAAAGCCTTACCTGTTTTGATACTATTCTTTAATTGTCTTTCCAGTCCTAGCAGATCATGAGTTACTTGAGCATAGGAACCACGTTTTTCTCATTTTGTGTAATACACCTGTGATTGGGCCTGCCTTCGCGGACTCTGCCAACATAGCATTTTAATGCATCTATTCCCATAAAGAAAAGAGAAACTCGAAACACAGTGATGAAAATGTAGATTTTCTCAAGAGTTTTGTGAGGCATTTATTGGAAATAAGAGTCCCTCATAAATCATATAGCAGTACAATCACATTTCTACATCAGGCAGCATTTCTGTGTCCTTTCTCTTTCCCTCTGGTCTATAGTCTCTCTCCAGTGAGAGTAAAAATTCTAGTCAGCAAAATAAAACTCTCCAAGTTAGCCTAACAAGGGCCATATATTTTTATTCACCCCCCCATTTTAGGGGTTTCAATTCATTTTATCATGACTGTATCCCTTGATTTTTTTTTTTTTAATCAGAAAACTTTGGGCATGGCAGAGAGTCATCCAGTGCTTGTGGGAATCAATGAATTGGGCCACGATGCTGCTCTAATATTGGACTTATGCAGTTGACTTGGTGTCTAGGAGGTAAAAAAAAAAGCTATTTACTTTTCTAATTCCTCTTATTTTTACCTGATGGAGAAAATTTGGACCCTATTGGAAACCCACAATAATTTTACGGACTATCAGGTTAATTATAATAAGGATCTATCTTATATTCCCACCAAAGGGCTTAGTTACTGGAGCAGCATTTTCTTAAATTGTGCCTTAGCAGGGACCCAGAGGACAGTGTTATTGAAAAGTGAGCAGATGGTCTGGATGAGTTGAGAGTATGGATGTCACCTGCCTGCCCATGGCGGGCCAGCCAGATGCAGATCCATTTGGGGTGAAGCCTTTGGGCTAGAAACCAACAGCCCCTAAATGGAATGTTCTATCTTTTCCCTGAAGAGAGGAATTGAGAGGCTAGAGCCATACTGGACAAAGTAGGTGTAACCAATCTTAGTCCTAAAAAGCAAGCCATGTGCACACAGGTGAGCAAATGAGATTAGAGGTGGTTGGCAAGGTAGCCGCTTAGCTTCACATCACCTGCTGCCTAATTCAGAGCTGGGTTAGTGGAGGAGTCATGGGATATTTGAATATCAACTGAGCGCCAGGGCACAAAGTAGGGTCAAGTTTACGTTATTAGAAGGTTAATGTCCTGATACCTAAATTTTGGCCTAATGATGAGTAGGGTAAGTTTCCCTCTTTTGTTCCCCCTTTTCTTGTCCTAATGGCCTCACCCTGCTTTCTGGGCCCTACTTAGCCTTAATTTACATATAGTAAGTTCCCCTTTTGTGAATTGCGCTCTTGGTGACCATGTGACCTCTACAGAAGTCACTTTCTGTCTCTTAGCCTCAGTTTCCTCATCTGAAAAATAAAAGGAAAATAATGGAAGATAATGTGGGTAGAGCAACCAGCACAGTGTGTGTGTCTGACTCTGTGCAACCCAATGGACTGTAGCCTGCCAGGCTCCTCTGTCCATAGGATTCTCCAGGCAAGAATACTGGAGTGGGTTTTCATTTCCTTGAAATGAAAACTTCCAGGGGATCTTCCAGGGATTGAACCAGTATCTCTTGTGGGTCTCGCATTGGCAGATGGATTCTTTATCACTGAGCCACTGGGGAAGCCCAACCAGCACAGTACCGGTCACCTAGAAGGTGCTCCTGTGGTTCGTCTTAGGAGAAGCTAAGGCTGTTTCTGGATGTCAGGACACATGGGGCTTCACATTCTCTCAGAACATTGGAGGGGGATACCTCAGCAGCAGGGGTAGAAGGAGCCTTGCTTCTCCTGATTCTTTGCAGCATGAGTTCTCAGCATTTAGATTCTTGCCTATTTTGACACCCAGATGATGGCTCCTTGATATCACTTTGAATGCCTCAGCCCCTGAGTTGTAGCTTCCACTGACCCCTCTGAGGGGGAGGACAATGGGCTGGGACAGCTGCAGGAACCATGGTAAGGAGCCAGTAGAATCAAAGCTACAACTGGGTTAATGACACTGCGGTTTTGGGTTGGCTGTCATGAGGACTGTAAAACAAGGAAGAAAAGAAAGAAAAGAAATCCCAAGACCCAAACAAAGCCAGATGTGACTTAGGAAAAGAGCATTAAGGGATTGCAGTATAGGAATTTGTTTTCCTAACAGCAAATAGCTACTTAATTGGGTTAAACTAAATCGAAAGACATTTTATATTTACATCAAAATTAACCAAAAAAAAAAAAAGGATGAAAATCTAATTTTTTCTACTCTTCCATTTCCCCTTTTCTTTCTTCATTTTCCTCTCTTCCTCCAATACAATGAAACATTCCTTCTGATTCTCCCTCGGGGCTCAGGTAGGCTGGAACCAGTGCTGTGGTAGATGTAATCCATAAATGGGAATCTTGGAAATGTCACCTTTCCCCCAACTTCTGCCGCTAAGCATACTTGAATCTGTGGCAGAAACCTCTATTAATATAAATGTGAGTTTAGTGTGCTAAACTCACATTTAGAATCTCATTCTGGGGACAAGTTGGGTTTGAAATCCAGTTTCTGCTCCCCTTGCCAAGTTTCTGCCTGCCCAGAGAGGGTGACTTTTCCTGCTAGTGGGCCTAAACAAAGACCTCCCTGCAGTGGGGCAGAGATGAAGAAAAGTGGAGACATTTTTGAGAGACCTGAAAGCCCCATGATGTGACTATGCTTGCAAGAAGGTCAGGAGTGACCAAAAGACAGGAGTAGTTTGCAGGAGCCAATACAGTTCAGGAAAGTAGAGAGGAGGCTGAGAGTCTAGTGGGGAGAGGAATCTAGGGAGAAGCCTGCAGAAGGCTGGGGAGGAGCCCTTCTCCAAATGTCAGGGTGACTTGGAGTACAGCTTGGCCTCATTGCCGTGATAAGATGCAGAGAAGCCAGACAGAGAGGACTGTGCATCCCCACCAGTAACACAGTGGTGAGAGATGCTATGTTTTGACTGGAGTGGAGTGGAGGACCCAGTTGCAGGGCTGCAGGGTCACAGGCAAGGAGAGGGGCTGGATAAGAGTAGACCATGAGAATGAAACAGACTGCAGGCCTTTGCTTTTGGGTCCTGAATATCTGTGATTTGTCTACTTTTTACCAAACAGCGTTCTGTTCCTCGTAGCTAACTCTATTACCCTTACTGAAACACTGGCCACGGGAACAGACACACTCACAAAAACTCACCCTTGGCAAACATCACCAAATTACGAATTAGGCCAGAAAAGAAAATCAGACAAAATTGTATTCTTATGTTTCTTTAAATCTACCATAAAACCCCAAACCTCCAATGAACTAGAAAATCTCTCCACAAAAATCATTAAGTTAAAAATAAACATTAAAAATTGACTGGCAGTCAACAAGAATAATAGAAAATGTGAAACCTTCAGACAAGAGCAGTAATTATCTTATTGATTTGAAGGATTAAGGGGAAAAGATGGGCCTTGGGGTTAAGCTATGACTCATGATTGCTGCCCTTTGGCTGGAAACTTCAAGGCCCGATGGGTGGTTACATTTTAGGATCCCAGAAGGAGGCCACCCACCCCCACTATATGAAGAAATTTGTTCAACAGACTGTACTCTAAAGCAGTTTTACTAACAATTCTAATGTGGTCATATGATCAAATGAGCTAAAAGTACTTTATAAACTGTGATAGTCCTCACAAAGGCAGGTGGTACCTTAGTCCTGAAGGCCAGAATTTAGATCTGGACCACTGCTGTACTCTCAGAGAGGTTGAACTTCTTTGTTGAACAAATGAGTCAGATATTCTACAGATAATATGCATGTGTGTTTGTGCTCAGTCATGTCCAACTCTTTGCGACCCCAAGAACTGTAGCCCACCAGGCTCCTCTATCCATGGAATACTGGAGTGGGTTGTCATTTGCTCCTCAATCTACGGATAATACTCTTCTGATATTACTCCTTCTGATTACATGCAAAGATTTGAGGTGGGGAGAAGGAAGATGCTCATTTACCATTTGCATGCATATGTGCTAAGCTGATTCAGTTGTGTCTGACTCTTTGCGACCTTGTGGACCATAGCTTGCCAGGCTCTGTCCATGGAATTCTCCAGGCAAGACTACTGGAGTGAGTTGTTTGCCCTCCTCCAGGGGATCTTCCCGACCCAGGGATCGAACCCACATCTCTTACATCTCCCACACTGGCAGGTAGGTTCTCTACCACTAGCACCAATATTTGCCTTCTGTTTGTCACCTAAACTGTCCTGGGTGACTCTGTTAATTCCTGTTCTGACTGGAGGGATCCTAGGGAAAAAGAGTCCTCTTACTCAGAAGGGGGTTGGAGAAGATGGCATTGCCAGTCTTCTACCATGTGGACCCTTCAGGGTTCTCCTCGTGATACCATGTGACTTGCCCCCACTGTGCTCACTGCCACGCTCCTCTGTGGCCTGTTTGGGCTGTCTCAGGATGTTCATTTCAGCCCCTAGAAACTCAGACATCACTTGAATTTTGCGATCCAGTCCTTGGAGTTTTCCTTCCCAAACCACAAATGAATCCATAGTAGGTTCTGTGGTTTTGTTTTTGAGGCTTCTCTTGATGATAGACTCCATTCACCATTTATTCAATAGATATTATTGATGACTTACCCGCTGCCAGGCCGGCTGCTGTTACTGAAGATCTAGCTGTGAACAATACCAACGAGTGCCTCTTCTTAGGGCTCCTGAATGTTAGTGACTGGGGGAAGGTCCCGGTGGACCAGGCTCCCTCTCCCATCCCATCCTGGGGTGGGCTTTGCAACAGGAAAGGGAAGAGAAGTACGTCTGCTAATTCCATGTAAGTAACAGAAATGAAAGTACAGCCTTACCCTCAGCAAATTTAGTCTAGTTCACCTTGTTGTTTTATTTTTTTTTAATAAATTTATTTATTTTAGTTGGGGGCTAATTACAATATTGTAGTGGTTTTTGCCATACATTGACATGAATCAGCCATGGGTTTACATGTGTTCCCCATCCTGAACCCCCCTCCCTCTTCCCTCCCCATCCCATCCCTCTGGGTCATCTCATTGCCCCAGCCCTGAGCATTTGTCTCATGCATTGAACCTGGAATGGTATTTTGTTTCATATATGATAATATACATGTGTCATTGCTATTCTCTCAGAACATCCCACCCTCACCTTCTCCCTCATAGTCCACAAGACTGTTCTATGCTTCTGTGTCTCTTATTCTGTCTCGCATATAGGGTTATTGTTACCATCTTTCAAATTCCATATATATGCATTAGTATACTGTATTGGTGTTTTTCTTTCTGGCTTACTTCACTCTGTATAATGGGCTCCAGTTTCATCCATCTCAATAGAACTGATTCAAATGTATTCTTTTTAATGGCTGAGTAATATTCCATTGTGTATATGTACCACAGCTTCCTTATCCATTTGTCTGCAAAACACTTTCCGACATAAATCACAGCAGGATCCTCCATGACCCACCTCCCAGAATATTGGAAATAAAAGCAAAAATAAACAAATGGGACCTAGTTAAAATTAAAAGCTTCTGCACAACAAAGGAAACTAGGAGCAAGGTGAAAAGACAGCCTTCAGAATGGGAGAAAATAATAGCAAACGAAGCAACAGACAAACAATTAATCTCAAAAATATACAAGCAACTCCTGCAGCTGAATTCCAGAAAAATAAACGACCCAATCAAAAAATGGGCCAAAGAACTAAACAGACATTTCTCCAAAGAAGACATACAGATGGCTAACAAACACATGAAAAGATGCTCAACATCACTCATTATTAGAGAAATGCAAATCAAAACCACAATGAGGTACCATTTCACACCAGTCAGAATGGCTGCTATCCAAAAATCTACAAGCAATAAATGCTGGAGAGGGTGTGGAGAAAAGGGAACCCTCTTACACTGTTGGTGGAAATGCAAACTAGTACAGCCACTATGGAGAACAGTGTGGAGATTCCTTAAAAAACTGGGAATAGAACTGCCATATGACCCAGCAATCCCACTGCTGGGCATACACACCGAGGAAACCAGAATTGAAAGAGATGCATGTACCTCAATGTTCATCGCAGCACTGTTTACAATAGCCAGGACATGGAAGCAACCTAGATGTCCATCAGCAGACGAATGGATAAGGAAGCTGTGGTACATATACACCTTGTTTTTATATGGTTTTTAGGAACCTTTACGTTGTGATTAGTCAGAGGACTAGGCTGCCCATGCAGATGGCCTTGGAGAGTAGGAGAAACTGCTCCCAGCTATGACTGCCTCCAAGCCTGTTAATTGTACCGTCCTTTTACTGTTTCCCTGCCTCTTGGTAGGAGTTGTGGAGCATAAGTTGATTGATATTCATGGGAGCTATTTGGGTTGAGACTTAGGGTCAATGTTTACTATCTTGTCCTCAAAGTGTACCCCGGTATGAACCTTTTCTTCTTTCTGTGGAGCCATGCAGTATGAAACCTGGGCTTCCCAGGAGGTGCTAGTGGTAAAGAATCCGCCTGCCAATGCAGAAGACACCAAGAGATGTGGGCTAGATACCAGCATCAGGAAGCTCCCCTGGAGTAAGAATTGGCAGCCCACTCCAGCATTCTTGCCTGGAAAATCCCATGGACAGAGGAGCCATGTAGTATAAAACCTATGACACTCCAGTTCTTGGATGTGTACTTAAGGCTCTTGAGCCCTTCTTCTAGGGTCATGGTGGAGCAAGGCTTTCCTCTGCTCCAGGAGCTCTGTGTGGATGCTCAGCTTCATGAAACAGTGAGCTCTTGCCACACCCCTGCCCTCTGCCTTGGGTTCCTGCAAAGAGTTTGTGGGGAAGGTGTGACCACTCCTCCCCCTCTGCCAAGGCTCATTGCCTTCTTGTGCAGTAGGAATGTATATGTGTGTGTGTGTGTGTGTGTGTGTTACTTGCTCAGTTGTGTCCAACTCCTTGCGACGCCATGATCTGTAGCCCACCAGTCTCCTCTATCCATGGGATTTCCCAGGCAAGAATACTGGAGTGGGTTGCCATTCCCTTCTCCAGGGGATCTTCCCTACCCAGGGATCGAACCCAAGTCTCCTGGATTGTAGGCAGATTCTTTACTGTCTGAGACACCAGGGAAGCCCCAGGAATGTGTATAGTGAGGTGCTACCCAGTCCTCCAAAAGCTCTGATAAAAGAAACTGACACGTCTGTGATTGGGTTTTCCTCAGGGGTCTGTGTGAGGGAGTTTTTCACCCGAACTCTGGGATGACTTCAGCCCAGCTGCCGGTTTTATTTTTAGGAGTCCTTGAACAGGTCTGGTCTGGTCATGGGAGCTATTTGGGAAGATGGCTCCATATGCTATCTGCTCCCAGGGAGCCTGAGTCATTTTCAGTTGCTCAAAGATTTGGGATTGTTTCATCGATTGTCAAAATGAATTAATCACAGGAACTTTCGAAGCTAGCTAAATCCATTCTTGAACAAAGTGAGCTTATAAATACAGAAAATAGTCAAAATAAAGAATTGGTGTTTGGTAGTAGGGGACCGTGCAGAGAATAGGAAACACTCACAAGACTTGCCTTCACCATAACAAGAATTTTCCCTGTAGACCTCTGTCCACTTTACCCTGTTCTGTTGCCTGATGATGTCCACAGCTCCTTCTCAATAGCTTGAATTCTGCCTCCTTCTTTCCAAGATTGTTTTTTTTGGCTGTGCAGTGTGCACGTGGGACCTTAGTTCCCTGACTGGGATTGAACCTGTGTCTCCTGCAGTGGAAGTGTGAGTCTTAACCACTGGACCACCAAGGAAGTCTTTGCCTTCCTCTTTCCCGTTTCCCAACCCTCCCTTGAAGTGGGGAAGCACACAACGATAACACAGAAAGAACAATGACCCAAACTACAGAACATTAATGGAATATTCACTCCAAATGAGATTTTTAAAGAGGTACTTTAAATGCAGGGAAGACCTAAGCACTAACATCAATGTTCCTGTAAGCAGAAAATAAAATCTACAAATAAAGTTTTAGTGGAAGGTGTATCATTTTATTTCATTAATATTCATATTCCAAACTCATATACACAGTGAGAGAGAACTTCAGGAGATAATTTGCTCCTAGGAAATAAACAACAGCCCCAGACCAGCCTAATAAACATTCAGCATCCACGCCACGCACAGGTGCTCTCCATTTGCCTCCGGACTGATGTTTAGTAGGCTAGAGCTCTGAGCAGCATCATGACTGGTGCTCTGCCTTTGCATCCACATGCTGGTGGAGTGCGATGGGCTGATTTGTCCTACCTCTGTGTTGGAGGGGACAGGGTTCCCCAGGATCTTCCTAGTAATATATGTCTTCCAGCTTTCCATCTTTGTGTTCGGAATGACACTTTTCCCAGCCTCCCCTGACTAGTCAAGGACAGGCTAGCTCTGAAGAAAGGTGATTGAGTCTCCTGGCCTCTGACTCACTGCAGAACCCTGCTGTGCCCTTTAAACCTGAGCTCCAGTGACCTGCTCTGTGTAGCTCTAAGATGGTGAGATAAATGCACATACCCCACCCAGAACCAGGAGAGTCTGATTTTTTGATAGTGACCTGACCTTGGAGAGGCTCAACTGGTCTATGGGAAGAGATGATCTTTGCTGCATATTTGTTGTTGTTTAGTTGCAAAGTTGTATCCACTCTGCAACCCCACGGACTGCAGCCCACCAGCCTTCTCTGTCCATGGGATTTCCCAGCAAGAATACTGGAGTGGGTTGTCATGCTGTCCTCCAGTAGATATTCCCAAGCCAGGGATCAAACCCACGTCTCCTGCACTGTAGGCAGATTTTTTACGGCAGAGCTTTATTAACCTACTGCTTGTGTGCTCAGTTACTTACCAGGGAGCCCCATAGCTGTGGGTTACACCTGGAGAAGCTAAATCATCTGCATGAGGAGCACCATGGGGAGGGAGGGAAGGTCTGACTCTTTTGTGACCCCTCTGGATTGTAGCCCGCCAGGTTCCTCTGTCCATGGAATTTTCCAGGCAAGAATACTGGAGGGGGTTGCCATTTCCTACTCCAGGGGATCTTCCTGGTCCAGGTATCGAGCCCATGTCTCTTGTGTCTCCTGCATTGGTGGGCGGATTCTTTACCATCGAGCCACCTGGGAAGTCTTTCTGTGTATAAAGAAGGACTATACTCACTGTGTTACTCAGCCTTCACAGTGGGGTTCCCATTTTGCCCCTGAGGAATCCAGAAATGACCTTTCCACATTGCAGGCTCTGAACACTGGGCTTTTGTTTCCAATCCAGTGTTGCGCTTCTCCTGCCACAACTGCCCTGGAGATAAACTGAGAAGCGTTATGAATTCCCGAGGAAATCACGTCCACATTCAAATTCCTCACAGTCATGTGGGAAGGAAGGCCAACAGAAGAGAACATTCAGATTAGAGACGCAGGGAAGTAACCTGGGGGAAAACCAAGGATTTCAGCAGAATACGTTTGAATGGGAAGGGATCCTAAAGACACCTCATGGGAGAAAACCACACAAATTGCAGCTGAGAAACCCGGAGAAGTGTCTGACCCAGATAAGTAAGGTTGGGTTTAATCTCTCGATTCTGGTTGCTTAATCCCCAAACTGTTTTCCTGTCAGGTCTGCACAATTAATTGGTCTAAGGAGATAAGGGACCTCTTTAGATTAACATCAGAAAGGAAAAAAAAATTGCACATTCTCTGGTGAAAGTGTCAGTTTTTCTTAGCTGACAGAGAAGGTAGAACAAATGGGAGATTACGGATGAGTTTCATATTCCAACTCACTGGATGAACCTCTCGACTTCCCAGAGCCTGGGTCCCCTCCTCTCTCCCCACCTTCCCTGTAACCCACTAGGATCCTCTGTCCATGGAATTTTCCAGGCAAGAATACTGGAGTGGGTTGCATTTCCTTCACTAGGGGATCTTCCTGACTCAGGGATTGAACCCGCATCGCTTCTGTCTCCTGCATTGGCAGGTGATTCTTTACCACGAGCGCCACCTGGGAAGTTCCTATTATGATTACAGCTGCTGCTCTGTTTTCTGTGACAGCCTCCAACCAGGTTTCGTTTATCCAGTGTCTTCTATTTCAGTAGTTCCTAGTAGTTTATGGTTCCTGGACTCAACCCCCGATCTACAGAATCAGAATCTCTGGTAGGAGCCTAGAAATCTGTATTCGAATAAATGTCCTACAAATCTGGGAAATACCAGCCTGCTGAGCAAATTCTTCATTTGGGCCCTGAAGCCAATTTAGGATCAAGCTTCCAGCACTTTGGCCTACTTTGCATTTCCTCAGCTACTTTGCCCACTGGCCACGTCTTCCTCTTGGTCCATGAAGTGTTCTCTCTTCTCATCCTGTGTGAGGAATTGCTGTTCTCCTCCAAGAGCACGTGGATGATCCTGCATCCTAGCTGTGCTCTGCTATCCCTACTGCCTGAAAGGCTCCCATTGCCAAGCCCTCCCCAATTGTCATTCCAGTGTTAGGCATTTTTTCTTTTCTGCTTCTTTCCCTTGTTCAGCACAAGTCCTCATTCATGCAGAGCCAGCAGTGGTTGTCTCCTCCATACACCTGTGTCTCATCTCACCTAAGCCCCCTCAGAGCTGAAACTGGATTCTGATCATGAGAAACGAAGGAACCATGACCTCTGTATCACCAAATGGTGGCTCCTCCCCTGGTGAGGATGGGGTGGGGGTGAGATCGTCTTCTCGCAGGAGTCAGACCCTGCACTTTTTCTTACACTTGCTGGTACTGAGTCTGCATCATATGGCAAACCCTTGGTCCCTCCACCCCAGTTTAAGCCCTTTTCCCTGTGTTGAGCCTGGTTCCCCAGAACAACTCTGTTGCCAGTTTACTCTGTCCACCATCACTGCCCGCACAGGATGTGGGGGCCCTCCCCACCACCCTAGCTCAGGGTTTGAAACAGCCTCATGAAACCACCCCCTCTGTTTGGCCTGCCCTGACCTGGACTGCTGAGCACAGCTCTCTGCTCTAGGCACTGTGGCCTCGCTGCCAGTGGGAGAGAATTCTGAGTCCTGGATCGTGATGCCCACGGTGATAAGGAGGTCAGAGAGGAGGCTTGGGACTCCAGCCCAGCCCCAGATGGCAGACCTCCCTGAAGATACAGGAACTGCCCAAGGGGCTGCCAAGGGCAGACATTCCTGGTGTTTCAGCTGTTGCCTTTGCTACCCTCTGGGGCTCACCACATACTCTTTAAGGTCTGTTTTTTGACTTGCCTTGTTATCAGATCCTGTTTCCCTCTGCCCAGCCCTCCCTTTACTCTGTCCTCTGCCCCAAAGAGGGTGAGAGTAGAGAAGTGAGCAGTGGGGTGGAGGGAGATGCACTTTGAAGGGTGGTCTTCAGCACCCCATTGTGGTGCAGGGAAGCCCTCAAGGCTTGGAGCCACAGCTGGGGAAGCTTCTCTGTCTTCCCACGTTGCTGTTTCTCTGAAGGCAGGGAGAAGGCTCAAGTGGTGATACTATACTGTTGTTGTTTTTAGTCCCTAAGTCATATCCAACCGTTTGCGACCCCACGACAGAAATAGAACTTGGATTGGCCTTGAAGGACAGGTGGGTTTGTGTAACCAGACAGGTGAGGTGGGCACCCCAGGTGGATGTACTGGCCTGAGTAGATATAGGGAGATGGGAAAGTTCTGGTATGATTGGGAAGTAAATAATGTCTAGTTTGGCAAAAACTTTGCATTATTTAAGTGAAATCATGAGTGAAAAGGCTGGGAAAGTTAGCCAAATGAAGCCTTTGGAAGACTTTAGACTCAAGACTAGGGGGTTCTGACTTGACTCGGTCAGATACATATCCACTGGAGGCTGATCTCTCGTAGATAAATAAGTAACCGTGACAACATATTGGACTTTAAGAAGCCAAATCTTGCCTTCTTGGCCAGGAGGCCCATAAGCAAACAGCTCGGGAGGAAAAGAGTGGTAGCAATGTAAATAGAAAGCACAAGAGGAGATGCTGAAAGTGGTCCTGAGGGAGACTAAGCAGGATTTGGCGATCTAATGGGGATCAAAGAGAGTTGAGGGATCAGGAAACCATTTTGTGCTTTTGTATAGATTCCTGTTGGCTAGAAAGCTTCTCCGTTCAATATTTTCAGGTGCTTACCATGTGTCTTATATGAGAATGAGCAGTAAAGGAGCAACACAGGTAAAGAAAACATAGTCCTTACTCCAGCTGAGGAGAGGACTAAGAAGAGAGTCCAGGTCAGCTCTTACTGTTGTCTCTGGAAAGAAAGTCCGAGATGATTGAATATTTTCTTTAGAATCCTCCGGGAAGTGTGGATGAGGAAAAAGGGATCCAGGTCCACCAATTTCCTGGATGGTTCCCTGATTTCGTTTGACTTTGTTTCATTCAGTAGCTATTTTCTGTGACTCTAACTCTCTGGGTCACAAAGCTGAGAACTCCCCAAGGGTCTCCTAGCTTTGGAAGGTGATAAGAGGAATACAACCAAAACTACAGGGCTTGGAGTGAGGCGGACACAAGGGGTTAGCATGGGCTTGAAAGGCGGGTCTTACGCTTTAGTTAAGGAAAGAAGCTGGGGAATCTTTGTGGGAGAAGTGACATCTAAGCCAGACTTTGGAGGGAGTAGACATTCATTAGGCAGACATAGGGGAAGTGAGAGACACATGGAGGGAGAACATGGGACATGTTTGGGGATGTTGTATTGTCTTGTTCAGAAAGCTTATAGGCTGAATACAGCCTTGTTTATACCAGGATTTTGTTTTGTTTTGCCAATGAAGTCAAGAATAAGAGTTGGAAATCCAGTGAAGTGGTTTATAGTTGTGGTTTAGTTGTTTCCAGTTATATATACAGTGTTCTGGGTTTCTAGTTGGTCTTAGAAGACATCTTGGTTTGTTAGCCAGCTGTCAAGAGTCTTGTGATTAGGTGACTCCTCCACTCCAGCCTGCAAGTGTGTCTGTGGAGCTTTTAGTTTTAGAATTAATGCTTCTTTGAGAAGGAGACTGGTTACTCACCATCCAAGGGTGGAAATCATGCTGCTTTCAAGGCTGTTTTGCGTGGGTTATAGGACAAATATGGGAATCACTAAGTTGCATAAACATATTCAGGGAAACTCAAACGCTCACGGCCAGGGCCAGGCTGAAATTGGTCATTAATACTGTCTTACTTCATCATTCTGGATCTTCCTTCTCCCTCAGAGTTGTTGATTCATCAAAGAGCAACTCAAAATATTATGACAACAGTATCTTTTCCATTCTAAATAGAAGGACAAAGAGGACCACCCAAGGGTAAGAGGCATAATTAGCCAACTTAATAATCAGCAACAAATTGTCAGTTATTCTTAACTATGTTCTCTTGTTAACATTCTGTGCTAGGGTGTGACTAAAGCAAATGCAAGAGTAGATTTTTTGTCTTTTTGGCAGGTCATAGTAGGGGGCTTGGTGGTTGGGGTTGGGGAGCTACTTGTCCAAAAAATAAAAGGTTCTAATACATCCATGAAAGCCAAATCCTAGACATGTTTCCAAGCATGAAGTGTTGAACTTTGTACCTGATTGTGTTGCTTTCCTAGGGCTGATGTACCCCAAACAAAAGAGATTAATATTCTCATAGTTTTGGAGACCAAAAGTTTAAAAATCAAAGTGTTTCCAGAGCCTCATTCCCTCTGAATTCTCTCAGGGAGACTCCTCCTTGCCTCTTCCAGCTTCTGGTGGTTCCAGGTGTTCCACAAACACCTTGATGCTTCATACTCTGATCTCTACCTTCAGATTCATGTGGCTTTTTTTTTCTGTGTGTCCCTGTATTGAAAATCTTACTCTGTGTTTCTCTTATAAGGCCATCTTTCCTTGGATTTAGGGCCCAGCCTAAATCTAGGATGATCTGAGATCCTTAGCTTAATTCCACCTGCAAAGACCATTTTCCAAATAAGGCCACATTCATAGATTCCAGGGATTAAGATGTAGACATATCTCTTTGGGGGCCATCATTATTCAACCTATGATGCCAAAGATGCAATCTCTGCTGGCACAAGAATGTGCTCCTCTTCAGTGGTTAAGAACCTGCCTTCCAATGCAAGGGATGTGAGTTCGATGCCTGGTTAGGGAGCTAAGATCCCACATGCTGTGGGGCAGCTAAACCCACACTCCACATATAGAGAGAAGCCCGTGCACCGCAATGAAGAGCCCTCCCATTGCTACAAAAGATCCCACATGCCACAATGTGCTGCAACTAAGACCCAATGCAGTCAACTGAAGACATATTTTTTTAAAGTTCAGCTACTCTTTTTTTTTTTTTTTTTTAAGGAATGTGCCCCTTGGATTATCAGCAAATCCTTGTTGATGACTATGGTTAGGACAGCAGAGCTGAGTTGGACTGGATTCAATATAAGAAGTTGTAGCAACTCTAAATTAAGCTGCATTTGAAACAGAAGGAGTTATGTAATTTGCTGGACAGAGAGTATAAATTCATTTTACAAATCATGATGTGTTCTGGAACAATATCAAATTTCCTGGTAGACTCCAAGGCTGAGAGTTAGAGATCCTTTAAGAAAGTCATTTACATGGTACATTTTGTCATTTGGAAGATACTTTGTTGATTCTTGATATTTTAAACTCTTTCTTAAAAGTAGAAAACTTTGAGTTTATCCAGTTGGACATCTGAAACTCTGAGAGCTCTGAAACACTGAAATGTTAAAGAAGCAAAAAGTACATTTTAAAGAAAGTCTCCTTTAAATAAATGGAAGGCAGCCCAATAATTAGTACACATATAAGAAATTTTCAAGTATAATTAATGGAACCTCATAAAGGTCAGAGTTCCTTGTTTTTTGTATGGACATATTAAGATATAGGTCTTAAACGCAATGTCAGCTCCCTAAACAATAACTGCCAAGTTCTTTTTTCTCTTCTTCTAGTTGAGAAACATAGCCATGCACATAAGCCTGCTATTCTCCCCCGGTGCTTTGCGATGGTGCTGGAAAATTGCAGGGAAAGCACCGACTCGCTGGAAAGGTTCTCCTTTCTAGAGTAAGCAGCAAGAACAAAATCATGTCAGCACCATTTCCCGGTTTTATTTTTAATTGGTTAATACGCCTTTGATCACTGAAGGGGAAATAAGAGAATGAGGGCTAGCTCAAGCCTAAGGACCAGCAATATTACCTTGTATGTTCCTTTAGATCATTTCCCTCCATTCACCTGAGATGCAGTTATTTATTAGCATAATATGGATACAAATCTATCCACAGGGCTTAAAGATGGAAATTGAAACTGTGATGATTTAGCTGAAAGTTACTGGAGCATTCATAAAGCTGTCAAAATTACAAGAGAAACCACATTAAGGAAACACCAGCAATAGTTGCTATTAAACAGATATTCAAACATCGTCAGCACTGTTATCCACAGCAGGCTGGCCTAATTTACAAGCTTCTGTACAAGAGGATAATGGTGGCTGCAGGTTCAAAGGCAAGTGAACCATAGGAATGATATAAGGCCGGGTAATCTCATGTTTTAACACATAAATCAGGACACAAGACTGAAGACTTTTCCCTGATTTGTTAATTTGTTTACATCTTTAAAAAGTATTCTCAGCAATAAATCACATCTATAGAAAACAATAAAATGAACTGAAGAGACACAAACTCAATATTATTTCAATCAACAAATACTTATTGAGTGCTGTTTGTATGCTGGGCACAGTGTTAGGTACTGGATAAGATGTAGATTGAACAGGCAAAATACTGGCATAGACAATATTCTGTCATTCTATCCACAAAAGTTTACTGAGTGGCTGCCACATGCCAGATGTGTGCTGTGGTCGATATTCTGTCAATTCAGAACCATTTGTGATCACATATACTTGGAAAATGAAGTGCTACTGATTCCCTGACCCTGAGGATTCCTGGGAGTACCTAGGTGTCTCCAGTGAGTTTGGACCATTGCCTATTACTCTGTGAGACAAGCTAGAGAGAGCTCTGTAGACTTGGGCTTTGATGTATAGAGTAGCTGTTGTTAGCTGAATTTTTACTCCATTTCTGTGGCTGCCTTCATGGTGTGGAGCTGGAAAGCTGGGTGTGATGTTGGTGCGCCTGAAACGGAGCCATGTGCCCTGAGGCTGATGACCTGTGTCTCGACTGTCCTTCTCCAGTACACTGAGCTCAGGTTTCTTGAGCCTGAAGTGTTATGGTATTTAACCAGGCACTTTTCAATGATCTTTCCCAAGCAGAGACTCAATTGCAATCTTGCATCCCACTTGACATATCTGTACCCATTTCCTCATCCCCAGGTAAATCTAGGATGTCAGTGTGTCTAAGGAGCATGGAGGCACCTCCTTCTACTCACTGTGGGCCCCTGAAACCTGGGCCCCACCAGGCCAAGACATCTTGTTATGCACCACACATGTGCATCTTTGGAAAAAAGATGGCTGGAAAATATCTTGGGCAGATGGCCTTAAGGAATACAGCGCACAAGTCCAAAATTGAATGTCACATAGTTCATGGTAGAAAAGCTAACATTCTATGGAAATAAACAGGAACACAAACCAGGAGTCAATTACTAAGGCAAGAAACACATTTAATTATGAGCCCCATACCCAGAAATGAGGTTGAAATTAGGGTATAATAGTTACAAATTTTGGAATTTGTACCTGTCAAATTAGAAAAAACTTAATGATCTACACTCAGATCTTTACGAGGGAGAATTGTTACTTACGTTTCTTCTGCTATTCAAGTTATGACTACTGAGCTCCCCTCCGACGCAGACTCTGCAGTAGGTGATGGGGAGATAAGGATGAGTTCTTTTCTTGCCTTTAAGCAGCTTATAGTCTAAGACAAGGGTCAGAAAAGTACGGCCTTTGGGACAAATTCAATGAACTTTCTGTTTTTGTATAGCCTGCAAATTAACAATTGATTTACTGTTTTATATGGTCAGAAAAAAAAATCAAAAGAGTAATACTGCTGACACATGAAAACTACATAATTTAAATTTAAGTGTGTATAAATAAAGTATTATTGGAACATAGTCATGTTTGCTTATTCATAGATTGTGGCTACTTCCTGCTACAACAGCAGAGTTGAGAACTTGCCACAGAGACCTTAGGATCCATGAAGCCTGACATATTTACCCACCACTGACCTGACAGAGTGTGACACAGGCAAAAGTATGGAGGTAGAGGGGACTTCCCAAGTGATGTTAGTGGTGAAGAAAGAAAAGAAAGAAAGAAAATGAAATCACTAGTCTTGTCCAGCTCTTTGCGACCCCATGGACTGTAGCCTACCACAATCCTCCGTCCATGGGGTGCAAGAGTACTGGAGTGGGTTGCCATTTCCTTCTCCAGAGGATCTTCCCAACCCAGGGATCGAACCTGGGTCTCCCACATTGTAGGCAGGTGCTTTACCATCTGAGCCACCAGGGAAGTGGTGAAGAAACTGCCTGCCAATGCAGAAGTAAGAGATGTGGGTTCCGTACTTGGGTTGGGAAGATTTCCTGGAGGAGGGCATGGCAACCCACTCCAGTATTCTTGCCTGGAGAATCTCATGGACAGAAGATCTTGGTGGGCTATAGTCCATAGGCTCTCAAAGAGTCAGACATGACTGAAATGACTTAGCACACATGCACACATGAAGGTAGAGATGTTTCCAAGGATATTCTTAGAGCCCTGTGGAGCGGATTAAAAAGAGGCACACTTTTCAGTTTCCTTAAGGTCATAAAGAAGATAGATGTATAACCAACAAAACAAAATTTTAGATTTTTTGTTTTTGCTAGTACTTAAAGAAGGAGCCGAAGGAATAACAACAACAAAAAATTATTATATTTGCAGCTTAACTATTCTTTTTTTTAACTTATTTTATTGTTAGTAGTAACAGTATTTCAGCTTTGTCTTAATACCAGTTTATACACACAGGTATAAATTTTGCTTTATTACCAATTGTCTTATACGTATTATTAAAACATTATTTGTTCGAGGGATGCTGCATAGAATGAGTTTAAAAAAGAAAGATTCTTTGATTTTTAAGTAGTCTGAAAGCAGTGGTCTGGAGCAACTTGGTGGGCTGGGTTTCTGCATATGGTTCAAATGTCGAGTCTCCCAGCTCAGCTTGAGAAAGGGGTGACCTCTGAGTGATGCCTTTTTATTGGATCCGTCTTCCTAGGGTGAGGAGGGGTGAACCTTCATGAAAGCAGGACAGTGGTGTACCAACTGTGGCAGTTGTATGACCTCAGAGGCATTTTTAAATAGGATCTCATCCATAGGTGACCCAGGGGGAGAGTTAAGCAGGAAAAAAGTAGTTCTGGGTTCTTTGATTCCCATTTTTACTGTCTCACTTTTGTCTTCCCCTAGTGACAGTATACGCTTATGATCTAATGGCAAGTGGTCAAGGACACGGGCCAATAGTCCACATGGCCTTACTGAGGGGCAACATAGCACTGGTTATGGGGTTGTGTGTGCTAAGTCACTTCAATCATGTCCGACTCTGTGCGACCCCATGGACTGTACCCCTCCAGGCTCCTCCGTCTATGGGATCCTACAGGCAAGAAAATGGGGTTGGGTTGTCATACCCTCCTCCAGGGGGTCTTCCCAACCCAAGGATCAAAACTTATGTTCTCTTATGTCTCTTGTGTCTCCTGCATTGGCAGGCAGGTTCTTTACCACTAGCGCCACCTTGGAAGCCTGTGGGGTTAGGACACCTGGATCTGAATCCTAGCTCTGCCATTTAGCAGCTTTGTGGCTTTGAGATATTCACTTAGCTTCCATGCTTCAGTGCATTTTAAATGAGGAAACTAAAGCAGCTATCTCAGGATTATTGAGGATTAAATAAATTCACCCATGAGAACCGTTTAGAACAATGCCTGGCACGTGAGTCCTTAACATTTGCTGTGATGATGATGATGGTTATTACTATCTACTGTACTCTCTCAAAACTACCAATTCCATGTTAACCCTTAAAACTATTTTTGACTTTAAAAATTTTTTCCTGGCACTGCATCTTCGTAAGGGAGTCTTTGTCTCTTTCTGTTGCTCCCTTTTTCCCCCGAGGCCCTCCCTGCTGAATTCTGACCTCTTTCATTGTCTATTCTCTTTTGTCTTACCTCAGTCTTATTAATTCTGACTACAGTAGTCTTGCATATATATGCCCAGGCACTAACTTTTATTATCCATGCCCAGTGGAGTGATTAAACACTCTATAACAATACTATTGATGATCCATTTTCTGTTTTAGAGCATCATTTAGAGTCATTTCCTTCACAGCAGAATCAGTGACCACTATGCATTTGTTGGACTGAACTGAATTCTATTCTTGTTCTGACAGTGATGAAGATCCCATTCTCAAAAATTTATTGCTGCTTTAAATTAGCCTAGAGCTTGAGAACTGGACAGGTATCCATTTATTTACATTCAACTACCTGTTATCTTCTGCCTGATTATTTTGCTCTGGAAGGCAGAGTTTGGAATCTCTGGTTCCTGATTTATTCAGGGTATGTGTTATGATTGTTTAGCTAGGTGATCCTTATCCCCAATTTCCTGGGTGTCTAGCTTTAAATGTTTTCTTACAAGGCTCCTTATCTCTTCCCAACTAGTTTGCTACTGACTCAGCGTTCTCCCTTTTCTGGCACTTAGCTGCCCATCGCTGAGTTTCAGAGATGCTTGCAGTGGGCTGATTTCGGATTATAACAGAGGCTGAGTAAGTGTTTTAGCTATCTATTTCTGTGTAAGAAATTAGTAGCTTGAAGCAACAGCGAATGTTTATTATCTCGCAGTTTCAGTGGGCCAGGAAGATATGACTGGCTTAGTTAGGTTTTATGGCTCAGGATCACTCGTGATGCTGCAGTCAGGGTGGCAGCCAGGGCTTGACTGGATTGGAGGATCCACTTCCAAGATCATGAACATGGCTGTTGACTGAGGGTTCTGTCTCTTGCCTTGTTGGCACAAAGTTCTTTATGCAGAAGAGAACCTGGCTTCCTCCAGAGGGAGTAAGCCACATAAATGATCAAAAGAGTGCCTCAGATGGCTGCCGCAGCTTTTATAACCTAATATTGGAGATGGCATATTGTTTTCTGTGTCATATTGGAAATACAGATCAACACTGGCATAATGTAGGAGGGGTCTTCACAAGAGTCTTATAGCAGGATGTGAGTTCCTTGGGGCCATCTTGGAGGTTGACCACCATATTCTGAACCTCTGGTCCCTAACTGACGTACATCATTTCCCCATGTGATATACATTCATTCCTCCACAGTATCTCATGAAAGCATCAGCTTGAAATCCAAAATCTTATTATTGAAATCAGGTCCAGAGAGGAAAAGACTCCTTGGGCGTAGTTCCTTAAATGCAAGTCTTCAAGTTCAGTTCCTCTTCACTTATGAGACTGAAGAAACATACAGCCAACACACGATGGGGAGACAGGCAGAGGGTGACTTCTCTGGACACTCCTTCTCAAAACGGGGGAATTAGATGACACAGAACAGCGTCACTGGTATTTCAGAAACAGCAATCTAGAATCCAGCTGATCAAATGTTAGCTGTTGCTTAAGTATCAAGGTCTGGGAATAATTCGTCCCAGCTCTCAGGTCTGTCTTCTGGCTTTTGCTTTCTTTTTCTGAACCGTTTTTCCTTTTTTAAAAGAAAAAAAAACTTTTAATTTTAGAATAGCTTCAGATTTACAGAAACTTGGGCAAGGTACTCATCCCCTCCAAGCCTCAGTTTCATCATCTTGATTTTCTTCATTTGGAATGTCTTCTAATATTTTTCACCCACTTTCTTTGCCAAACCAGAAAACTCTGAATTGATTTTCCGGTCATTCTTGCCAGGGTATACTCCTTGCCCAAATCATGCTCGGTGTGGAGCTATAGTCTTCTGTCACACGTCCTCTCAGCATCCTGTCATCCAAATGAACATGGTGTATTGGAATTATTTATGTTCCAGTCCCTTGTCATGGTGTATTGGAATTATTTATGTTCCAGTCCTTGTTTGTTATTTTTCAGCACCTTGAAGGCTGGAATCCAAATCAGTGTCTGGAAAAGAGAAGACACAAGTATTTCCTGAATAAATTGAATACATTAAAAATTAATTTTTAAATAAACATATGGTAAATGTATAGATTCTTGTAACTGTTATCACAATCAGGATACAAAACAGTTTCACTATCCCATCAAACTTCTCCTTACTAGCCCTTCCTCCACCTCCTAACTCTAGCAACCACCAACCTATTCTCTCTCCTTACAGTTTGGCCTTTCCCTGATGCTGTGTGAATGTGAGGGTGTATGTGACCTTTTGAGACTGATTTCTTTTGCTTAGCATGATGCCTTTGCTTAGATTCATCAGAATTGTTGTGTATTTCAATAGTTCATGCCATTTTATTGCTGAGTAGTATTCCATTATAAGAAGGTAAACCAGTTTGTTTAGCCATTCACCCACTGGAGGGCACTGGGTTAATTTTTTGGAGGAGGTAATCTAGAGGATGTGACTACCAGTTAACCCAAGAGCTAGATTGGGGTAATCAGCGGTTCCTCACTGCTTCCTGACCCCCATCATCTGACCTCATCCTAAAAATGTAGATTTTGCCAACCATTCCCACAGTGGGAGCTGTTCCAAGGACACAGCCTTGAAAGAGCACGGTGTTGAGACCATCTGGACAATATATGTAACAGAATCCAGTTAAGGCCGCTATATGAACATTTATCTTCCTGGCAGGTGGATGTGGAGATCTACTTTCTTGTAGCTGCATAAGACAAAGCTTACATTTGAGTCTCCTTGCTTATTAAACCTGTCATCTACCAGTCTGTAGTGGCCTGCCTCTTTCTTCAGTCTCTCCTTGTCCTCTGTGTATAAAGCCAGTTTGCAAACAAATATAATTCTATTTTTCAGTGATTATGAATAGAACTGTGATAAAAGTTCATTTAAACAGGTTTTGGGTGAATATGTTTTCATTTCTTTAGGCTAAATACTTAAGAGTGGTATTTCTGCATTATCTGGATATATATATACATATATATAAGTTGTTCAGTAGTTATAGCATACATGCTTAGTTGCCTCACAACATATATATATATATATATATATATATATATACTTGTATATATGTATCAGTTCAGTTCAGTCACTCAGTCGTGTCCGACTCTTTGCGACCCCATGAAGTGCAGCACGCCAGGCCTCTCTGTCCGTCACCAACTCCCGGAGTCTACCCAAACCCATGTCCATCGAGTCAGTGATGCCATCCAACCATCTCATCCTCTGTCGTCCCCTTCTCCTCCTGCCCCCAACCCTACCCAGCATTAGGGTCTTTTCCAATGAGTCAACTTTTCGCATGAGGTGGCCAAAGTATTGGAGTTTCAGCTTCAACATCAGTCCTTCCAATGAACACCGAGGACTGATCTCCTTTAGGATGGATTGATTGGATCTCCTTGCAGTCCAAGTTACTCTCAAGAGTCTTCTCCAACACCACAGTTCAAAAGCATCAATTCTATGGCACTCAGCTTTCTTCACTGTCCAACTCTCACATCCATACATGACCACTGGAAAAACCATAGCCTTGACTAGACGGACTTTTGTTGGCAGAGTAATGTCTCTGCTTTTAAATATGCTATCTAGGTTGGCCATAACCTTCCTTCCAAGGAGTAAGCATCTTTTAATTTCATGGCTGCAATCACCATCAGCAGTGATTTTGGAGCCCAAAAAAATTAAAGTCTGACACTATTTGCACTGTTCCCCCATCTATTTCCCATGAAGTGATGGGACCAGATGCCATGATCTTAGTTTTCTGAACGTTGAGCTTTAAGCCAACTTTTTCACTCTCCTCTTTCACCTTCATCAAGAGGCTCTTTAGTTCTTCTTCACTTTCTGCCATAAGGGTGATGTCATCTGCATATCTGAGGTTATTGATATTTCTCCCGGCAATCTTGATTCCAGCTTGTGTTTCTTCCAGCCCAGCGTTTCTCATGATGTACTCTGCATATAACTTAAATAAGCAGGGTGACAGTATACAGCCTTGACGTACTCCTTTTCCTATTTGGAACGAGTCTGTTGTTCCATGTCCAGTTCTAACTGTTGCTTCCTGACCTGCATACAGATTTCTCAAGAGACAGGTCAGATGGTCTGGTATTCCCATCTCTTTCAGAATTTTCCACAGTTTATTGTGATCCACACAGTCAAAGGCTTTGGCATAGTCAATAAAGCAGAAATAGGTGTTTCTCTGGAACTCTCTTGCTTTTTCGATGATCCAGCGGATGTTGGCAATTTGATCTCTGGTTCCTCTGCCTTTTCTAAAACCAGCCTGAACATCTGGAAGTTCACAGTTCACGTATTGAGATACACACACACACACACACACACACACACACACACACACACACACACACACATATATATGTATATATATGTATGTATGTAATAGTTGCTCAGTCGTGTCTAACTCTTTGTGACCCCATGGACTATAGCCCTCCAGGCTCCTCTGTCCATGGAATTCTTCAGGCAAGAATACTGGAGTGGGTTGCCATTTCCTTCTCCAGCGATATATATATATATGTTTAAATTAAAAAAGGGACTTCCCTGGTGGTCCAGTGGTTAAGCATCTGCCTTGCAATTCAGGGGACACAGGTTCGACCCCTGGTCAGGGAAATAAGATCCCACATGCCCTAGAGCCTGTGCTGCATAGCAAGAGAAGTCCCTGTGTGCCACAACAAAGAGCCTGCATACCACAAAGACCCAGCACAGCCAAAAAATTTGTAAAGAACAGCAGATTGTTTTCTAAAGTACCATATAATTTTATATTCCCACAGTAATATATCAGAAGTTTAGCTCCTGTGAATCTTTTCCAACACTTGATATTGTCAGTATTTTGGGGAACCATTTTAGTAGATGTGTAATGTAATCTCAGATGATTTTAATTTGCTTTTCCCTAATGGTTAATGATGTTGAACATATTTTCATGTTGCTTATTTGTTATCCATATATTCTCTTTGTTGAAGCGTCTATTTCATTCTTTCTCCAATTTTTAAATTATGTTGTTTATGTTATTACTGTTGAGTTTTGAGAGTTCTTTATTCTGTGTATGAGTCCTTTATTGGTTGTATATTACAAGCATTTTCTCCAGTTTGTAACCTGTCTTTCCATTATCCCAACAGTGTCTTTCTTTTTTTTTTTTTAATACATTTATTTATTTTAGTTGGAGGATAATTACTTTACAATATTGTAGTGGTGTTTGCCATACATTGACATGAATCAGCCATGGGTTTACATGTATTCCCGATCCTGAACCCCCCTCCCACCTCCCTCCCCATCCCATCCCTCTGGGTCATCCCATTGCCCCAGCCCTGAGCATTTGTCTCATGCATCGAACCTGGAATGGTGTTCTGTTTCACATATGATAATATACATGTTTCAATGCTATTCTCCCAGAACGTCCCACCCTCACCTTCTCCCTGAGTCCATAAGACTGTTCTATGCGTCTGTGTCTCTTATTCTGTCTCGCATATAGGGTTATTGTTACCATCTTTCAAATTCCATATATATGCATTAGTATACTGTATTGGTGTTTTTCTTTCTGGCTTACTTCACTCTGTATAATGGGCTCCAGTTTCATCCATCTCAATAGAACTGATTCAAATGTATTCTTTTTAAGTGTCTTTCATAGAACAGAATTAAAAAACTTTAAGGAAGCCCAATTTATCTTTTTTTCCTAATGGATAGTGCTTTTGGAATAATATCCACACATTTTTTGTCTAAAGAGTTTTTTTCCTAATGTTTCCTTCTATATAGTTTTATATTTCACATTGGTATCCTGATCCATTTGAGTTATTTGTGTATAAGGTGTGAGGGATAGGTCAAATTCCAGTTGTTCTGGCCTTTGAAGTCATACAGAATAAATCTAACTTCTTCTACAAGAGTGTCTGGGATTACAAGTTTATTTTCACCACAGAGAGGAACAAATACCAGATTTCACTAATATCTATGGATTATACAAAAAAATTAAGAATAAACTTCAAAAGAGATTCCAAGACTTCTGTAAAGAAAACTTCAAACTATTTTTGAGGATATAAGAAAAATGGAAACAAATGGAGAAGTATACAACAAGAAAGAAATATTGTAAAAATGTTGATTCCATCAAATTAATGATGACATGTAATGTCATTCTTATTCAAACTCCAGTAATTTTATGTTTCAGAGGGGATATTTTATAGATAGGGTCTTCCAGGAAGCTGACTGAGCCTGAAGTTGGCGTTCAAGGCATTTGTTTGGAAACGCCCAGGTGGCTAAGTGGTAAAGAATCTGCCTGTTAATGCAGGAGACACAGGAGACTCAAGTTCGATTCATGGGTGGGGAAGATCCCCTGGAGGAGGAAATGGCAACCCACTCCAGTATTCTTGCCTGGAAAATCTATGGACAGAGGAGCCTCCTGGGCTGCAGTCCATGGGGCTGCTAAGAGTCAGACACGACTGAGCAACCGAGCATGCTTACATACATGGGGACATGGGAAAGAGGAGGGGAAGAAGCAAGGCTGCACAGAAGTTGGTCTGCAGAGCAGTCCCAAAGAAGGCTTCCCCTGTCCCCACTGGGGAGCCCTGGAACTACCTTGAGTCCAAATTTACAAAACAGTGACAACCTAGGAAAAACATCTGTGTCATCAAAGGCAAAAGGTGACTATCCCTACTTTAAAAAGATTTGTTACGAATCAATATTGAATATGCAGATACTCCAATAAAACATTCAAGAGTCTAAGATAAAGAATGACTAATAAATATATGAGAAGAGCATATATATGAGAAGAGAATTTTGCAATTTCACCAGTGAGGAAAAAACAAAGAATTCGAACATTTTTCTTTTTGACCCTTAGGCCAAGAGTAAGAAGGTTGCAGTTCTAGAATGATGCGAGTTGGGATGTGGCCACTGTCATGTAGGTAGTGAAAGGGTCAAGAAGTGCAAAGTTTTCAAGATACTATTTGGCAATATTTATCTAAAGTTTGACCCAATAATGCTACAGATAGGAATTTATCTTAAGAAAACATGAAAAAATATATACGATATATACTTTTACTCTGTGCTGTAAAGATGATAAGAGTTTATAAATTATATATATGTCAACTACTATACTATACTCTCATTAATGATGATAATGCATATATAAATTACCCTAGAAAGTTGCTTAGGTTTTTTATTTAGTGAAAAAAGGTATGCATAGTGACATATTTTTGTAAATACAATTTTAGGTATAATAATCTGGATAGATAAATCTAGAATGTTAGCAATACTCATCTTTAGATGGTAGGATCTTGGAAGATTTTCTCTTTTTGCTAAATTTTATATTCTTATTTTTCTACTATTAATATGTATGTCTTGTGTATGTCTTCCCTGGTGGCTCAGGTGGTAAAGAATCTGCCTGCAATCTGGAAGACCTGGGTTCGATTTGGGAGTTGGGAAGATCCCCTGGAGGAGGGAGGGTAACCCACTCCATGGAGAAGCTCTTCTCTGTCAAACACCCCTCTGCTTTTTCTCTACTTCTTTCTCCTCCAAACTCTGCAAACTGCCAGTGTCCTTGAATTTGGACATCTTCCCAAAGAAAGTAGAATTGCCTAGGGAAGTAAGGAGAGAAAATTAGAATTTATTTTCAAGTTTTCAGGGGTTGTTTTTAGTGAGACAAGTACTCAAGGCTTGTGCCAAGTATGTGTGCGTGTTGCTTTGTTTTGTTTTTGTACAGACTTGCATTGCCCTAATGCCATATCTGGAGAAGGAAATGGCAACCCACTCTAGTATGCTTGCCAGGAAAATCCCATGGACAAAGGAGCCTGGCAGGCTACAGTTCTGGGGGGTCACAAAAGAGTCGGACATGATTTAGCAACTAAACAAACAAGCAATGCCATATCTCTCTTACATCTTTCACCTACTGCTCCACTGTCAAACCATCTACACACTCTTCTCATCCTCAGAAGCTTTCTAGTTGGGGTAGTGTGTGCGTGTGTTCAGTTGCTTCAGTCGGGTCCGACTCTTTGTGACCCCGTGGACCATAGCCTGCCAGGCTCCTCTGTCCGTGGGATTTTCCCAGGTAAGAATACTGGAGTGGGGTGTCGTTTCCTCCTCCAGGGGATCTTCTGACCCAGGGATAGAACCCGCTTCTCCTGTGTCTTCTGCATTGCAGGTGGATTCTTTACTGCTAAGGCACCAGGGGAGCCCCAGTTGGATAGCAGTCATTAACAAAGAGGAGGGAAGAATGCGATATATGTGGTAGTGTTATCATGAAAGTGTGTGGGAGATGGTCTGAATATATACGTTCTGTTGGGTTGTCAGGATACCTATAGATATTCCCATTCTCTTAGGATTCATCCATTCATTCTTTCATTTATTCATTCATCCCCTAAACATGAACATAGTTACTGTAATATTAGACACTCTACCAGGTCCATGTTGTTTTTCAGTTGCTAAGTCATGTCCAACTCTGCGGCTCCATGGACTGTAGCATGCCAGAGTCCTCTGTCCTCCACTATCTGTTGGAGTTTGCTCAAATTCATGTCCATTGAGTCGATGGTTCTCTCACCCTGCCCACCACCAGGTCAATGGGGGTAAGTGGATACACCTACTTCCAGCTCTCAAGTAGTTCATAGTCTAGAGCCAAGATTCCCAAATCTGTGTGCTCAAAATCACTTGGAGACTTGTAAGAATACAGATTTCTGGACTCCATCTCAAACTTTGTCAATCTAAATTCCAAGTTCAGAGATTGGTGTTTTAACCAAATTTTCCAGAAAATTCTGTTCCATTAGCACTGGCCTGAGTACCAAAGTTAGGAACCCATTAGTAAGAGTTCATGCAGACAGAAAAAAAAAAAAAATTAGAACTGAGCTGCAGTGTAATTGTCAGGCCGGCCAGCTCTTCCTCTCTTCTCTCCTTCCTACCATTTTCCTTCTGTGAGTATTCGAGGCGAGGGTGACTGTTTGGTTTTCTATTGCCATGTAAGAAGTTGTTCCCAACTTCGTGTCTTACAACAACAAAAATTTCTTATTTCTCATGGTTCTGTGGGTTGACTGAGATCAGCTGGGTGGTTCTTCTGTTCCACATGATGTAGCTGAGGTCACTGAGGGGGCTGCATTCAGGAGGGAGCTCCACTGAGGCTGAAATGTCCAGGATGGTGGACATCTCACCCTCTGAGAGCCCCTCTCCACATGGTCTCTCATGATTCAGTAATCTAGTGCCATCCTCTTTACCACTTTTGCTGCTGACTTCCAAAAGAGAAAAGCTGATGCTGATACTTCTTTTAAGCCATGGGCTCAGAAGTTTCAGAGGATTGGTTCTGTTTCATTCCGTGCATTCTGTAGTCAAAGCAAGATACAGGGTGAGTACAGGTTCAAGGAGAGAGAAATAGACTCACCTATCATTGAGAGAACCAGGGAAGAATTTGTGGTCCTTTTTCATCTACCATAGATTAAAAAAAAAATCCATGAGAATTTTCCTGCTGATTTATAAGGCCCATATACCCACTGACAGCATGATGACTTCAGGCTAAGGGTTTCAGATGCAGTTTTAGTCAGTCGACTTAGACCAAGACCTTGGCTAGTTGTATGAGTGGTCATAAATGAACAATAAAATTCAATAGGGACAGGCCGTAAATATAAGATGGGTCACTCCATTGTGACTACATAAAAAAAAAAAAGAACTAACGGTAAATAATGGACAAACAAGGCATGAGAATATAAACAATTCCAATCTTTTTGTCAAAAAAGGTTAGCATAGTATTGGATATATCTAGAAATTCTAAAGTGTGGTAAGACCTTGATTGGATATCATCTTCAGTTTTAGGCAGCCTGTATGATAAAGAGTCAAGAATTGTTCAGGCTAGACATAGACATGATTTTTTTCTTTCTCCGTCATGTCCTGGGTCCTAGACTCGATCAGGAAATCCAGGTTAGCCTGTGCTCTGGGCAGTGAGGAGTCTGGATGGGAGGAGAGAGAGGCGGTGGAGTGCCAGGCCATCAGCCACCTGTTGACTCTGGGCAACCAGGATTTAGGATGTAAATTAAGCCCTGTTCCTTCTCTGGTCCACCCTCCTCTGGCTACTTCAGTTACTCAGAGTAAAGCCAGGGTCCTTGCAGAAGCCTCCAAGTCTCCTCTTAGTTTGGCCTCCTTATCTGACTTCACCTTCTACGGATATTCTCCTTTCCCATTCCATTCCCATCAGAGCAGCCTTTGTGCTCTTTCTTGGAGAGGCCAACATGCCCCCGGAGAGGCCGACATGCCCCTGCTACTAGGCCTTTGCACTCAGTTTTCCTTCTGCCTGGGATGCCCCTCCTGCAGATCCCTGCACAGCTCACAGCCTCTCTCCTCTGGTGCTGTCTATATTCAGGCCATTACTTTACATGAAGGAGACAGTGCCCCTGTCCCCTCAAACTTCCTATCCACATTACCATGTTTTTTCCTTTTTTCCCTCCCTGCACATGTGGGCATTTGACATGCACTTTATTTCATTGTTCATATGTTTGTTATCTTCCTTTGTCTATTAGCATGTTAGCTTTGAGAAAGCAGCAGCCCTTTTTTGTCTCCTGCTATATCTTCAGTGGCCCTAGCAGTGCCTGGCACCTTCTGGCTACTCAGAAAGGGTTTCTTAAATACATGAATGAATTTCCTTATGAACCTTAATAAACTGAATGCAAAGCCTACCGTGAATGCTTAATGAATTGACTTGTTGGACCGTTAAACTCAGGAGATCTGGCTCTAAGTCCCTGTTCTCTGTGACTTTGGGCAAGTGTTTAGGCTCTCCATATTTCATCAGACATCTCCATACAACTCAAAATTTAATGGAATCCTAGACTGGAAAAGTATTTTGGAAGGCAAACTGCTAATGGCCCTGTATTATGCTTTGAGGGTCTTGCCTGGTGCCCAGGACAAGAGAATTGCAACCCACTCTCTCAGTTTAACTATTTTTGCATCCTGTTGCTGGGGAGGGATACTGTCAACCCCAGCCACTGTTAATGCATGAGAAGGTGAGGGATTCTTAGAGGGGAGGGGAGGATGGGGCATTAGATACAGGGAGATGTGGGTTTTATCACTGTCAGAGTGGGTTAGAAAACATATCAGGAATTCTTGGGCAGGGATTTATTAGGGTTTTGAATCCCATTTCTAGTAGAAATGGTGGTTATTTTCTAAACTGCTCATGAAGATAGCAGGAGCATGGACTTAAGTGTCACACTGTGTGCATGCTAAGTCGCTTCTGTCGTGTCCATCTCTGTGACCTTTGAACTGTAGTCCACCAGGCTCCTCTGTCCATGGGATTCTCCAGGCTAGAATACTGGAGTGGGTTGCTGTGCCCTCCTCCAGGGGATTGTCCCAACCCAGGGTTTGAACCTGTATCTCCCTCATCTCCTGCTTTGCAGGTGGGTTCTTTATCACTGAGCCACCAGGGATGCCCATAGGTATCACGTTACCTAGATTTGAATATCACTTCAGTTTTTAACTGTGAGACCATAGGCAAATTTTTAATCTTTTAAAATCCCAGTTTCACCTTCTGTACTATTTTGCCAGGCCATTATGAAGATTAGATGAAATGTTCCATGCAAAGTGACTGGAATGTTTACATGTTTATTAGTATTATCTGCAACACTATTATGATTAGGAATAGCAGTAGAGTAGTAATAGTCATCTCATGTCTACCACTTAAATCCTCTGAGTCTCATTTTCTAGTCAATAAAATGGGATGGTAATCCACATTACACGGCTGTTATTGTACCTTGCTTTCAAAGCCAAATGATGACATATGTCACAGAATTTTATAAATGTGTAAACTTATCCAGATGTTAGTTTTTACTGAATGTTACGATTCAGCTACTGTCTCTGGCTCCAGGAATCTACCTCCATCTCTCCTCCCTCATGCAACACAAATGCTGGTCCCTCAGCTCTGACTTTGGCCCCACAATCCCCAATCCTTCCAGTTGAGAATCAGATAATCCTCTGGACTGGAGGGGGACCAAGAACATATGTCCCAGAGGCAGAATAAATACAGGCCTTTCTTTTGTCAAGTTTCCAGAAGGGACCACAGAGGCCATGATGGAAGGACCTACTTTAAGAGCTACCACTGCAGACCTATCTGAGTGTTGTCAAAACTGTCAATAAAGAAAGTTGTCAAGCTTCTCTCCCTGAGGTTTTTAAATAAGAGTCTTGCCTGAAGATGGAGTCTGAATGAGATGACCTCTCAAGATCACATCTCATTAATATTCCATGTCACTTCCCAAGTTTGTATAGCCTCTCTTTTAGAAAGTAAGGCCCTTCAGTAATTAAACATCTGAAGGAACTAGGCATTCATTATCTGAGTATTAATTCTGAAGGCAGATCAGGGGATTCTGCAGTTTCAAATCATTCTGGTAAATGGTCATTTGATTATTATCCAACTGATGGAATTATAAAGAGATCTTTGAACTCTATCTCTGTTCACAGCCCTGTTCTTAGAGTTTCTATATATAAAGGTCTTCGATTAACTTGCCGTAAGGATGCTCTGTTGGATTTTATTTGTAGACATGCCTGTTCCCTCTGTGATATAGGGGGTTCCTTAGGGGTAGATATCTGTCTTGTCCTTGTATGTCTCTCATTGCCTGTCACTACACAGGGTATCAGTAGTACAAAGTAAACATTTTGTTTTCAATAAACAAATGAATAAAACCGCACAGGAACTAGTCGATTGATTGTGCTCAAATTTGGGATTGCTACTAAAATATTTCGGCATGTTTCTTAGATTTGGTTTGTGGTTATCTGTTATCTGTAAACAAAGTAATTGACAAACATTTTCCATGTTTGTACACTTTCCTGATAATTCTGAACTCATTCTAATGACATTAAGTACATTTCTGAAGTTTGCAAAAGTCATTTCAGCATGGGAGCTTTATCCGCAGAAGATAGGATAAGACTGTCTTTCTGGAGCATCCAGCAAATGGGGCAGAAGGTCCCTAGACATGTTAACAGTGAAAGCAGATAAATTCATGATCCAGACCCATGCCATTTGCTTTGTCATCTGGTTAAAATGAAAATATCTGGCAAAAAATTGACTCTATAAATATAGATCCATTTTTCTGAGCCAGAAGTTTCTTAAAAGAGGTGATAGATTGAAGTCATGAGATTTGAATTTTGGTTCTGAGTTTATTTGATGCTGGGGACTCCAGTTTCTGTGTGGGTGTAATGCGGGTAGAGAGGGGAAACTCTGATGTTCTGTGACTCAGTGCCCACCCACTGGAGAGTGCAAATAGCGGGAACTTTATGGCTTGACAGAATTCCTTGAGACTAAGGTGTCTCATAGCATCTAACGTGTGAGACATGGCAAGGGGTATTTATTGCCTCATGGGTTCCTGGCTGCGAGTGATGGTGGTTTGGGCACTGGCTTTGAGGACAGATGGAACTGGGTTCTTCCCTCATACTTGCTGCCCATTAATCTTATTATTCTATGTATGTGTGAACATTTCTCAGTTATCATAAAATCTTAATATTTACATTTCACTGAAAAATGGAAATAAAAATAGTGCCCACAGTATAGGGTTGTTGAAAGGACTGAAATGATGAGGTATGTATAATGATGTAAGAAACACCTGATAGCAAGGGCTAAAAATTAATAGTCACTAAAGTGGTGGTGATAGATGGAAATGATGACAACTATGATGGTTAACTGAAAGAGACAAGGGTGTCAGTTTCCTTATTGGCGCCTTAGACTGCCAAGAGGATTAAATGAGTTAATATTTGTAAAGGGGTCAGCAGAATTCCTGGTACACCCTAATCGCTATTAAAGTATTCATGTTTTAAAGAAAAATACATGAGTTTCCCATACTCTCCAATGTAGATCCAGCTTCCACTGCATGAAACTGGCAGAGAAGGAAAGTGTTTGCTGCCATTAAGACATGTTCTGGGCAATGCTGTTCAGTTTCATGATGAAGAAGGAACCATTTATTCCCTCCTGGATGTGCTTTTGCTTGTAGGACAACAGGTGCTCTGCCAAAGTACACCAAACACTTTTTTTCTTTTCCTTTTTCCTCACGCTCCCCCTCCTTTTCTTTTTTCCCCCTCTCTTTTTGGTTTGTATTCAAGTAACTTTCCCTCTGCTGTGATCTTCCCCCCTCTCATCTGCTCTTATCCCTCCTTTGCTGCTAAGCTGCGTGAGTCACGAGGACCACTCCGACAGAGGTGCAACTGTTCTTTGGCAATCAAAGGGCTTCTCATGCCCTGCTCCCAGTCACACGGCAATGCTGCAAATGCCAGCTCAAATGCCAGTGCAAAGCCAGACCCCTTTTCATCTCTCCCCTTTGAAGAGCTTCTTTGTGGGGGTCTCCTCATGAATACTGTCTTGAGATAGAGTGCATGCTCACCCATTTGTTTTGCTTTTCTTTCTCATTCCTTGGACTCTGAGAGAAAACTCCTGCTACAGAGGAGGGAGCCTCGTATGGAACTGCACCTCTCTCTTGAGTTAGAGATGAGGTGATTTCCCTGAAGGGCTGATTTGTCACACCCACTGTCTTATGCAGAAGACCTCATCTGCTTAGATTTCATTTCCACCTTACGGGTAACTCAGGTGACCCCCAAAGATTATGGTGTGTGTGTGTGTGTTTAGTCGCTCAGTCGTGTCTGACTCTTTGTGACACCCACAGACTCCTCTGTCCATGGATTTCCCAGGCAAGAATACTGGAGTGGGTTGCCATGTCCTCCTCCAGGGGAACTTTCTGACCCAGGGATGGAACCCGTGTCTCCTGTGTCTCCTGCATTGCATGTGGATTCTTTACTGCTGAGCCACTGGGAAGCCCCTGCATTTGTCTTTAGAATCAATGGATTTTCTCAAGTGAAATTTGTGAATCTGAATTAGCTTTGTCACATCAGATTTTTGCGTTTTAAATGTTTTAAGCTGGTTTGCTGTGAAGCATAGTGAATAGCCTAGGCTCAGACTTATTTAGAGAGCATGTTGGATTCTGGGAATAGCCCCAGCCGCTAGTCCTTCTGTTGGAACTTTTGTAAAGAGCTTTTTTCCTCTCATAAGTAAACACTTGAAAATGAGATTAAGATTCTTTCTAAGCCTCAGCATTTAACTAATCATTTTTAGTTACTTGCTGTTTACACTCAGTCTAAATGGCCTAACATAGATGCAATAATGTGGGAGAAATTAACTATCTCCATTCTAGAACTGAGCTGATAATTTCTCAAGATGATATCTTTGTGAGATTTTCACAGGGTAATGAGGAAGAGCCTGAAGGATGGTTGACTTGGCCTTTAGTCTTATCAGTTATGACAAGCTTCATTGCTTGTCCGGGTCCAGGTGTGTCAACAACCGCGGGGGAGCGATACATCATTTCTGCTTCTCTACATCTTACCCCCAGCCTGTACTGAGAACTGGTATTGAGCATCTACTGCATGTATGCACATAACATATAGTATCCCTAACTGTTTTGAGAACTCTTTAAAGTGTTATTATCCTAAGTTTGCAGGTAAAGAAACTGAGGTTCAAAAGAATCAGTAGCTTGACCTAATAGGGCAGATTATAGTTTCATAATATGGCTACAGCAGTATTTCTTTGTCTAGAATGCCTTGTCGAAAATCTTGCCACTACACCATCCAGAGTTGAAGTCCATTTTCTCTGCCCTTTAAACCTGTGGGCCTTTGTGATTGCCTTAAGAAGTAGAATGTTGTAAAGATTTCGCATGACTTCTCAGGTTGGGTCAATGAAAGGGGTGTTTTTCTGTCTAGCTCTTTGTTTCTCTTCAGGAATGCTCATCGTCAGACCCTAGCTATCATGTTGTGAGAAATCTCAGGCCACGTGGAGAGGCCACATGTAGATGTTCCAGCAGACAGCCTTGACTAAGGTCCCATCCAACAGCTAGCACCAGTTGCCAAGCCTTCTAATGATTCCACCCCCTCTCCCAGCCTCAAGCTACCCCTGCTTATGCCTAATGGAGCAGAGATAAGCTGACCCTGCCAAGTCCTGTCCCAGTTGTGGACTTACAAGCAAAATAAACATTGTTGTACTAAGGTACCGAGTTTCAGGGTGGTATGTGACATAGCAATAAACCCAAAACACTAAGCATGTATAGCTACCCTGTGGATGATCCAGCATTTGAATTCAAATCTATATGACTTTACACCACTGTAGTCTGGTTCCATTTTCCTAGATCCTTATTCTCCTAAATCTCATTTCTCAGGTAACTCTTCTCCTCCACAGCCCTCTTTCAGCCTGGAACCGAGGGCCATTCAGCCTCTGCTTGTTCTCAGTGTGCTCCTTGCTATTAGGCCCCTAATTAACATCTGCAGTTATTAATACACAGGTGCCTGAACATCCATATTCACACTCCAGATGGATACCTGTCTTAAGAACTCAGGAGAGCTTTCCACATTAGAGTACAGCTTTCATCAGTGTTTCCTAAGGGCATAATGATAAGTCTTCACAACAGCTAATGTCGTGTAGTGATGAGTGGACAGGTTCTAAAACTTGAATGTCTCAGTTCAAATTCTACCTCCTTCATTTACCAACTATTAGGTTTCAGGCATTTGTTTAACTTCTCTATATCCTGGTTTTCCCATATATAAAATGGGGCTACTAACAGTTCCTTCCTCATAGAGTTACTATAATGAATTCATGAACCAAGGAATTAAATCTTTAGTGCAGTGGTTGCTATATGAACTCTCAGTATTTGATCACACATCTTTTTTTTTTTTTTTTTTTCCTACTCAGGTCATTGGAGAGGAAAAGTGTCTCCTGTTGGCGGTTTTTCCTTTGTGGTCCTTTACAGCTCACTTTTGGTTTAGGTAGAAAATGGGGCAGATTCTGCTGGGCATGCATCTCCCAGTGGGAAGGACCCCCTTCCAGGGTGGCCAGAGGCTTTGATATTGAAGGTTCAGCCTTGCTTTTATCTTAGCTACATCAGCTATTCTGCCAAATGAAAACTTTTGGTTTCACTGTTAATTGTTTGTAATGTGTGTGAATAGATGTGTGACCCAAAATTTATTTTGGAAGACACTTGAGAAAATTGGGTATTCTCCATGAGGACTCAGGGGAGCCAATGGACAGACAGCATAAGAGGCTGGGGAAATCTTTCTGTCTTAACAGACGAGAGAGAAGCACTAACAATTGAATGGGATGTGGTAGAGACTGAAACATTATCAGTGACCACACAGGGCAGAACTGTAGAGGATATTTAATCCAACCTCCTCACTTACAGATAAAGTCCAAGGTAAAGCAATTGTCCTGAGATGGTACCCTTGGCATAGACTTTAAGAGCCTATGACTTGGGATTTTTCTGGTGATCCGGTGGCTAAGACTCTGCACTCCCAATGCAGGGGACCCAGGTTCGATCCTGGTCAGGGAACTAGATCCCACATGCTGCAACTAAGATCTGGCACAGTAAAATAAATATTTTTTTTTAAAGGAATCTGTGGTTTGATCACCTTGTGCCCTTGATCACCAAGAATATTTGTTGTTGTTGTTGCTCAGTCACTAAGTCATGTCCAACTCTTTGCAGCCCCATGGACTGCAGCATACCAGGCCTCCTTATCCCTCACCATCTCCCAGAGTTTGCCCAAGTTCATATTCACTTGACTTTGGGGTCCGTTAATTAATTTAGATTGTTCTGATAAAATGACTTGGATTTTCTATTATCACAATTAACTTCCTGTTCATTTTCTTTTGCTTGAAGGAAAAAAATGAGGTAGACAGGTAGCTGTGACAAAGCAATGTATATTTAGAAGTGCCATTTCCTAAAACTAGCCGAGTGTCAGAAATTGTAGTAAACATATAATTATCCAGTCTGTCTCATGGCTGAGGAGCCCTATTGGTGTGATGGCTAAATTAGTTTTATGATATTGTTTCTGGCTTCAGTTCAGCTGAATCTAGGGACCCCAGGAGGCACACAAACTCTCTACCCTCTCTATTTTCAGGACCTATCCTTGCTATGTGGAAAGAAATGTAATATCAACATGAAATATAAATTGAAAAGCTTCCCTTGGCCCTTTGTGTACTGCCCAGCTTTTTCTATCAGTTACTTGATTTCTATCACTTGTCTGCCATGCTCTTGAAGTCTTTGCTGTCTCATTGTGCTGTTTAGATGCTTAATGTCTCCTCTGTTGAAGCCCGTTCCCTCAGAGCTGGTGTTAATGAGGTCCCAAGAAGTAGCACACATTTTGCAGCACAATTGCAGTTGCCCAAAGAGATGGATGTTATGAAGCAGGCAAAAGGGCTCCCTCAAGTCGGCCTGGAGAACGAGACCACGAGGAGCCCTGAGTGGAATTCAGTCAGGCGATGCTGTGGAGTAGGGGAGCTGGGAGTGACCCCTTTGACAGGAAGACAAATTGAAAGGGAAAGAAAATCAGAAGACAAATGCCAGTTTTCAAAAACAGGGCTGGGAATAGAGGGGCACTGCATTTTATCAAATTGAGGCTCCACACTGCGATGGTTTTCTAATATTCCTGGGGTGGGGAGAAGATTTCTATCTGACATTGGACAGGGTCCTGATTTTAAGGTAATCTCCTGAGGAAGGGAAAGTCCCTCAGTAGCATTTGGGTGCCAGGATTAATCTCACTTCTGATGATAACCCTGTTTAGGTGGTTACAAAAATGCACAGATAGCTGGTGATTACGCCTCCTTCCTTATCCTGTCAGCCTGCATTATAAATGGCAGCTCTTTGCAGATAAAAATTTGGGAATTGTATTTCACCTTGTGTGCATGCAAACCACACTCAGACATACACACATGCACAGAAATCTGAGCACTGGAGGAAGTTTTAGATGAAGGTGTCCTTGTTATCTTCTTAAAAGTAAAAATTGCACTGTCGAAAAGATACATAGCACATCTGAGGGTTCTTTGAAACATTTTGCCTTTCTGCCTCCATGTTCTATGCATTTCTAAGCAGGGAGACTTTAGGCAACTATAGGAAAAAGGAAAACCTACCACAGGCTTTTAGGGTTTAGCCAATGAAGTGACATTCTCCTTGGGCAGTTCTGAAGTCAGTGATTCTCCATTTGATTCAAGTACAGCCTAATAATTGGGGAATTTAGCCAAATGGGTGTAAAATTCTGGATGCTGCATTTACTCAGCATTTAGGACCTTTGGCGTTTTAATTAACATTTTGGAATTTCAGTTTCTGCAACTGAAAAATGGAGATACTGAACACTGTTGTGATGGTGTTGTAGGACTAATGAGATAACGTATATAACTGTATTGCATAGTGCTTGCCAGGTAGCAAGGGCTTGGTAATTGTTATCAATTTATAACAACAGCAACAACATCAATAGCCTGAAGTATTGGCCGTGGTGGCACACATGAGAAAGCAGTTTGGAAGATAAAACCTGGGATTATGCACTATTAGCAAGAAAGAGGCATCAGAGAATGAGCTTCACCCAAAGCAATCTGATTTGGAATGTAAGGCTAAGTTCTTAGGGAACAGGATTTCACAGATGGGTTTACATAAATGCACTTTTATAATACACAAGGTGACTGATTGTATTTGATAACTTATCTTTTCAAAATGCCTGTAGAGGGAGGGTGGACAGTAGATAGGGTGAGAATTATTGTCTCTTTATTGTAAATGAGGACCTGAGAGAGAGAAGGTGCATTCTTCCCAGGGCTCTTGGACGTGAAGCAGAGTTACATGTACTGAAGTGGGGATGGCAGGGTTCACACAGCCTCCCCTGCTATGACATCCCATATAGAGCAGTACATTTTTAACCACAGAGGTACATGGACACATCATTATCACTCAGAGTCCATAGGTAATCCTAGGGTTCACTCAGACTTTTGCATTTTAGGAGTTTGGACAAATATGATGACATGTATCTGCTTTTATAGAGTCATGTAGGATAGTTTTATTGTTCCAGAAATCTTCTGTGCTCTGTCTATTCATCCCTCCTTTCACCATAATCCCTGGAAAACACTAATCTTTTTTATAGTTTCCATAGTTTTAACTTTCCAAGAAAGCTGTATAGTTGGAATCATACAATATACAGCCCTTTCAGATTGGTCTCTTTCACTTCAGTTGCTCCATCATGTCGGACTCTTGCAACCCCACGGACTGCAGCACGCCAGCCTTCCCTGTCCATCACCAACTCCTGGTGCTTGCTCAAACTCATGTCCATTGAGTTGGTGATGCCATCCAACCATCTCATCCTCTGTCGTCCCTTCTCCTTCTGCCTTCAATCTTTCCCAACACCAGGGTCTTTTCCAATGAGTCAATTCTTTGCATCAGGTGGCCAAAGTATTGGATTTTCAGCTTTGGCATCAGTCCTTCCAATAAATATTCAGGACTAATTTCCTTTAGGATTAACAGTTTGATCTCCTTGCAGTCCAAGGGACTCTCAAGAGTCTTTTCCAACACCACAGTTCAAAAGCATCTATTCTTTAGCACTCAGCTTTATTGTCCACCTCTTACATCCATACATGACTACTGGAATATGCATTTAAGTTTCCTCCATGTATTTTTATATTTTGGTAGCTCATTTCTTTTCAATGCTGAGTAACATACCATTGTCTGGATGTACCACAGTTTGTTTATCCAATTGCCTACTGAAAGACTTCTTGGTTGCTTCCAAATTTTGGCAATCATGAATAAGCCTGCTACAAACAGTTAAGTGCACGTAAAATTTCAGCTCATTTAGGTAAATACCAAGAAGCATCATTGCTGTATCATATGCTAAAAATACGCTTAGTTTTGTAAGAAACTGCCAAACTGTCTTCCAAAGTGGTTGTACCATTTGTATTCCCACAAGCAATGAATGAGAGTTCCTGTTGCTCTACATCCTTGCCAGTATTTAGTGTTGTCAGTGTTCTGGATTTTAGCGTGTACTGGTATCTTGCTGTTGTTTTAATTTGCATTTCCCTGATGACATGTGGTGTGGAACATCTTTTCATGCTTATTTGCCATCTGTGTATCTTCTTTGGTGAAATGTGTATTCAGGACTTTTGCCTATTTTTAAGTTGGATTGTTTGTCTTCTTATTGTTGAGCTTTAAGAGTTCTTTTTACATTTTGAATAACAGTCCTTTTTATCAGATATATCTTTTGCAAATATTTCTCCCAGTCTGTGGCTTGTCTTCTCATTCTCTTGACAGTGTCTTTTGCAGAGCAGAAGTCTTTAATTTTAATGAAGTCTAGCTTATCAATTATTTCTTTCATGGATTGTGCTTTTGGTGTTGTATCTAAAAAGTCATTGCCATACCCAAGGTCACCTAGGAATCTTATATTTTTGTGTTTTATATTTAGGTCTATAGTTTTTTTTGAGTTAATTTTTGTGAATGGTTTAAGGTCTGCATTTAGATTCATTTTTTGGCATGGATGTTTACATATTACTTTTGGTATGAATATTTTATCACTAAAAAAGACAAATGTAGAGGTTTATCAGGGTTCTTTATTGTTTCATCTTACAATTTTTACTTTTATTGCTTATCAGACTAACGAATAACCACATTGGCTTCAAACTACTGTGAAAATCTGAGTAGGTTTAGTGTTTCTTTGTCTCGCTCCCCAGCCCTCCCACCTACCGCTTTGGGCACATTAGATTAAATTTCAGCCCTGGGCCAATCTATCAAAGAAACAAGAAATGTCTCTTGCTTTGACATATTTGCCAGAGGCTGAGGTTTGAAATCAGGTGGGTATTAGTTCTTATACAGAAGCAATTTCTCCCCATGCAAGAGACAGAATCACTGGATTGCCCAGCCCAAACCTTTGCTTAGTATACATGACTTTCTCTGATAGGAAAAAAATCTTTTAATAAATATGCTTAACAATTTGCCAAATACTTGAGAAACTTAAGGAAACTGAGAAGACAACAATTTTCTGCTAGGGAATGAAAATCACATCCAGGTACAACTGTGCTTTCACTGATATTAAAATTGTATGGGAATGGTTTTAATATGGTGATCAACAGCCTAAACAGACAGTATGTGACTGGGGACAGAGTGATAAGAGAAGGGGAGGGACTGTTTCTTTGAGAACCTCATAGCACACTCGTTGGCACAGCATCTCTAATCAGAGGTGAGTCCCAGAGTCAATTTCTACTCGAATGTGAAAGATAAGGAGTGGCTTACAGTTGCTTTGACTCATCACTTGGAGCCTGGGATAGAGGAAGGGAACCCACCTCTGTTTCCTTCATGATCTCATGCCTTTGCTATTCCGCTGAAGGAAAAATCAATATCTAACACAGAGAGCGAATCTAGCAGCACTGTGGGGCAATGTTTCTCTCATGCCTGCCCGAAGAAGATATATTTTGCAGGCTGTGGCCAAGAAATGCAATGACTCCTGTTGGCTTGTGGATTCTCTATGCAAAAGAGATTATTTTTGAAGTAGGGTCCATATGAAGTACCTTCTCTTTCCTCTTCCCCTCTTGTCATGTTCCCACCTTTTTATTAAACCAGAACCCCTTCCCAGGGGATCACCTTAGAACTCATTCCAAATCAGCCTAGAGATCCAGGTTGAAGCCCAGAGTGGTGGCAGGTGTCCTGTGTTTTAAAAGCTGACATTCCCTCTTGGCTCTCATGTTATGGTAAATCTAGGTCACAGACACCCAAGATAGGCTGCTCAAGTGTGGTGGGAAGTGATATGTTTTTGCCTTGAGGTTTTAAGGCGTTTGTTTCCAACAGAAGCTTAGAAAATTCTCTGAGCAAGAAAGCAGGGTGGGAGTTAGTAGGAGCTACAGCCAGCATTACCCCCCAAAAAAAGCTGCTCCTTCCTAGGCAACTATTCTCATCTTCGCTGTGTTAATCAGTGATTCCCTTTCCGTTAGAAATATTTTAAAAAGTTACTTTGAGCTTTCCATATTGATTAATATCTAATACCACACATATACATTAAGTTTCAAACTTAACAAGTAAGGAAGCTTCATAGCTTTGCATACTAGTCAATGAAATGATCACCTTAAAGGATTGGTCAACTAATGTTTAAGCATTTTTCTCCTTTAAACTAATAATATTGATAGTAATCATAATCATGCTAGTCAATAAAAACAACAGTCATCACTTGAGTATGTTCTACACCTAAGTGCAGTGCTTAGTGCTGTATGCTTTTTTTATTATTTCATTCTTATAATTCTGAGTAAGAGAGTTCTACAGATGTCTTAAAATATGAACAAAAACCAAACAAAAAGGTCTTAAAATTACCATCTACTTTTGTTTTGCTTCTTAACCATTTCCTATATTAGACTACACTATCCAATGCTTCGGAACATGGTATAGCCTCTGTAGTTATGAAATTAACCTAAAGATGGTTTGCCTATTTAAAATGGCATTTTTAGGTTTTATTATAAAGGTTAATATTAACAAAAAATAATAGTAACAAGAGGAACCTTCTATTGAGCACCTAAAGTTCACCAGGCACTCTTTTAACTGCATGTCATATGTTAATTCCTTTCAATTCTTTGACATGGGCATTACTGTGTCCATTTGTAGATAAGGAAACTGAGGTTCAGAAAGTATAGATAGTCAACCTGATAGCCCTCAGCTGGTAAGTGATGGAACCAATGTCAAAAGCAGAATGGCCTGACCTCAAAGCACTGTCTGCAACTCAGGCTGTCTACAAAGTGCTCTGTGCAGCAGGGTGTGAACCTGTTGTGAAATAACTGCCCTCTAGTTGTGTGTGTGGTGGGCGGTGGTTGGGAAGCAGAGGTGGGTGGGGGGACCTTGCAGTGGCTCAGTGTTAAGGAATCCACCTGCCTATGGAGGAGTCGAGGGTTCAATCCCAGGGTCAGAAAGACCCCCTGGAGAAGGAAATGGCAACCCACTCCAGCATTCTTGCCTGGAGAATCCCATGGACAGAGGAGCCTGGTGGGCTTCAGTCCATGGGGTCACATAAGAGTTAGGGTTAGTTGACAGCCCTGAATCCTAAGAGGAGAGGGTATGGAGGGAGGGTGGCTGTAATAAACAAGAAGTCAAGGATGCAGGGCTGGGGTGCTTACAGTCCAATAATGGAATTCCCCTTGGGTGAGAGGAAAGCTCACCCACTGCTCCCTCCACAGTGACTGCTGCAGCAGGATGGAAAAGGAGGTGTCAATGGGTAGGAGGCCCAGAGTAACTGTGGAGTGGTACTGCTACTGCCAGGGAGCCCATGCTAGGAACCGTTGTGGAGATGGTGGGCACCAGGAGGGCCACACCCTGTGGAGGCCTGTGGGAGGGGATTTGGAGAGATCTGGGGTTTCTGTGAGGGGTGGGAAGGTCTGTGGAGGGTGTGTGATGATGTTACTGTTGTTGGGGTGCCCCAGCACCCCAGGACTGATGTGGCATGAAGCAATGACTCTTGCCAAAGTTGGGAAGGGCAGGAATGAATCTTGGCTCAACTGGAGGATGACTGGCAAAGCCAACTTATCAGACTCAAATTTGGCAGAGCTGATTTTTGAATGTGAAGCTTTGTCTTACTGAGGCAGGAGATAGATGGGCCCCAGGCGAGGCACTTACAACTAGCCTCCTATTTACTTTTCTTGGGTTGAGAGAAAAATGGGCTTCAAGCCAAACACTTACAACTAGCCTCCTATTTGCATTTCCTGAAACATGAGATACGTGGGCTTCAGGTTAGATACTGAAAACTAGCCTCCTGTTTGCCCTCTAAAATGGAAGTATCAACTGCTGCTGTATCAACTAAAACAGGGTAAAAAGCCAGGCTTTGTCTTGCATGAAAACCTTAAGATAATAGTCATGATAGGAATGTGCATGCCTGCACATGTGCTCAGTTGTGTCTGACTCTTTGCCACCCCATGAACCGTAGCTCGCCAGGCTCCCCTGTCCATGGAATTATCCAGGCGAGAATACTGTAATGGGATGCCATTTCCTACTGAAGGAGGAACAGACAGAACAGTCTCCATCTTGAAACCAGGACTCCATCTTGGGCCGGACTGTGGACTTTGAGCTATATGCCCAGGATCTATGGAAACGACATACCAACTGGAAAACCAGACCCTCCCCCCATGGAAAAGCCCCAGGGCTCATACCTAGACTATCCGGCGCCTAAAAGAATACCCTAATTATCTGTGTAACCGAATAGAATCATAAATTCTATTATGCTTATTGGGGTATGATCACAGGCCTATTGATAATTGTCCACTGTTAACTACCTAGGCTTAAGGCGTATGAATCAGGAGTTTAAGGCATATGAATCGTGGGTTTACTTTGATTGTATCTTTCTTTTCCTTTATTCAGACTAGTTTCAGAGAATTTGGGGAGGTGGGTTTGGGCACATACACTTAGGGTATATAAAGTTTTCAAAAACTCTGCTCGGGGTCCTTGGCTAAGAGGAGACTCTGCCTTGGGCCCGCCGGTGTCATAAACTACACTCCGCTATCTGCATTGTCCTTCTGAGTTTGTTTCCTGGAACACGTGGCTGTAACACTACTTCAGGGTATCTTTCCAACCCAGGGACCAAACTTGTGTCTCTTGCGTCTCCTGCTTTGGCAGGCAGATTCTTTACCACTGCCCTACCTGGGAAGCCCCCATGGCAAGAACAGAGAGGTGTTAAACCTTGTTTGAGTAAAGAATCAAGAGGTCATATATTTCCCATCTCTGGGGCAAGGTAGACATTTCATTTCACATGTGTGGAAAGGCTCCTTGGAGATCAAAAAGAAGGGGACGCTACTCCATAATATGTGAAGCTAAGGCTGTCCCATAGGCCTCTGGGCTGGAATCGGTCTCGGAAAGAAGTTGCACATACATGTCAGGGAGGGTCCTAGGGCAGGTCATGAGTGGGATAAAAAATAATTGGCCAGAGGTAAACAGAGACCTGAAAGAACTGCCCTATATAAATGCTTTAACCTCCTCTTTACAGCTCGCCTCCTCACTAGGGGGGACACCCACACCCTTTCTCTCTGGATGTGCATCTCTGTCTTATTTCTACCTTAACTGAACAAACTGTTTCTCTGTGTGCTCTTCCATTTGTAGTGCTGTGTCTCAATAACCTTTGTACCTGCATTTGCAGTTTTTGCCTACATGAGAAATGCATTTTTCACTGGGGGTAAATTCCAGGGGAAAATACGTTCTAACCCTTGCTGATCTGGTGGCTAGGATTTCTGGGTTTCATCCAGGCTACCCAGGTTCAGTTCCTGGGCAGGGAATTACTAATAAGATCTCACTTCACACCACTGCTCACTGATGCCTCATTGAGATCTTTTCTACCGAGGCCAGAGACATGAGACCAGGGGAAATAACTGTGGCCCACACTAAAACAGACACGCCCCTGTCCTTTGCAAATGTCTCTCCACCCTCCGTCTAGGCTGACTCCCCCCAAATATACTCTGAGTCAGCCCCTATGGCTACATGCTTCCCCTCTGCTACATGAGTTCTAACTCTGTAATTGAAGTAAAGAAAAATCCAGGAACGTAATGAGGTGAACTTCTTACAAGGTCTCACTCTGTTTTATTTCATTACCTGTCCTTTAAAAAGAAGAAAAGTATTATCTTTGCAAGGAGAAGTGCCTTAGAAATGCTATGCTAGACTGACAGAGGGGACAAATCTAGCATTTTAGGTGTTTTTCTAAATAAGGATATTTAGCTGCTTCTTACTCTTTCCTTCTTCCTTAGAACTCCTTGGTCTTTCTGATAAAAAGTCCTGTAATCTGTGAGCAGAATTTCTCCCACCTTTGTGGCACCAGGTCATCTTGGTGATGATATGCTTCTGATTGTGTTCATGAGAAATTTGTCATTTATAAGTCACTGCACACATTTTATACCTGAAGAAAAGAGAAATATGCATGGATGTCATTGTGCTTGATTGAATCCTTATGCATGGCGATCTGAAAGTGTTTATGCGAGGCTTACGAACTATTAATGATTTACTCATCTCTGAGCTCTAGCATTGTGTGTGTTACCTGGGGCTGATGAAAGGCACCAAAGTATAAAGGGCTTTGTTTTGGCTCCCAGAGGCACCTCATCAGGAAGGATGAGACAATGATGGCTGTTAAAAAAATGTTTGCCTTGGGTGACCTTAGGGAAAAACCACCATCCTCTCTGGCTTAATGTGAATTAAATTTTTCGATTACTCCTGAGGAAGGAAAGGCAGCGGCTCCAAGCATGCTTATTTGTGGAAAGTGAAATGAAATTAAACACTCCAGCAGAAGGAATCTTAGCAGCTCACTGATCCCAGGGCATTGCCCCTTGCCACTCAGTGGCAGTGGAAATTTGATTTGAGGGTAATGGATATTTTAAATGGAATATCCTGAATCCATCTAGATACGTTTTTGTTCTAAGAGAATAATGATACTAATTTGTATATCCTGGGAAAGAAATGAAGCATTTTAATATTTTTTTCTCCATTCAAGGAGAGTGCTGTAGGTCTCTTGAGTAATGGAAGGAGAACCAGTATAGGGAAGTGTGGTCCTCCTTGCAGCTGGCATTTTGTGGTTTGCCATATACACGCATGTACAGGATCCCCTTTGGGTCATGGGATGCTCAGATAAAAAATGGGAATCTTGGGAATGGAAGAAAGTCTCAATGTTTTCATAAAAGTGAAACCCTGGGTTACCCTTTCCTTCTGGTTGAAAGAGGACAAGAGGAAAAGTGTGTATGTGTTTCACTAGAATGTGGGCAGGCATTCTTGATTATTTATCAGGACTCTCATGATATTGTATGCATGGAGGTGTATTTAAAGTCTGGAAAAAAGAGTTGTAAAATTATATCATCATTCTTGGGGTTCCTATGAATATGTTAGACCCCTCAGAGTTTGGAGTAATTGGACTTAGTTGTTCCTGTTTAGGGCAGGAGAATGTTGAGTGTGCGTGTTTGGGGTGGGGAAAGGCATGACTTTTGTGCTTCTGAATATGCCTCATAATTTTGATTGGGGACTGCACAAAGAAGCAAACTAAAATGATAAGGGATGGCAGGAAAAACAAGAAGATCTCTGTAATATCTTGATTTTTTAAAGTGTGCTGATAGTAGAGACAAAAGTTTTCATTTCTGGTTAAGACTTGAGGAAGCAGGGGTGATCTGTTCAAGTGGGCAAACTCAAATTTCCAGTTAGGAAGCAAGACTTTCCAAAAAAAAAAAAAAAAAAAGAAGGTGCAAACAACCCTCCAGCGCATGTACCACATGTACATATAGGTACCATCTCACGTATCCTTGACTTCCTTTGAGGCTGCTGGACTATACATACTGCTAACAAGGGTAATAGTTGTTCTGAAAAAATAAAACTTAGAATGTAGAGGAATCATGTTACCACTGGTATGTTTTTAAGATTAGAACTAAGCGATGGGGAAGAAGAAAGAATAAAGAAAGGAAGAAGAATAAGAGAAAGAAAACAAAGGGAGGAGAGGATGACAAAGGAGGAAGAGAAAAGGAAAATGACAATGATGTCGTATTCGGGACACACACTAAAATGCTATTCATTGTTCACTGGAAATTCAAATATAACTGGGTAGCCTGTATTTTGTATGGCAATCCCAAACCGTGTTCCAGGCAAAAGGCTAAGCATTTCCATGTCTAATGTCATTTAAGCTGTACAAAACTCCTACCAAGTAAGGACCACTCCTGTATGATTTTAGATGAGAAGCTGAGACTCAAAGAGGTGAGAAGACTTCCCCAGGGTCATATAGCTAGTGAATGATGGAGCCAGGGTAAAAACCCAAACAGGACCAACCCCGCTGGAGTCCTAGAAAAAGAAACAAAATGAAGCAGGGAAAGCAGTTCCATCTTGGGATATTTTGAAACAATTTAACAGGAGCTTTAGTAGTGCAAGGAAAGAAAAGGCAATTTGCAAGGCTCCTGGTTTCTGAAGATTGTTAGCAACTGTTTCATTGTTGGCAAGTAACTTCCTTTAGGGAGCTCTGTGTAAATAGTAATTCCAGATCTTTGACAAAGAAGACACCCTTTCTATCCCCTATTGGTGGAGTAAATTAAAAATTTTCATATATCCTGAATAGAGAAATGAAACCTCTGTGGTAAATTTCATAAAAATATGCCCTGGAGATGAAACATTGCATTCAGACCTCAGCCATCTATATTAATTATGAGAAAGGACAGTGTGAATAGGGAAAAATGTGAATTATGAAATATTTCCGGGTGCTGCATGTTAAGAGAGACGCTGGAAAACCAGAATGTATCCAAGGTTGTGTGACTGGCTGCTGGTGAGGTGTTGCTGCTGGCGGAGGGAAGTGGGTGTGCTTGGCATGCGCTGGAGGCCCCTGAAAATAATTTGAGAGAAATAAGAGACTGGAAGGGTTTAACCTGGAACGAGACAACCAAAAGCTGCCACAATAGCAACCTGAATTGTGCAAAAGGCTATAAATTCTAATTTCTAGCAGATAGAATTTTTACTCAGGTGACTCAGTGGCAGAGAATCCACCTACCAAGCAGGAGACATGAGTTCAATCCCTAGGTTGGGAAGATCCCCTGGAGGAGGAAATGGGAACTCATTCTAGTATTCTTGACTGAAAACTCCCAAGGACGGAGGAGTCTGGCAGGTTACAATTTATGGACTTGTAAAGAGTTGGGCTTGACTTAGCAACTAAACAAAGCAAAGAATTGTTATTTCAGAAGGTAGAACTGGACTAGCATGTAAAGGTTTCTAGAAGTAGCTTTCTACTCATTATAGAAGATTGTTTTCTAGAAACCAGAGTGGACTGATGATTGAATGGCTGCCCCTGGAAGTAGTTGTGTCATCTTACACTTCAGGCTTCAAGATGCACCTGGATGCCCAGCCGTTTGGGGTGCTATAGTAAAGATTTCCGAATCGAGTGAACAGCTTCGCCAGGCACATGCATGTGCCCATGTGTGCATGCATGGTCATAGGCACACACACACACATACACACACACATGTTAAGAAATTGTACTTTAATTACAAATGAAACTTGGAAAGATAAAGGGTCACTCAAGTCTGTCACTTCACTCTGTCCCCACTGCCGACCTATGTCTGGGCCCCTCCCTCTTCCCTGGATTGCTCTCCAAAACTTTGCCTTGGTCTCCCTGCTTCCAACTTCTCTGCATAATCTATTTTTCATGGAACCTCTAGTGCATTCTTTTCTTGATTCAAGCATATTAACTTTATTCTCTTGCTTAAAAATCTCTTCTTACCTTGATAAATATTCCTTTATCACGATAATACCAAATACGTGTAAAACTGTTTTTAATGACTGAAAGTCAACAAAATACTAAAGATAACTGAATTTAATTATTAATGCACATGTCTGAGATCTCTGTTGATGAGCTGGTGACATTTGCAGGCAAATAAAATGAAGACATATATAATTCATAAATTGCCATATATTTATTCCATTAAATTTATTCTCTTCCCTTAACTTCAGCCAAAGTCACTAATTATGTGGTTTTTCTCATAATTTAGATTCCTAGTGATTATTGAAAGGATTAAAATTGTACTTGTATTCAAGACATATAAAATTTAAATATATTTTCATAAAAAGATAAATTAACTTCAAAGTCTGAAGATAAAATTATTTTTCACATATTTTCTAAAAACATGAAAATAATATCACTTAAATAAAGCTGATGTTTTAAATTTATTTTTGCAAAGAGAAGTAAACCTCATTTGATGTTTTGGAAAATAAAACTATTTGCATTTCTAGCATTCAGCATCCAAGTGCTAATATGCTCAGTATCATATTTCATCAGATATATATAATATGCATATATCTAAGTGCAGTGTGTCATATCTTTTTGCTTTTTCATACTGTTCATGGGGTTCTCAAGGCAAGAATGCTGAAGTGGTGTGCCATTCCCTTCTCCAGTGGACCACATTTTGTGAGAACTCTCCACCATGACTTGTCTGTCTTGGGTGGCCCTACATGGCATGTCTCATAGTTTCAATGAGTTAGACAAGGTTCCAAATTTGGAAAGGAGTACATCAAGGCTGTATATTGTCACCCTGCTTATTTAACTTATATGCAGAGTACATCATGCCAGGCTGGATGAAGCACAAGCTGGAATCAAGATTGCCAGGAGAAATATCAATAACCTCAGTCATGCAGATGACACCACCCTTATGGCAGAAAGTGAAGAGGAACTAAAGAGCCTCTTGATAAAGGTGAAAGAGGAAAGTGAAAAGGCTGGCTTAAAACTCAACATTCAAAAAACAAAGATCATGGCATCTGGTCCCATCACTTCATAGCAAATAACGGGGCAAACAGTGGAAACAGTGAGAGACTTTATTTTCTTGGGCTCCGAAATCACTGCAGATGGTAACTGCAGTCATAAAATCAAAAGACGCTGCTCCTTGAAAGAAAATCTCTGGCAAACCTAGACAGTGTATTAAAAAGCAGAGACATTTCTTTGCCAACAAAGGTCCGTCTAGTCAAAGCTATGGTTTTCCCAGTAGTCATGTTATGGAAATGAGAGTTGGATCATAAGGAAGTCTGAGCACCAAAGAGTTGATGCCTTAATTTATGAACTTCTTTTTAGTTACAAAGAAATTGCACTTATTTTATCTTGTTCAGTCCTAACAACTACTCACAATTTCCCTTTTTTCCCTGATGAGAAAAAAAGATTCAGATTTGCCCAAATTCATAGAGCAAATTAGTGCCAAATCTAGAATTCAAAGCCAGATCTCTAGATCTCTTTATCTCTATATCAGTGCTCTTACTACCAGGCCTGGTATTAATAAATTCTTTTGGTAGAGCCTTGCATTCATTTTCTAGGCCTACCATAACAAATACTGCAGACTTAAATAGCAGAAATTTATTTCCTCATGATTAGAGGCTGAAAATCCAAGATCAGAGTATCAACAGGGTTGGTTTCTCCTGGGCCCCTCTTCTTGGCTTGTAGATGGCTGTCTTCTTCCAGTGTTTTCGTGTGATCCTTCTTCTGCATACGGCTCTGTCCTCATCTCCTCTTCTTCTAAGGACACCAGCCACAGCAGATTGGGGTTCACTCTAATGACCTCATTTGACCTTAATTACCTCTTTAAAGGCCTATCTTCAAATACTGAGGGTTAGAATTTCAACATTTCAGCCCATAGCAAGCTTTACCTCCTTATCTCCTTTATTTTAAGTGAATTTCAGATTCTATTTGGGTTATTCTAATTCCATGGTAACAATCCACTTAATGGCAAATTACCATGCTTATTTAGAAAATAGCTCTGGTTGAGAATGGCTATAGGAAATACTAAAGAGATGTGCACTGCCCTTCACTGCAGCATCTGTTTATATGAACGCCCTAAACCCCTTCCTGTGGTGAGTAAGCTGTCTGTACACTACAGTATGTTAGACCTATTGGGATCTGCCATGGGCTCCCCTTGCTTCTGAGAAGCTCAGAATGTGTCAGGGGACAGGCTTTGGCTCCTGGTGGTGAGGAGAGCTTGTTAGGAAGGCCTTCCTGTTCTGCAGCCAGCAGGAGTGTGGAGGCAACTCCTGGGTGACTTGGATTAAGTGTTCGAGTCCTCAGAGCTGGGCAGGGTTGGTCCCAGTCTGGGCACAGTGGCCGTGGGAGTGGCAGGCATGGTTCTTCACCCAGTCCTTGCATACCACTTTCAAAACAGTGAAGGAAAGTCCTAGAGTCAGTAGAGTTCTTAGGTACTGGGGGATAATTTTATTTTTCAGTTGATTTTAAATCAGATTTGTAGAGTAAACCTGAGGCTTGCCCTTTGGTGCCTTAGAATTTAGGGGTGTATAGAGGGTTACTTTCCTGCTTTATATGACATGAAAGAAAAGTAGGAAATATTCTAATGTAACACTTCTCAAACTTGTGCAAAAGGAAAAAAAAATCTTATGGTCCTAATATTATGAATATAAGTGATTGTTTCAACATAAAATTAAGTGTAAATCCTTGTGCCTTCATACCTCTTTATAGCTATAAAATCAGAACAAATCTCCAAATTGAATTCAAGCAAATTTATAATCTCTTCCACTCTCACGTTAGCATATTTTAATGTGAATAAAATGTGTTTTCAGTCTTTCTTGAATTGACCTTGATTTTTAGGATAAGGATTGTCCCATTTGAGTCACCATAAGGATAATTTTTAACAATGACTAAATTTTATGTGAGTTCAATGAACCAATCAATTCAGTAGTGTACTTCAAAATAAAACTTAATGCACCTTTTACCAAGAAATAAAATTAGCACCTACATTTTATGGTGGATTCTATTAACGGCTCCCAAAGTATTATACAACCATGACTCAAGTGAACAGTGAACAGTGTGTACAGCTCTAAGCAGACTCTTTGGGTTGGGTGTGCAGTACCACCATGTGCCTTGTGATTGCAGACTCAGCTCTCCTTACCCTCGTCACCTTTCTGTGAAAGCTTTGTTTCTGCAGCATGTGGAGACATCATTATGCAACAGATGCATGGGCAGCAGCAGCCTGATTCACTGTAGGCTTTAAATTTTGTTTAGCATTTCATCAGATGAGGATACCAACTTAAATTCTCAAAGAACTCTTGAGCCTCCTGAGAATATTCCCCAAAGATCCCCAGTAGAGAATAAGATTTCTAAAGGCAGTTTTTAAAAGATCTGTTGTAATACAGTTTTTGTTCCTAAAACTCAATGCATTTTGTCCCCTGAAAAGTCACCCAGCTGTTGGCAGCTGGAGGTGCTCTCCCAGCAGAGTGGCTCCTCCCTCACTCCTCCAGACTGGCTCACCTTGTTCACAGAGTCCTTGGGCCTTGAGGACAAGGACAGGAAAACACTAATGAGGAAGAACAAGCTGGAGGGGAATTCTATTCAGCAAGGCCAGAAGCCCTGACTCCAGCAGACAAGATCACAGCAGCACCTTCTGTCTGACCCTGATAACGTGTCAAAGGCCCCCTTTGCTCACTATTTCTGTTTTAACTCCTTCCCCAAGTCTGTAGGTGCTTGTGTTCAGGCAAATTGCTGCTTCTGCATCAGAGAGGCCATCAGGGAGGAGAGTTAACTTTGGGAAAAGTTTGTTAAGGAGTCCAGGAAGAATGCATACATAAACATGGGCAAACTTTTCCAAACCTTAACTCTTGAGATGCACCTTCCATACAACGTGGAAGTAGCTTGCATTGAGGACTAAAGGGATTGAAAAATATTGAAGAAAAGTAATGTGTGTAAGGAAAAAAGGAAGCAGAAAGAGTGGTACGAGAGGGTTAAGGCTGGAGTCAGGCACCTATAGGTCTGATCAGTGACAGATAGAAGAAGACGGGTCAGGAGTTTAATTTATGCTCAACTTTAGGGATACCGCTAAGGGGCAGCTAGAAGGAGTCCCGGGTCCAGGATCTAACCCTGCCTCTTGCTCTGATGTTTCCTAGTTGTGTAAACATGGGCAGTGTGTGCAGTATCCTTGGACTTCAATCACCTCAGTATAAAGATTGTTGTTGTTGTTCAGTCACCAAGTTGTGTCTGACTCTTTGCGACCCCATGGACTGCAGGATGCCAGGCTCCTCTGTCCTTCACTGTCTCCTGGAGTTTGCACAGATTCATGTCCATTGAGTCAGTGATGCAAGTATAAAGATATACTAACAGTAATATCCAACAATGATACTATTGTAGGGGTCAAATGAGGTGTGCATGTGAAAGAATTTGGAAACCATAAGCACTGTCTGGTGTAAAATATTGTTGCATACCAGTTGACTCTTATTATTCATGCAGTGAAGACCAGAAGGTCACAGTGTCCTTAAAGTAGTGCACTTTAGTGATTTCCCTCTTCAGGTAACTTGGACTATGTCAACATGCCGGCTCAGTGGAAGACCTTGGTATATCCTGTTGTGGTATGGTGGTAGATATTGGAGGGCTTAGTTTTAAAAAATGAGAATCTTCATGATTTATAAATTCTTATGATACTTCCTAACCTACTCCATGGTCTGTACAGGGTAGAGGTATGGCTATTCTGGTGACCATTCAGAAAGGAGTCCTAGTTAGCATCCCACCAATTCACTAGACCTGGAAAAACTGGTTTCCTTCTTGGAGAAAGGAGGTCACCTGGGTGGAAATGCACTTCTCTACTGAAAGGTAAATGAGAAAGGGCAATGAAGATGGCTTGTGAACTGTAAAGTGCTGAAGACAAGTGCTATGTGTGCCTTACTATCGTCGTTCACAGAGGCATCTTGTGGTAGTAGAGACAAAAGGAAGCTCAAGAAGAGCCGAGCTCAAGTCCTGACTCTGTCACTGTCTATTTGTATGCAAGTGCTCACACTGCTGCCTCACCACTGCCTGGGGAGTGGGGGAGACCAAGTGCATGACAGTGGAGCTGAGAGAACTGATGCTCCTGTCTGAGTGTTCAAAGCTGTTCCTCAGGGGAAGCCTGACTGCTCTTTCTGCACAGGGTCTGCATACAGGCTATATGTGTACAACAACCCCCTCCCTCTGCCCCACCGAGTTCTCTTGTTGATTCAGTAGTCATAACTTTTCCAATCTGCAGTGACTTTTTAGACCAAGTGGCCAATAAGTGACAAGAAGTGTGATATCCCACGATGAAGCCCAAGGTCTGTGTTGTACTTCTCGTGAAGGTGATCCTTTGTAATCCTTGGTTTTGAACACCTCCGTTGTGCACTTTCCATCACTTTTATGAGGAGAGAGATGTCATCTGTGTAGCATTGGCAGGGTTATGTTGAGAAGTGAGTTGGTTTAAAGCACTTCATTTCAGATTACTTATAAAGATTTCTAGGGCACTGTTCCTTCATTCCACCTGGTAGTTAATTTTCTTCATGACCACAATAGCATGAATGTCATCTTTTGAGCCTAAATACTACAATTGAAAAGTCCCCTGAACCCCAACAAAAACATTTATTTTCTTTAAAGTGTGAGCTTTTCTCTAGCCTGACCTAAATTCCTTTTGTGTCTGTTTTGAAATGCAGCTTCTGTTAGCCAGTCACAAGGTATGCTTCCTCTCTCTCTGCTTCTTCCCTAGGACCCAGCACAGTTAGTTATTAGTTCAAGTATACAAGGCCCATGAAGGCTCGATTTGACTGACAGCTTATAGGAACTCCTAGCCCAGCATTTTAAGTGAGATGGAGTTGGCACTTAGTATGGTGTCTTGCTAGCTGGAGAAAATCTGTCTGTATACGTCCAGGAGTTTTCACTCACTGGGAGACCATTGACATCTTTCAATACTTACGATGCATTGCCAGCATATTTTCTTCTTTGTTGGGGTAGTGCCAGCTGGCAAACATTTCAACAGGTGGGACACGACTCATCTTTTTGTTTTGCAGGAGAACAGCTACTATCTGAGACACATGGATGTTATTTTTCTCAATATTAAAATTTTAGGGCATTGGTTATAAATATACAAATCAGGCCTTAATTTATCAATAATAATTTTTATTTAGTTTCATTGGAGGATAATTACAACTTTGTGATGGCTTTTGCCATATATTAATATGAATTGGCCATAGGTATACTTGTGTCCCCTCCATCCTGAACCCCCTTCCACCTCCCTCCCCACCCTACCCCTCCATAATATCACAGAGCACCAGCTTTGGGTGCCCTGCTTCGTGCATCGAACTCACACTGGTCATCTGTTTTACATATGGTAATGTACATGTTTCAATGCTATCCTCTCAAATCATCCCACTCTCTTCTTCCACTGAGTCCAAAAGTTTGTTCTTTACATCTGTCTCTCCTTTGCTGCCCTGCATGTAGGACTGTTGGTATCATCTTTCTAGATTCCATATATATGCATTAATATATGTATTTGTCTTTCTCTTTCTGCCTTACTTCTCTCTGTATAATAGGCTCTAGGTTCATCCACCTCATTAGAACTGACTCAAATGTGTTCCTTTTTATAGGTGAGTAATATTCCATTGTGCATATGTGCCACAGCTTCCTTATTAATGAGATGAACATGATTCTCTCCTGCTGAGAAACAGTGTAGTATGAGCCCCAGTTCTGAAATGAGATCTGGGCTTGAATCCTTCAAGTATTATAATTAGCTAGATGACCTTGGAGAAGACATTTAACCTTTTGTAAGTCTTAATTTCTTGCTCTGTGAAGTGGGGGATAGTAAAGATCATTGAGATTTCAAATGAACCAGTGAACATGACTGAGAGTGACGTATAAGTGAAAGATTATCATCACTAAATCTTCATCCTTGTAACTGCTAGGAGTTGGAAGGTACATTTTGATTTTCTTGGGTTTGGTCAACAGATTTCATACGATCACTGCCGTTGTAATTTCAAAGGATGACGCAAATTCTCAGTTCTTGGTACTGACTTTTTCAATGGTGCCATTGTTTGATAACGAAGAGGAGGAAGAGAAGGTTTCCTTGAGGAGGAGTATTACACTCAGCTGCACAAAACCTTTCTAAAACCCTCCAATTCTAAAATCCTGTTATGATAATATTCTCACACTAACAATGCAATAAGTCTAAGGAACTCATGGGACTTAGACACTGTCCTGTTCATTCACATCACACACACACAGAGAATGGTTAGGAAACAGATGACACCAAGCCCGGGGCTTGACAAATAATAGTTGCTTGGTTGTTACAGTTATCATTCCATCCTCTCCTTAGGTCTTTTTTGTCAACCTAGCTGAACAGATACTGAGATAAGTAGAAGCCCAGGTACTATGCAAGATATAAAAAATTACAGAACTCATCCATCTCTGTCCTTGGGAGTTAGCCATCTTATTAGTCCCTTCTTTGGTCCTGCCTCTCTGTTATCTATATCTGTCTATGTCTAAATCGGTGTCTAGTTTAAGCCTACACTGGAAGGGGATTGTGTTTATGTGCTCCTTCCAGACAGAGTTCCACTGCTTCCAGCATCTGACCCACCAGGAAGCAGGACTAGTTGCTCACAGGGTGGACCTGCAACGGATCAAGTTGGGGCTTCCCTGGTGGCTCAGACAGTAAAGAATCTGCCTGCAGTGCAGGAGATCCAGGTTCAATCCCTGGGTTGGGAAGATTCCCTGGAGAAGGGAAGGGCTACCCACTCCAGTATTCTTGCCTGGAGAATTCCATGGACAGAGGAGCCTGGCAGGCTACAGTCCATGGGGCTGCAAAGAGTCAGACATGACTGACTGACTAACATTATACTACTACATATTCAGGACAAACAATAAAATTTGCTGGGTTCATTGGCCGAGGGGTGATTGGTGGAAAGCAGAACAGTTTTGGGATCAAGAATTACTCTTGCATGAAGGTCTATGTAGTCATGAGCTTCAGGCTCAACAGCTGCTGGCAGACTGGGGACCACCTCCTCTCCTTCATTACATGGCCTCTGACAGCCACCGTATGAGGAAAGGTTAGACTCAGCTCCCGATGAGTCTATAGTAACAGCTGCTATTACCATGGGCCCGTGGATGCTTTCAGCTTTCTCATTCAATCACTCGTTCATTCAACAAATGTTTATTGAACGCCTACCATAGGACAGTTCAAAATACTGGTGGCCAAATGGTGAGCAAAACTACATAATCTTTGTTTTCATGGAGTTTACAGTTTGTCAAAGAAATACATGGATGAGCATTATCCCTGCAGTGGTCATACACACCTGTTGGAAGTACTGTGAAAGGAGAGGAATGAGGTCCAGATGGAGAGATCAGGGAAGAGCTGCAGAGGGGAGGCTAACAAGCAAAATGAGCCTGGGAGAGCTTTCTAGGTGGAGGAAATGCTGCGCGCCAGGCCTCCCTCTCTGGAGATGTGAAAGCAGAGTGTCTGGAGTGCTGAGAGTAAGAAGATGCAAAGGTGAGAAGTGATCAAGGAGGGAAGGACGGGCCTTGGTAGGTAGGGTCAGGCTTTGAGACGTTAAGCCTATCAGCCAGGAAAAGACAAAGGGTTCTGGACAAGTAGGTGATATGGCAGAGTTGCATTTTGAAGCCTCCTCTTGCTGCTTGTTGGAGAAGGATTGCAGGGGACCTGAGTTTAGGTGTTGGGGCTCCAGGTGGGCTATTGTCTTCATCTAGGAGAGTGCAGGTAACAGCCTTGGACTAGGGTGGTGGTGGCCACGGAGGCTGGAGGTGGAGATACTGAGAAACACTGGGGAGGTGTGGCCTTGGAGAAGGCTTGCTAATGAGAAGCAAGCAGGAAAAGGGAAGTTATCAAGCAGAGGGGTGCCCAGGTGGGCCAAGAAGGCCAGAAATGAAAGCAAGAGTCAGGGGTGGGGAGGCAGAGTTGGCAGAAGGCGTCTGTCTTATTTTCTTCCTTCTGTTTATGATAGCGGCTCCATGCCTGACTTGTCCAGTTTGGTTTCAACTTTAAGCAGTTTGGCGTTAGAGGTTAACTGTGAGAGGTCATTCAAACGCTGAGTGCAGTTTTCAGTTTGTTTCTCAGGTCTGCATGAGAGAGGACCTGGATATTTGGTCCTTCAGCTCTGAGTTTCCACCCTCTCTTCTGGAATGTGGCCCTGTGCAGACTCCCCCCACCCTTTCTCCTTGCTAAATTTCACCGATGACTGAGCAAATTGACCTGACCTGAGTTTCCTTAAAGTTTTTCTGCTTCTTGTTTTCAGCTCAGTGGCCATTCTCCCCTCAGGCAGAGTTGCTGGCTGAATGGTCTCACTTGACCCTGCCTTAGGGATTGAGAGGGTGGGCGTGGACTGCAGGCAGCTTTTTTTTTTTTTTTTCATCCAATGGAGGCATAACAGAGTCCCACCCCCTTGCAGCCCATAGAAGTTTCAAATTATCATTTAGTACCAAGAGCCTACAATGACAGTACATATTACTTTTTTTTTAGTAAAGAGAGATTGGTACCAGAGGGATGAAAAAATCTTGACATCTGGGGTAAATTTGTTATAAGAAACTTTTTAAAGCATAAACTCCTTTGCTTCTAACTTGTATGTCCATTTGTCTATTCAGTTAATCAACAAATACAAATTTATTGAGCCATTTATGCAGTGCTACAGGTAGTGCTAAAGATGAGAAATGGGGGGTGGGTGGGGTGAATTTGTAATGAATACAATCTGTCCTGGCAGTGTTTCTCAGATGTCCTTGAAGTATTCGGATGGTCATGGAGACTGAAGGAAGACGGAGGTGTCAGTCTTGGCTTGGGATACTGCAGCTGGTAGTTGGGGCAGCTTAACTTGAACTATCTTGCCATAATCTCCCTTGATACTTGTTTGAAGGCTTTTGCTTTAGTTTGAAATTTTGTGTGCATTTTGTACTTGGCTCTGTAATGTATCCATGTTTGTTTAATATTTTAAAAGTGTCTCTTAACCTAAAAAGAAAATTGTTGTCCCAGTTTTGTGCATCCTGCCTATCCCAGGCTTCTTGACCTATATACCTGTGCACCCTCAGATCTGAGTATCACAAGAAAGGTGAGCAAGAACTCTCTATGTCTGGTGGGAGACATAGTCACACCTACAAATAACGACAGCACAGTGCAAAAGAGAGGCAATCATGGAAGCAGGCATTAAAATGTCATCTTGGAACTTTCCTAGTGGTTCAGTGGTTAAAACTCCATGCTTCCAAGGCAAGGGGTGTGAATTTGATCACTGGTCAAGGAACTCAGATTCCACGTGCCATCTGGCAAAATGTAAATAAAGATCATCATAGATCATTTATATTTAAAAAAAAGAATAAGAATCTTTTAAAAAGTCATCTTGAGGCAAGGAATGTGTATTTTGAAGGGTGGGGATGCATTCTAGGAAATGAGAGTTGGTTATGTAAATGTGCAGAGATTTGAAATAAAATATCTTGCTTAGAGAATAAGTTGCAAGAGCATAGTTTATACAGAAGAAGGGAGCTAGGAGAGTAGGTTGAAAAGGGCTTTGAATGTCACACTAAGAGTCTGAATCAAATCCAGAACCATTGATTTTGTAGGCAAGGAGAAGCATTTTATGTTTTTCTCAGGTTGGGTGGTGACCTAGAAATATCATGGATAGGACTCAGCCACATGTGACTGGCAGAGAGGAGGGCAGTTCATTCATTCCTGGATTCCAGCTTTCAGACCATCTGAGACGTGGTGGGAGGTGCAGCCTACCCACTTCTAATTCTTTCTAATTTGATTAGGTCTAGGGTGGGGTCTGGCAATCTGTTTGTGCAAATATTTCATTTCAAATCTGAAAGCATGTAGCCATGATTGGGACTGGCTGATCTGCTGCCATCCTATCCTGGCACACAGGTAAGAGATGGAGGCCTAGTGAGGTGAAGCCATTTCCCCAATGTCACCCGCTAATTATTGGCAGAAGTGGCACTCAAACACTGTCCTTCTGCTCCCCAGTCACGAGCTGCCCCCACCAGCCCAGGCTGGGAGTTTTGACCTAAGTCAGGGTTTGTCTGTTCCCCTCTCCCTTGCGTATTTCTCCATGACCGAAGGCTTGTGGGAGGCCAGAGGTGTTTTGCAGGGCTCTGGAAGTTTTTTGTCCTAGCCAAGGTCAGTTTAGCATTCTTATTAACATACTGTATATAATGGACGTCTAAAAATCTGAGAGTAGAAATACTTTAATTTAGCCATACTGTGTTGCTGTTTCTTTCAGACCTGCAGTTCAATTTTTATTTACTTTTATATGTTGCTGGCTTAGGTTTTCCATCAATAGGGATGGCTACTGATTGGAGTGATTTGCTCTCTCCCCCAGTGCTTAAGAGACCCATTCTCCAAAGCAGGTGTTTTTAGGTCGAGATGGGCTATTGGGTGACACAGTGGGGAATACAGTTAGTAAAGCCATGTCATAAATTGGGATGGTGTCGGCTTCCTGATTGAATGATTTGCTCTATTTGGTCATGAATTATATATTCCTTTTTGGATTGATCCTTTCTCCCACTCATAAAAGGACAGTGTTCTACCCAGTAGGTTTGGCCCCTGACCTAAGAAATATACTGATGCATCAAAATTCCCTGAGCTAACAGCTGGGATGAACTCTGGAGACTGTAAATCTGCAAAGGCAGAGAGGCAGCAGGAAGGCCCGTGTGCTGCAAGTCTCCCCTCACTTCGTATGCATCGACGGCCACGATGGCTGAGCAATTCCTCGTCTGCTCTTTACCCAATGTAATTTGCAAATTGATTGTTCTTCCTTGAAAAGTCTTTCTTAATTAAATAGTAACTGCAATTATTACCCTCTGACAAAGGGGACATCTTTGTGTCTTGGCAGAGGATAGCCTTAGCTCAGTAGATTTTCTTTTGTGGAAGTGCCCACCATGGACTGTTGTGTACAGAACTCTACTGGATAAGTCCTTCTTGAAGAATGAGATGACATTTCTTGTCCACAAAGAGCTAGAATTAGGTGAGTTAATAATAATGTCCTATTACAAAATATATGTAGAATGCCTTTGCTTTTCAGGGCACTTATTGCCAACATTATTCCATTTCATTTGCACATGATGTGTGGCAAACAACTGCAGTCTCCATTTGTTAGATGAGAAAACTGAGGAGAGAGAGCTTGGGGGGTTGCCCAAGCTCACAGAGAAAAGTGAGAAATGAGAGGAGAATATAGATGAGCTCCCTCCTGTGTTAACCTATCTGCTCTCCATTTTGGATTATCCCCAGATGTGTTCATTCAGCACCGATTTTAACATTAAAACTATGATTGGTCTCTGTAGGGATGAATAGAATAGCCATGAGTGAACAGGTGTCTTAAATGGACATCAGCCTTCCAACCACAGAAGTGGTTCTGAATTCTTGATAGGTATCAGAAACATCTAGGAAGCTCATTGCAAAGCACAGCTGCCTGGGCCATAGCTTGTGGTTTTCCTAAGTCTGGGATGTGCCCCAGCATTTTTGTGTTATGTGTTAATTGCTGACCCTTTTCAACCCTATGGACTGCAGCCCGCCAGGCTCCGCTGTCCATGGAATTCGCCAGGCAAGAATACTGGAGTGGGTTGCCATTCCCTTCTCCAATGCTCCAGCATACATGTTTTCAAAAGTTTTTGAGGTGTATCAGATGACCAGTCAGAGTGTGAGGCAGAGAACTGAGCTTTTATCTCACCCAGGATTGCACAAGGAAAGGTGATGTAGAACTAGGAGACCCAACATTGGAACCCAGTCAGCCTGGAGACTTGTAGGCGAACAAGTGTCAGAACCAGGAGTGCCTCAGAGCCTATAGAAAGGCAGGGACAGTCTTCGTTCCAAGGAAACATACCAGCATCTCCTGGATGAAGCTTTTCTGACTTGAGCCAGGTCAACCTAACAGGCAAGAAAAGAAAGAAAGCCCACCCCCTTCATCCACACTGGATCTTTCTCTCCTTTACTGCTTTACTCCTCCTCTTCATTGCTTTCTCCTTTCCTTCTCCATATTCAAACTTCCCTTCCTCCATCAAAACCCTACTTGCCCTCCAAGGCCCAGCTAATTTGCAAATTTGCCCCTGACGTCTTTAATTTCTTCTCTCAGAAGGGACTCTCTGTGCCTTTCAGCACTTTGTACCTCTGTGGTTTTTACTTAGCCATCATATACAAGGTATATTTCTGCCTTGGAGATTGATCCTCTGTTCATCTTTCTCTCTCCCAGTACCTAACACAGAACCTGACACATTGGAGGTGACTAGTATTTGTTGGTTCCATTGCATTGTTCTTACTAAACTGTTACCACTTCTGGGCCTGTGTGTGCTCAGCTGCTTCAGCTGTTTGATTCTTTGCCATCTATGAAATGGAGACAACCAAGATCCTCTGTCCATGGGATTCACTAGGCAAGACTACTGGAGTGGGTTGCTATGCCCTCCTCCAGAGGATCTTCCTAACCCAGGGATCAATCCCGTGTCTTCTGCGTTTCCTGCATTGCAGACAGATTCTGTACTGCTGAGTGACCAGGGAAGGCCACTTCTGAGCCTACTCAAAAGTAGTTAATGAATGTATCAGTTCAAACTTAGAACACATATCCCCTCCAACAACTTCTATGCCTTGATAGTTTAGAACATTTTTTTTTAAAAAAAGAAAAACAAAACACATTTAACTGAAAATACTTGAAGAGAGAATAATTGCTAGTTTCAGTGATGAACCTAATTGACCACTGGTAAGCTAACTTGGTATTTTTTACCTAGTGTTAAAGAACCCATCTGCCAATGCAGAAGATGTATGAGACGTGGGTTCGATTCTTGGGTGGGGAGGATCCCCTGGAGGAGGGCATGGCAACCCACTCCAGTCCTCTTGCCTGGAGAATCCCCATGGACAGAGGGGCCAGGCGGGCTACAGTCTATAGGGTTGCAAAGAGTTGGACATGACTGAAGCAACTTAGCATGGATGCATGCAAGCTAACTTGGATCACCAATGTGAAATGTTCGAGTTATCTGTGGATGATTTATTGTGCCACACATCCCACCCTGTGACTGCTAAGTCCTGGCACCTTTTCAGACAGTTGTGCATGCTACTCTGCCTATGCCCTCAGGCTGACCTTGACCCAGTCTCTTCCAAGTCAGGAAGAGAAACCTGTTCTTAATGGTCTCCTTCCCTACCCCACTCCTTCTTGACTTCTGTAACCCAACCTGATTCCTATGTCCTGCCCTAACCTGCCTTACCTTGAGCTTGCCGAGGCTGGCCCTGGCCAGGAAATGGGTTGACAAAGCACTTGGCAGAGGTGCAGCCCGGAGGTGCTTGCCCCAGCTAAGTGTGCATCACGGGTTGGAAAGGCTGAAGGTCAGGCCTGGTGTGAGGAGAAAGCCCTCCCTTCTCCCCTGTGTCCCTCCCTCCTCCTGTTTTTCAGTCACCAAGTCGTGTCTGACTGTTTGTGACTGCATGGACTTCAGCTTGCCAGGCTTCCCTGTCCCTCCTCCTAGTGCCTTCAGAGTCAGGTTTGAAGACCTGCATCTGGTTGGCTTACTCTTTTTCTCTTTTAATTTATTTTTTAAAATTGGAGTATAATTGCTTTACAACGTTGTGTTAGTTTCTGCCATAGAGCAGTGTGAATCAGCTCTATGTGACTCACTCTTGTACAGTTTTTCCAGGCCAGGGCTGGGAACACTCAAGGTCAGCTATAGCTAGGTTTCATTTTCCATTCGAGCAAGACAGATCTGATGTACATACCTACGGAGCTGCTTCCTTCCACCCAGAAAAGCACTTACAGGGAACAGAGCTGTGATCTTATCTGCACCTCCGTAAGTGGTGATGGACCCACATGTCTCCATGTCCATCACCTCACACTTGGTGAGATGGCTTGGCTTTCGGCATGGCCCTGAAGCTGGGGGATAGGTAGACAAGATGTAATTGGGACTGGGAGAGCCACAAAGCTCTCTGTTGGAGAAACATTGAAGGACTGAGAGAAGAAAAAAAGTATCAGCAAGGCTAGTACAGCTGTTCTCTTGGAGGGTCTTCTCGAGGAAGGAGGACTGAACTTTCCCTATGAGATCCTAATGGGTAGAACCCGGCTGAGTCATAAATTGAATTCCTAAATCATCTTCCTTGTCTGTGTTCTGGCCATGCTGAATGGCCTCTGGTTCCACATACATGCAGTTCCCTTTGCTGCAATACTCTCCCTGGATAACCTTGACTCCTCCTTTGGGAAATAACTTCAACTTCTCCAGAACAAGGGGTCCTCCTTAAATCCTCTAGATCATGTTTCTCTAAATGACACTATTTGGGGTAAGATATTTGTTGTTGCTGTTGTTGTGGAGGTTGTTTCACAGTATCCCTGTCCTCTACCCACTGAATGTTGGTAATCGTGACAATAAAGTCAGTCAGTTAGTCAGTTCAGTCGCTCAGCCATGTATGACTCCCTGCGACCCCATGAATTGCAGCACACCAGGCCTCCCTGTCCATCACCAACTCCCTAAATCCACCCAAACCCATGTCCATTGAGTTGGTGATGCCATCCAGCCATCTCATCCTCTGTAGTCCCCTTCTCCTCCTGCCCTCAATCTTTCCCAGCATCAGGGTCTTTTCCAATGACTCAGCTCTTCGCATCAGGTGGCCAAAGTATTGGAGTTTCAGCTTCAGCATCAGTCCTTCCAATGAACACCCAGGACTGATCTCCTTTAGGATGGACTGCTTGGATCTCCTTGCAGTCCAAGGGACTCTCAAGAGTCTTCTCCAACACCACAGTTCAAAAGCATCAATTCTTCAGTGCTCAGCTTTCTTTATAGTCCAACTCTCACATCCATACATGACTACTGGAAAAACCATAGCCTTGACTAGACGGACCTTTGTTGGCAAAGTAATGTCTCTCTTTTTAATATGCTATCTAGGTTGATCATAACTTTCCTTCCAAGGAGTAAGCATCTTTTAATTTCATGGCTTCAGTCACCATATGCAGTGATTTTGGAGCCCAGAAAAATGAAGTCAGCCACTGTTTCCACTGTTTCCCCATCTATCTGCCATGAAGTGATGGGACTGGATGCCATGATCTTAGTTTTCTGAATGTTGAGCTTTAACTCAACTTTTTCACTCTCCTCTTTCACTTTCATCAAGAGGCTCTTTAGGTCTTCTTCACTTTATGCCATAAGGGTGGTGTCATTTCCATATCTGAGATTACTGATATTTCTCCCGGCAATCTTGATTCCAGCTTGTGCTTCTTCCAGCCCAGCGTTTGTCATGATGTACTCTGCATATAAGTTAATAAAAAATGTCTCCAAATATTTTGGAGATGTCAGTTGTCCCTTGGGGGTTCAAATCATCCTCCCCTTCCTCAACACAGTTCAGAACCAGCCCTCAGGGTCAATGTGCCCAGAGTGCCCTGTAGTCTCGTAATACCCATCACACTGCTTGCACTTCCAGAGTTCCCCATGCTTGTTTGACATCTGTCTCCTCCCCACACAGCTCCCTGATGGCAGGGGTGGATTCTGATGTTCTTTGCTGGTCCTAATTTTTCAGTTGTTAAAAAATAATCGAAGGGATATATGATTTAAACAAGAACTTTGCAGCTCTCTGAGCTGTCCACAGACAGCATAGTTTTCCCCCAAATTTATTTAATTTCTTATCACCGGGTGAGTCCAAATAAGGCCACTTGTTGTGTATGTCGTAGAGGAGATGTCAGCCCTGAATGCGTGATCTTGAAATTTCCTTCCAGTTACAACCTTGTGTGGAATGTGAGCTTTGGGTTAACCACCCTCTGGGTAACTAAGTCACAAGGAGGAGGCCAACTACCCCCTTGGGAGTCAGGTGCTGAGAGTTCCCAGGAAGGGTGCTGCAGCTTGAGGGGGTGACCTTTAAATGGGTCAAGAGTCACATGAATATGCAATGCCTTTGCCTTCCCTTCTCCTCTCCCCAGAGGTCATCTGACCCATATCCTCAGGGGAAGGATCATGCTTGAGAGGTTAAGAAAATGTCCTTTCCCCGCTAAGTCCCGCTCTTCATGGTGAGAAGAGCCAGGAAGCCTCCTGTGTGAGTGGGGTGAGAAAGAAAGGCCAGCATGCTTCCCTGGATGGTGCATGAATTGCCTAGGGCAGTGTTCTTCAGACTTTGAAGGTTACAGAGTGTGTGATTTATTGCTTTGTTTTTATTTCCCTAAAACCCCTTACCAATGGGGCAAAGAACAGTAAGAGGAGACAAATAGTCGCCCTCTGGGCCCACACTTGATTCCAAGGGCTATGGGAGAATGAGCTTTGGCTGCGGTTGACCACCTGCCCATGCGCCTGGCACTGAGCTGGGCTCTTTCACATCCACAATCTCCTTTAAACTTCAGAACCCACCAAAGGAGGGGAAATTATTCGGTTGGCAAAAAAATTTTTCTGGATTTTCCCATAAGCTGTTAACAGAAAAACCCAACTGAACTTTTTGGCTGACCCAATACATATGTTTTCCAAAGAAGCCACTGAAGGAGTCAATGCCTAGCCCAACATCACAGAGCTAGTTAGGAGCCTAGGCTCGGGGCAGATCCTGTCCACCCCTTTTCAAAATGTCCCTGTGAGTTGGCACTGTCGTGATGAAAACTATCCTTGAACTCAAATCTCCACTGCTTTTGTGGCTGCTGCTTAAGATCTTGCTGTGTTCGACTTGATTATGCTTTTGCAAATCTCTCTTTACGTATCTGCAACTGAGCTGCCTTTAATCATACTTCTGACTTAATGTGTGAATGGTGCACACATGTTTATTTCTCTTTAAAAATAAAAGCAGAGGAAAAAAAGAAGTATAAACCTACAAGGACAAAGAAAAAGTGAGGATCTCAACCAAAATTTGGAAGATAGAAACTAGATGGATGAGTGGGGTTTGGGGATGGCAGAGGAAGACATGAGACCATCTCGATCCTTTGTACCTTCCAACTTAGCTCTGTGACACCTCCTTTCTGACCTCAGCAGACTACCTGAGTGCCATATGCTCTGTCGAGCTCAGAATTCAGACATGCCAGGTACAGGCAGAGCCTGGCAAGAGACACAGGGGCTTAAATTAAAGTTTGCACACTGAGTGGGATTCTCTCAATCCCATTCTCCTGATGGGCTCCTGGATTTCTAGAAACCAGGCTCCTGCCCAATATCCCAGGAAGGAGATTGGAAAATTCTTCTCGAGGGAAACTGACCTAAGAGAGAAGACCTACATAATTGGATATTGGGGGTATTTTCTAGTGGAAGATCAGATCCAGATCCACATCATCCTATAGAGTGGCCTGTGGTGGATAAGTGCTACCCAGGCACATAGACTGTCCATTCAGTGGTAAAGCACCTCACTGAGAAAGCCTTAAGCTGTGATATTGCTGAAACTGGATCTCTCCTCATTATCAAACAAGAAACATGATTGATACTGAGACAGCATTGCAAACTTAATATTTGATTTGATGACCTTCTAATTGCAAAACCCTTAGTCCTCGTTCCTTTAAAAATTTTGGCCTCCTCCTTTACAAAGCTGACCCTCTTCTGTCTCCAGACTCTACTGTACTCTCCGCCCAGTCTTCCAAGTGTGGGGTTGGTTCATCTGATTTTATTCTGACATAGATTAAAGTGTGGGTCTGCTTCATGGAGGCTGACAGAGCTAATTCCCATCGTATGTTGTTTGACTCTAGTTTAGCTCTTTTATTGGTTATTTTTACTGTGTTGGTGTTTTTTTGAGTTTCTAATGTTTTATGCCATTTTTCTCCACTTTACTCTTTGAATGCTCTGAACCTGATCCTGGTTTTCTGGAAATAAATAACAAGTGCTTTAGAGCCTTTTGCCCTCTTGCCAGATGCCATTACCTAGAAATATGTTGGCATCTCATATAAACGTATGTTTAGATTTCTATAACTAAATGTATCCTTATGTGTGACTTATTATTACAGCGAATTCATCTATAAATATATAACTTTATTTACAGGTGAGATCTAGTATAAGCTTCTACATTTCTTTTCCATTGATACATGTGCCAACGAAGAATGTGTTACTTTTCCTTAGGAATAAAATCACATTATTTGTAAAAACTTAGTAGAGCTTAAATGAGTATAAGCAGTATTTACTTTGTTTAGTAGATGCTTTCAACATTTATGATTTAAAAGCCCCATGTTCAAGGATGATGTTCTGAGACATTTCAAGGTGACCTGTAGCTCTAGAGCTAAAAAAAATGAGAAAATGTGGTAAACAGCTGCTATTTGTGGATGTTTTGCAAAGGAGAGCCATGTGGTAGAGTGGAAATGGCAGGAGATTGGAAGCCAGAGACTTAGCGGGGCTCAAACTCTGTGTGTTGACTGTATGATCTTGGAGGAGCCACTTAACCTGGCTGTGGGACCTAGATGAAATGGGAATCATGTCCATCACCTCACAGTTTATTATGCAATGAGTTAATATGTGTGAAAGCATAACTGTAAATCATTAGGATTTAAATTGCTGTATATCCAAGCCTGTTTTTTTCACTCCGTTGCTCACAGTGCCCTGGGCAGAGTACTCAGTCAATCGACATTGGTTGGATAACAAATTAATGAATAAATGTGTGAATCTGGATTTTCACAATGTTTTTGCACCTCTCTGAGTCATTTATGGACATCTATAAAGTTGAGAATTTATAAGTTGTTCTTGGTTAATCAAACATCTTGATTCAGGGGTAAAAGATAACTGTTCAGGTTTTCAAGCCTTTCTTGAATATGGGACAGTAACTGGCAGGGCTGATGATGAGAAATTATCTTCATCCTGCTTGAATATAAGATCACAGATTGGGAGAAGCTTGGAGATAATCACTTTCTTCTCAAATATGAGGAAACTGAAGCCCAGAGGCTTTTTGAAGTCAGTGACTTCGTATAACTTTTTCCTTCTATTGCTCTAGGGCTGTTGTAGATAGATGTACAACAAATACATTTCTAAAATGTATTTTTTTAAGGACTGTACTAAGCACTGAGGAAATAATAAACATCAACAAGATAATCCCCACCCCACCCCTGCTCCATCTCCTCCCACCTCCTTCCCTTGAGAAACTCAGTCTAGACAAATATGGAAACCATAGGCATACTATTAGTCATACTAATGCTGCAGTGGGATTATAGAAGCACAGGGAACTGCCAAGGGAAGCTTTGAAAGGAGATGGTATTTATCCCATGTCTTAGCTCGGGTTCCTTAGAAGGAGTACCTGAGGTGAGTGGGCAAGTGATTTATTAAGGAAGTACTCCTGGAAAAAGGTCTGCATGATCAAAGCTATGGTTTTCTAGTATACATGTATGGATGTGAGAGTTGGGCCATAAGGAAGGCTGAGTGCCAAAAAATCGATGCTTTCAAACTGTGGTTCTGGAGAAGACTCTTGAGATTCCCTTGGACTGCAAGGAGATCAAACCAGTTAATCCTAAAGGAAATCAACCTGAATATTCATTGGAAGGACCGTTGCTGAAGCTGAAGCTCCCACCTGATGCGAAGAGCTGACTCGTTGGAAAAGACCCTGATTCTAGGAAAGATTGAAGACAAAAGGAGAAGTGGGTGGCAGAGGATGTGATGGTTAGATAGCATCACTGACTCAACACACATGAATTTGAGCAAACTCCGGGAGATAGTGGATGACAAAGGAGCCTGGTGTACTGCAGTCCATGGGGTCTCAAAGAGTCAGACATGATTTAGCCACTGAACAACAACCATCAGAGAAGGAAAGAAAGCATATTAAGGTTAAGTCTAGCATCAGTTATATTGAAAATTAGACTTTGGGTGGTTATTGCAAAAAGTTTTTGAAATTGAAAAAAGGTTATATGGCTTTGTTACTTCCTCTTGGAGCTGCCATGGAGCCTGCCTCATGGTTACACCCAGGCCCACTTTTTAGGTCACACCAATTCCCAGCATTCTCCTTCCTCTCTCATAGAATGTTCTAATATGTACACACACCCATACACACATGGTACATCCAAGTCTGGCTGAAGCATGGGAGGCCATTTCTTATCTGGAAAGGAGAGAAAAGAGCAAACTTACAGAATTGTACAGGTCCTTTCAAGGTTGTCTTAGTCACTGTTCTAGAGTTTCCGGCTTCCTCCTGAGATGTAATTGGAAACACAGTCGGCCTCTGTCTTCTGTTCACTGATCCTCTCCTCCATGCAGCCTCTGCTTAGCCAAAGGATATGTGGTCCCTTCCTGCTGGAGGAGAGAGAAGGTTCAGGCAAATCAACATATGCCTTTACAGAAACCAACACAATATTCTAAGGCAATTATCCTCCAATTAAAAATAAATTTAAATTAAAAAAAGTCTTTATGTGACCTCCATTTTATTGGGCTTATTCCTAAGGCAAGGAGTTTCTTACACTTTCTTTCCTCATTCTTTTTTTGACCCTTGGCTATTTCTCTTTGGTAAGCAACAAACAAGAGGGTATATGTGCTTCCTTTAGAAAGATGGGAGAGACAGAAAAACTGTGTCGAGTTGTTGCTTTTTCCATGGTAAACCAAAGAGTAAGAAAACTCTGGGGTGGAGAGGGAAAGAGCAAAAGAGTTAATGGGTGGGCCAACCCCCAAATCCTGCAATGGAACCATCCTTGCGTTATCTCTATGGTCTAGAAGTGGTTCCAGGTAAGCATGCATCAGCAGGAGGTTTCCTTCAGGGTTTCTTGGCGACATTAGCTTCTTTCCATCATTCTGAACATCCCCTGAGGAAAATTCTACACCCAGTTCCTTTTCTGACATAGAAACACAAAGAAAAGAAAACAGTGAGGCAGATGATGGTTACTTTTTGCCCTGGCTCTCCTCTCCTGAGATCTGAAGTGCTCTTGAAATGGAGCTGGAAGAGGCACATGTTAATTTACATAACCCACTCACCTGCCACTCTATGATGTCATTAAACTAGAGAATAAATTAGAGCTTTCTAGAAGGGTGGCATGTGCTTATGGGGACATAAACACAGTCTCACTTAAGGTGTATTCTCCTGGTGATCACTAGCATTCCTAGTTCTCCTCTTCTTTTTGAAGGTTATGAACATGGACTATTGCCTCATGACCCCCTGTGTAGGCAAGCTCCCTTCTTCTGACACTAAAGTCGACCCTCGTCTTGTACTGAAGGTGCCGCATAATCAGTACAGCTGGGATCGCTGAGTCACCACGTGGGACTACCCCCTGGAGAGTTATTCATTCCCTCAGCAGGTGGTGGCAGTGAGATTTTAAATCTCACTCACATTTTAACTTTGCTTGCATTGTGCTTCCACTCAGTCACTGAGGTTTTGACACGATTTCTTACTGCAGCATGCCTAGCCCATTTTGACTGATAACAGAGATCCGGTCTTATGTGTGCGTCCAAACTACCTTAAGTGCTTTACAGCTCATCCCAAAGTTTCTGATCACATCAATCAGAGGCAGGGCCTGGGAACCTGCATTTGAATTGTATGTTAGGTCACCCATAGACATTCTTGTTCAATATATCTGTGAATCTGCTGTTTTCTGAGGCCTACACATGGAGAAACACTTGAAGGCCAGTTGAAGAGCGTAATTTAGATTGCTTGCTGTCGAAAATGTATCTTTCTCTCGTTTTGAGGGCTTCTGTTACTTTCTTAGCCACCAGAAAAACAGAAGAGTAGGAGGTGAGTTTACCAACAAAGAAGTGCTCCTGCTAGCCAAGATCAGACACAAGAGGGATGTCCACCTCATGAGCTTGTTCTGGGGTTCAGGGAGATCATTCAATGGGATACATAAGTAATTTAGTCCCTTGTCTGAAACAAGGAGGCTTCCCAGGTGGTACAGTGGTAAAGAATCCACCTGCCAATGCAGGAGACATGGGTTTGATCCCTGGGTCAGGAAGATCCCCTGCAGGAGGAAACGGCAATCCACTCCAGTATTCTTGCCTGGGAAACTCCAAGGACAGAGGAGCCTGGTCAGCTACAGTCCTTGCAGTTGCAAAGAGTCAGACATGACTGAGCATGCACGGACACTGGAACAAGGAAGGTGGTCAATAAATGTAGTTTCTTTTAAAAAGGAGAAAGAAAACCTGTGTTTCAGGAATGATTTCATTTCAGTATAAACAATCACATATCACCTTCACAGTCCCAGGCCCAGTTAGAGACAGGGAACTACACTTGTCTTAGCTCACAGAGTGGAGCCTGGTAGCGGGCTGAGCTGTATGAGTGCAGAAATAGCCACAGTGCACAGCTCTGCCTAATAAGGACTGTGAGAATTGTCAACCCGAAGTACTGAGGGAGTTCCAGAAAGGGAGAGATTTCAATTTTCTTTGACTATTGATTTGCTACCGCATAGTAACTGTAATATCTTCTAAGAATGACAGTCAGGCATTTCTCACCAGGGCTAATGAATCACTCCATTTAGCTGTGACAACAGCAAGGCAAAGAAATATCTTCAAGGGCCCAGACGTTATTTTTCCAGCCTTGTCCCGGGGATATACTGTCCTTAGAAGTTATGACAAATTAGCTGCTTGTGGCAAATCTACATGGAACCCTTTTATAAAATATGGAAGTTGGGGCCCGAGTTAACGGGTTATTATTGGCAAGGGAAATGAAGTTGGATAAGGAGGGCGGGTCCTGGCTTGGAAGGACTTTGAAAAGCAGCAGCAGAATTTGAACTTGACTTAGGAAGCCCAGGGATGAATAACTGTGTGAAAGGCGGGGACCTAAACTCCATTTACTCACAGGCCATTGCTGCACTTCAGTGTCCCCAAACTCAGTTTATACTCGAAGTCTGACGGCACAGTCACCAGACCATTGTACAGGGTAACGGAAAGGAAGTAAAAGAGAAGTAATCAGAAAAAAATCGAAAGGAGACTGCAGATGTGAGGAGAATGCAGTTCTATCCTATTTTTTAACTGTGCTAAATTTTTTTTCCTTACCATTATTGTTTCCCTAGGATCTAGAATCTCTTAATTTCACACTGCATGTTTATGCTTCCAGGTGCCTGAGCTACATTCAGAAAGGCCAGCCTCTGGGTTCTTTCTGTACTTGGCAGACAAGGAGGCATTCCTGAAGTCAGGGTGCTCAAGAAGCTGAGCCTTGTGTTGGCAGAAATGTATGTCCATATGTTCGGATAGGGCTTCCCTTGTGGCTCAGCTGGTAAAGAATCCACCTGCAATACAGGAGACCTGGATTCGATCCTTGGGTTGGGAAGATCCCCTGGAGAAGGGAAAGGCTACCCACTCCAGTATTCTGGCCTGGAGAATTCCATGAACTGTATTGTCCATGGGGTTGCAAAGAGTTGGACATGACTGAGCAACTTTCACTTTTCACGTTCAGATAGGCTGCTTTGGTCAAAAAACATAGCCAGCTTCAAGTGACCTCACATCCTAGGTGTTATGTGGTCAGATGCCTGGGCATGGGGACCTCAGGAGAGCAAGCAGCCTGGCAGAGGGGAGTAGAACAGGGCAGGGTGGGGGGCGGATCTTCCAGATGCAAGGTGGCCAAAGGCCTCATTACAGTTCTGGGGTCTTCACTCTGATTGTCCCCATAAATGGGCCCCTGAGGATTCCCCAGTGCTCTGTCTCTCACCTCTCTATCTCATAACCCCTTGGCCCTAGGGCTCTGCACACTCAGCCTTTCTGCCTCCTCATGACTTACATCCTTGTGGTCCACTGTGGCCCCTGCTCCTGTCTTATAATATGGCTTTTCAGCTTTATTTTTTATTGCAAATTACTTGCTTGTATCCGTTTTATTTTTTTCAACTTCAGGTCCCCAAAGAGGAAATCTGGCTCTACCAGCTCATCCTTATTTTGTACCATTGCATTTTAACTTAAAGAAAAAAAAAAGCTTTGTTGAAGTGTAACTGATATACAAAGAAGTACACATAATTTTTGTGGACAATTTGATGAGTTTGGACATAGGCAAATACCCAAGATGCAAACACTGCCATCAAAGTGTGGGTCACTGGTGAGTCAGTGGACTGGCATCCTGGGTTATGTGCCCCAAACCACAGCTGTGGTCCCTGTGGGAAAGAAGAGGGGCCTTGGACCCATGTAGCCAGCAGGGGCTGTGGCAGGACAGGCACTGTGAGGGACCCTTTTCACCAGGTTCTCTGATTCATTAGTTTTCCCGCCATCTCAGCTGGGTGGGAGTGTGGGGTCTATGAGGGTCCCGGTACTAGGGGTGGTGCTATGGAGAGGCCCTGGCATCCTCCTGCCCATCCTGCAGTAGTTATAGCATATGCCTGTGCCAGGGCTCAAAATGATCTCGCGTCCTAGATCAGGACACGGCAGCTCAGTGTAAATGAACGTGTCACTGAAGATGATAAAGCAAAAGAGAGGTCGAGGTTTGCTCTGATGGGGCTCCCTCTGTTGCTCCATTTTTAAAAATCTTTTTATTTTATATTGGAGTAAACCAATTAACAATGTCATGATAGTTTCAGGTGGACAGTAAAGAGGCTCAGCCATACATATACATTTACCTATTCTCCCCCAAACTCCCTCTCACCCAGGTTGCCACATGACATTGAGCAGAGTTCCCTGTGCTATACAGGACAGTACTTGTTGGTTATACATGTTAAATATATATTGTTCTACTTCTGAGGTGCAAATGCTGTAGGTGGCAGTGGCTGTCCCTTCTGTTGATGAGGGAAGGGGTTTAAAGCAGGTAGTGTTTCCTTAGCAGCAAAGCCAAAACCCAGCTCTGGCTGATTTAGTTCAGTAAAAGATATAGTCAGACAGTAGTAGGAAGCTCTGAGATTCTCTTGCAGGGTTTGGAAGCTGTGTCACAGGTATAACCTGCTTGGTCATTGAAGACCTCTCTTACTGTTACAGGATACCTGGGCTCAGCTTGCTCAGTCCTGGACTCTGCTGCTAAATGTGCCACCACCCTTGCTTCTAAAAGCAGGCAGACCTATCACTAGCCTTTGCCAGAATGAGCTCTGCAAGGGCCAGGCTTTCTTCGGTTTAAAATTTGGGGTGGAGTTTTCTAATGATGGGTCCTCGGTTATATACCCAGGCCCTAGTTGCAAGAAAGGCTAGCAATAGAACTTTCAATAGTGGTCTCTGCTAACTAAGGGAGAGGATTCCTCAAGCATGAAAGCGGGGTTCAGATACTAAGCAGTAAAGCACATGACAAACGTTCTCTTCTGAGGCTTTGTCCATTCTTAGAACAGGGGAACAATGTGAGGAAAACAGTGTGTTATGAACTGCATGCTCGTGTCCAACCCCAAATTCATATATTGAAACTCTAATCCCCAATATGATGGTGTTTGGAGCTCTGTGATGTAATTAGGCCATAAAGGTGGAGCCTCGTAGTGAGATTAGTGTTGCCAAATTCCGACTTAAATTGAAGAAAGTAGGGAAAACCACTAGTCCATTCAGGTATGACCTAGATCAAATCCCTTATGAGTATACAGTGCAAGTGACAAATAGATTTAAGGGACTAGACCTGATAGACAGAGTGCCTGATGAACTATGGACAGAGGTTCATGACATTGTACGGGAGACAGGCATCAAGACCATCCCCATGGAAAAGAAATGCAAAAAAGCAAAATGGCTGTCTGAGGAGGCCTTACAGATAGCTGGGAAGAGAAGAGAAGCGAAAAGCAAAGGAGAAAAGGAAAGATATTCCCATCTGAATGCAGAGTTCCAAAGAATAGCAAGGAGAGATAAGAAAGCCTTCTTCAGCGATCAATGCAAAGAAATAGAGGAAAACAACAGATTAGGAAAGACTAGAGATCTCTTCAAGAAAATTAGAGATACCAAAGGAACATTTCATGCAAAGATAGGCTCGATAAAGGGCAGAAATGGTATGGACCTAACAGAAGCAGAAGATATTAAGAAGAGGTGGCAAGAATACACAGAAGAACTGTACAAAAAAGATCTTCACGACCCAGATAATCACGATGGTGTGATCACTCACCTAGAGCCAGACATCCTGGAATGTGAAGTCAAGTGGGCCTTAGAAAGCATCACTACGAATAAAGCTAGTGGAGGTGATGGAATTCCAGTTGAGCTATTTCAGATCCTGAAAGATGATGCTGTGAAAGTGCTGCACTCAATATGCCAGCAAATCTGGAAAACTCAGCAGTGGCCACAGGACTGGAAAAGGTCAGTTTTCATTCTAATCCCAAAGAAAGGCAATGCCAAAGAATGCTCTAACTACCGCACAATTGCACTCATCTCACACTCTAGTAAAGTAATGCTCAAAATTCTCCAAGCCAGGCTTCAGCAATACGTGAACCGTGAACTTCCAGATGTTCAAGCTGGTTTTAGAAAAGGCAGAGGAACCAGAGATCAAATTGCCAATATCCGCTGGATCATCAAAAAAGCAAGAGAGTTCCAGAAAAACATCTATTTCTGCTTTATTGACTATGCCATAGCCTTTGACTGTGTGGATCACAATAAACTGTGGAAAATTCTGAAAGAGATGGGAATACCAAACCACCTGACCTGTCTCTTGAGAAACCTGTATGAAGGTCAGGAAGCAACAGTTAGAACTAGACATGGAACAACAGACTGGTTCCAAATAGGAAAAGGAGTACATCAAGGCTGTATATTGTCACCCTGCTTACTTAACTTATATGCAGAGTACATCATGAGAAACGCTGGGCTGGGAGAAACACAAGCTGGAATCAAGATTGCCGGGAGAAATATCAATAACCTCAGATATGCAAATGACACCACCCTTATGGCAGAAAGTGAAGAAGAACTAAAGAGCCTCTTGATGAAGGTGAAAGAAGAGAGTGAAAAAGTTGGCTTAAAGCTCAACGTTCAGCAAACTAAGATCATGGCATCTGGTCCCATCACTTCATGGCAGATAGATGGAGAAACAGTGGAAACAGTGTCAGACTTTGTTTTTTTGGGCTCCAGAAAGCCTGTAATATACACTGAGAACTAGAAGTGTTAATGCACAAGAAACTCTAAGCAGAGTGCTGCTAAAGAGTTGCCACTAAACTCTAGGAATTAAAAGTGATGTTCTGACGGGAGGTCATGAGGGCTGGGTTATTTAGGCATGGATGTGAGGGAGGGAGAGTGAATTTGAAGGAGATGTGAAAGGCAGGACGACAGGACATTGTGACAGACAGGGTAAAGGGGACAGGGGAGAATGAAGGGTCAAAGAAGACTCCATAAATTATTGATAAATCATCTTTCTCATTTGCTTCTTGGCGTTGGGTTATTTTGGTTCAAGCTGGCATTTCTTTTCAGATAAAATAACAGAAAGAAAACAATTGACAATTTGATCTGATACAGTGAATTTTCCAAAAAGTAAAAGAATGGCTGAGAGTACACACGTAGGAAAACCGGGGAAAAGTGCGGTTTTCACTTCCCCCAACCCCCTCCTCCTTACTTATAAAAAGAGGACAATTGAAAACATAGGGGACAATTTTACACCTGACTTTACTGGTCAGATAGTCTGATCCTTAATCAGACCTCCTCGCCTTAAATCCATTTTAGAAGGAGATAGGATATAAATTGCAAATAAATAAATAATCAGGTCAACTCATCTACCTTAAGGATTGATTCTTTCCTCAGCAAATGGAGGTCAGAGCTATACAAGGAGAATGATGAGAACTGGCCCGAACTCCCAACATTTTATCTCAGCAGCCAGTCCCTGGACTGGAAGTCCTTACTGTGTTATTCCAGGGCCTCTGAAATCCTACACATTCTAGCACATTATCACCAGGAAGAGAAGTGGTTGTTAAGTTCACATGCAATAACAGTAGCAGATATAATTTTCCATTAGCCTCTGCTGCTGCTGCTGCTGCTGCTGCCAAGTCACTTCAGTTGTGTCCGACTCTGTGCGATCCCAGAGACCGCAGCCCACCAGGCTCCGCCGTCCCTAGGATTCTCCAGGCAAGAATACCGGAGTGGGCTGCCATTTCCTTCTCCAGTGCATGAAAGGAAAAAGTGAAAGTGAAGTCACTCAGTCATGTCTGACTCTTAGCGACCCCATGGACTGTAGCCTACCAGGCTCCTCTGTCCATGGGATTTTCCAGGCAAGAGTACTGGAGTGGGGTGCCATTGCCTTCTCCCATTAGCCTCTAGTCTCACCTAACAGAAGAGTAACTGGGGAATGAGAGATAGGATTTTTAGATAATCTTAAGAAGCCTCAACTTGTTTCGTGCCTTGCTTCCAAGAGCAGAGTCTGGAAACCAGAGGTATCAGCATCCCTTGGGAGCTTGGTAGAAATGCAGAATCTTAGGCCTCCCTAACTCAGGCCTACTAAATCAGAATCTGCGTTTTAATAATTTGGGTGATCATTACATTTTGAGAAGTGCTGGCTGAAGGCAGGAGAGGGAGAAAGAGAGATCAATTTTACAGGTGGGAGAAAGCTGAGGCACAGAGAAGGTGGAAGATAAAGGCCCAATGTATAGTTTTACTTAAAGCTGGCTTTTGAGTGGTGTGTATAAACTGACTCATGGCAAAACCCTGGGAAGGGGAGGCAGCATTAACAGTCTTCACTAAGTTCTCTGAAGCCCACAAGCATCGCGTCAACTCAGCTCCAGGTGCAGAGCTGCCTGTCGACGACATGTTTATTGAGCTCAGCGCCTGCAGAGCACTCACCCTCTTCCTTTAAATTGGAAACAGATTGCAGCGCTGTAGGCAGTGTCATTGAGAATGTGGCAACTGTCTTGTTCCAAAGTCACCCAGAGTGAAAGTGAACTCTAACAACCCCGGGCCACTCTGGTTGGACAGAGTAACTTTCTAAATAAGGCTTCTTCTTCAGTTTTTTATTTTAATTCCCTAAATTAGTGGTTCTCAAAGCATGATGCCTAGACAAGTAGACTCAGTATCAGGGAACTTATTAGAAATGTAAAATCCTCAGGTCTCCCCTCAGACCTACTGAATAGGAAACTCCGGATGTGGGCCCAGTGATCAGGCACAAGTCCCCAGGAGTTTCTGATGCCAGATAAAGTTTGAGACTCAATGCCCTATGTCATTTAAAAAAAATTAGAAATGAAACGTCCTTTGCCCGGTCAGCAACTGAACTCTTGCGTCTTTATTTGCCCTTTGATTGAAATTTGGAAGGCTCCACAAGTCCCTGGGGGTTGGGGTTAGGGGCTGGGGGCTCTCCTCTAAGAGAAAGACTACCAGCCCATTGAGGTCATGGGTGTGCCTTAGCTCCTGCCATGTTCGTCACCATGTCCTGCCAATTTCATGTCCTGCCCCCATTTTTAGACCCTGAGAGTGTACTGTGATAAGTGCATATGTGACTGGGAGTCAAGAAGAGGCTTGACCAGGAAGGCAGGGCACCCTCCTCAGACCACGGGGCCCTGTGGCTTCTGGCTCTAGGTTATACATGAGAGGCAGACTCTGAGAAGCTGCCTCATGGTGGAGAGTGAAACACTAACTAGGATGCAAAGGTAAGAGTTCTGGTCTCAGATCTCATGATTCACTGGCCACATAAATTTTGGCAAATCACGTAAGCTCTTGGGCTTCATTCTCTGCATCCATTAAATAGAAATATTTAATTCTATTAAACAGAAGTATTAATATCTGCTCTGTATGTTTTCCAGAGGTGTTGCAAGACTTGCATGAGGTCTGCCTCTGAAAGTAACCTGTAACTGGGGAATCACTGTGGAGAGGTGGGGGCTGGGCATTCCAAACGATCCCTCCAGCTGTGTGGTCTCCGCTGCTTGTCCCCTTGGGGAGACCTCTATTGCTCCTCTCCCATATGGGAACACACAGAATGTCTTTCAAGGGGCACACATATGCTTCTTGCAACAGTGTAGTGATTCTTTAGCAATGCTTGTGTAGGCCTGGACTCAGAGCCACCCAGAGGAACCGCAAGAGGGTCCCTCACCCTTCTGCACCCACGAGGCTCTACTGCAAGTGCCCTCTTCCACCCAAAGCATAGAATCCGACCCCATGAAGACGGTCTCTGTTCTGCCGCCATGAAGCTGAATAGAGTCCATTCTCCTTCTTCTGCACCTTTTATCTCAAAGGATTGCCGCGCACACAATACACTTCACAGCTCGGTCCTCTGCTGTTAGACAATAAAGGGTCTTTCACTGACTGGCCCTGCTGAAATGCCACCACCTCCGCTGTGCAGCTGGCAGACAGCTGTTCTGAGCTGTGCAGAAAACATCTCTCAATTCTAGGTCATCTGGAATGTCATACACTGATGAGAGTTCAGGAGGACAGCACGAAGCCTACAAGTTATAGAGAAAGTTTGGATTTTTGTAAAACACACACGACAAACCCAAACCAGTCTCCCAACCGATCCAAGAAAACTGGACTGACTCTTAAAATGATGTTGATTTGTTTGGCAATGAAGATCCAAACTTTGACCCTGTCTGTATTTGTCCTATTGAAAGTGGTCTCTTTACTGTAAACAATTAGGCCTCTTAGAATGGGAATTGTATAAATAAAATTTGAGAATAAATTTTACTTGGTCTTGCCCCCAAATAACTATGGCTGTATTAGTATGAATGTGTCCTACACGCATGCTAAGTTACTTCAGTCGTGTCCAACTCTTTGCGACCCCATGGACTGTAGCCCACCAGTCTACTCTGTCCATGGGATTCTCCAGACAAGAATACTGGAGTAGGTTACCATGCCCTCCTCCAGGAGATTTTCCCCACCCAGGGATCGAACTCATGTCTACCGTGTCTCCTGCATTGGCAGGTGGGTTCTTTGCCACTAGTGCCACCTGGGAAGCAGTATGTTTTTGCCTAACTTAGGTTAACAAAGGGTTTGTTATGTGACAGAGCTGGGCTAGGAGCTGGTAGGCTAACATGAATTGGACATTTTCTGGCCTCCGAGTCAAGTACATTCAGATGTTCACATTCCCTACGTAAAAGGAAAGGCCTTGGGGTAATTTCAGACTCCTTACTCTTTTTCCTTCACAACAGATGGTCTCTCTTAGCAGAACACACAACTGGAACAGCTCTAATAGCCAAAGGCCATCTCAGCCTGTCCTCAGATTCCTTCTTACTGCTGAAAGGAAATCCAGAACAAATTCATGGAGGTTTTCAGTAATTATTTGCATAAATGGCCTTATAGTCACAATACCAGAAATTACTAGTGATATTTGAGTTTCTTTCAAGAGCTAACTACATATGAGCACAACTTTCATTAAGTTCTCTTTGAAAGGATGATTTAAATTTTGTTCAGTGTGGTTCACATTTTATTTTTTAACTGTCCGAGTAAATGCCCCATAATGGAGGAAGCTTGAATTGTGATTATTTCATTGATCTATGCATGTGGGTCTAAAATAATGCTTCGAGGTCCTCACCCTTTCATTTCAGCTGCTTTTTGTGGATCTTAGCTGTTTTTAAAGTCAGCCTGACCATTTTGCAGAATCCTTCATGAGCACAGTGAAGGAATGAGGGGCTTAAGATCTATCCAAAGACCCCACTGTGTATTTTCAGAGAGCCACATAAAACCCATCAACAATTTGTTAAACACCAATGTGCGCCAGAGCTATGCTGGGAACTTGTCAGAAACATAGGGATAAGTATATGAGTCATATAAGCAAAAGTCCTTGGGGAGATGTGGGCAGTGAGATGAGATAATCATGAGAAACAATTTGAGAATATTCTAGGAGGTAGGTCATTAAGTACTAAATTTTCTGCTATAGACTTGAGGGGTCAAAGGGAGTCAGAGTAATTGAAAAATATGGATGTATTCCTGTTCACAAAAGTTTTTGTGAAGGAGGAGAGAAAACCTGGTTTTTGAAGGATTATACTTGGTAGTTGGAGTTCAGCCAGGGGAGAGATTAACTTAGACAAAGCCAGGCAGAGAAGAGTGATGTTCTGGTACAATTTTATGTTGATGAACTAGGGTGAAAATCTTTTCGTTTTTAGACGTCCAGTTGATCATTGAGATGGTTCATTGATGGCCACATATCCCCTTGGTAGAGTAGTAAACCCGCTCCTTCAGTTTCAACTTTTCCTCAGTTGCCTTCTCTTCCTCCAAGGTCAGTCTTTTCCAGGGATTCAACTCCTCCACAGGCAGGTATTTGAACTGCAGGTGACATCACTTTAGTGATGTGAAATAGCATATTTATCAGGTATTTCTAGATCATCTAATCCAGTGATTCTCTGATGTTTGTGTACATTACAGTCACTTGGAGGGCTTGTTAAATCTCAGAGGGTCCTACCCAGAGAGTTTTCAATTCAATAGGTCTGGGGTCTGGGTCTGGGACAGGGCCAAAAAAGCTTATGCATTTAACAGTTCCCTGGTGATGCTGGTCCAGGGACCACATTTTGAGAATTACCAGTTTAAATCCATCATTTCGGTTTACAGATGAAGAAACTGAGGCCCAAGGAGTTCTGAGTTCAAAGAGTGCGTAAGGAGGCGATTACCCACCACCTTTTCACTGCCTACACTGTGGCAGGTTCAGCGTAATTCCCAGTTCCTTCAGGGCAAGTCTGATTTGGATTTTAATTGTCTGAGAACTGAGCTTCTTTAATCTCAGTGAAAATTCCTGCATATTTAGGAACAGATCTGCCCAGAGGCAGGAGGATAAACTAGCTAACTTTGAGGCTTTTAGGGCTATGAAAATGTTACATTAATAAAATAATTTTTTTCTACAAATTAAATATTAATGTATTATGTTGCTGATTTTACAACCTGTAGGTGGCAGTGCCTTCCTTCTCTAAATACAGCTAGATATCTGAGCCTGTTCATTTCCTGAGGAGCTGGGAAGGTTACTGTGCATACAGTATCACAGATTAGGCCATCCACCTTGGCCCGGGACAGTTTCTCCATACACAGCAGAATCAGGTAAAGGATTTAGCACTCTGAGATCTCTACTGTCCCTGATTAATATGTGTGTGCTCATTTGTGTCCAACTCTTTGTAACCCCATGGACTGTAGCCCACCAGGCTCCTCCGCCTGTATTCCAGGCAAGAATACTGGAGTGGGTTGCCATTTCCTACTCCAGAGGATCTTCCCAACCCAGGGATCAGGCAGATTTTTTATCACTAGTGCCACTTGAGGAGCCCGATGAACATGTGAGGTTTTATTCATTTCTGATGTTTTAATTTTCTCATTTTCTTGTTTAGCTGCTTACATTCTTATTCTCGCCCGAAATTCTGAAACTTAAGACCTGTGAAAAGCCAAAAAGCTGGAGATATAGCAAAGTAGACCTGTTGAAATGCCATGAATTTACTGTGAGAGACCATTCTTCACTGGAGGGGTTTACTGCCCCCAAAGCACTCTTTTACTGGGGAAAGTTGGGGGGCAGAAAGGAAGAAAAAGAAAAGTCTGATTCTAGGAACCACATTGCAGAAATGCCTAAGGGAGGTTCAAACAAGTAAGTGATTGTTCATTAGCTGCTGTCAATGATTAAACAGGAATTCCCCATTTACATATGACCCAGGACTTGTAGATGACCTGCTAGTACATGATTTCCATTTCTTCAGCAGTTGCTGACACAAAGATATAAAATTCACTCTATGTTCAATCTTAAGATGAAATGATCCTGTAAAAGGCTGAGGGGTGCACTTGCAAACATCCAACACTGTATATACACTTGTGCACTCTGCCTCCCAAAGACCCCAGGGCCCATCCCTTTCCCAGTTCTGCTTCCCCTTGAAAAGCCACTGAACTGTCTCAGTAGCTTCCAGGGCCAAGAAGAGTGAGCTGATACCTTTTGATCATTCCTTCCTATCTCCACCGAGAGAACCATGATTTCCTGATGTGTCTTCTCCCTTTTAAGTCGTGCAAATATCAATTAACTCCTTCTCCATTAATTTCATTGGTTGTTCTAACATTCTATTATCATTTGAAGCTGTTGTCTCCAAGTTACCTATGGAATTGAGTTTAAACTCTCTGTTGGACATTCAAGGATGTAGGGTTAGTTAGTTTCCTCCTTAATTCTTCAGCCTTGTCTCTATTTCCTCCTTTTCCCCCTGTACTTACTCTGGATCTCACATCATTTAAAAATGATTTTATACCTGTTCTTTTGTATGTTCTGTTCCTTCTGAAAAATTCTCATTCATTTTTGAAGGTAAACTGTCATTTAGGGGAAGTGTTTCCAGACTCCCACAAACAGTACCTTGCTCTTCCTTTAATACAGTGTTTAGCACATTATTGTGTAATTTATATGTTTATGTGTCAATCCTTACTCCTAGGCCTCTTGCCTCATTTTGTTCCACCACCCACTGCAGTAGGTTGGTCCCAAGATGGTAGCAACTGTCTTATTCTTCTTTGTTATATCCCTAAGACCTAGCATAGAGCTGGGCAGATAGTGGATGCTGAATAAACATGTGTGGGTTTTTAATCAATGAATCCTACTTAAGATGCTTCTGTTGTTTATTCAGGAGAAACTCTCATTTCTCAGTTTCAGCCTTTCCCCTTTCCATTCTCTATTATTTTGTTGTAAACCAACCAATAACTTGAGTTCTACAAGTGATAGAGTTGTATCAATGAAAAGACAGAAATGTTGAAGTGAAAAGCTTTCATGATGATAACAGTTCTCCCCCTCCTCCCTCTCCCCTTCCCCTGCTCCTCCTCCTCCTTTTCTTGCTCTTCTTCCTCCTCCTACCACTACTACTACTGCTACCAAAAAGCAGACTCATCAATATCTTCAAATCTTTGAATGTTGCTTGAATTCTCTTTCAGAATATTTACAGAAATTTTCATTTGCCTTTTTGTCTGCTAGATAAATTAACCTTTCATCAATCACCAGAATTCAAATAAATAAAAATTATTTATTTGCAACTGTTGGGCATGCTATTTTATTATCCATGGAACACAATATTGTGTTCTCCTTATTTTCATTGCAATAGCATGCTCTTTCTGATACTTTGTTAGATAGAGTACAGGGGCCAAGCCTGTGGTCAGCACTAACACTGCAAACACTGTTTTTTAGAAGAAAATGAATTTCACATTTTAGCAGCTGACCTAAAAATGAACTTTTTGAACATGCCCTATGTTTTAATGTGAGAAACTTGGCTCTGCATATACATTTGGCATCAGTTTGTAAGAGTGGTCAATTCTTTCTTTTCATTACATGAACAGGGCAGAATATGGGGTTGAAGACATGTATACTTGAGACTGTGCTGGAAAATCCCTTATGACCCCCAGAAACACATCCTTGATAATCCGCAGTGCCATGTCCTTGTGTTTTCTGTGATAATGGGAACAAAATGGGAGAAACTGAGGTAAATAAGAGGCAGTCTTTTAGGAAAGGGCAATCTCCATGTCAGGAATACTGCAAAGCTGTCAAATATGGGTGAGGCTTGGTGATCCAGTTTAGAGAGTCCGTGACAATGACTGACAGAGCCTGCCATGCCCTCTCATTGTTGGCATCTGGACACATAGAAATAAGTAATATGAAAGCAAGATTTATCTTTAAAGAAGGAACCCACTGAATTGGCATTTGGCATTTAGCATGCAAGCATAGATTCCGCATGTTTGGGAAATCAGTGAATTAATTTCTTCTAAACTTTCCAGATGGAGGTTATAAGGGAGTAGTGAGCACCACAAGGCAGCCTGCAGGACTTGTCAGGCTGGAAGATGAGCATTCAGACTAGAGAGAGTGCATGAGGAAGTCTTAACAATGACTTGGGGAGAGACCCCAGACCCATGGACACAATTTCTCCTAGTAAGATCCATTTGGAGTAGGAATTAAAATATTAAACAGTACAAACCCAGTGACAAAGCAAGAGGACAGGTTTTATCCACAGCTGTTGCAGCCAGGTGGTATATTTGATAGTGTTATATGAGAAATCACTATAAAGAACTTCAGAGTGTGCAGGAAGAGCTTTCTAGATAACACTCATGTTAGAAATTATTTCCTTTTCATCCAAAAGTTAAGATAATTTATTACACCTTCCCCCATAGCAAAGCGGAAGAGAAGGCATTTTTAGAGCAATTATTTTCAGAAACATTTTCATATTGGGATAAAATAAACCTGGAGAATTTCAGTGTTGCATATCTATGAAGTAATGAATAGTAGAAGCACATTAAAACACACAAACAAATAAATAAAGCTCACATTCTTTGAAGACTGACCTCAAAGCTTTGGTAACTGCATTGAAAAATATTTGTGTTATTTACATATATACATATGGAACCCATTAGGCTCCTCTGCTAATAGAATTCTCCAGGCAAAAATACTGGAGTGGGTAGCCATTCCCTTCCCCAGGGGATCTTGCCGACCCAGGGATTGAATCTGGGTCTTCTGCAGGCAGATTCTTTACTGTCTGAGCCACCAGGGAAGCCCATAATTTTGTGTGGTTATATGTAATAAAAATAAATGAATATATTAGAATATTCCCATTTATTTTTATTAAACATAACCATGCAAAATTATATATATATGTATATAAAATATATATATATAATTTAAACCGTGGAAAGTTTAAAGAGCAATGATGAAATGAACACCAGTGGACTCACCAACAAGCTTAAGAAACATATCTAAGGACCCTGTGTGTTTATCCTGCTCAGATGCCTTGCCTGCCTCCTAGAGCTAACCACTATCTTGAATTATTTTTCTTATTCTCTTGTTTTTCTTTAGTGTTTATCAAATTTATACCTCTAAATTGTTTAAACTTTATACAAGTGGAAGACAATACTGCACACATTCTCCTGGAGCTTGCCCCCGTCATCTTCGTGCTTTGTGAATTCTGTTTTACTGCTATGTGGTATCTCTTGTAAGACTGCACCACAGTTTGTTCCTTCATATTGTTATCAATAGACATTGCGGCTCCTTCTAGGAAGTGCAATGCAGGCTTTTAGGTACATTCTTGCTCATGGTTTCTGGAGCACACGTGCGGGTGTCTTCCAAGATCCAAACAGTGATGTTGTAGGAAACAAACATCTGCCACCTGATTAGGTAATGACAGATTGTTTTCCTTCTAGCATGGTTTACACTCGGCCAGCAGTGGATAGGAATTCTGATTGTTCTACATTCTCTTCAACACTAGTTACTGCCAAATTTTACATTTTTGCCAGTCTGGTGAGAGCGAAATATTTGTGGTTTTAATTTAAATTCTCTCTTTTGATGAGGTTGAACATATTTCATATACTTTCTGGCCATAAGTCTTTCTTCTTTCATGAAATGTCCAGTTTCTATGGAATTATTTGTTAACTTTATGGAGTATTTAAATATGCAGTACCCAATCACTTGTCAATTATGATGTGTGGCAAATGTCTTCTACTTGTTTTGATTAAACTTTAATTTCTCATAAAATTATGCTAGCATTTCCACCATTTGTTGTATGCATGTGCAGGGTTAGCTCTATTTGAATGGAAAAAGTACATTTCTATAGCACTATAACAAAGCTATTTTATATCCTAATGTCTGTAGTAACAGTGCTTTATACATTTGGTTATAATAGAATCTGAATAGCTAAGGCTTTGTCTTCTTCATGCACATCCTACTGAATGGAAGCATTTGCTTGGTACTGGTGGTTGTTCTGAAAGAGGAGAAAAATCAAGCAAGCTACTGGCCATCCTCATTTGCTGGTGAGTAGCAGTTCTCTCTCAGCTCTGGACTCTTGGTTTCCACTTCAACATCCTTACAAACTCCCAAAGACAGAGAAAATAAAAGATAGAGACCTAATATCTGCAAGACTGAAACAAATGATAATGGTTAGTATGTTCATATCTACCTTCTACACTTGCTAAACAGCCTATAATTCTCTCTGGTACCACTTACCACATTCAGCACATCACTTACCATTATTCTGACATATAAATTGTTTGTTTAATGTCAGTTTTCCCCACTCCACCCCAGACTATAAATTGCCATGAGTGCAGACATTTGTCTTCATTTGTCACAGTGCCCTCAGCACCTAGGACACTACCTAGCACCCAGCTGTCTTCAAAAAGACACCTGTTACATAGGTGAAATAGCATATCTATTTTACTCATCCTGCTTCTTTCTGTTTTCTGTGTTTGGTATCTATTTTTTTGCTGTTTGAAAGGATGATATTGCTCTATATTATGTCAGATATATATGTACTTTGATTTTCTGCTATGTTCAACTTGTTTACACAAAAATCAGTGGCTTATTGATAACATCCTGATCAAATACACACACTCATATGGCTTGGAGGGATGGGGATTATGATTGCCTGAGGCTATCAGTAATGGGTCTAATAAACACAAATGTGAAGCTCTTCAGCTGGGTACAAAAAAGAAACAACTGTGCAAATGGTAGAGAAAAGCGTGTGCTTCAGTGGCAGACTATGCGTTGTTTAGGACCCATGATTCTGAATTATCTGATTCTGATTCTGTGGAGAGGCTGCATCTTTCATTGCCTTTGAACTATTTTTCAGTTATGTGAGTTGTATTAATAGATAACTGATAGCAGTTTAAAGTAATCCTTGTCTGTAGACTTATCAATGCAAATAAATTTTGTCTAGTAGAAGTTCAGTTGACACTGCAGATTCACTAGTTTTGCACATATTTGCAAATTTATTTCCATATTCCTGATCTATAAGTGTGTCCCTTCTTTGGATTCTCCTTTGAATGAAAAGTAACATCTGCTGGGTTCCCTTATTAGATAATGAGTTAAATAAAATCTTCATTTTATATTTATGTGAGAATCATAATTTTACCTTACTTTGAAAGTTATTCTTTAACAAAATAAAGAATGGGAAAAAAACTTGGGTAGAGAATACAATATGTGCAAAAGATTTGAAATCTAAGTTGACAGTAAATTCAATATGTCATTAGTGTAGTGTGGCTGTTGCTTTGGTTATTTGGATATTAAATACTTAGTTTAGAATCGCTATTCTGAGATTTTAAACACTGATCAACTTTTCTTATTTTTAACCCAATAACTGATTGTTTAGATAATTGTTGCTATAAATCATGTTTTAAAATCTTGCATAGCAAGCCATTGTAATTATCCTTTTTCAAAGAACACTTCAGTATTCTTGATAGCTTATTCTTCTAGATGAATTACACTGAGAGTTTGTCAGAGTCTATAATGCATTCATTTGGGATCTTGGTTTTGCATAAAATCTATAAATATTTGCTTAGGACTTATTGTCATTACTACTATATATGGTCTTTCCAACAAGGATCAATATATATCTCTCAAATTATTCCTTTTATCTTTTATTTTTCCCACTATGAGTTTCAATTTTTATTTGAATAAGTAAGTCATTTATGTCTTGAATTAAATAAATATGCATTTAACCATTTCAGTTATAATATAATCTTTTTATTTTACTTTGTCTCTAGCTATTTGTAATGGGTCTAAAAGAACACATTTAATTGTTATGTTTATTTTTTCTAAAAAGTTATTGTCAAACTTTTGGGAAATTTTATTGTATTTTTCTCAAACAAATATCATCAACATTTCTAGTGTTATGTCTTTAAAAAACATCCTTGTTTTGAAAATAGTCTCATTCATCCTGGAAAAAGACAAAATAAAAAAATTTCAGGTTTTCCTTTTTCTTCCTAAACAATGCATTGAATAAAAGATATTTTACTTTTAAGGTGCGGTTATTTTGGGACAAGGCAGTCAGAAACACCAACAAAGGTTGTAAGTCTTTCTAGTTCATGCTTGACAATAATTTGGATATGCCATGAGTTCAATATTTGTTTGTGTGTGTAGTGCAAGGCCCAGGAGTTTATCTACTAAAGGAGTATTACAAGATTCCACATCATCGCTTCAGTGTGTGAGTATCATGCAAAAGAGATTAAAAAGTTTGAAATTAAGATTAAAAGATAAACCAGAATGAAGTTTTTCTTAAATATTAATGTTTTCTATTTGTTTTCAAATTGTTCTTTCTTCCTTCTTCGTAGTCACCATCTGTCTTTAATTATAACTTTATTTAATTTCCTTTGAAAGTCCTTGGTATTTCCTAAATTTTAGTTGTTTGACCTTAAGAAATTCTGAAGCCCTTCCTAGCCTCTATTTCCTTATTTATAAAATGAGAATGAAAATTTTTTTTGCCTGTCTCCCTGGGTGATTATTTGAATCCGATAAAACGGTTAAGGCACCATTTCCTTTGTAAGAGTAGCTGACCATTGAGAACCATTTCAACTAAATTTAGCAAGAATATGTTCAATCTATTTCATGGCTGCCATGGTTCTATGTAATTTTGGAGGGGTGCGAATACAAATGAAATACAGAATAAAGTCCCTGTCTCCTAGAGAAATGCCTCTCAAATGTTAGTGTGCACCCAAACTCCCAGGGTCTTGTTAAATAGCAGTTTCTGATTCAGTTTGTCTGGGGTGAAGCCTGAGATGCTGCTTTTCTTTTCTCATAATTTAGCATTACAGCACTTGTTTATTGAAACTACTTCTCTGATTGAAGTTGTCATTACTTAGGTGTCCAGGTCTTTGAGGAAGAAAAACACACAACCTCTGTTAATTGGGTTACCCACAGAAATCCACACTTGGTAAACAGTCAGAATCAAAAGATTCAAGTCCATTTCCAACCAGGAGCACCAAGAACATATGGTCACTTGGGGTGTGGTCAGGGAAACAGGGCCATTGCAAGCAGGAGGGGAATATGGGGCACAGGTTAGGAATGGGGGCATCCATGGGCATGGAGGATAGTGAAGGCTGGAACACTGCACTGGGTGGGTCAGAGCGCTGGAGCAGGAAGAGGAAATGAATCTTGGGCAAAAGTGCATCAAGACCTTTCCAAGGAAGACATTCTGCATTCCTGACATCCCCCTAAGGGATGCTGATGCTACAGGTGACAAGACCATTGCAGAAAAGTCATACATGTTAGAGGCAGAGATCAGGAAAACTAGGTATCATTGAATATCCAAATATGTAGAAAACTAGAAAAATCAGTGTGGACCAGAGCATGGGAAAAGGTTTCATGGCCATGAAAAATGGACAGGATTCAACTTGAAATCCCTTCCAATGTTGGTTAGGAGACAAAGCCTGCTCAGGCATGCTACATCTGTCACTGGAGAAAAACAGTGGCTTGATTTTTGAAACTTCTGTGGATTCATGCATTTTAAGATGCTTTAAAATGGCTTCTGAAAAAAATGTTGAAGGTACTTAGCCAAAAATCAATGGTTTTAAGGTGTTGGAGCTAAATATTTTGTATGCATGTATATTTGGAAGTTCAGATCGCTCCTACATCCATGGAACATGTATGTGCACATGCCCTCTTACATTTGATTTTATCACCAATCAGGATATTTTCTGTGCTTCTCTGTAGACAGGTCACATGCTTTGTGTTTGTAGTATAGTTAAAGGCAGTATTTGGGCTTCACTAAGGACCAATTAGGTTTTCACGACAGATAAGTACTTGCTCCTACATGCTGATCAGCTTGCTCTGTGATGAGTGAGTTACTGGATTCTTATCCCCAGAGGTTTGTTGTTGTTCAGTCACTAAATCTTGTCTGACTCTTTGCAACCTCATGGACTGCAGCACGTCAGGCACCTCTGTCCTCTGCTATCTGCTGGAGTTTGCTCAAATTCATGTCCATTGATTAGGTGATGCTGCCTAATCATCTCATTCTCTGCTACCCCTTCTCATTTTGCCTTCAGTCTTCCTCAACATCAAGATCTTTTCCAGTGAATCAGCTCTTCACATCAGGCGGCCAAGGAATTGGAGCTTCAGCTTCAGCATCAGTCCTTCCAATGAATATTCAGGGTTGATTTCCTTTAGGATGGACTGGTTGGATCTCCTTGCAGTCCAAAGGACTCTCAAGAGTCTTCTCCAACACCACAGTTCAAAAGCATTATTTCTTTGACACTCAGCTTTCTTTATGTTCCAAATCTCACATCCACACATGACCACTGGAAAAACCATAGCTTTGACTATACAGACCTTTGTTGGTAAAGTGATGTCTCTGCTTTTTAATATGCTGTCTTGGTTTGTCACAGACTTCCTTCCAAAGAGCTAGTGACTTTTAATTTCATGCTGCAAGTGGTCTGTAGCAAAGCTACAAAATTGCATAAATTTATCTTCAGTGCTCACTGACTTTTAGGTGCCCCATCTCTTGGGGATTCAGTGCCCATATACTTGTCCCTAATGGCCCTGATCACCCTCACTCTAGTTTCCATGCTCATAGCCTTTCTTTTAATCAAATGTGTTTCATCCTATGCCTTTCCCTTCAGAATGGAGCTATTCCATAAACTCATCTCCCCATAGGCCACACGTGAGCCCCAGACTTCAGTAGAGGTGTTCATTCATTGTTCCCTGACTACAGCTTCTGCATTTTGCTCTGAGGTTTAGCTTTCTCCTGGACTGCCCCTTCTCTTTCATTCTTTCAAGCCAGGCAGGACCTGCCCATCTTGAACTCAGCTCAAATCCCGCCGACTTTGAAAGGTCTTCCAAAACTTCCCTGACACGGATCCCTCAGTAAGTTGTTGTGTGTCCTATGCATGGACAATTAATCATTTGCTGCTTTATTACTGTTTTTCTGTTGCTGTCTTCCATCATCATTTAGAACTTATATTCAGCTCTTTAAAATTTGACATCCTGGTTCCTCTGCTACAAAAGCTCATTGAACTTAGAGTTTTGATCTTAATATGTTTTTGTATTTGTACAGAGTCTCACACAAGTAAAATGTTTTTAAAAAATTTCTTTTTATGTGATAAACTAACTCTAAAATTTTCAGGATGATCATAGTGAATATAGAAGGCCATTCAGGGACTTCCACTGGCTTAGCCAAAGAGAATCATAACTTGAAAAACTTGAGTAGGGTCAATGGAAATCTTACTGATTCTCTCACAAATGTACCCCAAAGCTCTGGAGCCCCTTCTGTTGGGCTGGCCCTGTTACCATGGGAACTATGCCTTCAGCTTCAGTCCAGCTTTCAAGCTGCCAAATAAGAAAGGATGTGCATGTGTGCTAAGTCGCTCAGTCATGTCTGACTCTTTGTGACTCTATGGACTGTAGCCCACCAGGCTCCTCTGTCCATGGGATTCTCCAGGCAAGAATACTGGAGTGGATTGACATACCCTCCTCTAGGGGATATCTTCCCAACTCAGGGATTGAACCCGCAACTCTTTGATCTCCTGCATTGGCAGGTGAGTTCTTTACCACTAGCACCACCTGGGAAGCCCATGGGGAGTACATTTCTTAGGGCTCCTTGGCTCTTTTCAGTCCTATTCTCCACACAAGTAGGGGAGTGGTATCTCTCCAAGCAGAAGCACATGCTGAAGCTGGGAGATAAAGTGCACCTGCAGGCATAGGTGAGAACCCTGGGTGAACACTGGGAGAGGTGCTCCCAGCAAGGAGTCAGTGTCCATGATGCATCCATCACCCACACTCGGCTTCCGTCCTCAGAACCCTCTGGCCTGTGACAGACACAATGTCGGGCTCTGTCTCCCATGCTTCTTTCGGAATTCTGGTCTTGATGGCAACTCTGGTCAGCCGTGCCTGGTTCTGTGTTTCCCTGAGGGAGTAAATACAGATCAGTCTCTCTGTGTGAGCTAGGGCAGGGCAGGCTCTTGGCCTGGAGAGGCAGCCAAGCTTCTATACACATGGGCTCCCTCCTACGCGGCAAGGACCTCAGCTTCAGGGGTCCAGTGCTGGCTTTGGATCACTCTTTTCCCATCCTTCCACCCTAAACCCTTCTATCATACTCTAGACCTAGTTGCATCACTGTGAAAAGCAAGACTTTAAATAGCTCCCTCTGATCATTGATACCTGACATACTTTCAGCTCTGAGAAACCGCAATTGCCACCCAGGAAAATGACTGGGGAGAAGCCAGCTTTCTTTCCTCTTTGTTCTCTGCTGGCACCCACAAGACCAACGGGCCATCTTGCCCCAGTGAAGTCAAAGCCGGATTTTCATCCTTGTGGCCACATCCTGGCTACATGACCCATGGGCCTAGCTGTTCTTCCCTCTGCCCACTGTCTCACTGGAGCCTTGGAGGCTATTCCTAAATAGAGAAACACTCGTAAATGCACTGCCTTCTTTCAGATGGAGGGAGGGTCTCAGGGGATGGACTCAAAAGAATGAAGAAAGTGTAAGGAATTGAGACAAGAGATCGAGGCAGGTGGTTCTGGAGCCAAGAAGTAGTGTTCAGGTTGGTCACCAGTTCACTGATGCCTCTACTATTCAAAAGGGCAAACCACGGGGATAGAGGACTAGGGAAGAAGAGCTAGTAGTGAAAATAGAAGAGGGAGTTTCTGTCTTTGGGGAGCTTACACTCCTATAGACATAGGATATATTTGTGTATTAACCATGTATTTAATTAGGATGCATGTGTGCTTTCCTGAACAAAACCAGCATCCTCTAGACCCTTGCTATATACAGCCTGTACTTTAGGACATCACAACTCAAATATCCCATTTCCTTTATGATTCTTGATCTTAAATGCAATAATGATGAAGTGATTATCCAACCACAGGAAACTTATTTAGAGATTCCTTGGGATGATCTGAGAGATGAGAAATTTTCTCTGCCCACCTCCTTCTGTCCCCTTCAAAACATGAAATCTTACCCACCACTGTTTCACCCACCACAGTTTCAGAAACTGAAATTGTATGTTGGGTCTTTTGAGGATATCTCAAAGATATCTTGTTTCCTGAAGTCTTTAATTAAAAGGCAGTGTCTTATAGACAAGACAAAAAAAAGATTATTCAGAACTATTTAGGTATTTGGAAAATGGTATTATTCTTCCTTAGTAACTCTGTAAACCAAAAACCAAAATAATTCCCACTTTAGTGTAATAATTAAATGTGAAAAGGAAAAAAAATGCAACTCATTAAAATGCAAGAAGAATATAAATAAATGTTTACTTATTCCAGGCCAGAAAGGCCTCTCTAAAGCAATAGAAGAAAATATGACAGAAAAAAGTAGATTTGGCTACATAATAATTTAAGAATTTGGTTTGTCACAATAGGTTGTAAACACTATTAATGATAAATGTCAAACTGGGGGAACTTGCAATAAATATGGCAAGAGACTGATATCATAAATGTATAAAGAGCTTTTCCAATCAATAGAAAGATCTCTAAGATCTCCACTGGAAAGCTGGTTAAAAAAATGAAGATGATGCACATGTGAATAAACATTCAATTTCACTAGCAATCAAAGAAATGTAAAATAAAGTGGTAAGAATATACAATTTTTATGTAAGAAATCGACATTAAAAAACCAACCGATGGAACTAAGGTGACAGTGAAATCTCCAACTTGATGTCCCCTCCCTCTCAACAGAGCCTCCTGATTGGCTCCTCTCTCTACTCTGCCAGGGACTGAACTTGTCCCTCTGCATTTCTGGGTCATCCACTCCCGTCAATTCTCTTGTCTTGCTTTCAGTGTTTATCTGTGTCCAGGGTAGTGCTGATAAGGAGGGAACAGAGCATGGATGGGAAGGAAGTCTGGAATAGCTGTGTCATATTTCTAGAGATGTTCTTTTACTCAGAATATCTCACACCTACTATAGGCTGAACAACCTTTTGGTTCTCACTGCCAAATTTAATAGACACTCAGTAGAGAATTGAAGGCAGGAAGAGAAGGGGATGACAGAGGATGAGATGGTTGGATGGCATCACCGATTCGATGGACATGAGTTTGAGCAGGCTCTGGGAGTTGGTAATGGACAGGGAAGCCTGGTGTGCTGCAGTCCATGGGGGTAGAAAAGAGTTGGACATGACTGAGCGACTGAACAGAATTGAGAGAATGACTTATACTATAGCTTGAAAACCATTAACTCTAGCCTCTATAAATGGATATAGATTACTCTCTGGGCCCGTAACTGGTCCATTAGCCCATGCCTAGCTTCCCTTGATTCCTTGCCTGGCTGGGCCTCCATGTTTGACATCTTTAATGTTGTCTTCATCAGGCTCTCTAGAATCTTAACTTTCTACTCTGTCACTTTGCTTTATCTCCCACCCCCAGGGAGAGATTCCTACTTTCTCTGCTCCTTGCCTCTATTCCCTGCTGTTGAAGGACACAGGACCACAATGTGGCTATGTCCCCTGCAACACATGTGCTACACAATATCGATTTCTTATTGATTTTCCTGGGCACTTGCCATAATGACTGGTCCAAACATGTTCTAATATACAGAAGGCTCTTCTTCCTTCTCTGATAATAGCATTAATAATGTTAATAAACAAAATAAAACAACAATAATAGCAAATGCTACTATTACCACTTACTCTAGTTCAGGCTACCCTATAATGTTCAGCAGTTATTCAGTCACTAAATTCTTCTAGTAATTCTATGAGAGAGCTAGGTATCATTGTATTTCCCATTTTACAAACGAGACAACCGAGGCACAAGGAGTGAAAGGAATTTTCCCAGGACCATGGTGGGTGGGGAGGGTTTGGTCACGGTGTCACAGTTTGACACTGGGTAATCCAGAGACCTCTGGATCACATCTTCATATTCCCTTCCCTTCTCTCACAGGAGACAATTTTGCTTCCTACATCACTGAGAAAGTCCATATAACATACAGGCTTTCTTACACATTTTCTCTTCTTGTATTATGGTTTTTGCTTGTTTGTTGAAACAATAGAAATAAATTTTGCACAGATTTGGAGGCCAGAAGTCTGGGATAAGAGTCTCAGTATAGTTGGGTTCTGGTGAGGACTGTTTCTGGCTTGCAGGTGGCTGCCTTCTCACTGTGTGTTGACATGACCACTCTTTTGTGCATGCATAAAGAGACAGCACAAGCTCTCTATAGTCTCTTCTTAGGAGGCACTGATTCTATCAGATCAGGGCCTCACCCTCCTGGCCTCACCTAATCCTAGTTACCTCCCAAAGACTTTGTCTCTGAATACCACCATGGCATCCGGTCCCATCACTTCATGGCAAATAGATGGGGAAACAATAGAAACAGTGAGAGACTTTACTTTTGGGGGCTCCAAAATCACTGCAGATGGTGATTGCAGCCATGAAATTAAAAGACGCTTGTTCTTTGGAAGGAAAGCTATGACCAACCTAGACAGCATATTAAAAAGCAGAGGCATTACTTTGCCAACTAAGGTCCATCTAGTCAAGGCTATGGTTTTTCCAGTAGTCATGTATGGATGTGAGAGTTGGACTATAAAGAAAGCTGAATGCTTAAGAATTGATGCTTTTGAACTGTGGTGTTGGAGAAGACTCTTGAGAGTCCCTTGAACTGCAAGGAGATCAAACCAGTCCATCCTAAGGGAGATCAGTCCTGGGTGTTCATTGGAAGGACTGATATTGAAGCTGAAACTCCAATACTTTGGCTACCTGATGTGAAGAACTGACTCATTGGAAAAGACCCTGATGCTGGGAAAGATAGAAGGCTGGAGGAGAAGGCAAAAGATGAGATGGTTGGATGGCATCGCTGACTCGATGGACATGAGTTTGAGCAAGCTCTGAGAGTTGGTGATGGACAGGGAAGCCTGGCGTGCTGCAGTCCATGGGGTCACAAAGAGTCAGACACAACTGAGCAACTGAACTAAACTGAACTACCACTTTAGGGGTTAGGGCTTCAATATATGAGTTTGGGGGAGGCATATTTAGTCCACAGCATTTGCTATTCAGTTGTGTATATTATGTTCTGTTTTGTATATTAAGTTTTAGAGCTGTCCTTGGCCCCAGCTCTATATAATTTGTCCTTGGGGGTGGGAGACAAAGCAAAGTGACAGAGTATAAAGTTAAGATTCTAGAGGTGATGAGGACAACTTTAAGGATGTCAAACATGGAGGTCCAGCCATTCTCTTCCCTTTATTTCAGACTAAGAAAAGAGCATTTATCACAGGAGGCAGGCCCCCCACTTGTGTCCTTGGCCCTAGCTCTTTCTAAGGACTCAGATTTTGCTCTCCTCCATTCTCAGTTCATCATCAGGTTCTTCAACTCCTCCTCCCCAGTGAAACTGTCCTTTCAAAGCCTTCAAACATGCTCTGATCTCCCTCATCCTGAGAGAGTTCTGAGCCCTCCTGTATAATGAACCTACAAGGCTTTACCTACTCCTGTCTACTTCTTAAAGTTAGGTCCTTTATTCAGGTACTCATGGGATGTCCTCAGGTGCTGTCTCTGAGCTCCGTGGCTGGTCTTGCATCTCATGACTCTTGGCTCCCAGGGACCCTGTGCCAAATCCAGTCCTGACGGCATTCAGGGACCTACTCTCGCAACACACTATTACTTATTCCTGCCTTGTCTCCTAGAGATCATGGCCGCTCAGAAACACAGCCCTTTCATCTCTCTACTTATTAATTAGCTAATTAAACCTGTTTCTTAAGTGCCTACTGTGCATCAGGCACTGTGGTAAGAATGAAGAATACAAAACAAATATGGTGAACCTTCAAATTGAGGCTTGCTCAGATGAAAAATAGAAAATCATTAACTGTAATACAATAACTAATGTTTTGATGGAACACATATGTAATAGGCACCATGAAAAAACTCATTCTTATGTCATTTAAACTTCACGTAAAGTTTAAAGGCGAGGCAACTGAAGCAGAGAAAGAGGTTAGGTAGCTCACTCAAGATGATACAACTAAATGCAAGAACAGGAGCTCCAAGCATATTTCCCTTTTTAATTCCACTGTGCTGACTACTGCAGATATCTCTCTAAGATAAAATGGGAACCCAGAGACCAGAGGAACCAAATCTCTGAGAGGTGGGGGCCATTTTGTACACTGATGGTAACACTAAATCTGTGTCTTAGAGGAGAAATAGACATTTGCCCAGTGGACTGGAGGGTGAGCAGAAACACCAGGACATAGAATGGTGAAAAAAGATGATGGGACTAAGGGCTGCCAAAATACTTACAAAACGTGGATAAGCTATACGAGGGGAAACTTGGAGATGTGGTTCAAAATTTAGACAGCGGCTATATTGTAAAGAGGGCTTCCTTTGTGGCTCAGCTGGTAAAGAATCTGCCTGCAATGTGGAAGACCTGGGTTTGATCCCTGGGTTGGAAAGATCCATTGGAAAAGGGAAAGGCTACCCACTCCAGCATTCTGGCCTTGAGAATTCCATGGACTGTATAGTTCATGGGGTTGCAAAGAGTCGGACATGACTGAGTGACTTTCACTCCACTTTCATACTGTAAAGAGCCTTATAAATGAAAAAGTTTTAATTTTACATTTTGAGATCCTGATAACATTTGAAAAATGATAACATTTCTGAGATGTCCAAATACTCTTTCTCAAACTGAAACTACTTTACAGTTATATGGAATGTGAATCAGGAATTTCTTGAATCTGTGCCTTTCTGATGAGCTTACTGCGTTAGCAGCCAGAGTATTTTAGCACCTTTCCTGACCTATTATTGCATAATTTCAGTGCCTTCCATCTTTCAGAAAGCAATTCTGTGATTTCTTGTCTAACTTAAGCTTTTTCCTCTCTGTACAAAGGGAAGATGACATAATTCAATTATCTGTTTTTTCTGTTTGGAAATAAGGCCAGAGATACCAACATCTCAAATAATTCTTTTTCTCTTGATTTCTTGTGCAATCAAATGGGCATGGGCTGAGTGGCTTTGAAGATACAGTTATCATCCTGGGTGGGTAGAGGGGAGCATAAAGCCAGCGGCCCATGCACTGACACCAGAGCACTGTGCCTCAGCATCCCCTGTGCCACTAAGTAAACAGTGGACCTGACAGCTTTGGCACGTTCAGCCTTGGGCTACAAAACCCTTCAAGCTGTTGTTGTTCAGTTTTTAAGTCGTGTCCGACTCTTTGCAACCCCATGGACTGCAGCATACCAGGCTTCCCTGTCCTTCACCATCTCCCGGAGCTTGCTCAAACTTATGTCCATTGAGTCAGTAATGCCATCCAACCATCTCGGCCCTTGTCATCCCCTTCTCCTCCTGCCTTCAATCTTTCCCAGCATCAGGGTCTTTTCCAATGAGTCAGCTCTTCACATCAGGTGGCCGAAATATTGGAGTTTCAGCTTCAGCATCAGTCCTTCCAATAAATTTTTAGAGTGATTTCCTTCTAGACTGGCTTTATCTCCTTGCCATCCTAGGGACTCCCAAGAGTCTTCTGCAACACCACAATTTGAAAGCATCAAGGCTGACAGAGAAAATAAAGGCTCCCTGCTCTAAGGGTTGGTACTGATCTGTTCACTCCTTGTCAGCAGTGACTCACTCAATCTCATTTCTGTCCTCAGCACATGTTATGGAAAAGTTCTGCCTCTCTTCACCTTGAATTCATCATCAGTACAAAATATCAGTGAGATCTTTCCTATATGTTTTGGGAAATGGTGCTCAGTGCTATTATAGGCATCCAGTACAAGGCATTTATTTATTCAGCATGCAGGAGAATGAGTTATTGCACAGTCATAAATTTTTTGGATGATTGAAAATTAACTCTCTCTTTAAAAAAAAACCTTTTAAATTGAAGTGTAGTTGCTGTACAATATTATTGCTACAGGTATAGGATACAGTGATTCATAATTTTCAAAGATTATACTATATATTTTTTAAGAAATAACGGATATATTCCCTATATTGTACAATATATCCTTTTAGCTTATTTTATTTTCAATTTTTTTAATTGGAGGAAGATTATAGTGCTGTGTTGGTTTCTGTCATGTGTGTGGGCTTAGTTGCTCAGTTGTGTCAGACTCTACAAGGACTGTAGCCTAAGGACTAAGGACTGTAGCCTGCTAGGCTCCTCTGTCCATAAGATTTTCCAGGCAAGAATATTGGAGTGGATTGCCATGCCCTCCTCCAAGGGATCTTCCTGACCCAGGGATCGAACTTGCACTCCTGAGGCTCCTGCATTACAGGTGGATTCTTTACTGGCTGAGCCACCAGGAAAACCCTGGTTTCTGTTGTACAACAATGCAAATCAGACATAATTATACATATATCACCTGCTTCTTGAGCCTCTCTTCCCTTCTCCCATCCCAGCCCTCTAGGTCATGGCAGAGCCTGGTAGCTTATTTTACATATAATAGTTAGTATCTCTTTCTTGTCCCTCCCTGCTTCCCTCTCCCTACTAATAACCCTGTTCTGTTCTCTATATACCTGATTCTTCTGGGTTTTTTTTTTTTTTGCTATATTCACTCATTTGTTGTATTTTTAAGATTTCTCATATAAGTGAGATCATATAGTATTTGTCTTTCCCTGTCTGAATTATTTCAGTAAACATAATACCATCCAAGTCCATCCATGTTGCTGCAGATATCAAAATTTCATTCTTTTTTATGGCTATTAACTCTCTTTTGAATATCATTTGGGCAACAGCATTTCTGGAACATATTACATATGTGATGGGATAATGCATTTTGAGATATGCACTATGTTTTTCCTTCTCTGCTTTTCTCTTTTTTCCTTTCCCTTATCCAAGCAGGATCAGTTTTTTTTCATTGTCTCAAAGAAGGACTATGATGAGGTGGAAGGCAGCAATACACTCTGCATCTGTCTGGTTTTTGTGGTTCAAAGGCCCAGGTTCTTAGAACAACTTAGTGGATTAGGAGAGTGGCTGAAAGAAAGCAGACTTGGGCTGTGGAAACATGCATGAAGATGGATAATCCTTCAGACTGAAAATATATACACCCCAGGGCAGAGGAGGAGAAGGAAAAGCTACAGAGAAAGAAGGGGGTGGGGAGAATGGGGGAATGGCAGGAGAGGAACAGAGAGGTAGAGAGACAGAGATGCAGACCTCCCTTGCCTGGACAGGAATGCATGAGTGCTGCCTCCAGAAGAGCCAGGCAGAGCTTTGCAGGAAGATCATTACTCTGCGGGACTGATGCCAAGCAGCAGTGAGCCAAGGATGGGTGAGGAGCAGAAGTGCTGAGGGCAACAGTGAGCTCACCCATGTGTGCAGGTGACTCAGGGACCCAGGGACCAACTCACCAGTGTTTCAACATTATTGACATCTCTTGGAAGCTTTGCCGTAACCTCAGAGTTATGGAGTCTAGGGTGGTGCTATGAAAACTTGAGGTTTGCATTCCTAATCTACTCAGTGGGATAAGAGCTCTTAATAGAAATATTGTGAACCAACAGACATTAAATTTCTTGCAAACCTTGCTTTTCTGAAGCATCAGGTAATCTCTTCCCGCCAAGGTCCTGTGGATCTGTTGAGAAAGGAGCACTTTTACCCCCATGACAGTGTTGTAGGCTCTGGTGATTCTTCAGTTTTTGTGTCTTCTTTTTATTTTGTTTCCCTGTCCCCAGCCCAGCTTTTGCTTCTTGGTACTTATCATGGGTACACATAGTTCTTCCTCTCCATTTTTCTCTCCAGATTTGCTGTTCTCAATGTGCTTTGGCCAGGAAGCCAGATAACGAACCTTAGAATTATACATAAAGGGAGAGGAAATCAGATCTGAGAGGCAGCTCATTTTCCTCATCTGCAAAATGAGGGAGCTATAATAGATCATTGCTAAGGTCTAGTCCAGGTCTAACATTTTATGATTCCTCTGAATAAAGTATGGGAGTTTTAGCCACCATTTTTGGAACATACACTTCTCCCATTTCCTGAATTTCAACCACGTTCTCAGGGGATGAGGTTGCTCTGTTTGTGACATCTTGAAAAGTGACATTATTTAACTTGGCATTTATTGTTCAATTTAAAATTCATCCATTCATTTAAAAAGTTACTGAGCCTCTACTGTGTGTCCAGTGCTATAGTATTTGATTGAAATACAGCAATTAATACACAATGACTTCCTCAAGGTGTTCACAGACTATAAGATTGATTCTCAATCTTTTCTGCAGTCATGGAACCCTTCAGGAATCTGATGAAAGCCCATTATGTTACAGGCTATTATTTATTGAGCACTTACTACATGCCAGGTTCTATCCCAATGCTTCCAAAGTAGCATATTTTATCCTCAGATATCTATAAGGTAGTTATTATTATCTGCAGATATACAGATGATGAGCCACAAGCCCAAGGACACAAGGCTAATAAGTGTTGAGAACCAGAATTTACTCCTAGTCAGTGCAAGTCTAGAGCCTCATATGAGACTGCTGTGTTTCTGAAATTAACCACAATAAGAAGAACATAATAACAGCAACAGTTTCTGAGAATAAGTGCTGTGTACCAGGCCATGTGTAAAAGTCTCTATGTTAATTATTTCATTTAGTACTAATCCTAACATTATAAGCAGATACTTTTATTATCTGCCATTTGGTGTGGAACCTCTTGGCTTAAAATGGTTAAATAATTTGCCCCAAGGTACACATCTAGTAGTGAGGGGAGATGAGGTACAAAGTGCATTTTTGGTACAGTTTTAGATGGTTCATGAACTTCTTGTCCTCTGACCAAGAGGAAGAGACTGATAAAAAGTGTATTGATTTGTGGTAAGTGCAGGGTGTAGTTCTGTGGGAACAGCATAAATCATTCTTCAGGATCAGGGGCAACTTCCCAGAAGAAGTCATACTTGAACAGAGTGTAAAGGATAAATAGGAGCTTCTTAGATGTCCAGTGGTGGGGAGAAGGGCATCTGGGGTAGAGAGAAGAGTGTTTGCAAAGGCAGGGAGCTGGAGACTATAGCACGATCTGGTGGTCCAGTGGTTAAGACTCCACACTTCCCCTCCAGGGGGCCTGGGTTCAATCCCAGGTCAGGGAACTAAGGTCCTGCAAGCACGATCTGGTGAACCACAGTGTTGAGTGTCACTGGGACTTGCTGTGTGTGAGGACAAGGCAGGAGAGAATGAGGCTGAGAAGTCAGGCAGGAGTTAGGTCACCCAAACCCCTGGTTATGAAGCAAAGGCATTTGAATGCTACCTGCTCTATGCAGAGCCACTAAGGGCTTCACCTGTGGGAGCAGGTTGTTGAAATGTGTACTGTTGAAACTAGGGTACAGGGAAAGCTAGAAGGATGGCCCCCTGGATCAGAGCAAAGGGAAAGGTGAGTGAGGCTGTTGTTGTGATGAGAGCCTGAGTTAAGATACTGGTGGTAGAGAGTGACTTGAGAGACATTTAGAGGATAAAAATCAAATAATGGTAGGAGTGAATAGGAGACTCCTGGGTAAAGCCTGGGGCCTGGCTTGTCAGCTGCCTGGAACTAATCTAGAAAGATCATCAAAAGAACATGGAATATGAAATGAAGTAGAAAAAAATCATATTGACCAGTTTCACTTTGGGAGATTCCTGACTATAACTGATCTCCATGAACTACATGAGGTGGTTGAAATAGGCCTGGGAGGTCGAGTTTCCCAAGTAACCAACACCAAATTTTGTGGATTGAATTGTGTTTCCCTAAAATTCATCTGTGAAGTCCTAGTCTCCAGTACCTCCGAATGTGACCTTATTTGTAAATAGGGTCATTGCAGATGTAATTAAGTTAGGATGAGGTCATACTGCACCTGGGTGGGGTTTTATTCCAACATGAGTGGTGTCATTCTAAAAGGGGAAAATTTGGGCACAAACACATCCACAGTGACAAAACCACATGAAGATGAAGGCAGGGATTAGGGTGTTGTCTGCACAAGCCGAGGAATGCCACAGATTGCAAGCAAACCACCAGAAGCTATCTGGAATGATACAGAATAGATGCTTTCTCATGGCCCCCAGAAGGAACCAACCCTGCCAATATCTTGATTTTGGACTCCCAGTTTCCAGAATTGTAAGACATACATTTCTGTCGTAAAGGCCACCCAGTTGATGGTACTTAGTTACAGCAGCCCAGGGAAGCTAGTGCAGCAAGTAACCATGTGTGCATGCTCAATTGTTCAGTCATGTTCTACTCTTTGTGACCCCATGAACTGTAGGCCAGGCTGCTCTGTCCATGGGATTTCCTAGACAAAAATACTGGAGCGAGTTACCATTTCCTACTCCAGAGGATCTTCCCAACTAGCATAGATGGTCTTTAAACTTCCTTCTGAGGTGAGAGGGGGAGAGAGAGAGAGAGAGAAATCAACTGTCTGGATTTGCCCAGGACCAGGGGGATTCCTGATGCTGGGAAAGATTGAGGGCAGAAGGAGAAGACAGCATCATAGGATGAGATGGCTGGACAGCATCACCGATGCAATGAACATGAACTTGGGCAAACTCCGGGAGATGGTGAGGGACAGGGAGGCCTGGTGTGCTGCAGTCCATGGGGTTGCAAAGAGTTGGACACGACAGGGTGACTGAACAACAACGACCCAGAGTTTCCAAGGGCTTCCCAGTGGCACTAGTGGTAAAGAACCCACCTACCAATGCTGGAGACGTAAGAGATGCTGGTTCGATCCCTGGGTCAGGAAGATCCCCTGCAGGAGGGCATGGCAACTCACTCCAGTATTCTTGCCTGGAGAATCCTCATGGACAGAAGAGCCTGGTGGGATACAGTCCATGGGGTCACAAAGAGGTGGACATGACTGAAGCGACTCAGCAGCAGCAGGGGTGTTCCAATAGGGGTTTCCCAGGTGGCTCAGTGGTAAAGAACCTGTCTGCCAGTGCAGGAAACATAAGAGACACAGGTTCAATCCTTGGGTCACGAAGGTCCCCCAGAGAAGGAAATGGCAACCCACTCTTACCTGGGAAATCCTGTGGATAGAGGACAGCCTGGTGGGCTGCAGTCCATGAGGTCCCAAAGAGTCAGAAATGACTGAGCACATGCATCCCTTAAGGTGTGTTCCAAAGAATGGGGTTTTCAAGGATAAAACCAAGGAAGTTATGGGTAAATTGGGATGAATTGGTCACCCTAAGAGAGTGAGTCTGCTTAACTGCAGCTTGTTAGGGTGAGGCCAGAGCTGAATGACTTTGGACAGGAGGGAACAGTGAGCACAGCCCTCAGCAGGGCTCCATCTTCTCACAAGCAGCTCTTACAACTCTTCTAAACACAACAGATTAATATTTAACAAACAGTGCTTTGGAGAGCCATGGGTGGTTGGCCTGCTTTGGTCACGCTAGTTCTCTGGATGGCTGCTGGTGGCATTCTCTGAGATGTAGAAATGTTAGGAGTGGAGAAGCCGCAATAGGAAGGATGGTTCTGTTTAAGGTGTGCTGAGTTTAAGGTAACTGGTAAATCCAGGATGGGATGTTGGCCGTAACAGCCAGATGGAGCCAAAAAGGAAGTATAAATGGGTCTTCAAAGGAGGAGGAGCTGGGAGGAGCTGCTGAAGTTCTAAGAGAAGTGTGCCTAGGATACAGGACCCAGGACCACTGCAAGTCATTGCTTACAAAGAGACTGCAGTGAGAAGGGAATAGGGCTGGGGCAGAGAATGTCTTGGCAGCAGGAGAAAGTGCGAGGTAACCTGATTTATTCAATAAGGTGGAAGAGCCAGGCATATGGAGTGCCTGTGTACATTCAGACAAACACATGGATGCTATTATGCTGTCCTGCTGTGAATGACATTCATCTCACTGCTTCTTGCAGCCCATGAAATAGCTCCCCTGGTCATATTAAATTGTACCTGGCTACCCCTGAGCTTCAGGAAATGGGAGTTGCCATGTGATACTAGCATAGGCTTTCAGATCTATCCTAATGTTTCCTCTTTCCTCCATTTCCTGGCCCAGGAGAGAGTCTTAGTTTATTGACTTATAATTCAAGGATGAATGAATGAAAAAAAGGTCCTTTTCAGATGGGGTGGATTTAAAGCCTGTCTGTCATTTCTTGGTGATCCTGTGATTCTGGTAGAAACATATGTGTTAAATAATAGTAACAACAAGATAATATCTTACATTCACAGAGGGCTTTATACTTTATCAAATGCTTTTACATGCATTATCTCCTATGATTCTTCCACACTATTGATGTGAATTCTGGTATGAATTTTTACAATTTCTTACCATAGGTAAGAAATGGTCTATCTTACCATAGGCAAGAAATTAATTTATTGACTTAGTAGTGTTTGAAGACTCCCTTCTCTAATCTTCACAGACAGTCTTTGCAGGCCCACTGGGAGCTTTTATTCTCACACAATAGGGGGAAAAAAAGATTTTCAGGAAATTAAGAGAGAATTATTTAGCCCATAATTGGAGCAAAACATTGGACTAAGCTTTGTTGGATGATGCAATGAGACACTAAATGGAGCTTCTGCTCTCAAAGAGCTGAAGATTTAGTTAAGAAAACAAAACATGCAAACAAAAAAGATGACTCAGTAAGAGGATCTTATAGGCCAAATGTGTAAGGCAGACCAATTGGAAGGAGAGTGCTTGCTTTGAAATGCTCAGCTGAAGGGTTCATTGAGAAGGCAGAGCTGAAAGGCCTTCATACTGTGGGAGGAGAATGGGGAACTTCCAGAAGGGCATGCATTGCTCATCCAGAGACTTTGATGATGGGACTTGTTAAGCTTTGGTTTTCTTGTTGGAAAGAGCAGAAATGTTGATGCCAGCAGGTACATGTGTGTGTTCATGAGAGCACAAGATTGGCATTTCCTTGTGGAGTTATAGAAGATAATTTTTTACAGAGTCTAGATGTGTCTTGGAGAAGGTGAAATACTAAGGATGGGCAGTGACTTACTGCATGGGAAATAGGAAGATTTTTCCAAACAAATGGTTAGGAAACCATGGCTGACTTAGGGGTTAATCCCATTAGACAAACAAACAAGAAAACCACTCCAACTTAATTAGCTATTTTTGATCTAGAGTGAGTCCCCTATTCCTGAGAATTGAATTTGGTTGAAAATCTTGTTACTCAAAGTGTGGTCCATGAACTGGTCAATTCAATATCACCTGGGAGCTAGTAGAAATGTAGAATCTGTGACCTAGCTGCAGATCTACTGAATTTAAATGTCCTTTAATAACATCTCTAGTAGGCACGTTAAAGTAAATTAGTTATTAGGAGCTCAGAGCATGTCTTTGCACTCAAACAATGGGGCCGAAAAAGCTATTCAACATAGGATAGGTCTAGTATTCATTATGTAAACCTAAATATCAATTCATATCATTGTTTCTATGTATGAATGTATTCTTAGGTACAACTTGCAGCCCTAGAGATAGTCATTCTCCCCCTTCACCACCTTCTGCATGGCAGCAGAAGCCCAGTCCTCAGACCCTGGGTTGATTTCTGGGGAAAGTGTTAATGAGTTCAGCTGAGTAGGAGATGGGCTGGGGCTTCCCTGGTGGCTAAATAAAGAATCCGCCTGCAGTGCAGGTGACCAGATTCAATCCCTGGGTCAGGAAGATCCCCTGGAGAAGGGAATAGCTACCTACTGCAATATTCTTGCCTGCAGAATTCTGTGGACAGGGGAGCCTGTCCAACTACAGTCCATGCCTTGCAAAGAGTCAGAGACGACTAACTGATAATACACACACAAACACACGGGGCATGGGCATTGGGTGCATAGAGGAAAAGGCGTGGGCTTTATGGACAGATGTGGATTCAGATTTAACTTACTTCTCAGAATCTACATCCTTCTTCATAAAATAGGGCCATGAAAAGTTGAGATTACCTGCCACACTTGTTTGTTAAGTTAAAAAAGATTGATTATGCAAAGCATTCAGAAAAATGCCTGGCATGTTGAGAGTATTCCCTCTAAAAGCAAAAGTAATGTACATTTCTACCTTTCCTCCCCACAAACAGCTTGCTGTCTAACCTTCAGTATATCATTCAACCTCTTTGAGATTCAGCTTCGACTTCTATATAATGAATCGGTTACTAGATGATCCCTAAGATCCTTCCCAAGGTGTGACCGTTAAATACCCCAGCGTGCAAGTACAGTGCTCATAGGAATGGCTGCTGCCTCACTCCACTCCCCCTCACCCCAACCCACCCCCTGATTCTCACTGCTACACTCCCTGCTCACAGCCCAATGCCGCTTGTCTCTAAAACCAAAGACTGGCAGCCTAGAGGAGAGCTAGGACCATTCCTTGAAGGACGAATCTTTGCCAGGCTATGACAAGCTGAGTGAATTCCACAGCCATTAGAGATACTAACACACCCAGAGGGCCAGGTCTGAGGAGAGGTCTCCAGTGGGCATCCTTGGCTGCTAACGTGGAGAAACTGGCTGGGCTACACGCCTTTCCTGAGACATTGTAATCCTACCTAGAGATGATGTAGGGAGCTCAGGGCTTGTGTTGCACAAGTAGGTGCCCAGCAACAAGTCTGCCTACTGCAAGTGAAGCGAAGACTTTTAGACATGGAGCCCAAATGGGAGAAGTCGCAGTAACTTGAAAATTATCAAATTAGAAGGCTTAAAACAATCATGTTAACACAAGTTCCTGCCTGGCAAAGTTGGCTAAGCAATTTTGGTTTTGGCTGGGATTTCTCGAAACAAGAGAGAGCACTTGCTCTGTGCTTGGGCGCAGTTGCGGTAAGTGCTGCCAAGGTGGTGAATCTGGGTTCTCTCTCTCCTGCTGACATAAGGGTTTCACCTGAGCCACTGTATTTCTCTGGTCCTTTCTAAGGCACACAAGCAAAATAAAAAGAAAGCCCCAAGTAAACAAAAACCAACTGTTGATTTCTTGAATATTTGTATTTGGAGGGAAAACAAGACTTGCTGTGGCTTTGCTTGACTGCATTTGCTTCTTCCGAGACTTGTGTCTCTGAGCTCTGCTCCGCCCTCTTCTTTTCTGTCATACTTGCCTTGTCATTCCTTTTGTTTCACCCTTCCAAGGTTTCTTCTTCCCTGGAACCATGTTCTCTTTCTCATCACCTTTTCATTGATGAGGGAACCATCACATAGTGGCCAGCGAGAGCACTTCCCTGTTGAGAAGGATGCTTCTTCAGAGCCAAGAAGGCCATTTCTTTCTTCTTCCACCTAAACAATTTCGTTTCAACTCCCTGTGCCTGCTCTGAATTTTGAAGAAATTATGAATCGATTTGTCAATAAATATTTATCAACCGTTTACTCTCTTCCGTTCTGTCATGTGAGTGTCAGAGCAGAGATTGTCACATATGAACAGTAGGACCTTAAAGCAAGAGAGTGTGGACTTCGACTCCAGGAAGAGCTTGATACAGGCTTGGGGGAGGCGGTGGATGTTGACAAGTGTGCTGTGAGGATGAAATTTCATTCAAATCAAGTTTTAGCTTAGATAATAGTGTAAATTTTCCACTCTATTCTTTAAAATGTCTGTTTGTGTTCATGTATAAATGATGTTTAGATTATTTACCATGGAATAAAACCAGTGCTCCTAGAAAATTTTTTTTGTATGTATTTATTTAAAAGACTTTGGTGTTTTTTGTTGTTGTTGATTTTGTGTGTGTGTATGTGTATGTGTGTGTGTGTGTGTGTGTTTTGTGTGTGTTTTAGAGGAGTTTACATTCACAGCAAAATGAAGAGGAAATTAAGGAGATTTCCCATATACCCTGCTCCCACACATCCAAAGCCTTCCTTATTATCAATATCCATCACCAAGGGTGGTACATTTCATGAACTACACTGACACAAGGTAATCACTGCAAGTCCAGAGTTTATCTTAGGGCTCACCCTTGGCCATTCTGAGTTTGGACAAATGTGTAATGATATGTTTTATAAGAAAGTGCCAAACTGCCTTCCAAAGTGGCCATACCATTTTGCATTCCAGTCAACAATGAATGAAAATTCCTGTTGCTTCACATCCTGGCTGGCATTTGGTATTATCAATGTTTCAGATTTTGATGACTAATGATATCTTTTTGTTGTTTTAATTTACATTTCCTTGATCAAGTAGGATGTAGAGCTTCATTTTACATAATTATTTATCACCTGTATCCCTTCTTTGGTGAGGTGTCTATTACGGTCTTTTGGCCCATTTTTTTTATTCGGAATGTTTGTTTTCTTATTGTTGGATTTTAAAGGCTTTTTGTATATTTTGGATAACAGTCCTTTCACAGATAGATGTTTTCCAAATATTTTCTACCAGTCTGTGGATTTTTTTTCTCAGTTTTTTCACAGTACCTTTTGTAGAGAAGACATTTTTAATTTTAATGAAGTCAGCTATTGATTTTTTTTTCATGGATTGTCCCTTTGATGCCATATCTAAAATGTCATTACCATAATCATGGTTATCTAAGCTTTTCTCCTATCTTATTAATCTTCTAGGAGTTTTGTGGTTTTTCATTTTACATTTAGGTCTATTATACATTTTGAACTAGTTTTGTGAAGAGTTCATTTTATCTATATCTAGATTGGGTTTTTTTTGCAATTTCTCCAACACCACTTGTTAAAAACACTATTTGCTCCATTGTGTTGCCTTCGCTCCTTTGTCAAAGATCGGTTAATTGATTATATGTATGCAAGTCTATTTCTGAGTTCTCTATTCAGTTCCATTCATCGGTGTTTTCACCAATACCACAGTGTCTTGATTATTATAGCTTTATAGTGATTCTTAGCATCAAGTAGTGTCAGCCCTCCAACTTTGTTCTCTCTTGAATATTGTCTTGGTTATTCAAGGTCTATTGCCTTTCCACAAAAACTTTAGAATTGGTTTGTCAATATTCACAAAATAATTTTCTGGGATTTTTGTTGGGATTGCACTGAATCTCTATCAAGTTGGAAAGAACTGATATCATGACAATGTTTTCTTCTTATCCATAAAGATGAAATATCTCTCCATTTATTTAGTTCTCCTTTGATTTTATTCATCAAGGTTTTATAGATTCCCTTATGGATCTATCAATCTTCTACACATCATATTAGGTTTATATCTAAGTATTTAATTTGGGATGCCAATGTAAATGGTATTGAGTTTTGAATTTCAAACTTCGCTTGTTTATTTGTGGTAATAAAAAATGTTTATATCCAGTTGATTATTACTGTTGCTCAGTTCAACTACACCTTTACTAATTTTCTGCCTGCTGGATCTATCTATTTCTGGTAGAAAGGTGTTGAAGTCTTCAACTATGGTAGTAGATTTATCCATTTCTCCTTGCACATTTAGTGGGTTTTGCCTCATATAGTTTGATACTCTGTTGTTAGGTACATACATGTTTAGAATTGTTATGTCTTCTTGGAGAAATTACCCCTTTATGATTATGTAATGTCCTTCTTTATCCTTGATAACTTATTTTGCTTTCATGTTTGCTCTGTCTGAAATGAATGAAGTAGCTACTCCCACTTTCTTTTGATTAGCTGTTAAGCATAGTATATTTTTCTCCATTCATTTATTTTTAATCTATGTATGTCTTTATATTTAAAGTGGGTTTCCTGTAGATAACATACAGTTAGGTCTTTCTTTTTTAATGCACTATACAAAAAAGATCTTCACAACCCAGATAATCATGATGGTGTGATCACTCACCTAGAGTCAGACATCCTGGAATGCAAAGTCAAGTGGGCCTTAGGAAGCATGACTACAAACAAAATTAGTGGAGGTGATGGAATTCCAGTTGAGCTATTTCAAATCCTAAAAGTTGATGCTGTGAAAGTGCTGCACTCAATATGACAGCAAATTTGGAAAACTCAGTAGTGGCCACAGGACTGGAAAAGGTTAGCTTTCATTCCAATCCCAAAGAAAGGCAATGCCAAAGAATACTCAAACTACCACACAATTGCACTCACCTCACACGCTAGTAAAGAAATGCTCAAAATTCTCCAAGCCAGGCTTCAGTAATATGTGAACTGTGAACTTCCAGATGTTCAAGCTGGTTTTAGAAAAGGCAGAGAAACCAGAGATCAAATTGCCAACATTCGATGGATCATCGAAAAAGCAAGAGAGTACCAGAAAAACATCTATTTCTGCTTTATTGACTATGCCAAAGCCTTTGACTGTGTGGATCACAATCAACTGTGGAAAATTCTAAAAGAGATGGGAATACCAGACCACCTGACCTGTCTCCTGAGAAATCTGTATGCAGGTCAGTAAGCAACAGTTAGAAATGGACATGGAACAACAGACTGGTTCCAAATAGGAAAAGGAATACATCAAGGCTGTATATTGTCACCCTGCTTATTTAACTTATATGCAGAGTACATCGTGAGAAATGCTGGGCTGGATGAAGCACAAGCTGGAATCAAGATTGCCGGGAGAAATATCAATAACCTCAGATATGCAAATGACACCACCCTTATGGCAGAAAGTGAAGAAGAACTAAAGAGCCTCTTGATGAAAGTGAAAGAGGAGAGTGAAAAAGTTGCCTTAAAGCTCAACATTCAGAAAACTAAGATCGTGGCATCTGGTCTCATCACTTCATGGGAAATAGACGGGGAAACAGTGGAAACAGTGTCAGATTTTATTTTCTTGTGCTCCAAAATCACTGCAGATCGTGATTGCAGCCATGAAATTAAAAGACGCTTACTTCTTGGAAGGAAAGTTACGACAAACCTAGATAGCATATTAAAAAGCAAAGACATTACTTTGCCAACAAAAGTCCATCTAGTCAAGGCTATGGTTTTTCCAGTAGTCATGTATGGATGTGAGAGTTGGACTATAAAGAAAGCTGAGCACCAAAGAATTGATGCTTTTGAACAGTGGTGTTGGAGAAGACTCTTGAGAGTCCCTTGGACAGCAAGGAGATCCAACCAGTCCATCCTAAAGGAGATCAGTCCTGAGTGTTCACTGGAAGGACTGATGTTGAAGCTGAAAGTCCAACACTTTGGCCACCTGATGCAAAGAGCTGACTCATTTGAAAAGACCCTGATCCTGGGGAAGATTTAAGGCAGGAGGAGAAGGGGACTACAGAGGATGAGATGGTTGGATGGCATCACCAACTCAAAGGACATGAGTTTGAGTAAACTCTGGGAGTTGGTGATGGACAGGGAGGCCTGGCATGCTGTGGTCCATGAGGTCGCAAAGAGTTGGACACGACTGAACAACTGAACTGAACTGAACTGATGACAACATCTGTGTTTTAACTGGTGCATTTAGGCCATTAACATTCACGATGATTATTGATACAGTTGGATTGTAGCTATCATATTTGTTAGTGTTTGCTACTTGTTGCCGTTGTTCTTTATTCCTATTTTTTCCACTATTTTTCTGCCATTTGTGGTTTTAATTGTGGCTTGATTTCATTTAATGTTATATGATTCCACTTTCTCTCTTAGTGTAGACTTTTTTTTAAGTAGTTGTCCTAGAATTTGCAATACCCATTTACAGCTAGTCCAAGTCCACTTTCAAATAATACTATACCTCTTCACATATGGTATATTTATAACAACCATATAATCCTAATTCCTTACATTTCTTGTATCACTGCTGTTATTCATTTCACCCACGTATAAACATACGTAATGATATACATATATAATCAACTACATTGTTGCTATTGTTATTTTGACCAACTCTTATCTGTTATATTAATTAAGAATAAGAAAAATAAATGTTTATAGTTTACGTTCACTTATTCATTCTTGGTACTTCTCCTTTCTTTATGTAGATTCAAGTTTCTGACTTATACCATTTTTCCCCCTTCTCTCTAAATGTTAAACTTCTTTTAACATTTCTTTCAAGACCAGTCTACTGACAGAATTTTCTTTAAGTTTTTTTTGTCTGAGAAAGTCCTCATTTCTCCTTCACTTTTGAAGAATAATTTAATAGGGTACACAATTCTGTGTTAGTGGGTTTTTTCTCTAACACCTTAAATATTTTACTTCACTATCTTTTGCTTGCATGTTTTCTAAGGAAAAGTCATTTTCTGTCATTTGAAAATGATATGCTAATGTGTAATTTGGAGGGGGGGATTTATTCTGTTTGGTGTTCTTTGAGCTTTCTGATGTCTGGTGGTTGGTGTCTGACATTATTGGTGGAAATTCTTAGTCATTATTGTTTCAATATTGTCCCTTTCTCTGTTTCTTCTTCTAGTATTCCCGTTAAATATGTAGTTGTTCCACAATCCTTGGGTATTCTGTTATAATTTTTTTTTCAGCCCTTGTTCTCTTTGCTTTTCAGTTTTGGAGGTTTCTATTGCTATATCCTCAAGAGCAGTGATTCTTTCCTCAGCTGTTTCTTGTCTACTAATAAGCTCATCAAAGGCATTCTTCATTTGTGCTATACTGTTTTTGATCTTTCTAGCATTCCTTTTTGATTCTTAGGATTTCCACCTCTCCACTTATATTGTTCATCTGTTTTTGCATGCTGTCTACTTTAGCCATTTAAAGTCCTTAGCATATTAATCATACTTGTTTTAAATTCACAGTCTGACAATTCTAGTATCCCTGCCATGTCTGGTTCTGACGTTTCCTCTGTCTCCAAATTGTGTATACTACTTTTTAGTATGCCTTGTAATTTCATAGCCAGACATGATGAACCCATAAGAGAACCTGCTGTACACAGACCTTCAATATTGTGGTGGTCAGTGGGAGAATAGTGGAGAAAAGTTTTATTGTCTTTGATTAGGTCTAATTCTTTGAGTGAACCTTTGGACTTCCCTGGTGTCTCAGACAGTCAAGTGTCTGCCTACGATGCGGGAGACCTGGGTTCGATTCCTGGGTTGGGAAGATCTCCTGGAGAAGGAAATGGCAACCCACTCCAGTACCCTTGCCTGGAAAATCCCGTGGATGGAGGAGCCTGGTAGGCTACAGTCTATGGAGTTGCAAAGAGTCGGACACAACTGAGCAACTTCACTTTGGACTATGAACTTCATAAGCACTACTTAGTTGCTTTTTTTTTAATTCTCCACCTTAGGTGGGACAGGATGGTTAGAGTGGACCACGGTTGATTATTTCGCTTCACTCACATGGTAGGCTAGCTGACTGGAGCTAGGCGCTTTCCTTCCCTCAGGTCAGTTTAAGCTCCCATAACTCCCCAGCAGGTTAGGCTCTAGTTAACAAGTGTCTCCTGAGGGCAGATCTCACTAAGATCAGTGTGCTCTAGCATATTTCAATATCCTTCCTTTTCCTCTCGCCCTTCCTAAAACAGGAGGGAGTTTTTCTCCAATATTTATTGTGACAAATTGCTTGGACTCCTGGACATAAAACCCACAAAAGACTGGGTCTCTTTGGAGCTTTCAATTCTCACAGTTGTTCATGCTGTGCCTCCAGCCATCGGTCAATTATTGATACAATTCAGGTTTTCCCACCCCAGCCCTGGTTCCTATGGTGGTTTCTGCTCCTGAGTCTCTGCTCTGGTTAACTTTGACTCCTTGTATTTGCCTGTCTGTCAGTCCAGTCTTGGGGGCGATGGTTTGCTCTGTGTCTTCCTCTCTGTTACAGATTCAAGAAGAGTTGTTAAATTTTCAGGCTGTCCAGGCTGTTATTTATTGTTAGAATGGATTGGTGACTTCTAAACTCCTTACATGTGGAACTGGATACTAGAAATTCCTGGAGATATTTTTTTAGATGCATTGCATCCTTCGAACAAGTCATTGTAGGTCCCGATAATGTGCTGGCTCCAGTGAAAGATAATGATCCCGGATATATGAGCATGGTGACCACATGGATATTCAGAGACATCTCAAATTTAGAATATTCCATCTTATTATTTTCAGACATGAACTTGTACTTGTAGACCCATATGATTTGAATTTTAATTTGGAAACAAGATCTCCATCAGGTTTTCTGACTTACAGGGTTATTTGTCCTGCCTTTGCAGAGTTCTGATCCAGAGAAATGAGATTATCACATGTGAAACAAAGGACAATATGAAACATTAAATAATACCCTGAATTATTCCCCAAAAGGATTTGAGATGATGAATAAGGCCATTTTTTTATTGTCTATTTGTGAGTAGTGTATTACAAGTGCTGACATGGCTTAGGAAAACAAAAGATCAGGACAGAGTAGTGACCATGGAACTGTAGGCTGTGCTTGAGTGGAGGTGAGAAGAAGGCTGGTTTTGGCTTTTGGAATTGCTGGGACAATAGTAGTTGCTGATGAAGAAGCTGAAGGTTTGAAAAGAAGGGCTTCTTATCTCTTCCCAGAAGTGTTGGCACCTAGGAGCAGAGAGGCTTGGAGTCAGTAGGTTTCTGCCTGTGGTTTGTTACAAGTTCAAGATGGCTCAGGCGGTAAAGAATCCGCCTGCAATGCAGGAGACTTGGGTTCCATCCCTGAGTTGGGAAGATTCCCTGGAGAAGGGAGTGGCAACCCATTCCAGTATTCTTGCCTGGGGAATCCCATAGACAGAGGAGCCTGGCGGGCTACAGCCCATAAGGTCGCAAAGAGTCGGACACGACTGAGTGACTAACACTTCAAGGGTTCCTTGAGTGGGCAATTCACTAAAGAAAGGAGGCCATCCAATTCCACCACCATTTAGTCTCACAAAGGTCTCTTCTTCCTATGTTGTTAGCACCCTTTTGACTTTCAGCTCTTATCCTGGAGAATACCTTCAAGGGCTCCATCCAGCTCAGTCGTCCTTCATCTCTTTTATAGGCTGGTTTTGTGAGGTGCCAGGGCAGTTTTGTATTAGTCGCTAACCCTTCTTTAGGGAGAAAGTCACTTTATGGGAGTGAAGTCACTCTCAAGTAATAGTTGGCCACTTAGATCATTGTGAAGAAAGGATCAGTCAGTAACAAAATGGAATATCTACAGTAACAGTGGACAAACACATTTTCTATCTCTTAGCAGGCTTCACAGGCAGAGCTGCTTCCAAACAAAATAGGGAAATAGGTGGCATATGTTATAGGGGTCTCATCTCTGGGCTTTCTGCTGACTTAAGGACTTTCTTCCCCTGTCACTTAAGTACCCCTTGCCTTTGTGTCTCTGGAACAGGAGTATTTTTCATAGAAAATTCATATGTATTGGTGAATTATTATCACAACTTCAAGGGTAAGTTTCTTAGGGTACCTTGTATTTTAATAGAAACCAAAACCTTACAGAAGGAAGGGAAGTATGAGAATACTGTCTTCATTGTGTTGGCCTGGCCATGATTTCAGGCAAGGAAAGAGTCAAGGTCAGAAGTCCTAATTAGATTCGGTACCTGGCATAAGCACAGAGAGGAGGAAGGGGTTCTTCTTTTCAATATATGGATTTCTTGGTCATGCTTACTTGGGCAGCCCTGCTAGAGAACATGTATTTCTCCCTTTTAATCCCCTCCTCAGTAACTAGGCTCTTGGCAGAGGATGCCACTGCTCCCAGCATTTGGATAATAAAATAAATCTAATGGAAGCAGAATGGCCTCCCTCCAAACAATGAGTGAGGTCTGGAATCACGCTTGTGCCCAGTCTTTGTTCACTGCTGTTCGTAGCCATGGGGAGAAGGCTTTGTCAAATGTCAGATTGATGGGAGGCTTGAAGTGACACAAGAACCCCCAACCTATCTCTACTTGATCATCCTCTTTGAGGAACCCGAAAAATGACTGCGACTGCTTGCGTGCTCAGATAAACCAGTTTAAAAAATCCTACATTGAGGGGAGGATGACTCCTCTCAATATCTTGTCTGCACCAGAATGCCTGAGTTGTGATATGTATTTTTGTTTTGTGTATCTGTTCCCTGTCCTCACAGCCGTAAAGTCTTTCGGAGAAGGAGCAGAGTAGACTATACTCTGTCTTATTCATATTGCCTAAACATCTTGTCTGTACATAAAAGGAGCATTAGTAACTGAAGAACAGATGGATGAATTGATAGAGCATCTTGTTTAATCAGGCTTCCCTGATAGCTCAGTTGGTAAAGAATTCACCTGCAAAGCAGGAGACCTGGGTTCAGTCCCTGGGTTGGGAAGATCCCCTGGAGAAGGGAAAGGCTACCCACTTCAGTATTCTGGCTTGGAGAATTCCGTGGACTGTAGAGTCCATGGGGTCGCAAAGAGTCAGACATGACTGAGAGGCTTTCACTTTCCCTTGTTTTAGAGCCATTATATTTTCATGAAAGAGCAATATTTTAAAGATACAATTCTACAAAATAACACAATTTCTGAACAAGTTATGGGTAGGCACTCTTGAAGTTTGTGAAAGAAAGTTCTGGGTAGGATTACATAAGATTTGTTTGCCTTGTGAGATACTGCGGATTTTCTTGTTTCTGAGGGAAAAATGTTACTCCCCGCATTAACTTTAGACAGCCTGCTGATACTAACATCTTGGACTCTAAGTGACGGTGCTGTCTGTGAGAACATTTCTGTGGGTTGGTTTCTTGGGTGGAACTAAGTGCTGTTGACAATAATCTGGAACCCTGTTTTGAAACTGTGAGGGAGAAAGAACAGAGGGATGGAGACGCCCTCAAGTAACCCACAAGTCATTGAAATGCCTCAGCAGTCACGGACCACAATTCCTGTGGACTCCACCTTCCACTACACATACATAAATACACAGATAGGCCTGGTCCCTCGTCTCTACTTGCTACTTATTGGACAGAAAAGAATGATGCAACAACAGAAAAGTGAAAAAAAAAAAGAACAAAAGAAAGATTAGAATGTATGGAACTTGAGGTGCCAATGTAATGGGCCCTTAAGGGACACTTGCTGAGTTAAGAAAGGAGAGAATAGAGGGTCACAGCTGGCTGAGACTTGACCATGAAAGGTGGGATGCAAGGCAACAGACGAAAGAGTGATGTAGGAGAGAGAGGAGTGGCAGAGGAGGCTGAAGATGGATGCAGCCGAGTGAGGATCAGAGCACATCTGGGAAATGTGGGGGTGAAGGGGGCAGTCCAGACAGCAGAGAGCCAGAACTGATGATGCTTCTATGATAGACGGGGACCACTAAAAAATGTAGAGGGGCACCCCTTCCCCCAATAATGAAAGTGCAGGTCTCTTCAGCACAGAGCAGCGCTTTGAAGTGAGGACGCTGAGTTGAGAATTCCAAGACGAAGACCAATCTCATGGAGCATGTCCTAAGTAGCCATTCTAACAGCAAAAAGACTATAGATAGCACAAAGCAAGGAATTACCCAAAGTACGTTTTTAAAATAATTTTACAAATTTTACCCCATAAATATATTTTTCCATTCCGTTATGAACAAAAATCCCCTTTATAATCTTTTTTGTTCTCCTTTTTCAATTTAGAATAGTAAACATTTCTAGAAGAGTTAGAAAAAACAGTAGGAATTTGCGCTTTGGGAATTACTGAGCTCTAAAAAATTGTTTCTATCTCTGCCACTTTTTAGTGGTACAACTTTGGGCAAATTAATGTCTATCTCTAAGCTCTAGTTTTCTTATCTATGACATGGGGACAACACAAGCCCCCTATGATTGTGAAGAATCAAGTGGAAATGTACTCAGTGCATCACAGAGGGTTTGATCTCCAGGAAGGACTCAAGCTCAATCAGTGGTAGCTTTTACTACCCACGGTCAGTGTCACCGCCAGGAGTAGGTTGATGCTGGTGAACGTATTTGTCAGAGACTGAGGAAGGAGGTTGCGAGACAATGTAGATTCCTATCAACTTTGTCACTGATTGTTGGATAACTTTGGACCAAATGCTATTCTTTAATGAACTGGGGCGCAAAATATATTATGATTAATGACTGTCACAACTGGTAGCCAGATGTTTACATAATTCCCTCTGTTTTAGAGCAAACATATTAGATGAAAGGCGTTGAATGATAGAATTAGGCAAATAAAGACAGTATTTTGGGAATGTATTTTGATTAGGCTAATATTAAAAATTAGCATCCTTAAACCAGTAATCTAAATCAGGCAGTTTTTGGACACAGTGACTGGTGGAGGGAGCCCAGCATAGCCGTGCATATTTCCAGCAAAATCTCCATCAATTAAATCCTCCCCTTAAAACAGAGAAAGTTAAATCTGTCCTTAATAGTCTCTAGGATAAAAGGGCAAATCGTTTCATTTAATTGAGAAAGGATAAAATGTGTTTGTTCTACACATGCATTTTGCGGGAAAGGGGTCCAGTAAAGATTACAGTGACTGAGAAAAAGTCCAAACCCTGGAGTCATGGAAAAAATTCATGGGATTTTTTTTTTTTTAAAGAATCATCCTGAATTGAGGTGATTAAAAAAAAATCAAATGGATAAAGGGTATTGTTGTGAAAGAGCAAGGTTTGCATCATTGAGTATCTCGATTATGTGGGGGAAGATGGGAAAAAAAAATCTTGCTTGTTCTGGTCTCGAATGACTAAATCCTGAAAAGGCCGAGAGACAGAGTCACCAAAGTCAGAAGTGAAGCTGGAAGCTTGGCTAAGCTGCCCACAGATGGAGTGCATGGTCTCTGAAGGTTTTTAATCAGTTGTGGGGGTGAGAGACTCTATTAATTACATTTATTTTTAGGATTTATAGTTAAGTCAGGAAGCTGAATTCATTCATTTGGCATATAAATATATATATTTCCATTTATCTTTTCCCTTTATTTTTTAATTGAAGGATCATTGATTCACAATGTTGCTTGTTTCAGGCATACAGAAAAGTGATTCAGTTACATATATATATTTAAATCTATTCTTTTTCAAGTTCTTTTCCATTTTAGGTTATCACAAGATACTGAATATAGTTCCCTGGGCTATACAGTAGGCCCTCGTTGTTTATCTGTTTTGTATACAGCAGTGTGTATATGTTAATCCCAAACTCCTAATTTATCCCTACCCCATGCCCCATTTCTATTTTGTTTATACAAGCATATATGTAATATTTATTTCTCTTGGAGAAAGTTTAAGCAAGATAGCTAAGAGATATACAAATGTGCATGAGTTGAATCCTGATGGCAAGTATATATATAATATTTATGGACACTTATTGGCACTACATGTGCCCTCCATGAGCTGCTAACCTAGAGCTGCAAAGGTGATCAAATAGAGAAGCTGTGGTAGAGTCATGGCTCCTCCAAAGGCGTCTACATCTTAATCCTCAGAACCTACATGGATACGTTATACTGCATGGCAAGGGGGAGGTTAAGGTTTACAAATGGAAGTTAGGTGGCTGATTAGGTGACATTAAAATAGGCATGTTGTCCTAGATTTTCTGTGTGGGCTCAATGAACTCACAATGGTTTCTAAAAAATGGAATAGGTAGGCAGAAGAGCCAATGTCAGAGTGATGCCAAATGAGAAAGACTCAACAGGCCACTGCAGGTTTTGAAGATGAAACGGAGCTTGAACCCAAGAATTCAAGTGTCCTCTGGAGCCTGGAAAAGGCAAAAAAACAGATTCTTCCATAGATGTTCTAGAAGGAATACATTACTCTTGACACTGATTTTAGCCTGGTGAGATCCATGCTGGACTTCTGAACTCCAGAACCACAAAATAATAGATCTGTGTTATTTTGAGCCACTTAGTTTGTAGCAGTATGTTATGGAAGCCATGGGAAGCTAATACAGACAGCAAGGCAGTGGGATAGGAAGGCACCCCAGAGTCACAGCAATAGAGGAACAGAAAATATCCTAGGAAAAGTCAATGCTTCTTTTGAAAAGGAAAGTTCACTGGCAACTTCCATTTGAATTTCATAAGAAATTCTTTATTTGTAGTCATCAATCCTAAGGTGGCAGATTCTAGAGCTGATAGCTTATATAACCTTTCCTTTTTAAAAGGAGGCTAGGTTCATTGTCTTGACCCTGATTCAAGGGGTAAGGTTACACATAGGAAACAATGTGAAGTGTAGAAGAACAAATTTTCCCCTACGTAACCCAGTCAGGATGCCTCCAAACTTGCTCACCTTTCTGCTCTTTCCAAACCAGTGCTTTCATACATACAGGGTTCATGGGGGTTAGACTGGACCAAGAGTTGTACTACAGACCACTGTTTCCATGACCATTGTGCCCCGCAGAGCCCTCCCTACTTCCCCACTGTCTAGAACCACCTGCTGGGCAGATTCTCTACATCCCAACAGGAAATTCCCAATGCTTGTCTTCGAGGTGAAGTGCTGCCAATACTGACCGTGGGAATGCCATTTCTTCCCTGCCCTTTCAATGTTCTTATGCCACTCCTGCTATCACTGCCAATCTGTAGAAAATTACACGATAAATGTTGATGAAGGACTGAATTTGCATAACTTGCTTTTTGTTGCTTGCTGTTGCAGGGGAGCGGGGAGGAGGGATTCTGCTTTTTACATACAATTTGTGTGCATTTTATTGGAGGTTATTGGGTTAGATTCATCCCACTCATTCACTATCCTGGCATTGCTATGCATATGCTGTCGGGGCTTAGCATTCAACGATTTTCTTTGTTCAGATTTGGATTGCTGTCTCTGCTTGCAAATTATTTTTCACAACAACTCCTCTCCTCTCCTCGCCTCCGCTTCCTTCCCCTCCTCTTTCCTCTCTCTCTATCATACACACTTGAGCACACACAGAGGCACAAGCACACATATGAGATGAAACACATTATTCTATTGCCAAGTTCAGGACCCATTAACACCTTTCCCAAGTTCAAGGCTTGGAAAATTCAGGGATAAGTCTTCTTCTTTGTGGTTCCTGATCATCACCCAGCCATTGTGCTCTGCTAAACAAAGCAAAACAAATTTGCTAGAGGTGGAGCCCAGGTCTGTGTTTTAATAGAGCATGATTTCTCCAATTTAGTTCTACTGACATTTTGGACTGAGTAATTATTTGTTATGCTGGGGCTGTCTTGAGCAGTATAGGATGTTTAGCAGCATCCCCAGCCTCTACCCTCTAGGTGCCAATAGCAACATCTCCACAAGTCATGGCAATAAAAAATGTCTTCAGACATTCCCTAAGAGGCAAAAATCACTCCAGGGTGAGAACCATATAGAAGAGAGAGATCAACACACCCAACTTCCAGCAACTTGTTAAGACAGCCTCAAAAATAGTGAACAGGCTCAGCTGTTCACCCAGCTGTGTGGACCACCTGTGGCCAATTACTTTGACAAGATTATTGAGTTACAGGCTTGGGCATGTGGCCTCAGCTCCAGGCAACTGTATGCGCTCTGTGGGTTGGCGCCACTGGTGGCATTGGGTTACACACAGTCCCCTTTGCTCTGCTCTTCAGCTGCTGGAAGGCAGCTTAGTGACTTGCTAACTGATAGTGATGACAGTTTAAACCAATCATATGATCCCAACGCAGTTGAATGTGTAAGGTAGAAATAATCAGTCACTTTTTTGTTCAAACTGTTATTGTTGGTGGTGAAGTTATTGTTCATATTTATAAAAGAAAAAAGTTCCCAAACTTGGGAAATGACATGGATTTCATTAACTTTTCCCTTAGCAACTATAGATCTGCATTTTCCCTGACTGCTACGTGTCCCAACAGCACATTCAATAGAACACGGTCAAATCCAAGTTCGTCATCATTCACCTCCCACACAACATTTTTAAAATCTTTCCAATGTTAATCAGTTCTTTCTGTTACCTCACCTTGCAATAGCACACACAGAAGGTGCCTAATTCAATTATCTTATCTTCCAACATACAATTACCGAATTGCTTTTCCTAAATAAAAGATTGGATTAAAAACTCTGTTAAAAACATAAAATGGCTTCATAACTGTTAATTTCAAGTTTTGTAGTCCAGCATTTAGGGTTGTCCGACATTCACCTTCATAGCCTGTATTTTTTTCCTCTTTCTTTGTCTTTCCTTCTACCTATTTGTCCAATGTTATGGCCTAACTAAATATTTCTAAAAATGTGGTCCGTGGTCCATGGTCCACCTGAAAAATAATCAACAAAGATACTTTTAAAAATGCAGATTTCTAGGCCTACTCTCAGAATTTCTAGGGATAGGAACTGATTATCTCAAAAAACTGAAATATCTTAACACCCAGATCAAAAGAATTTCTCTCTTTAAAATACTTAGTGCTTTTCTTCTGGTGTGTATTCTAAATTGGAAAATAAGAAAGAGGAGGGGAAGGAGATGAGGGTGGAGGGTGGCTACAATTTTTATGCCAGGGATTGTGTTAAACACTTTATACTGATTATTTCATTAAATATTTTCAATATTATTACTCAGTTTATAGATGTGAAAACTGCAGCTCGAAAAGGTTTATTTACTTGCCCGTGATTACACTTACTACATAGGGGAGATTTTCATTCCAAAGTTCATGGAGTCAATACTGACCTTGCTCAGACTTCATTCTGTTCTTTACACACTTGTCTTATGTCTTTTACTGAGTAAACTTTTGTGAATAAGGCCTTGAAAAAATGGCTCAGTGGAAAGAGCATGGACTTGGAGTCAAACCAGTATGTGCCTGGATCCTGGCCTGGGTATTTTGGGGTTTCTTCTAGCTGGCCTAAAGTACGGCCATCTGCCTCTTGTTCAGAATATAGACAGACAATGAAGGAGGGGTGGACCTGAAAGGTGCACAGAGCAAGCCTCTGCAGTCTTTTAAGGAAGGCACCTGGAAACTTCTATAGATGTTCTGCGACCACATTTCCTTGTAGGAGTCACATGTATGAAAAAAATAGACCAGATGGCCTGAGATGTTTTATAGAGCTCTTCTCAAGACCTTGAAAAGAAACCAAATAGGAAAGATCTTTCCAGTTCCAGTCAGGTTGCATCCGTATGTGAGAGTTGAACCATTCCCAAATAATTTCCAACTAAAATTTTATTTTCACTAGTCATCTGTTGTCTGTCTTGCTGGAGATGAAATGCAGTGAGGGCACCATTTCATTGTCGCCAGATGGTGTCATCATGTAGATGGACAGTTCCTGCTCAGGGCCACTGGAAGGGGACAGGGGAAACATTTCTGCAACAGGTCCTTCAGTGGAGCAAAATCTGAAATTAATTCAAGCATTTGTTACTTATACCCATTTTGGTTCCAAAAGAGATTTGAGTAAGCTTTCATTAAAAGACACAAGTACAATAAATCTGTTAGAACCAAGATAAAGGAACAAGTGCCATACAGTGAAGGGTGATTATATCTGTTCATTACAAACATTTAAAATAATATCTACATTTATGGAAGCATATCATGCATGTGGTTAAGTGCACTGTTGTAAGTACTTGTGTCATTTCATTTAATTCTCACAACTCTGTGATGGTAGCTCGTATTATTATTTGCAGTTTATGGTAAGAAACTGAGTAAAAAGAGCTTTAGTGATTGACTCATAGTCATATATCGATATATACACACAGCATCGCTGAGTCAGGATTTGAACCAGACAGTCTAATCCAGGACATGGGTTAGGCGGAGAAGTCTATCAGACAAGATTTGAATCTCTTTTCTTCCACTTACTAGCCCATAACTTTGGCAAGTCACTTCACTTTGTTAAGCTGCAGTCTATTCATCTGTAAAATGGGGATAATGACATTTGCCTGTTGGGTTAGTGGTGAACACTTAGAGACAATATGTAAAGATGTATAGTAATGTGACTGGCACAATAAGTGTGAGAGCCACTCAGGCTACATACGCTCTACCTGTAAACTTTTGTAATCTCCTTTGCATAACACTCTAATAATGTTCCAGTAATCTAATAATAAAAAAATTGAATAGTGTTTCCTTGGTGGCTCAGACATTAAAGAATCTGCCTGCTGTGCAGAAGACCCAGGTTCTATCTCTGGGTCGGGAAGATCCCCTGGAGAAGGGAATGGCTACCCACTCTAATATTCTTGCCTAGAGAATTCCATGGACAGAGTTGCCTAGTGGGTTACAGTCTATGGGGTCACAAAGAGTCAGATACGACTGAGTGACTAAAATTTTCACTTCACTTTCTCCAAGCAAATATTTAGGTTACTAGCTATGTAACAGCTTATGAATTTATCTTTCTTTTCAAATGTCATTTGCAAAGGACATCATATTTCTCCCCTTTTCATCCTGACAAGGTAATGCTAAGATTGTATCCTTGCAGGAATGACAAAACTTTAAAAATTAAGAGGAATATTTCAGGGGTTCAAACTGGACAAAAGAGAGGCATTGATAGGATGTGAAATAATAACATGGAGCTGAATGAGTGACTGTCAATTTTCCTTACTGAGTATGCAAATCCTCAATAAAGCTCATCAAATACAAAAGTAGGATTTAGCTGGTACGGCCCAGTGCCTCTTCACTGTGTAGTTTTGAAATGAGCTCTTCTTTTTGTTAAACAAATAAATGACAGACTCCCTGAGTGTCCTCAGAACCATAAGAAAGAGTGACACTGTCATTCAGGGCTGCTGACACGGAGAATGAATGGGGCACCAAAGCCAACCAGCTAGTGATTGTGTGGTGGGCTGGTCTTGTTACAGAAATCCTTGAGCAGATGTCACCACAGGCCTGAAAACACTGGTATCTTATTGTGCTACAGAAAGACACAATGATGGGTAACATGTCCCTGCTTAATTATTTGAAAAGCCTTAAATCCAAGCATTTTGTTTATGTATATGTAAGTGCCTATACACATGTGCACGTGTTTACATCACATAGACAAAACTCAGTGGGCAAAATATACTCCACACCTTCCAGATTAAATTCTGTTTCTGTAAACTTCAGTTGTGAGCTGTCCATTTGGTGCTATTCTGAGAGTTGCTGAACGGGTCAAGGGTCACGCAGGAGCAGATGGGCTCAGGATACAGAGCACCCTTCCCCTTACTTGTTGGGAACTAGATCTTAATTAGACCAGTACAGGCAGGCTCCACGCTCAAATTGCTAGTTAATCTAATAGAGTACTTTCTCTTAGGAAAAAAGAAAGTAAAAATAATTTGCAATGAAACCCTTAATTTGATGCTGCCACCAAAGAGACATTGCAATATCCTTGGAACCTCCTTGAGCCTTGTGGGAACCTGCTCAGTTCAGAGTGTTAAATGAGCATTTCACCTCCCTTTTCTCATCTCCCGCTACTCTCATCTACTTTTTTGCCCTCTTTCATACTTCTCTTTCTTCATTGCATCTTTGCTTCTCTTTCTTCCTTCTCATCTTTATCTGTCCTTTCTGTTTACATTCCATTTTTCTTTTCTCTTTTTCCTGACTTTTGAAAGATTCTCTTATTTGTACTATGCATCCAGGGGAAGCAGTTAAGAAGCTGGGGAAGTAGCCTAAGTGCTATGATCTGACTTGTGTGCTGCCATGCCAAAATTCATATGTTGAAAACCTAATGCCCAAGGTAATGATGTTAGGAGGTGGCACCTTTGGGGAGGTGATAAGATCACGAGAGTAGACCCCTTGTGAATGGGATTAGGGTTCTTACAAAAGAGACTCCAGAAAGTTAACTCATGCCTCTTCCCCGATGTGAAGATACAAAGAATAAGACGTCTGCCCTCACCCAACTATGCCGGCACCCTGACCTTGAACTTCTGGCCTTCAAAACTATGAGAAATAAACTTACTTTGTTTATAAGCTATCCAGTTTGTAATATTTTTTAATAGTAGCCTGAGTAGACTAGGACATCAAGCTAATTTGAGATCCAGGCCATTCTAACAATTTACTGGGTTTGCATTAAAAGAAAAAAGCAGACTCTATTCAAGTTAATTGCATTACTTAGGCACATCATGCCATGTCCCTCAAGGTCAGCATTCTTCATGACAAAATGAAAACACAATTTGGTATGATTTTATTACGTCCGGTGACACCCTTGAATGACTGGGAGAAAAGCAAACATCTCTTCTTTCTTTAAAAGCTTCCCACTTCCTAGAATTAATACAAATTTCTTACAGCTGGTGGATGGGACCCCTTGGTTTTACAGTTGCTATAATTCAAAACATCTAAAGTTAAGTGTATTTGTTAGCAGAGGTAGACTTAACTTTGAGCCAAAGGCAGAAAAATCGTGTCAAAAATTATGTTTGACTGAAGGCCTAGAGGTAACTTGTTCCATTGTCATGTCATCTCAATTCACAAGAAAACAAAACTTATAGAAAGAACATGGTGTTTTCACTAGCTGCGATCACTCTGAAAATCTCCCCAGTCCTCCTGGATGTCATCGGCCTCTGCTTCAGGCCTGACATGGCTCTGTTGGTCCAAGGTAGTCCCCTGGGACTGCCTACAGCTGAGTGAGTGATGATACTTCCCCCACCATGGCACTTTACTAGAAAGGGCTGCTTAGCTACTGTCAGGGTGTGGAGAGTATTTTGGGAGAAAGCAAAGGTTTTTTTCTCTTTTCTTTAAGGGTTGAATAGTCTTCCGAAATAGCATTGGCTACTCTGAAAGCCGCACCATTTCATCTGTCAGGGGAAAGTCTTCAAGAATAGATGACTGCCCGCTGGCTTGACCTGAGAGCTGGGCCTGGGTGTTTGAAGGTTCCTCACCCTTACCCCTGTTTTTGGAGGGTGAGCTTGTTTACCTTCCCAGCTCCTTGCTCCCAGAAGCTTCCCAAGGACACAACCTTGGGTTAATAATGTGGTGATGAGACTATCTGAACTGTGGACGTGACTGAACTCAGGTAAGTCCTCCAAATAGATTTGTAAGCTCCCGAGGAAGCTTGAGAAATAACATCATCTTAAAAATAATACTTTGATTCCAGACCATACCATGTTTCTGGCTACGTGTTACCCTTGACAAGCTTTACCCAAATTACCATACACAATCACATACTGTTTGCAACTGATTCCATTTTTAGCGATGTCAAAGGGAAGAAGGAATTCTCAGGACGGTGAGTACATTTGATACGCCTAATACTGCTCTCAGAAGGTCAACTCCATGCATGTCCTTCCCACAGGCCAGCATTCCCCAGCACTCTTCATACAGCTCCCTTCTGCATGAAAACCCCCTAGGCTCTGCCAAGTTCCCCACCAATGCCTGAGCCCTCTTCTGCTTCAGGTATAGAAGCAAATCTAGATGGTCAGCATTTTGACTGGGTTTGTTCTCCATGATTTCCCCTTCCATCCAAGATAAAGTGCTGCTAATTTGCCAGTCTCAGCAGTGGAGCTCAAAAAGGGGAAAGAAGGGTGACAACTGTGGTTGCCATCTGTGTGTGTGTGTGTGTGTGTGTCTTTCAGACCTGTGTAAGAGTGTATGTTCCCAGCCACAGGCTTTGTGGAATTACTTTTGCGTAAAGCCACAAGATGTGGGAATTCTGGGCTTGGGAAAGTTATGGAGCCTGAGCATCAGCTGTGACAGCTTACACTGGAAACCTTCTATATGCCAACTGGAAGTTTCACTTTTTCCTTTCATTGTTTGCAGTTTTACCATGAAATAATACACACAAAAGAATGTGAATACAAATATGATAATGAACATAACAGATATTTATATATACATTCTGTGTGTCTATATATGGTATGTATATATGTATATACTACAGAGCAAAAAGAAAAATAAAACCCCATGTACATAGCACATAGGTTAAGAAATAAAAGTTTTTTAAAAAGTTTTACATTAATATGTCCCTAGTTAAATTCTTCCTGCTTCTATTTACTGTTTATAATTCTCTTTCATTTTGGACTTTGTTACACACGTAACTATCCCTAAACAAGCATTGTTACATTTATGGTTTCAGAATTTGCATGAACAGGATATGTAACGTGGTTGTCTACAACTTGCTTTTCCACTCAATCTGATTTTTGAGATTCATCCATGTTAATCTATGTAGTATATATTATGAATGTAGTTGAATGCAGTATGAATGAATGAATGAATGTGGTTCAAGAACCTCTAGGGGATTTTATGTTACGCCTACCTCCCAATGTATTACCCATTTTGCTTCATTATGGGCATTGTGCTCTTTCTGGTTCATTTGCTAATGAGAGCAGTGCTTTTGGGAACATTCTCTTGCCTGACTCCTGGTGTACACATGCAAAAGTTTCTCTAGGGCACAAAATATGTGTGAAAGAGCAAGACCATGGGGTAGGTTCACCATCAGTTTTGCTACTTAATGCCAAATTGCTTTGGTGTTATACAAATGTAAATTCCCACCAGCAAAATATGAAAGCTAGGCTGTCTTAGCTCCTCAGCAACATTCAGTGTTATCAGACTTTAGAAAATGTATCACTCTGATGTGTATGAAATAGTACATCCTTAGGATTTTAATTTATGCCTCTCTGAATACTAACAAGCCTGAGTACCTTTTCATATGTTTATCCGCCGTTCATACCTATTTTGAATTTATGTCTTTTGGCTATTTTTCTTCTGTTTTTTTTTTTCCTTTTTAGTTTTGTTGATATATAATACTTTGTAAAAAACCCATACTCCAGATATTTCATTTTTAAATGTGATGAATGCCCTTTTACTTTCTTTATGAAGCCCTTTGATGAACAGGAGTTCTACATTTTAACTGTCAAAATTTACCAATATTTTATTATAGCTACCTCTTTAATCTTGTTTAAGGAATCATGTCTGACATCAAGATCATAAAGATATTCTATTTTGTCTCCTAAATAGACTATCTGCAAGTTTTGTTTTCACACTATACATGTAACTGGTTTATACACATGGAATGGGAAGGAATCCATTTTCTTTCTTAAATGCATAACCAAGTGCCTTGCCATGTTACTATTTATGGCACAGCCTATATACTAGCCCCCTATCATATATCAGGTTTCCATGAATGTGGGTTCTATATTATATTCCATGGGTCTGTCTGCTACATGTTGCATGATCATATTCTTAACTGTGAAAGCTTTGCAGTAAGTCTTGATTTTTGCAGTCTCCTTGTCTTGTTATTCTTCCTGAAGAGTATAGTAACGATTCTAACCTTTGTTCTTCTACATAAATTTTAGAATCAACTTGTCAAGTTTCACTTAGAATCCTATAGGAATTTATGTGAGGATTTTATTGAGTTTATAAATCAATTTGGAGAGAATTGATATATTGACAATATTCAGTGTTTAGATCCTTGAACATTCTTCCTTCATTTCTCGGTCCTTCCTTCCCTCCCCCTTCCCTTCCTCCCTCGTGTCTCCCTTTATCCCTCTTTCCCAGCCTTCCGCCCCCTTGCTCATCATTAGCAAAATTCTGATTAGTTTGATGTGAATCTTTTGGTCTGTGTTTTTATAACATATGCTTTTGTGGTCTGTGTTTTTGTAACATATGCTTTTGTGTGTATTTTAATTTCTGTAAATGCTTTTCTATAGTATCATTTATTACTCTTTTCTTCTCAGTCCTGTTTTTCAGATACATTTAAGTGCTTGTATGTCTTTCTAGATGGTTCTTGCTAATGGCTGCATAGAATGCCAACATGTGAAGCTGCTTTATTTCATTTTATTCACTCCCCCAGTTAACTTCAACTCACCCTGCCCTGCTCACATACACACAAGTAATGGTTCAGTTCAGTTCATTTCAGTTCAGTCGCTCAGTCGTGTCTGACTCTTTGTGACCCCATGAATCGCAGCACGCCAGGCCTCTCTGTCCATCCCCAACTTCTGGAGTCCACCCAAACTCATGTCCATTGAGTCAGTGATGCCATCCAACTGTCTCATCCTCTGTCATCCCCTTCTCCTCCTGCCCTCAATCTTTCCCAGCATCAGGGTCTTTTCCAATGAGTCAGCTCTTCGTGTGAGGTGGCCAAAGTATTGGAGTTTCAGCTTCAACATCAGTCCTTCCAATGAACACCCAGGACTGATCTCCTTTAGGATGGACTGGTTGGATCTCCTTGCAGTCCAAGGGACTCTGAAGAGTCTTCTCCAACACCACAGTTCAAAAGCATCAATTCTTCGGCACTCAGCTTTCTTTATAGTCCAAATCTCACATCCATACATGACCACTGGAAAAACCATAGCCTTGACTAGATGGACTTTTGTTGGCAAAGTAATGTCTCTGCTTTTAAATATGCTATCTAGGTTGGTCGTAACTTTCCTTTCAAGAAGTAAGCGTCTTTTGATTTCATGGCTGCAGTCACCATCTGCAGTGATTTTGGAGCCTGGTTCAGTTGTGTGGAGGTAAATTTCTTTGGAGATTATTCACTTAGACAAGGGCTGTGTCATAAATGATGAGTATGGATAGAACATTACATTTTGACAGATTTCTCTCCAGAATGGCTTCAGTGTATAGTTCCCACTCCCTGTCTTTCTGTTGCATTATCCAACTTTCAAATCTTGTAGGTATAAGAGAATATAACTTTATTTAACATTTATTTTCTTGATTACTAATGACTTGACAGTCTCTTGACATGATTTTTTTCCTTTTGGATTTCCTTTGCTGTCATTTTCCTGTGATGTGATGAGATGAATATTTTCCCATTAAGACTGCTGGATAAGACATTCTTATATATTTTAGATATTAATCCCATATCTATTTTAGACAATACCTTCTTTTATATTTTATGTCTATTAACTTTTTCTACAATATCTTTTGCTGAACAGAAGTTCTTTATATTAAAAATTTAGTCCCTTGGATGGCAAGGATATCAAACCAGTCAATCTTAAGGGAGATCAAACCTGACTATTCACTGCAAGGACTGATACTGAAGCTGAAGCTCCAATACTATGGCCACCTAATGTGAAGAGCTGACTCATTGGAAAAGACCCTGATGCTGGGCAAGATTGAGGGCAGAAGGAGAAGAGGACATCAGAGGATGAGATGTCTGGATACAATAAATATGAACCTGGGCAAACTCCAAGAGATGATGAGGGATAGCAAGGCCTGGTGTGCTGCAGTCCATGGGTTTGCAAAGAGTTGGACACGACTGGGTGACTGAACAACAACAACAATAGAAATATGATTGACATAAAACATTCTATTAGTTTAAGATATACAACAAAATGATTTAACGTATGTATATATTGTGAAATAATTACAAGTTTAGTTAACATTCATCACCTCATATGTTACAATATTTTTTCTTATTGTGAGAACTTTTAAGAACTACTCTCTCATTGTTGTTCAGTTGCTAAGTCCTATCTGACTCTTTGTGAACCCATGGACTTCAGCACGTCAGGCTCTTCTATCCTCCATTATCTCTGGAATTGCTCAAATTCATGTCCGTTGAGTCACGGATGCTATCTAACCATCTCATCCTCTGAGCCCCTTCCTCTTCTTTTGCCTTCAATCTTTCCCAGCATCATAGTCTTTTCCAGTGAGTCAGCACGTCACATCAGGTGGCCAAAGTACTGGAGCTTCAGCTTCAGCATCAGTCCTTCCAGTGAATATTCAGGCTGATTTCCTTTAGGATTGACTGATTTGATCTCCTTGCAACCCACGGGACTCTCAAGAGTCTTCTCCAACACCACAATTCAAAAACATCAATTCTTTGAAGCTCAGCCTTCTTTAAGGTCCAACTTGCCTATCTGTACACATGACTACTGGGAAAACTATAGCTTTGACTTTATGGACCTTTGTTGGCAAAATGATGTCTCTGCTTTTTAATACACTGTCTAGGTTTGGCATAGCTTTCCATCCAAGAAACAAGCATCTTTTAATTTCATGGCTGTAGTCACCAGCCACAGTGTTTTTGGAGCCCAAGAAAATAAAATCTACTCTCCTAGCAACTTCCAAATATATAATACGGTATTGTCAACTATAATCACCATGCGGTACATTTTACCCCAGAGCCTATTGATTTTATAACTGTAAGTTTGTACCCTTTGACCAGCTTCACCCTTTTCTCCCAGCCCCCTCCCCTCATCTCTGGCAACCACCAATCTAGTCTCTGTTTCTGTGAGTTCAGGTTTCTTAGGTTCCACATTACAAGTGAGATCACACAGTATTTGTCTTTCTTTTTGACTTATTTCACTTAACATAATGTCCTCAAGATCCATCTATGTTGTTGCAAATGGCAAGATTTTTTTTAAATAACTGAATAGTATTACCTTAAATAACAGTATATTTTCTTTACCCATTTGTCTATCAATGGTATTTAATTTGTTTACATGCTTTGGCTGTTGCAAATAATGCTACAGTGAACACAGGGGTAGAGATACCTCTTTGAGATAATGCTTTTGCTTGTTTCAAATATATGTATTCAGAAGTGGAATTGCTGGATCATATGGCAGTTCTATTTTTTATTTTTTTCTCCACACCCTCTCCAGAATTTGTTGATGATGGCCATTATGACTGCTATCTTGTTGTTGTTTTGATTGGCATTTCTCTAATAATTAGCACTGTTGAGCATCTTTTCATGTTCCTTTGGCCATCTGTATGTCTCCTTTGGAGAAACATCTGTTTAGGTCTTCTGCCCATTTTTTTTTTTTTTTTTTTTTGACTGGGTTGTTTATTTTTTTGATATTGAACTTCATGAGATGTTTGTAAATTTTGGAGATTAATTACTTGTCAGTTTCATGGTTTGCACTATTATTTCCCATTCTGTGGGTTGTCTTTTCATTTTGTTTATGGTTTCCTTTGCTGTGCAAAAGCTTTTGAGTTTAATTAGGTCCCATTCATTTTTGTTTTTATTTCCATTACTCTAGAAGATGAATCAAAAAAGATATTGCTGTGATTTATGTCAAAGAGTGTTCTTGTCCTTCCTGATTTGAAGATGCTATGATGCTGGCTTTGATGACTGAAGAAGGGACCACAAACCAAGGAATGCAGATGGCCTCTAGAAGCAGGGAAAGGTAAGAAAAGGGGTTCTTTTCTAGAGGATCCAGAAGAAACACAACTTACAGGCACCTTATCTTTAAAACTTCTGACAATAAATTTCTGTTGTTTAAGCCACTAAGTTTGTGGTAATTTTTTAACACCAATGGAAAACCAATATTCTAAGTTACACAGTTATTTTCCTGTGTTTCTTTTTAATAATTTTAAAATGTAATTCTTACAGTTATATTTTTAATTCATCCATATGGTTCACTTTTGTAAACAGTGGTATAGAGATGTCCACATTTTTTTTTCCTAAAGTAAGTCAATTTTCCCAACACCATCTACAAAGTTATATATTCTCTCCCCATTTATTTATGGTTTCACTTTGTCATATATGTAAAGTTCTCTTATATACTGAGCTCTCTATCTGTGTAGTTGGTTCACTTTTCTTTCCATTTATTTAGATCTTCCTTAATGTTTAATGAAGCTTTCTAATTATCTCTATGAATACTTACACATACTTTCTAAGATTTATTCTTAGGTATTTTATGGTTTTTTAATTGCTACTATAAATTTTGTATCTCAAAATATTTATTGTATATTTGTTTCTGGTAGAAAAAAATGTGACTGATTTTTATATATTAATCCCATTTCAGCCATTTTGCTAATCACAGTTATCAACAATATTTTTATGTAGATCCATCTGATTTCCTATGCAGAAAATCAATCATTTAGATGTTTGATATCTTCTTGCTACAGAGTTAATTGTTGCCTCAAGTTATTGCCTCCCTCACCTCCAAATTCTTATGTTGAAGTCCTAACTCTCAATGTGATGGTATTTGAAGATGAGGCCTTTGGGAGGTAAGTAATTTACATTAGGTTATGAGGATGGGGTCCTCATGACGGGTTTAGTAACCTTATAAGAAGACATCAGGAGCTTACTCTCATGCTTGCTCACTCTCTCTCTCTCCCTCTCCTTCTCCCTTTCCTTCTGCCATATGAGGACACAGCAAGAAGCTAGCTGTTTGCAAGCCAGGAAGCAAGATCATAACAGGAACCAAATTGGCTAGAACCTTGGTCTGTTGTTTAAATCACCCAGTTTATCATATGTTGTTATAGCAACCCAAGCAGGTAGACATACTTCCTTTCCATAGATTTACATCTTCTTTTATCTTGCCTTACTGCTCCAGCTAGATCTCTAGTACATTGTTGAACCAAGGTAGTAATAGTATCCTCACTATATTCCTAAGATTAAATGGAATGATTCTAATTTTTCACCATTATCACAATGCTTATTATATATTTGTGGCAGACACACTTTATCAAGTTAAAGAAAATTTCTTCTTTTTTTTTTTTTGCTAAGGTTGCTGAATTTTATCAATTGCCTTGTTTGCATCTATTAAGATGACTATATGATTTTTCTTCTTTAAATATTAATTTTTAAAAATCTATCAGTAGATTTATAATGTTGAACCTTTTATTTCTTAGATAAATATGTATTTCATACATATTTCTATGTATTATTTTTTGTTTGTTTTGATGGACTTTGTTTTATAAATTTTGGTTTAGGTAGGACACTGAATCTATGTTTATGAGTCAGATTAAACTGCAACTCTAGTTTCTCATATTCTTGTGGTTCTGACATCAAAGTTTTACTCATCTTGCAAAGTGAGTTTGAGGAGCTTTACTTCTTTCTCTGTTCTCTAGATTGAATAAGATGAGTGTTATCTGCTCCCTAAAGCTTTGGTATAACTCACTTATAAAATTATCTTGATCTGTTATGAGAAGGTTTGATACTACTAATTCAATTTCTTTAATGGTTAGAGGAATATGATGGCTTAGTTGATAAAGAATCTACCTGCAAAGCAGGAGACCCAGTTTGATCCATGGGTTGGGAAGATCCCCTGGAGAAGGGAATGGCTACCCACCCAGTATTCTTGCTTGGAGAATTCCATGGACAGAGGAGCTTGGTGGGCTACAGTCCATGGGGTTGCAAAGAGTTGGATATGACAGAATGACTAACACTTTCATTTTCTTGCTTCATAGGAATGTTTTAACTTTCTGTTTCTTCCCAAGCTTGGTAATTTATAATTCTCTTCTAGAAATGTATCTGTTTTGTCTAACTTTTTGCACTTATTGGCATTAACAATATTGTCTTATTAAATTTTAACCTATGCTGTATCCGCAGTTGTATCCCTCTTTCATTTCTAGCATTTCTTATGTGTTCTTGCTCTACTTTTCTTGATCAGTCTCCCCATAGGTTTGGTTATTTTATTAATCTTTGTCCAAGAACAGTCTTTCAGATTTGTTGATTCTCTGTATTAGCTCTTTGTTTTCCATTTCATTTATCATCCTTGGTATGTTACTAGATATTTTATGATGATTTTAAAAATGCCTAACATTTTTTGAGATATTGTCATTGGCCAGGTATCACATCAAAATGCTCACATACATATTTTAAATATTATCATATTTTGTCCTCAGAATAACTTTAGGGGGAAGATGCTATCATTTCTATTTTATAAATTAGGAAACCCTGTTAAAGTTTTAAATCCACTAAGCCACAAAACTGGGATTCAAATTCAAGCCACTGTGCCATACTTTTCCTCTACATTCTTTGAAATATAATTCAAGAATAAAGACAATATTTAACTCTAGGGAATAAGTAATTTTGGAATTTTGGTGTAGTATGAAGGAATAGCATGTTTTTGTTGAGTTTAGAGTTGAATGTCAGTTCATGGCCACTACCTTCAGTAGTACTTCCATGCTGAAGTATGGAAAGTATTTTAAAGTGAAGTATTTCATTCATGGTAGAATGAAACGGCCTAATTACCATCTGTGTCCTAGCCAGGTTTTTTACTTTGAGACATATTTGAGCCAAAAAATAATTGTTGGACATATAATAGGGTGTTTCTTGCAAATTATCAAATTGTCTTGTAATGAATGATAATATTTTTCAAATGTCATTTTTAAATCACTTCCTTGGAATGAGTTTTCAAAGCAGTTTCCCGTACTGTATCTAATTTGCACACTTTTTACTTCAGCAGCTATAAGTAGAGAAGACCATTATTATTCCCATCCTACAGATACAAGTATGAGAAGTTAAATAACTTGCTCAAGGTTATGTACCTAGTGAGAGGCAGAATGATTCTCAAATGCAGACTTTCGGATTCCCAGCTTGTTCATTGCTTTTTTATTCATACATTCCACACATATTTATTTCAGAGCCACTATATTTAAGGTATAGTTTGGGGCACTGCAGTGTAACAGCAAGTTGTATATGTCATGTATATATAAGACATTCACAAAAAATAATTGTGATAAAATGTTATAAGAGAGATCTCAGTAAAGGGTTATGAGAAATTCAGAGGAGGGAGAGAATTTATTTCTGAGTGGAAGGAAGAGGAGGATTCTGATATTTTTCTACTAAGCTTCAAATCAATCTTAAGAATTAATCAACATCAAAAATCTAGATGAATTTTTTTCTAAGTTTGCAATGTACTATTACATTACATGGGATTCCCAGGTGGCTCAGTGGTAAAGAATCCACCTGCCAATGCAGGAGCTGCAGGAGATGCAGGTTCAATCACTGGGTGAGGAAGATTCCCTGGAGGAGGAAATGGCATCCCATTCCAGTATTCTTACCTGGAGAATCCCATGAACAGAGGAGCCTGGAGGGCTATAGTCCATGGGGTCACAAAGAATTGGACACGACTGAGTGACTGAGCGTGCATGCACATTACATTACATTACATAGAATAAACAGACCAGACACAGAGAAAATTCTGGACAGAATAGAGCAAAGTGAATAGCTCAGTATACTATAATGTTTCCCTCAGCTGGATTTAAGGAACTTTCCAGATTTGTATAAGTCCATGGTAAGACCATCATTCTCATCATCAGATACTCCACTTCTCCCCTATTATAACCAAGAAAAAGGCTGTAAATGGAATCAAGGACCTGCCTTCTCCAACGAGACCATCAGGACTAATGCCAGTATCCCTCATTTACCTCTATCTCTTCCAAACATCCAGGAACCCAGGTCAGCAAAGAACACATGGGAACATCTCCACATATACAGATCTACATCCCCTAATCATCTAAATCCTTTCACTCAGCTTTCTACCACTTATGTTCTTTCTTTGGCATCATCTTCCACAACCGTGGTCTCTCCCATGAACATTCATCTCTTTATCTTATGATCTATCTGAAAAAGTCAAAGGAAGTAGTTGAGGCCCTCTCAAGTGGTACCTGCTTTTTCTCACCCAGTCCCCACACTGTGGACCCGAGATAATTCAGTTCAGTTCAGTCACTCAGTAGTGTCCAACTTTTTGTGACCCCATGAATCGCAGCACGCCAGGCCTCCCTGTCCTCACCAACTCCCAGAATTTACCCAAACTCATGTCCATTGAGTCGGTGATGCCATCTAGCCATCTCATCCTCTGTCGTACCCTTCTCCTCCTGCCCACAATCCTTCCCAGCATCAGGGTCTTTTCCAATGAGTCAATTCTTCGCATGAGGTAGCCAAAGTATTGGAGCTTCAGCTTTAACATCAGTCCTTCCAATGAACACTCAAGACTGATCTCCTTTAGGATGGACTGGTTGGATCTCCTTGCAGTCCAAGGGACTCTCAAGAGTCTTCTCCAACACCACAGTTCAAAAGCATCAATTTTTCGGCGCTCAGCTTTCTTCACAGTCCAACTCTCACATCCACACATGACTACTGGAAAAACCATAGCCTTGACTAGACAGACCTTTGTTGGCAAAGTAATGTCTCTGCTTTTAAATATGCTATCCAGGTTAGTCATAACCTTCCTTCCAAGGAGTAAGCGTCTTTTAATTTCATGGCTGCAAGCACCATATGCAGTGATTTTGGAGCCCAAAAAATAAAGTCTGACACTGTTTCCACTGTTTCCCCGTCTATTTCCCATGAAGTGATGGGACTGGATGTCATGATCTTAGTTTTCTGAATGTTGAGATTTAAGACATCTTTTTCACTCTCCTCTTTCACTTTCATCAAGAGGCTTTTTAGTTCCTCTTCGCTTTATGCCGTAAGAGTGGTGTCATCTGCATATCTGAGGTTATTGATATTTCTCCCGGCAATCTTGATTCCAGCTTGTGCTTCCTCCAGCCCAGTGTTTCTCAACCAAGATAATTGGTGCTTTCCTTATTTGCCATTGTTTTCTCAGATATGTTTTCTCTTCTATCTTCTCCCAGAACCCAAAAGTAGACAAAGCTACTTTCCATTCTTCCCCCCTGAAATCATTCTCTAATCTTTCAGTTATATGACTCATTGAAGCTTTTGGCATTTGGCCCAGTGTTTCTGGCATCATCTTCAGCAGTTATGTAGATGGTTCATCCCACAACCGGTCCTCTCAGAACCTTGACCTCTTTACTTGGAATGATGTCTTCAACCCATCCCCCTTGGCTACTGACTCTCAGAGCTAAACTCTGGACCCTGTCATTGCCTTTTACATATCTCAATTTCAAGCACTTTATTCTGTAATAGTCACACCTAACTTTCCAACATATTTATCCCAATACTCATAAATCAACTGAAGTTAGGAACTTCAGTTCTTTGCCCTTGCCCTGTTTCCTTTTTATTGTACCTCTCATCCTTTCTATTCTCTTTAACTAAACCAAGTTCCATACTTCATCACCCCTTTGCATACAATCGAAACACCCTTTATTTCTCTCTCTCTCTCTCTCTCTCTCTCTCTCTAAGAGTCACCTGGCAAAAGCACAGCCTTGGTTAAATAAAGCTCTCTGCCTCGTCTTTCCTGCATTTGAGCAGTGTGGCCAGGGGAGAAAAAAATCTATGACCACACTGCATGAACTCACTCTAAATTTATAACCACAAAACTCAAGTGGACTCTCAGCACTGCTCAGCCAGTCTTCATCTCTCTAGTCAATTTCCTTTCCCACTCTTAGAGAAGATTATTTCACACCATCTGTCTCTTTGAAACTGTTCTCCTCTTTTCACTCAAAACTGATGATCTCGCTTCCTATTTCACAGAGAAATAAGAACAATCAGAAGAGAGAAATGCATTTTCCAGCACCAAATTTGTCAATTGCACTTTATCTGTACCCTTACCTTCTGTCTCCTCTCCTAGGAAATGGGATAAACTTCCCTAATTCCTATCAAATTCTTGTGTACTAGATCTCATCTACTATAACCTACTCAAGAACTCTGGTCTCCTCCCCTGAATCTTCAGTTTTTCCTGTTTCTATCAGTAAGCAGATGTGGTGAGATATCTTTTGTTAGGAAAGAACTCATTCATCCTCCAGGGAATGGGGAAATGATCTGATTGGTGAATAGAGAAGCTCAACTCAGCTTTTTCTCTCTTTCTCCTTGGGCTTCTACCTGCCTAAAGAAAATCCACCTATTATTCATTTCCTTAAATTATGTATTACAAGGGAAGACCCCAGTGGGGAAGCTCTACAATTGCTCAGGGCTGCCAGGTACTGGGCAGGTAAGTCTACCTAATTTCCTGTAAAATATTACCGGTTGCATATGGCTGATGGGCTTAGTCCATCTACCTTAACAGTTTTGTCAGTAAGTAATATTCTGATCTTCAACTGCCGGTTTCCTACGTGTCATAGATTCAGAATTTGGGCAGATATGAAAGGGATGTTTTCTATCGGTTCTCTCAAACCCCAGCATCTCCCATCTTAAAAAATATGGATAAGTTTGTCTTTACCCATCTCTTACCTCGTTGTTAGAAATGCCCTCCATTAAAGCCAAACAGCCCAAGAAATCTGCTTTAACTCACTGTCAACTTGTCCTTACCACCTCTTACCTCTTCAGACTTTCCTCTCCAGCATGCCATGGAAACTGTTATGTCAAGACCATTAGCAACTTACATTTTGCCAAATCCAATGGTCAGTTCTCAGCAGTGAATTGATTATTGTACCTCATTTTCCAGCTGATTATTCTTTCTTAAAATGCTTTTTCCTTGACCCTTGGCTTCATGAATACCAGTCTTTGCTCTTGGAAACCATAGCAGTCTTAATTTTAATTTGAAACAATTCTAAATATTTATTAGTTGGAGGGTATATAAAAACTATATATATTCAAAAACATGATCAGATAAGTAGTTACTGACATGGAAAAAATGTGTTATTACAAGAAAGGTGAAAAAATCAAGGTTATAAAATAGTAGGTATGTTTTTATCACATTTTTATTGCCTATAGAGTAATACATATTAAATAGCACAGACATATAAATCAATTTATTGGGCTTCCCGGGTGGCTCAGATGGTAATGAATCTGCCCGCAATGCTGAAGACCCGGGTTCGACCCTTAGGTTGGGAACATCCCCTGGAGAATGAAATGGCAACCCACTCCAGTATTCTTGCCTGAAGAATCCCATGGACAGAGGATTCTGGTGGACTGCAGTCCATGGGGTCGCAAAGAGTTGGACACGACTGAATGATTAACACATAGAGAAGTAGGGATCTCAAAACATGGTATTGTTTTCTTCCTTCTTTCCTATTGGACTCAGGTTGGTGGAAGGACAAGAAGTAGGAGTTCTGGGTGAGATTTTCTAAGTTCAGAAATAAAAACACAGATCAGAAAGAACAAGACTGATCAGGTTGATTATATAATAATTTATGTTCATACAGATAGAATTTTCATATAAATGTATATGAAGTGGGGAAACACTTTCAGTAAATATGACATGATTATATAAATACATCATTCAAACTGAGAAGAAAATCTCTGAGCCACAACTAAGTAACACATGTCATAGCCAAGTTTTTTAAGGAGAAATATAACTGGCAAAAATCATAAAAGATTATTTAAGCTTTATAGAAATCAAATGTCAGTTAAAATTGAAATGATGTGATCTCTCCATTAAAACTCATTAGTAGAATATAGGTGTAATTCTGTATATGCCTGTGTGTGTGTATATATATATATATATATATATATATATGTACATGTATAAATACAGGCATGTATATATACATGTGTGACCTCTTTCTCTCTCACTGCTCTGCTAGGTTATAAAAGTTTCATCAGGGATAAAACTATTTTGTGTAACTGACTGCATTATTTCAAGCACTCAGCTCAATGCTTTTAACTGAGTAAGAATTTAATATCTGTTGGCTGTATAAATGCTAATGAAATTGTGGTGAAAAAGGTGTACCTTTTCTATAATCGTGTCTTGCTGGTTTACAAAGCCATTTAAGAATTATTAGTATTTTATATCTTTTTAAGTTTTCCAGTTTCTGAAGTGGAAATCAGGTATGTAGATTGATGCAGTCTTTAAAAAAATTAATTATTCTGAATTAGTTTTTTTAAATATGTTTTTTCTGTTCTTTGTTTAGCAGTGTAATCTACTTATTTACCTCATGTTTTGGTGCAACTTACAAGAAAAGTAACATGGCACAGAAATTTGCACTATAAATTTAAATCAAATAAAAATTCCATTTCAGGTCTCTGGTGAAGCTACCTCTAACATGAATTACAGGACAAAATATAGCCTAAACAACCACTGGCTTGTTATGCAGACTATAAAATGCACTTAAAAAAAAAAACTGCAAAAGGTCAAGGTCTTTCTCTTTCTCTTTTTCCAATCATATTGGGTAAATAACAGGGCATTAGAATGAAAAACTATTAAGAGTATGCTCTTTACTCTGGGATTGAAAGCTATGAAATATTGACAACACACATAACTCTGAAAGTGCTAGTCTTTCATTTCAGCATTGATATTTGCGTGATTTTGGTAGAAAATATATATAGATATATTGCAGTTCATTTGAGAATTGAAAAACAATGCAGATTTTAGAGAGAAAGCTGCAAAATGGGCCTCTGGTATTATGACCTGAGGGGCCCCACCCAAGCCAACAATAGAAACGCATGCCTTTGGGGAAATAAATGTCCAACTTTGAAATCCTGTAAGAAAGCAAATCTGGAGAAAGACACCCAAAATGTGGCTTTTTGGACAATTTCTGCCGTCTTAAACTTTCCACTGCCCTCTCTCTTCCTGCTTCACACTAAGGACGAAAGATGCCTCTTAATTGCCAAAAGCATTCAAGAATACTGGCTTTAATAGAATATCGCTCAGCCATAAAAGGGAATGAAACTGGGTCATTTGTAGTGATGTGAATGAACCTAGAGTCTGCCATATCGAGTGGAGTAGGTTAGAAAGAGAAAACCAAATATGGTATATTAACACATATGTATGGAATCTAGAAAGATGGCATTGATGAATCTGTTTGCAGGGCAGCAACAGAGACACACATATAGAGAATGGACTTGTGGACATGGGAAGAAGGGGAGGGTGGGACAAACTGAGAGAGCAGCATTGATATGTATACATACTGCTGCTGCTGCTGCTGCTGCTGCTGCTGCTGCTGCTGCTGCTAAGTTGCTTCAGTCGTGTCCGACTCTGTGCGACCCCACAGACGGCAGCCCACCAGGCTCCGCCGTCCCTGGGATTCTCCAGGCAAGAATACTGGAGTGGGTTGCCATTTCCTTCTCCAGTGCATGAAAGGGAAAAGTGAAAGTGAAGTCGCTCAGTCATGTCTGACCCCTAGTGACCCCATGGACTGCAGCCTACCAGGCTCCTCCGTCCATGGGATTTTCCAGGCAAGAGTACTGGAATGGGCTGCCATTGCCTTCTTCATGTATACATACTACCATGTATAAAATAGATAGTGAGTGGGAAGCTACTGTATAGCACAGGGAATTCAGCTCGGTGCTCTGTGATGACCTAGAGGGGTGGGATGGGGTGGTGGGAGAGAGGCTCAAGAGGGAGGAGATATATGTATACTTATGACAGATTCATACTGTTGTACAGCAGAAACTAATACAACATTGTAAAGCAATTATACTCCAATTAAAAAAATAAAAAGAATACTGGCCTTTCTACATATTGTCTTTGAAAAGCAGGCTTGTTGTTATTCAATTACTAAGTCATGTATGACTCTTTGCAACCTCATGGACCATAGCATGCCAGGCTCCTCTGTCCTCTACTATCTCCTGGAGTTTGCTCAAATTTATGTTCATTGAGTCAGTGATGCTATCTAACCAGCTCATCCTCTGCTGCCCCCTTCTCCTTTTGCTGCCGGGAGCCAGCTCACGAGATCCCACCCATGACAGAGTCATGAGGAGAAGACCTGACAAGCAGAGCAACTCAGGCCTCAGGGATTCTCGGAAGGCTGCCTCAGCTCTCACCTTAAAGATGATATCTATCTTTCTAATAAACTTTTTCTTATTTTCTGTGACTTAGGTAGAAGGCCTTTCCTGATCTCTTCCTAAATAGATCAATCTGAAACCTTGATCGACAGGGCCCTCGAATGGTGGCACCCTATAAGATTATCTAGGATATAGGTATTTTAATCTAAACTCCTCTTGCTAGCATATTAGTTTGTTTGATAAAAATACCTGTGCCTTTAGAGCTAATGTGCATGACTGCTCCTTAACAATAAACAGCATTGAGAGCCTGAACGCACAAAAGGCCCCAATGGGCACAGAACCCTTCGTGGGGAAAAGGCTTATTAGAAAACATAAGAAATATTACTTTATGAAACTGTTATTTAGTCTATATTTACTCGATATGTTTTTGCTCTTAACTTGTTTAGCCTATATAATGAAAGTATAATAATTAAAGATTTATATGAATGGAAGTTTAGCCTTAGTACAAATAATAAGACAACTGTTGACTTAACTGATGGTTCTTGCTAAGAACTGACCTTTGTGCTACATTGTTTCAGCTTGCTGCACCATGACTTTATGGGACCACATTCTTTTCTGTTGGGCTCAAGGCATAAGATAAATTACAGAAAACAGGTTTTACCTTGAAACTCTGAGTTTATGAATTCTTTCTTTGTCGTAATCTGCTGTGCCTGTATTCTTTAAAAAATATAACTCTGGTACGTTCTGTGCCTGATACAAAAGTGTTCTGGCTGATCAACCCTTATCAATAAAGAGTCAAAAGACGTTAGCAGGCCTCCAGGCCAGAGTATGATGTAAACAACTTAAAACTTTTGTAACTAAGAAACACAAACAGTGTCCTGGTTCCAATAAGGGTCAAAAACTGCTGACCCATTGAGCTGATTTGGCATGACTCTACATTTTACATTTGTTTCTATGTACAACTAAAGCTATAAAAGCTGCCTTAAGAACAATAAAGTCAGGAGACACTTGGAAACACCGAGACTCGCTGTGTCTTCTCATCCTTTCACCGATGCCGTCCATCCTGAGGGAACCCCTGGACCAGCTGGAGCAGGACTCCAGCATTTTGCCTTCAGTCTTTCCCAGCTTCAGGGTCTTTTCCAGTAAGTCAGCTCTTCTCATCTGGTGGTCAAAGTATTTATTGGAGCATCAGCTTCAGCAGCAGTCCTTCCAATGACTATGCAGGCTGATTTCCTTTAGGATAGACTGGTTTAAACTCAGGGCAGTTCAAGGGACTCTCAAGAGTCTTCTCCAACACCACAGTTCAAAAGCATCAATTCTTCGGCACTCAGCCTTCTTTACGGTCCAACTCGCACATCTGTACATGACTACTAGAAAAACCATAGCTTTGTTGGCAAAGTGATGTCTCTGCTTTTTCATATGCTCTCTAGGTTTTCATAACTTTTCTTATATACTGAGAACCCCATGGACAGTATGAAAAGCAAACTAGTATAAGGCAAAAAGAAAACTCCTGAACTGGGCTTTAAGAATGTCCATGCATGCTAAGTTGATTCAGTCATGTCTGACTCTTTGTGACTCATGGAATGTAGCCCATCAGCCTCCTCTGTCCATGGGATTCTCCAGGAAAAAAATACTGGAGTGGGTTGCCACGCCCTCCTCCAAGGGATTTGCCCAACCCAAGGATGGAACTCGTGTCTCTTATGTCTCCTGCATTGGCATGTGTGTTCTTTAGCATTAGCACCACCTGGGATTTAGCAAACTAGTGTTCAAATCTCAAACCTATCATTTATTAATTCATACCAGCCATTAAACTATTCTAAACCTTAGATTATTATTGAATTATTAGGCCACAGATTACTCATCTATGTGACAAAACTAATAATATCAGTTCCATCTGACTCCCAAGGTGGTGATGTCAGTTCTGGTAGTATGCACATTGCTCTTCTTTCTGTACCTTTCTCCACCCTTATCCATGGGATTTTAGATTTGACCTCAAAGGCAAGTTCTTCTCATCAAACTAACAATCCATCATTTACCCTTTAGTTAAAAATAACATTGCTGTTGTTCAGTCACTCAGTCATGTCTGACTCTTTGCGACCCCATGGACTGCAGCATGCCAGGCATCCCTATCCTTCGCCATCACCCAGAGCTTGCTCAAACTCATATCCATTGAGGCCACCCAGCCATCTTATCCTTTGTCATCCCCTTCTTCTCCTCCTTCAGTCTTTCCCAGAATCAGGGTCTTTTCTAATGAGTCAGCTCTGCGCATCAGGTGACCAAAATATTGGAGCTTCAGCTTCAGCATCAGTCCTTTCGATGTATATTCAGGATTGATTTTCTTTAGCATTGACTGGGTTGATCTCCTTGCTGTCCAAGGGGCTCCCAAGAGTCTTTTCCAACACCACAGTTCAAAAGCATCATTTCTTCCATGCTCAGCCTTCTTTATGGTCCAACTTTCACATCCATACATGACTACTGGAAAAACCATAGCTTTGGCTAGATGGACCTTTGTTGGCAAAGTAACATCTCTGCTTTTTAATATGCTGTCTAGGTTTGACATAGCTTTTCTTCCAAAGAGCAAGTATCTTTTAAATTCATGGCTGAAGTCACCATCTACAGTGATTTTGGAGCCCAAGAAAATAAAAAGTCTCTCACCATTTCCATTTTTTCCCCATCCATTTGCCATGAAGTAGTGGGACCAGATGCCATAATCTTTGTTTTTTTAATGTAAAGTTTTAACTCAGCCTTTTCATTCTCCTCTTTCACCTTTATCAAGAGGCCCTTTAGTTCTTCCTCGCTTTCTGCCATGAGGGTGGTGTCATCTGCATATCTGAGGTTATTGATATTTCTCTTGGCAATCTTGATTCCTGCTTGTGCTTCATCCAGCCCAGCATTTTGTGTGGATCACAGCCTTGTCTAACTCAATGAAACTATAAGCCATGCCATATAGGGCCACTCAAGACAGATGGGTCATGGTGGAGAGTTCTGACAAAATGTGGTTCACTGGAGAAGTGAATGGCAAACCACTGCAACATTCTTGCCTTGAGAACTCCATGAACAGTATGAAAAAATAACATAGACATCCGCTTTCTCCTTAAAAGTATGTTGAGATCGTGGCATAGAAGGATTGAAAGTGATTGAAATTTGAATTTATAGGAGAGATAGAAATAATTTTGAAATATAAGGTATTACCCAAAGTAAGACTTAAGACCCTCTCCGGTTGATTTTCTCTGTTTCCTTCATGCATGTACTCTCGATTCTCTAATTGATGCCTACAAGGCTGGCCCTCTCCTCAGCTTTGAGCTTCAACTCCTCTGGCCATCTTGTAGGCTCCTCTAGAGTCCCGAGGACCTCATGAGTTCCTGTGCATTTCCCCCAAACTCATGTCAGTCTATGGACATATCACTCAGTCTAGCCTCTGCGCAAGTTAGAAAACTCAGTTTCTATGTCTTTCAGTCTCTCTCAACACTCATATTTTATGATTGAACAGTCCTGTTAATTCTTTCTGACCCATCTCTCTAAACAGTCCCTTTACTTTCTTCTCTTCACTACCACTTCCCTACTTCAGATTCTCATCATCCCATGCCCAATCTATTGAATTAGCCACCTGCCCAGATTTCTCCTCTTACTATTCATTTCCCATCCGGCAATTGCACTGCCCTTTCTTAAAAAAACAACATTCATCTGCTTTAAAGTATTCAGAGACTTGCCACTATCTAGAAAGTCCAAACTTCTTGACATGGCCTTCAAACACTCAAACCTCCTAGTTCAGCTTCCTCCTGGCCACTGTGCCCTCCTCTCCTTTATGCCACACTTTGCCTTCTTGTCTGCCTTCTGTCTTCCTGGAATGCCTGTACACTGTCCAACCTAGACCTTACTCATGCTGTTCCCTGGATCTGTTCCTTCCTTGATGGAAATGCCATCTCTTTTGAAAAGACCCAGCTGGACTCTCTACCCCCCAACTCTAAGCTTTATCTTTTAAACTTTGGTTCCCCTTCCTTTTGGTTCCCATAGCATACCTATACCTTTATTCTTGGATTTACAGCCTAGCACACATTTTTCCCCTCTCTATCTCTATACAAGACTCTGCTCCTAAATGGCATGGGTTGCTTTTTATTCAGCTCCATATTCTAGTGATTGGCCAGAATGCTTGGATTCTATTAAGTATTCAACTCATGTGTGAATGACAAATAAGGAGACAATGCATAAAGAGTTCCCGGGCAACCAAGCCAGCATGGGAGTTCCGGGTGACATGGACACAGCACTGGGTGGAGAGATGGAAAGGAGAAATTAAGAAAATACTGATGGCAAACATACCTTGAAATTTGTGCAAGAAGTCAAGCGCAGATTCAGAGAGAAAAATGTTAAAACAACCCTCTCCCTTTAATGACTCACCATGCAAAGTTAATCCCACAGCAGGTCTCCTCAGCAAGGCACCCTCAGTGTTTGCCTCTCTAACAGATAATGATCCCAGGAAGCTACAAACAGGATTCCTGGGGAGTCTTGGACCTCTCCCTGCCTGGGAGCTTGCCCTAGGATGAACCACCTGACTGCCAGGTAAAAATAGAAGACTCTCAGCTGCTGTGTTTTCTCACTCTCTTCACAAATCTCCCAGGGCCTATTTCTTTTCATCTTTGCACAGCTTGACACCTCCATTTGGCAAACCACTGCAAGGCACCGGTGTCAAGCCCCACTGGAGTCACACCTTAGTTGCAGAGGTTTGAACGAGTTTCTTTGCACTCCCTGGCTCTAGGGCAAATGTTCTAATTCCCTTTGATTGATGGAGAAAGCAGGGAGATTATGGAGGGGTCTGATCAAGGAGATAGAGGACCAGCTATAAATTCTCATCTAAATATGCTGACAGCAAAGCCAGGTGAGAGTTGAAAGTGGGTACATTTCTGCTCATAGCTTTTAAGATCTGCTTCCCTCTTTGGGGGGCACTAGATTCTGTGTAAGGAGAGTTGGTAAAGCCCTCTCAAACAGGAATCACTTAAAAGGGCATAGAGCATTTTATTCTTTTTTCATTATACACAGCAGAACAAAAAGTCTTGGCTTCAGTGCTCCCATCAGGAAAAAATTGCTTCCAGCTTGTAGACAAGGCCCCTTGAGTGGCCTGGGAAAGGCAACCCATGCAACTCGGAGCATCCTCCCACACCCGGTTTGCTCAAGGCCCCTTCCTGCCTTGCTAACACACCACTGGCTGAAAGCGGCTATTAATACAAATTCTGGGCACCATCCCAGAGCGTTGCACAGGAAAGATCATCGCTCTCTCTGTGATGTTGGGTTTCAGAGTTCCAGAAAACATCATCATCACTTCTACTTTTCACTGTGCATCACCTATTGTTCAAAGATGCCCCAGTCCAAAGAGGCCAAAGAAATACTGATAATGGCCACCAAAGTCTCTTAGAGAAAATGAAAACCACATGGACCCAGCCTTTAGACTGATTCAGCTTAAACTCATGAGCAACCTCTATCCTCTCTGTCTCTCTCTTTCCCCCCATCCCTCTTCTGGGTCAGACAGTTGAGTGTTAGCTCTGCCTTCACTGAGATTATTTGTTCTTTTCTATAGGGTTCCAAGCTCAACCTTCCACTCTGGCCAAATTCAAGCTCTTAGCAACCACTGGGGCCTTGTTAAACTAGTGTATGGTTCCTTGGATTACTTCCCAGGACCTTTGAACACACTGCTCTCCCTAGGCTCCCTCAATCTCTCAAGTCCCTCTTCAGTACTTTCTCTCTTCTCCTCTCTTGGCCACACTTAAACACCAGCTGCTGACTTCCTGGCCACCCACTGCAGCTCATTTTCCTGCATTTATCTCATCCTTTTCCCTGATCCTTTCTTTTAAACCTCTCTCCCACTTCAGGGACTCACTACCCAAGTGTATCCGCTTGCTATTTCCTCATTTATTGTCCTCTTGTCTCAGTCACTGATGACACATTATATCTATTATCACGTCTAAAACCTTTCTAGTCAACTGTTTCTATCTACCCAGAGAATCAGAGTATATCTGCAATGAATATAGAATTGGAAAGGATGGCAATTTTCATTATAATGTTTTATTTTTTAAAAGATTTATATTGTACTATTTGATCCTTTTCTGAGATGGCTAAGGACAGTGTGGGACTAGAAGGCTTATTTAGACCAGAAGCCTGGGAATTATATTACAGAAAAAATCTGTTTTCCGTTATATACAGATATCATTTAGTTGATGATTATTAAGTGTTACATAGGAATAAAACATAGATTTCCTTATAATATTCATACTCCTTAAGAAAATTGGATAAACCCCATAATGGAATAGGGTTCTGATTATACCTTGTATGTATTATTTTCTTTACCATATTGTTTCATTACCTTTTTTTTTTTCACTCAAGTTTTGTGTTTGCTGGTTCACTGATTTATTGTCTTTCCATCCCTTGTTTTCTTCTTGGCAAATGTGAAGGCTGAAAGAACATTATGAGTGGATTATGACTTATATAACATCTCCTATGGTTTTTTGACAGGGTAGATACTCAGGATGGAGGAATACTTTAAAAATTCCACAAGTTTTATTTCCATATAAACGTATAATGAAGGAATAGCAGTAGAGAGACTCATATACAAAGAGAACTGTGTACCCAGAGTACATTTAAGATATTTTCTTAGAGCTTAATACAGAATATCACCTGCCTTTCAGTGAATTGTTTACAAGAAAGTTTCCTCTTGAAGTAAACCCTAAAACTGGTATTACAAGGATAAAGAAAAAAAACAAGCATGGTTCGAAAGTGTGTGTCCTGGAAACATTAAAGGGGTAGACAACTTGTGTGATGATTTAAAGCATATGTTTTTTCATGAGAAAACTAATACATGCTTATCGCCAAAAATGTTGAGGTGAAAGAAGGAAAGAGGGTTGTCTTTGTGCATAAATCTTTACCCCAAATTTCAGAGTATTTTTCTTAGGATAGGTTTCTGCATGTGTACAAATTGAGCCCAAGTGCTGGAACATCTCTAAGACTCTTCACATATTTTGACAAATTGCTTTTCAGGGGGGTGGTATCAATTTACACTCCCACCAGGAGTGTATGACTGTATGTCACCTTACCTTTGCCAGAATGGAATAAAATCTTTGTTAATTGGATAAGTAAGAAACAGCATTCCTTCATGGCTGTACTTTGTATTACTTTATTTCTAGAGAAGTTGAAGCTTTTTCATTTTTATCAGCTTATTAAAGAATAAGATTTAAAAAAAAAAGAAAATCATGTGCAAATTGAGACTCTTATTAGCCTCTCTGATTGTTTTGTGTTAATAATAGTTTCAATGGGTCATACAAAGTTCCTCCGAATAGAAATGGAAACTGTTGAACAAGCCCATGCTGATAGAAGTGGAGGCTTTAGGAGTATGTACCTTTACACAGTGCCCTGTTAGGAACGAAACTGAAAGAGTGGATTCAACCTCTCCAAATGTCTTAGGTTAGAGTCTTCAGAGTTGGTCCATGAGGGTTCATGTGAAAGTGATTTATTAGGAAGTATTTCCAATAAAAGACAGAAAGGCAGCTGCAAAGTGGGCCAACCAGATGTGAGACATCAAGCAAAGTCAAAAGGAAGCTAACTGTGGTGTAGCTGGGCTTGCTCTGGAGTCATGCCTCACAGCAACACAAGCAGGTGCCTGAGGAGCTGAAATATTTTTTGTTCCTCCCCTCCTTAGTCGTTTATGATGCTCAGGGAAAGAACATGGACTTTTCCAGGCACTGCTGACTCTCTACCTTCCACAAAAGGCAATGTGGATTCCAACAGCCTGAGGGCAGCCCTCCAGCAAAGAGATGCCAGCTACTGGCAGTGAAAACACTCTGGAAGGCAGTGGTGTAGGACATGGTAGAGGGATCTGAGGGCATCAGGGAGGAGCATCTGCAGGCATCCCGTGACTAAACACTGTTATGGATAATAACTTACTTGACTGCCTAAGGTAAAGTCAATTATGGTTTGTTAAATCTGAATGGACCTATGTTCTCCTGCCAATGGTGAGTCATAAAAGGTGGAGAAGAAGCCGTAAGATAAAATCTTGTTCATGTTCATGTGTGCTGAGAATGAGTGGGTAGTAGCTTGAAAATGTAAAAGGAAACCAATGGAAGAAGAGTCTAAGAGGACAGAGGGAAAATTGGAAAGAAAAAGAAAAGTGATGGTTAAAAAAATAAATGGGACAAACCAATATTGTAAACCAATCATCAATCAATTAAAAATAAATAAATATTAAAAAAAAAACATAGAAATGGGATTTGAATGTCGCTTATTAGGAGATGAATCAGGAGGCTAGGTGGCCAGAAGCAAGCCTGGGACGGACATAAGGCTATATCCCAGTGTCCATGTCAGGGCTTGGAGTTCCTTGGTAATATTTTCTGTTTGACTTTAGAAATTAAATAATGTATGTATTTGGAACTTAGAAATTATATATTGACTTAGAAATTAAATATTGTATATATTTGGAACACTCACAAAAAGATCTGAATATTTTGTGTACTAAGATGCCAATATTTCATTAGGTTTATACAAAGCATAGATCCCCTAACATGATAAATAACTGGATATAATAATGGAGAGGGAAGCTTCTGGGATTGGCCACTCGATCTCCATTTCATCTTCCTTCTGTTTGAATAGGTTGGAAATCTAAAAAGCAAACAAACCCTGAGGAACAAAACAAACCAAATTTATGTGAACCAAAAACATCTACTGAAACTTTTCAAGCTGGAGCCCCAGATGAATTAGTATCCTCCAACGAGATGCACTTGTGTGACTTAGAAAACAGAAGTAAAAAGCACAGGATGGGTTTCAGGTTGCTGTCATAAGTTAGCAACATTGTAGCTTATCTGTATCAATTTCTGGAATTTATTCTTCAGTTCCTGGGTGTTGAGTAACAGTGGTGGTAGCAGCAACTCTCTTTCTTTGACTCCCTGATAGTGGATAACATTTTTGGGTGTCCTTTCAAGGTTTTAAGGTGCTTAGACACTGCTCTGGAAGGGGCTGTCTTTCCTGGTGGCTCAGTTGATAAGAAATCCACCCACAATGCAGTAGACCCGGGTCTGATCTCTGGTTAAGGAAGATCCCCTGGAGAAGGAAATGGCAACCCACACCAGTATTCTTGCCTGGGAAGTCCAATGGACAGAGGAGTCTGGTGAGCTACAGTCCATGGGGTTGCAAAGAATCGGACATGGCTTAGAGACTAAACCACCACCAGACACTGCTGTGGAAGGGACTACGGCCAGCATGATCCAACAGCAGCCTCAGTACTGCATGTTTTCAGAAATCATTCCCAAAGGCTCAGGCTAGAATCTGCTGCTGCATCCCTCAAGGAGCCTGTAAGCATCTGGTTACCTAAAGTAAATACCTATTTTTTAAAATACCTGGAGTGGTTTGCTTTTTACACTAAGCACTGACTGACCTAGAAGTGCACACAACACCCTACCCCAGGAGCAGTGGTTCTCTTCCTCTTTCCCTCTCTTTCCTTTCCTCTTTCCTCTCTGCCACATCCCTTCACATCCCTTCTCTTTCTTAACACTTCAGTTCAAAAGTCATTAATTAGGTGGGTGGAGTATAAGCACCCACATGGTAAGAGGGGTCCTGGTGTAGTATCATAGCCCATGTAGGGTGAGGAGGTTATCCAACAGGCGGGTGGTAGTCTGATGTAGACCCTCAAAATCACAGCAGGATAGGGAGATGCTATACAGAGGTATTCTTACTGTGGGCAAGAATCCCTCAGAAGAAATGGAGTAGCCATTTTAGTCACCAAAGGGTCCAAAATGCAGTACTTGGATGCAATCTCAAAAACAACAGAATGATCTCAGTTCGTTTCCAAGGCAAACCATTCAATATCATGGTAATCGAAGTCTATGTCCTGACCAGTAATGCTGAAGGAGCTGAAGTTGAACGGTTCTATGAAGACCTACAAGACCGTCTAGAACTAACACCCCAAAAAGATGTCCTTTTCATTATAGGGGACTGGAATGCAAAAGTAGGAAGTCAAGAAACACCTGGAGTAACAGGCAAATTTGACCTTGGAGTACAGAATGGAGCAGGGCAAAGGCTAATAGAGTTTTGCCAAGAGAATGCACTGGCCATAACAAACACCCTCTTCCAACAACACAAGAGAACACTCTACACATGGACATCACCAGATGGTAAACACTAAAATCAGATTGATTATATTCTTTGCAGCCAAAGACAGAGAAGCTCTATACAGTCAGCAAAAACAAGACCAGGAGCTGACTGTGGCTCAGATCATGAACTCCTTATTGCCAAATTCAGACTTCAATGGAAGAAAGTACGGAAAACCAATAGACCATTCAAGTATGACCTAAATCAAATCCCTAAATATTATACAGTGGAAGTGAGAAATAGATTTAAGGGACAGATTGACAGAGTGCCTGATGAACTATGGACATTGTACAGGACACAGGGAACAAGACCATCCCCAAGAAAAGGAAATGCAAAGAGGCAAAATGGCTGTCTGAGGAGGCCTTACAAATAGCTGTGAAAAGAAGAGAAGTGAAAAGCAAAGGAGAAAAGGAAAGATATACCCATTTCAATGCAGAGTTCCAAAGAATAGCAAGGAGAGATAAGAAAGCCTTCCTCAGTGATCAGTGCAAAGAAATAGAGGAAAACAATAGAATGGGAAGGACTAGAGATCTCTTCAAGAAAATTAGAGATACCAAGGGAACATTTCATGCAAAGATGGGCTCAATAAAGGACAGAAATGGTATGGATCTAACAGATGCAGAAGATATTAAGAAGAGGTGGCAAGAATACACAGAAGAACTGTACAAAAAAGATCTTCACCCAGATAATCACAATGGTGTGATCACTCACCTAGAGCCAGACATCCTGGAATGTGAAGTCAAGTGGGCCTTAGGAAACATCACTATGAACAAAGCTAGTGGAGGTGATGGAATTCCAGTTGAGCTATTTCAAATCCTAAAAGTTGGTGCTGTGAAAGTGCTGCCCTCAATATGCCAGCAAATTTGGAAAACTCAGCAGTGGCCACAGGACTGGAAAAGGTCAGTATTCATTCCAATACCAAAGAAAGGCAATGGCAAAGAATGCTCATACTACCACACAATTGCACTCATCTCACATGCTAGCAAAGTAATGCTCAAAATTCTCCAAGCCAGGCTTCAGTATGTGAACCGTGAATGTCCAAATGTCAAGCTGGATTTAGAAAAGGCAGAGGAACCAGAGATCAAATTGCCAACATCCGCTGGATCATCGAAAAAGCAAGAGAGTTCCAGAAAAACATCTACTTCTGCTTTATTGACTATGCCAAGGCCTTTGACTGTGTGGATCACAATAAACTGTGGAAAATTCTGAAAGAGATGGGAATATCAGACCACCTGACCTGCCTCCTCAGAAATTTGTATGTAGGTCAGGAAGCAATAGTTAGAACTGGACATGGAACAACAGGCTGTTTCCAAATAGAAAAAAGAGTACGTCAAGGCTATATATTGTCACCATACTTATCTAACTTATATGCAGAGTACATCATGAGAAACGCTGGGCTGGAAGAAGCACAAGCTGGAATCCAGATTGCCGGGAGAAATATCAATAACCTCAGATATGCAGGTGACACCACCCTTGTGGCAGAAAGTGAAGAACTAAAGAACCCCTCGATGAAGGTGAAAGAAGAGAGTGAAAAAGTTGGCTTAAAGCTCAACATTCAGAAAACTAAGATCATGGCATCCAGTCCCATCACTTCATGGCAAATAGATGGGGAAAGAGTGGAAACAGTGGCAGACTTTATTTTTTTGAGCTCCAAAATCACTGCAGATGGTGACTGCAGCCATGAAATTAAAAGACGCTTGCTCCTTGGAAGAAAAGTTATGACCAACATAGACAGCGTATTAAAAAGCAGAGACGTTACTTTGCCAACAAAGGTCCATCTAGCCAAGGCTATGGTTTTTCCAGGAGTCATGTATGGGTGTGAGAGTTGGACTATAAAGAAAGCTGAGCGCTAAAGAATAGATGCTTTTGAACTGTGGTGTTGGAGAAGATTCTTGAGAGTCCCTTGGACTGCAAGGAGATCCAACCAGTCCATCCTAAAGGAAATCAGTCCTGGGTGTTCATTGAAAGGACTGATGTTGAAGCTGAAACTCCAATACTTTGGCCACCTGATGCAAAGAACTGACTCATTTGAAAAGACCCTGATGCTGGGAAAGATTGAAGGTGGGAGGAGAAGGGGACGACAGGAAATGAGATGATTGGATGGCATCACTGAGTTGATGTACATGAGTCTGAGTAAACTCTGGGAGTTGGTGATGGACAGGGAGGCCTGGCGTGCTGCAGTCCATGGGGTTGCAGAGTCAGACACGACTGAGCAACTGAACTGTATTGTATTGTACAGAGGCATCAGAGGCTCAGTGAGGTGAGGAAGTTGTGCGTGTGGATGTGTGTGGTGCAGGACGTCAGAACCTGAGAAGAGTGAGGACGCTGTCCCTGTGTGCACATAGGAAGAGCCAGTGCTGGTGGTGGGGCAGAGTGAGAAGAGCCTCAGGCAGGGCAGCAGCATCAGCAGTGACCTGATGTGGGGTTGTTGGAGCCTGAGACAGCCGAGGAGGATATCTTTGTGAGGGAGGGGCATGTGAGGGGGACACAGCCCAGCATGTGGTGTCAGAGCCTGAATGGGATAAAGAGGGCATCCATACAGCAGAGGGCAATTAATCTAGTAGCTACAGGGTGTTGGATACAGACAGGAGGGTTGGGCATATAACTAAGTATTTTAAAGATAATAGGAACAAGGTTTCTCATTGGCAGGGAAGGTAGTTACAAATATGAAAAGAGAAAAATAATTAGAGTGAACCGTATGGTGTTAGATTGAAATTGGAGCTATTAATGTGAAATCAGAGTTGTTGATATATAATTGGGTGTAAATGTGTGACATGCATATATTCTCTAGCTCTGCTCACAAAGAGAATCTGGGAGCAGTGACAACCCAGTAGCAATAAACACATCAAACGTCTAGATCTTGGAAACTAAATGTCATTCTCCATTCAAAAGAACCTCTGAAGAAGCCCCAGAAATGGGGCAGAGAAATTATAAGTAATCCCAGAACACTATATTGTGCCAGAAAGTAATGATATACCCGATGAATGATGGGACATGTCAAAGGACACAGAATGTAGCCTGAGGGGCTCCTATTGAACAAAACTGGGAAAATTTGAGCATCAAAATAAATCATGATTGTAACTGAATATAAGCCACTGAATGTGAGGTGTCTGTGAGTCCATACGGATATCAATAAGCAAGTGAATACGTTGAAGGTTTGATGAAGTGTAGAATATAAAAGCTCAAAATAACTTCCTACAAAATACTTATTAAATACAAAGGAAATAAGGTAAATATGCAGTGAGCATACAGACAACTGATCAGTTGATCATCACTTGACAATCAGTAATGTGATGTTGAATCACATTTCCACCTAATTGAAATCACATGCCACCTAATAGGATGCAGTGAAAAGAACACAGCATCACTTTGGTATCGCTCCCGCCAAAATCAAAGAGGCATAATCAGAATCTAATTGTGTAAAGTCATCGACAACCCCAAATTGAGGGCCAATCTACAAAATAACTTTTCTGTAATTTTTAAATGATCAGAATCTGAAAGACTGAACAGTCTTCAAATTGAAGAACACTAAAGAGACATGGTAACTAAATGCAACTTGTGATTTCAGACTGGTTTAGTTTGTTATAAATAATATTATTGTGACAGTGGGTGATACTGAAATGGATCTGAAAATAAGATGGTACTGGTGTGTCAATGTTACAATCCTGGTTTTGATGGTTGTATGTGGGGCTTTCCAGGTGGCTCCGTGGTAAAGAATCCACCTGCCAATGAAGGAGATGCCAGAGACATGGGTTTGACCCCTGGGTTGGGAAGATGCCCTGGAGAAGGAAATGGCAACCCACTCCAGTATTCTTGCCTGGAGAATCTCATGGAGAGAGGAGCCTGCGGTGTTCTCTGAGCCTGTGGGGACACAATTGAGTATGCAGGAGCACACAGACATTGGATCCTATAGGAGAAGGTCCTTGTTTGTAAGACTAAAGCATTCAAGAGTGATGGGGCATCATGTTAACAAGTTACTCTTCAACGGTTCAGAAAAAAACATTCTTGTACTGTTCTTGCAATTTTTCTGAACATCTGAGATTGTTACACACACACACACACTCCAGTTGCTTAGAGTATTATTATCTAGTCTCTCAAAGAAGGAAAGGTACCAAGGAGGCTCAGGGACAGAGAGATAAAGAGAAGCAATTCTTCATCCTAGGGAAGTGGCTAGAAGCCAACAGGGAGGCCTCTTTTCAGGGGGTCTCATTAGGGGTCTCTGAAAGAAGAAGACAGCATGGAACTGGATAGTGGGTGGAGCCATGGCTTACTGCTGGTTAGACTCATTGAGTCTAACTCTGGCGAGTGTTCTGATCACTAAACTGAGGTCCTGTCATCGTCACTCTTCACATCCCAGTTCATCTGAGAATAGCTCCCCCCTCCCATTCTGGTCAACTTGGGCAGTGCCACATGAAATGCAGACCCCGCAGAGTCCACTTTCAATCTTGACTCATAGCAAGCAATGCCAATCTAACACAGGCAGAGAAGGAGCCTCCTCATTCTTACTTGACTCCTCCTGTCTTTGCTCATGACCTTCACTGCAAAATTTTTTGTCTTGTTCTAGTTCACATTCTACCTCTTTCCTGTGACTCTGGACCTCTTGTCACCCCTCCTGTCTGCAGCCTTGGTCTCTGTCCTCGCTGTTTGTCTGTTCCTGGTTGTTCTAGGAACAAACTTGGTCATCAGTCAGGTGCACCACAAAGAGACCAGCCTTTCTCTGGGACTGTTTCCTCCTGCCGAGGGGAACCAGAGCAAGTGTCCCTGCTAGAAGGGGTCCAAGAGATCTTTCAGCCCAATTCCATCATTTAACAGATGAGGAGACTGAGTTCTAGAGAGGCTACCTAATGTGCCAGTGGTGACAGAGCCAGGAATAAAGCCCAGATTTTCAGTCTCTATGGTCGGTGTACAGGCAATAGGCTATACAGGGGTGGAGATGGTGGTGGCAGAACTGAAAAAGTAGAAGTGAAAAAAGAGAAAAGGGCATCTTATGGGAGGCAGAGAATTCAAGTCCAAAGCTTATACATTTGATCTGGAAAGGAATAAGGAGGAGTCGTGATAGAGGGATGATGAGTTTGAGATGGATTATTAATACTAAATAACATAGCATTTAACATAGCATTTCTAAACAGTGGTGCCATTGACATCTGAAACAGGATAATTCTCTGTTGTGGGGCTGTCGGTGCACTGTGGGATGTTTAACAACATCTCTGGCCTCTGTCCACTAGATGCAATTGCACCTCCCCGATCCTGACTATCAGATCTGTCTCCATCCTTGCCAGATATCTGCTGGGATAAAAAATAGTCCCTAGTTGAGAACCACTGGTTTAATGCATGGATTGGAACCAAGATACACTGGAGACGGGAGGCCAGCAGGAGGTTATGAGAGCTTCAGCTTACTGAGGTGGTGCAACCAATGGTGTAAGATGTCAGACTCCGAGGCAGACCGTCTGTTTTAAATCAAGACTAAACTGCTTACTAGCTTTGTGGCTGCCCCTGGGTTCTCCAACACGAGAATGATATTAGTACTCATCTTTTAGGGTTGTCATGAAAATATATCTAAAAAAGACTGAAAGCAGAGCTGGCAAAAAGGTAGACATTTGATGTGTGAAAAGAAATGGAGGGAGAATTAATAAGCCTGGACTGAGCATGTGGCCAAGGAGCCAAGCCCTGCAGTAATGTTAGAGTTGATGCACCACCACCCCAGGGTATTGCACCAGTTTTTGAGACCAAAATGTCTAGACTTTTCTAAGAAGTTTGACTAATGAACAGCAAGTCCATGACATTTTAAAGAATTCTACCCTGAGAGCTCATTCATAAGCCCAATTTGTTTGTAAGTCCAACAAAGTGGTGGTGATGGTATAGTTGCTAAGTCATGTCTGACTCTTGCGACCCCATGAACTGTAGCCCTCCAGACTCCTCTGTCCATGAGATTCTCCAGGCAAGAATACTGGAGTGGGTTGCCATTTCCTTCTCCAGGGGATCTTCCTGACCCAGGAATTGAACCCAGGTCTCCTGCATTGCAGGCAGATTCTTTCCCAAATGAGCTATAAGGGAAGCCCATCAAAGTGTAGGTACCCAACTAACACAATTGGCTATATAGTACTGTACTGTAATAGGTTTATAATACCTTTTATACAAATAATACATAAAAGGAAACACAAAAATAAAAACATTTTTAATCTTACAGTACAGTACCTTGAAAAGTACAGTGGGTGCTGTGTGTGTGTTCGCTTAGTCACTCAGTCGTGTCTGACTCTTTGTGACCCAATGGACTGTAGCCCACCAGTCTCCTCTGTCCATGGGATTCTCCAGGCAAAAATACTGGAGTAGGTAGCTGTTCCCTTCTCCTGGGGATCTCCCCGACCCAGGGATCGACCCCAGGTGTCCTGCCTTGTAGGTGGATTCTTTAGTACCGTACAACAGCTGGCATACAGGGGCTTGCACGCACATTCGCATCTTTGAAAGTTCACAAGTTGAAGATTTGTATGTAGGGGACTTATTGTATTTTCTCTAATAGGTCTTGAAGACTGATTGGTACATTCAACTTGTGGGCATTTTAGAATTTCTACTGAATAGCTGAGACAGATCAGCTTTTAGTAAACTTCATGTTACATGGAAATAGATGAATCAAAAGAAAGAAGTCAGATGCCTTATCCTAGTTTCAAACATGGAAACAGGTATGGATGTACCTATTTATTTCGAGTGAGAAGAGAAATCACAACAAATGCCCGGAGCCCTGGCAATTCAGGACCCATTCTTCTGTGATCTCTTCAGGCAATTTGCCAGAAACGCTTAAACAGAAATGGTTCCTCTTGCCACCTGCCTGCTACTCGCCACCTGGAATACCCTGCAACTGCTGCATTCCCGGGGCCTTGAAGCTCCAGCTTTACTAACCCTGTACTAAATCTACCACTAATTACAGTATGCAAATCCTAGATGCCTGTGCAATAATAATGTTATGATAGCGCTCTGAGCCCTTGTTCTGTGTCTTCTGGAAATATTTTGTGGGAACGAAAAAAATCCCCTGGTGATAACCACAGCGTGGCTGAGCTCCAGTGGCCTGTAACATCCGACTGGTGCACGTGACAACACTTCAGCGACGGATATTTGAACGGGTTTTACTTGGCCGCTGTTTGCTTTCCACACTTGTATTGTTTCCTCTGCCAGAGGTATGCACTTATTTCATTTTCCCAGCCTGAAGATTTATGATTCTCCCACCAAGAGGCCTCTTTCCCTCTCTCAGCATTCTTTTAAGTAATAATAGTAATAATCCCCTACATTTATAATGCTCTATATTTCCAATGCAGTTTCATGTACTTTAACCCACTTGTAGTATTATTTTTGCCTCAGAAATGGCTATCAGCCTTATATAGAATTTCTAATTTCACTCTAAAACCCTGCAATCCTTTCATTTTGTTCTTTTAACAACGTTATGTGTTGTTCAGTTCACAAGGTTCAATCTTAATTAAACCAAGTTCAGGATCCAAGCGGAAATGACTAGCAGTGAGGGGCAGATTACTAACGCCCTATGGCACATTCACTCTAAATTTAGATGCTACTCTTAGCGTCTTCCAAATCGAATCACAACCTTATAATTAATATTTCCTGTCTTTCCTCCCTGCATGAGATTGTCAGTCCCGAGTGATATTTCACAGTATTTGCAAGTATTTATTCTTTACAGAATGCATGTTACCAAATGTGAACTGAGAATAGCAAAACCACACTTTTCATTTTTCCTGAAGAGACAATTAAAACCTAAAATCCAGACGATTGCTGCATAATTATATGTAAATATATGTATTCTTCTCCCAAAGTACCTAGTCTAAAAAAATCTTATTTTTAAAGTTAAAATATGTTAATGTGTGTGAATCCAAGTTCTACTATAGCAATACGTGCAGAGACACATGTGTATGTATAGAATGAAGAAGTTTTAAGGCACCATGCAAATTTATAGAAGATCAGTACACAAGGTAATGTCCATTTTATTCGGCAGCAATGTATCAACAGACATGAAGACTTAATACCAGATTAAAGTCTAGATGTTAACAATCTGTAGCTTTTCCAACTTTTCTCCAATGATATTTAAAGACAGAAGAAAGAAACCTAAGTTTCAAAATAATGGGGGTTCAGTGTCAGGTACTAAGGATTCCATATTCTGCTGTGACAAATAGCTAATGGATGCGGTGGCAGAGGGAGGTGAGGGGAAATAGAGGAGGGGGAGAGAAGAAGGCATCAGCTGCCTAGGCTGAAAATGGGCAGTGCTGCTTAAGGCTGGTGTGCATGTTCTCATCTGTGACCCTAATAGAGGTGTCTTTTATAGCTGACTTCAATGGGATAATTAAGTGTTCAGATGCGCTCATCCAGATTCGCCATTTGAAGGTATATTTGATCATTGGTTTTACTAATAAGGTTCCTAATTATAACCTAGAGAAGAATTTGGCTAGCTGTGGATTTTTTCCTGTGGAAACCATGTTTTGGATGAACTAACAACAGCTGAAACTGTGATGACTCTAGAGCTCCCCAGAAGCCAAAAGCTGACTCAATCCATTTGTAGTTAAATTATCTAATTCCTGGTCAATAGCAGGTGACATGAAGCAATTGTTATACTAACTACATACCCGAATATCATTCTTGGAGAGGTTTATGGTCATTTGAGATGAGATAGCCATCTCTGTGACTGGCGTGTCTCCAACTGTCTATGCATCAAAGACCTATGCATATCTATCCTGGTTATTGGCTCTCAGAGCATGGTTTGCCTTACAGAATCATGAACATCTGTAGCCCTCTTGTATTAGGGCAGCACACATCACGGGCTGGTTAATAGCTTGCCAAAGAGGTTCTTGATGCCCCCAGAGACTAGCAGTGCTCTCATCACCAAGAGACTTGTTGGAAATGCAGTTGTGAGCCCTATCTCAGACCTCCTGCTTCAGAATGTACATTTTAGCAAGATGCCCAGGTGATTCAGATGCACTTTATCATTTGAGAACCATTGCTTTACACAGTCTTTCACACCTTCCTTCGGTTGTTATCTTTTAAATCCGTGTCAGGACAAAGCCTCTGAACTGATCCTCCTGTCACCACTCTTACCCCACTTCACTAATGTCTTCACGCAGCAGCCAAGTACACCTCCAAGGCACAACTCAGATGCTACAGGAAGTGCACTTCCAATCTCCCAAAGCCTTCCTGTGGCTCTCAGAATTAAGCCTTGAAATGCAGCCCTTTCTGGTCTATTCCCCATAGACTTTCCAGTTGCACTTCTAAACATTTCCATGGGATGTGAGAGTGACTTGAGCAGGGATAGCAGTGGCTACTCTAAATTAGAAGGTCTGAGAAGTCTTCTGGAGGAGGAGATGTTTGAAATGAGACCCAAATGACAAAAGCTCACTATGCCCAGAATCTGCCTCCTTGTTTTTGCACAGTTCATTCCCTGCATCTGATTATGTTATGCTGCTTGCTGCCTCAATTTTCTGCTCATTCTCCAGATTCAATTCCAATGCCATTCCTTCCTAGAGAATCTTTTCTGAGCAGCCCCAGTTCACATGTGGGTTAGTTCCGTTGTTTTGAACTTAATATGTCCCCTGTATGTCTTAGTCTGACATACATTTTAATCTATTGGCATTGTGAGAATTTGAGTTGCTGGAAGCAGGCACTGACGCAGAGTTTGGGTTACCAGATATTTATTCAGGGTCACCATTTGTGGGTGGAAGATGGAGGATGCAAGACTGATCTGTGGACACAATTCAAGAAGCCTGGAGTTATGTAATAGAGGAAATAAGGACTGAAGTCATGTAGATTTGGAGCCAAGCAAAATCTCATGCAAGCTGAAAGCTTGGGGAAGCAGAGGAGTGTCTCAGTCTACAGAGAGAAGAGTAGGAGTTCACTTAGGGTCAGACAAGCAGCCTCAGTTCTTGATCTTCACCTTTTCGTCCCTAGGAGCAATTGCTGTCAATGAAATTGCCTGGTTGGCTTAGCCTATTTTGAGTGGAGTTCTGTCTGGTGCAACGCGAGGATTCCTGGCTAAGATATTAGATGACATGAATATCCTCCCACAAGAAAGTAGATCTAGAGTGAATTTCTAAGCCTCTTCCATCCACAGATGGCCTCCCAGGTTTATCTACAAGTGATTCAGATGTGGAATGCCTCCAGAAGACAAAGGTCAAAGTACTGTTAACCTGGAAATTCACTTGGGTCTGTTTCTTTTTACTGTTTATTTATTATTTTAATATAATATAAAGCTACCAGGGGATTGTGAAGCTCTAAGCTCCCTAGGTGGCTCAGTGGTAAGGAACCACCTGCCAGTGCAGGAGATGTGTGTTCAATCCCTGGATTGGGAAGACTCCTGGAGGAAGAAATGATAACTCACTCCAGGATTCTTGCCTGAAAAATCCCATGGACAGCGGAGCCTAGCAGGCTACAGTCCAAGGGGTCGCAAAAAGTTGGAGACACAACTGAGCACACAGTCACATGTACAAAAGCCTTAGTGTACACTTGCATATGGGAACATCCTGATTCATTTCAAACGGTTTGGAGAGAGAATCAAGATTGTAAGGTTGAAGGGTAACAAGAGAATGGTAGCCCTGTGGTCTTCTTCAAATCATGTTACAAGGCTTATGAGTGCTTGCTGTGTATTGTATAAAAAAGAGATTTCTGCGCCAGGAGATCTGGCCAAGCCTGACGGCCTGATGTCATTGATCGACAAGCATGACCAATGCTGCAGCCAAAAAAAAAAAAAAAAAAAAGATGATGAAAACGAGACTGCTGGGGTTAGCTGGGATTTTCCCAGCAAAAGGCAAGGTAAATCCACCTAGAACATGGATCAGGGAAGTTAGGCTACTCTTTGGCATCTACTCAACTTCTACTGTTTTTAGAGATTTTGTTGTTGTTGACATTTTTACTTACTGATATAACTCTATTCACCTTTGCCTTCACGTATGTGGGTGTTTGGTGTTTGCTGATGAGCATTTAAGATGATGTTCATATATTCTGGTTTTGCACAGATGTGTCCAGGGATTTAAAATATGGGGATTTCATTATGCCTCTCTTAATGACTAGATATTTATTGCCTAGATTAATTAACACATTGTATATTCTTAGGCACAAATGTCTCTATTGTCAATGATTTAGTAGTTTCATGGGGGACATTGGAGTCATTCATTAGGGTACATCATTACCCTTCTGGAACACAGAAATGATTCTAAACAAGTATCCCTGGAAAGTCGCACTAAATTAGAGCACATATATAAAAAGACTTAAGGGAAACCACGAATAGTTCATTTCTGTGTAATTCCTAAAATTGTAGCAGCATGCATGGAGGGTGATGATATTGTCAATTCAAAGCCCTCACCTCTGACAGTAATAGAACATGTCAATAAAAGTGTACTTTAGGAAAACAGAAAAAGAAAACAGGAATCATTAGGACCATCATTATGGGCATCAGCAAAAGAGAGATCCAGCTGGACTTTAATAACAGATTTCAACTCATATCCCATTTAATTTCCATCTGAATTCATTATACATCAAATAGAGTCTCCTCCTCATCTCATAAAATTCTCAAATCTTTCCCTTGGAGAGCCAGAGTGAATATCATTTTTGACTTATTGACTGACAGATATCCACCCCAGGCTGACCATAGTTCATCAAAAACAATATGTGTGTTTTTCTTTGTGTCATCGGATTTGAGGCTAAAAGGTTAAATTGCTGATATTGCAAAAGTTACCTAACTTTCCTGAAAGTTATTCTTCATGACCTCAGGTCTGGCTCTTTGAGGTAAACCTCAGGCCTGGGCATTTTTAGCACATTCTGCTTCTGAGAAGCAGGCTGCTAAAACTGTTGCTTGCAAAACATCACACCCAGCGTGCTTACCGCCACCCTCTGCTTCAGCTGTTGCCAATAGGCAGGTTTTAATGTGTCAGCTCACAAAGCTCTCAGGAAGCTGCTGTCACTTCTCATTTTCGTCCCTGTGGAATCAGTGGATGTGCTCAGCATCGTCTGCCCTTTGTGGTGTGGGCTGTGAACTTTACATAAGCTAGCATGATGCATGTGGGCAAACTGTCTGAGCAATAGGGGGAACTAAAACTATATGTTTATGTACCACAGCTGGGCCATCCCTAGGGGCTCCCATTCTCCTGATTTCATCCTAGATCAGGGCCTTGAATCTTCTCCCTTCTGCCTCTTCCTTTAGACTCAGGTTGACACCTAGGCACGATGACACAGAATCCAAGATAAAGGTGATGATTTCTGCTCCAAGATGCACTAAACATTTTTAGAAACCTCATTATGTAAATATATTATCCTAATATACTGATTCTTCTCATTCAACAGAACCCTTAGACAATAGCCCACTACAAGCTCAGAATGTTAATAAAAATTCTCTTCTCTGCCTACACATTAACAAGCATTTTGGAGGTGCTACTATGTGACTGATCTAAGGCCATTTCAGAAATTCAGGTCCAAGGCAAATTATATTGTGGTTTCTTCCAATATTTTTATTTAAACAATATTTGGGTAAAATTAACTTCAATCTTGAAATGTAAAAAGAGTAGCATAAAGACAACCTATAGACTCAAAGCAAATGTGAAGATGGGGAAGACAGACTCACATTACTTAAAACATGTTGCTTGGACTTCCCTGGTGGTGCAGTGCAGGAAATCTGCCTGCCAATGCAGGGGACATGGGTTTGATCTCTGGTCCGGGAAAATTCCACATACCCCAAGTCAACAAGGCCCATGTGCTACAATTATGGACGCCTGAGCTCTAGAGCCCATGCTCTGCAACAAGAGAAGCCTGCCCACTGTGAAGAAGAGTACCCCTAGCTCGCCGCAACTAGAGAAAGCAATGTGTGCAGAAACAAAGACCCGACACAGCCAAAAAGAGTTTGAAAAAGTAAACAGATGAAAAAGTAAACAAACAAAAAAACATGTTCCTTTAGGTTTTTAAGGCAACAAAGGAAGGGAGGTTCTAAGAGGGCCAATAAAACTCCAGTGTTTGGCATCAGCTGTGGAGCCTTCCAGTGGGCACAGTGGTAAAGAACTGCCTGCGGATTCAGGATACGCAAGAGACGCAGGTTTGATCCCTGGGCTGGGAAGATTCCCCTGGAGTAGGAAATGGCAACCTGCTCCAGTATTCTTGCCTGGAAAATTCCATGGACAGAGGAGCCTGGTGGGCTACAGTCCATGGGGTCACAAAGAGTCGAACGTGACTGAGTGACTAAGCACGCACACTCGTGGAGCTTTCACCTCTTCCCTCACCTGAACCCTCTCTAAGTCACTGCCAGGTACTCAGCAAACTCCCCCAAAGAAGGGGCAGAGCAAGGGAGGTCAGCATATAATGTGTGTGGAATCTGAGGTCGGCCTTGAAAGCAAGTGCAGTTCACCTGAGTGGAGAGAAACAGAGAGGTCATTCTTGACCAGAGGGGTCACAACACACGGGGTTCACAGGGTTTCCAGGGTCTGAGTGGTGATTAGGGGTCAGGTGGGCACAGGTGGCAAGGGAGGCTGGGCTGGTGAGGCTGCTGCCGTCTTGTTCCTCAGCCTTTGGGTCCCTATTTCCTCACAGCTGGACCACTGATTTCCTCCCTGTAGACTCCGTATTGATTCCATTCTTTGCCAGTCCTGATGGAAGCTGACTGTGTGTCCACAGCCATACCCTCTTTCTCTACCAAGAGTTGCACACTCTAATTTATGTTACCATTACAGACCTGGCCCAGCCACACCTGCAGGGCTGCTAACATTGCCCTTCACCCACAAATGAGATGCAGACTAATTGGCGCCCTTTGAGGGACACCTGGAATCAGATTCTCCCAAATGACAGCTTACTTTCTGCCCAGCTCCTGGCCCTTCTAGGACTGAAGTCCTGCTGTTTCCAGGCCCTAGGAGTTGGAGCTTTATGGCTCTGCCTCAGTATTTTTTTTAAAAAATTTGTATTTATTTGGCTACACTGGGTCTCAGTTGCGTCGTGCAGGATCCTTGATCCTCAGGAGTCATGTAATCTCTCAGTTGTGGCATTTGGGATCAGTTCCCTGACCAGAGATCGAACCTTGGCCCCCTGCGTTGGGAGCATGGAGTCTTAGCCACTGGACCACCAGAAAGTTCCAGTTCTGCCTTATTCTTGATGACTTTTTCCTCCAATGTGGGATGGGAAGTTTTACCCCTGACCTCAACCCAGTTGTTGGCATTTTACTCCCAAGAAAGGGGTTTTCATGATGATTATCTGGTTCCCTAGTACCCTGCTTTCTGGATTTTGGTGGCTTGATTGGGAGCCCCAGTTGGAAGCCAACTGTGGCTAGAATCATGACTAATATTGATGTTGATTTAAGCACTGTTTAAAAGAGCTTAGCACTGTGCTTACCTATTTTTTCTGGTCCAGGAGTCAGCCTCCGCAGCCCCATCATTTGCCACCATTCATTCTGCCCTGGTGGCTTGTTATCTTGCTTCTTAGAGAATCACCATGCATTGTACTTAAATACAACTTAATATGTTATCAAGACACGCTGCATACATAGAAACAACACTGGTTGACAATCTCGATAACCCATGATGTTAAGGTCAGATGTTTTATGTAATAACAGTAATAATAGCAACAGTTAATGCCACTATAATACAATACGTTAGATTTGCAGCCCTCAAACTTTTGGGAACCAGGAACCAGTTTCATGGATGACAAAATTTCTTTGATGAGGCAGCGGGGTGATTCAGGTGGTAACTTGAGGATGGGGAGTGATGGGAACAGAGGAGGCTTCGATGACTCACCCAGCCTGCCACTCACCTCCTGCTGTCCAGCCCATTTCCTAAGAGGCCAAGGACCAGTACTGGTTTGTGGCCCAGGGGTTGGGGACCTTTGCTTCATATATATAGTGATTTGGTCCTCACAATAACTCCTTGGTTAGTACTATTTTCATCTCCATTTTATAAAAAGGGAAGCCATGTCACAGAGAGGGTAATTGACTGGCTCAATTTTGCACAGCTGGTTAGCAGTTATGACCGAGGTTGAATCCCAGACATCCTGACCCCTGCACCTGAATTCTTTACCATCACACCATGATGCCTGTCTGAAGCAGGAGGCCATTTTAGGTTCACAATATGATCAGTGGTCAACTTTGGGATAATTGTGCAACTGCTAAAATAAAATATTTCTGTTAAAAGAGAATTACTGCTTATGAAAGCTAATTTAGACTTGCACTGTGCCAACACACAAACACACAATCTGACACAGACAAGTACTTACCTCTGAGTGAACAAGTGATCAATGCAGGCAAGAGTTTTGGAGTAAAAATCAAACATAAAATATGTAAAGGGAATATCACAGTACCTGGTGCATTGTAAACGTTTGATAACATGTCATTTGGTAATTATTATTATTGTTAATGCATATATCAATATTATGAACTGATGTGCAGTCTCTCCATACTACTATCATATTTACCATAGCTTGCTCTAAAAAGAAACAGGAGAAGTGTAAAATACTATCTCTCCCACTGTGCTCCCCTGCCTTTGGATATTCTCTCTAAAAGGCTTTACTTGACAATTTTTCTGTAAGTAAAATGGATGCTAAAATTTTGTCTTTCAACATTACAGTAATGTTGGGAGGTAAAATAATTTGCAAAGTAAAGCCCTTGAAATAGACTATGTTAATGAAACACTTGGAGAGTTCCTAAAAAATCAAATTATACTTTATACTATTACTTCTATGCACTCTCTAGAAATATACCATTTTGAAGTAGCTTTTATTAACAAGAAATAGCATGTCCAATAAAGGACATGAAATTATTTCCAAGTATGTAAGAATGGGAGCTTCTCCATCTCTCTCTCTCTCTCGTCTGTTTATCCACCCAGGGTTACACTGCACAGAGTGTCACACTTGGAAGATCCCTGTGCTTGCTCTACAGTCACTGTTTTGAAATTCTTATGAGCCAGTGTCCGTGCATTTTTCACTATGCACTAGAAATCTGCACTACAGATGACAATGCCTGTCGTTAATCTGTAATGGGACTTCCTTACAAGGTAGAGTTGATTCACTTGAGCAACTTCTCAGGGTCTAGTAACTCCCCACAAGGAGCTTAAGCTCAACTTAGAACCGAGGAGAATTAACAGCATATTTCCAATAGATAATATTTCCTTTACTATTACCACAGTAGAGATATATCCTGGCCAAGTGACTTAGTATAAAACTAAGTGAGGCTCATTTTTTGGGGGAAAGAAGTGATTAGTGTCAGAAATAACCTGCCCCAATCAGGGAGTTATGCTGAAATCACCTTCATTTCTGGGATCTTGGGTGTCGAGAAGCGTCTCGCATGTTCAGCTGGGGCCTATAAGACAAAAGTTGATTGCCATGGAGCTGCACCTCTCCTTGTCTCTTGTCCTGGGCAGGGCTGCACACCCCCCTTCAGCTGACTTTCATCTCAAACACAGAGCTTCTCTTGTCTCAGAGTCAGTCATTTCCTAAAACAACTTTATTATGATATAATTCATATACTGTACAATTTAATGTCTACAATTCAGCGTTTTTTGTTTTTTAGTATTTCACAGGGTTGTGCAGTCATCACCATTGTCACTTTTTCAACACCCTGAAAAAAAAATCCATACCCATTAGCAGTCATTCTCCAGTCCTCCTCCACCCCTCATTCAGCCCCTGGCAACCACTGATCTACTTTCTGCTTCTATGGACTTGTCTGTAATAGACATTTCATGTAAATGGAATCCTACAATATTTGTCCTTTCGTGTCTGGCTTATTTAACTCAGCATAATATTTTTAAGGGTCACCCATTTCATAGCATGCATCAGGACTTCATTTATTTTTATGGCTAAATAACATTCTATTGTATGGACATACCTCACTTATTCATTTGGGGGCTATTGTGAATAATGCCATTAGGAACATTTGAGCACAGGTTTTGTATGACTCTATGTTTTCATTTTTCTTGGATGTATACCTAGGAGTGGAATTGCCAGGTTATGTGATAAAGCCAGTCATTTTTCTACATATCTACAAAAAGAAGACCCTGCTGTCAGTATCACTAAAGCCAAACTAGTTATTGAATATGAAAATCCCTAAGGCTCCACATTATATAGTAGTGAAATCTTTATATTTGGATTCAAACCTTGGAGTCAGATTTGCTGAAACACCTATTGCGTAAATGGCTCTATAATTAAGTAAACAAGACCCAGAAAAGGTTAACATCCATCTGCCCTCTAGCACAGAGTAGATAATCCAGGATTTTTGCTCCACCTCTGCCAAAAATTGCATTTGGCATCTCTTCAGCATCACACTGTCTCCTGAGGCACTTTGGGAGGTCTGGCCTGGGATATATTTGTAGAAAAATATGCCGAATTTTAACCGTGTCTCTCTGAAAGGTGCTGTGATCTTGGTGTATTTCTCACCGCCTTCATTCATGTGTTGAAATGTACCACAAGGTGGCGGTATTAGTAGGTAGGCCTTGGGGAGGTGATTAGGTCATGGAGAGGGAGCCCTCATGAATTGAATTGGTGTTCCTATAGAAGATGCTCTGGAAAGCTGGCTGGCCCTTCCTTCACCACTTGGGTATGCAAGGAGGTCTGTGACCTAGAACAGGTTCTTCAGCCAACCCTTCAGCTTCTGACTTAGATTTCCAGCCCCCAGAATTGTGAGAAATAAATGTCTTTTTTTTTTTTTTAATGAGTCACCCGGTCAATGGTATTTTGTTATAGCAGTCTCAGCAGACTCAGAAGAGGGATCAATTTGAGGGAAGGAGTTATAAAAAATAATGTGAATACTGCCACGGCAGTGTTGTCAGCCTTTGAAGTGCATATGAATCACTCATGTCTGATTCTGATTCAGTAGGTCTGAGAAAGAGGCTTTCAGGCTGTGTTCTAACAGGTTCCTCCATGCTGCCAGTGCTGCCTGCCAGTTGACTCACACATTGAGTAACAAGGCTCTACAGGACCCCAGGGTGGCTGCAGGACATGCACAGTGGCTCCCTAGACTCTGAGCATCTTGTGGACCCCAATTTGCTGCCCCAAATTTGACTGCTGTATGCTTTTCTAGGTGAAAGCAAGCTTGTCAGGACTGAGTGAAGTGAAAGTTGCTCAGTCATGTCCAACTTTTTGCGACCCCATGGACTGTGGCCCTCCAGGCTCCTCTGTCCACGGAATTCTCCAGGCAAGGATACTGAAGTGGGTTGCCATTCCCTTCCCCAGGGGATCTTCTAGGGAATCAAACCTGGGTCTCCTGCATTGCAGGCAGATCCTTTGCCATCTGAGCCACCAGGGAAGCCCCTTTAGGGCCAGGTATCCCACACCTCATAACCTGATGGGAGAGGTTGAAGACATTAGCGCCACAAGCCTGTTTTCTTCACGCAGAATCAGGAATCACATCGGGTCTTTCAATTCAGTGAAGCTCAACAGGCTTGATTAAGTAGCAACTTACATGGAAGCCTGGAATCTTCATGGTGCAAAGAAAGGTCAGGATCAGACCTGAAATGAAGAGTAATTGAAAATGAAATTCAAAGTTTTATTGTATTCGCCTAAAAAACATTAAACGGGGAAATAATTTAAAAACCACAGGGAAGGGCCCTTGCGCCCTTTCCCTGCCCGCCTCAAAAAGAAAAAAAAAAAAAACCACAGGGAAATATAAACAAACAAAAAACACTAAACTGCCACTTCCCCAACCAGCCTCTCCATCTGCCAGACACAGCCCTATGTCTAAAGATTTTTGTTTTCACATGTCTCACAGCTTTGTCTGTCTTTCCCATAGAGACTTTCTTTTCCTCTCTCCTTCCTTCCTACTGGGTTTTAATTGGGTTGATACTGCCTCTCAGACTTTAAACTACACGTGGATCACCTGGGATCTTCTTTAACACAGTCTGACACAGTAGGTCAGGAGCTGCCCAGGAACCTGCATTTCTAACAAGCATCTAGGTGATGCTGATGTGAGGAAGGGCTTAGATTAGCTTAGCCTCTCTGCTTCTTTATTTCCCCTCTTATTTCTCCTCCTCCTTAAAATTAATAGGTAGTAAATGCTGACTGAATAGACTAAATGATCCTTTATGATTATTAGTTTTATAGTGTATAATAGAGATGACAATGAAGGTTATTTTTGCAAAATCAGGCTGAAAGTTAAATTTAATAGTAATACATGGAAGCCCTAGCACAGTGCCTGACACACAGTGGATGCAAAAAAATAGTTTAGTTTATTCCATCTTCCTAAGTTCCATGTGGGGCTCTAGGCAGGCAACTTTTGTTAAGTGCAAGGGGTAAACAAGCATTAATAATTGGTATCAACAGATATCTACAAACGAGGCATTTCCTCAATAAAAAATGCACTGTTTAGTTGAAATGGAGGATGAGACAGTTGGATGACATCACAGATTCAATGGACATGAGTTTGAGCAAACTCTGGGAGATAGTGAAGGACAGGGAAGCCTGGAGTGCTGCATGCAGTCCATGGGGTTGCAGAGTCAGACATGACTGAGTGACCGAACAACAATGACAACATTGAAATAGAAGTGAACTATGTACAATTAATTGTTGTGAAAAAGGGTAATCATACTGACTTAGAAACTATCAATATATGAATTTCAGGGTGACATTCTTTTGAGTACAGGCCACCTAAAGTAAAATCAAGATTTCAGAGAAACCCAAAGGCAAGGGCTTCACCCTTATTCCCCATCAAAGACTACACTATCAAAGACTAAGGTAAGACTAGCCGGGGACTTTCCTGGTGGTTCACTGGCTAAGACTCTGAGCTCCCAATGCACGGAGCTTGGGTTTGACCCCTGGTCAGGAAACTAGATTCCACGAACCACAATTGAGAGTTTATATGCTGCAATTAAGACCCAGTGCAGGAGAAGGCAATGGCACCCCACACCAGTACTCTTGCCTGGAAAATCCCATGGACGGAGAAGCCGTGTAGGCTACAGTCCATGGGGTCGCTAAGAGTCGGACGACTGAGCGACTTCACTTTCACTTTTCCCTTTCACGCACTGGAGAAGGAAACAGCAACCCACTCCAGTGTTCTTGCCTGGAGAATCCCAGGGACGGCGGAGCCTGGTAGGCTGCCGTCTATGGGGTCGCACAGAGTTGGACACGACTGAAGCGACTTAGCGGCAGCAGCAGCAGCAACCAAATATTAAAAAAAAAAAAAGAATAGCAAGATATCCCCACCCAGAGGTTTCTAGCCTCTGCCTGAAGGTGGGTCTTTCAATCATTAGAATGTCTGAGCCTTGGATGACTTGGCTTTCTCTGTGGTGGGTGGACAGATAACAGATGAGTGCCTGACTCTCTGGTGCAGGGGTGGGGGTGGTCTGCAGACCTGAAGAATTTTCCTTTCCAAAGGAGGAAACGTTCTGACCCCTGCTTTATGCTTAAGGCAGAAAACCGAGAGACCCTTGTGACACCCGATCATGGGTCTAATTTCATCAGGGACATTGAGGACCAAGATTCTTATATTAACCAGTAGAACACAGAAAGTCAAGCTAGCGCGTGTCTTCCAAACAAAGAGGGACTTTTCACCAGAAAGTCGCAGACATTACACATTCTCATTCCTCATTGTGCCCTGCCGTCCATCTTCTGGGAAAGAGGCATACAGATCATGGCACAACTTGCTTAGAACAATAGGCAATTGTCATAGTCTATTAATTCCATCTGCTTCTGACGGGAAGGAAAGATAGTTACATGGTGAAGTCAGAGGGTCTCAGACACAGATGGGGATTTTCCTGAGGGTCTCCTACTAGTACTGATGTATAATCGGAAGCATGATGTAAGGAAGAGACCGCCAGACATTCTTCAACTCTGGGTTATCAAGGTCTCAGTCCCACCACTGTTTCTGTGATCTGAGCCCCTTGTTTTATTTAGAAAAAAATTTTTTTCCAGTGGGGATCTGGGTGTGGAACTGCAGTATTAATGTAGATGGTGAGAAAGGAAGGAAAGTAGAGAGGGACCTTGGAGTGAGATGACATTACCTGCCATGGAGTGGAAGATCTCTGTCCTACCCATTACCCATCTACTTCAAAACCAGAGAGAAGAACAGTGCCTAGCTATTCTTAGGTTTCTTGATAATCCCTAAATTACTTTACTTCCTATTGTTTTATTTTTTTTCTTTTCTTTTTTTTTTAAATAAATTTATTTATTTTAGTTGGGGGCTAATTACTTTACAATATTGTAGTAGTTTTTGCCATACATTGATAATCCCTAAATTACTTTATTTCCTATTGTTTTAAAAAAAAACTCATATAATTTGAGAGTATTATGTAGACAACCTTACCCTTAACTGGATCTTCCCCTTGAAGGAGCCCTTATAAGGAGCCACGATTCCTGATTTTTCAACTAAGTGCTCATGTGATCTTGGGTGAGTAGTTTAAACTTTCTAAGTCATTATTCATAAGAGATGTTAGTCTCTATCAATGTTTTCCAGTGTGCATAGTGTGGAATAAAAGTTAGGCAAAAATAGGATTCATTCATCTGCCAATGCAGGAGACACGGGTTTGATTCCTGGTCGGGAAGATTCCACATGCCATGAAGCAACTAAGCTTGCACGCCACAACTACTGAGTCCATCTGCTAGAGCCCGAAGACCCTGTGCCTAGAGGGCATACTCCGCGACAAGAGAAGCCTCCACAACGAGAAGCTCAAGCACGGCAAACAGCGGGTAGCCCAGCACCTGCCGCAACTAGAGAAAGCCGGTGAACAGCGATGAAGACTCAGCACAGCCATAAATAAAATAAAATAGGATTCACTGATACACGGATAGTGCTGCGTTAGGGCTAGTTTTCTTTGTCGCAGGACTTCTCACTGTCCTTAAAATGCTAATATACACTGGGACTCTTCAAAAAGAGGCTAGAATATACAGTTTGCAAAAAAAAAAAAAAAAAAAAACCCAAAAATCTTTGATTAGAGAGCCCTTCTCCTTCAACCCTACCCCCATTTTAGTAACATTTCCTGGGACTTGTATGAGATTGAACACATTTGAAGAAATGGTGGTCCAAATAGTATCTAAATTTTAATTTCAATAGTTCTTTTGAAATCCTTTTGAAAGGATATTAGATTCTACTTATCAAGTTGCCAATCTGGAAGCATTGTCAGAAACTTCCTAAAAATTCCATTTATCTCAGCCTTTTCATTGACATAATATGAATTTGATGTTGATCATAAAATCATGAACGAGTCTAATACCTTTATATACTGCATCTGAAACGAATTACTCAGGCCTTGGGGACTGCTCTATTAATTTGTTGAGCAAGGGAATGTCTATGTGATTTAAACATTAGCTTCAAATACATCCAATGTTTTAAGAACACATCAGATTGATTTTATGACCAAACTGATTGCTCAAAAACTTCTTTTGAAAATAGTCCAGGAAAAAAAAATAGACTTCATACTGTTTAATTCAGAGGACATATACAGAATATGCTAAAGTTCATTATAAACCATCGTTTTGGTGGATTACAGAGGTGTAGAAGTGTCCACCAAGGGTAATTTCCAGTGAAAGAAATTGTAAGTTATCAGTGATTTTTAGAACTTGGGTATTCGTCCTCTGAGGGGATATCATTGTCTATGCAGAAAGAAGTGCTAGTCACAAACAGGCTATTACAGTAATCCAAGCAGTGATGACTAACCATCTATTCATTTTAATTTCTTGGGTAATTGGTTCCATCTATTAGCAGTCAGCCACATATTTAAAAGACTTTTCTCCATAAAAACCTTTCCTCTTGGGCATGATGGTCAGCTAAGCCGGTAAGCATAGTGGATTTTGCCAGCATCTTATATCTGTGATTTCAGACACACCAGGGATTGGTCATAAATACCTCCCCAAACAAGATCTACACAAGGACTCCTACTATTTCTGACAACAAAAATAATCCCAGGATGGCATATACTTTGCAATTAGCTTTCTTTTATTGTATGGCACAGATTTATATAATTTACTTTGCTGCACTCATAATATTCTTAGAACATTGTAGATCCCCTGGTGGAGGGTATGGCAAACCACTCCAATATTCTTGCCTGGAAAATCCCATGGAAATAGGAGCTTGGTAGGCTACAGTCCATAGGGTCTCAAAGACTCAAACATGACTGAGTGACTACACATGTATGCAGGCATTCATGATATCCTTAGGATATTGTAGGTATCCATTTAACATGGCACTTCAGAAGGACTAGAGTAGCTGAATGTATTTTACAGTTTGCAATAAAAGAGATCATTTCTGAGATGAGAACACAACGCTGATTTATATGTGCCTTTCACATTTCAAACTTGGATTTAGTGGACTACAAAATATTTACATTTTTCACAACCAACATGTTCTCGTTTTAACAGTCTGGTTGTAGAGAACCACAACTCTTTTTTCGTTTTCAAAAATGTCCAAATTCCTGACTTTTCTCTTACCACCACCATTACCATCTAATAATCTTCATTCTGGAAAAGCAAACCAATGTGATGCATATAGAAACTGAGGCAAAAATGTGCTAACATTATCATGGTGGAAGAATGACTTAATTCATAACATTCCTGAAGGGATAACAAAAATCTGTTCTAATTTGAATTTTGGATCAGAGGGGCTGAAAATGCTGTGCCTAGAATGGTGAATTGTGTTACTGTTATATCTCCTGATTTTGGTAATTATACTGAAAATAAATTAGTGAATATCTTTGCTCTTGGAAAAAAATGTTTTATAAATCCTGTCCTACACTGACAAAAGCACCACTTTGTAGTTCTCTGTTGCTGGAATTATACCACATTTGTTTGAAAGGTGTGTGATTCATGCAAAACGCACTTTATGGACTCAAACACCTATCACTTGAGACCATCCTCCGTGATTGTAAAACATAGTCAAAGGGAGAAAAAGAGGACAGATTTATTGTCTACAAGATCAGAGCAAGGGAAAAAATTTACTTCCTCCTTTGAAGGTTAAATTTTCATTTCAATGAATTTAACAGACTGTAAGAATTTTTTAAGGTAAAAAAATAATTTTAAAAGATTTCAAACCCAGGAAATAATACAACAGTATCTACGTGTAAATTATGAAGTACAAAATTATGTTAATTTTCTATGTTTCTTCTGGCATGCTTTTTTAAAAGAAATATTCTTATAGGTACACTCAAATGTTCTCCCATTTGTGCTCCAATGCAGTGGTAACCTTTATCTGAATTTGATGTGCATCAGTGCAATGCCTATTTTGATGCTTACCATGTATGTAAATATATGTCCCCAAACAATATCTACTTTTTCTACTTTTGTTTTCTCATTTATCTAAATGTTATACTAGTCAAGTCTACATCTTTGTTTTCCAAACAAATTTATTGAGATTATAATTAATAATATAATATAATTAATGTAATATGATAAATTTTAATAGAATATAATTAACAATAGATACAATATAATATGATATAATTCATCCATTTACAGTGTACAATTTGGGGACTTCCCTGGTGGTCCAGGTGTTCCCCAGGTGGCTCTAGTGGTAAAGAACCCACCTGCCAATGCAGGAGACAAAAGAGACATAGTTTCGATCCCTGACTCAGAAAGATCCCCTGAAGGAGGGCATATCAACCCACTCTAATATTCTTGCCTGGAGAATCCCATAGACAGGGGAGCCTGATGGGCTATAGTCCATAGGGTCACAAAGAGTCTGACGTGACTGAAGCAACTTAGCATGCATGCACTGGTGGTCCAGTGGTTAAGACTCTGTGCTCCGAATGCAGGGGGCCCAAGTTTGATCCCTGGTCAAGGAACCAGATGCCACGTGCTGTGACTAAAGATCCTGCATGCCACAACTAAGACCTGGTGCAGCCAATAAATAAATACATAAATTGTACAATTGGAATGGATTTTAGTATATTCAAAGATATTTGCAACCATCACTACAGTCAATTTTATAACATCTTCATCACCTCAAAAAGAAATCCTGTATCTTCACTTATCATCCCCCATTCTTCCATCGGTCCTCCCCCTAACCCCAGTCGTAAGCAGCCATTGAACCAGTTTTAGTCTCTGTAGATGTGCCTATTCTAGACATTTTATATAAATGGAAGCATGTCATTTGTAGTTTTTTGCAAAGTCTTTCATTTAGCATAATGTTTTCAAGGTTTGTGCATGTTGCAATATTCTATTGTATGGATATGCCACAATTTGTTTATCCCTTCATCAGTTGGTGAACATATGGGTTGTTTGCACCATCTGGCTGTTGTGATAAGCATTTATGTACCTGTTGTTGTGTGGACAGATGTTTTCATTTGTCTTGAGTAGTTTGCCAAGACACAGCATTGGTTTTTGGTCCACGTAGATCTAATTCATTGTAACTGCTGTGTGGTACTGCATTGTATTAATAAGCCTCATTTTATTCCTCCCTCCTGTGAATGGACAAGTTGGTGGTTTGTTCTTTTTGTCTTCTGCTTACAGTGCTGCAGTGATATCCTTGTATGTACCTTCGTATGTATAATCAGAGCCTTTCCAAAGGATGACCTTCACATGTAGAAGTTGAGCATATCTGGAACTTTCTAGTTTTTGCCAAACTTCTCACCAACATTGTAGACAGACATGTTCACATTTAGCACCAAGATATAAACATTGTCATTTCTCTATTTTTCCCCAAAACTCAGTGTTATCTGACAAGTTTTTTTTTTTTTTTTGCCAGTGTGATGGCTCTGATTTGGTGTCTCATTAGCTTACTTCTGTATTCATCTTTCTGTTCAGTAGTGAAGCTGAGCAAATTCTCGTCTTTACTGATCATTTTCATTTCCCCTGCAGTGAATTTCCTTCTTAATTTTTGTCTGTTTTCTAGTGGGTTGTGTAGTTTTTCTTTTATTAATTTGCAAGTCACGTTTGAAATATTCATTTTATGTCTGTTAAAAAGAGATCACAAAGATGCAAAGATCATCTTCTGCTCTCAAGTGTTTTTTCCCAAATTAAAAAAAATTAAAATTTCTAGCTTTATAGAGATGTAATTGACATATAACATTGTGTAAGTTTTAAGGCATACAATGTGATGATTTAAGCTGCAGTTTTTGGAGCCACAAAGAGTCGGACATGACTGAGCTACGATACTGAACTGAACATTGCAAAATAATTGCCACAATGGAGTTAGTTAATACATCCATCATCTCACATAATTTTCTTTTTCTTTTTTTGTGGTGAGAACATTTAAGATCTATTCTCTTGGCAAATTTCAAGTATTGATACAATTTGACTCTAATCACCATGTGGTAGGATAGATACCAAGAACTTATACCTAGAAGTTTGTCAGTCAGGTCAGTCACTCAGTCATGTTCAGTTCTTTGTGACCCCATGGACTGCAGCACACCAGGCTTCCCTGTCCATCACCAACTCCTGGAGTTTGCTCAAACCCATGTCCATCAAGTCAGTGATGCCATCCAACCATCTCATCCTTTGTCATCCACTTCTCCTCCTTCTTCAATCTTCCCCAGCATCAGGGTCTTTTCAAATGAGTCAGTTCTTTGCATCAGGTGGCCAGATTATTGGAGTTTCAGCTTCAGCATCTGTCCTTCCAATGAATATTCAGGACTGATTTCTTTTAGGATGGACTGGTTGGATCTCCTTGCAGTCCAAGGGACTCTCAAGAGTCTTCTCCAACACCACAGTTCCAAAGCATCAATTCTTTGGTGCTCAGCTTTCTTTATAGTCCAACTCTCACATCCATACATGATACTGGAAAAACCATAGCTTTGACTAGACGGACCTTTGTTGGCAAAGTAATGTCTCTGCTTTTTAGTGTGCTGTCTAGGTTGGTCATAACTTTTCTTCCAAGGAGCAAGTGTCTTTTAATTTCATGGCTGCTGTTACCATCTGCAGTGATTTTGGAGCCCCCAAAATAAAGTCTGTCACTGTTTCCCCATCTATTTGCCATGAAGTGATGGGACTGGATGCCATGATCTTAGTTTTCTGAATGTTGAGTTTAAGCCAGCTTTTTCACTTTTCTCTTTCACTTTCATCAAGAGGCTCTTTAGTTCTTCACTTTCTGCCATAAGGGTGGTATTGTCTGTGTATCCTTTGACCAAAGCCTCCATTTTCCCGAACCCCTAACCTCTGGTAACCACCATTCATCCCTCGGTTTCTATAAGTTAAGCTTTTTAGGTCTTACATACAAATGATAGAATACAGCATGTGTCTAACTTATTTCATCTGTGATAATGACCTCAAGGTCTATTTTTTAAATGTGTTTTATCATACATTGGTTTTAGTTTTTAATATTAAATTTATCCATGTTTCCTTTATAGCCTATAGATTTTGTGTTTTAATTTTAAAATTCTCTCATCATAATCTTATGTTAGTTTTCTGTATTTTTTTATTTAGTTTTGCTTTTTTCATATTTAAGTCTAATTCATTTGGAATTGCGTGTGTGTGTGTGGGGGGGTGTTTTCATGGGATAAGTTGAAAATCTAAATTCTCTTCTCTCTATAAAATTCTCTAATAGTCTCCTTCAGATATCTAATGTTTTAGCATCTTTTATTAAACAGACTGTCCTTCCTTCATAGGCTTGAAATGCCACTGTTGTTATACATCCATATTGTGTGTGTGTGTGTGTGAGAGAGAGAGAGAACATGGAAGAGCAAGCAAGCAGAGGAAGGGAGAAGGAGGGAGAGAGAAAGAAAGAAAGCAGATAAAGGAGAGGTTATTTCTGGGCTCTCCGTTCTGCTGTGTTTGTGTCAGCTGTCCAGTCTGCTGTTTGTGTATCACTGTGCTGCTGCTGCTGCTGCTGCTAAGTCTCTTCAGTCGTGCCCAACTCTGTGCGACCCCATAGATGGCCCCGTCCCTGGGATTCTCCAGGCAAGAACACTGGAGTGGGTCATCACTGTGACAATTCCCCTAAATTTACTTTAGTTTTATAGAAAGTCTCGTTATCTGAGAAGGTGACTCCTTCCTCTCTCTCTTCCTCTTTCTTCTTCATCTTCAAGTTTATCTAGGCTATTCATGGCCTTTTGCTGTTCCATATGTATTTTAGAATCATATCACAGTTATTAATGCACACTTGCTAAGTTCAAAAAAGAAAACTACTGATATTTTTCTTGTAACTGTGTTGAATTTAAACTTATTTGGAGAAACGTGATTAATTTTAGACTTTGTTGAGGTAAGGATACAATCTAAAATTCAAAGAGTAACCATTAAAAAATAGAAATGGGACATATAACTTCTAAACCAATACAAATAAAAAAGGAAATAAAGATCAGTCTGGTAAATTGGCATCTTTACAATCATGTACTGTCTTTTTACATATTATTGTGGTTACTATTTTACAGACCCCACAAATCATCATTAGAATACAGTTAATGAAAAAACAAAAAAAGAGGCAAAGAAAAGTATGGTGAATTATAAGAACAAATGTTATAAGAGGAACAAAGTCAATTATATCAGTAATGACAACTATTGTTAATGAGCTAAACTCACCAGTTACAAAATGGATATCCTCAGCCTGGATATTTGAAAGTCTAGCTACAAACTGGTACAATTGATATGAAACATTAAAAGTAAAGGGGTGATATGAAAAGTGCAAGCCCAATACTAACTGTGGCAGTCCTGAGAACACACCTCTCAGATCTCTGATGTAGGGAAGAGCATAGATGACCAAGAAAACCAGCTGATGTGCTCTGGATCCAAGCTTCCCCAGGGCTATTCCCAATCACTGGCTTCATGTGGAAGGTATGCAGGTTCCTGGGAGATGTGGAACTCCTCTGACAGGTGACTAGCTTGAGGACTCTCTAATAACCTAGCTGAACTTTTAGACTGGACTATACCTAAGATGGGCTTCCTCGGTGGCTCAGCAGTAAAGAATTTGCCTGCAATGCAGGAGCCACAGGAGATGTGGGTTCAACCCCTAGATCAGGAAGATCCCCTGGAGGTGGGCATGCAACCCACTCCAGTATTCTTTCTTGGAGAATCCTATGGACAGGGGAGTCTGATGGGCTACAGTTCATAGGGTCACAGCATCTGACATGATGGAAGCAACTTAGCATGCATGCTAGCAATCTAAGATGCTTCCACCCAACCTTCCTTCCCTTCCTTCCTTCCTTCCTTCCACTCTCCTTCACTCGGGGGTCAGTCTTGCATTGCAGTCTAATGGCTCTCTCAGCCTCTCTCAGTTCCTTCAATATTTTCTCTGACAAAAATAAATTTCTTGCATTTTTAATGCCATCTTGGAGGCAATGGATGGACCAGACTTGTCCACCACTCCCTCCCCACAAAACAAACATTAAAAAAATCGAGTGAAAAAAACCCCAGACTTGTTATCTATATTAATATTAGCAAAAGACTGGAAGGCACAAAGCCTTACTAAGACTAAAGAAAATCATAATTTAATGCCAAAAGGAAATATTTACCAGGGCCACATTTATCAGGAGTAATGTATATGTTGTGTATAATAACTAACTTGAAATCCCAACAAGGCATAACATATACAAAAGAAAATTGACAGAATTATGACTAGAAAATGACAAATAGACAGTCATATTTTTTCTTTTTTAAATCTTTCAGCGCTTTTACTTAGTGCCTAGTGGTTTTCTTAGGGTTTGCACTTACACAGCCATTCTATATCTTTAGTGGTTTTTATATTCTCACTGTATCATTACTTCCATGATCCAGTCTCATTCCAGGTTCTGGAGCTTTAATCCTGCTTTATCTGCTGACTTTTGCACCTGGTGGATTGACACCTCATGTATTTGTGATGACTTTCATTGTAGGCCCATTGTTAGCAGACACTTCTCCACAGCCCTTAACTCATCCCAGGGCTGTGAGACCCGAGAGGATTGGCATTTGCTTCTGCCCAAGTACCTCAGAGGGATCACCAACTTTGAGACCATATTAGGTTAACTCTTTGGTGAGAGTTCCTGAAAACAATTTAGAGGGAATTATGACGCCTCTACTATACAAGATGCAGGCAGGGTAACCAGTTGTCATGGTTTGTCTAAGCCTATGGGTGTTCCTGGGCTTCCCAGGGGGCAGAGCAGTAAAGAATCCACCTGCTAGTGCAGGAGACACAGGAGACTTGGGTTTGACCCCTGGATTAGGAAGATCCCCTGGAGAAGGAAATGGTAACCCAGTCCAGTATTCCTGCCTGAAGAATCCCATGGACAGAGGAGCCTAGAGGGCTACAGTCCATGGGGTCTCAAAGAATTGGACACAACTGATGTGACTGAGCACGCACACACACACACACACACACACACGCACACGCGCGCGCGCACGCACACACAGGGTTGCCAGCATCCAAGACTCTCAGATTTAAAACCAGGATAGACTGTGGGCAGACTGTGACCACCGATCACCCTACGTACAGGCCTGGTTTCAATTTCTTTTTCCCTTCAGGGAAGAATTATGTTCCCACCCAAATCTCAAGCAGAGATGGACAAGCTTCTATATCATGCCCCCAACCAGGATAATATTTTCAAGTCGACCTTTCCAATGAGGCTGCCACACTTGGGACCACCTGGCTTTATTCTCGAATCTTGGTTCCCACTTCCCAAGTGAGGGGGACTCACTTGGTTCAAAGGCCCTGTCTCATGTCCCCACAAAGAGTATTCGAATGCCCCTATGCTAATCCCACTCTGACACTCTTCATCCATTAGCTCATGTGCTTTCAGCTCACTTTAATTCCACCTTTGTTTCAGACAACTTGGGTGTTCCTCTTCTTATTCGTGAGTTCCTTGTACATTTAAACTTTTTATTTTCGCAGCATTTTCTAAGTCTTTATAGCTGGAGGATTGTCATTTTATTTCATCTGCCATCTTGCCAAGACCAGCACTCCTCCCCAAACAAGTTTTTACCAGCCTGTCTGGCCTTGCAGCAACATAGCCTATAAAATCCATAAAATACAGCAACTTCTAAATGATTCAAAGTTGATAGGCATGGGTTTGCCAAACAACAGACACTAGATAGTTTTTGCATATTAGTTAGGGTTCACCAGAAAAGCAGAACCAACAAGATGTATAGAGGTATATACAAGAGATTTATTATAGGAATTGACTCATACAGTTATGGAGGCCAAGAAGTCCCATGATCTGATGTCTGTGAGCGGGAGATCCAGGAAGGCCAGTGGTGTAATTCAGTCCAAGTCGGAAGGACTGAGTATCAGGGACCAATGGTGTAAGTGCTGATCAGAGTCAAAAGAACCAAGAACCTATCTGAACAGAAGACTGAAGACCAGTTCAAGCAAAGAGAGCGGATTTACCCTTCCTCAGCCCTTTTTTTTTTCTATGTAAGCCCTCAAGAGATTGGATGCTGACTACCCACATTTGTGGGCAATCTTTTAAACTCAAGTTTACCAATTCAGACTCTAATCTCTACTGGAAACACCCTCAGACACATTCAGAAATAATGTTTTACCAGTTCTCTGGTGGCTCAGATGGTAAAGAATCTGTCTGCAATGCGGGAGACCTGGGTTTGATCCATGGGTTGGGAAGATCCCCTGGAGAAGGGAATGGCTACCCACTCCAATATACTGGTGTGGAGAATTCCATGGACAGAGGAGCCAGGCAGACTACAATCCATGGGGTCACAAAGAGTCAGACATGACTGAACGACTTTCACTTTGACTTCACAGTTATCTGGGCATCCGTTTGCCCAGTCAGGTTGACACATAAAATCAACCATCACAATGGAACTCACTATTTCTATAAATTATTTCTAAAACTATGCTGTGCAGTATAAAATATAATTGTTGTTTAGTGAAGCAGACACAAGAAATTCTTTTTTATGGTCTCTATAGTGTAAAAAAAAAAAATCCTGACAGCTGGTATGAGTTAGATAATCTATGTTTTTTTTAAAAACACACTGATAATGGGACTTCCTTGGTGGTCCAGTGGTTAAGACTCCACCTTCCAATGCAGGGGACCCAGGCTCAATTCCCTGGTCAGGGAATTAAGATCCCATGTGCCTCAGGGCAACTAAGCCCACGCAGGGCGACTACTGGGCTCTCATGCTCTGGAACCTGTGAACCACAACTAGAGAGCCCCTGAGCCACAAAGGAAGATCCTACATGCCACAACTAAGACCCCCTGCAGCCGGATAAACAAATAAATATTTTAAACAAACAAACAAAAATCTCTCACTGATATTTACCATGTTGTAAATCAACTATACTTCAATTTTTTAAAAAGTTAAAAATAATGAAAAGAATGAGCAAGAAAGAGAATAAATAAATAATAATAACACTAACAATCAGCTCTAATAATAACACTAATAATCAGCTCTCTGCCCCCAGGTTTATTTTGTCTTTTATCTCTGTGAGAATTGGCTGTAGCTATGATATCCCTGGTGGCTCAGTCGGTAAAGAATCTGCCTGAAATGTGGGTGACCTGGGTTCAATTCCTGAGTTGGGAATATCTACTGGAGGAGGGCATGGCAACTCCCTCCAGTATTCTTGCCTGGAGAATCCCCAAGGACAGAGGAGCCTGGTGAGCTGCAGTCCATGGGATCACAAAGGGGACATGACTGAGTGACTAAGCACAGCACAGCATGCCAATGCTGCGTCCCATCCTGAATTGTGAGTTCAGGAAGAGGAGACCGCCTAGAAGAAGAGGTGTATGTGAAGTCTGTGAACTTTAACAGGGTAGAAAAATTGCTCTACTGGGTAGGATTCACACATCCTAGGTGAGAGTAAGTTGGAGGCTCCCATCCACACAGTAACCAGAATTATTCAGTGAAAAAAGTACATTGCTTTTCCAGAAATAAAATCTAGAAACAAAATCTATAAATTCTAGATACAAAATCTTAAGAATAGGATTCAGTTTTTCAGTTCAGTCACTCAGTCCTGTCTGACTCTTTGTGACCCCAGCATGCCAAGCCTCCCTGTCCATCACAAACTTCCAGAGCTTACTCAAACTCATGTCCATTGAGTCAGTGATGTCATCCAACCATCTCATCCTCTGTCGTCCCCTTCTCCTTCACCTTCGATCTTCCCCAGCAGCAGGGTCTTTTCCAATGAGTCAGCTCTTCCCATGAGGTGGCCAAAGTATTGGAGTTTCAGCTTCAACATCAGTCCTTCCAATGAACAACCAGGGCTGATCTCCTTTAGGATGGACTGGTTGGATCTCCTTGCAGTCCAAGGGACTCTCAAGAGTCTTCTCCAACACCACAGTTCAAAAGCATCAATTCTTTGGCGTTCAGCTTTCTTTATAGTCCAATTCTCACAACCATATATGACTACTGGAAAAACCATAGCTTTGGCTAGACAGACCTTTGTTGGCAAAGTAATGTCTCTGCTTTTTAATATGCTGCCCGGGTGGGTAGCTTTTCTTCCAAGGAGTAAGTATCTTTTAATTTCATGGCTGCAGTCATCATCTGCAGTGATTTTGGAGCCCCCCAAAATAAAATCTCTTACTGTTTCCATTGTTTCCCCATCTATTTGCCGTGAATTGTGACCCCATGGACTGTAGCCTCTGTCTATGGAATTCTCCAGGCAAGAATACTGGAGTGGGTTGCCATTCCCTTCTCCAGGGGTCTTTCTGACCCTGGAATCAAACCTTCATATCATGTGTCTCCTGCATTGGCAAGCAGATTCTTTACCAGTACACCAGCAGAGAAGCCTGTTTCAGCATAAGAAAATTAACCAGAGAAATAAATACTATGCATATATTTTTGTTTTAGCCTTAGTGATCCTACATATGCTTATATCTTGAACTTTTGAGCACAAGCACTAGGAAATGTGAATAAGTAAGCATTTCTTATTTTTATCCCTACTGTTGGCAAAGGAGACTTTACTCCTAAAAGATTTCATGGCATACTGGACTCATGGCATTCAGGAGCTTTATTTGGCTTTTGAAACTGGGCCAGGTATGTTGGTTTCAGACCCCACAACCATCTACTCTTCTCTGCTCCCAAATTCCTGATTCCACTGAGGTTTCTGCCTTTATTCCCACTTTACTCTTGAAAATCCTGATTTATCTTAGTCAACCACTGCAGCTCCAGTTTCCTAGCCTGTAACTGGGTAGGCAAGTGAGCATGAGAGCCAATGAGAATTGAGGCAATCTGATGGGCATTTTCTAGCAAAGAAATTCTTCTTTAAAATGGACAAATGACAATAGGCAATTTTTCTCTCATCTGACTGCATATCCACATTTGCAGATAATGTTTGTAGTTTTGGAAATCATCTCATGAGTTTGACAGGAGCTTGATAAGAACAAGGCCACTTTTCTGAGGTTGGCATAGTGGAATGAAGATTAAACCAAGATCTTGATGTCCTTGAGCTGTGTTATGGTGCCATGCTAGAGCCAACATATGCTAGGAATTATTGTTACATAAGTCATAGTTGCTCTTACTTGTTTATGCCAGGTGAGGTTTATTATTTATGGCCCAAGTCATCCTACTTGATACAATAGCAATCTTTAAGTCTCTAGGCTTAAACATCACTTAACTGGCCCTTGTAAGATTTGGAAGCCATGGCAAGAAGGATTTGTTGGGATCCAGCTTTCCCAGACAGCCTAGGGTGGGACGGGAAGATAGATGTGAAACGAGGAGGTCGTGGGGTATGACATCAAGGCTGTTTCTATCTGAGGCACAAAATCCCCATAACCCATTTCAACAGAAACTTCCAACACTGCTGGAGGTACCTACTGGCTGATGCTTCAGTGTTCAGGCTGCTGTGGTTTAATTAGTAATGGGACTCTGGCCGGCATCAAAAGTACAAAATTCACTGTGTTTTTCTTTTCTTCTGAGATACAAACACTGTCCAAGACGCTTGACACTGCAGGGAGGAAGGGGAGATGAGGAAAATCTGTTTATTTGGCACCTTCACCCTGTGGCAATATTGGCATCTCCGAGGCTGAGCTGCTTGTTTTGTAATTAAAAAAGGGCAGGAGACTTTCTACAGCTTCTCCTGAGAGCATACAACCATTCTAAGCAGTTGATAACTGCCAAATAAAGAATCTGATCTTTTGTTTTCTTTTGTTTGCTTGTTCATTGTTTTCTCTTAACATTGGAAATAACTGGTGGTCATGGAAGGCTTTCCATGCTTCCAACTTTGAGGCTGTGTTGGACACCCCTAGGCAGGTCTTGGGGCTGGTCTGGATTCCAGAGCAGCAGGGGAGATGTCTGCACCAGACAGACAGAAGGACTTGCTCCAGAATTTCCTTCCTAGGAAGGTCTTGCTCTACAAGGTCCTGTCGAAATAGGAAAATACCCAGAGCAACAGATGGCCATCCTTCCTTCCTGCTCCCCACTCTATCCAACCAGTCTAATGACAGCCACAGAAGGCTGATGGCAAGTTGGATCCCAGTATACACTGTGATCACCACCCCACTGCATCTAGTTTTATAGAGGTGTGAAGATATATCTTAATTTTTCGACAAGGGGAGAGCCTGGAGCCTAGCAATATATTCAGATTGTGCCCAGGAATTATTTATGGAGATTCAGAAAATGCAGTGCTCCCTTCCTTTCCACTGGTGTTCGCACTTGCTGCTGGGCTGCTGAGTCTGACTCTCTTGGTCCCTGGACTAGAGTAAGGTGGTGGGAGGGAGGCTGGTTCCTCACCTATGATTTTCCTCTGTCGATAATTGAGATGGACTCTGATGGGGAGGAAGGTGTAGAAGGGGTCTTGGACCCTTCCTCCATTTCCAGCTTTCCTTTGTGTCTGCATTAATCAACTGCCTGATGCTTTAGTCACAACTTGTTGGAGTCCAGTGAAATACTTGGGATTTAGAAATCAAACGAAAAGATAATCACCTAAAATCAGATTTAAATCTGCAGTGACTAAAGTTGCTTTGTTAGAGAAATTAAAGTGGTGAGAAGCTTTTTCGTCTAAGGCTGCTGAACAGTTGCAGCCGGCACAAACAGGTTTGGGGCTGTTTGTACTGAGTGATGTGAAACCCACCTTGCATGTGGAAATAGGTTGTATTTACTTTGATTTTAAAACTCTTGCAATTGCTCAGAAAAGGGGGGAACAGTTCCTTGTTCTGATTTGGAAGAATTGATCCTTTCCTTATTAATTGTCCAGGCTCAAAATAATACAGACTTGCTTATGGTTGGATCCCAAATGCCACCCACACATCAGGAAAATGAGAAGACAAATACGACATGGGAGCCCAGCGTTTGCAAAAATTATAATGCATGTCACACTGTTATTTTACAAAGTGACTTTTTAAAATAGCAAATAAATAAATAAAGCTAGGAAAAACTCCACAGAGACATGTTAATGTCTCAACCTGGAACAATAAAGCTCCATTAAAAACACTTGCCATTAGCCACCATCTGCTGTCAGAAATTGGGGGTAATCTTTATGTCCTCGACAGCTTTGCCTTGTTCCCCCTGGATGAAGCAAAGACTCCACAGTGGACCAGAAATTCAGGGGTAAGGATCCCTCAGTTCTGCAGCTTTACAGAGCTCTGAGCTTGGTGGCCAAGAGGCAAGTCTGTTCAGCGTGTTCTGGGCTGCATATCAAATTGGAGAAAATTTGCTAACTGTGTTTCCTTCCCCTTGCATACTGCTCCGTTCCTGTCAGCATTTTCTGCACAAATCAGAGGTAAGGTGGGCTCCCTGCCCTTGACAAATCTGGGGACTTAGGAAAATAAGAGAATGGCTCTCTTGCTCGGCTCTGATAAATGAGGGACGCTGTGCGTTGCAGCAAGATTCTTTTGATCAGAATTCCTCCAGTGCACCTGCATTTTTCTCCCATTTGAACTTGTACTTTTAGATTATTTAGTAAATATAATTCTTGCTCACACCAACAGTAATCTTATTTTCTCTTCATAGGGATGTGGGTTAAGAAATCTTAAAACCATAAACAAGATAGATGACAAGCGTCCTGTGCTCCCTGATGATTTGGCAAAAAAACGCTTGTGCAGAAAGAAGTGCAAAGATGCTGTTAATATTCTGAGTGCATGGAGCACGCTGTTTTCCACCTTTCAGATGTAATCTTACTGCATATGAGGAATATGACTAGAGGAGGAACGCGGTGCAGGTGAAACGTCTGAATGACACTCGCCTGTCGTCTTTTTTATCCTTGTGGGTTTTTTCCCTATCCAGCTCTCCATAATGGTGCAAAGCCATAAAATGCACTGGCTTTTCCTAGAATGGTCCTTCTCCAGTTTTTGGACTACATGGACTTCTTTAAGACAAAGTTTCCACGTTCTTTTGTGAACCTGCTTGTTACAATAGAAGAAATGCACGGAGGCCATAGATACAGTCACAGGGCAGGCGGTTTCTTCAATTGTCTTCAGTCCCAAAGGTAGTCCCCCTCTGATCCATTCCAATCATGGTTATTGAGGTTGTGCCCTGAGACCTCATTTTTGTGCCTGCAAGGGGTTCATGGAGAGCGAAAATGGGGTGTGGGGGAGGGGCAGTACAGGATGGGAAGGGAATAGGGTGGTCTTAGGCCAGCTGATCAGATATACTTTCACCCATTCTTTCTCATTCTCCTTACACCTAATCAATCAGCATTCCTTATAGTAATCTCAAACAAGCTCATGGTGTACTTTCCATTTAAAGAGGCAATAATAGGAAGCACCATCATTTTGAATCCATCCTTCACATTCCTGCTTTACTGGTAAAAAGTTGCTCTAAAAACACAAGGTATCTCTTCCTTTCCTTTTTTTTTTCCTCTTTTGGGATTAAATTTTAAAAATTTATGCTTTATCCTTCTCTTTAAGAATGTGAACTGACTATGGACTTCACCGAGACCAAAAATGCCACACTATGCTGGTCTACTGTCATCTGGAAGATTCTAGGAGAGCAGCACGTGTTACTCTTAAAGGCGAGAACCACCATTCTAAGAACTGATATTCTCTTGAAAGATTCTAATAATGAGAATTTTGCAAACATATATGATTCACTGGTCAGAACTTTCATTCATCTAGTTGTATCATGAAGGATATAAACCCAGAATAATTTTAATAATGGCAGTTTATTGCAATCCTGGTGGTATATCACTTGTCCTCATGGAGAATAACAATGTTAGCTCCCCACTGTTTGGAATATCACTCAAACTCAAAGAAGGAATCCCCTGAGTGTAAATCAGTAATCATAATTCCCAAGAGAGAAGATGTGATCAAGTTAGTTTTCATCATTCGGTATTGAACACCCCACTTAATCAGAGGTTCACCTCATGGTCAGGTGGCCTTGCTCACGTCTAGACCAGTCATCATTTTCATCCACTTTATCACTATGTCACCCCCAACACTTACACCCTGTTCTAGGCATTGGAAGCACTTAAGCTCAATTTAATTGTATCAACAATCCCATAGGGTAAATATTATCACTATCCCCATCTTACAGATTTAAGGAAGCTAGGCTCTAGGATTCTCCAGGCATGAAAACTGGAGTGGGTTTCCATGCTTTCCTTCAGGCGATCTTCCCAACCCAGGGATCGAACCCACATCTTAGGTCTTCTGCTTTGGTAGGCAGGTTCTTTACCACTAGTGTGACCTCGGAAGCCCACAGAAAGCATTAACTCAAAGGTAATAAACTCACCTTTTTGAAGTGTGGTATATTCCACTGATGGAAAATACTAGCTCGCACTATGAAATTATTTTCCAAAATCTAGCTTGTTTTTCTCTGCGTGTGTGTGTGTGTGTTTGTGTGCAATTTAATTTACTGTCCTCTCAGCAAACGGTTTCCATTGAGACTTCCAGAGTCTGGAACCTCAGGCTGCAGTAGGGAGCCTGCTCCAGTCAAAATGAATAGATAAATTATTTTGACATTAGTAAGCAGGTAACTCATTTCCCATGTTATTGCTCATTACCTTGAGCCAGTTAGCCAACTATTTAAAAAAACTCCAACTTGTTTGACCTGCTACAAGTTACAGTCCATTTCAAGTCCTTCGGTATAAAATGCAATCTTGTCAAAGTGAAGACACCTGCTCCCAGCAGGAGGGTTACTTACCAACTGCCAGGTCCTTAGATACAGTGTCTGGAAACAAAATGATCTTTCCATCTGAAGTATGTCTACCACCGTGACTGATGCTCCTTGGGTTGACTGCAAACCTCCCAAGAAACGTGGGAGGAGAGTGCTAAAAAAATGAATTTTGATGAGTTCTTGATATTGTGATTTTAAAGTTAATTTTCTCTGTAGGAAGAGTATTTATTTCCTGGGTGACCTCAGCAAAATGCACTGTTATAAAAAGATTTTTTTTAATATGGGCCATTTTTAAAGTCTTTATTGAATTTGTTATGATACTGTCTCTGTTTTATGTTTTGTTTTTTTGGCTGCAAGGCACATGGGATCTTCACTTCCTGACCAGGGATCGACCAGAGATCAAACTTGCACCCCTGGCATCAGAAGGTGAAGCCTTAAGCACTGAACTGCCAGGGGAGGTCCTAATGCACTAATTTTTAAGTCTGGTTTCTCCTTCTGTGACTCTGGGCTTCCCTCATAGCTCAGTTGCTAAAGAATCTGCCTGCTAATGCAGGAGACCGGGATTTGATCCCTGGGTTGGGGATCCCCTGGAGAAGTGAAAGTCTACCCACTCCAGGATTCTGGCCTGGAGAATTCCATGGATTGCAGAGTCGGACACAACTGAGCAACTCTCACTTTTCTGTGACTCCAATTTCAGCAAATCTACTTCTTCTGAGCTATTTTGAACTTCTGAAAAGTCTTTCACTACTTTTTACTTTTCTTTAAAATATTCTCCTTTATGGAAGACAAACTCCTGATTGGCTTCCCAGGCTTTCTTCAAAGCAGGAGAAGCCAGAGGGCCACGGTGATGCCTCACTCCCCTCCTTGACAGCATGGGATGCTGGAATGCTCGACAGCTTCCATCAGGAAGACAGCTCTGTCACGCCTGCACACGCGGGTCAGCCCCTTGGCAGTCGGGGGCCATTGCAGAAGGCTCCTGTTTCTAGCTGGTACTTAACACCGTGAGTTGAGTCCATTTGATGGTTAATGGATGCATGTTCTGATACCAATCCACTTATGCCTGACAGAAAATTACTAATTTCCAACTGCCTGCTCCTCAGAGTCTTGAAGAAGTAGAAGGCTTCTGATAAGGTTGGCTTTATTTCTGTCTCCACTGGGTTGTGTCTAGAGTATAACCAGATATAATTTTCAGGTGGCAGATTTTTAAAAATAGCATAATAGAAAGTGTACACCAAAATAAAGAGAGCATTTTAATTAAAATTTAAAAATATTTTTCAAGAGTACCATTCTCTATTGAAATTCATTTCAAAGAACTTTGAGGTTTCAACAAGGGACTATTATTTGATGTAATTGCTGTGGATGGGATAAAGGCTACTCAGTTTGATGCTTTAAGACAACAGAGAAAGAAAAACTTAACTCTCTCAAAGCATTCTGTAAATTGGAAAGCCCAGAACAAATGCAAAGTATTGTTATTTTAATTGACCCTGAGGAATTATATGTTTAACAATTGTCTAAATGCCTTTGGTCTTCAGATTGAGTGAAATCTTGAAAAACAGTGATCATCAAACTGTAATTCAAACAAAACCCATTCCCATTGTAGAAGCCCAGGAGTGATCTCTTCCCCTAAATTTATTTCCACCAAAGGTAAATAACCTCCCTTGGGTTCCATCTTTGTTTGCTATTTAATTAAAATAACACTAATCACCAACTAATCTAGCTCGCTCTTAACAAACTATTGTATTCTAACAAGTCTGGTTTTGTTTATTTCTTTTTCCTTCTCCAGGGAGAGAAAGGATTAAAAAAGGTAGGCAATGTTTTGAAGTCAGCAAGGGTAAGAAAACTAAACTTCCAGGGGAATCAACTCCATTTAGCCATAAAGCATTTCTTCCTGTAAACTCAGGAAGGATTTCCAATTATGTACAAACAGATAGCATTGTGTAGTTCCCTCAGTATTATAGATAAGTCACCAGAAGACAACTAGTTTGACAAAATTGCCCAGCAACCCATTAACCTTACAGCTCTACTAAATATCCACCAGGGGCATCCCTCTGTGGAATTTGCTAAGGAAACAGAACGGAATGAGTTTCTCGGCAGATGTCTGGAAATCGTGAAAGAAGTAACGGGAAATGGCTTATACCTCTGATTTGAGTATTGGTTGTCATATTTGGGTGTGGGGTGTATGTGTGAGTGTGTGTGTATGCCTGTGACTGAGGGCAAGAAAGAGAGAGAGAGAAGGAGGGAAAGAGGGAGACCAGAAATAGATGGTAAACATGCAGTAAATGTTCTGGATCTTCTGGCTGTAAATGAATGTTTTGTTACCATCTGTCTCGGGATAGATCAGCTTAGTGACAACTAGAGATAGGTCATTTTTCTTTACTGGTTCAGTTTTGGGGAGTGAAGTTATTTCCTTCATTTGAAAGGCCTTTCTTCTGATTCAATTTTGGGGAGTGAAAAGTTATTTTCTTCATCTTAATGTAGATAAATTCCTATTGTACTATTTACAACTGGGAAGAAATTCAGCCATGCTGAGCCTGAAATTCTGAGACAAAATAAATGACCCTAGTTTATCGGTGCATATTTTAAATCCTTGCAAGCAACCCTTTTGAAAGTTTATCTTTCATTTTCTACTCTCCTAAGATGCCTTCTCTACTGATATTGAGAGTCCAGGTCACTTCTATGTTTGGGGAAAGGGTTAGGGTAGGGTGGGGCTTTTGGTATAGTATAAAATAAAAATAAGTGTATAAGTGTACAAATTACAAAAGCTTATTCAGTTCTTTTATTTGCATTTAAGATAGTCTCACTTTCAATACAGAAAATACAGTTTAATAAAATTGTGCCATTTGAAATGTGATGAAAAGATTTATCTTAAAATTGAAATTATATCACTCATAAGTATTATAATCTGGTAATGAATGGGACAAAAGTTTGAAATTATTTGATGAACATCCTATTCTTCCAATTCTGTTGATTCACTTCTATAATTAAATATATAAATCACTTTAATTGGAGATAACATCTTTCTGAATCTAAAATTCAGACAGTCATTGAGTGGGAGGCCCTGACCACAAGGGCCTTTGCCCCTCTAACTCTCCTGGTAGGGCTTCATCTTACTTCACTTCTACCTGCTCATGACGGTAAGTACAGTCTGCGGGTGGGACGTGATTTGAGGAAATAAGTGATTCTTACCTCTGGTTTTCAAAGGCAAGTCCATGGACTGTTACCTTCTTCAGAATCAACTGGGCTTTCCACTAGAAATTTAGATTCTAGGTCCCCACTTTGAACCTCTCGATGTGAGTCTTAGGAATTTGCATTTATTACAATGCCTAGGTGATTTGGGGCTTCTCCGGTGTCTTAGCAGTAAAGAATCCTCCAGCAGTGCAGGACCCACAGGAGACGCGGGTTTGATCCCTGGGTCAGGAAGATCCCCTGGAAGAGGGCATGGCAACTCACTCCAGTATTCTTGCCTGGAGAATCCCATGGACAGAATTGCTGGCAGGCTATAGGGTCACAAAGAGTCAGACACAACTGAATCGACTTACAATCTAGGTGATTTGGGGGGTCAGAAATGTTTGAGAACCACTAATTTATGGGGTTGGAATTGAAGGTAATAAGGCCTGATTTTAGATGTGAGAAAAGTTGCCACCAAGAAACACCACTTTACCCAGATTCTAGGGGGAAATGACACCTTATGGCAGTGATATTTTTATTGCTTACCTCCCTCCTATCATCAGGGCCATCTAAATCACTGCAGTAGATTGGGAATATTTCGAGCTGGCCGGTCTTAAAATCCATTTTTATTTTTTTTACCAACCTAGTTCTGTTCTTGTGATGAAACACAAGAAGTCACCCTGGGCTCAAGGAGCTCCTGCCGTATTCTTTTTTTTTTTTTTGCTTTGTTTTTTTGGTTACGCTGGGTCTTTGCTGCTGTGCATGGGCTTTCTTTAGTTGCAACTAGTGGGAGCTAGTCTTCATTGTGGTGCCTGGGCTTCTCGCTGCAGTGGCTTCTCCTGTTGTAGAACACAGGTTCTATGTGCACAGGTTTCAGCGGTTGTAGCACTCGGGCTCAGTAGTTGCACATTCTAGCTCAGCTGCTCCATGGCATGTGAAATCCTCCCAAAGATTGGAACCCATGTCCCCCACATTGGCAGGTGGATTCTTATTCACTGTACCACCAGGGAAGCCCTCCCGCAGTATTCTTACTAGTGTAGTCTTGCAGACAGTACCATGAAGGTTTCAGAGAACCATGAAAAATTCTTGTATACTACCATGCCTCACCCATCACCCTGGGGCAAGTGTCCACCAAGGGGTGAAGGAGGATTGGCAGGGAGTACTTTATCATCTCAGAGTGGCCCTACACTACACACTCTGTCTCCTGCTCAACTCAGAGAATTCACAGGATAAAATCCTCCCTGGGAGTGAGATGGAAGCTCAGGGATTCATGGCCAGCAACAACATTATGTTGTTCCTAAGAACCCGAAAGTGGGTCAGCCCTCCCCACTTCATCCTTACTTTCACATTGTATTTTCCTTGAATAGAGAATGAATATGTTCAGTGCATTAAAAAATATCTGAAACTTCTCATGGAAAAGGACTTGGGAAGAGTCCAAAGAACAGAAGTAGACTAGTACCGGGAACTGTACAAGGTGGTAAGCCCTTTCCTGGCACTTCAACCTGCACTGTTCACAGCAACATAACCAGAGGGCAGGATGCTCTGGCCACAGACAGTTCTGGTAAGTTCTCAGGTAGCCATCCTGGCTTGGGAGAGTTTTGGGTAAATTGCATCCTTGACTGAGGAAAAAGGATTGAATGCTATAGGTTAACTATAACGCAGTATGTGTGTTACTGTACAATGTTACTGTTATTATTAATAATAATCAGCAAATTAATAAGTGTTGTCATTTGCTAATTGTTGTTACAGTCGCTATTCATGTTCAACTCTTTGAGACCACATGGACTGCAGCACAACAGGGTTCTCTGTCCTTCACTGACTCTTGGAGTTTTCTCAACTTCACGTTCATTGAGTGGGTGGTGCTACCCAACCACCTCACCTTTTGTTGCCCCCTTCTCCTCCTGCTTTCAATCTTTCCCAGCATCAGGGTCTTTTCTAATGAGTTGGCCCTTCACATCAGGTGGCCAAAATACTGGAGTTTCAGTTTCAGCATCAGTCCTTCCAGGGGATGTTCAGGGTTGATTTTCTTTAGGACTGACTGGTTGGATCTCCTTGCAGTCCAAGGGACTCTCAATAGTCTTCTCCAGCACCACAGTTTGAAAGCATCAATTCTTTAGTGCTCAGCCTTCTTTATGGTTCAACTCTCACACTGGTACATGACTAATGGAAAAACCATGGCTTTGACTATAGGGACATTTGTCGTCAAAGTGATGTCTTTACTTTTCAATACATTGTCTAGTTTTGTTGCAGCTTTTCTTCCAAGGAGCAAGAGTCTTTTAATTTCATGGTTACCATCTCTTTTGATGGGGGCACTCAGCATGCCAAAATAAATCTTTTTTAACCCAGAAAATTATATAGTTTACTAGTATTTGTTTTGATTCTGAAGGTTACATTTCATATTATAAACGAAGATTTGGGGTACCGCTGAGAGGAACTGAATTCCTCCTATTTCCTTCCTCCCCACTGAAATCTTTTAAAATCCAGTACAAATGGCACCTTTATAGAGTCTCCTAATGGTGCTCTCTCCAGAAAAAATTAACACCTCATTCCTCTGCATTTTGGAAGCTTGTAATTTGTCCTTCCTTTTATGATTTCATTCCTTCTGCCTTATGTGATAGCTCTTTTACGTCTCCTGACTAGATAATAGCCTTTCAGGGAGCAGGGGCCATGCCATCTGTGTTTATCCACAAGCTTCTATCACAGTTTATAGATAGCAAGTGCTCATGAAACATCCACTAAATTAAAGTTTGTAGTCTTACATCAGAAGTCACAAACTGGCAGGTCATAGGCCAGAAATATCTTTAAAAATTTGACATAATGGCCTATTGGCAGATTTCACATAAAACTTTGGATGTCTGGCACTTCCCATGGCTATAATCAGTTTGAACAAAGTGGTAGCTGCCCTTTAAAGAGGGTATAATTCCTTAGTTTCCCAGGTGGCACTAGTGGTAAAGAACTCAAAGGCCAATGCAGGAGATGTATGAGATGCAGTCTCATCCCTGGGTTGAGAAGATCCCCTGGAGGAGGGCATGGTAACCCACTTCAGTATTCTTGCCTGGAGAATCCCATGGACAGAGGAGCGTGGTGGGCTACAATGCATGGGATCACAAAGAGTCAGACATGAATGAAGTGACTTAGCATGCACACATAGTTCCTTTAGTTTTCTGCAGTTGTATTTTGATCATTCATATTACTTGCCTGACCTCCATGGACACCCTTCTCACAGGGACACCATTCTCTAACCTCCTTTGACATTAATCAAAACTGACTGCCTCTGCTGATGGATGCATGATTGTGCTTATAGTCGAGGCAGTTCAGAACCAAAGTCTATGTTGTCTGGACTGATCATTTATAGGCCACCTGTCAAGTAATTAATTGGTTTGCTGTGCTCTATGATGGCAAAACATGATCTAATCACATATTGCTTAATTGTTTAAAGCTTAATGGCCTTAAGACTGTGAGATGACCAACTTCTTTTTTTTTAAAAAACTCTCAAGTTCTTTTTTTTTTTTGCTACTAAATTTTTTATTTTAAAACAGTTTTAGCGTTATAGAAGCACATAGATAGTGTAAAGATAGAAAGTAGTACATATACCCCATACCCAGTTTCCCCTGTTATTAACATTTTACATTAGTAAGGTGCATTCTCATTTGCTTTTTTTTTTTTTTCTGTTTACTGCATTTCTTTTTTTTCTTCAAAAGACATTATTGTAATTTTTAATGAAAGAAATACAGGCTTAGTGTAAAAAATAGTTTGAACATACGTATACATAAAATAGTGATCCCATAATCTCATTTACCAAAGACTGACATAAATTTTTAGGTCCCATTTATCTCATTTTAGACTTAAGAATGAATTAACATATGATTCTTTTTCTATTGAAATATAGTTGACATACAATATTCTATTAGTTCCAGGTATACTAAATCATGGTTTGACATTGGCGTACATTATGAGATAACCGCCATAATAAGTCTGGTATCCATCTATCCCCATATAGTTATTACGATATTATTACATTCCCATGGCTTATTTATTGTGTAGCTGGAGGTTCATTCCTCATAATCCTCTTCACCTATTTTCACCCACCCCCTCACCCTCCTGGAAACCACGCTCTGTATACGAGTCTGTTTTTTTTTTAATTGGAGGCTAATTACTTTACAATATTGTGGTGGTTTTTGCCATACAGTCACATGAATCAGCCATGTGTTCCCCATCCTGACCCTCCTTCCCACCTTCCTCCCCATCCCATCCCTCAGGGTCATCCCAGTGCACCAGCCCTGAGCACCCTGTCTCATGCATCGAACCTGGACTGGTGATCTATTTCACGTATGACCAACTTCTTCGGATGTCAACTCAAACATCACTACCTCTAGAAAGACTGTCTTGATTCCCTTTAGCATATTCTTTCTGCAATGGCATTAATTATAGTTCAGTTCAGTTCAGTTCAGCTCAGTCGCTCAGTCGTGTCTGACTCTGCGACTCCATGGACTATAGCATGCCAGGCCTCCCTGTCCATCACCAACTCCCGGAGCTTACTCAAACTCATGTCCATTGAGTCAGTGATGCCATCCAACCATCTCATCCTCTGTCATCCACTTCTCCTCCCACCTTCAATCTTTCCCAGCATCAGGGCCTTTTCAAATGAGTCAGTTCTTCGAATCTGGTAGCCAAAGTATTGGAGTTTCAGCTTCAGCATCAGACCTTCCAATGAATATTCAGGACTGATTTCCTTTAGGATGGACTGGTTGGATCTCCTTGCAGTCCAAGCAACTCTCAAGAGTCTTCTCCAACACCACAGTTCAAAAGCACCAATTCTTTGGTGCTCAGCTTTCTTTATAGTCCAACTGACTTTTATTAATGTGTTTCCACACTGTTTTTGCTCATTATTCCCCTAGGAGTCTCCCTAGCCCCTGCCTAATTCAGGAGATAAATATATATATTTTAAGGGGTAAAGGGGTTATTTACCAAATTATTGATTAGAAATATCTGAGTCCTCAGTCCAGCCTAGCTAAACATCCTGTTATACTTCATCAAGTCATTTCCCATTTCAAAGTGATATTGTCTATAAATTGTCTATTGTTGTTCTGTCACTAAATCATGTCCAACTCTTTGCGACACCATGAACTGCAGCATGCCAAGCTCCTCTGTCCTCCACTATCTCCCAGAGTTTAGAACAAAGTTAATAGAAATGCTTTAATTGAAACTAAGAACAAATTTCTATGTATGTAGCTCCATACATCTCTATCCACACCCTAAATTTAAAATTCTTCCATATTTTCAAAACAGAAAATGACAAAGATGGATGGTTACTGGCAGAATAAATTGTTTCAGTAATTAGAGGGAAACTAGGAACACTATTTTGATTGATTCAGCACAACAAACAAATTCGACTGATATGCTTCTACATTGCTACTATCATGATCTTTAACAATTGTATAATGTAAATCATTAGTCAATCAAGCACTCAGTATACCACGTGAGCTCTAACAAAAATAGGTTAGATATGATAATTAGGTGTGTGTGATCATTGCATGAAAATGAACATGAGGCTTCTATCAATTTTGTGGTTATATATGGTTATTCTCATCCTCATATGCTGTACTAACCATTATTCCATTACTTTACTATTTTCTCCAATGCATCACATACTTGAATTCACATTGCATTTCTACATTTGAGCCATAAAAGATACTCCAAGTTGGGTTTAGATTTTTAAAAAAAAGTCCATAGATTTATTGGTTTCAATTTCTAATCACTGGTTTTCTAATTAGAAATGTCCTCATATGGTTGCTGCTGCTGCTGCTGCTGCTGCTAAGTCGCTTCAGTCGTGTCCGACTCTGTGCAACCCCATAGACAGCAGCCCACCAGGTTCCTTTGTCCCTGGGATTCTCCAGGCAAGAATACTGGAGTGGGTTGCCATTTCCTTCTCCAGTGCATGAAAGTGAAAAGTGAAAGTGAATTCGCTCAGTCATGTCTGACTCTTCGCGACCCCACGGACTGTAGCCTACCAGGCTCCTCCGTCCATGGTTGCAGAGAATCACAAAACTATCTTTGCAGAATTCTTAGGGTTTTGGTAGGCAAACTTCAGGAAAATAACATCCTGTATAAATGAGAAGCAAGGGATGATAGCAAATATTTTAAAAGTTGAAGAGTTGTATTCTCTAGACTCTAAAAGTATTCTTTAAGGAAAACACATAACAAAGACAAGTGTATTTCAAGCAGTTTAACTGCAAATTCCTCTAGGTTTTTCCATTTGGTTGCTGAAATACTAGTTTTCAGTGACACCAGCTAATCTGAATGTAAAGTGGAAAATGCCACATGTTCTGTACACTTGGCATTCCTCATCTGGCTAGTTCCCATATCAGAATAGACCTTCAGTGAACACAAAGTAAGAGGTAGTCTTTGCTTTAAGCTGGACACAATTTGAGTCACGCTTTCAGCAATTATTCTGATTAGACTCTGGAGTTTGTTTTTATTTAAAAGCTGATCAATTATTGATCTGAACTGTGACACTGAATGGAATTAATGTTGTGCTACACTTCTGAGCAGTGGGGATCATTTGGAAATCGAATCTCCTAACACAATCAATGACTTCCATTTATCTTCCCAAGGCAATTTGACTAATCAGATTCTCTCATTTTCCTCTATTCTGACTTTCAACCATGCTTCCTAATAGATAGAGGAGAAAACAGAACTCTCCTTTCAACTGCTTTCCATACAATTAACATCAAAGAGAAATAAGTGACTCACAGTCACAGATAAAAAATTAGCCAATTATATACTGAAACTGGGACAAAAATTATGTCAATAGAATCGACTGGCACAAGATGCCAGACCCGTAAAACTGGGACATTGGGCCTAATGTCAGACTTCCAGTCCCTGCAGACTCTCACTCTCTTTCCAGTCTGTCACCCACTAGCACAACTGGACAAATGGACAATGGATAATGGAGACTTGAGAAAAAGGCCATAGCTCTGGAGTGGGTCATTTAGGGCCAATTTATTCAGCAGGGCTGTATGAGTCTGTGGAACAGACCACAAGCACTTCCCCTTATTTCCCCCTAAGCAAACCTTCACATAAAGGCATTTACTTAGCAACATTTGGGACAGATGAACGTTATTTTTCAGACATAATTCTTTTTTCCCTGGCATATAACTTGGAGGGGAAAAAGAGCCATCAGTTTAAAAACTCAAATACTTAAATCTTTGAACACTGTTTGCCAGACATGAAGAATGAGTGGCTTGATTCAAGGTCATGCTTCTATGCGATGAGATGACCAGCCTGAAGCATCGCTGAGCCAGGCACTATGCTGTCTTAACAGGGCATCACTCTCTGAGCGGTCAGGGCACACGCAGCACATACCTCTGGACGGAGGAGACAAGCCATGGTGATCCAGAGTGATGGGTTCTATTGCTCCATGGTCTTTTTGTTCCAGCTGATTAGACACAGTTTCGGTTTTGACTAGTTTACAGATGGAGATGCTCAAGCATTTCAGTTTCAGTGAGATTATTGTGGGGCTAAAAAGTGAGTTCTTGGTGAGTTGGTTATCTGAAGCCAGTGTGGTACAGATAATAAACAAAGATCCCATTATTCCCTGTGTCTGATTTGCTTCTCAGTAGAAAGTTAGGTGTTCAGAGAGCTTTAGTATCTATTTAAGGCCACCTAGAATATCATTTGGGCTTCCCTGTGCTCAGACGGTAAAGAATCCACCTGTAATGCGGGAGACCTGTGTTCGATATCTGGGTCAAGAAGATCCCCTGGAGGAGGGCATGGCAACCCACTCCAGTATTCTTGCCTGGAGAATCCTCATGGAGAGAGGAGCCCGATGGGCTACAGTCCATGGGGTCACAAAGAGTCAGACATGACTGAGCGACTAAGCACACCCAGCACAGAATACCATTTAATGCATTATTGCTACAGTAATGTACTCTTACCCTTGCAAGGAGGAAAATGTCCATTTCTGTAGGAGATGGAGAAAGGTCACTTTGGCTTGACCTCTAACATTGTTCTAACCATCATCGGTTGTGCCATCTCAAAGGAGAGTGGACTCATATATTTGTCAATTACAAGGCAAGGGAGGGAGGCTTACACTTAGCTAAGACATGAAGTTGGTCTCTCAGAGTATTTTTTAAAGGTCCAAGTGCTGACATTAAATTTCTAATACCCCCAAAACAGTTTAGACATAAGTATCAGAAAGCATCTCTTGTTATTTTTGCTAGTCAATGGGTATATTCCTTTCCCAGACTTGTATTGGCAATCAAATACCTTCATCTGCCTGAGGAAGAGAGATGTGGAAGTGGGACCATGTCCCTTGTCCTGTGTCTTTTCAGATTGTTTCCTTGCATGGTGCCCAGAGGACCAGCCATGGAGCCTGGGGAATGGAGTAGGTAATAGCCAGAGTCAGCCCCATGCCCTCAGCTGCCAACTGGACATGAAGAATGAACCATGCTTTGCGAGGTCCATGTGAATGTCTGGTGACCAGACAGAGAGGCTGACAGTGGCATGGAATTGAAAAGTCTTTGAAATTTCAAATTGTGTTTTATGTAACAGATTCCTGACCCCATTCATAAAGCATCAAAGACTCAGATTTCACTGTTCTTAAAGACAACAGGCCTCTATTACAGGAGTTGAACAAGAAAAATCCCACAGTCAGCTAACTTGAAATCCTCCGCAATTTCCTTTTCAATTTTTCGCCCCTTTTACCACTAACCTCTGAGCTAAGTCCATTGTGACTTGACTGAACTCTCCTGCCTAAAAATGGTTTCAAGAATAACCAAAAGATAACAGTATGGAGGTGGGTCATCTTTTTCAAAGGTGTTTCCTGGACTGATAGGGGTCTCATGGAATCTTTTTAACAGTCCTGTACTGAACTTGGGTAGCAGTAAACAGGGTAACTGTGGCTGAATCTGTGCAGCATGTTTGACAAGGGTTCTCATGGCAAGCATACTTAGCTGTGCTGGACAGAATAGAAGGAAGAATAATCCTAGAAAGGCTGCGTGGCATAGGGTCCCAATATTACATTTCTCAGATTGTCAGCTTCTCAGGAGCCCTTTCAGTGAACACGTGTATATGGAGGGGAGGAAGAGTGTGGAGAAGAATGTTTTCTGCCATTCTATTTTTCTTTGTTTTTAAAATACATTAAGGGCTTCCCTGGCAGCACAATGGTTAAGACGCCACACTTCCAAAGCAGGGCGTGTGGATTTGATCCCTGGTCGGAGAACCAAGATTCCTACATGCCACAGGGTGCAGCCAAAATAATAATAAATAAATAAAATACATTAAGAGACTTTAGTTTTTTAGGTCTGCTTTAGATTTATGGAAAACTGATGGAAAGAATAAAGAGTTCCCATATATACTCTCACTTTCTCCCTCCAATTTTCTCTATTATTAGCATCTTGCACTAGTGGAGTGTGTTTATTACAATCAAGGAGCCAATGTGCTCAGTTGCTTCAGTTGTGTCCAACTCTTTGTGACTCTTACCCAGCAAGAATACTGGAGTGGGTTGCCATGCCCTCCTCTAGGGGATCTTCTGACCCAGGGGTCGAACACCCATCTCCTGCATCTCCTGCATTGCAGGTGGATTCTTTATCTGCTGAGCCATTGGGAAAGCACAAAGGAGCCAATACTGATGCATGATTATGGCTTAAAGTCTATAGTTGACCTAAGGGTTTACTCTTGGTGATATGTATTCTGTGGGTTTGGACAAATGTACAACACATTTCCACCACCGTAGTATCACGCAGAACAGTTTCACTGCCCTAAAAATCTTCTATGCTCTGTCTATTCATCTCCCCCGCAACCAACCCCTGGCAACCACTGCTCTTTTTATTATCTCCATAGTTTTGCCTTTTCTGGAATGTGGTATACTTGGAATCATAGAATGTAGCCTTTACAGATTGGTTCTCTCATTTAATAATATAAATTTAAGTTTTCTCCACATCCTTTCATAGTTATATAGCTTATTTCTTTCTATCGCCAAATCATATTCCACTGCCTGGATTTTCCAAAGTTTGTGTATCCACTCACCTAGTAAAGGACACCCGGGCTGCTTGCAAGTTTGGACCATTATGAACAAATTGTTATAAACATTCATGTGCAGGTTTTTGTGTCTACATGATTTTCTGCCTTTCTATTTTTTAGTAAGAAACTTTGAGAATTTGGGTTAGATACAACTTCAGCCCACATTCGTGTACTCTGTGGGTCAAGGAAGAAAGACAAGCATAATAGCCACACATCCCAGATGTACCAGGCTGATGGGCAATTATAGTTGGTTGATAAATATTGGTTAAATAAACAACCATGTGACCCAACAAGCAAGTTCATTTGGGGTTCATAGACTGAATTTTGTCCTCCCCAAAGTCATATGTCAAAGCCTTAACCTCAACGTGACTGTATTTAGAGATAGGTCTTTAAGGAGATAAAGTTAAGTGAGGTCGTAAAGGTGGGCCCCTAATTTGATAGGACTGGTGTCCTTATGAGAAGAGGAAAGATAGAGATCTCTCTCTCCATTTGCACTCACATACCGAGAACAGTCGGTGAGGACATGGTAAGAAGGTTGCCTGCTGTAATCCAAGAAGTAGGCTCTCACCAGAGATCAAGCTGACACATTGATCTTGGACTTCCAGGCTTCAGAACCATGAAAAAAATACATTTTTGTTGTTGTCACTTCATCCATAGTATTTTGTCATGGCAGCCTCAGCAGACTCACACAGGGTGTCTCTGTTCAATGATGTTGTTGGGGAGGTTAAGGTAAGGAAATTAAGTGGAACTGTGTCTATCCTGGGCACGCCTGTGGGTCTGAATGGTGAGAGCCCATTTACCCACAGGCTCAGATGTGACTTCCCCCTGCAGTAGGTGCCAAAAGTGTTCTAATAATGCATCCTTCGTTGCTTACTTGGAATTAATTATTAGGTGTATTGCTAGAATTCCTAAAGGTGAATTTTATCAAAGAGCATATTCAGTTTTAAAGATAGCGGTGTGTTGTCCAGTGACTAACTATACCCATTTACACTTCCACAAAGAGTGTTTAAAAATACTTATTTCACCAATGCTGGGTATTGTTATTATAAAAAACAAAAGTAAAGCGAAGCTTGTTAACTTCATAAGCAAAGCACATCTAGCAGCTTTTTCAGTTTGTATTTATTTGGAAATTAAAGGTAGAGTATTTTTGCGTTTTTATGGTCATTCATACTTCCATGACTCGCAGTTCACAACTTCTGTTCCTTTTACTATGTGCTCATATTTTTTAAATTGAAAGAAACCTTTATATTTCGAGAAGGCTAACTCTATTGGCCACATGAATCGCACATTTCACCCATGATTTTCTTTTGACTTTCAATTGTGTGTAGGTATTTTTTGTGTGTAGGCAATTCTTTTGTGTTACCATAATATATTGATCTATTCATTTTTTGTTTCTGCTTTTAGCATCATGTTCAGAAATTGTCACCCATAGCGAGGTTAAATATATTTATCTTTCTATATTTCTATCTAGTACTTTGCTGTTTGGACTTTTGCAATTAAATCTTTACTCATCCTACAATTATTTGTATACAAAGTGTGCAATAGGAATCTGGTTCTTTTTAAAGAAGTATAAACCAACTTCTTTAGCTTATATGCAGAGTACATCATGAGAAACACTGGGCTGGAAGAAACACAAACTGGAATCAAGATTGCCGGGAGAAATATCAATAACCTCAGATATGCGGATGACACCACCCTTATGGCAGAAAGTGAAGAAGAACTAAAGAGCCTCTTGATGAAGGTGAAAGAGGAGAGTGAGAAAGTTGGCTTAAAGCTCAATGTTCGGAAAACTAAGATCATGGCATCTGGTCCCATCACTTCATGGGAAATAGATGGGGAAACAGTGGAAACAGTGTCAAACTTTACTTTTTTGGGCTCCAAAATCACTGCGGATGGTGACTGCAGCCATGAAATTAAAAGACGCTTACTCCTTGGAAGGAAGGTTATGGCCAACCTAGATAGCATATTTAAAAGCAGAGACATTACTTTGCCAACAAAAGTCCATCTAGTCAAGGCTATGGTTTTTCCAGTGGTCATGTATGGATGTGAGAGTTGGACGGTGAAGAAAGCTGAGGGCCTCAGAATTGATGCTTTTGAACTGTGGTGTTGGAGAAGACTCTTGAGAGTCCCTTGGACTGCAAGGAGATCCAATCAATCCATCCTAAAAGAGATCAATCCTGGGTGTTCATTGGAAGGACTGATGTTGAAGCTGAAACTCCAATACTTTGGCTACCTCATGCGAAGAGTTGACTCATTGGAAAAGACCCTAATGCTGGGTAGGATTGGGGGCGGGAGGAGAAGGGGACGACAGAGGATGAGATGGTTGGATGGCATCACCGACTCGATGGACATGGGTTTGGGTAGACTACAGGAGTTGGTGATGGACAGAGAGGCCTGGCGTGCTGCAATTCATGGGGTCCCAAAGAGTCAGACACGGCTGAGCGACTGAACTGAACTGAACTGAAACCAACTTCCTTCTCTCTCTGACTGTTCTATTTTTCACTGACTTCTCGAGAAAATCTGAACTGAATTAGAAAATCTTTCATCAATAGAGGTCAAGAAAAGACAGGTAGAAAGAGAGGGAGGAAACAAAAAGGGAGATCAAGGGGGAAATTTTGGTTTAAAAAGCCAAGTAGAAAAGCCACGTTAGTTTCTCCATGTTCTAAATGAGCAGGTTGGACAGAATAATCTGTGGAGCTCTGTTCCGGCTCAACTTTATAGGATTTGAGGATTCTGAGGGCAAAACACATCTCTCAACCAGTTTGTCTAAAATGAGACTGGAACACACTAAACATCTCTAAGCTGAAATGACTTTTAAGCTCAGGAAATACTGGAACCCACCCGAAAGGACCTTAGAGAACTTTTAACCTCAATCAAATCATTTTGCTGATAAAGACACTGAGTCTCAGGGAGGTTAATGGTGCTACCCAAGGTCCCACAGCCGCTCAGTGGCCTAGTTGGCCCAGGACTCAGGCCCCTGAATCACATGCTGCTTCCTTCCCATTCAGTTCTCTAGTGATCTCTTCATTTGCTCTCACCTTCCTTTTCTCATCACCTCTTTCACTGAGTCATTTCACTCTAGTCAAGATCACTTCATCCATTGGATGTGACACTGTTTGACAGTGAGAGCTGAGAAGGAAGGTGGCTTGTACCAGGGAAAATATAACAGAGTCTCTGGCTTAGGAAATTTGCCACTTAAGGCAGTGCTTGAGACCCCCTCGAGCACTTTAAAAGTGTTTTCCCGTGGGAGCCCAGAGATGTTTTCCCTTGTCTTCTGAGAATCTGATTGCAGCCAAAGTAAGGGACTCTCCCATTTTTGCCTGAAAACAATGAAGTGATTACCTATATCCTTAATTTAAATTCCCTCTGACAGCTCAGACTCTGCTGCGGCTGGAGGGGGCGAGCCGACCTTCATGTCTATTGTCAGCAGTGGAGACAGAGGGGAATTTTATTGACCAGAGAGGATAATATGCATTAGGGAAGCCAAGCAAAGATGCTCTGACCTATCGGAATATAGTGCGGGGTCAAAGAGCACAGGATTAGAGCTGCACAGCATCTTAGCGAAAATGCCAATTGTGTCCCTTTGTGTGCTCTGCTGCGGACCCCCCGCCTGCCTGTACCTTGGGGACTGGCAAAAGAGTCTCTTACAGCTGCTCTTTGCTTATCTACGGCATTGAGAAGAGCTTTGCTGCCAGCACCCTCGGGGCTGACTCTTGGAAAAAAAAATGGTTGGGGCGGGGGAGGCGGAGATAACAACCGATTGCAACATCGCAAATCCCAGAAATTCCATCTGCATATTTTCGGAGCCTCTGGTACTCTGGGTCACTCCTTCGGGGTCCAGTTTACTATATTTTCCTTTAGAAATGAGTCCTCAGAAATCACTTAAAGGAATGCCCAGTGAACAATTCCGCCTTCTTCTCCCCATCTCCCCCACCCCACCCCCGCTGAGTGTTTCTGGAAAAGCTCCTCTCGAGGGACACTTGTTCCTGGTAATATCAAGCCCCAGTAATGCATGAGGCTACTGGATATTTTGTTGTTTACTTCTTTCCTCACTTCCCATGTATAGGAGGAGAAGGGCAGCCTCTGGGGGGCCATGCTGAGTTCATCAGATGTCCTGGGAACCAGCTGTCTAAGGGGCTGCCTTTCCCTACTGCAAGGACACAGCACTAAGTGGCAAGCTCCTGACTGTGTGCCTGACACGTATTTTCTCATTAGGTAGGTATCACTAGTACCCCCAGGGCTTCCCTGGAGGCTCAGTGGTAAAAAATATGAGTGCAATGCAGGAGCTGCAGAGACATTGGTTCAGTCCCTGGGTGGGAAAGATCCCCTGGAGGAGGGCATGGCAACCCACTCCAATATTCTTAAGTGGAGAATCCAATGAACAGAGGAGCCTGGCAGGCTGCAGACCATGGGGTCACAAAGAGTCTGACACGACTGAAGCAACTAAGCATGTAGATGTGCACTAGTCCCCTTTTGACAGATGTCCACAAAGTTAAGTAACTTTCCAAGGTGGTACAGCAATAAGGACAGGAACTGTGATGTGAACTCAGATGTTTTGATTCTAAAGCTCATGTTCTTAACTACGTTCCCTCTCCTTTTTCTCTCCTTCTCTGAAGGAGAGGTTCTTGGTGCCCCACTCAGAACCCCTTTAGCAGGCAGTGCCCCATCCCCTAATGACTATCACTCTTGACCCCTTCCAGTTCATGGCATTCTCATCTGCCCAACTGTCATAAACCTCTCTGCACGTCTTCATTCCAGGAGTAGCTTCTCGGTTCTTGTGAAGAAGATAAGAGAGCACCCTGGGCAGGGCAACCCTCACCTCTTTGGGGAGCCGTGGCGGCTTGGAGGAGGAGGGTACTTATCAGGTCCTGTGAATGCCCAGTGGACAAGACTGGTCATCACAGAGGATGACGGATAGGGGGAGAGCCCAGCAAAAAGCACCTGAGACTCTTCAGGAGCTTCCAAGGCAATTTGGAGGGCTGTGTGAACAGGTGGGTACAAGAGGAATGTAACTGATTTATTAAAGTGAATACAATTAGTTTTGAAGCCATAGCTGATGAGGTCTAGGGCCAAGTTCATGTGCTAAATAACAAATCATCGTAAAACTTAGTGGCACAAAACAACCGCTTTCTGTTGCTTCTATATTCTGTGGATCAGGAATTCTGAGAGCATGCATTAGAGATAGTTTGCCCCTGCCCCATGTTGTCTGGGGTCTCAGCTGGGAAAAGTCAGAGGTTGATGGTGACTTGATGCTGGGGTCTGAAATCATCCAGAAGTGCCTTCACTCACATGTCTGGGTGTCAATGTTGGTTGTCCTACAAAAGGACAAAAAATACCCAGGTAATCATCCATTTGTGGAACATATGGACAGATGGCAGAGTTGACCAAAAGGGAGCTTAGGACCTCATTTGTGGAAGGCACCAAGCAGAGGACAGAGTGAAAATGTTGAGTTAAAACTCAGCATTCAGAAAACTAAGATCATGGCATCTGGTCCCATCACTTCATGGCAAATAGATAGGGAAACAATGAAAACAGTGAGAAACTTTATTTTTGGGGGGGGCTACAAAATCACTGTAGATGGTGATTGCAGCCATGAAATTAAAAGACACTTGCTCCTTGGAAGAAAAGCTATGACCAACCTAGATAGCATATTAAAAAGCAGAGACATTACTTTGCCAACAAAAGTCCATCTAGTCAAAGTAATGATTTTTCCAGTAGTCATGTATGGATGTGAGAGTTGTACTATAAAGAAAGCTGAGCGCCAAAGAATTGATGCTTTTGAACTGTGGTGTTGGAGAAGACTCTTGAGAGTCCCTTGGACTGCAAGGAGATCCAACCAGTCCATCCTAAAGGAAATCAGTCCTGAATATTCATTGGAAGGTCTGATGCTGAAGCTGAAACTCCAATACTTTGGCCACCTGATGGTAAGAATTGACTCACTTGAAAAGACTCTGATGCTGGGAAAGATTGAAGGCGAGAGGAGAAGGGGACGACAGAGGATGAGATGGTTGAATGGCATCACTGACTCGATGGACATGAGTTTGAGTAAGCTCCAGGAATTGGTGATGGACAGGGAAGCCTGGCATGCAGCAGTCCATGGAGTCACAAAGAGTCGAACACGACTGAGCGACTGAACTGAACTGAACTTATATACACATATGGTAACCTAAAATAAACACTATTGCATAGCCTGATTTTTTTCTCTTCATAATTTCATGTGAAGATTTCCCATGTCATTGATCTTTTATAATGTCGTTTTAATGGTTGCATAGCATTCAATCATAAAATGGTACTATGATTTATTTAGTGGATCTCCTGTTATATTTTGTCTGTTTCTTATCATTTTTCCCTCTTACAACTATAAATTAAATTGTGATAAACATCCTTGCAGATTTATCTTCATCCACATCTGAATTAATCTGATTATAAATTTTTAATTTATAATACCTTCCTAGGAGTATATTTTTGGGTGAACATATGTATGTGCTTGGGCTTCCCAGGTGGCTCAGTGGGTAAAGAATCTGCCTGCAATGTAGGAGACACAGGAGATGTGGGTTCAATTCTTAGGTTGGGAAGATCCTCTAGAGGAGGGCATGGCAACTCACTCCAGTATTCTTGCCTGTAGAGTCCAATGGACAGAGGAGCCTGGTGGGCTACAGTCCACAGGGTTGCAAAGAGTCAGGCATAACTGAAGTGACTGAGCATGCATGTGGGTATTAAAGTCTTTTTAAAGTCTTTATGTGCTTATTAAAGTACTTATTAAAGTCTTATTAAAGTCTTTTGATACCTTCTGCCAAATTTTGGCTGAATTCCTTCTCTATAGCACCATCATGCCTCTACCTAGGAGACTACTCTGTTGCAGGGTATGATGTTCACCCTTGGGAAGAGTGATATTCATTGCTTTGAGTTCTCTTTACAAGATAAAACCATAGAAACATTGGCCTTGGAAAGAACTTTAGAAGCTGGATGGACCTTCTCTCTCCTTATTATAACTACTACAATCTAACCTGGGAGTAAGTGAAGAGAAAAAGTAGTGACAGGAAAATTTCAAAATGCTGCCATTCCAGGGTCATTTACAAAAGTGATATGACTAACTTGTAAACAAATAATTATCAGAATTTCTTGCTTTAGCCTAAGCTTGAATTTAGGTATATTTGGTTATGTTCAGAGGACTGGTAGGATGTATGTGCCAAGGGTATGAACCTAAGGAAACATAGGTGATTCAAGGACTTTGGAAGGAATGGAAGATTCTGAATATAAGGATGATTGTCTCCCAGCTTGTGTTCATTTTTTTGTTTGCTTTTCTTTTTCCTTTTTATTGCTACTATAGCAAATTACCATGTATTTAAGGGACTTATAACAACAGAACTGTACTCTTACATTTCTGGAGGCCAGAAAGTTGAAATTAGCCTAAGGAAGCTAAAATCAAGATGTAGATAGGGTTGGTTCCTTCTAGAGGTTCTCAGGAAAATTCTTTTTTTTTTTTTGCCTCTTCCAGCTTTTGGTGTCTGTCACATTCCTTGGTTTGTGGCCACATCACTCCAATGTCTGCTTCCATTGTCACATTACCTTCTCCTCCCTGTCATCAAATCTCCCTCTGTGCCATGCCTTTTCCAAATCAACCTTCCAGAGACCCATGTGACTATATTTAGAGACAAACATAACCTAGAATAATGTCCTATCTCAAAATCCTTAGCTTAATCTTATCTGCAAAGTCTCTTTTACCAGATATGGTAAATTCTCAGGATCCAAGAACTAGGGTCTGAGAGTTATCTGGGGACAGAGGAAGGTTATTGCTTGACCTGCAACAAGGCTCAGCTGAAAGAATGCATACCTAAACAGGAGAGTGTACACTATAAAAATCTATTTCATCCAAGTCTAGGTAGCTGCAGACTAACATCAGCAACCAGGTGCAGAGGCAGGGCAGCAGCAATAGCAAGACCCCAAAGTCATTCATCAGAGTCACTGATGCCCACAATATAAGCACTATTGTCTCAAATATCAGTGCCCTTGGCCTTGGACTCATTATTACATGAGCTGGGAGGACACTAGTAGAACCATGTGCCTTTATGGTAGTCCCTTGGCTTAGGATAGCTGCTGCTCTTGTTATTACTAAAGAAATCTGGGCCAAAAAAGACAAGAACTTTTGGAAATGTAGCATGAGGTCTAATGTTCAGAGCTGACAAGGATTATAGCTACAAGAACCGTTTGAGGATTTGAAAGGGGACAAATTTCCCACAGAATAAGTGTGGTGAGGTCAAGCCAGAAGAATCCGGTGCTGAGTTTCTGACTGTCTGCCTTTCACATCTGGTGACTGATGGGCCTGGGAAAATAGGTTATACAAACATACCAGAGCTTGTGTGTCTATGGAGACAGCTCAAAGTAGAACATCTGCAAGACTGCTGATGATCCAGATGTGGCCACAGCTTAACACTTTGGTCACTCCTTCTTGGGAGCTTCTTTAAGATCTTTGGCTCATCCTTTATAATATTCCCATTGATCATAAATTTTCATGACTACTTAAGAGAGGAATTGATCTTTAAAAAATCCAAAGCTCTTTCAAAAACAAGTTTACTGAATAAAGCATTTGATCAGATAAAAATCTTTTTCTTTTTTATCTTTGGTTAAAATAAGTGTGGCTTTAAAGCAGGGGTAGGAAAACTGTGGCCTGTGGGCCAAATATGATCTGCTGCCTGTTTTTATAAATAAAGTTTTATTGGTACACAGTCAAGCTCATTCATTTACATATTATCTATGGCTGCTTTCAGAGAAGGAAATGGCAACCCATTCCACTATTCTTACCTGGAGAATCCCATGGACAGAGGAGGCTAGTGGGCTATAGACCATGACGTCACAAAGAGTTAGACACAACTGAGTGACTAAAACACACACGGCTGCTTTCAGTTAGTACAGCAGAGTTGAGTGTTGCAACAGTGACAGTAGGGCCTGTAGAGCCTAAAATACTTACTATCTGATTCTTTGCAGAAAAGTCTAACAAATCCGTGCTTTGGGGCCACATACTATTTGCATGGCTGTTGCTCCTTTTCTTTCTTCTTTATTTCTTTTCCTTCATTCCTTTTACAGTCTTTAAAAAGGCAAACACCATTCTTTGCTCCAGATCCATGCAAAAACAGATTTATGACCACAATTTGCCAACCCATGCTGTAAAATATTTATTCTAACTGCATTACTTAAGACTATTTTAATTAAAAGTAATAGCAAACTTTCCCGATTTGGAACCAGTCTGTTGTTCCATGTCCAGTTCTAACTGCTGCTTCTTGACCTGCTACAGATTTCTCAGGAGGCAGGTCAGGTGGTCTGGTATTCCCATCTCTTTCAGAATTTTCCAGTTTATTGTGATTCACACAGTCAAAGGCTTTGGCATAGTCAGTGAAGCAGAAATAGATGTTTTTCTAGAACTCCCTTGCTTTTTCGATGATCCAGCAGATGTTGCAATTTGATCTCTGGTTCCTCTGCCTTTTCTAAATCCAGCTTGAACATCTGGACATTCACGGTTCATATACTGAAGCCTGGCTTGGAGAACTTTGAGCATTACTTTACTAGCGTGTGAGATGAGTGCAATTGTGCGGTAGTTTGAACATTCTTTGGCATTGCCTTTCTTTGGGATTGGGATGAAAATCGACCTTTTCCAGTCCTGTGGCCACTGCTGAGTTTTCCAGATTTGCTGGCATATTGAGTGCAGCACTTTCACAGCATCATCGTTGAGGATTTGAAATAACTCACCTAGAATTCCATCACCTCCACTAACTTTGTTTGTAGAGATGCTTCCTAAGGCCCACTTGACTTCACATTCCAGGATGTCTGGCTCTAGGTGAGTGATCACACCATCGTGATTATCTGGGTCATGAAGATCTTTTTTGTATAGTTCTTCTGTGTATTCTTGCCACCTCTTCTTAATATCTTCTGCTTCTGTTAGGTCCATACCATTCCTGTCCTTTATTTGCATGAAATGTTCCCTTGTTATCTGATTTTCTTGAAGAGATCTCCAGTCTTTCCCATTCTATTGTTTTCCTCTATTTCTTTGCACCAATCACTGAGGAAGGCTTTCTTATCTCTCCTTGCTATTCTTTGGAACTCTGCATTGAAATGGGTATATTTTTCTTTTTATCCTTTGCCTTTCACTTCTCTTCTTTTCACAGCTATTTGTAAGACCTCCTCAGACAAACCTTTGCCTTTTTGCATTTCTTTCTCTTGGGGATGGTCTTGATCACTGCTTCCTGTACAATGTCACAAACCTCTGTCCATAGCTCTTCAGGCACTCTGTCTATCAGATCTAATCCCTTGAATCTATTTGTCACTTCCACTGTGTAATCATAAGGGATTTGACTTAGGTCATAACTGAGAAATCTGTATGCAGATCGAGAAGCAACAGTTAGAACTGAACATGGAACAACAGACTGGTTCCAAATCGGGAAAGGAATACATTAAGGCTGTATATTGTCATCCTGCTTATTTAACTTACATGCAGAGTACATCATGCCAAGCTGGATGAAGCACAAGCTGGAATCAAGATTGCCAGGAGAAATATCAACAATCTCAGATATGTAGATGACACACTTATGACAGAAAGGGAAGAAGAACTAAACTTCTTGATGAAAGTGAAAGAAGAGATTGAAAAAGTTGGCTTAAAACTCAACATCCAAAAAACTAAGATCACAACATCTGGTCTCATCACTTCATGGCAAATAGATGGGGAAACAATGGAAACAGTGAGAGACTTTATTTTTTGGGGCTCCAAAATCACTTCAGATGGTGGCTTCAGCCATGAAATTAAAAGACGCTTACTCTTTGGAAGAAAAGCTATTACCAACCTAGACAGCATATTAAAAACCAGAGACATTACTTTGCTAACAAAGGTCTGTCTAGTCAAAGCTGTGGCTTTTCCAGTAGTCATGTATGGATGTGAGAGCTGGACTATAAAGAAAGCTGAGTGCCGAAGAATTGATGCTTTTGAAGTGTGGTGTTGGGGAAGACTCTTGAGAGTCCCTTGGACTGCAAGGAGATCCAACCAGTCCATCCTAAAGGAAATCAGCTGAATATTCATTGGAAGGACTGATGCTGAAGCTGAAACTCCAATACTTTGGCCACCTGATGTGAAGAACTGACTCATTGGAAAAGACCCTGATGCTGGGAAAGATTGAAGGCAGGAGAAGAAGCGGATGACAGAGGATGAGATGGTTGGATGGCATCACTGACTCAATGAACATGAGTTTGAGTAAACTCTGGGAGTTGGTGATGGACAGGGAGGCCTGGAATGCTGCAGTCCATGGGGTCACAAAGAGCTGGACATGACTGAGCAACTGAACTGAACTGAATAGCAAACTTGGGGCTTTCCTGGTGGCTCAGCGGTAAAGAATTCACCTGCAATGCAGGAGATGAGGGTTTAATCTGTGGGTCAGAAAGATCCCCTGGAGGAGGGTAACCCACTCGAATATTCTTGCCTGGAGAATCCTGTGGACTGAGGGGCCTGTCAGGTTATAGTCCATAGGGTTGCAAAGAGTTGGACATGACTGAAGCACACACAGATGCATTAGAAAACTTAAGACCAATATGCTTTAAGCAAAGAGAAAAAGGATTTTACTGGATCACATTCCCGGAAATTCCAAGAGAATCTGTAATGCAGGTCAGGTTGCTGCAGAAGCTTGGAACTTCATTCCCAGAGACTCTACATCTCTGTGCTTCTCTCAGCACTACCATCTTCAGTGGCTGGGTTTTGTCCCCATGTGGCTCCACTCACTGTAGCAGAAATATAGAATTCCAATCACCACATCCTTGTACCACATCACACAAAGAAAACTGTCCCAATAGCTTTCTTGGAGAGTAAAAAAGCTTTTTATTAACAGCTCCCAGCAACCGTCTCACATTTCATTGGCTCGTATTGGGTGAGATGACCATCTTTGAACGAATAACTATGGTACAGGAATAGACTTCTCTTGCTATCTCAGGCTAATTTCGCCTAAATATTATAGCCAATGGGAAAAGATTGGTTTTCCCAATGCAAATATAACACTTCGCTATGTAAGGAGTGTCCTATAGAGCAGCAAATTCTACCTTTAAGGAGAAATACGGAGTCTCAGGTCTCACCCAACACTTACAGAATCAGAATTCGCGTTTGCACAAGACCCCCTAGATGACTCATCTGCACATTCAAGTCTGAGAAGCACTGATTGTTCTTCTAAGAAAGGAGAACAGATGCTGAGCAGTCACAACAGGTGACTGCTACACAAATTTCCCTGTGCTGGTGTTAAATTGATTCTGACAGCATTTTCTATTGAGGAGATGGCAAAATGAGTTGAGCAGTTATCATTTATCAGTTTGAATGTTTTCAGTGACAAATAAGAAATCTCCAACTTAACAGGCTTAAAGAATAAGGGAAAAAATATTACCTTCTATAACAAAATGTTATAAAGTAGGATGGCTCTTGGGCTTGCTGGCTCTTTTTAAAATCATTCGTTGAAAACTCTCAATGGGCCTTCCCTCACATTTCATTGACCAGGACTAGTGTCCATGCCCACATCTAAATCAAGAAAAATATTATCTGCATCACTGTTCTGGGCAACTCAGGATGTATTTGTGACTCATCAGGGGAAAGAGAATGCCCAAACCAAGTCAGGTCCCAGGCAGCAAGGAAGAAAAGTCACTGATACCCAGGGATTAGCTACAACATCTTTAATGTGTTTGTGGAACTTCCTAAGATTGCTACTAAGGACTTCCCTGTGGCTCAGTGGTAAAGATTCTGCCTGCAACTCAGGAGACGTGGGTTCGATCCTTGTGTTGGGAAGATCCTCTGGAGAAGGAAATGGCAATTCACTCCAATATTCTTGCCTAGGAAATCCCATGGACAGAGGATCCTGGTGAGCCACAATCCACAGGGTCGCAAAGGACATCCTGTAATGTGAGCCAATTCCATCGTATTTGGGCAGCACAACTTTCTTTTCCAAAGCCCACAGCTGGAGGTCAGACTGTCTGTATCAACCAGGATCACTAGACTTTCTGGCACTGTGATACTTAAGCCCTGGGGTACACATTTAAATTGTCATATTTGGTCTGTCTCACATTGACAGTCTTCGGCAAGGAGAGAAAAATAGAGTATGTGGTTGGTGTGAACAAGGAAAACCAGATATACTTGCCAGCCACACAACAAAGCTAGAAGTTTTTTTCACACTTAAGACTTGTTTTCCTTCATTAAGGCAAAATACCAAATTAATTCACAGTTTCCTAAGAGCAAGGACCAGCCCTGGCGTGAATTAGAAGGCAGTTAATTACACCCAATGCTGTGTCAACCCTCTATTGATGATATGAGTATTTGTTAGGAAAAGGTGGACAATCTTGAGACCCTCACCCCACCCCCAGGGGGCTGCAGCCAGTGAATAGCGACCCTTTCTTCTGAGCTCTGTGTAATAACGGGGCTCTCCAGCTGCTCTCACTCTCCACCCTCTGTCTTGTGGCCGCAGTAGGTGGTTTTGCACTGGCTTTATTTGGTTACTGAATGGATGGTTTCCTCATGATTTCTTTTGTTCCCATTTTATTAGCAATCTTCCTGGGCAGAGGAATTTTGGACAAGTAAAGATGCTGGAAGGAGGTCGTATTATAGATTTCACGGGCTTCAGATTGGCCATACTGGCACTGCACCAGTCTCCAGTCGATTTTACCCTTCAAGCCTGGCTGTTTTTGAACATTCTTCTTGGATTTTACAATAGAAAGAGCATTTACTACAATTGAGGGTCTTACAGCGCCAAGTCCTAAATCGGGTCCTTTAAATGCGATAGCTCATTTAGTGCTCTTGGTTGTCCTTCTCAATTGACAGTGTGAGCTCCATTTAAAATATGAGCCTCTGAGGCTCAGACTTGTTCCTGGTCACACAGCAAGTAAGTGGGAAATCCAGAGTTAAAAGCCAGCTTTAATTTACACTAAAGTCTATGCTCTTTACTGTCGAAGGCTCCACCCTGTTCTTTGGGTTTTTTTAATGACATATTTGCACCCTCCTAAGGAGAGAGGGCTTTGGAGAGAGAGGGAACCCAGCCCAGAGGCTGAAGGCATGGAAACCATAGGCTCATACGGTGGTTGTCCCATCAGCAAACCAGGAAGGAGTCCTCACTTCTGTGCTCAAGCCCTCACGTTATCATTTGAGGTGTGTTCCTGTTCCTCCAGGATTAAGATATTCATCACTGTATTCCCAGAACCTAATAGTATCTAATTCAGACACCAAAAGTACCAAATGCATTTGAATGGATGGAGGGGAGGTGGTAAGGTGGCCAGGGTGGGGGGTGGGGAGAGATCATAGGAAAGGAGTGACCCCACTTTTTTTTTTTAAGTAGTCACAGCACATTATTCTCAGCTTGAAACCCAAATTTTAAATTGTTGCTATGACATTGGGCACGAAACTAAACATCTCTGAATTTTAAAAATAATAGTATCAACTCTATAGTTTTGTTTAGAGGATTATATAAAATGAGACAGAAAAAATATAGAGTTTAGCTTGGTCTTTGGATGGGGCAGGCTTTGCATAAATGGTAGCTCTCATTAACATCAATCGCCATCTTCATCATTATCAACATCAAAATGGTATTTTGCCAATGTTGGGAATAGTAGTCTTAGGTTTGTTGATAATTGAATGAGGTCCTTGTCTGCCTGGCTAAAGGAATCTGGCCTATTTTTTTTCTTTGTTTGTTTATTTAACAGTAAATCCTTGTTGTTTACCGATTTTAAATATAGCAGTGTGTACATGTCAATCTCAAACTCCGGTTTATCCCTCCCTCCCCACACTTCCCCCTGGTATTGGTCTGTTTTCTTATAGCAAGAATCCTTGTGAAAAGAGTTTCTGGTCACTTGGCCACATTGCTCTTCAGAGAGCAGGACTGGAATTCTGATCCTGGCAGGCAGGGCTTCCACGGTTTTCTATTTTCCATAGCAATTGCTTTTTTCATGGTTCTGTCACCTGGGGGTTGACTGCTCTCCCTTTCTTGACCTACCAAAGCACCATCATTTCAAGAAACAAACATCGGAATATTTGCCTTCTAGGTAATATGGAGACCAACTAGTGTTTTCCCCAATGAGTATTTTAAAACTAGAGATTTGTATGGCTCATTCAGAACCGTTTTACCAGAAGAGGCAGCCGCAGGGAAAATGACTTAAAAGGACATGTGAAAGATGGACTCAGCCTGTCTTCGTGGTAACAGAAATATTGCTGTTATTAATATCATGCACTTAGAGAGTTCTGCCTTCCCAAGGAGCTCAAAGCATCACACATATATTATCTTATTTCTCCTTGCCACACGCAAAGAAGGTAAAAGACAGGCATAGGCAATCTTCAGGGAAAGAGCACTGTTTACTGAAGCGCTTTTGGGTAGAACAAGAACCAGACCAAATCATCCCTGTCTGGTGGGAAGAGAACTAATGAGTCACAGTCCCAGGAGCCTCTGACTTCTGATTACAGAATCTGCAGGGTCAGGGGCTAGGTAAGAGCTCCATCTGAGTAAAACCTGTACCCACACCTGCACCCAGCAGCCTTCAGCATCCAGGGCTGACCTGGGAGTGCCACTTCTCCTTGGAGCTGTGGATGAGCAGGTGTGTCCAGAGTCTTCCCCTTGGCATCTTGTTGACCTTGGCTGTTGACCTCCAGTGGTGTTTGTGGAATTCTGAAGGTAGAGTCTAGCAGAGTTCCCCATTACCCAGGACCTCTCCCTCTGAAGGATGTTGGATACAGTTAGGATTATGCCTTGGAAGGTGCACCAGACTGGGGTCTCCCACTGCCCCCAAGCCTTGGGAGATTCTCTGCAGAATTGTTTGCCCAGGAAGCGATCCATGAGTTCAGGCATTTACTTCATGCTCCACACCCTCAGTTTTAGTTCTAGTCCAGAGCATGTCAGACTTTAGTTCATCCTAACTGAAATTAGACTCAATAAAATAGCTAGCAGTTAAAGGCTACGGGGCCACATTTAGATCAATGTTGTTTTGCATCTGAACTGGAGCTTAATGGGCTTCATGCAAAGATGGGCTTGATAAAGGACAGAAATGGTATGGACCTAACAGAAGCAGAAGATATTAAGAAGAGGTGGCAAGAATACACAGAAGAACTGTACAAAAAAGATTTTCACGACCCAGATAATCACGATGGTGTGATCACTCACCTAGAGCCAGACATCCTGGAATGTGAAGTCAAGTGGGCCTTAGAAAGCATCACTACGAACAAAGCTAGTGGAGGTGATGGAATTCCAGTTGAGCTATTTCACATCTTGAAAGATGATGCTGTGAAAGTGCTGCACTCGATATGCCAGCAAATCTGGAAAACTCAGCAGTGGCCACAGGACTGGAAAAGGTCAGTTTTCATTCCAATCCCAAAGAAAGGCAATGCCAAAGAATGCCCAAACTGTTGCACAGTTGCACTCATCTCACACGTTAGTAAAGTAATGCTCAAAATTCTCCAAGCCAGGCTTCAACAATACTTGAACCATGAACTTCCAGATGTTCAAGATGGATTTAGAAAAGGCAGAGCAACCAGATATCAAATTGCCAACATCTGCTGGATCATCAAAAAAGCAACAGAGTTCCAGAAAAACATCTATTTCTACTTTATTGACTATGCCAAAGCCTTTGACTGTGTGGATCACAATAAACTGTGGAAAATTCTGAAAGAGATGGGAATACCAGACCACCTGACCTGCCTCCTGAGAAACCTGTATGCAGGTCAGGAAACAACAGTTAGAACTGGACATGGAACAACAGACTGATTCCAAATTGGGAAAGGAGTATGTCAAGGCTGTATATTGTCACCCTGCTTATTTAACTTATATGCAGAGTACATCATGAGAAATGCTGGGCTGGAAGAAGCACAAGCTGGAATCAAGATTTCCAGGAGAAATATCAATAACCTCAGATATGCAGATGACACCACCCTTACAGCAGAAAGTGAAGAAGAACTAAAAAGCCTCTTGATGAAAGTGAAAGAGGAGAGTAAAAAAGCTGGCTTAAAGCTCAACGTTCAGAAAACCAATATCATGGCATCTGGTCCCATCACTTCATGGCAAGTAGATGGGGAAACAGTGGAAACAGTGTCAGACTTTATTTTTTGGGGCTCCAAAATCAGCAGATGGTGCTTGCAGCCATGAAATTAAAAGAGGCTTACTCCTTGGAAGGAAGGTTATGGCCAACCTAGATAGCATATTAAAAACCAGAGACATTACTTTGCCAACAAACGTCAATCTAGTCTGCAAAGAGTTGACTCATTGGAAAAGACCCTGATGCTGGGAGGGATTGGGGGCAGGAGGAGAAGGGGACGACAGAGGATGAGATGGTTGGATGGCATCACTGACTCCATGAACATGAGTTGGGTAAACTCTGGGAGTTGGTGATGGACAGGGAGGCCTGGCATGCTGGGGTTCATGGGGTCGCAAAGAGTCGGACACAACTGAGCAACTGAATTGAACTAAACTGAGGTGGCGCTAGTGGTAAAGTACCCACCTGCCAAGGCAGGAGATGTAAGAGATGCAGTTTCCTTCCCTGGGTTGGGAAGATGCCCTGGAGGAAGAAATGGCAACCCAATTTAGTATTTGTGCCTGGAGAATCTGGACAGAGGAGCCTGGCAGGCTACAGTCTATGGGGTCAAAAAGAGTAGGACAGAACTGAAGCAACTTAATACAGAGCTTAGTGGAGGCATTATTCCCATCTTTGTAGATGGTGGGAACTTTGGATAAAGCTTGAGGTATTTGGGGATGAGTAGAACTACTCATTGCTCAATGCTGTATGGTGAGAACATCTATAGATGTCAAGTTCTGACAGACTGGAATTTCAAATCCAAGATCCACATGTACTTATCCACATGATTCTGGAAACTTCTCTCATTTTCTAAATCTCAGTTTTCCCTTCTGTAAAATAAAAATCACCACATGGATTGAGAGGGGTGGTAATGAGGCATGCACTCTCCTTCATGAAGAGGTAAGACAGCAGAGATCTTTATCTCCCTGTTTCCTCAATTACAGATAACTTGGGGGTTTCCCTGGTGGCTCAGCAGTAAAGAATCTGCCTGCAATGCAGGAGATGCAGGAGGCGTCTGTTAAATCCCTGGGTCAGGAGGATCCCCTGGAGGAGGGCATGGCAGCCCACTCTGGTATTTTTGCCTGGAAAATCCCATGGACAATGAAGACTGGTGGGCTACAGTCTGTAGGGTCACAAAGAGTCGGACACAACTGAAGTGACTTGGCACACAAGCGCACAGGCAGCTTGGAACCCTTAATGTTTCTAGAAGATGGCAAAATTGGGTCTATCCCTTAGGAAACTCCAGGAAAATGCTAGCATTTTATAACTATTTATTACAAGAAGTTTTTTTTCTTTTCATTCGTTTATTCAGTCAGTGAAAGAACAAGCAGTTAGTAAACTTTGGGCAGCAGGCTAATACTGCAGACACCATGACGGAAAAGGAGAAAATCCCTGCCCCCGAGGAGTGGTGGCTGTGGTGTTCGGTTGATTTTTTCCCCCCAGTTGGTGATATAAAAGCCCCAGGTGACCTGAGTTGGGTTGCCATCTGCAGAGCAGGAAAAGGAAACAGTAAACATTCTGCTGAGTTGATGTAGCCCAGGGATTCAGCAATTTCAACCACACCAATTACAGCATTTTCTGTCAGGTTTGACCTTTAAGGAGATTGCCTCAATTATAAAAGGTCACCATCTCCTGGTTCTGGCACAAGCAAGTCCTGAGCTAGGTGGTAAAATATCGCCAAATAACCCATGGAAATTCTTTGCCTCTTCTCTCCAGCAGTGACTCGAGGCTATCAGACACCTCTGGGAAAAAAAATGGTTAAATAGCTCTAAGATGCAAGGTGTGAGCTGAAAAAATTAAGCACTTACATCTTAATATGGGTAAGTTGTGTGGGCTTTTTTATTCTCAATTCAGAATTGGTTCTTATAGCTAGTTAGTGGTTACTTCTAAATGAATCAATTCACACAAAAAAGTTAAGATATCGGACTATATGTAGCTCCAATAAATGGATTAACAGATAATCCCAGAAGACACAGCCTTTCCTAAAAACCAACAAAAGGGCATAAATTAAGGGGTTATTTTCTCACCTCTACTTTTAATATACTTTGGGTATTAGGCCTTGCTTATTCTTTAATGCACAGCAATATTAACTAAAAAGCACAAACAGAACAATAGCTGGACAATCTGAACTTGTTTAAAGACCGATGGGCACTGAGCCCTTCTCTCTGCCATTCCTTCCCTGTCCCCTCCCCCGCCACCCACCACCCAGTGAACAGTCAGCTTACTCTCCTAGACTTGTTGAACAATTCCGCTCCCCAAATACACAATGTGTGAAGCAGCACGATACATAACTGTATGATCTTAATTACATAAAAATGAATGCTTAGTTGTGAAAATACACAAATGAGACCTGGAAGGACACATCAAATGGTAAACTGCTTGTGATTATGAATGACTTTGCTTTCTGCTTCTTGTGTTTTTTTGGTTTCCTATTATGCACATGTTAACTTTTAAGAAATAAATGTTATTTTAAAATCCTTAAATAAAAGGTATATTAGTTCCTCCAGGTAGGAGAGAAAGTGGGTAAGGATGTTCTATATCAAGTTCCTGTTTGTCATCTTGTTGCCTTGACACAAACTCCAATAAGAGGAATTACATTCCCCAGCATTACTGTAAGGATGACAGTGTCTCTGGATGGACCTAGAGACCATTCCCTGTCATGAAGCTCCATCTTCGTAGACTATAAGGCTCCATCTCCCTGCACCCAAGGAGTAGAAGACAGACTGGGTGAAATGTTCTCTTCAGAGGGAAAAGACAAGGGAGAAGAGTTCAGAGAGAACTGTGAGTGGAGTCAGACCTGCAGTGATCCTTGGAATTGGCTTCCCACCTGCACAGCTTCCTCTCTGAATCAGATCCAACACTGTTGTTACACCAGTTCTGGAGAAATGTCCTTTGTGTCACTGGACAGGATAACTGTTTTATTCTCAAGCCAGAAGCATAAAATCAGACTGGAAACTAATTCTGAAGCACTTTCTCACATAGCTTAGATTTCCTTGTCAGGGATGGGTCTGGAATTTCTAACTCTTGTGCCCTAGATGTATTCAGTATCTCTTTTTGGCTGCGCTGGGTCTTCATTGCTGTGCTCTGGCTTTGTCTAGTTGCAGCACTTGGGCTCTGGAGCACGTGGGCCTCAGTAGTTGTGACACATGGGCCCAGTTGCCCAAAGGCATGTGGAATCTTCCTGGACCAGGGGTCGAACCCATGTCCCACCTCCTCCCCCACCCCATCACACTGGCAGGCAAATTTCCAACCACTGGACCACCAGAAAAGTCTGTTCAAATTGTTTTTTAACTCTAGTTGTCAGCAGAAGATATTTTTCCCTTGTAGGTATAAAATTAATAATTTCTGAAAAGTTTGGAGGTCTCCTCTTCAGTTTTGGTGTTCTGAATTCTCAAGTCTATGTCTAGATGAGTGTTTCTTTGCATTATTTGGAGTCACTCTTTGTACCCTTTCAGTTGAAGATATCAATATTTCAGCTCCAAGAGAAAGAATATGACTGACATCAATCTTCTCTAAAACAGTTTAAGATGCTAGAAGACAACAGCACAAGCAATTTTACAGTTTTGAGTTAAGTAGTGTTTAACCTAGAATTGTTGCCCACTCAAGTGAGAGGTCAGCATGGAGACCTTTTTAGTTATCAAAGACACAGAAATTGTAGAGCTCATGACTGGCGAGTTGGAAGTATCAGACTGAGGAAAGTGAGAGCGAAGGAGTGACTGAACAGCAATCAGAAATTTGCCAAAATTAGGTAACAACTTAGTTAATCATTCCCACTTCTGTAGAAGATTGACCACACAGTCTGGCTCACTGATGCTGCTGGCCCTGGACACTGGACACTCACACTGCTAGTTTGGGGTCCACAGACACTGAACACCCTGTTTGATGCCACCAACTCCACCATCCACCAGAGTGAAAACACTATGGTCTCTGTTTCTTTGAGTCACTAGTTCTCAATTCGAAGTCCTGAGGAGGGAAATCTGATGGGCAAATCCAAGGTAGCTTGTTCATGGCCACGGATGCAAAAAACATTAGGAAAGTGGGTTTTACGCATTTTGAGTTTCCAATAGAAGAACGTGGGCTTTGACACCCTTGCTCCGAAAGGGTCATCCAGGAAAAATTCCCCACACAGAAAAAGAGAGTTCAGATTCTGAGTAGAAAAATTTACAGGTGTCTTTATAAGATAACTTGGGCATACTTGGTGATATCATAAAGGCCAAAATGCAAAATAAATGAAAAATAAATTTGGAAACTCCAAGAAAGATAAACAAAAGAAGCAAAATGGCCTATGAAGCAGAGTAGGGTGCTTGATTTTTATGTAATTGATTGAGCATGACATCATAAAGTGCTTTTAAACTCTGATGCTAGAAATTTTTCTACCAATGACTGAGGATCATGAGGCGAGACCTGCAAAGAAGAAATATAGTCCTAGCATGCTGTTCAATACAACAATGAACACAATTCACACAACCCTAATAAACAGGTTTTACTGTTTTATTAAATGTTTATATCAATTTGTGAGCTAAGTACGTTTGCTTGTGAAATGTAAATGTAAACCACACTGGCAATCCCATCGTGTAAGTGATGGAAGGGGAAATATAGGTAGGAGGGAAAAAGGCAGAGGAAAAAGTAGGACACAAATATCTTTATTTTACAAATAGGATATCAAGAAATGTATTGAAAGTCAATGGGACAAGAAATAGAATAGCATATTTAAAGCTACAAAGAGAAACTTTAGACATTTAACTATCAAATGTTGGAAGCAGAAGAGGAGAAGGGGGCAGCGCGAGTGACCCAGATTTTCATCTTTCATTTTTGAAAGTCAATAGAAAGCTTCTAAATTTAACAAATCAAGATATGGTATTACAAGAATCTTTCAAGAGGCACAGTGATAACTTCAGAACAACTGAAAGCTGACTAGAGTTGAGATTGCTTTCAAGGAAGGGGACTAAAGTAAAGAGATGAAAGATTTTCACCATTATCTCTTGAGTTGTTATTATGCATATATATATAACTTTGATAAACATTAAAAGTAAATAAGTAAGCATATTTAATTGAAAAATAACCAAAATGCACTTATTTCCTTTGATGCATGAATAGAAGAAAAAATGGACTTACAATATTAAAAATAGATTAGGAACTAGGATTGTTTAAAAATTAGTTTGTGACATTTCCTGTCTTTATTTTTGTCATCTATACATCTAAAGAGCAATGATTCATTTTAATTTCACTGAAAAATTATTCCAATAAAGATGTTAAAGAAACATTTGAAATGTGCAGTATATGTGAGTTCAATGTGGAATATACAACAGGTTTTCACATTCCTTTTGGCAAGTCTTGATTTGCACAGAGCTCTTTTCTTTTTCTGCTCTTGGTGTTGTTTCTTGAATTTCAGTTTTAGACATCACCAACAGCAAAGATCTGCAACAGAAGACTGTATTTTCAAACTAAGTCTCTTACTATGACAAAAGCTGTTGAGTTCTGCAATTAATTCCCATCTGTAGATCAACTGGATGCATAAATGGCAGAACTTTAATAAGAGGGAACAAATACAATCATTAGTGAAATCCTAAGAGAAGGAAATGGCAACCCACTCCAGTGTTCTTGCCTGGAGAATCCCAGGGACGGAGGAGCCTGGTGGGCTGCCTGCCATGTATGGCGTCGCACACAGTCGGACACGACTGAAGCGACTTAGCAGCAGCAGCAGCAATGATGCAAAACAATTGACTGTGAATTTAGGTCAGTTTGTTTGCTTTGAAACACTCTTCCTCTGTACTATTTTATACTTGACTAGTCCTTATTCTGTCTTGACACATTTCTTAATTGTTCCATAGGCAATTTGAAATCTTCATGTATAAAAAAATATTTACTTAAGAGATGTGAATGTGCAGAACATGGATAGCATCATTAGCCTAAAGTGTTAACACAGCATAGGAAACTCAACACCACAAATGTTCTGAGATTTTGGAATAATAATACCTATGGCTAGAATATGAGGTAGGTGGCAGGATAGGGGTGTGAAAGAGAGCAGTTCTGCTGAAAGTATGGGAGCAAAGGAGCATTCTGTCTCCAGAAGACATGAAAATCTGGGTTTCAGGCTAGTATCTCACTGAAGATTTCTTTTTTAAGATTTTTTTTTTTTGATGTGGGCCATTTTTAAAGTCTTTATTGAATTTGTTACAATATTGCTTCTGTTTCTTATTTTGGCTTTCTGGCCTTCAGCCATGTAGGATCTTAGCTCCCCAGCCAAGGATCAAACCTGTACTCCTTAAACTGGGAAGCACAGCCTTAACCAGCGGACGCCAGGGAAGCCTCTCACTGAAGAATCTGATGATGGATAAAGGCAGAGAGGAAACAAAGTGATGCGTTGGGCACCTTCTCAATAAAAACTTCCAATGTGACAGGCAAAGTAATGGGTCCACAAAGGGGGCCTCCTTATGTTTGCTGGGTGGACTTGCTTTCTTAATCATCAAAGATCCTCTGTGGACCACTATCTGATTGGGCCCTTGTGTTGCTTTCCTTCTTTCTTTGAATCATTCTTTGTGACGCTAAGAAAGACAACAAGCTTAGATATATTACTTATTTCCTGGCAAGTTAGTGTGAAAGTCGATCAGTCGTGTCCAACTCTTTGCGACCCCATGGACTATAAAGTCCATGGAATTCTCTAGGCCAGAATACTGGAGTGGGTAGCCTTCCCCTTCTTCAGGGGATCTTCTCAACCCAAGTCCCCTGCATTGTAGGCAGATTCTTTACCAGCTGAGCCACAAGGGAAGTCCAAGAATATTGGAGTGAGTAGCCTATCCCTTCTCCATGGGATCTTCCTGACCCAGGAATTGAACCTGGGATTCTCCTGCATTGCAGGCAGATTCTTTACCAACTGAACTATCAGGGAAGCCCTGTTCTATTTATATGACGCCTCCTTTATGTACTAGGAAGGACTCTGTCTGGTCAGGGATTTACTCCTCTTATCCTAAAAAGCAGGAAATAGTCCAGTTTTTAGAAGCTTCCCAGGAGGTTCACGCTTAAGAGTAAGATGCTCTCTAGTATTCTCATTTTACCTAATGCTCCCTCTTCAATGTTACATCCAGAACTCTTAAATTTTTATAAACAGCTAAGAAGAAGCTCTGCAGACAAATTCAAAGCTTTCTAGATGGGTCTCAGTGCCTCCAGGTTTAGTCCTGATACAGACCGGTGAGCACAGGCTCCCTTGGTCATAAAGGTAGGCAGTCCTTCTTGAAACTGCAGGATTGGCATAAAACAATGCTAATTCTCATCTGTGAGGAGGGTCGTCACATTCCCTTGACTTTCACTCCAGCCCCAACACTTTCTTCATCATAGTGGGCACAACTTGCTAAGCAGTGGCAAAGTATAATTTCTGACTCTCCTGCACTGCTCCTTCATCTGCCTTCTTCCATTCGGTGAACAGATGTTCCTCTTTCCAAGCACCAGAAACCTTGGATCATCCTCAATTTCCAATTCCAAATTCTACAGATTTTTATTTTGAGTTCATCTACTGTCTCCATCTCCATTCCCTCAAGTTTAAAACCCACATCTCTTTCCTGGTCAATAACAGCCTCAATCGTCTTCCTGCTTCCATTCAAGGACCCTCACAGTCTCTTCTACACATGGCTGTAGATCTTAAAAAAACAAAAACAGTAGATGTCATCATGTTGCTGGTAAACTTAAAATCCTTCTATTGGCAGTCAGTTTACTTAAAGTTCAGATTTGTTAGCATGATTTACAGGACTCTAATATGGTCCCTGACTCCTTCTCCAACCTTGTCTTGGTCTAGTCTCCTCCTGATTCCCACAATTTAATGACACGGGTCTTTCTTCGTTTGCTCAGATGTGGCCAACTTCTTTCTCACCTCAAAGTTTTCACACACAGCCGAAAAGTTTTTTCTCCCAGTCTTCATCTGGATGATTCTCTTTTACCATCCAGATCTTTCCTTTAATAATACTTCCTTAAAGATACTCTCTGTGACTCTCTATAAACTCACATATGTGGCCAACCCTGTCTTTTTACAAGACAGCATTGCTCTAAGGGGAAGTAGCTGCTTACAGATGTAACAAATGCAAGGCTAGCCTAGTTGTTGTTCAGTCACTAACTCATGCCCGGCTCTTTGCGACCCCTTGGACTGTAGCATACCAGGCCTCCCTGTCCCTCACTATCTCCCAGAGTTTGCCCAGGCTCATGTCTGTTGAATCGGTGATGCTATCCAACCATTTCATCCTCTGCCACTCTCTTTTTCGCCTTCCATCTTTCCCAGCATCAGGGTCTGTTCTAATAGGTCAGTTCTTCCCATCAGGTGGCCAAAGTATCAGAAGCTTCAGCTTCAGCATCAGTCCTTCCAATGAGTATTCAGGGTTGATTTCCTTTAGGATTGACTGGTTTGATCCAGGCTAACCTAGCCCATGCTTTATACTTGCCTGCTTCTGTCTTTCCCCAATCCAACCAGCCTGTGTCCCTTGCTATCTGCATTTTGTGGCTTGTCTTGGCCCTGTCCTCACTAAGGTCCAAGCACATCACCAGGTTTTATATGGCTCCTTAGTTAAATATGCAGAAATCAGAACCACATGTTTGAAGACTCTAGTGATGTAGAAATTGTTCCTTGATATAGTAAACTCCATTAATTTAAGCATTCAACAAAAAATTTTACAGCTACTACATGCTAGGTACTGTGCTAAGTATTAGGAGTAGAAAGTGAGTGAGGGAAAATGTCCTCTTGCCTGGAGCTTACATTTGACTAGAGACACAGATGTTAGGCAAATACACACACACACACATACACACCTCCTCCATACATACATGTACATGTACAATAACATTGGTACAAATTGTGATCAATTCTATGATGAAAATACTATGACTGGAGAATCTATGATTTTAGAATTTCTAGTAACTATAAAAGGTTTAAATGGTGAAATTAATTTTAATAAAAATGTTTTTAGTTATCCAGTGTATCTAAAATATTACTTTTCAACATGTAATCCATATAGAAAATTGGTGAGATTTATTTACATTCTTACAAGCCTGCACACTGTGCTATGAACTTTACACATGTAGCATATCTCTACTGAGACCAGCTGTGTTTCAAGTACTCAATAATCACATGGCCTATGGCTACTATATAGGACAGACGAGCCTTACAGATTCCTAAAAGCTTATGGGTGCTGACCATGAACTTCTCCTAATTTTCACACAATGGCATGTGATTACTCAGGATGTGACGCCTTGAGTGACACACTCTTGTCAACTTTAATTCCACTCAAGGCTGAAGCCAGTGGGTAAAGCTGACATGTAAAAGAAGAAGCTTTGTGGAACTCCAGTATACATAGCTAGAGCTGAATTTCAAGAGGGCAAATTGTATTCAGAACTTTAAACAATGAGAACTTTCAGGAAACAAATGAGATGCCCTGTCTTGCACTTCTTATGATTGGAAGAGCCAAGTAGAGACAGATGCCCACTTGGGCTAGGATTCAATAATTCAGAGAAGGCGCCTATCAGATGATCTCTCAAGTTCCTTTGAATCATGAGATTCTGTAATTGAATTAGACTTGAAACATTCTTCCCACAGAATATAGTATTTTTTGTCTTTCTTTTGGCTTTCATTTAGGCATAGAAAATGATTTTGAAAGCATTTTATTTTTAGAGAGAAATAAGTTTTCATCTGGAGCTACACATACAAGGATAATTTAGGCAACTACATGAATAATTTTAGAGAAAAAATTATGAAAACCTTTTTAGAGGGATAAAGAAGAGAATCTCTTTGACTGTTGTTTCTTGATCAGTTTTATTAGTATAAATTAGGCCTAAATGAATTTTTATTCTACATGCCATATTGAATTTACCTACAGTCTAATTTCACTGAATGGTGTATATGTTAGTGATGGCAGTCTGTTTTTTAAATGAAATTCTAACTACATATTTGTATATGAAATTAGATAATATTTACAAATAGACAGATTACCTATACTGTGGAACTGAGTAGGCCTGGGAAATGCTGACTTATTATAGGCACATCTCTCAAATTGAAATCAATGCATTATACTTCCTGTTTGTTGCCAGGAATGGCCTTAGTGACCCCTGGGCCAGGTTGGCACTGAGTGCTGGCCTCTCTAATGCTGGGAAGACAGAACTCAACTGAGCCAGACTGCTAGGGATTCTCCCTGTTTTCAACCTGGAAGACAAAAAAAAAAAAAAAACCAAAAACTAACTTTTTAAAATGGAAGACTATAAAGAAATAAAATTAATAATACAGGGATTATTAATCCCTGTATTAAAATGGGATAACATATTTTGTAATAACAAATGTTCTTTATTTTTTTAATGACTACAGTTGCTTCTAGAAATCTGTAATTTTTCTTTAATTTTTGTATTTTCATTGTGATTGTTTTCAATGTGAAAGTGCTTTCTGTATTTGTGGGTAGTGTGTTATTTAACTCTACTCAAATCCAGGGTCCATGTGCTCCACATCCCTCCTTCACGTCCTGCCTCCTCTAGACACACACAGTGACCTCACATGTACATATGTGGTCTTATGTGCATTTATGCACATGCATGGGCTTCCCTGGTGGCTCAGATGGTAAAGAATCCAGCTGCAATGCAGGAGACCTGGGCTCAGTCCCTGGGTTGGGAAGATCCCTTGGAGAAGGGAACGGCTACCCACTCCAGTATCCTGGCCTGGAGAATTCCACGGTCTGTATAGTCCATGGGGTCGCAAAGAGACCGGACAGGTCTTAGAAACTGAGCTCACAGACGTTCATTCATTCACTCATTCGTTTGTTTAGTAAACATTATTTCTGAACACCTACTTCATGCCAACCACTGTCTGAAGAGAGTAAACCCATTCCATATGCTTACTTAGATGGCAAGCAAGCAGAGGACTCACTCATCCACACACAACCTTCACTGGAGCAGAACGAGTCAGATAATGCGCAAGTGAGCCGAGTCTCCTGTCATGGGCCTGCTGGGCTGGGGAAGTGACATGCTCCACCCACCTCTCTGAAGGGATGGGATTTGAACCAGGCTTTCAGGAATGCAGTGCACTTCTGGCACTTGGCAGAAGGTGGAAGGCTGCCACCCTGGGCAGAGTGAGCACATCAGGAGAGCACAGGCATGTGAGGGGAGCGACAGGTGGAGTGAATGGACAGGGTCCTTGAAGTCAAGGTTGCAGAAGGCAGGTTGTAAAGAGCAAAAGCCTCGGATCTTCCCTGAGAACTTTCAGACTTCTGTCTTGAGAATAGTTTAAAATTCTAAGTCTGAAGACTTAGAGACTAGAGAGTCTTCTAGAATGCTGGATTGGAAAACATGAGAAATAATCAGACTACATTTTGGTGGCGGGGGGCCTGGTGGGGCTTCTTCTTCCTCCTTCTCCCCCTCCTCTTCCTCCTCTCCCCTAAAAAATAGCAAGAATGCATCTTTTTGTAATAATTTTGCAAACAATGGTGCATAGAAGGCCTAGACTTGGGGAAATTCGGGTGCCACTCTGTACTAGTTTTCTGTTCAAAAACAAAATGCCGTTATCTCATAGACATAAAATGTTAATGAGTCAAGCCTCTGTGCCCACTGGGAACCACTCCTGGGCCAGCTCTGCTGTGGAGAGCTCTGGGGATCTCTGAGTAGAATGTCAGGATTCAAGTGACCTCAAAGCCCTATTGTGACCAAGTGTCCCTTGGCGTGAATGGGATGTTCACACTCAGGCCTGTGACCACAGGAAAAGGCCCTGACCCTCCCACCCTAGACAGTTGTGGAGTCTTTGCAAACTAGCATGGTTATGGGCTTGTGTTCTCTTGAACAGAAGCTATGATCCCATGGGAAAGTAGGAAATCTAATGTGAAATCTGGATCTGGCATGGGCTGTGATATCCAAAAAGCCACTGTGATGGACGATAACGGATGAATTCTGTTGACTCTGGTAAGCTGGTACACAGATCTTAGGTGCCAAAGCCATGTTAGCATTCCAGTCAGGCTAGACCAATCAGAGTGGCAAAGCTATTTTGTGCATACAGACATAATGTGGACCCCCACAATAATTAGACTCTAGGCCTGACATTTTTTATTGGGATATAGTTACTTAATAAAATTGTGTTAGCTTCTGCTGTACAACAAAGTGAATCGGCCCCCACCGCCACATCCATACATCTGTTCTCTATGTCTGTATCTCTTGCTGCCCTCCAAATAGGTTCATCTGTACCATTCTTTTAGATTCCACATATATGCATTAATAGACAACATTTGTTTTTCTCTTTCTGACTTACCTCACTCGGTATGACAGACTCTAGGTCCATCCATGTCTCTATAGATGAGCCAATTTCATTCCTTTCTACAGCTGAGTCTTGAGTCTGACTTTTAAAGAAGCACTTCCTAGTACATAGTGTTAATTCTAATGCTTTGTTGCCAGCATAAGCACTCAACTCCTCCAGGTTTTAAAAGACCAGGGGAGCAGGCATCCAAAGCTACAAACTCGTAGCCATAAATATCTTTTCGAGCTCACATGCGCCCATCCTAGAACCAGCTTCATGCATTTCAGAAAGAGATGTAAGAGATCAATAAATTGAATTTTGGCAAACCTAAGCTTCTTATACGTAACCTAATTTCTTCAAAATCTCCCAAATCTGTCTCAACTTTTCTCCGTCTATGATCTATGTCAGGTTTCCCATCATTGATCCCTACCCTTTTCCCATCAGTCATCCACAAGAGTTGTTCCTTTCCATTAGCCCAATCTGTTTTTTTTTTAAGTCAACCTCTTTTTCTCTTACTTAAATCCTTATCTTTCTGCCTCTGACTTCTTTTCCATATTAACTAGAACTCTTTCCTTAATAATCTCTAGCAAACACCAATAGCTCCTCTTCTTTCATTTTTATTTTAGTAAATATATATCAAGTGCCTGCTTAATGTCAGTATTATGTGCAGTGATGAATATAAAGGTAGGTTGGGGCTCCTGTCATAAAGAGCTCACAATTTAAAGAAGAAATCGGTGAAATAGACAAGTATATCAGTTAAGACATGGTGAAACAATTGCTGAATCAAAGTTGCAATACTATCCTTTGGGAACCCTAAGGAAAATAGGGCTGACAGTGACTAGAAAGAGGAGAGAGACCTAAGTGTTTATATGTAAAATAATGCTTGGAGAATGTGAATGATCCTTGGTTTCTGATGGTTTTCAGTATTTGTTATATTTTGCACTGCAGCATTTAATTAAACACAATGTGACAGTCTTTTAAAATATACAATCTGTTTCATGCTCAATTATGTCAACTGTGGTGGTGGGGGAGGGTGTTCTGATCTTCCTGGAAGAGAATAAGATCTTTTAGTGCAAGCCCTGTCATCCTTTTCTCTTGTAGTCCTTGAATTACACAACTTGTGCTCAAGTAACCCTGGCTGAGTCATGGGCACATCATTGTCATTGTTATCATCATTAGTATCAATAGGTTTGGTTACTGCAAACAACCTCAAATTAAAGAACCCAAGATATCCTTTAAAACAGAATGTGTCGTTTAGAATCATAGTAGACAATGTGATGCATTTCAAAATACTTCCATTCTCTTTGAAACTATTGAACCACTAAAGTCTGCCTAATGCCCCCCAAAGACTCTCTGCAGAGGCCTCTTGAGACATTGAGACCTTGGAACCTAAATTTAAGACCAGAGTAAACTGAGGTTGGTGCAAAATCAACCTCTTCCAGAGCACAGTTAATTCTACCCTATGGTCTTGTGTGATCAAAGGGGAGGATCCTTTAGAGAAAATGGGCAAAGCCCACATGGGAAATACAAGTAGCCCCTGCTGCCACCTATTCCATACTGAAGCTATACATTATCATAGAAGCAGCTTTCTTTATTCCATGAATTCGGTTTTCAGCTGATGCTTGTTCTATTACATGGTAAGCTGTTCATGGCCTCAGGAAAATGTCCCTCTCAACTGATGATTTTTCCTAGGAGTTGCTATAGCCAATCTTCTAGCTTGGTGGAATTGTTGGAAAGGATGGATGAACCATTCATGGCCAATCACAAACAGGGAACAGATGGTGCTATAGTCACTTCACATGGGAGTGTCAGGACTATATTAATCTCCAGTTGGGTGAGGTTTTCTTCTCAGGTGGCTCCTTGCCTGTACCACCTCCCTCAGTCTTTGCTGACTAGGAGGCCTAATGCTGAAGCTGAAGCTCCAATATTTGGGCCACCTGATGCGAAGAGTCCACTCATTGGAGAAGATGCTGATGCTGGAAAGATTGAGGGCAGAAGGAGAAGGGTGCTGCAGAAGATGAGATGGTTAGAGAATCTGAGCAAACTCCAGGAGATGGTGAAGGACAGGGGAGCCTGGCGTGCTGCAGTCCATGGAGTCACAGTGTGAGACGTGACTTAGCGGCTAAACAACAACAAAAGCCAGATCTTAGTTTATTAGACATCAGCATATGATGGTTGTTTCTGCTTCTCTTCTTGCCCTATGGGCCAGAATTGAGAGCTGGCCACTGGAAGGTCTGTTCAACTCATTGGTTCTAAGACTCAGCTGTTACTGTCATGTAGCAATGACAGGAAAGCCTTGATCTCTAGGGACAGATTTTTCTGGACTGCCAGCTTGTGTTCAAGAATGTTCGTTTCCCGGAGCATGGCACTAAGCAGTTTTAGGAAATGCTGATACAACTGTAGCAATTTTCCCCAATTTGTTCGTGACAAAGAACTCACTTCAAAATTAAGTTGGCTTCTTTTCATTTTTTTTAAAAATGCTGGTAAACACAATTAGCCTCATTAACCTCAGTTTCTGTTTCATAACTGAAAATTAGCCTACAATCACTGGTTTGCTGGAAAGCACAGTTATAATTAGTCTTTAACTGACTGATATGAAAAATCTGCCTCTTCTTTAATTTCTCTGACATCTCAGTGCATATGAAAACATGCCTGAACTCTCCCACACTGACACTGGGGAAAGGAGTAAAAATAAAACAAATATTTAAACCAGGGATCTCAGGCTGAAACAGGGAAAGCAATATTATTGCACATGGAAGTTGGAGATGAGGAGGCAACTTTGAGGAGGCAATGATAAGATATTAAGTCTATGCCCAACACTGCTTCTAAGGTGGCCAAGACAGTACTAGTGTGCAGATGAATCTGACATTCATAGGCAAAGTCAAATTATTATTTACAAAAAAATATTGGGGGGAAATCAATTGCTCCCTTAGCACAGGTAAAGAATCGCTGTCTCAGTCTTTTAAATCCATTTACTGACCAGCTTTTCCATACGCTTTTTGTGGTAAAGAGAAGAAATCACATCTCATGATTAGTCTTTCCACTTGTTTCTTTTCTCATCTAGCACCTGAAGGCTAGACTTCCAGGTCTTATGATCAGACGGCTGGGATGAGGAATCTCATGGAGAAACTCTATGGGCAACATTCCTCCAGTGGCTGGTAACCCAAAGAAGGTGTCCAGTTCAGGAAGAATGAGTATGTTTGTTTCCTTTTTCTCAACAGACAATCTGCTGAGATAAAGGGAAGGTCATATGAAATAGTTCGACCAGGTCGTCGGGTCTGGGGAGCCCAACCATGACGGCATCCATTTGGTGGAACTCATCAATCTGGATTAGTCGTTGAGATGGCAAATCAAGCACACACCGCTGATATGTGCCCTTCTGAATTGTTGGCTGTGGGGATGGCATGATAGAGATGACTAGTTCAGTGCTCAGAAATCCGTGGGGTTGGTGTAGGGGTGGGTGTGAAAGCCAGGTTCTTAGGCTGAAGCATGGCTGGCTCCAGATAAAGCTCATGATGTAGTGGTACCCAGAACAGTGAGGTGAGGATCTATGTGTGACAGCCTTCTTTTTCTTTTATTGGGCTCAGTTTCCCCTTGGTGGGATGTGTAGCTTGGAGGTTATAATCCCTAAGACCCATGTAGCTCTGGCACTCTGGGAGTGTATACTAAGTGAAGCCATAATCTCCAGCCTGAACAAACAACCACTGGACTTCTTAACATGGACATGATTCCTTACTCTGTCCCCTTTAGCCCCCTCCCCACAATACTTTGTTCTCTCAATCCCCACTAAAGATTCTGAATTTCCAAGTCGTCTCTCTATAGACCTAAACAATGTCCCCTGACAAGCACATGCTCAGAGGTTCTGCCAGTGTGGACTCTGGCTGGAGGGCTGTGAAATGGAGTTGAGACGTTCTGTCTCAGGGGCCAAACTGCAAATGAGAAATCTTATCATTCAAACTGAAGTCCTCCCGTGTCACCCCCTGCATCTCTTATTAAGCCCCATAAGAGTGAAATAAAAGAGTCAGTAAGTCAGGACATAATCCAGGGCAGTAAAGTAGCTTTTATTAGGCACCTAAGGCATCTGATGCAAATAAGGCAATGAGAGAGGAAATTAATATTATTTTCTCTGTGCTTGTTGGAGAAAGTGTCATGTGACACTTGACTCAGTAGCAATATCTCTGAAACATTTCCCCGATTCTCTTCAGAGCTGTTTATGCAAGAGGCTCCATCTATGCAATACCCGGGCTGGAAATGATCATGTGGTCAGGCAAGAGAACTGGATTTAATGACTGGGAGCTCCCTGATAGAAGTGTCTGAGTTGAGAATTCTATTCGAAGGTTTCCTAAGGATGGACCATGTAGGAACCCCTGTTTTCCAAAGAATGATACTGAGACTCCTCCTTGCAGAGGCATGTTTTCACTTAGCCATCCCTACCCTATTCTGTCTTCTCTGGCCTCATAGCCATAGGCTTTATTTCGTTTTCTGTTCAATTCAAACAAGCATCACATATCCTACTGAGAGAGAAAAAAGTTTGAAGGTGGCTATATTGACAAGAAGCTCAAGAATAGGGACATCTTTCTTCCTCTGGCATTCATTTTTTGCATGTTTCTTTTGGGTAATTAAGCACGCAGAGGTCACCTAGCATCTTGGCAATTACAGGAAGCGGGAGGAGGGAACATAAAGTAAAAGCAAACAATCAATGTGAGGAAGTCAACACTGTGTTTTTGTTTTTCTTCCAGTGTCTCTAGAAAGGGATTAGCTATTTATTGATCATTCATATGCCACTTACCTCCCCAAAGACGTTTGAGGCAATCCAATGTGAGAGCATCTCAGTAACACCTGCATGCTCCTAAACAGAGTTTCTTGGCAAAATAACAAGAAGCCATTACAAAAATCTGGTTCGAGTGCTTTTGAGTTCCAGTGAAACAAAAAATGTGTCTCAGCAAAAACATCTGTATTCACTTGTTTCAGCTCCCTGTTCCACCATCCAGTCATGTTATCTTCACTTTAAGACAGTATTTGCTTCCTTGCTCTGCTCAGATGCACGTGTTAACACAGGTGCAGCTACGACGTTTGACTCTTTCCACGTCTTGCACCTCCTTTGCCTCAGCCCACTGAGGAACGTAAACTCTATTCCACGGCCCCAGCATCTAAGGAACCTTGTGTCAGACTGAACCCTCTTTCAATAGGGCTGCTTGTTTAGAGAACAACCACCCTTCTAGATCCATTCTTGGAGCTGATAACACGATAGAGTCATTTTGAAACTCTGAGACTTTTTCTTTGAGCTGAGTTATCGCCATTCTGAGAATATATCTCAGACTTTCTTGCTCCATGGTTTTATTCATGCTATTCTTTTGGCCTGAAATCCTCCTGTTTACACTGCCTGTCACAATTCTCCTCATTCTTCATGGCTTTGTTAAAGATGACTGCCTCGTGAAGCCTTTGCTATCAGTTATGAATCGGCACAATGTAGCTGAGTAACAAATAACCAAACTGTGGGAGCAAACTGCAGTAAACATTGACTTGTCCTCACAAGTCTATATATAGGTCAGCGGTGTGGTTCTTATGGTATCAGTTGGGTTCACCCACATATCTGCAGACAGCTCTGTGATGGTGCAAAGTTCTGCTCATCTTGGCTGGACTCTCTTACATGTAAGGGGATTGGCTGGCTGTGAGGTGGCCTAGGATGGTCTCAGCCAGGACAACTGTTCCTTCCTCCTACATGGTCTCTCATACTACGATGTATTAGCTTGGACATGGTCTCACAGTGGTGATGCAGTTCTGGGAGAAACAGGCAGTGTACAAGACCCTTTGAGGCCTAAACTCAGAACCAGCATGCCATTCCTTCTGCTCCTTTCTGTTGGCCAAAGCAAATCACCAGTACAACTCAGTTTCAAGAGCAATAAACTCGATACAACCCCTTATAGGAGGAACTGCAAGATCACATTTTATCGGACATGGATAGGAAGAACGAAGAATTGGGAAAATTTTGCAGTCAGTCGACGACAACTTTTTTGATTGTCTATTTTGAAGTGGTTTTGCTTGTGATTTAATTTTACTGTTTTGATACAACTTTAAAAATAGAATATAATTTGGCACTTGCTTTATTTCCTCTTATGACTTTATCTCCTCAAAGTCAGAGTCCACGTCTCCTTTATTCTCTGGACCTCAAGGTGCTTAATTCAGTGACTTGTCATGTATGGATGTGAGAGTTGGACTATAAAGAATGCTGAGCACTGAAGAATTGATGCTTTTGAACTGTGATGTTGTAGAAGACTCTTGAGAGTCCCTTGGACTTCAAGGAGATCCAACCAGTCCATCCTAAAGGATATCAGTCCTGAATATTCATTGGAAGGATTGATGCTGAAGCTGAAACTCCCAATACTTTGGCCACCCGATGCGAAGAACTGACTCATTGGAAAAGACCCTGATGCTGGGAAAGATTGAAGGCAGAATAAGGGAATGACAGAGGATGAGATGGTTAGATGGCATCACCAGCTTGATGGACATGAGTTTGAGTAGGCTCCGAGAGTTGGTGATGGACAGGAAAGCCTGACATGCTGCAGTTCATGGGGTTGCAAAGAGTCAGACACGACTGAGTGACTGAACTGAACTGACCCTTTAAAGCATTAGGCAGGTTCAGATACAGCGTACAAATAAGGCAAGATAGGAAACATAAATAAACACACAGAATTTAAAATCTGGGATGACATCAAAAGTTAATTCCATCATCCTTCCTGTAGTAGTATGTAAGCTGCTCCAAATGGAAAGCCAGTAAAACAATTGTCTCAAAATGCAGAGAAGTTCCTCCCTCAGTGAATGCCCATTGCAAACAATGCACCATCTGTGTACCCTAACAGCCCAGCAGCTTTAACTTTTCCCATTTCTTAGTAGACCAAGTCTTAGCCTTTTTTTTTTCTTAGCCTCCACAGTCTGCCTTTATCTTTTCACTATGATTCAGTTATACCTTTCCACTAGTGATAATGACTTCTGCTTAGCATTCTCAGTAAGGAACAGAGCCCGAGTGCAGAGAACAGTGCTTTGTGTATCCTAAGTGCTCAGTTGTGCTTGTTGAACACATAGATGTAGATTTCTTCCACCTGTGTGTCTCCAGCTTCCACCTAATTGAGGGTTTTCTGGCTTCTCTGATGTTTTTCTTGTATTTCTTCCTTAAACATTGCTCCCAAAGGACTTCTCTGGCAGTCCAGTGGGTAAGACTTCTCCTTCCAATGTGGCAGGTGCAGGCTCAACCCCTGATCAGGGATCTAAGATCCCACTGCATTGCAGCCAAAAACCCCAAACATAAAGCAAACAGTGTTGTAACAAATTCAATAAGGACTTATAAAATGGTCTTTATATAAATAAAAATGATCCACATTAAAAACAAACAAACAAACAAAAAACATTGCTCCTGAGGGAGTAAGACTACCTCAGGCCATCAGTGGAAACTGAGTTCCCATCTGCTCAGAATCTTCCACTCAGATTTTTGGCAAGAGTTTTATTTTAGGAAGACAAAGCCAATCTAGTGGGAGAAGAGGGGAGAGGGATGAGTTCTTCTCTGAAGAGAAAGAGAAGGTGGGTTCTTTATTGATTCATTAGCCTCAAAAGCACTTCACTCTGCAGAATGGAATTCAAGTAATATTTCAGATTTTTGATGAAAGTTCTCACATGACTTTCCCTGTCACCATTTACTTGGATTCTATGTTTGTAGAACTCAGTATTTTAAAAGATTTTTTATAATAAGTCTATGTCCTTGTGGCTCTTAAATTCTTAGCCACACCACTTGAGAAAACAGTCTCTCTTTCCTTTCACTCTTTTCCTTTTAACAGTTTTAGAGAAGACTTTGGTTTAGTTCAGTCGCTCAGTCGTGTCCAACTCTTTGTGACCCCATGGACACCAGGCTTTCCTGTCCATCACCAACTCCCAGAGCTTGCTCAAACTCATGTCCATCGAGTTGGTGATGCCATCCAACCATCTCATCCTCTGTCATCCTCTTCTTCTCCTGCCTTCAGTCTTTCCCAACATCAGGGTCTTTTCCAATGAGTCAGCTCTTCGCTTCAGGTGGCCAAAGTATTGGAGTTTCAGCTTCAGCATCAGTCCTCCCAGTGAATATTCAGGATTGATTTCCTTTAGGATGGACTGGTTGGATCTCCTTGCTGTCCAAGGGACTCTCGAGTCTTCTCCAACACCACAGTTCAAAAGCATCAATTCTTCAGCACTCAGCTTTCTTTATAGTCCAACTCTCACATCCATATATGACCACTGGAGAAACCGTAGCTTTGATTAGATGGATCTTTGTTGGCAAAGAAATGCCTCTGCTTTTTAATATGCTGTCTAGGTTGGTCATAGCTTTTCTTCCAAGGAGCAAGCGTCTTTTAATTTCATGACTGCAGTCATTATCTGCAGTGATTTTGGAGCCCTCAAAAATAAAGCCGGTCACTGTTTCCATTGTTTCCCCATCTATTTGCCATGAAGTGATGGGACCGGATGCCATGATCTTAGTTTTCTGAATGTTGAGTTTTAAGTCAACTTTTTCACTCTCCTCTTTCACTTTCATTAGGAGGCTCTTTAGTCCTTCTTCCCTTTCTGCAATGGTTAATTCTATGTATCAACTTGACTGGACTACTGAGTGCCCACATATTTGGCTAAAAATTATTTCAAGGTGTGTCTGTAAGAGTGTTTCCAAATGGGATGAGCACTCAATCTGTAGACTGGGTGAAGGAGATTGTTCTTGTTAGTGTGTATATCACCCAATCCTTTGAGGGCCTGAACAGAGAAAAAAAGTGAAAGAAAGGAGAAAACTCTCTCTCTCTGCCTGACTGCTTGAGCCGAGCACTGCTCTTCTCTCCTCAGACTGGGTCTTATGTCTTTGGTGCTCCTGGTTCTCAGAACTTTGGAGTCAGACTGGAATTTCTACCACCTGCTTTCCTATATCTATAGTTTGCAGAAAGCAGACTGTGAGACTGTCTAGTCTCCACAGTTGTGTGAGCCAATTCCTTATAATAAATCTCTTCCTATATAGCCAGTTGGTTCCATTTCTTGGAGAACTCTAATACAGTCCCTTATCATGATATGACTATGGCTTTGTGACTTTAGGACAACCAGATGTCTGGTCCCATATGGCTGTTTATTCTCAACTGCCAGCATTTCCCCATCAGCAGAAGTCAGCAGAAGTCATTAAATCGATAACTCTACCTGCTGTTTTACCTTTCAGGATGGCCTACTACTCTCTATGACTTTCAAGATTCTTTCCCTTCTGTAAAATTCAGTCTTTCCTATAAGACAAGGACAGTTTTCGACTTCTCCTTCTAAAGCAGGAAAAAATTTCTCTCTCTCCAAAATCATTTATTCTCTTTTCCATAGTCAGGGTCTATTTGAATTTTTATATAGTCCTCTTAAGACTAGCTAGAAATGGTTACTAAACCCAGTATTTAGGGTGATACATTACTGGCTAGAATCTTTGCAAGGGTTTGTTTCTTTGAAAATAAAATATGAAAGGTAACCTAAACCTAATTTTTATTAGAATATAATCACTTTACAATGTTGTATTTGTGTCTGCTGTACAGTGAAATGAATTAACTATATGTATACATATATCCTCTCTCTCAGACCTCCCTCCTACGCACTTTTACATCCCAACCATCTGGGTCATCACAAAGAACTGTACACAATTATTTACTCCTAATAATTTCCCAGAGATTTTACCTAATGATACAGACCTCTCTTTTTCTTTATTTGCCTTTGAGAGAAACATTTATTCCTTGGAGAGTTAACTTAACATTTATTGAGCAACTTCTAGGTGACTGGCAATTGCATTAGGTAGCGTCCAAAGGTGAATGCTCTCAGGCTGTGCAAGGGACATCTGTGTGTCTTCCTGCTGGTCACATCAGAAGCCTGAGGTCCCTACTAGGAATCCTGGGTGAGCCTTTCACTCTTCCCTTCTGCTCTCTCTGATTCCACAATGATGTTCTGAGCACTGGATGTTCATCTAGTTACTAAGGTATTGAACAGGTTTCTTACTTGCTATTAGGGTGTGATTTTAAAGGGAAATCTCCCTTTTTCTCCCCTCTGCCACTTTTGAATACTAGGCTTTGATTGTTCCCAACTTTATACTTCATCACGATCCACATGGTATAATCTTTATACCATCAACCATGTATGTTCCCTTTTTTCTGAATGTGCTTTCTCCCTTTGTTCACTGCTCACCACTCCTGCCTTTCTCATCAGGGTCTGCTCTCTGCTCAGTTGCCTGGGATCCAGCTCCTCTGAGCTTGTTCATTACCTCTGGGCCCTCACCCTCTTCCTCCTCTTGCCTGCCCTCCCCAAATTACTCTTCTCTTACTTGACTGTACAAAGCAGAATTTCCAGAAACTGGAAAGACTCTTTACCCATCTCATCTCATCAACAGTCCTGTGACACACTCACTGCAGTGTAGCAATGGAAGAACACAAGAGGCTGATTTGGTTGGACAAGACTGAGATATATTAGCGGTACCTCCCTAATGGCTCAGACGGTAAAGAATCTGCCTGCAATCCAGGAGACCGGAGTTCAATCCCTGGATCAGGAAGATCCCCTGGAGGAGGAAATGGCAACTCACTCCAGCATTCTTGCCTGGGAAATCCTGTGGACAGGGGATCCTGGCAGGTGACAGTCCATGGGGTCACAAAGAGTCAAACACGACTGAGTGGCTAACACACACATACCAGCCTCTGCCTGGCACAGTGTCCCCTGTCAGTTCCCTGCTCCCAATTTTCTCTTTATCAGCATCTGGGAACCTATTGTGCCAGGCAAAGAGACTTTTGTAATATTTTGTTGTAACAGCTCCAATCTTATAGAAAAGTCATAAGAATAGTAGAGAAACCTCCTATATACTTTTGACCCAGAATCCCATTCAAGATTTGCTAAATGTCTCTGCAACATCCCTTATAGAGAAGGTCTACACAGGATCAACCATTAAGACTATTGTCTGTCTCTCAATTATTTCAACCTGGACTAGTAACTTAGTCTTCTCTAATCTCCATGACCTTGACATTTTTGAAGACTGTCAACAAATCATTTTTTAGAAATTCCTCAATTTAGGGTTTCTGATGCTTCCTCTAGACTATTGTTATTATTTAGTTGCTCAGTCATATCTGACTCTTTTGTGACCCCATGGACTGTGGGCTGCCAGGCTCCTCTGCCCATGGAATTTCCCAGGCAATCTAGAAAAAAAAAATGGAGTGGATTGCCATTTCCTTTTCCAGGGGATCCTCCCAACCCAGGGATTGAAACATGTCTCCTGCATTGCAGGCGGATTCTTTATCATTGAGCCACCTGGGAAGCCCTTCCTCATGCTTAGGCCCCAGTTATTTATTTTGTGGAAGGAATATTACAGATGTTTGAGTTATGTTCAGTATATCCTATCTAGGGGCACATGATGTCTATTTGCCCTGTGACGGGTGTTAATTTTGATCGTATGATTGAGATGATGTCTGCCAGATTTCTCCATTGTAAGGTAACTTTTTTTCTTTCTAATTAATAAATGTACTGTGGGTGATATTTTGAAACTATGAAAAATTTTACTCTTCGTCCAATTTTTATCTGCAAGTTTTAGCACATTTCAATATGTCTCTGGAGAAGGCAATGGCACCCCACTCCAGTACTCTTGCCTGGAAAATCCCATGGTTGGAGGGGCCTGGTAGGCTGCAGTCCATGGGGTCGCTATGAGTCCGACACGACTGCGCGGCTTCACTTTCACTTTTCAATTTCATGCACTGGAGAAGGAAATGGCAACCCACTCCAGTGTTCTTGCCTGGAGAATCCCAGGGATGGGGGGAGCCTGGTGGGCTGCCATCTATGGGGTTGCACAGAGTCGGGCATGACTGAAGCGACTTAGCAGCAGCAGCAGCAGCAGCAATATGTCTCTTGCCTGAATTAATTACTACTGTGATAGAAATAGTAGTTTTCCCAATAACATGGTTCCTTCTACATTTGTTAGCTGGTTTCCTATCTTAAAAAAGAGCTTTCTCTTTATACTCATTACTTTATTCATTTATTTATATCAGTATGGACTCATGGCTTACTATTTTATTCAACCTGTTGTAACTCATTCTTGGATTGCAATAAATAGTTTTTAAAGAAGGGAAGAGGAGGAACTTCCTTGGAGGTCCAGTGGCTAAGACCCCACACTCCCAGTGCAGGGGACCCGGGTTCAATCCCTGGCCTGGGAACTAGATCCTGCATGATGCAACTAAGAGTTCTCATGTACAACAAAGACCGAAAGATTCTTCATGCCACTACTAAGACCTGGTACAGCTAAATAAATAAAGAAATTAAAGAATAATGGGTCCTTTATTAAAAATTAAATAAAGAAGGGAAGAAGAGGAGCAAAAAAGCAGTGCCACGAGTTTGTATCCAAACTACATTTGTTATTTCTTCCTTTGAATATATACAATTACTTCTTTACCTTTTGCAAAATTATTCTAAATAATAATTTTAAAATGTACTTTGATTATTTTGATCTAATATTTTAATTTTGTTGACATTATGTGTTATTTCTACCAATAGTCAATATTCAATTGCTTTTGAGAATAGATTGAATTATGAGATATCCAGTATACTGTTGTGAAAAAGTAATTTCTGTTTTGAGCAAAATGTAAGTTAAATTGTACAAACATCCCTCAAATCTCAGTGACTTTGCACATTGCAGATTTAGTTCTTGTTCATGCTACATAGCCAAAGCAGGTGAAAAGATGGGGATCTCAGAGATATAGATTTATGGAAGCTTCATTTTTTAAATGTGTCCCCAGGATATTCATAGATTTCCCATTCCCAGGAAGAGACAATGACTAATTGCACCCTAGCTTTTAAAGTTTCTACCAGGAAGTGAAACACATCTTTCTTGCTCATATTTCTTTGGCAAAGGAAATCACATGACCATACTTCCCAGGAGGTGGATTGCTGCCACGTTTCTTGGAAGAGGAAAGTATGAAGGAGTCACAGAGGACTCCCCCACCACCAATGTCCTTTGACAAGGGGCATCAAAGTCACTGCTCTGACTTTGGCTCTGTCTTTTGCCTGATCTTACATTGTTTCCATTATCTGCAGGGCAGGAAAACCTAGCTCACGTAGCTGTTATCAAAAAACAATAAAAGTCTTTTACAAACATAATACTATAAGAAGCACGAGCACCTCATACCTGCCTTTTCTAATGGTAATGTCTACAAATGGCAGATAATCTTCCTGGGAGCTGTGTAACTCAGTGGATTCCATTATTTTAGGTGATGATGAAAACATTCTTTTTTTTAATTATAAAAGTAATAGGTGCTTAGTAATAGATGCTCAATGTTTTCCTATATTTTTACTTAAACTTTAAATACTTTCATATAATTACAATTTCTTTTAAATATTTTTTGAAGCCCACTTACTCTTTTCTAATTAATTACAAATTTGTCCATTCCTAGGCATTTAAGTGGTTTTCACATACACAATATTCAAGGTTACTTAACTCTGCTGAAGAAGAGAATTTACTTTCCTGTGTGTGTGTGTGTAAGTGATCCTGCATCTCTTAAGTCTCCAGCTTTGGCAGGCAGGTTCTTTACCACTAGCGCCACCTGGGAAGCCTATGTATTCATATTTACTGGAAATACTTCTAAATCCTAGTTCATATTGGCCAAAGCTTAATTTTGAAAGAATAAAAACTTAAAAATGTGTTTCCCTTGCTCTATTGAGCCTCTTGATGAAGGTGAAAGAGGAGAGTGAAAAAGTTGGCTTAAAGCTCAACGTTCAGAAAACTAAGATCATGGCATCTGGTCCCATCACTTCATGGGAAATAGATGGGGAAACAGTGGAAACAGTGTCAGACTTTATTTTTTTGGGCTCCAGAATCACTGCTGATGGTGATTGCAGCCATGAAATTAAAAGACGCTTACTCCTTGGAAGGAAGGTTATGGCCAACCTAGATAGCATATTTAAAAGCAGAGACATTACTTTGCCAACAAAAGTCCGTCTAGTCAAGGCTATGGTTTTTCCAGTGGTCATGTATGGATGTGAGAGTTGGACGGTGAAGAAAGCTGAGAGCCGAAGAATTGATGCTTTTGAAGTGTGGTGTTGGAGAAGACTCTTGAGAGTCCCTTGGACTGCAAGGAGATCCAATCAATCCATCCTAAAAGAGATCAATCCTGGGTGTTCATTGGAAGGTCTGATGTTGAAGCTGAAACTCCAATACTTTGGCCACCTCATGTGAAGAGTTGACTCATTGGAAAAGACCCTAATGCTGGGTAGGATTGGGGGCGGGAGGAGAAGGGGACGACAGAGGATGAGATGGTTGGATGGCATCACCGACTCGATGGACATGGGTTTGGGTAGACTCCGGGAGTTGGTGATGGACAGAGAGGCCTGGCGTGCTGCAATTCATGGGGTCGCAAAGAGTCGGACACGACTGAGCAACTGAACTGAACTGACTGAGAATAGCTGAAATCAAAGAATGTGTCTAGAATGTGGAACAACCAGAGCTCTCATACTCTGATGCTGGATATGAAAAATGTTGCAATCATCTTGGAAAACTACTTGGCAGTTCCGTATAGTGTTAAACATACATCTACCTTTTGATCTTGCCATTCTACTGCTACCCAAGAGAAATTAAAACACACCCGCAAATAAGGCTTACACAAGAACTTTTTATAGTAGCTTTATTCACAACAGCCCCAACTGGAAACTACCCAAATGTCCATCAACAGGAGAAGGAATACACAAATCGTGGAATGTTTATATAATGGAGTACAACTCAACAATAAAAATGAACAAATCATTTATGCATGCAGAGACTTGCTCAGCAAAAGAAGCAAACAACAAAAGACTATGTAGAGAGTGCTTCTATTTATATGAAGTTTAAAAACTGATGAAACTAACCTTTGAAATCAAAACAGTGGTTATCTTTCAGGGCATAGAGGTAGTTAGAAGTGCCTGGAAAAGGACAGGAGGCAACTTTCTGGAATGATGGAGATAGTCTATGTCTTGATTAGGGAAATGGTTACAGATGTTTATGGGCTTCCCAGGTGGTGCTAGTGGTAAAGAACCCACCTGTCAATGCAGGAGATGTTAAGAGACTTGGGTTCAATCCCTGGGTCAAGAAGATCCCCTGGAGGAGGGCATGATGACCCACTCCAGTAATTTTGTCTGGAGAATCACATGGACAGAGGAGCCTGGCTGGTCAATAGTCCATAGTGTTGCACAGTCAGACACGAGTGAAATGACTTAGCACACATGTATAGGTATATACATTTATAAAACTCATTATCTATATGTAAATTCAACACAGGCGTATACCTTATAAAACATTATCTGTATGTAAATGTCACTCAATAGCAATAGGTAAAAAGAACAGAAAAAAAAACATCTCCCAAAATGGTAACTCAAACAAAGCAACCCAAACGAAACAATTTCAAGTCTCAGACAGTGAAGAAGCAACATTTTACCTGGTTTAATGATGGAAAATACATATCATCTGATGAAACCACACAGAATGTCAGACCTTAATACAAAAAGAACAGAGAGCAGAAAGCAATTAAATCTTATACCATTACTTATTTAGCATAATGGTACACTAAAGTTTTCTACCAATCATTTTATTTCAGCTTAATGGTACCTCAGGAGTAGTTAATTCCTGGCTTTAAAAAAATAGTAGTTTGGCCTGATTACTCATATTGATGGAAAGAATAAACCTAATAAATCATCACGGCCTCTTACGCTCCTCGGCTGGCACTAGGTTGCTGAATGACAGTGTAGCCGCTAACTCGGCAGGCCCCGCACCCCCAGGCCTGCTAATTGCTGCAGAGCCAAGGAGATTTGAAGAAAAGATTAGAGGTGAGTTAGGGGGTTGAGGAAGTCTGCCTAAGAATTACAGGGATGGCAGAATTCTCCAGGCCAGAATACTGGAATGGGTAGCCTTTCCCTTCTCCAGGGGATCTTCCCAACCCAGGGATGGAACCCAGGTCTCCTGCATTGCAGGCAGATTCTTTACTATCTGAGCCACCAGGGAAGCCCAGAATATATATAACCCGGGTTAGATGGACAGGGAGGAGAGATACAGCTAAGTCGCGTGCTGCCTGCATGTCCTCTTGGCTGGCTCTGGAACCACTCTTTGCCTTCTTATTTTTCATGTCTGACTTTAATTTCTCTATTTTATGGGCACAGAGATTAGATGAACTAGTGTCTGCCTCTGGCACTCAGGATCTTTCCTCCAGGCCAGCAGGACCCATGTATATGAAGCAAGTCCAGGACCAACAGCTTGGGGCCCCTGAGATGCCACCACTCAGCAGCCCATGAGGAGTCCACTCATTTGCATTAAATATTTTGTAGCTGCTCTGAGGGGCTTCCCTGGTGGCTCAGTGGTAAAGAGTCTTCCTGTCAGTGCAGGAGACATGAGTTCAATCCCTGGGTCAGGAAGATGCCCTGGAGAAGGAAATGACTACCCACTCCAGTATTCCTGCCCGGAAAATTCCCATGCACAGAGGAGCTTGTGGGCTACAGTCCATGGGACAACAAAGACTCAGACACAACTTAGTGACTAAACAACAACAACAACGGTAATTTATTCTGTCACTTTCATGCCAGCTCTCCTCTCCCTTCCTACGTGAGGGGCTTAGTGGAGGAATCAAGATTCTTCTTCACTGCTGAATTCAGCCTTCTTGACTGCTTCCTGACCACAGCTTCTGGAACCCTGGTTTCCAAAGCAGGTGTGGAAGAAGCTTGGCCAATTTTTTTCATGTAAAGCAAGGAAACATCACGGAGAAGGAAATGGCAACCCACTCCAGTATTCTTGCCTGGGAAATCCCATGCACAGAGGAGCCTGGTGGGCTACAGTCCATGGGGTCGCAAAGAGTTGGATGCAATGTAACGAGTAAACAACAACAAATGATATAAGAAGAGTTTCCTGGATGTTGGTAAGTGGTGGACTGATATTGGTACTGGGCTTCCTAGGTAGCTCAGTGGTAAAGAACTCAACTGTCAATGCAGGAGATGTGGGTTTGATCCCTGGGTCAGGAATATTCCTTGGAGGAGGGATTATGGCAACCCATTCCAGTATTCATGGACAGAGGAGCCTGGTGGGCTACAGCCCACGGGGTCACAAAAAGTCAGACATGGCTGAGTGACTGAGCACAAGAAAATATTGAAGCTGGTTGCTCTTAGCTCCAGCTTCCACTGCCCTTGTCTATGTTGTGGCACGCTGGTCCTCCACAAGGCTTGTGACGCACAGGTAAGGCTGGGACAGGGAACGGGGTAACTGTGGCTGCCTGGCTTGGCTGGCCTGCAGACTTACAGGCTGAGGCCAACCATAAACAAACCTGGATTAGCATTTTTAAACAGGCTTAACAAACAGAATAATTGTGATAGGAGAGAACAGTACTGATTGGAGCAGGCTGCCTTGAGATGTTCTCCCATGCCTTTGTCTCTCATTCCTGAACCCTGTTATAACGTTTACAAAAACAAATGCCAGGCATGAGCATGGGCCTGTGAATTCCCAGGTTGAGTAGCCTCCTCTCTTTCTTTCTTCCACCGTAAGGAATTAAGAAACTGGAGCTGGAAATGTTCACTAGCATTTTCTACACCAGTGCACCAGAAGAGACAGCAATGACTCTTCCTCCACTTTTATTTTTCCCTTAATAAATAGTGCTAAGAACTGCAGACCTCCAGCTCAGCTTGGAGCAGCTTTAAAAGCCCACCACCAGATCCCCACCAAGATAAGCAGCCCCCATGCCGAGCTGCTCCACTGTCAGATAGGAGAGATGGCTGGGGCTGATGAGAGGAAAAGAGGAGAGATGCTTTTTACAAAAATAACATAATTTGGCTCCCTGAGAAAAAGGAAAGGCAAAATGCAGGTGGTGTTCCGTCTTCCCTCCCTTGCTTGCATCCCTGAGTGGAAGCATTAATAGGCTTAGTGCTTATTAAGGTGAAATCAAAAAGAGAGAAAGACAGAGGAACTGCATGAACAAAATTACTAGAAATTCAAAGTTTGAGAGTTTCCAGCTGGCTCATTTATTTCGAGAAGGAAATTTAGGAAGTACTAGAGCCCCTTTCTGCCTTCATTTAGCTTTAAAAGGAAGAAGAAAAGCAAGAAATACATAGTTAATATATAAGGTGTGATCCAAAATGATGGAAACTATCCCCATCTTTTCACCTCAACAAGCATTTATTAAATGTTTATTGTATGCCCAGCACCATGCTTGAAATGGGAACCATTAAAAAGACTTAATCAATGGAGTATTACCCAGTCATAAAAAAAAAAAAAGAAATAATGCCACTTGAAGCAATTTGGATGGACCTAGAGATTGTCATTCTAAGACAAGAAGGTCAGAGAAGGAAAAATGTTGTATGATATGGCTTATATGTAAAATCTAAACAAAAAGTCATACAAACGAACTTATTTACAAAGCAGAAATAGACTCACAGACATAAAAAACAAACTTATGGTTACCAAAGGGGAAAGGGGGAGTCAGGGCTATATCAAGAGTCTGGGATTAAATATATAGACTACTATATATAAAACAGATCATTAACAAGGACCTCCTGTATAGCCCACAAACTATATTCAATATCTTTTCCTGTAATGGAAAAGAAACTAAAAAATATAACTGAATCACTTCGCTGTACACCTAAAGCTAACATAGCATTGTAAATAAACTATATTTCAATAAAATTTAAAAAAAACAAAAAGACAACCATAGATTCTGCACTTAACATCTTTACAACTTAATCTCTGTAAAAATGAACCAGAGCTCCTTGTGAAAGAAGGGGTTCCACTTTCTCGGCTGCTGAGACAGGCTGGCAGGAGTCACATGGATCAGATGCTGCTGCACAACAGTTAAAATGTTCTGTTGTGGGTCACTGCTGAGCTTCTGCAGTGGAGCAGTGGTGATTGTAGGATCAAGTTGACTCACTGTAATTTTGGAGTTGTTTTTTCCCAACATCCTATATCTTAATTGTTTGCACCACACTGACATCACTTATTTGAAACACGGACCAAAATTTTTTTCCCACATTCAACCTCAATTTCTTCATATGTTGTTATAGGATCATCTGGTTCTAAGTCACTCAGAGGCTCAGGGAACTTAAAAGCTAGTTTGTGCTTGTTTCAAGGCCTTCTGGTTCAGGACTTCTTGTCTGTCAGTCAAGGGTATCTGCTTAGTATTGCTGTGTGTTACATCTCTAAAGAAGCCTTGATGAAAAAAAAAAAAATCCCTGGATAGACTCACCAGCATAGTAGTCTCTTTGTTTTATGTTTAACAAATACAAAGATTTTAGAAATAGTGTGCATTTTAATTCAAGTTCAGAACAGGCTGATGTTGAAATATCTGCAGGAATTCTTCTCTTTGAAAAGGAATCTGGCTATGTGATACTACAAGCACCTGTAGGTAGCCATGTTATCTACATTGTCTTTTGTGTGTGTGTGTTGGGGTTGGAAGGTTGGAATGCAAATGAAACTAGATGTTTTTGCAGAAATTAAGCAATTACTATTCGCTTATATAATGTCAATTCATAAGTGACCCCTTAACAGCATCAAAGCACATCACTCAGAAATTAAAAAATAACCACCTCACTGAGCAAGCAGACGTATTAATTTTGGTGAAGCATCTGAGAGTTCTGTGACCCTTTCAGCTAAGCCAGACTGCCAAAGACAGGGCCCACATGCCCATCAGCCCGAGAAGGGACCAAGAAACCTCCATCCCCTGCAGTTCATGGGTTCTGACAGCAAAGTGAATCACTTCTGGGGAAGACAATGACTTGTTTACTTTTCACTGAATTGAAGATGAAGATATTTCATAATAGGATCTGGGAAAATTTGCCAGATGTTTCATTCCTCTGTGTTCTTTTGGCAGGTCTACAAGATATAAGGCTGAGAAGGGCTAATAAATCAAGATAGGTATGAAAAGCTTAGGGACAAAATTCATAAAAACTTGAACTGCAGGAGGCCACCTTTTCTCTAGCTGCTCAAATATGAAATTTCCTAATTTTTTTATGCTTCCAGGTGAGCTAGTAAAGACTATAGATCTCACTTTTGCTCATTTCTCCACCCCTTTTCCTCTTTCCCTCCTTCCTTTCTGGTCCAATTTTGCCCACCTAAGAATGTCTAAATCTAGAATAGGAAATGTGTGTTATCTAAACTACTCAAAAAGGGTGATCACATGAATATCAATATATAAACCACAGCTTGGAATGTAGCTTCAACTTGAGGTCTTGTTCACTTGGCCGGAGGAAAAGTTACACAGGAACAAAGCTTGGGATGCTTTAAAATAACAAATTCATTTTGCCAGGGACAAGCACTGAATGGAAAGTTTTTGGCTTATTTTCCTTTTCTTCCTCCCCAGATTTTGAGATGCTAGCAAACTGCGGCATTAAGTAATGGAACATTGGGCAGACTTTATATTAATGATCAGTTACTTTGGACCACTGTCTGTGTTGCAGTGACTAATCCCAGTTGTCACAGTTATCTACTGCTGTATAACGCCACCCTAAAATGCAGTGGCTTAAAACAATAAACAGATTATCTCACAATTTCTGCTGGTTAGGAATTTGGGAGTTGCTTAGCTGGTGGTCTGGCTTGGGATCTCCTGTGAGGCGACAGTCAGGATGTTGAGTGGGGCTACAAACAGCCAAGGTCTGACTGGAGCTGCTTCTAAGATGGCGCACTCACATGGCCACTGGCTGGAAGCCTTGGTTCCTTACTCTGTGGAATTTTCCACAGGCTGCTTGAGAGTCCTCATGCCATGGCAGCTACCTACCACCACCACCATCACCCCACCCCGCCCTGGAATGAAAGCTTCAAGTGAGAGGGTGAAAGAGAACAAGCATGAGGCCACAGACTCTATAAAATCTGGACTCCAAAATCACACACCATGTGCTTCACTTTATTTGTTAGAAACAAATAACACAGTCCAGCCCACACTCAAGAGGAATTAGTCCCCATTTCTAAAGGGGTGAAGTAGAAAAGAATTTGTGGTCTTATCTTAAAATCGCTTCACTGGTGGAGTAGAATTTCTAATTTGTGCAGTTAATAGGGAGACATCAATAAATAGTGTGCATTAAAAGGAAGACGAAAAGGAAAAAGGAAAATTTAATTCTATTCCTGTCACTCTTTTTAAAAATTAATTTTTATTGGAGTATAGTTACTTTACAGTGTTGTGTTAATTTCTTGCTATATAGTAAAGTGAATCAGTTATACATATATCCCCTCTTTTCCAGATTTCCTTCCCATTTAGGTCAACACAGAGTATTGGGCAGAGATCCCTCTGCTATACAGTAGGTTCTCATTAAATCTATTTTATACATGTGTGCTCAGTTGCATCTAACTCTTTGTGACCTTAGGGACTGTAGCCCACCAGGCTCCTCTGTCCATGGGATTCTCTAGGCATGAATACTGGAGTGGGTTGCCATTCCCTTTTCCAGGTGATCTTCCCAACCCAGGGATCAAACCCCTGTTTCCTGCATCTCCTGCATTGGTAGGCAGATTCTTTACTACTGAGCCATCAGAGAAGCCTCATTTTAGTGCCAACAAAGGTCCGTCTAGTCAAAGCTATGGTTTTTCCAGTAGTCATGTATGAACTTGAGAGTTGGACTATAAAGAAAGCTGAATGCCGAAGAATTGATGCTTTTGAACTGTGGTGTTGGAGAAGACTCTTGAGAGTCCCTTGGACTGCAAGGGGATCCAACCAGTCCATCCTAAAGGACATCAGTCATGAATATTCACTGGAAGAAATGATGCTGAAGCTGAAACTCCAACACTTTGGCCACCTGACATGAAGAACTGACTCATTAGAAAAGACCCTGATGCTGGGAAAGATTGAAGGTGGGAGGAGAAGGGGACGACATAGGATGAGATGGTTTGATGGCATCACCGACTCAATGGACATGAGTTTGAGTAACCTCCAGGAGTTGGTGATGGACAGGGAAGCCTGGCATGCTGCAGTCCATGGGTTGAAAAGAGTCAGACACAACTGAATGACTGAACTGAACTGAGTGTGTATATGTCAGTCCCAGTCTCCCAGTTCATCCCACCCCCTCTTCCTCCCTTGGTAACTGTAAGTTTCTTCTCTATATATTCACTCTTTATCCTGCTCTACTCACTTCCATCCTAAGCTCATCCCCATTCCTTAAGCCATTCTGATACTGTTCATGGCTTTAACGAACTTCTCCCTGACTCCAGCTGTTGATTTTACAGTTGTTGAGATCTTATGACATTCTCAACTTCTTAGGTAGTAGGACTCAACACAGGCCAAGCCCCAGGTATCCTTGAGGCCTTGAGTTGTAAGAGAGCTGAAAATCTATGAGTTCAGAGGACAAGGTAATGTGATATGTAAGGAGGAGAGAAATTCTACCCATTTGTGATCCTCTTTTATCTCATATCTCCTAGTGTTCTCCAAGGTGTTGCTAAGGCTTCCCAGAGGATTCCCTTGGTTCCTTCCAGTGACAAGAGTAGGCAGTCTCCCCTCTGTGGAGCCAGTGTATCTGCTTTCTCACTCATCACTCCCTCTGCATCTCCTCTGAGCTCCCTGGGTGCAAGGCTTCCGGGCTCTGTTGAGGAATAATCATGAAACTAAATCACTCTTTGCCCGTTATTATCCAGACTCTGCCCATGGACATCTTTACATCCCACCAGGAAGTCTGTTCTGATCAGCCATTCGCTGACGTCTTTTCATACTTACAACAGGCAAGAAAAGCGGCTTCAGGGACCAGCCACTCACACAGGGCAGTCAGTCCTAATGGCCTTATCACTCGGCTACCTGCTCCTCCTTCCCAATGGGAACCCCAGTTAGTGTGTGTGAGCCAGAGAGTCTGGCTGAACCATCCTATTACTGTTTTATATAAAGCACTTACTGAATTCCTAGAGGGAAGAGGAGTCTCCAAGGGGGGACTTGTCTCATTAAACTGCTGCTTGCTTTCCAAGCAGCCAGAGAGGAACTGAAAGGTGGTGAGCAGAGAGGCAAGACCTCCGGGGGACTCAGTAGTGTTGATGCGCTAAGCTGTGGGCACGTTTGGCAGCATAAAGGGCAGCAACCTCAGAGGGCAAAATGAGAAATATGTTCTTCTCCTTTGTCCCCTTTAATGAGGCTGAAGAAGAAACAAAGACGCATTATCGAGTGATAAAAATATACCCAGTATCAAAGTTTCTAGGTTCCTGTACCTAAAAACTCTTTAGGATTTGTTCTTTCCTTTTTCCTTTCTTTCTTTTGATTCTGTCTCTGCTCTATGGAATTCTCTACTTAGCCCCAGATACATAAAGAAAATGACTTCTGAAATGTACTCTCTTAAAAGCCTAGAGAAGAAAGAACACAAATTTCTTTAAGAGGCTTCTAGCCATGATGTCTTTCAACTCTGGTTTATAGAAACCATTCACGGGAATCCTGTGGAAAATGGTTCTTTGCTGAGACAGCACCAAAGAAAACAAGCCATCTCCCAGGGTGACAGGATGCTGTCTGCAGAGAACTTGGGGACTGCATTTGCAAAGCTTTCCAGAGCAGACAGATGCATCTGGAGGCAATGCACAGCCAGTGTCAAATCGTTAGGTACGTCAGTCTACTGGCAAGGCCAAGTCTGTAGGAAGAGAAGGGAGCCCTCGGCACCATGGAGGACAGTTGGGGTGCAGTGATTTCAGAATATTATCCTGCCTCAGAATAGTGCTGGCAAGCTCCTACTTCTCACCTCCATTGAAGCTGCTTGATACAGAGAGGGGAGGTCCAATTCTCCTTTCTCTAATAGGCGTGGTTTAAGTGAACATTTATACGAGGCAGTCAGAGGAAAGTGTGTGTGTGTGCGCGTGCACGCACGCACACGTGTGTGCACTACTATGTTGTGTCTGTGTAGTAGTGTGTGTGTGTACTAAGTTGCTTCAGTCCTATCCGACTCTTTGCAATGCTATGGACTGTACCCTGCCAGTCTCCCCTGTTCATAGGATTCTCCAAGCAAGAATACTGGAGTGGGTTGCCTTGCCCTCCTCCAGGAGCTCTTCCACACCCAAGGATCAAATCAGCATCTCTTAAGTCTCCTGAATTGGCAGGTGGGATCTTTACCACTAACACCACACGGGAAGCCCATGTAGTAGCACCACCTTCCAGTATCTGAGAACTCCTGGATACCTATGGCCTCAGAAAGGGCACGCTGCACTAGGAACAAAAGGCTTTGCTGACCTTGCTTTCCCAGGATATAATTTCTTCCTTTGGCAATGGTGTGTAGAACCATAGTAATCAGGGCTGAAGAGCTGTAGTTTTTAGGGCTGAAAGTAAATATTCTAATACTCCCTATTTAAAAAATTTGCCAGAACTCTTTTGCCTCACCCACCTTGAAATGAGCTGTGCCCATCTGACCTGCTTTCCTCACTAAAATATGGGTGGAAATAATTGTACTATCTCCTATGAGGCTTTAAGAGTTACTACATAATTCACCACCTCTTCTCTTATCTGCCAAGGTGACTGGCAATGGCCAGGTGATGGTGGCTTCCAAGGTGGGGATGACTTGGAGCAGAGCCCCTGCCAACCATTGATGGACACATGGAGAGAATGAGAAGTAAGGGTTTACTGTCATAAGCTAGTAAGAAAATTGCCTGGTTCTTAATGTAGCACAATCTATGATGTTCTCCCAGACTCTCCCAATCCCTTCTCAGAAGAGGGGAGCTTCTAGCTGCCAATGGAAGGAGTCTGTGTTGGTAGTTCATAGAAAACTCTATAGATGAGGGTTTGAAAAACCTCCTTCTCACCTCCAGTCCAGGAAAATATGTATTATCTAGGAAACGGGGAAAAAACTAAGTTTCTATAAAAATTTAGCTGTATGTGATTTTACTGTGGAAGAATAGAAAATTAACCAATTTTTTCAATGCTTCATTAAAGTTTACAGTGAAACTAATCTACCTTTCTTCCTAGGCCTGTGTGAAACCTACAGCCCTTATAATTTCTGTACGTATGCTATTCCTGGGCTTCCCTGATAGCTCAGTTGGTAAAGAATCTGCCTGCAATGAAGGAGACCCCAGTTTGATTCCTGGGTCAGGAAGATCTCCTGGAGAAGGGAAAGGCTACCCACTGCAGTATTGTGGCCTGGAGAAGTCCATTGACTATATAGTCCATGGGGTCGCAAAGAGTCGGACATGACTGAACAACTTTCACTTTCACTTCATGCTATTCCCACTTTTTATCCCTTCAACAAGATTGAGCTGCAAGATCAGGAGCTAATCATGCTTTACCAGTGATGAAATCTGGCCACATTCTTGTCTAGATCACGCTTATTTTCTTAATGAACCCTTCCATCTGTCCTCTGCAGGAGATACTTTGGCAAAGATCTACTTTAGGATCCTTAGGAGTAGACAGAGAATTTCGGACAGTGGCCTGTCACAATTTTATTCTCATCCAGTGTGACAGTAGAAAGTACAGTGTGTGAGGGGAGTCTGTGTAATACAGATCCATATGCAAGAGCTATGATTATGATGGTTTTAAAAACAGGGAAAACCCTTGGATATACATGAAATTGTCCACCTGGGTTTCATAGAGTAGAGCTTAAGGCAGAGTTTAAATGCTAAGGCTTCAATGTGGGGATACAAGTCCAGCCACAGACAGTGAGGCAAGTGAAGCAGACAAAGCAGGGGTTTCTGAAGCAGCCACAGCTCCACAAGAAAGCACAACTGGTGCCCCAAGGGCTCTGCAGAGGGACTTCCCTGGTGGTTCAGTGGTTATGAATTCGCCTGTCAATGCAGGGAACACAGATGGGTTCAATTCCTGGTCTGGGAAGATACCACATGCCACGGAGCAACTAAAGCCATACGCTGCAACTTCTGAGTCTGTGCTCTAGAGCCCGCACTTGCAACAAGAGAAGTCACCACAGTGAGAAGTCTGTACAGTGCAACGAACAACCAGTGTAGCTAATAAAAAAAAAAAAATTTTAAGGGCTCTGGAGATGCTGTGAGGAGCCACTGCACCTTAGAACAGTCTGTTGAGGAGAGAACGGGGAGCAGTGTTTTCCTGTCAATTTCTTTCTGCCTCCTGCCTCTTACTGGTCAGGTGTTGTCTCTCTGGGTATTAATCCATCCCTTACCCCCCAAATGCATACCACCAGGTTGTGGCACTCATCCCTTCTGGAAGACGGCCAGTTCCCAGCATCATGCCTCAGAGTGTGGAAGACCTTCGAGGAGCCTTGTAAGGTCTGTATATGGGGCCTGGGCTGCTGCCAGTGGTGGCAGGAAAGAGAATGGCAGCAGCCTGAGCTGTCCAAGGAGCAAAATCCGAGGCTTGGGGGCATGTGGGGCAGAGCCAGCTGGGGAGATGCGTAAACTGAGTCCATCATTGGCACCTCATATTTAATTGAAGCAGTATGATATGTCTATGTGGAGACCATGATTAGAGTCCTCAAAACTCTATTCAGTTCAGTTCACTTGCTCAGTCGTGTCTGACTCTTTGTGACACCATGGACTGCAGCACGCCAGGCCTTCCTGTCCATCACCAACTTCCGGAGTTTACCCAAACTCATGTCCATCGAGTCAGTGATGCCATCCAACCATCTCATCCTCTGTTGTCCCCTTCTCCCACCTTCAATCTTTCCCAGCATCAGGGTCTTTTCCAATAAGTCAGTTCTTTGCATCAGGTGGCCAAAGTATTGGAGTTTCAGCTTCAACATCTATCCTTCCAATGAATATTCAGGACTGATTTCCTTTAGGATGGACTGGTGAAATTCTATTATACGCAGGCAATTGAATCCTTGCAATTATAGATGATTGTCAACATGGTTTGGAGGGCTGTGGACCTTCTCAGGAGAAAGCAACTTGGATAAGGTTTAATATTAAGATATTACAAGCTGTGTCAGAACCAGTATACCTCGAATGTCTGGTTGGCTGAAAATCATGAAGCCCAGTTAGCCTACTGGAAACTGAGAAGGTGATACCTGAGTCAGTTCTGCAAGAATGGTTGGTAAATCCTCAGTGACAAAATTTTCAAAGACAAAGGACCAGAGATGACATTCATCATATTGCAACCAAGTGAGGCTTGCCAACACATAAGCATGCATGTTCCTCAAATAAACATATAAAACCAAGGCATTAGGTTACTGGGCACTGAAATGATTTGAATAGTAGTTATGCCTACTTGACACCAGGAATCATCCAAATATCCAAACTGTGGGTATCATATACATCAACGTGTATGACTTCTCAGAGTGCTTTCCAACATGCAAGATTATCTGGAAGTAAACGTCTATACGGTTAAGTGTGTTTGGAACTGTTCGTGCATTGCCTTGCCTTGGAACATTTAAGGAGCAGAAAAGCTCCAAGATGTCTTACTCTAAAGCAGCCGCTTAAGCTAGGCTTTCCCATACTTACTTCATCACAGACCACTCCTTTTTGCATAACGATTATCCACCTTTCAAGGAACTGTGAGCTCCTTTGAGAACACTTGGGCAAACCCTAGGCTCTTAAGAAAGGCAGTGTGATTTGGTAGGAATTTAGGTGACTCAGAGCCTGAGAACAGGGCCCTAGGACTGTTTTAGATATTAATACCCTGTGACAAGAAAATCAGGTCATATAACCACACCCTTCCTTGTTTTCCAAATAGAAGATTGTTACAAAGTAACATGTAGTGACAAGGCAGGATGTTACAAGGTCAGTAAGGACACCAGAAGTAGGTGTGACTCTGAAAGCATTTTGGAAAATCCAAAGGAAAGAGAAAACCAGTGAACTCCCTACCCTTTTTTTTTTTTTTTGGCCATGCCACATGGCATGCAGGATCTTAGTTCCCGGATCAGGGATTGAACCCACACCCCTGCAATGGAAGTGCTGAGTCTTAACCAGTGGACTTCAGGGAAGTCCCTTGAACTCGCTTAAAGTGAATGCTATGGTCTGTGATGGATTCAATAAGAGCCTTCCTTTTTCCCAAATGAATCCTGTGTTGATCCAAGCAGGTTTTACCTTTTCCAACAGGCTCTCATATAGTTTTGTTAATGCAGAGCCAAGAAGAGAAGACGTTGAATGGTTGCCAGAGTGAAATTAGGAAGCCCTGCTGCCAGCTTCTCCCCAAAAAGTAGGTGCTTAGACCATGGGCTTCCCAGGTGGCTCAGACGGTAAATAATCTGCCTGCAGTGCAGGAGACCAGAGTACGATCCCTGGGTCAGGAAGATCCCCTGGAGAAGAAAATGGCAACCCACTCCAGTATTCTTGCCTAGGAAATCCCATGGACAGAGGAGCCTTGCGGGCTACAGTCCATGGGATTGAAAAGAGTCAGACATGACTGAGCAACTAACACTTTCTTTCACTTTAGACCATGTTATTCAAAACCAATTATTTGAAAGCACTGAGTGCTGAATAAATATCACTAAATATATGTGTGGATTCTCTTCTTGGGACCTAGGAAATGAATAATTGAGTTTAAGGTCAACCCAATCCACAAAGCTCTTGCTGCATGTGTGTATCTTCCCGTATATTCCTTCCAGATAGAAACAGAAAGAAGAGTGTGAATCATAAACCCCTGGAGAAGCAGAACCGCAAGGGGCGTTTGGGCTCATGGTTTCCTCTCTCCACTTGATAGAGGAGTAAATTGAGACCCAAGAGCCACACCAACTGACCTCTGGTCAAGATGACTGTTGGGAGTGGGGCTGGACTCAGTTCCATTTATTCCAAGCCAGTCTTCTGCCATGACACCACGAGCCTCATTTCCTCCTCCCCAGGGATCTGAAAATGTTACAATTGGAGACCCACTAGCCCATTAAATATAAATGAACCACAGAGTGCATTTGTTAGGATGGCATAAAACCTCCAAAGAGGAGCCGTGCAGCAAAGCAGTCTAGCTACCATTTAGACCGGCTTTTCTAGAAGAGAGTTCTATGGAAAGTCCCAGGAGACATGGGCTGAATCAGATCAGGTTCCTTAGAAGCGGAGCCTGACACATGGTAGGACAGGCAGAGAAGCTTAGTGAGGGTGTGCTTTGGTAGGGCCGTGCCTTGGTCTGATCTATGCGTGAAAGTTCTGGAGCACATGTCATGCAGAACAATTGTCCCCTTTTAGGCAAGGAGGTCAGCTTTCTATATGCCCGTGTATATCAGGGCCTGACTGTAGCCCTCCAGGGAGTGTATTTTCCTGGGCAAGAGAGCTCCAGTCCTCTGAGGGTGGGTCTCTGGAGAAGAGGGCAGCTATGAGTCATTAACACAGCAAGTGGGGTCAGGGAATCAGCTGGTTAAAGGGGTCTGGGCCCAGCCCCCATAGCATCTACCACAGGAGCAGAGGGTGAGTGCATGAGAGAGAAGAAAGTTACAAAGTAGGCAGAGAGAAAAAAATCAGGTCTGTTGTCATTATCCTGGACATGGGCATTTGCTCAGACCCTTCAAGACTGAACAGAACAGGCAACCAAGAGAAATCATCAGAGGAATGCATTTGTCTTCATTTCTTTCTCTGGTCATTGTCAGAAAGCTAAGTCCCTCTCAAGCCTCACATTTCCTTTGAGGGTTCTCCTGCATTTCATTTGTAATAATCTAAGCAGAGTCAACAAGAAGGACAGGTGTGATGCCATCTCTTGATGCCTTGGCAGCCGTCCCTGACCCTCGTGCTCCCCGGAGAAGCCATCCAGAGCTGCCATTCTGCAGTGACAACAATGGCTAGTACTCACGGAATGAAAATGGGGAGTGGTACACTCCTACTTCGACAGATCGAAAGTATTTTTCTCGTGTTGCATCTCAGTTCTCTTTGGTATGTGAGCTTGTGGTTCCAGGCCAAATGAATCAGTGGACATGGCAATATTTATTTGTGCAAACACACGTCAAAAGTTCTCTGGAAAACAAACCTATTAAGAAAATAGTTTTTGTTTTGGTGAGCTTCGGCCATGATGCTGTATCATAGAATTTTATTGCTGTGAAAGGCTTTAGGATAAGTTTTTCCCAACCTACTCATTTTTAAAACTTTTTATTTTGTATTGGGGTATAGCCGATTAACAAACAAGTTGTGACAGTTTCAGGTGAACAGCAAAGGGACTCAGCTTTACATATGCATGGACCCACTCTCCTATAAACCCCCTTCCCATTAAGGCTGCCACATAACATTGAGCAGAGTTCCATGTGCTATACAGTAGGTCCTTGTTGGTTATCCGTTTTAAATATAGCAGTGTATATTCCCTAACTATCCCTTCCTCCCATCCTTCCTACTGGCAACAATAAGCTCCTTCTTGAAGTCTGCGAGTCTGTTTCTGTTTTGTAAGTAAGCTCATTTGTATCATTTCTTTTTAGATTCCATACATAAGAGTTATCATATAATATTTTTCCTTCTCTATCTGACTTATTTCACTCAGTATGACACTCTCTAGGTCCATCCGTGTTGCTGCAAATGGCACTATTTCATTCTTTTTAATGGCTGAGTAATATTCATATATATATGTGTGTGTATATATATGTGTGTGTGTGTGTGTATATATATATATATAAAACATCTTCTTTATTCATTCCTCTGTCAATGAACACTTAGGTTGCTCTCAAGTCTTGGCTACTGTAAACAATGCTGCTATGAATATTGAGGTGTGTGTACTCTTTCAAATCATATGTTTTTGCAGATATATGCCCAGGAGTGGTATTGCAGGGTCATATGCAATCAATAGTCAACTATTTTTAGCTTTTTAAGGAACATTCATACTGTTCTCCACAGTGGCTGTATCGGTTTACATTCCCATCAACAGTGTTAGGAGGGTTCCCTTCTCTCCACACCCTCTCCAGCATTTATTGTTTGTAGAATTTTTCATGATAGCCATTCTGGCTGGTGTGAGGTGATATCTCATTGTAGTTTTGATTTGCATTTCTCTAATAATTAGCAATACAACTTACTCATTTTTAAATGGAGGAAACTGAGGCCCAGAGAATTAATTTAATCAAGAGCATAGAGTTAGAGGGAGGCAGAGGTGGAGATGGTTGGAAGCATCACTGACTCAATGGACCTGAACTTGGGCAAAGTTTGGGTGATGGTGATGGACAGGGAGGGTTGGCATGCTACAGTCTTTGGGGTAGCAAAAAGCAACTAAACAACAACAATGTAGAATTAGTTCAGGCAGAAACTGTAAGTAGCATTAAAAAATAAAAGACAACAGTAATAACCAGTGAGACTTCTATTGGGCACCAGGATGCAAAGCTTGTGCTGGGAGCCAAACAGATCAAGACAACTATGACCCAGTGGCTGCCTTCAGGAAGGTACAGTGCACTAAACACTTCATAGCAGATGCTCCATTTGAGGTCTTCAGGGGGTCCAGGGAGGATCCTGGGAGTCAGATGTCATGAGCTTGGCCTGGAGAATTTAGGGGAAGTCTTTGTAGGCGAGGAGATATTTATTCTGGGGCTTAGATGCTGACCAGATTTTGAAATTCAGGAAAGGGAGAAAGAAGAAGGGGAAGGAAGACACCTCCATAAAATGCACAGCTTAGGTGAAGACAGAGAGACAGAAAGGAACGGCATTTTTCAGAGGAAGGCATGAATAAATCTGAATAGCTACATAGGAGTGCCGGAAGGGACTCTGGAGGAGACATGGAGTGGGAGTCACCGGTTTAGAAGCGAAGCCTGGAAGGGGAGGTGGGAAGGAAACAAAGACTGAACTCCCAAAGCAAACTTGCCCTGTGAGCAGTGATTTGATGAGCAAATATTAAGGCCTCTTAATCACAAAAATCTCTCTCTGACCCTATCCAGCACTCTTTTTACCCATGAGGCTTAAAAGTCACTGTTTGGTGTGTCTTTCTTTGGATATTAAATGTCTTTGGGTATGTCTTTGCCTTAAGTATGCCCTATTAAAATGTCATTCCCCTAAGTGAGATAAGAATAATCCATCAGCTAATACCTCTAGAAATTTGTTGACAACTAAATGACGGCTAGCTGCAAACAAGACCTGGAGGAAAGAAAACAGAAGTGGCCCGTGCTGGGAGGGAGTCGGGTGCTGGAGAGGGGAAGACACTGAGAAGGGAGGATTCAAAACTATGCCTGTGGCTGGTACTGCCTGAGAAAGGTATGTGCAGGCCAGATATGGGATCAAGTGAACTTTATCTGGTCTTGAGGCTGATGGGTGGTGCCCAAAACCCAAGTTCTGAAAGGAAAGTAACGTGTATAGACATGTCCCTGCAGTCAGTGACTTAGGGAATGAGAGTGTAGCTTTTGATATGTCCACCTGATCTTGTTTGAAGGGGAAAAGAGGGAGTTCTGGCTCACATAAGACTTCAGTTTCCTGTCTGCTTACAGGAAAACATGAATGTGACTCCACATTTGGATATTCTTAGACTCTATTAGAAATCTGAAAATTGGTACAGGCTTTACATTAAACTTACTTCAATCATCTCCAGGATATATGTTGCACTTATCTCCATATTGGAATGATATTGCCTCAGTTCAGTTGCTCAGTCATATTGCTTGCCCATTCTATAATAACAAAAATGTCACATAGCTACTAAGTGACAGAGCACAGCTCTGAAATCATTTCTGTTATTAAACCATGAGAAACGTATGGCAACCCACTCCAGTATTGTTGCCTGGAGAATCCCACGGACAGAGGAGCTTGGTGGGCTACAATCCATAGGGTCGCAAATAGTCAGACATGACTGAAAGGACTTAGTAGCAGCAGCATTACAAATATATAGATGGTGTTCATGAATAATATTAATGCTAAGATTTATATAATGTTTATTAAATTTCAGACATTTTCTAAGGCTTTTATTAACTCATTTAATCTTTATAAAAGCTGTATAAACTAGGTCTCCATTTCATGAGTGTTACGGATAGAACACTTGTGTTCCCCCACCCAAATTTATATATGAAAGCTCTACCCCCAACCCCTCCCTAGAGTAGCTATATCTAGAGATGAAGCCTCTAAGGGAGTTCTTAAGGTTAAATGAGATTGTGAGGGTGAGGCCCTGATCTAATAAGATTAGTACCCTTTCAGAAGAGACCCCAGAAAGCTCACTGTCTCCTTCTGTCTCTCTTTTCCTCTCTCCCTGCTGCTCTCCGATTTTCTCGCTCTGTCTGGTGAGCATGTAGTGAGAAGACAGTCATCTGCAAGCCAGAAAGAGGGTGCTTATGAGAACCCAACCTTGCTGGCACCCTGATCTCAGACTTGCAGTCTCCAGAACTATAAATTTCTCTTGTCCAAGCCACCTAGTCTATGGTCTTTTGTTATGGCAGCCTAAACAGACTAACAAAATAGGTGAGGAAAACAAGGAACTTAGAAGATAGGCAACAGAGCTTAGATTTGAAACCTGCAGTCTCAAATGTTCTCAACTGCTATTCTTCCCTAGTGGCTCAGCGGTAAAAAACCTGACTGCAATGCAGGAGACCCAGGGCACGTGGATCTGATCCCTGGGTCGGGAAAATCCCCTGGAGGAGGGCATGGCAACCCTCTTCAGTATTCTTCTTTTTTTTGTAAATTATTTATTTTAATTGGAGGCTAAGTACTTTACAATATTGTAGTGGTTTTTGCCATACATTCACATGAATCAGCCATGGGTGTACATATGCCCCCCATCCTGAACCCGCCTTCCACCTCCCTCCCCATCCCATCCCTCAGGGTCATCCCAGTGTACCGGCCCTGAGCGCCCTGTTTCGTGAATCGAACCTGGACTGGAGATCTGTTTCACATATGGTAATATACATGTTTCAGTGCTATTGTCTCAAATCATCCCACCCTCACCTTCTCCACAGAGTCCAAAAGTCTGTTCTTTACATCTATGTCTCTTTTGCTGTCTCGCACATAGGGTCATCATTACCATCTTTCTAAATTCCATATATATGCGTTATTATACTGTATTGGTGTTTTTCTTTCTGACTTACTTCACTCTGTATAATAGGCTCCAGTTTCAGCCACCTCATTAGAACCGATTCAAATGCATTCTTTTTAATAGCTGAGTAGTATTCCATTGTGTATATGTACCACTGCTTTCTTATCCATTCATCTGCTGATGGACATCTAGGTCTCTTCAGTATTCTTGCCAGGAAATTTCCTTGGACAGAGGAGCCTAGTGGGCTGCAGCCCAGGGGGTCACAAAGAGTCAGACGTGACTGAAGCAACTGAGCATGCTATGCTATAGAGTCTTTCATATGTGATACAAAACAAATGGAATCTTAAAATATTCAGAGATATAATAAAAACAACTGTGTCAGTGGCAAAACTGATACAAAGTGATCTACAACAAAGTAACTCATGATAAAATTTTAAAAAAAGAATCTCATGGCATCCAAGCAAATCATAATGACAAGAAAAAATATTTAAGTGAACTTAACTTCTCCATTCACAACATTTAGTGATAAATTACAATTGACCACACATGTGAAAAATTCACATGAAAAATAATTTTGACTTTTATTCTTATGTTTATCTTAGTTTACACTTTTGGTTCAAACATGTTCATATATTGTATGAAACTACATTTTATGTTTAATTCTTTGTCTCACACTATCAGTGTAACACAATTTATATAAAAGTATCAATTATATAAACATAATATGTGATTTGGCTTAATTACAAAAGTAAGTCCACAATGCTTTGTAAGTTATGTAAGTTTTATTACTCATTTAAACATCAAAACACATCAGTAGGAGCAAAAATAATTATATTCTCTTTTCTACGATATTTCTCAATTTTTAGCCATATTAATAACTACAGTTTTACATAGTTTCCAATTCGTTATTAGTGTAGTAGTGTTAGTGGCTCAGTTGTGTCCGACTTTGTGATCCCATGGAATGTAGCCCGCCAGGCTCCTCCATCCATGGGATTCTCCAGGCAAGAATACTGTAGTGGATTGCCATTCTGTTCTCCAGAGATTCATTATTATGAAGGTATATTTGTCAGGATAGGAAGATTAAAAGAATTTCATTTAACAGTTAGCACATGTAACAAATATTTAGGAACAGGGTAAGTGAGTTTTTGTTTTATTCTTGCCACAGACCTCACATATTGTAGGGCCAGACTGAATAACATAATAATAGCAATCATCATAATAATCATGAGATGGAGAGAAATAGTAGGATGCTACTTTCCTTACAATTTATAATAAAACATTAATAAACATTGTTTAAAGTCAGAATAAGATGTCTTTTTCCTTTTAAATGATTTTCAGTCTCTTAATGTTATCTATAATCTTTACTTCCAAATTTTAGGCATCTTTTAGAAATGTTAAAAAATTTTTATCTAAAGATCAGTTATGTTTTGTTTTATTTGGTTGTTTATCCTGGTTATTTGGCCACCTAATGTGAAGAGCCAACACATTGGAAAAGACCCTGATGCTGGTAAAGATTGAAGGCAGGAGGAGAAGGGGGTGACAGAGGATAAGATGGTTGGAGGGCATCACCGACTCAATGGACATGAGTTTGAGCAAGCTCCAGGAGTTGGTGATGGACAGGGAAGCCTGGCCTGCTGCAGTCCATGAGATCGCAAAGAATCGGATACAATTTACAACTACATAACAACAATCCTGCTAACATTTATGTAAATCAAGCTTAAAATAGTTAATAAAAAAATGACTTGTATAGTAACTTTGCTTTTGTGAAACTTATCTCCCAATCTCCTTTCTTCTATTTGTAAATGAATTTCTAGAATGATGTTCCCCAAAGTTCCCTGATACCTCTGTTAGAGACTGTTTCTGTTGGGGCACCTTAACTTGATTTTTCTTACTTAGCCTTTTGTACTCTGTATTGCTTCTGTTTGTTTTTCTCCCACTGCCTGCTATCATTTTTCCCAAAATAAATATTCATGTATATATGTGTTTAGAGAAAACAAAGACAATCAGATTAGCTTCACCTACCAGGGCATAGTAATTACTTTGTGATTTGCTGAATTGGGGTTTGCTGGCTTGATGAGATCAGCGTATGTCATCTCATTTAGATTCTGCTTGAGGTAATGTGCATCATCCTTGCTGATCTGCCCTGCACCAAATGCTGCCCACACCGAATCTTTATATGATGTATAATAATTGCTTTTGACAGGGTAAACACTACTATGACGGGTAGGCCAAACTAGGGGAAAACTGTAATCAAATTAAGGAAGCGGTAACTAGACAATTAGGTTTACCCCACCACCAAATGCCAGCACTGATCTGTTCAGGATAACTAGAGGGCATTTGGTTGGGAATGGCTTGAAGGCCACTTAGTCCTGCGGTGTGAATATGCGTCCTCTTGAGTTCTTGTTCATAAGCTGTTTAATCCTTACTGGTGGCATTCAGTCCTGAGTTTTACCATATTTTGAGAAATGAACATTTCAGTCCATGTCTCAAAACGGAAAGGTTTGGCCCCAGGACCAAGGAAGTAATTACAAATTGGCTTTTCTGTTTAGCCTGATGGCCTCATGCATTAGTTTATTAACCACGTGTTTAAATTTTAGTGTCATGGGTTAATGTTTAATTATCTGGCACAAAGATACAGTTGCATACTCTGGAATATCATGTTCAGATGATCCTTCCTATCCTCCAACTCCGCCTCCTCCTCCATCTCCCTTCTGTGTTCTCAACCAGTGAGGCAGTTCAGTAAGCTGCAGAGCCAAGATGTGATTTTATTGTTATCTCATAGAGATCCTACTCAAGCAGGCTGAGCACAAGGCACTAGTAAACACTCTTTACATTCAGAAACCTCATCCCTTTCCTTGATCAGCAGGCAGCACTTGACTCCTACATTTCCCAGAAAATTGCTGCTCCCTACCCCTTCCCCAGTGTGTGCTCTTGAGCAAATCTGAGACCCTAAGCTAAATTAAAGTGCCTGAGATGAAAGCTCACTCTAGAGATGACAGGATTCCAGAGGCCAGTGCCATGGGACAGCTCCTCTGAGAGTGAGAGAAAGGTCTCAGAGGAGACATTTTATTTATTTTTTTGAAGAATATTTTATCTTTAATAAAATATTTATTTATTTTTTATTTTATTGATGATTCTGAATATACCACAAAGTTTGGGGTGTTGTCACATTGAACCGCATGGCATCAGCATAATCAAGTTTGCTTACTTCTATTTTATGAGCTGTAGACCACAGGTTTGATTTGCATTCTGTTTCTTCTAAATCACAGGCTCTACCCTGAAAGCAGGAAAGAAAAAAAGCAACTCACAGAGGCTGGAGAGAATTAGCAGATTATCTTTGACATGGAATAGGAAACAGAAAACATGACAGAATGGAGACTTCCCTGATTGACCTTCCCGTTTGTGGACTTTGAGTGAGTTTCTCCACCCAAGAAGTCCTCCACTACTGCCAAAAAAATAAACAAAACCCAGTTCCTCTTCCCCTCCCTATCCTGTAACTGTAAGAACAACAACCCTCTTGCATTCCACAAATGCTCCAGGCCACCCATTCCACAACTGTATCACTCATTGGCTCATCACGTCAGTATCTTTAGACACAGACTCTCAAACTTGCCTGGGCATTTGAATCACCTGGAGAATTAAAAAAAAAAAAAAACCCACTGATGCCTTGGTACCACCTACCCCTAAAAAAAAATTCTGATGTAATTGGTATGGGATGCAGGTTGGTCACTGGGATTCTTAAAGCACCTCCCCCCACCCCGCCCCCACCAATGTGATTTTGATGCACAGCCACGTTGGAGAACCACCGCTATAAGTGAGCAGTTCTCAAAGTGTGGTCCTCAGACCAGTAGCATCAGGATCCCTTGGGAGCTTGTTAGAAAAGCAAACTCTGTGACCTCACCACAGTCAGACTGATCCAGAAACTGGGAGAGAGACCAGCAACTTGTGTTTTCACCAGATCTGTAGGAGATTCTGATGCCTGCTAAAGTTTGAGAACAATTGCCTTAAGTAAAGCAATTTTTTCAGAAACCCACAAACTATGTTGACACCATTTGTGTAGCAACATGAACATCTCCCAAATTGTCTTTTTCGGGAAGAGGCAAGATAGGATGGAAAAACTGTAGGCTTTGGAGTCTGGCCAGACCTGGGTTTATGTCTCAACCTCATCCTTTGTGAGCTATGTGAGCTTATACAAACATGCAATTTAACCTCTCTGAGCTGTAGTCTACTCAATTCTGAAACAGTGGAAATTTTGTCTAACCCATAATGTTGTTTGAGAATTAAATAGGATAATAGTATCTAGAACTGACTCATAGAATAATTAGATCTGAGTTCCCTGCCCTTCCTCCCTTCCATCCTAAAGTTTAACAAGCAGTAGGAAAAAGTGATGAAATCTTCCAGAGTTGGGAGTCTTCACTTTCTCACCGGTTCCTAAATATTCTTTCCTATCCTCTTCTAACCATATCATTTATTTTCACCCGCACCAGCAACACAGCTCGGGACATCACCATAAGGCAGGTCTCATGAAGAATCTCATAAAGAATCTGCCTGCTAATGCAGGAGACGTAGGATCGATCCCTGGGTCGGGAAGATCTCCTGGAGGAGGGCATGGCAACCCACTCCAGTATTCTTGCCTAGAAAACCCCATGGACAGAGGAGCCTGGAAGGCTCCAGTACATGGGGTCACAACAAGTGTGAGACACAACTGAGCACACACACAGGCAGGCCCCAGGAGTGCATTCAGGACAACCGGGTCCATGCAATATAACTGCTGATAAGAGCAGTATCGACAATTAATATCTGAATAGTTCATTTATTCTTTAACCTCATAATCTCTTTAACTGCAGTTCATTCTCGCAAGTCAGTGAGAGAGGCATAATTTTTCTTGCTATTTTACATAAGAAAAAACAGAAGCTCAGAGAGGGTAAGAGATTTGTCCAAGGTCATGCAAATGGCAAACAGAGAGCTATGTTTCTAAACCACCCCTTTCCATGTTAAGCACTCTTAATTACTGTGCTGCTATAATAATGATAATAAATAATAACAACAATATAAAACACAGAGCACCTGTAGGCTTGATGACTAGAAGATGCATGCCCTAAGATTTAGGTACTGCTGGATCCATAAGAACTATTGGTAAGTCTCTACCCTCCACTGTCTCTTCCCTCCACTATCAGTTCCCTTGCCTTATTTAACTTTTTGGGGGGTGCAGACCATTTTTAAAGTTTTTATTGAATTTGTTATGATATTCTTTCTGGTTTATGTTTTGGTTTCTTGACCAGGAGGCATATAGGGTCTTACCTCTCGGATCAGGGATCAAACCTGAATCTTTGGCATTGGAAGGCAAAGTCCCAACAACTTGGACCACCAGAGAATTCCCATAGGATTTGGGGTTTTTTTTTTTTTTTTTTGGGTCACACCACATGGCTTGTGGGATCTTAGTTCTCCACCAGGGATGGAACCCAGGCCCCTAGCTTTGAGAGCTTGGCGTTCTAACCACTGGGCCACAGGGAATCCGCCCTCCCATCCTCTTACAAATCCCAATATTTTTAGTCCCTAGAATAATGAGATCCATTTCATGGGAATATCTAATGATGTTTTCCAATTTTAAAAGTGCTTGCTTAAAAACAGAGGAACTGCACTGAAATTACCAGGTGCCCTAGAGCCACGCTTACTGTAGGAGCAGCATCAGCATGTCCAGAAGGAGTGCAAGGTTTCAGGGCTCACCCCACAGCTATGGAAGCAGAGCTCATGTTGAACCAGACCCCCCGGGAATTCGTCCTCAGTCTGCAGCTCTGAGCCAGCTCCCAGGCAATGTCAGCCCCTCTGGTCTGTGAACTCTGCTTTTGTGGCTGGGTCCTAGCATGTGTGTCTTTTCTACCCCTCACCCTAGCACTCTCAGCCTCGAGTTTCAGTGCTATGGCAGAGTAGATAATGCTGATTTCTATCCTATGACCTATACACCCTCCTGCCAGTGCCTTCCACCTGAGCAAAAGTGGGAACACAGGGGAGGCTCATTAAGTCCCTCCAGGCAGCAGCCTTGCTGAGAGGTACCTGGGGTTTACAGCTGCTAAAGGGGGTGCACTGTTTCACAGTGTGAGTCCCTCCGCCCACCTGCATGCGGTGTTGGAAAACCTGCCTATGAAGCTGGTCCAGGTGTCTCTATACCCATGGCTGGAATAAGCTCCAGCTCCGGTGGCTCTTATGTCATTCAGAATGATGGTTCTAAGTCCACATCAAGTGAATAAGGCATATATTATGGAGGGTTTTGTAGAATGTTCTCACCACACACACACAAAATGGTAATTACATGAGGTGATACAAGTATTAACTAACTTTACTGTGGTAATCATTTCATAATATATACACGTATCGAGTTATCGCCTTAAACTTACACTACATTATATATCAATTACATCTCAATAAAGGTGGAAAATTTATTTAACAATTTAGGGATGGTCTGTATTTTGAATTTCTATCTGCACAATGACTCATGATCTTTTACTGAAATATTTTCCTTGGTTTTTATTTTCACTTCAGAAGCTGGATTAAGTTTTCAGCATGTTATTTGAGAGATTTAGTCTCAGAAAAAGAGATAATTAAAGTGATTATTAATATTTTTCTTTCCTATAAAATGTATATACATATAGTTACACATATACATTGTATAAGGCTGCACACATATTTGCAATATCTCAATGTGTCTTCTCTTGAAACATTTAATCAATAAGATCATTTTTAAGATTACTTTTAAGCAATTTTTTCTCTTCTCAGTGCTATAGTTGTTGTCCTTAAATAGTAGATCTAAATAGTACAAATTGCTTTTACTTTTATCAAAAAATTCATCTTAAAAAGGAGAAAAGAAAGAAAAGAAAAAAAAAAAAAACATATCATTGCTTTAAACACATCAGAATCCATGACTACTATTAAAAGTTTCACCTCCTTAAAGGACATTAAGTTACGTTACAATTCAAATTGAAGTTTAAATAAGATCATCGAATAGCTTCTCTTTAATAATTTCTTCCCTTCTTACTAGTACCATTCATGGTGAAATGTATTATTCACATTTCTGAGAAATAAACTAAAGGAAGGAACTAGCACAAGATGATTACAAACAATGCTTCTATGAAGGATGTCCTTGCCTCTCAAGTTGCAGGTTTATGGCTCAAGCATTTAGAACCCAAGAGGAAAAAAGATTGGGCTGTTCAGCCCCTGTTTCCAGCCTGAAGCTGGACTGTTCTGTGGATGCCCCAAGGACCTCTACAAAAGCCTGTAACTGGAGCCCAGGAGTACCTGCGATTTACCTCTCCCCACTGGGACTGAAATACAAACTGTGTAAGTGAAGAACTAAGGTAGATGGAGTAGAATGAAGAAGATTATTGTACGTATCTTCCATTGTTTTCACCTTTCCTTTTGCTAAGTCCGCTGTCAGTAGTTAGTGGATGTTTTATTTTAACTCTGTTTCTTCATTAAAAAAAAAAAAATCCTATCTGTATAACACGCCCATCTCAGGCTTCACCACCCAGTAAGGACAGACTGAGTTTTAATACCCAAATCTTAATGGCTCCCCTTACATACTTAACTGCCCACCCCACTCCATTCCAACCCTAGGGTAATTGGACTTATGGCTCATCACTACTGCTTCCTAAACTTCTACTCTGTATTTCATGGGCACTCTGTATCCTTGCCTTGATGTTTCTGGGGAGGGACTGTTCTGATGCTAGAATACAGCTGCTGTCTCTGTGGCTGTCCTGCATGAATTGAAAATCAACTGTTCCTCAGGTCAGGGAGACTGGAACCCTACCTCCTGACCGGGTGCCAGGGATCCTTGTCACCACTCCTGCAGAGTCAGAAGCTGAGGGTGGGGCCAGGAAAATTGAGGGTGGGAAACAGGATTTCCTGCAGAAAGTCAGCTTGTGCCTCAAAATACCACAGCAATTAGTGTTCTGGCTCTTTCCTCCTCCAGGTGTGGGGGTGTGAGCCTAGATTAGCAGCCCCAAGGCCAGCACGTCCTCAGAGACACAGTTCTGATGGGGGAATTCGGCTTACCTCCCTACAGTACTGAGTGTCGCCTTACCTGACTGAGGTTGATGTGGGTGCCAGACGTGCTCAGGGTAACACTTTTGAAGTCAAGAGAGAGAATGACTTCATTTTTAGTTTGTAAGAGAGTAAGGTACCCACAGCAAGATTACATGAGCAGCCCTCAAGTACTTAGAAAATATGCTTCTAATGTATAAACACACACACACAGATAACGTAATTGGATATGACAAAATTGAGATGGGGGCAAATTGTTTGACAGGCTTCCTAAGGAGGGGTGGGGCTGTTTGTCCTCCCCCCGACCACTCCCCAGGGCCTGGCCTGTGCTTGACAAGGAGAATGAGGACTGTGGAAGTGAATCTATGCTGGATCTGGTCCTGGCTTTTAAAAGAACTGGCAGCCTCTGCCTTGACCTCTCGGAGCCTGGCCCCATTACCTAAGAAATCTGAGCACCTTGCTTGAGAAGCCAGGTGCAAAGTCCCCGAGACTTCACGGAAAGGGAAACGGCCCAGCCACGCCTGCCAAGGCCCCAGCCGTGTGGCTGAAGCCTCTGGCCCCTTCAGGTGAAGCCAGTCACCAGCTGAATGCCAGGAACTGACCCCAGTCAACTTGACACGTGGCAGAGAAGTCAACCAATTCCTGGCCTATATAAAACAGTCATTCTTTTAAGCTGAGGGATACTCTATTACGTAGCAATAGATTCCTGGGTTCCCAGATAAGGACAAATTCTACAGGATCATCTGAGCTGTGTTCAGATCTCCACTCCCTTTCAAGGTACTCTGCCCTGTTCCGTGTCTGTCCCTCCTCACCAGACTCCTTTCCACTGGCTGCAGACCTTCTGGGGCCTCAGATACACAGTCATCATGACACCAACCAGGGTTCACCAGACTACGAGTCACAACTACTATGTGTAAAGAGAGACCCTCAAAGTATTGGAGACCCAACTTCTGTCCAGATAGGATACCCACTTACACTTACCATACTGGTCGCCATGAAAGTGAAAGTATAGTTGCTCAGTCATGTCCAACTCTTTGAGACCCCATGGACTGTAGCCCACCAGGTTGCTCTGTCCATGGGATTTCCCAGGCAAGAATACTGGAGTGGATAGCCATTTCCTTCTCCAGGGGATCTTCCTGACCCAGGAATTGAACCTGGGTCTCTTGCATTGCAGGCAGATTCTTTACAGTCTGAGCCGCAAGGGAAGCCCCCTAGTCACCGTGGTTGCTATTTAAAATTTTTCTCTTTTCTTTTTTTTAAGGAAGATGAACATGAAACATGAGGAAAAAAGTAAATATTTACAACTCTTTTTCTTCCTAGTATTTGAGTAGAAAGAAATATTCAAAGTCAGAAAGGTCATGAAAAATCCGGGTGCTTGAACCCTTTCTTATTTGTACCTGGTAATCACTATGTTGTTTTCTTTTCCCCAAACCTCAAGTCCTGAGGCCTGTGCTACATTTCAGGATATAAATCCAAATGTTCCCAATTATTATTCTCTGTTAGAGCCATTTCCCCCTCATTTTCTCTTTCTCTTCGCCTGCTAAAATTAGCTTTCCTAGCTGGAATCTGTAGCTCACTTATTATGTTGCTTTAACTCTGAGTCAGATGCCAAGAACACCTTTGCAGTCTGGTTCCCAGGGTGTCGGCACTGATGTGCGGTGCCAGGGCATCAGTGTGGTGTTCAGTGATGCATGGTTCTTTCTATTCTAAGGGGCTACATTTGGCTGTTTATAGAGCAGCAAAACACAGCCTAGGCTTTACCTGATGACAAAATGAATGTGGGGGAGATGCTTCTAGATTCTGATGGTCACACCCAGGGATCAGCTGAGTTTTCAGGCGGTTTACAGCACCAGTAATTTACTGAATCCTGAACCCCTAAATGGCCTTTTCATTCAATTTGGGCACAAAGAGATCTCCTCTTAGCTGGCTAAAAGCAAGGAGGGTTCAGGAATTTGATGTGCCAAAGTTACCCTGTTCCATTTATCAAGGCATCTTTCTTTGTTGATCCTCTCATGTCAAGTTGTAGAATATTTGTGAAAGCACAAAAAGAAATCAAGTCTGAGAAAGAACTGAATGGTTTAGTTAGGACTTGTTGCTTCAAGTTATCGGAAAACTGGGGTGACCGTATGATTTATTATCCACACTTTGAGGGTGAAAGGAGGCACTGTTAATAATTAGTCCAGGACAACATGTATAAACTCAGACTGTCCTGGGCAAATAGGCCACCTTCCTATCCTTAAAATACCTCAACTTGAGTTGTCTCGAGCGATACAAGGTATTCACTGGCCACATAATGAGAACTGCAGAGGTTGGTGGACTTCGAAGTAGCCCAACCAGTTTTTTCTGATGTCTCCACTCTGCCTTCTGGATGGCAGCTTTATCTTGAAGCTGGTCATAGGATGAGTTCCTGGAGCGACTGGGGCTCCAGGCTGTTGCTTTCACAACCAGCAACGGGGAGAGCACTTTTGGTCCGAGGCTTACAAGCGAGTATTTTGAGGTTCAGACACTTAGGTCATGTGCCTACCACTTATAAATGATGTGGCCCAGGAAATGGATTTCCTTGATTGGTTTCCACCAACAGAGGTCCACCACTGGGGCTGTGAGTGGGTCACTTTCTCTTAGTACTGGGACCGTTTGGGGATGAGTGGCTTTTTTGCTTTTCATTAAAATGTGGGTGATTTGGGGTCTTCCCTGGTGGCGCATTGGTTAAGATCCATGCTCCCAATGCAGGGGGCCTGGGTTTGATCCCTGGTCAGGGAACTAGATCCTGCATGCCACAACTAAACATTCTGCAAGTGGCAATGAAGATCCTGTGTGCCCCAACTAAGACCCAGAGCAGTCAAATAAACAATTTTTTTAAAATCTGGGTCATTTTAAGGAAAGAAAAGGGGATACATACTGGAATATAGCAGTAAGCATCAGCTGTGTTGGAAACAAACTTGAAATTTAATAAAGTGACATTTTATGCTGTGGGTAGTTAAGAGGGAGACGTCCTAGATGTAAACTCAGATTTTAGCGCTTACTAGCCATGTGACCCTGGACAAGTTATTTAACTTAAACCTCATTTCCCCAATTCAGAAAGCAAGATAATAATGGTATCTGACTTCTATGGTTGTTACAGGATTAAATGTGATAATATAACCAATGTGCTAGTGACATTGTCAGGCACATAGGAGATGCTTAAAAAAGATTAGCTTCTGCTGTAATGGCCATTTAAGTGACTCTTCAGAGGGAAGTTCATGGGAATTTGTAAAGAAATGCTAAGATATCAGCAAAAGAGAAGTCCACTTACTTGGCTGAGAAAGAAATAATGAAGGTGAAAATTGGAGCTGGAGGAAGCAACAGAGTGAGGACGGGAGAGGGGAAGCATGACCCCAAACAAGAAGAGGAATAAAACCGGGTTTCAGAGGCTTTTCAGTGGTTCCCATCCAAGGTCAATCTGTCATCCTTAAACATTACAACAGACTCTTATAAAAGCCTTTCCCAGTGCTTCATGGTCAAGAAATTCTCCCTTATATTCAAGATAAATCCCTCCGGTTGTCACATAAGCCCATTTTATGTCTTCACACAGGATAAAACATGGGTAAAGGTTTAACAGACATGAAGGGCTAAGATGGAGCTTTAGAGATGCTGTAGAGAAAAGTGACAAGGCTTAGTGACATCCATTTTTTAGTGACAGGGAGAAAGGATAGTGTCAGATGCATGCCTGTGATGGTGGGCATGAAAGACGAGGGAGACAATGGTATCTGTGATGACGAGCGAGCAGGGTGAGGTTGGTCTGCTAGATAAGGAGTTGGATTTATAAATATATGGTTGTGGTATTACCAGGTCTTTGATAGTAAAATCAAAATGGTGCCAGAATAGTAAAAAAGACATTTTCTTTTTCTCTCTGTACCTTGCTAGATAAATAGGTGGTTAAAAAAGAGAGGAGAAGGAAAATATCAACAATAAGAACTTTTAGCAATCTGTACACATCCTGGCAAGTCTTACAAATTAGAAAATCATCAAAGGCGGGTATTATCAGGTCCTACTTTTTGGTGTGGGAGGATGGAGGGGGTTGGTGGCTTTTCTTTGCTTCTTGGGGACTTTGGTAACAAAAGTGGTACTTTTTTGCACCTGTCGACGACAATCAAGTGAAACTTCTGCCTTATAAGTTCGGTTTCTGGTCCTTTTAGGTTTTGTTTCTCTATGGACTTTCTGGGATATGAGTCATTTTTATTTAAGAAGGAATTATATTTTCTTATGAACGGTTTCAATGAAAGCCCAACATAAGTTATCCAAATTTTGGCTATTAATGTAATTGCATTAAATGTAATTTCTCCAAAAATTAAGTATATTTTCAATATAAAAATTATCTGAGGTTTTATAAGTTCTTAATTTAGCTTGCTATTTACATAGCATCTGGTCATCATTTTTCATCAAAAATAATAAAGAATAAGGACCTTCCCCAGAAGTTTGTACTTTGACTTGGAAGTAGAAACATATAGTCATATAATTGTAGACAATTTAAATCCCAAAGAGAGTTTTGTCCCATGAAAAGGAAAGAATATAAAAAGAATTTGTATTTTTTCTTCTGGTTATGCTCTCCCAGTATGTTTTGTTTGTGCCACAAACCAGGAAATTTTCTTACATACCTATCTTAATCTCCATTATCAAACTGAAGGCAAACAATGTACTTTTTTTTACAAACAGTAGTGCTCAAAAAATGATTGCAAATGAAGGATGAATGATTCTATCATACTTGAGAAAATCAATTCAGAGTCATGAAATTTTTAATGAGATGCATTGAAATATTTTATGTATTGATACAAACTTATGGACAGAGTAAGGTTGCATTTTATATCTTAAAATAGATCTGGTCTTAATTTATTAATATGTTTAAGAATTTAATTCTTAACCACTTGACCTACTACTATCCAATAGTCTCAATTATTTAACAACTTAAACTGACACTTAATAAGTATGTAAATGGAAAGCATCCTAATGATGCAGGTATCTTCCTAAGTGCCAATTATATGCCTCAACATTCCCTTCAATTTGGATGTGTTAGTAAGAATCTAATTATACTAGTTTATAGCTGATGGAATTACAGAAGAAGATTTCTCTCCTACATACTTATTAGACCTCAATAAGTGTTCCTTTGCAATCTGTTGCTATTCAATTACCAAGTAATAACTGTCTTAATGAATCTAATTGAAATGCTTATTTCAGACTCCTATCACACACAAAGAAGGAGGCTTCATGGAGTGCTTACCCTGGATGGGGCCTGACTTGTTTATTCGGAAAGAAGTGACTTCCTTGGGAAGAGGTTCACAAGGCGAAAGCTTTAGTAGAGTTTCAAGGGCATTCACTTCTCCATTGCTCACTATCATAAAACTTAAAGCCCTCCTTTGAACCTTGCTACTCAAGCCCATGCCAACATGAACATTCACAAAATCTTCAGCTTGCATTATCACTTCCAAAATGTTGGTTTAGCTTTTTTCAATGAAGTCAGAATAATAATAAAAATGTAAATACCAATAGCTAATATGCATAGGGTACTCCTGGTGCCAGGGCTGCCTAAACTCTTTACATATAGGAACTCATTTAACCTCCACAAACCCCCTAAGAGGTATACATATATACTGTTATTGTACCCATTTAACAAATGAGGAAATCCAGGATGGTTTATTTTTTGCAGAAGGGCAAATTTGCACAGCTTGTTGTTGTTGTTCAGTTGCTAAGTTATGTCTTATCCTTTGCAACCCCATGGACTGCAGCATGCCAGGCTTCCCTGCCCTTCACTATCTCCTGGAGTTTGCTCAGATTCATGTCCATTGAGTCAGTGATGCTATCTAACCATCTCATCCTCTGTTGTCCCCTTTTTCTCTTGCCTTCAATGTTTCCCAGCATAAGCTAATAAATGCCAGTGATCGAGAAACAACCCCAGGTCAACTGGCTCCACTGCACAAACTCACAGAGGCAAGACTTGAAATAAATGTTAGAGCTTAGTTGATGTAACCTCTTGTTACACAGGAAACTGAGGGTTCAAGCTCATGCAGCAAAGAGTCTATATGCTGACCTCTGTTCCTGTGCACTCCAACCTAAACTATGTTGCATTGTTTAAAAACAACAAAGTAGTTGCAAAACAAAAATAACAACAAAACCCCTTGGGTTAAATATTCTCCCTCCATCTTGCTGTAATTTTTGTTTGGATCAGCAACTGGGTTTTAAGACATTTATCTCAGGGTGATGACAGAATTTGTTTGAAAGAATGTAAGAGCACAGCCCAAAACATACCGTGGTGTTTATTTTCCTTCAAGAAGAAACTTATATTTATTGATCCAAAGGGGAATGGGACATTGATTCAGGGAATTGCACATCACTGATAATTCACAATTCCTATGCAAGTCTGTGAGGCTGCCCCATTGAAACCACCCTTGTAGAACTGGCTTGGCCACAGAGCTGCTGACACATGTGTGCTATGCCCAGAGACTCACTGAAGGTCAAGTTAGCCTCGGCAGGATGCGGTCCTTCTCAGGACCTGTCCTCATAGTCACAGTGATGGGCAGCTGTCCCACAACAGGGCCCAGCTCTGGGACACACACTGCATGGATTTTCTCCTCCAAAAATGACCGTGTGTTCAGGATTCATCACAGTGATCACCAGGATTTCTGTTGGGACAACATTTCTATAGAATTTACAAAGATTTTAGATACACACACAAAAACTGTTCGATAAGAATAAGAGCAACACTTTATATAAATTATCTAGGTTTGCTGAAGCAGCATCTTATATGCAGTTTTCTTCCTTTACCCGTGGTCCATCTCACTGGTGACTGGCATCATTGCAACAGTTATGAACAGCCAGAAACAGGACTTCTCAGGCCTGTTCCTGATCCACGTTGTCATCTATGCAGCACTATTCTATTTCAGCCTGTGATGTTTTCCTCCAGATAGCCATGCTTGTCCATTCTGATTCCAGGGGCTTGCTTTAATCAGGAAGTGTGTAGGGAACAAGTGTCCTCATATTTACACAGTGAACATAGCACCAAAATTACAAAGACTTATACAGCAACAACTTCTTTTCTATGGAAAGAAAATACCACAATAGAAGTAAGATATTTACCCTCTTGAGGAAGCCCTGAGTTCCTCGAGCCAGCCAATGGAATCACTTTTGATTTCCATTAATGTGCCAAGCATGGTCTAGTTTCCCTGGCTCAAGGTCTTAGAACCCATAGATTTTGGAAAGCTCACAGGACTGTCCTTACAATGATGTCCATGGGAAATTCACAGTGGGCAACAGGGAACACAATGGAGAAATGAGAGTTTAACTGAATCCTGCCTTTCTGAACAGAAAAAGCTCAGAACAGGGCTTCATATAGATCTTTAGTAGACAGGGACCAGTTCTGTGCAGAGAGAGTGGTTTATGAAACAAAATTGAAGACTTGCCAAGAAGTTAAGTACAAAACTGATTTTTTTTCAAAACTGATTTTTCAGGCAAATGACTACTTTATATATAGAAGCATATGAATTTGAAATTTTTCATTTGAAATTTTAAAATATTTTAAATGTGAAATTGTGTAGGTGCGTACTATAGTAACAAGCAATAAATTTAGGAGAATATGTGGAAAACAATTTTTTTTCACAGGGGAGACTGTATAGTATTTATAGAACATGTGCTACAATCTGTATTCTTATTTGTTTTTTTCAAGGTTGTGGACTGTTTGGTTTTGAACTCTTACAAAGATTATTTATTTATTAAACATGACAATTTTTACTTTGTTGTTGCGTTAGGGTACATGGTGTCAACCGTCTTTGGACTGTTCACACTATTTTGTGAGTTGCCAGAGGACCCCAATCTTAAACGCAATCTAGGGAGTGATTGATCGGGTTTGCATATGCTGCTTCTGGGCTGCTCCTAAAAGTTGTCCCCAAGCAGCTTTCCCTGGAGAATTTCAGTGTGTCTCTTCCCATTGTCTCTCTGGGTCTCTCCCTTCCTCTCTGTGTCTCTCTGTAACACCCTCTGTATCTTTCTCTTCTTTTGCTTCTTCTTGGCTCTTTAATTTCCTTCATAAAAATGTCAGAATTAATTTGAGAGACTCCCTACTTTTGGTCCAAAGAGTTGACAGAAATAGAATTTAATGATCTAAACTCTGGATTTGAAGATCTTGATGCAAACAGAAAGGAAATCCCAGGCTACTAGGAGAGACACAGAGTGTAAAGGGAGCCTGGGCTGAAGGAAGCAACTTTTTCTCACTCATTCAGCACATACTTACTGAGTATCATGTCTATTCCAAGGGTAAAGCCATGAATGAAAGGAAGTCTTGCCTCTATGGAGCATACATTCTGGCTGGATAAGACAAGTATATAAAGCACCAACAATTAACAGAATATCTGGTAGTGATGAGTATTATGAAGGGGATAAAAAGTACAATTAGGGCTTGGGAGGAAGGGGTTATTTCAAGTAGGTGAGGCTGCTTGTGAGCTTCCCAGGTGTCACTAGTGGTAAAGAATCTGCTCACCAATGTAGGAGATGTAAGATAGGCAGGTTTAATCCCTAGGTTGAGAAGATTCCCTAGAGTAGGAAACGACACCCCATTCTAGTATTCTTGCCTAGAAAATTCCATGGACAGAAAAGCCTGGTGGGCTACAGTCAATGGGGCCCCAAAGAGTTGGACACGACTGAGTGAGCACAAGGCTTCCTGTAAGAAGGTAACACTTGAATTGAGACCTTACAAGCTGTGCGGCTTTAGATAAATTACTTAACCTTCCTGAATCTCTCAAGGATAAAATTAAAGTACTCAGCTCTTAGTTTATTGTAAGGACAGAGGAGAGGAAATATATATATATAAGTGGTTCAATAGATAGTAGCTGTTATTCTCACTGACAAAATCTGCGTCAATTAGGACCCGAGCAAGAAATTAACAATACACTCAAATTAGGATTATTGGAGTTGAGTTTAATAGAAAAAGAATTCATAAAATTCTTTTGTAGGAAAATGATTGTGATATCTGGCATCTAATAATAACAGATAGCATTTCTCAGCTCTTGACCCAAGAGAGTGAACAGAGTGCAGTTACTGGCACTTGGAGGCAGAGAGAGACACGTGGGGCAGGCAACCCAGCTGAGCTCAAACCTTCAGTTTCCTGGCTTTGAGACATTTGAGGGTGTATTATGCCCTTGTGGCTCAGCTGGTAAAGAATCCGCCTGCAGTGCGGGAGACCTGGGTTCGATCCCCAGGTTGGGAAGATCCCCTGGAGAAGGGAAAGGCTACCCACTCCAGTATTCTGGCGTAGAGAATTCCATGGACTGTATAATCCATGTTGGACATGACTGAACAACTTTCACTTCACTACGTGCAGGGCTGCGTTAGGCACTGTCCGGGATTACAAAGATGCGCTAGATATGGAGCCTGCCATCAACAGGCTTCCAGTCAAAGTGGGAAATGATCTGTACACATGCAGTTTGGTTGCAGCATAGAAAGCAAGAAGGGCCATAAAGGAGGTTCAGAGAATGACTAAGGGGTCCTAGGGTCAGATTACTTCCAGCCAACAGATGAGGGGAAATTCCAGGGAGGAGATGGCTGTGTCTGCCCTGGATAAAGGAGGCCCAAGTTTCACGCATGCACTGGTGATGTGCTGGGAAAACCCTGAATGTGCAGAAACAAGGAAGTTTAGCTCAGCTGGAGCCTCTGGCACATGAAAGGGATGTAGATTTTGTCATGTCTGTGAATCTGTCCTCCTGCTGTTCTTTCTTCTTTGAAGCTATGCTTTCCCTTCCTTCTCTCACTGACTTTCTCATTTTGCTCTTGTCCTCCTTTATAAGAGAAGGATTTAGATGGAAGGGCAAATGGGAGTGAAGAGGGGCTCAGTAACCGAAAAAGATGCTCAGCCTGGATTTCCCAGCCTCTAACAGCCTATTCCAGAGATTACATGACAGGGTGGGAACCAATGGGGAAGAACAGCATTGAAACATGTACATTACCATATGTAAAATAGACGGACCAGTGAGAATTCAAAGCACTAAGCAGGGCACCCAAAGCTGATGCTCTGGGACAACCTAGAGGGATAGGGTGGGGAGGAGTTGGGAGCGGGATTCAGGATGGGAGGATACATGTATTCCTATGGCCGATTATATCGATGCATGGCGAAAACCACCACAAAATTGTAAAGTAATTATCGTCCAACTAAAATAAAATAATTGATTTTAAATAAAAGAAACAAAATAACCCCAAACAACAAAGGCTCTTTACTTTATCCCTTAAACCCCTTTCTCCTGCTTCTCCCCTCATCTTCCAAGAACCAAAAGCAGAAAACATGGGAAACAGAAGGGAGATAGATTTTAGAGAATGTTAGCATGGCCTTTGTCCTGCAGTCTGCCACTACCAGTTTCTGTGAAAACCTGTTTCATTTCACACCCTCACCATATGCACCTCCAGCCTTGTACTTGACTCAGGTACATCTCATAGGCTGCAGGGCAGCGGTACTTTCCAATGTGCTGTACAATTCCTCAGACTAGAGGCTCTTCTGCACAGGACTGCACTGCTTATGGAAAGATGGATAAACTGTTCTGGACCTTTATGTGTTGGTTTTCTGTTTCTTCATTCACCATGGAAGCCCACTTAAAGTGGAAAATTTAAGCTCAGAGCATCCCCACTGGTTTCTTCAGGTGCTTGCATACTGCTCAGAGGTGGACACTCACTAAACGTCCATTGAACGGATGAATGTTTGCAAAAAGGTACCTGGGTTGGAGAGCTATCATGATTACCACACTGTGTGCACTCTAATTGCCATTTAAAATTTTATTCCTGGCCCCAAGTAAGCCTTGAATCCACTGACAGGGTGTGGGGGAGAGAGGACAATACTTTGTTCATATTTGAATCTCTGGCAACTGGAAGACTATATATGGTCCATAATGATGCTCAATGAATTCTTGTTTTACTAAATGAATAACTAAATTACTGAATGAACAATACAGGCTTCTAGGACTTCCCTGACAGTCCAGTGGTTAAGACTCAGTGCTTCCACTATAGGCGCCACAGGTTTGATTGCTGGTCAGGGAAGTTCCCCATGCCAAGTGGTGTGGCCCAAAAGGAAAAGAGATGCGAAAAAAAAATGTCTAAACAATACTGGCATGTAAGCATGACTTAGGGAAATGATTGGAGATAATGAAGACTCATCATTGAAGACATATTGGGAAGGGCCTTGTATACAACAATAATAAAGTTGGGCTTTACTACTTATTCTTTTTGTTAAGGTAATGACTGAAGCTTTTTGAGCAATCAGGGAGTAATTTAGTGATCAAAGTTGTTTTAGAAAGATCATACTAATGGTCACATAGAAGACCTGTGCAAAGTCTGATGTGTAACTAAGCTTTTGTTGCTTTCAAAAAGTGAGTCCCACTCTTGGGACTCTATGCCTTGAAACGAGCTAGAATAGCCTCTTCAAGAGAGAAACAGGGAGAGAGAGATCCTGTTACAGCAGAGGCCCACTGATCCTAGACATCCCGGCTGAAGTCCAGGGTATGTGAAGCCATCAGAGACCAGCCAGCATCACAACCAGCTCCACCAGCTGATGGACTCAGATGCATGAGAAAGCCCAGCCAACACCGTGTGGAGCAGAGGCAAGAAGTCCTGGTTGAGTCCTCCCCGAATTGCCAACTATACAGTTGTGGAACATAATCATTGCTATCAGCCATTAAATGTGAGATGTTGTGGCAGACAGAATTTTAAAGACGGTCCCCCCAAGATTTTCATTCTCTTCTTATTCAATCACATATAGTATATAGGTACTGTTGTGAAGGGATTTTGCAAATATAAAGAAAGCCCCAAGCCAGGGACTTCCCTGGTGGTCCAGTGGTTAGGAATCTGCCTGCCCACGTAGGGGACACGAGTTCGATCCCTGGTCTGGGAGGATCCCCCATGCCGAGGAGCTAAGCCCATGTGCCACAACGAATGAAGCCTGCATACCTAGAGCCTGTGCTTCACAAGAGCAGCCACTATAATGAGAAGCCCACTCACAGCAACAAAGAGTAGGCCCTGCTCACTACAACTAGAGAAAGCCTCCACACAGCAATGAAGATCCAGCGCAGCTAAAACCAATAAATAAATAAAATGTAAATTAAAAAAGAGAGATTGTATCTTAAAAATTAAAAAGCCCCAAGTCAGTTGACCCTGTGGTAGGAACCTGATGCAATCATTTGAAGTGCTGAAGTGAGCACTTTAAACGCAGTGAGTTTTCTCTGGCTTTTCTTAAAGACAGAGGAGGCCACATAACAGGGAATGTCTGTGGCTCCAGCTGACAGCCGGCACGGAAGCTGGGACCGCTGTTGTACAACCAAAACTGAATTCTGCCAACAGCCTGAAAAAGTAGCAAATAAGTTCTTTCCTGGAGCCTCCAGTAAGAGTCTAACTCGGCGGAGACCTTACTTACAGCCTTGTAAGACCCTGAGCAGAGAACTCAGTCCAGCTTGCCCACAACACTAACCTACAGCATCACATGCTTCTGCGTGTATGCTCAGTTGCTCAGTCACGTCTGACTCTTTGCGACTCCGTGGATTATAACCTACCATGCTCCTCTGTCCGTGGGTTTTTCAGACGAGAATACTGGAACAGGTTGCCATTTCCTCCTCCAGGATATCTCCCCAACCCAGGGGTTGAACCCACGTCTCCTGTGTCTCCTGCAATGGCAGCAAATTCTTTTACCACTGAGCCACCTAGGAGGCCCTAATAAGCATCTTGTTTGTGCTAATTTGTTATGCAGCAATAGAAGATTAATACAAGTTTATTTTAGATGACGAATACACATACTAACATTTTCATGACACACAAGAAACACATACCATAAAGCAGGGAATTTTAATTCTGGCTGAACGTCAGAATCTTGCGGAGCACACTAAATATATTCATGCCTGGGCTCACCCCAGAGATGCTGAAACTTAATTGATTTAATTGTTCTGGGATGTGGCCCAGGTATTGGTATTTTTGAAAAGCTCCCTGGGTAATTCTAATATGCAGCCAGAATTGAAAACCACTAATATAAAACAAATTATGTACGGGCAAAGAGATGGATGAGAGAGATGTCTATCCCATCACCCCTCCATTGTGAGACAGTTGCCTTGAGCATGTTAGTGGCTCTATCAGGTAGGGTGTTTTAACTGGAAGAAACAATATCCCATCAGCAATGGGCAACAAGAACATTAGTCTCTCCTTTAATGGGAAATCCAGATATGAGGGGTTTCCTAGCTGGTGAGTTCAGGGGCTCTGCATAACTGTCTTTGCTCTGCCATCTGCAGCATGTGGGCTTTTCTCCCAGTTACTTCATGGTACTAAGGTGGTAGCTCCTGATTTGTACACCACGTATCGTTTGCCACCATCCAAAGGAAGAGAATTCTCCTCATGTATTCCCTTCTAGCAGGGAAAGAAAACTTCCCCAAAGCCTTCCCAGACTTTTGCTCAATTCTGTTGGCAAGAATTGGGTTACATTTCCAGGTACGCATGGTCCGAGAGACTGGAAAAGAAGTACCCAGCATATTCAGCCTCTGTAGTGGGAAGTGGACTCTCCTAGCAAAATCTCAGTAGGGAAAGGTGTGTAGCAGTTTAATGGGTAGATGACCAACCACCTTGATTCTTTCATGTACCTCCTTATGCTCATCTAAAGATACATATTCATGTATCTCTATATATAGCTCCTTATGCTCGTCTAAAGGTACATATTCATGTATCTATATATACAGGTGCATGCATAAATAGAATTATGTCATAGATGGTCTTTACTGTGGTCATTCTCCTGCTCACATTCTACTATTGTTATTATAATAGTTTTAACTATTTTATTTCAGCCTAACATCAAATGTTGACACCTGATGTGTATCCTTTAGTAATTCCCTCAATGCCTAATATAAATCATCAAAGAATGCACATAGTTATGTGCGGGAAGGGGGTTGTCATTCTTTACACAGCAAAAGAGGATCATATTATGGCAACTCTGTAAGGTATATACAAAGATTTTTTTTTTATTGATTTCTAAATATTGCCTGTTACTGCCCAAATTTTCTCAGTTTTGCCTCCATTCTCTCCTTCAACTTCTATCAAAGTGTCCAATTAAAACTGAGTACAGGGACTTCCCCGGCTGTCCAGTGCTTAAGATTCCATGCTTCCAATACAAGGAGTGACCATTAGATCCCTGATCAGGGAACTAAGATCCCACATGCTCAGTGGCGTGGTCAAATAAACAAGAAAAATAATTGTTGACTACTTTAAAAAAGCGTGAGTCTAGATCTTTTAGCCTACCTCATGCTTTGTTGTCTGGGATGTCAGGGGCAACATAGTTATGAAGTAAAGTATTTTCTAACTAATCCTCTATCTTTCAACTAGTTGCTTGTGCTTAGAAAAGTTGTCTGGGTCTCCTGATACTCCCATTTAGCTGTTAAGGTCCTTCAGTCTCTTTCTACTTTCCCAATGAAAGCCAGTTATTAATTTTGTCCCTTCTAAGCTGCTGGAAGATACATTTTCTCCTAGGGGATGATGTTTTGAATTTCCAAAGATGCCATATTTCCTTATGACTTTTGCTACCCGAATGGTAGAAGTCCCCTGTTGCAGGCTAGAGAGAAATCCATTCTTTCCAGATTCCCTTCCTTCTTTTCCCATGTCTATTCCAACATGAAAGGGAGTTCCTTCACAAAGCTCTAAAATACAACCATTTTGCTGAGGAGTTTTGTCCTATTTTGTTATGTCATTGTTTGTTTTTAGGAGTGATGGCCTCATCTGTTATCTTTTAATCAGATGTGAACAAAACCAAACAATTGTCAAACAAATTTGTATATATAATAAACCTGAGTCCATTCTGTATTTCTTCTAAACAATTCCCCAAATATAATGATGTCTGAGTAAAGGAGAGAAGAAAAAAAACAAAACATCTGATCCCTGGAAAAGGCATAAAACCATTTAAAAAAGATTGCAACAGAATTGACTCCTAGACACCTTCAGTTTCTTGCACTGGACAATAACTTTGTCAGACTAGCACCTGATCAGATTCTAATAAATGTGAATAAGGCCTACAGCAGCCAGAATCTCAAAAAGTTTTAACCAATGTATTTTTAGTGTGCCCAGGCCACTCATTTTAGGTACTGGAGATTAAGAAATTAAAATGATTCATTTGAGGTGATTTCATATGTAAAGATGAGAGAAGTATTCTTCCTCTACAGATAGTTCTTCATTCCCTGGCAGTAGGTGACCAATCTAAAACTAAAAGACACAAGTCCAGTTATGTGATTAATTAAAATTTTTCAACAAGGGGGTAATTTTCTCTTCAGTAGTTTCTTTCCCCCTTGTGCATTTTAGGCTTATTTTCAGAGAACAAGAACTTCACACTGAATTGGCTTGGTTACTGACACACATGATATAAGTTAGACCATCAGAAATACCAATGAAAAAACATGATACATACAGCTTAAATGCCAATATAGAGGTTGAATTCTATTTTAGCTGGCTACATTGGTTAAAATTTCCCCCAAAACTTTTTTTAATCTCTTTAAGGTGGTCCATGCTTTAATAGAGGGGAGAGGTAAAGTCAGTTTCTTCAAAGGGAGAACTTGTTAAGTTGAGAAAATTCACTTTAAAAAACAGAGGGGTTTGGTGGGAGGGGTGAGGGAGGAATCACAGGGAATTTTGGAAAGGGGTGTAGCTTTCCTGACAGCCCTAACTGGCATGCTGTCTCAGAGGAGAGGGTTTTGCTCTACTAATTATTTTGTATTTTCACAAGTTGTCATCATGGTAACAATCTCATTGTCGTCAGAGCTACTTGTTCTCTGTTCTTGTGCTTCCTAGCTTTCTGTTGTTCTGGAATCTAGGGAGGAGAAGACAAAGGAGAAAACGGGCCTTTCCAGGTTTTGGTGTCCATGCCCTTGGAGAAGGCAGAGGCTGAGGCAGCTTCTCCTTTCTGAGGTGCTACTCTGGACTCTCACCATCTGCTCCTGCCCCGGCTCAGCTGCTGCCTGGGCCTCTCTGTCTGGGCCCCAGGTCTTCCCTTGGAAGCCTCTGTTCTGCCTTTTGGGATTTTCACAGTTTTCATATTCCATCACATCAGTCTTAGGATCTCCAGCTAAAATCGAAATACACTGTTTAGACACCTTAGAAATCAAAGCATACCGAGGTTGATCATCATGGCGACATCTCCCTCTCAGCTAAATAAAACCTTCATGGCGTTTGTTTCCAGCAGTGCACAGAAGTCACCTTTTCTTAAGACCAGATAACTAATCAAAATCAGGGGCTGTCTCCCAGATTGTTTTTTTTCCCTTTTTAAAGTGAACTTGTGTGCATGCATGCCTGCCCAGTCACTCATTCATGTCTCAGTCTTTGCAACCCTATGGACTGTAGCCTGCCAGGCTCCGCTGTCCATGGAATTTTCCCAGGCGAGAATACTGGAGTGGGTTGCCATTTCCTTCTCTAGGGGATCTTCCCCTCCCAAGGATCTAACCTGGATCTCCTACACTGGTTGGCAGGTGGATTCTTTACCATTGAGCCACAGGGAAGCCTAAAGCAAACTTAGCAAAATATATGTTTGAATGAAGTACATTTCAAAATATGTTAGTTTTAATGATTACAACCAGTTTTTGGTATTTTGTATATTTCTTTTCAGATTCCTTTCTATAAGTATATTTACATTTAAAACAATTTGAATTCCACTGCTTTCTTCAGTTAAATACGTTACTATTTTCATTAAATAAATGTATGATAAATAGTTATGTAAATTAATCCAACATCAAGAGTTCAACAGTTTCTACCTTTCTTGAGACGTGTTGCATAGGTAATTGGAAATAATAGATTAGTAAGTCCTGGTATTCAGATGGGCTTATTCAGGGGACAGCCTTCACGTGGGCAGTTTGACCAGGCTGTAATCAAGTCAGGTTGAATTTTAAGGTTCAATTTAAACTTTATGAGTTGCCACAGGTTTGTAACTGACCAGCAAACATCCAGGTTGATCAGACCAGCGAATGGTCCTGTATCTCAACCTGAAATGTCCTTGAATTTTGGAGCCTATCTCAAACTCCAAATGGCTGCTAACACCTGTGGTTTTCAAGTTTGCAAAAGTACCCCAAAGGTTCTGTTTCTTTTTTACACTTTCTAAAACTCTCCCAATCCTTTGGCATGTTCCATTCAGACCTTAAAGAATCCTCTAATCCCCTAGATGGGGAACCTGATTTGAAAATGTGAAGTGGTATATACCTTTCTGCTATGCTTACTAGCATTAACATTTGCAAATATCTGGCCAGACCCTGCCACCTGAATTAGAATAACACCCCCGAGACAGTCCTCAAATTTGATGCTTTGACAGACATTTTCTATGGTCTTAATGCAGACCTCACAGAAGGCTAGGTAGCTCATATCATCAGAAAACATTCTCCTTTAAGATGAAGTCTGACTTCTCTAGCTCCCCCAACCATAGGGAAAAGTGAAAAAATTATAACTGTGTTTAACTCCCAATCTACAACCCCAGCTCAATATAAAAGACATTCCAAAATAAGAAATGAAGTGAATTCTCTCCAAAGACTCTCTGACAGTTCACAGATGTAGGTCTGGCATGATGCCCAGAAACTTAGATGGGTACAATTTGGTCACATCAGGTTAATTTCTTTTAACGTCTCTAAATACATCCTCTTTGGTTGCTTTCAGCCTACAGTACTGCATCAACTCAATTCGGGGATTTTTTTTTTCAAAGTAATTGATTTGACATGTTTATTATGACCGCCAAGCACGTGACTGATTGACTAAACGTTTCATTTTTCACTGCATGTTTGGCACATACCCCCAGACACTGTAATTATTCTACCCTTTTTGTCTCTCCTCATTATACGTGAAATGCAGAGAGAGGCCACCCTTTCTGATTGAAAACTGATAAGCTCTTTCAGCCTTTTCATGGAGTGTGCTGCTTTGCACACAGGGCCTAAGTGTGAAAATACATGAGTTAGCCCTTTGGCTGTCATCTGTGTTTCCATAGTTGTCACAGCCCTGCTGATCTCAATTTCTGTACCGTGAAAATGTGAAGGATAAATCTTATCCTTTTCCAACATAAAGCATTACTGTTGTTGTTGTTTTAGTTGCTAAATCATGTCAGACTCTTTTGCAACCCCAGGGACTGTAGCCTGTTAGGCTTCTCTGTCCGTGGGATTTCCCAGAAAAGAGTACTGGAGCGGGTTGCCATTTCCTTCTCCAGGGGATCTTTCCAACCCAAGGATCAAACCCATGTCTCCTGCTTGGCAGGTGGATTCTTTACCACTGAGCCACCCTATTGGACAGCACAGATATAGTGTCTCCATCAGTATAGAAAGTTCTGCTGGACTGGGCTGTCTGACACTGACAAATCTTCCCTCTCGTGGCTTCTTTAACTGGCTTTAAGTCAGTCTTTACAGTAACATCAGGTGAATCCATCTAACACAAATGAACAGCAGTTCAAAGTAACAGTGCATATGTAACAAATGACATATTTTCATAGTTTTCTTCACCCACACCCAGCACTGGAGGATAAAATAAGCCAAAGTGCATGTTGCAGAGAGATTTATCAATCAATAATCAATACCTAATTTTAAAAAGAATTGTATTATGGGACGAGTCTATAAATATTCTATTTTCCTTAATATGTGAGTCCCTGTAGATCTATGGTCTGGATATCCAGGATTTGATTGCCCTCCCCCATCCTCTCATCCCCTGATTCCTCTGTGAATTAAAGATTGATTTTATTATCTGTCCAGTTTCTCCTTGTTTATGGTTTCACATCTATTTGATAAAGAATGCAATGTTAGCAGATATATAAGTGTTTTGCATGTTATATATGCAAAAAAGGTAAGCATCAAATATAGACACAAGCTGATTGACTTAAGATGCATTGTTTTCATGCCTTATTTTATTGCCAATCTCATATATCTCACATCTAACATGGAATAGGCCTCTCACAGTCATAAAAGGCCTACAAACCAAGCTATTGAAAGAGTAACATTTAAGCACAGCATTCATAAAATAGCTAATGGTATTATAGAGTTGACAGATACCATAGAACTGTCAGAGAAATGGAGGTTGAACCATCTCCTTTCAAAAATAAGAAAACAAATCAAGAGAGGGAACCTTCCTATACTGTTGGTGGGAATGTAAATTGGCCACTGTGGAGAACAGTATGGAGGTTCCATAAAAAACTAAAAATAGAGCTACTATAATATTTTGCAATCCCACTTCTGGGTGTATATCCAGAGAAAAAAATGGCCCCAAAGGATAAACGCACTCCAGTGCTCACTGTGGCACTGTTTACAATGGCCAAGATATGGAAGCAACCTAAATGTCCATTGATAAAGGAATGGACAAAGAAGATGTGGTACATACATACAATGAAACAGTACTCAGCCATTAAAAAGAATGAGATAATGCCATTTGCAGCAAGATGGATGGATCTAGAGATTGTCATACTGAGTGAAGTAAGTCAGACAGAAAAAGAGAAATATTGCATGATATCTCTTATATGTAGAATCTAAAAAAATGATACAAATGAATTTATTTACAAAGTAGAAACAGACTCACAGACTTATAGAATTAACTTATGGTTGCCAATGGGGAAGGGCGGAGGAAGGGATAGTTAGCAAGTTTGGGATGGACATGTATTCATTGTTAATATTTAAAATAGATAACCAACAAGGCCTACTGTATAGCACAGGGAACTCTGCTCAGTATTACATAACAATCTAAATGGGAAGATAATTTGAATAAAAATAGATCCATGTATATGTATAACTGAATCACTTTGCTATACACCTGAAACTAACACAACATTGTTAATCAACTGCACTCCAATAAAAAATAAAAAGTTAAAGAAAAGAGAGGTATAGCGCTGCACTGACTTGATGAATAGTGGAGTCAGGATTTGAATCCAGCTCCCAGACCTGGACCCTGAGCTATTCTGGACACCTTGTTCTTTGCCTCCCCTGACAAGGAGAATGAAGGAGAAGAGCTGGGAGGGCAGGAGAAGAGAAAGTTGGCTTCTCTCAGCAGGAAGGCGAATTCTCCTGGTACCTGGCCAGAACCTAGGTTATCCTTGCGTGTGGGACAACGTTTCTTCTTAGCCCGAACCAGCATTTCATGTGTCGTATTTCCCAGAGTAACCTAAATGCCAACCAATGGGATTTCTGGCACCACCACCACTTTGGTATGTCTTGGTTAATTCATTTTATTTCTTTTCAAAGCCTTCCTTATGAAAAGCTCAAAGTTCTCTAACCCCATTTCCTTCAAATGGCATCTAAGCATTTACCCTGAGGATTCATAGATATGATTTAAGCGGTCTGTAAATCTCCTGAAAAAAAAAATGAAATTCAGCTCTCAGTCCATACCATTCTTTAAGTTATCAAAGATGTCCACGATTGAAAAAGGCTAAAATCTGCCATAAAGGGAAAAGAGAAAGATGTACTTTTTAGAACAAAAAAATCGCTGTACCCAGGAAAACTGGTATAATGGCCAGGCAGTATAATAAACGCCAACTTAATAGAGATAGACAATGGAAATGAAAGAGAATACAATGCTCAAAAAGCCAAGGAGAAACAAGGCTGAACATATATTTCCCTTATTGTCTCTTCCTTCATTCATTTTTCCAAATCCAATGACAGCAGCTACTAACTCATGCATGCTAAGAGAACCAAATGGAATCATGATTTTACCTCCCATTTCAATACTTGAGGAACATATATCTTACTACAGTCTTATTCAATTGAAATGATGGAATTGAGAAACATCCTATACCAAACAGCAAGAGATATTCACAGGAACCTGATTTACCAGTTATAATTTTAGACTAAAATGATATTAAAAATTTTATGTGAGAATACAAATTACAAATTCTTAAAATGCCTGTTGATCTCTTTGACATAAATCACAGCAATATCCTCTTTGACCAGCCTCCTAGAGCAATGGAAATAAAAACAGAAATAAACAAGTGGGACCTAATTAAACTTAAAAGCTTTTGCATAGCATAAGAAACTATAAACAAGATGAAAAATCAACCCTCAGAATGAGAGAAAACAATTGCAAATGAAACTGACAAAGGATTAATTTCCAAAATATACAAGTAGCTCATGCAGCTTAATACCAGAAAAACAAATAATGTAATCAAAAGTAGGCAGAAGACCTAAACAGACATTTCTCCGAAGAAGACATATGGATGGCCAGAAAACACATGAAAAGATGCTCAACACTGCTCATCATTAAAGAAATGCAAATCAAAACTACAATGAGATATCACTTCACACTAATCAGAATGGCCCTCATCAAAAAATCTACGAACAATAAATGTTGGAGAGGGTGTCAAGAAAAAGGAACCCTCTTGCACTGTTGGTGGGAATGTAAACTGATAACAGCCACTATGGAGAACAGTGTGGAGATAGACTCCTTAAAAAACTAGGAATAAAACTATCATATGACCTAGCAATCCCACTACTGTGCTTATACCCTGAGAAAGTCATAACTGAAAAACACATGTACCCCAGTGTTCATTGCAGCAATATTTACAATAGCTAGGACATGGAAGAAACCGAGATGAATGAATCAAGAAGATGGAAGTTTGGTACATATATACCATGGAATATTACTTAGCCATAAAAAGGAATGCACTTGAGTCAGTTCTAGTGAGGTGGATGAACCTCGAGCCTGTTATACAAAGTGAAGTTAGAAACAGAAAAACAAGTTACATATTGACACATACATACGGAAACTATAAAAATGGTACTGATGAGCCTATCTTCACAGAAGGAATAGAGATGCAGACATAAACAACAGACTTGGGACACTGCAGTGGGAGAGGGTGGGAAAAACTGAGAGAGTAACATTGGAACATTTACATCATCAAATGTAAAACAGATGGCTAATGGGAAGTTGCTGTGTAAAACAGGGAGCTCAATGAGGTACTCTGTGGCAAGTTCGATGAGGGGTGGGGGGAGGCTTGAGAGGGAGGGGATATATGTATACTTACGGCTGATTCACATTGTTGTATGGCAGAAGCCAAGACAATATTGTAAAGCAATTATCCTCCAATTAAAAATAAATTTTCTAAAAACGTTAAAAAAAAAATAAAGCCTGTTGAACTAGTAATACGTGGACAAGTTGAGCCACTGGGATGTTGGCCTGAAGCATTTAACTGTTACATAATACAGTTCACCTGGTTTTCTGTATTGTACATTTTTCAGGGGCTCTGATGATCAGTATCAGTATCCAAGAAGAGCAATGTGTTATAACCATGACTTGGTGGCAAGTATTCTAGGTAAGGATATTTTGGTATATTTTAAAAGAAGCTCTCACTGGTGCTAACTGACTTAAAGATATTTAAAAATATGACACCTTATAACCTCTTCCACATCTAGAGGCAGAATATAATGATTTGTGTATTTTATTTTGACTTTACATGCGGTGTTAAAAACCCAAAGTACATATTATTTACACATCCACAATACAAGTTTACAAGATATCTATACATGTTAAAGTACTCTATAAAACAGTATAGAGCCACTTCACTTTAGGGTTACTTTTTATGCCGTACCATTAAAAAAGATACAATCTGTGTTTACCTTTGCACAAATGAATAAAGCATTTAAAAATTAAATTAACAGGATAGAGACTAGATTTTATGTTAGAAATCTCAACATAAATACTGATAGAACTCACATTACAAACTACAAGGCAGCACAATGTTACAAAATGTTATCCGGGTTCACATACAGTTACTGTTACATTTTCCGCACGCCGGGATTAATATTGGCAGGGTGAATTCAAACAAGTTTGTCGGCGGTGGACTGAGTAGTGTTTATCGTTGGTTGGTTTAATTTATTATCAATCTGTAATATTTTAGTTTCAAAGCTGAAGTGTTGCAAAAACAGAAGTTTTAGCTTTTGAGCTTCCAGAGACCTCAGGGAATCATGTTCTTTATAAAACAATATTCTCAAAGGAAAAGAATAACTGCATCCGTATTCTACATTCTGTATAAAAATGCTCTGGTCTTTTGCAACCCATCCTCCCCCAAGTAATAGATATCATCACAGGAAATCAGTTGAACTTATTTGTCTGACTAAGTCAGGAGCATTCCTCTGCCTTGATACTTTCTAGATGAGGTTCAATAAACCGTGGTGTGCAGCATATTAACTGAAACAGTCGTCAGGGTTGCACATCATCAACTGTAAGTGGCTTCTGCAAAACTACGAATAAATGACTCTATATGGTTTCTGCAGGTGTCACATTACCCGGGAAACCTCATTTGACTTCACATTATCACTGATTCATCCTTAGTGAAAGCAGGAGTGGAATGTTTATCATGGCAAAGGATGTAATGCGGCTATCTGGATGGATTGTTTTACAGTTAATTGTTCTAGGTTGCTGTTACGATTTTTTTTGAAAAGTCTTTTCAGGTGCTGGTTGAAAAACATGTACAACTGGCACTCAGTAAATGATGTGCTATACTGAAAACACTTGACATATTTGAGTACTTCTATCATTCTCATGAATAAGGCACAAAATGCACAGATTCAGGTAAACTCACATGTAATATTTACAGTATACTGTCATTACCTGCATGACTTAGGAGAAAATTCTCACATCACACAACATAGACAACATGATTGCACCACCGTTAGGTTTTCATCGACTGTTTCTGTTAAGCCAGTTAGGACCCTCTCACATTCCCTTCTGTCTTCTGTTTTGCATGTGTGTGTGGTTCTTTTTTTTCCCCCCATCTTGGGGTTAGAGGGGAGCTAAAAGAAGAGGAATTTTACTACAGGGGAGAAACCAAACACAATAAAAATAAAACCTTGGTAGTGTGTCCAAGGTTAATAGAGTCATTGGGGCTGGGATTCACAGTGGACTGGTGAATTTTACTACTGAAACTGGTGGATAGATCAAGGATACCTCTTAACGTCTCTTATCTCCTTAAGGTGGCAAGACTGTAATAGACGTTTCAGCGAATAGCAGCACAAAATTACTTAGTACTCTTACATTCTGGCATTGGGTAACGTGGAAGTCGGGTTAATCATTTTGACTGCCAAATCAGCCTTGGTTTTCTTTCTCAAAGCTGAACCCAATGGACTTCTGAGGGAAGAAGTTATTGTTTCTTGTTCAGTCATGCGCGATGTAAACAACTCCATAGCACAAAAAGATGCAATGGGCACCTAAACAAATGCTAGTGGGGACAGAACACACGTACACTCACACACACACGCACACATACATGCACACACAACACAGTTCCTTGGTGGCATGGAAAAAAACGCCACACATGAAAAAGATGCTACAGTTTGGGTCAAAGACTGAATTTTTAGCAAATTGTTTGGTAATCTACAAGTTCATTTCTTTGAGACATTACCATTGTTTTTTTTTTTTTTTTTGACATTTGTGCAAGAGGCAAGGTGAATGCATACATATTAAAATGTTCACATTTAATGGGAAGACCACACAAAATGGCAGTCTAAGTTGAACCCATTTTCAAGTATTTGCTCACAGACAGATTCTTCTGAGCACTGTATCAGCTCTTTATACTGGTTACAGGTAGCCCCACAGAGCCACACATCTCTTTAGCTTCAAACAAAAGAAATGGAATGACCAGCACCTTCCTTGGTTTTCAGGCAGAAAGCCTTGCTGCAGTAGCTACATATGGCAAGTTCTGATGTTGCCAAAGTTAGGAAGAGTTTCTTTGGCCACTTGGTTCTCGTGAAATACAAGCGAGTCTCTTTTCTTAAGGTACCCTTACCATATCATCCTCTCAACAACATAGACAGGATAAAGCCACACAAGGAAGGGCACACTTGAGGCCTAGTAAGTGTATTTGTTCAGTGGTCTGACGGAGGTGGTTTGAGGAACAAATGAAGGCTTTGGTGGCACGTCAGGTTTTAAGGACGGTGTCCTCTTTAGTCCCGTCCGGGGAAGGGTGCCATTACTGGTGTAGCTGCTCTGTCTGGAGAGGGAAGGCTGTAGGTGAACACTCACTGGTGCTCCCTGAATATAGTCCACCTTTGCCCCTGCAGGGGTGGGCATGTACGCTCCACGGTTCATACTAGGCTGTCTAGATAACAAAACACCATTTGGTGAACTTAAGTTTTTAGGCATAGCCGATATAGAGTGCCTCTGGGAGGAATTTTTATGATAACCCCTTTGTCTTTCCAAAGACGTCATCGGAACTCCAGGAGTGGTGGGGACATCCACCCGCTTGGTTGGGCTATTTCTGGGAAGAGTCGAGGGAGGAGAGTAGAGAGATGCCTCCCGGTTAGGGACCTTGGGCGGGACCTCAGACACAGGTCCCATGGGATCCAGCATTAGGGTCTGGTGGGCCATCTGGATGTCTCCCATGATGGCTTTGGGGTTACTATTTGGGTCATTTAGATGCTTCAGGAGATCATTGAGGGTATTTCTGGAATCCACAGAACGCCGGTGATCTCTTTTACTGGATGACTTGGTAAGAGGGTGGTCAATGTTTTGAAGCTTCTTTTCAGCTTTGTGAGCATTGGAGTTTGAGAAAGAAGTGTTGTAGTCATGGGTAGCATTAGGAAGAACAATGGCACTGGGGATATGTCCATGACTTAGTGGGGAATGTGGTGGAGGACTAGAAGGAAAAAACTGGGGGGTTTCTTTCCTCGAAGCTCCATGGCCATGGGCCTTGTCTGAGTGGCTCTTCATGGGCTGCAGGGTCTTCTGGTGAAGCACAGGTGTAGACTCAGGTGTGGGGAGAGCAGCCAACTCGGGAGGTTGGCCTCGATGGTCCATGACCATGGATTTTGTATCTCCATTGGGTGGCAGCTCTTTCCGACTGGTCAGCAGGTTACTATATAATTTGGGAGAATCGATATTCTGTTGATATTCCTTGACTGGGCTGTCGAAGAGACCATTCAGCTTCGCAAAACTTCCACTGGAGTCTGTGCATGACTGGGCAGATTCTGCATCTTTATGGATTTTTCTGTTTTTCCGAACAAACATGTCACGGTAACAGTAGACTGCCACACCTGCAATGAATGCACCCAAGACAAAAGCTGCAAAAACACAGGTGATGAGGACATTCATGTGAACCATCTGGTTGGACTCTCCAGACTGGACTTCCCATCGTACACCTGCAACAGACACACAGGAAAAGAGTCTGAGGGAGAAGCTTCTTTAAAATAATATTAGCCAGCAAATGGCTTGCCTTGAATCAACACTACCTTCACATGGTCCATATGCTTAGCTTGGAGAGTGAGGTGTACTCCCAAATCATATATTTTTTTCTTTAATCACAATAGGGTCCCCATAGACACTTATACTTTCTACAAATAAAGGATAACTCTTCCACTGATCTGTATTATGTATTAGTCTTTTCCTTTCCAATCCCTCTTAAATAGTTGTTACATAACATTCAAAATTTTAAGCGTTTCTATCTAAAAATTAGGGCTAGAAATGATATATTTTATAACTGGCCCATTTAAAATTCATAAAATGTTTTACTTTCTCAAGATTTTCTCTTAAGTCATAAATCAGGATTAAAGGGCAGCTACTGGGATTGGGGAAATGTATGAATCCATATAAATACACATTTTGCTAAAATAATTATGCTAATACAATTATGCTCTTCTTAATTAGCATGAAACTACATAATTTGTTCACAAACTAAAAGCATCTGCTTAGTCACTGTTAGCTACAAATACAACCTTTCCTGTTTGCTTTTTTTTTCATTCCATCTTGGAGTGAAGCACTCTTGAATTATCTGCTATGACATAAATCCAGACAGTCTAAGGAAGTATACTATGTATTAGAGTTAAATGATATTATCCAATTGTTTTAAGATATTTTAGGAAGTATTTACATTAGACTAGAAGAAGAAGAGTTAATTAGTTTGTAATTATTGTTTTTTTTTTAATGCAACCACAGACATCTAGATATGTTAGTTTAAGAGGTATCCAAGTCTGTTACATGCTATAAACACAGCTATCCCAGAAAAAGGTAAGTCAGAGTGAACTGAAGATTCTGTGGCTCTAGGTTAGTACGAAGGCCTTCAAACATTAGTTGTTTTTAATCAATGTCGAGGGCAATGGAATTCAGTGGCAATGTGAAAGACAAAGAAAAGTAGAGAGAAACAGAATCATGAAAGAAAATAAAAGAGGAAGAATGATTATAAAATTGTTTACAATGAAAACATAAAAATCCAAAATCAACAGATGTAAATCATAAATGACAATGCACTGCCATAAAAACTGATTGGAAACCTGATACCACAGTTCAGTAAGCACTAAAGAATAGATTTTGTTTCCCCTTCCCCCAGAGTCACAGATCTAATAAGGTAATTCAACAGGCAGCTATTTGATAACTGCTTCTATTATGGGCCGAAAATGATAGTTCCGGACAAGTGCTCTGTTATATTTTATTGCTTGTGGTATTCCAACAACTTAGTGCCTGGCATGTATCAATACTTCTCAGATCACATTGTAAACTGGAGCTAAACAAAAGACTGGGAAAAGCTCCTAAATAAAATAGCCAGTATCAGGATACTTGCAATTAATGAGTTTTATTTTGGGATGTTGCCCAGGCGATCCTCGGCATTTTCTGATATCCAGCAGGGTCTAGCTTCTTCAGACAGAAGCCAACATGGATTAGATTGTCTGAGTGACTGTCTCACCAACCCTTTCAGCTTTCCACCTCTGTCGCTGTTAAGGAATGCACTCCATGTAACCACAGAAAACTGGAGCGACTGTGGCCAGTGGAGGTGGTAATAATAGCAGAGGTGGCTCCGTCTGGGTTCACCTCCATCCACTCCTCAAAGATATTAGGAATCAGGTTTCCACTCAGTGAGAGATGAGTTCCCTGGTGAGGCCTTACCCTTTGGGATACCTGATAAAGGATCAGTAAAATCAGAAGTGTTTGGGTCATCTTGAACTACAAATTTCCGAGAGCTGGTCAGTTTAGGTCTCCAGGTATCAATCACTTTAGGTGTAATTTCTGGGATACTTGCCATTGTGGTAACAGAAGATGAAGATACCTCCATGTCTGTGGTGGCAAACAGATTTTTATTAATGTGGGTAGTGTCAGCCCATTGTTTCTGACTGGGCCGTTGTATTTTCAAGTAAAGTTTAAGCAAATTTTATGAGAAAGCCTGTTCGAGGATTTCATCAAAACATATCTAAGGAGATTACACCAAATCCCTTTCTTGCAAGGGAAAAATAAAAACTAGAAATTAATCATAAAGACACATTAAGCAGATTTCAAACTTGAAGACACTCAAAATACTCCTACTGAAACCTCTGGGGTGATTAATGACACTCATGGAAAAGGTAATATGAATCCCAAAGACTGTGATTTCCTCATCTTTTTGTGGGACAGCATCATTTCATTTCTTTTTTGTGTATTTTTTTTAATAATTTTTATTGATGGTTGGAAGCTGTGTATCTTTCACTGGGGAACCTAGAGTGTAACTTCATCAGAAAGCACCTGGTTAGTTCTGCACAAACACTGGATTTTGGACTTGACAGGCTGTCCTGCTTTAGCACAGCCTCCCGCCCATCTGCAGATTACTGACTGCACTGAGGGCTCACTGTCCACGGGGAAGCACTGAAGCTTTCCAGAATGCCCGCAGAGTTTTTTTTTCCAAAGAGTAAGAAGCAACTCATGCACAAGAAATGGCATTTATGAACTGATTAAGGATGTCCTGATACATAGGATCTACCATCCTTTCCTCCCCTCTGAGGAATGAAACTGTTAGTGAATTTTAGAACCAGCGATAGGATTGGGAGTAACTTAACCTCTTAGCGTGTCTAATACTGAGTTCTGCCAAGCAGATTTTCCATCAAAATGGAAGCATGTGATTTTAGGCGAAAAGTCCGGAGACCCAAATTCAGACTGGTACAACGGTCACAGATGAAGACTCCAGAACAGATGAAGACAAGGCGGGGGCGGGGAGGCACAGGGAACCCAGTGAACATCTTAACACATCAGAAACCAACTTCATTCGATGGGAACCTTTTTCACACCACTGAGATCACAACATTCAAAGGTTCCAGGGATTACCACAAACCATTCCAAAAAAGATCTCTAAAATTTATAAATACACATTTTGGGGAAATGTGTATTTGTTTACTAGGTCTTAGGAAAGGTGAGGAGAGAAGGGGGAAATAATGAAGTTCTGCCATCCATTAAAAATAGATGGCCGCAGGGAACATTCACGATGCACAGGGGTGAGAGAAGAAAGCTCAGGTGGACGGGCGTGCAGCTGGAATGCAGCCTATGTTAATCCATTGGATTTTTCTTAAAGGATGTGCCTTGGTCAATGATGGACTGTTAACATGCTACACAAGGTGAAGTGCTGAGTAAGAAAAAGTCTTGGGGACCATCAGGGAGTTATGAGTCAAAGCACAAAAATGAGTGGCTGCCAAACTGCGCAAAAGGAGGGGAGAAGGGGCTGAAAATGCTGAACTGAAGGAAAGAAAAGGTTTGTTAATTCAAAAAGATGAAAAAAAAACTAACCAGATGTTGGACCGCCAAATATTTTGTAATCTGGTGTAGTTGAAGTAGGCAAAATTTCTAAAAGAATTAAAGGAACAAGTAATCAGTAAGAAGTAACCAAAAGAAAGCAAAAATTTACGAATTCCAATTAACTCAAAAAGTCAAAAGAAAGGACTATAAATTAAAAAAAATGAACCTACTGGTTAGACTACCTTTCTCTAGATTTCCTATAGAATTGTAAATGGCGAAGGAAAAAAAAAAAAAAAGTAAGATTCTTCTCTAACTTATCCCCATGATCAAACAGCTCAGCTTTTGCGAAGTTCAAGTTAAATGCTAAGTGGCATGTGTCCTGAGTCATTATAAAAGGCTGATTGTAAAATAATGTTCACGTGCAAATGTGGTCCAAAAGAAGCGCCAGGAGGGAAAGGAAGATTCGGTCTTACCGTGGCAGTCCCCTAGATGGGCCGTGTTGCCATATTCTGTGTCCTGTTCAAATCCTCCAGCGCTGTGGTTATGGAAAGCAAAGAAGTCTTCAGTTAACAGCCTTCATAGGAACACAAGTGACAACCAGAGCAGAACCAAGAACACAGACAGGTTAGTAAGAATGAGCAGAGAGAGAGAAATGGACATTTCAACACAGCTTGCTAACATGAGCATTTGTATTCAACATTTGGTATCTGGAGTGTTTAGACAGCAGAAGAGAATTGTTTTCTTTCTTGCCATCTATCCCTTTCCCTTAAGTATTATACTGTGTACAATCTCCTTTCCCTGTCATAGCTCCAGATTTTCTTTGTTTTTCCTTCTCCCATACAACAACAACAACAACCAAACAGAAAAAGGAAAGAAAGAAAAGAAAGAAGAAAAGTAGTGTTATTGTAATTTTTCTAAAATTCCCGGTTTTAGAGTCCCTGGAGAAGACAGAAGCACATCTGGAGAAGATCTCAGTTAATGTGACAAAGTGTACTTACAGCATTGCTGGGCTCACTCGACCACAGGCCCCTTGGCTTAACCAGCCACAGTATGGGTCTCGAGATGCAATACAAGACCTGTATGCAACCAGACAGAAGGTAACCTGAATTTTCTCATTATCAAAGGTCAGGATCCTGAAAAACCCAGGGTAAGGAAAGAAACATCAGCTTACTTTTTACATGATCCATAACGCTCACAGCGACTGAGGGGGACGCGGATAACGCAGCTAGAGAACGCCACATATAAAGCATGATGATCTTTATCCAACTGTAATGAGATAACCTTTCTGTCCTCCTCATTTTCAGCATTGCACCTATATTGTGGGAGACATTTTCAAGATAGACGTTTAGTAAGTCAAGAGCTATAGGAACTATATGAGGCAAGTGAGGTTTGGTTTTTGCAATTACTGAGCGCTGGGGAGGTGTTAAGGAATACTCTCAGTAGCAAACTAGGCAAGTACGCAGTTTAGGATGTAATAATTATGTGATTCATCTTCTACTGCTTTGCATGGTTAGTTAAATTTCAGGCTGGACAAAGGGTTTTTTAAAGATTGGCTTCCTGTTCTGATGATATAAGGGAATTCCATTTGTGAAGAGCATGTTAGGCTATAGGGAAGAAAAAGGATAATGTTCTAATGCATTTTAATCTTCTTGTGCTAGATATTTCTAGATCTCTCCTTAGTCTTCTTTGCTCCATTACTCTCATCTATCTCATTTGTTTTAATGGTTCACATAATTTTTTATATCAGTGGTTGGAAGAATTATGGGTGTGTGTGTGTGTGTGTGTGTGTGTGTGTGTGTCTATCTGCAACCAGCTGTAGCATAGTTCCGGATGCAGCATCCTGAAATAGATCTGCAAAGTAAGAGGGGTGGGGTAAAATATTCTCATTTTCCATAGGTGACAAACAAGAGCTGAATTATTTTTAAATGTATCACTGTCCACCCTCCAAACCCTAAGAGACTCAGGAAAACACCAAATCCGAGTTTTTACCTCAGTGAGAAAAACAAACAAACCACAATACTAATAAGCCAAACCACTACTAATTTGAGGCTTCCCTGGTGGCTCAATAAGTAAAAGATCCACTTGCAGTGCAGGAGATCTGAGTTCTATCCCTGGGTTGCGAAGATCCTCTGGAGAAGGAAATGGCAACACACTCCAGTCCTCTTGCCTGGGAAATTCCATGGACAGAGGAGCCTGGTAGGCTACAGTCAATAGGGTCGCAAGAGTAGAACATGATTTAGTGACTAACCACCACCATTTCTACCACTGCTAATATAGAGGGCTGAAAGGAAATTACTAGATGAAACAGACAATGGAAGTCCCCAAAAGCGTTCTGGTATAATACACCTACTTTGCATGGTTGTACGCTTCAATCTCTTCCAGTAACACGCTGTCATTCAAAGAGAAAGGGCTGGTCTTCGCCAAAACTTTAAGCACCACGCCAGCTTCTGAGCCAACAAAGACGACTGTGTAGTTCTGGTGGGGTCCGGCAGAATGGTCAACGGCAATGGCCGTCAGTCTGTACCTGCCAGAGGAGGTGAATCAGGTTAGAGAGGGGGCCAACAGGAAGGGGAACTACTGAATGGAAGCGGGCCTGCATGTCTGCCCAGTCTTACCTGATCCGAGTCTTTGTGAACCAGGGCTCGTCGGCAATGGGTGGGACCGCCGAGTCCATCAGGGGGTGCGATTTGATGAATGACAGGGTTTCATCCGGGAAATCGATGGAGGTTTTATAAGCTTCGGCAAGACCGTGCTTGGCACAACAGCCAGGCCTGAAAGGAAAATAGTGTGTTTTCCCCTCCTCACAATTTGTATCTAGGGAAAAGGTGTCTATTCTGGAATAAAACATCAAGAGAGGAAGGAGAGTGAGCCAAACCCTCTGAGTAACGTTATTTCCACAAACTCTGTGGCCTCTCCACATTCAGGCTCTCAGAGTCATATCACTGAGTTTCTATCTGCACGGCTGCACAGGGACACCCTTCCTGGAGAGGGAGGGGGCCCAGCTGCTCTCTGAGGATGCATGCTTCCAGTGACCAGAGGGCTTTGTTAAAGACAGAAATCCTTTCCGTCTTTATTGTTTTCCTACCTTGGCTTTGGTACTTTGTCTTCAGGGACTGCTGTCCAAACAGAATCTGGAGTTTTCTGTTCTTTAAACCGTCCTTTGAATACTTTTTCAATGTCATCCATGCTAAATGCACAGACTGCAGAACCAGGAATGCTGAAAAAGAGGAACAGCATCAGGGGACAGCAGACCTATCCTGAATTCCCACAAACAAGTCACAGAGAGCCTTCTGAAGCGGTGGGGGTCAGTTCTCACCTGTTGAGCTGTGTAGTAAACACCCCTACCACTGTGGGAATGCCATTGATTTGTATTATGTCTGTAATAGACTGCAGAACATCAAAGTAGAAAAAGGAATCTCCAGGGACAGAACAGTTAAGCCGAGCCTTCAGAAACGAAGTCCAGTGTTTCTCCAGGACCCGCTGGGAGCCACCCATGTCGTTTTTACATATGCGGGCCACACGGGAATAGACAGCCTGCCCAGGGGACAAAAGCAAGGCAACAGGATCATGAGCATGGAGGGAGAACAGGAACAAAAAGCTGCCAGATAAGGGAGGGACAAAAAATGATAAAAGATACATGTGGTTCAAAAGACTCGGGCAGCCTTCCCTCTAGGGATCTGTAGAGTAAGAATGTAAACTATATTTACCTGTGAGAAAAACAAAAAAGGAGGGCCATTTTCCTGTTCTACCAAACAAGCTCCCTAAGAAGTGAGCCGTTGAGCTGCCTGGCTGGGTGGAAACCATTCCCATACTTCATTCCCCACTTAGCTTCTCATATTGTTAAGGAAATGCACCGTCCTTAAACCTGGCATAGAAGGGGATGCAATATTTTAGAATCTTACGGTCTTGGACTGAAGTACTCGACAATGAACAGGGGCCCTTACTTTCCATCCTGCCTATTGACACTAAGAAAGAACAGCTATCAACAGATTTCTAAGAGTTAAAGAAGCATCCATAGCTCAAGGGTGCCTGTAGCACATTCTCTGTAGTAACAGGAAATAAATAAAACCTTCTCAAGGTCCAAGGCTGCTGTTCCCACTCTGGCCATTGTTCAGTTATTTCCCAGCAACTATTCTCTTGCTAAGAAACACAACTCTCTGCACTTGGCCCTAAATGCACTAAGTGCTGGAAAACATGCAAAGACCCTACCAAGGTAGGCTCAATTCCATGCAATACAAGTGCACAATCATATACTTGCCTTGCCTAAATTATTATGTTCTACAGCAATTTCTCGAAAGAAGAAATAGACGTAGTTTCCGTATTCTATGGCATGCAGAAAGTGTGGCTCTGAAAGAGAAAGTGAAAACAAACTGGTTCCTAAAGGGTAATTCAATTAGCATCATATCCCGACTGCTAGGCATGACTGACAGACATCACACTGCTACTTTCAAGCCAAGAACTTGGATATACCACCAAGTTTCAGGAGTCTCATTATGGGTATGTTGAAGCTTTAGGGAACCCAGAGTCTTTAATGTTAGCTAATGGACTAGAAAAAGCCTACAGGGAACTGAACTACAGCAAAGGTCTTTGTTTCAACAGATTTATTCATTAACCTATTTAGCTAGTAAAGGAAACTTCTTATGTTGAAAATTAAAAAATCTTGATTTCTAGACTCCAAAGAACAAAATAACTCTGAAGATATGAACTAACAATTCCCAGGGTTAAACCTTCCAGGATAGGTAGAAGGAAGTGGGCAAGGAGTAGTGCATGCATTTAGAGTTAGGCAAATGGTACACAGAATAGTGATTTTTTTTTTTTTTTTGAGGTCACCTAAGATAGAAATCTACTTTCCAGACATAGCTACCAGTCTCCTCATTCCCCACTAATGCAGCCAATCAAGGCAGGTTGTACTGGGCTCTAAATTAACAATATAAAGTCATGCACTGAACTTTCCAATGCCAGAGCTCCTGTTCCCATGCACCCATCCTGCCACCCTTGGCGATCTCACAATACTGTTCTTCAAAGGTACCTTTGATCCATTTGGAATCATATTTTATCGTACGAAGAGCAGATCCATCACCCATGCTTCGATAAATAACAGCATCACTGGCCAAGAAGTCAGCCACTGTGGCAGAATACAGCTTCCCATCTGAAACCAAGGTTATAATTTAAATAAAAATAGCCACAGTTATCATAAGCGTGTTATCTTATGTGTGTGCTAAGTCACTTCAGTTGTGTCCAACTCTTTGCCACCCTATGAACTGCAGCCCACCAGGCTTCTCTGTCCACGGGGTTCTCCAGGCAAGAATACTGGAATGGGTTGCCATGCTCTCCTCAGGGGATCTTCTCAACCCAGGGATTGAATCCACATCTCATAAGTCTCTTGCACTGGCAGGCTGGTTCTTTACTACCAGCGCCACCTAGGAAGCCCATGTTATCCTATGTGGTGTGTTAGATCCTTTGGAGTGTTTTCACTGACATCATTGCTATATATACAAATAAATCTAAAACCTGATGTTCACAATCAACTTGTGACAGGTTGACCTGTATTATCTAAGTTTATAGATGAGAACTTCGAGCACCAAAAAGTTAAGCAACTTATGCAGAAAAGGCTTCCCTACTGGCTCAGATGGTAAAGAATGTGCCTGCAATGCAGGAAGATCCTGATTCCATCCCTGGGTTGCTAGATTCCCCTGGTAAAGAGAATGGCTCCAGTATTCTTGCCATTCTTGTATTCAAGTATTCTTGTCCATGGAGGATTCCACGGACAGAGGAGCCTGGCAGGCTACAGTCCATGGGGTAGCAAAGAGTCGGACACGACTGAGTGACTAACACTTTCACTTTCAGCTTATTCAGGATCACCAGCCTAATGACAGAGCCAAGTGTCAGAATACTTATAATATGCTCACTTATAATTCCTCTTTTTTGAAAATGTGTTCATATAGGTTTTAGTCTTTGAAACACCCATTTCAAGGTAGCTATTCTAGTTATGAGCTTTTTTCCTTCCTTTAAATTCCTCTTGCACTTTTAATATCATTAATCATTTATACTCATTACACTAAAGAATCTTACCAGCAAAAAGGGCAACATTAGTTTGTCTGGCATCAAATGGGCATCTTGCCAGGCCACTAATTTCTTCTCCATCATACTCTAAGGTATTCAACTACAAAAGAAAAATAAATAGCTAGTGTCACATCTGTTCAATGTACATGTTTGAAAGCAATACTGCTTTATTTGTATTGAAATTCTATGGGAAGAATTCTGTCTTTATTCTTTTGTAGTGTTAGAGATAAAACAAATAACTGGATTTATAGAAGAAAGCATTCGACGCTAACACCATACCAGTAGAGGAAGAAAAATTGATTAAAAACAGCACATTGTATAAAATATACTTACCCTATAGTATCTACACATGGGATTAAAGGCATTGGTGCCACAAACAAAAACCATCTCATCATTTCTTGGAACAAATACTTTAATAAAGTTGTGGCATTCATCCTAAAGAAAGTAACAACACTAACATTAGACATTCCATATGCTTACATCATGGGCTCAAGCCACCATACAGACTCAATCTAGTAAGTTTTACTTACTTTATGCTTGCCTTTCATAGCACAGTTTTCTCGATCCTGTTGTCTTGACCGCCATGTCAGTTTCTGTATCAACCAAGCAAAACCAAAGTTCAATATTTTAAATATTGAGGGGAGAGGGACATTATCCAAGTTCTGAGGGAATGCAAATAAATTTGCCAACTACAGTTGCTCACCTTGTTTGGTATTACTTCTGTTTTGGGGATTTCATTTAAGTTCACTGTATAAACTTGATCCCTATTGGAAACAAGGCAGTAAGTCATATCATGTGAATACATAAAAATGTTAAGCTGCTTCTTATTTTATTTTTACAGAGCTGCTTTTATTGTGTTTTAGAGATCATTTGGATTTTCTCTGTCTCCAACAAAGTCAACAAAAGAGTACTTTTTCATTATGAGATGCTTTTATATATCACTGTGGTTAGGGAGTGAAGAAAGCCCTTTTCTTCAGGCATGGGTCAAACCACTACTCAGTATTAGCATAGACATACTTTTAATATTTGCTTGAATAATTCCAAGTTAAAAAAGACTAAAGAAAAATTTTTTTTTCTCCTGCTGCTTTAGGAATAAAGAATGGTGTCTGATTTCTTGACGGCAGTAATAAAATAGGACTGCTGAAGGCTTTTGCTATATTTTGTTCCTGGTACACAACGCTGACTCTTCTCAAGTGAATATTTTTGGCTACTTGCAATTTTTGATCACAATCACATATTAGTTTTTCATGAACTAGACACATTAATGCAAGTACCACAAGAGAAAAGAATTTTAATCTAATAAACCAATGAGAGGAAAATTACCTGCCAGCAATATAAAGTGTGTCTCGAATTTTCAACATCAGCTGAAAGTCCAGCCGGTGCTGTGATTCATTGCCTGAAGGGCGTCCTCTAAAAACCGGATATTGCCTTGAATCTGCAAGTAAAAACAGGCTAAACCATCAGTCAGGATTACGGAGCTGAAGAATCGATATACAGCATTGATTAGCTGTATATACTAGTTGTAGAAGGGTTTTAACTAAATTCTTCTTTTAAAGTCTTGAGTATGAATGAATAAGAGATGGTGAATATCACCAAACAGTCTTTTTCTTGAAAACATATAACCTATATATGGGTTGCTTTAGAAAAGTGCCTAACTAAACTGTCCCATTTTCTCCAGACACTAGGAAATGATTATGGATAAATGAGGATGTAAAACATTTTAAAGACATAAAATTTTCTTTCTAAAAACGAATATGCTTAGAAAATCAAAACCAAAAAAAACCCTTTCTTCTTAGAAAAGAGTATTCTTTAGATTACTTACAGTGATAGTCAACAGTATTAAGGGGTTCATCATCTTCAGGAAAGCTTACTGCCCTCAACTGGGAAATCAGTAGCAGCAGCATGTAGGCACAAAGCAGGAAGAACCTCATGGTTGGGCCAAGGTGAAGTCAGAGCAGCCCCTCCTCAGAAATTCCACTTAGCTACCTGGAAAACACAAATAGTTTGGAAAGATCTCTGCTGTGATGAAAGAATTTTGTCATTTGTAATCAGTTCAGTTTTCCTCATGAGCTCTCTCCAAAGTCCCCCTCCCATCAGAAAGATGGCAGTGGTGAAGGAGATACCTCTGAAAACACAGGCCAAAGGCGGCACTAGCCAAGTGTGACTGAAGCATCTGGTGAGCATATTGAAGCTTTAGGCCCATTTGAAAGAGTTTTTTTAGGTAACTACGTATGTCATCACAGCAAAATCACCAGAACCACAAACAGAAATGCTGGCTGCTGACTTGGCAAGAAGATGGGCAAAGTTGGGATTCGAATTTTAATTAAATACCAATCTGCTTCCCTTCCCCCATCCCTGAAATAAATCCAGTACAGCTTGTCTCTGCCCTCCCCACCCTCCAAAAATGCCCAAGCTGCCTCGAGAGTATCCAAGGAGCTGATGGGCCTGTAGCCCCTCTCAGCCCCTTAAGGCACTGCCAAATTCCCAGCATTATCCAAGCTACCCCCTAAATTCTTAAGTAGAACAGTTCCCTAAGCTTAGAAAGAACAGCATGAAAGCAATGACATGAATGACCTTGAATCAGGGTGAAAGAGAATGAAAAGAAATGAAATGATTTCACGATCAATCAATCAGGCAAAGTAGGGCAGGGATGACCAGCACAGCTGACACCAGGCCACTGGGGAAGTCTATATTTTTACATGAAAGCATTTGGACACAAACCAATACCCTAAGTATGCCTGTCCTCTTAGCTTTATTAAGCTTTAGAGCCATATGGGGCCTTAGGGACCATCTAGTCCAACCCCCTCATTTCTCAGATAAGAAAACTAAGGCCTGAAAAATTAAGGGACTCACTGAATTTCATGGAACTATTTAGGGCAAGATCGGAGAGTCCAGAGTGACATCATCTGAGTCCCTATCCAGGCGTTTTTCATCAAATTAGATAATGAAATGAAATGACTGGGTTTTTCTCCTTAGAGAATAGAGCACTACAAAAAAAAATCTTTGGGGGGTAATGAATATACTCATTATCTTTACTGAAGTGATATTTCACAGGTATAGGCTTATGTTAAATTTTATCAAGTTGTACAGTTACATATGTGCAGTGTATTGTATGTCAGTATATGAACAAAGCTTATAGCATTAATTGTACATTATTAGCTGCAATATTTTAAATAAAATCTTTAAATATTATTAATTAATTAAGAAAATAAACTAAGGCCCTGCTGGGACAACAGATACTTTAGTGAAATGGTAAAACCTCTGCTTTGCAACAGTATCACCCCTTCCTTGACCAAAACTGTCACTTACTGCTACTATACTATTAGTCTCAGTCTTATATATCTAAAAACTTTAGCAGGGATCATAAGAATCACTTCAAATTCTTGGGGAGTTCAACCACTCAACTAATACTATATACCTCTTTCATCATCATTTTCTTCTTTTTTTTCTTCGCTGTGCCACACAGCATGCGGGATCTTAGTTCTCCAACCAAGGATTGAATCCACACCCAAGCTAGAGTCTTAACAACTGGATTGCCAGGGAAAATCTCTTTAATTTTTTTTTGCTTCATCTTCTTAATGTCAAAAACACAGATGCACACACATGCATTCTATGTAACATTTTCAATATTTATCTTTTCAACTGAAGTAGAAGCCATGTATGTATATGCAACATTTGGAATCCTAGTTTTTCAAAAGGAGAGAAAAATATTGCAAGTACAATTTTTCTCAATGGACAACTAATCCAGTAGTAAGTTAACGCATTTAAAATGTCCTGAAAATAGTCTGGTGGAATGGAACCCACAGCATCATTATCTTGTACTTTAGTTGAAAGACTGTAGAACTTGGTGGTGATGGGATTTGGGCTTGAATGGAACTCCACCACCTACTGACTTATCAACCTGGGAAAGGTTTTTCAATCTCTCTTAGCATTAGCTTATTTATAAGATGTGGATAATACCACCTTCTCCATTGGTTGAAAAAGAACTAAGTACCTGACACCTACAGATTCACAGCAAAGTTAATCCTCCTCTCTCATTTCCTATAGGACACCATGCATATGACCAAGTTGACCTTAAGAACATGGGCAGAGTCTGGAAAAAAGGCATCCTAAAATATTAAAGCTACTTGGTCAATTGTTTTCCCAACGGTTTAAAATGCTAAAGTTGTTTTTAGAATAAATTTTACAACTTGAGCCTATTTATCAAACATAGAAAAGAAAGTAAAAAGCAATCACTAATAATCCTACCATCCCAACCCAACAACTATGATGATCTGGTTCTAGTTTTCTTGCCACATGCACATATTTTCAATCTTCACAGAAGAAAACCTCTTTCAATCTACTACTTCTCCTTAAGTGGCATCTCCCTGTCTTGCTTTTCCACAGTATTTTGTCAATTTTAAAGACTCTAAAGAAGACCTGTTCCAAAGTCACTGCAGACAATGACCGTTAGCCATCAAATTAAAATATACTTGTTCCTTGGAAGGAAACCTACGACAAACCTTGACAGAGTATTAAAAAGCAGAGACATTACTTTGCCAACAAAGGTCCATCTAGTCAAAGCTATGGTTTTTCCAGTAGTCATGTATGGATGTGGGAGTTGGACTATAAAGAAAGTTGAGTGCCGAAGAATTGATGCTTTTGAACTGTGGTGTTGGAGAAGACTCTTGAGAGTCCCTTGGACTGCAAGGAGATCAAACCAGTCCATCTTAAAGGAAATCAGTCCTGAATACTCACTGGAAGGACTGATGCTGAAGCTGAAGCTTCAGTACTTTGGCCACCTGATGAGAAGAGCTGACTCATTGGAAAAGACCCTGATGCTGGGAAAGACTGAAGGCAAAAGAAGAGGACAGCAGAGGATGAGATAGTTAGATAGTATCACTGACTCAAGGGACAAGAGTTTGAACAAACTATGGGAGGTAGTGAAGGAAAGGGAAGCCTGGCATGCTGCAGTCCATGGGGTCACAGAAAGTTGGACACGACTGAGCGACTGAAGAACAACAACAATATACATTTATATATACATACGTGCGTGCATGCTCAGTCATGTCTGATTCTTTGTGACCCCTTGGACTGTAGCCTGCCAGGGTCCTCTATCCACAGAATTTTCCAGGATACCACAGTGGGTTGCCATTTCTACCTCCAGGAGATCTTTCCAACCCAGGGATCAAACGCACATCTCCTACATCTCCTGCTGCACTGGCAAGCAGACTTTTTACCACTGTGCCACCTGGGACACTGTATGTGTACACACACAATGGACTACTACTCAGCTATAAAAATGAAACAATGCCATTGGCAGCAAAATGAATGGACCTAGAGATTACATACTAAGTGAGGTAAGCCACAGAGAAAAACAATATGATATTGCTTATATGCAGAATACATAAAAATGATACAAATGAACTTATTTAGAAAACAGAAATAGACCCACAGACAGAGAAAACAAACTTATGGTTACCAAAAGGGAAAGGAGGGTAGGGATAAGTTAAGAGTTTGGGATTAACATATAAACACTAATATATATGAAATAGATAAAACAGATAAGCAATAAGAAGTTACCATATAGCACACGGAATTATACTCAATATTTTGTAATAACCTATAAGGGAAAACAATCTGAAAAGGAATATGTGTGTGTGTGTGTGTGTGTGTGTGTGTGTGTGTGTGTAACTGAATCACTTTGCTGTATACCTGAAACTAACACAACACTATAAATCAACTGTACTCCAAAAAAAAGAGACCCTGGACATACAAAAATATGAAATGTTGCCCTAGGAATTAAGTTCTGCTAGGACATCAATACCACACTGGATGTTTCTGCTGGCTATCAGATGGAAAAATGAGAACACTAATGAATCCTAAAGAAACATAGAAACATTTGCCTGAACACAAGATAATTCTGTGAATCTTTGTCCACAGGGACAGGTAACTGAACAGTTCCCATCACGTGGGCAGAGCCTCCATGCCCCAGACAGCAATGCAGGGAGGGGTGCTCACCAGGAAGAGTGTCTTTTACAGCTGTGATTCCAACACTGAGATGAGGATGGAATCACTGCTGACTCACTGGCAAGCACCAAGCTGCTGGCTGAGCCATCATTTCCTAAGTCATTCAACTGACACTGCAGAAAGCAATTTCTCCCTATACCCTGCTCCCCACCCATCTCATCTTCCAAAAATAAAACCCCACTGCTAATTACTTCCTGTCCCTGCATAAAGCTGTATTTAAAAAACTACTTTCAGATTTGCCATAGAAATTATAAATGGAAATATTTAATGTGAAATACATATCAAAGCAAAGCTGAGTAGGGAAGGGAAGAATTTGGAAATACCTGAGAAAAATGGACCAAGAAGGAGATTTATTTGTATGTAAACCATTTAGACTACTTTTTTCTCACCTTACTTAAGGAAATATTTAATCTCAGGGTTCCAGGGCTAGTGAGATTATCAAACCAGTTATGTGGAATGAAGGCAAGACACGATAACGAGATGTTGGTAAAGAACATAGACTTTGAGGTTAGAAAGATCTGAGTTTTGTTTTATTTTTTTAGAGTTTATTTACTTGGCTGTGCAGGGTCTTAGTTTCACCATGTGGGATATTCAGGCTTTGCTGCCGCGTGCAGAATCTTCCAGCTGCAGCACATGAACAATTAGTTGTGGCGTGTAGGATTTAGTTCCCTGACCAGGGATCAAACACTGGGCCCCCTGCACTGGAAATGTGGAACCTTAGCCACTGAACCATCAAAGAAGTCCCAGAAAGATCTGAGTTTAAACTTGCTTGTGCCATTTACTTCCTGGTTCTGAGACCTTGTTTAAGGTGTCTTAACCTCTTTAAGCCTCCATTTCTTCAAGTGTAAAATAGGAATAATTACCTTTACTACCTCACAGGTTCTTCTGAGATAATCTATACAAAACAACTGGTCCATAGTAAATCTCTAGTAAATTTTAGTGAATATTATCATGACTATTACTGTTACATCTTATGGGGCAAAAGGAAAAAGTGTTTACTCTTTCATTTTGTATAACTACCTACAACTGTCTAATGATGGTAACAATAATAAGACGTATTCTTAGAGGATGAGGTACAGCTTTATAGACACAGATGCCTCCAAGGAGGAGGAGGGAACCACATTTCTAATGTGCAAGTTTATAGTAAAGTACATACCTATATGAGGTCATTCCTTTCAGTGAGAGAGCAGGGGTACTTGAGTAAGTATAGTTTGGATTTTCTTATATGGGCTTCCCCTTACATTTCTAATTTTAAGCCTAAATATAAAAACAAAAGCTCTTTAAAGGAGTTCAGAGTTGCCAAGATAGCCAGGATTTGAATGACAGGATTTAGGAGAAAAGGGAAGTACAAGGAAATGAGCCCCACACTCAGCAGCTGAGTTCACATTATGGGGTTTGCTAGTTCTTAAATTATATAAAGGTGAGAATGTAGTTATAAAGAAATGCCAAATTTTTGGCAGTCTCAATTTAGGACCCACCATCCAAAGCCTTTCATTTGGACCTCTGAAAATTACAGTATAGATCTTCAGAGACTGATCAAGCCTTATAAAAACTCCGATTTGATCTCTAATAAACTAAGTCTGGACTGGATGAATGTAAACTCCTCTCCCTCTAGTTACTTACAGAAAAGATAATCACCCAGAGACTAAAATTTTTTACACAAAGTGCTCAACATTCCAAAAGCAATGACAAGACATTCCAAGAACTAAGAGAGAAAAAAGACAACAAAAAATAGGACTCAGGTACTAGAATTCTCAGATATAGTTTTAAAAACTATATTTATTTTGTCAAAAAAAAAAAAAAGATGACAAGATGAAGAATTTCACCAGCTACCTAGAATCTACTGAAAAAGAATTATTAAACAGAAATTCTCCATCTAAAAAGCACAGAATTACAGCTTTCTGATAGATGTCTTTAGCAACATATTTCTTACAGCTGAAGAAAAGATTAGTGAACTGGAGATGCATTAATAGAAAATATCAGACAGAAACATGGACAGCAAAAAAGTTGGAAAAAACAGACCAGTGAGTAAGAGATACATAAGATCTTGTGAAAAGATGTTACATACAGGAATCCCTGAGAGTGAGGAGAGAAAAATGAATAGAATCAATATGTGACAAGATAATGGCTGCAAAGTTGATGAAAGACAATACGACACCTATTAAAGGAGTTCTAAGAACTTATAAACACAAAGAAAAAACACACACATATCCATCATAGTCAAGATGCTAAAAATAAACATTTAAAAGATGTTAAAAGCTAAGATATTTTACTCTCAAGAAGCAAGAATACTGACAGCTGATTTATCAATAGAAATGATGGAATCCAGTAGACCACAGAATGACATTTTTAAAGTGCTGAAGGAAAATACTTTTCCAGCCTAAAATCTTATAATCAGTGAAAATATGCTTCAAAAATGAAGCGAGCTAAGATGTCTATGACAAGCAAAAATGTAGAGATTTATTGTTTAACAGACACAAAATAAAAGAAATACTGAAAGGAAGTTCTTTAAGCACGAAAATTTACAGGGTTGGTTAATACAGGTTCTTTTTATGGTTAAAGCATAGTGGTCACATTTGGAATTAATGAATCCCAGACAGAGAAACTGATCTATAGTCTATCTCCCTTAAAACTATATTAATTCAAAGGAAATGAGAATTCAGAAATAGAGCAGGCCTACTTAATTTTCTCCCCAGTCCAAAGAACTTAAAAAGAAAAAAAATGCCACACTGATTTTAGGCTCCTGGCTCTCTTCTGGAAATGCTCCTTCTCAAACAGGAGCTGCTTCGACTCATACTCCCCCAACCTCAGGATCTGAAAGGGGTGTTGCTTCTTCCCAGTTTCCCAGGGCCTCTGGGAAACCTTAGGAAGACCCACACAAATAAATTTGGAGACCTTGAGCTTCCAGCCTTTTACAAAAAAATCTTGTGCTTACTTGAGATTCTTTCCCTCCTCCTTTCTTTTAGCTAATAACTTTCCAGTCACTTTCTCTAAGAAAAACATTTCAAAGACTTTAGCAGTCCTGGTCCATGGTTCCACTCTCAGATTTGGTATTAGTTATAGATTCTTCATCCCCCAAATCATGAAGTCAAGCATTACATGCTTTGATCCCAAACTTTTGTCCTTCTAGCTTGCTTATCTGACTGTTTTCACCATGACAACACTTTCTTCTCATCAGGGCCTTCAGGCTACTTTCTTCTCATCCATTATCCATCCCCAGTCTCGACACTTTATCCATCTTACATGTGATATTCAGTAGTCAGTCACTTCAATAACACTTTTGCCTGTATTCTAAACTCCCGCATCCTTTCTTTCTGTGTCAGAGGTTCTCACCAAGTTTCTGCTGTGGATGAACTCAGCCTTCTGCACCTGTTCCAGAAGAGCTGAACAATTAAGTCAGCCACAGGTTATGGCAGTTTGGTACATACTAATGTCACAGAGTTATACTGCAAGTTACCAACTGTCACTTGCAGTATAAAACTGTGGGGTCCACTATTTTTCTACTAGATTTGCCCACATCCCGAATCAGTAAGTTTAAACTTTCCCCTTTCTCCTCAAGGCCCTTTCCTCTTCTCCCTCCTTACTCTAAAAATTCCTCCCTCCAACCTCACAGCTACTTCACCTAGAAAATCAAGCCTTAAGATAAGAATTTCCTTCTTCCTTCCCCCTTCCCATGACCAAGAATATCAACCTATATGCTCCTTCCTCTAGTTTTTCCTCCTTTTCTCTTGCTTTAAAAGGATTTCACTCCCCACCTCCTCTCCATGTGCCTTAAATCCAATCCCTGCTGTTTTCCCTGGAACAGAAAAAAAAACATGGATTATGTTTTTCTCTACTGACATATTCTATAATTTTTTATTGCATAAAAACTATCCATCAGTATTTAAATTTGCTCAAACCGCTCTCATCTCAAAAAAAAAAAAAAAAAAAAAAAGGTGAAAAAGCTCCATGACCTCAGATCTTTCTCCAGCCACAACTTACCTCTTTCCTTCCATTCACAGACACTGACCAAAAGTTCTTCATTCTCACTGTCATCATCTCCGCACCCTCCAGTTTGTTTTCTGCTTCCTCTGTTCTAGCTCCTCTCTCCATAGTTCCTTTCTAAAAACACTGATGACCTCCAGGTAGCTCAACACAATGGATGCTTTCCAGTTCCATGTCATGGGATCCCTCAGTAACTTAAGACACAGATGATGGTCCACAGCTTTTTCAAGCACTGGGGATCCTTCCCTTCTACCACATTCTTGTGACCTTTTACCTACTTTCTGGATGCCCCTTGTTTGTTTCCCATTCATTCTGTAGATGAAGTGAGAATGAGCTTTTCAGAATATAAACCCCATCACAGAATTTCATAATCCTCCAGGAACTTATGACTGCTAGGAGAAAGTCCAGATCTCTGCCATGAGGCTTCTCCTGTTCCGAGTCCTGGCTCCCCGTCCAGCCTTCTCTCGAGCCTCTCTCCCTCTTAACTTGTGTTTCTACCACCTGACCCTGGAATGTGTCAGACGCTCCCTAACGCCACCAAGCCTCTGCTCCTCTCTCCCTCTGGATGGCCTTTCTTGCCTCCCATCCTTGACCTAATTAAGTCCTCCTCATTTTTTCGGAGCCTGAAGAAGAGTTTTCTCAGTCCCTTGGGACAAGCACGTCTCACAGTTGTCAACATTGACACAACTGTGAATAAAGTGTCAAGGAAGGAAGAAACAAAAGAACTAATCATGTGCCCTGAATACCACAAGCTCTGGTAGATCTCTCAGGGCTAGATTAGCATTTTGGATTTCTGTCTGATTTAGATTTATTTAATACTGTTAAACAACGGCAACAAGAGAGGGCGGCAAACCCAGGGAGGACAGGCACCCCAGGTTCTGTTCCCAAAGGGCATTTATTCTTTTATTTGAGAGTGCTGTGAACAGCAGGAGAGAACAGGGGTGGACCTGAGGCTGCAGCATAAGGGGTACCATTCATCCCACAGTCTATGAAATTCCAGGGGGCACTGTCCACATGACAGTCGATGAGAAAGACAGCCCGCGGAGTTACAGGAGTTATGTCTATGGCTTGACAGCCTCACATGACAAAACGGAAAAGGAGCAATGGGTTTAAGCAGACTGAAAAAGAGCAAAGAGAAGAAAGTTAATTGCTATTCCTTGGAGTCTACCAACACACAGAGGGTTGTAACTGAAGGTCAATTACAAAAGAGAAGTTTATGTTTATAGAGTGCTCACACTTCTAGATTCTAGGCAGTTCGTTCTGTGTAGGGCTATGGATTTTAATTGGTGCTCAACATCAGTATTTAATGAGAATGGTATGGCAGCCAGGCTGACAGCATAACCTCTGGAGTATAAGAAGATGGGAAGAAGGGATGATGACACGGATTCCAGAAGACCTCTAAGCAGAGTTGGGGGTTCTCTGGGTCCTTCTGAGCAACGTAGGTAGCTTCTTACATCCAGGATCACTTAGTGATTCTTGACTGATGGAGTCTCTCGGGAGAGCATTAGCTCTCTCATTTAAGAAATTCTCTATGGACATTCCACCCATATCCACCCAGTCCTCTCCTTCACATGGGCTTGGGGACCAGGCACCAGGTATAAATAAATGTCTTCCCTGACCCTGGGGCAAGAAGAGAAGTCTGAAAGCCCCCTGACTTTGAGAGATGGTTCCTCCCTGCATTGTTCTGTTAATGACACTTTTAACAACTTAAAACACTGCCCTCTAGCATGCTGAGGAAATGGCAGAGCAGCTCTCTGATTCACCCCTGCCCCTCCTCCGCCCCCCCCCCCCCACACACACAGATGAATCCCTGCGGACCTGTCAGAAGCTAGAAGGATGTGACTTCTGATGGAGCAGGGAAGAGTTGGTCTGGAGGACTGGGAGCTCAGGACCAGAAGGCACATCAGGGCTGCTTCTCCCACTGACACCAGCAGCGGGGGAGGAAAGGAACCAGGCACCAAGTCACTTCCCTTCTGGGGCTTGAGTTTCTTCATGTAATAAAAGGTAAGTACATTCAAAATGTAGGAGCACTTTTTCTCAGAGTCTGTGAGCTCCTTCTGGGGATTGGAGGGCAGATTCAAACTTTCCTGCCTGCTCAGATAAAATCCTGGTGTAACACCCACTGCTCCACATAGTCTTTCCCTGCCACATATCAGCATCTCAAATGACTCCATCACAAACTGGGTCCCCTGATCCTACGGCTGCCTCCGTTACCTCCCCATCTCTCACCCTCTCCAGCCAAACTTCTTTGATAAGAAGTCTGAGCTCACTGTCTCCCTTTACTCACTTTTTATTAAAATTTTAATCCCCCTCAGTCTAACTTCAACTCTTGCCCATCAGCTACCATATGGTCAAATCCAACTCAATTTTCATTTTAAATCTTCTTTCATCTCCCTGAAGCATTCAGTCTTGTTGGTCCCTCCATCAGATCTTGAAACTGGACCTTTGGATTTCTTAGTTAACTCCTCACCTCTCTAGCTACTCCATTTCAGCAAACTTTCCAAACTTGTCCAAACATGCCCACCCTTAGACGTGGTTCTTCATGACTCCAACTGGCTCTTTGGAGATTCACCCACATTACACCCACCTTCTTCACTACCACCAGTTAATTGATGAATCCTCAACTCTGTGTGCCCAGCAGAGACCATACTCCTCAGCTCCAGATCCAGTTGTGCAACTCTCTTGCTAGATATTTTGGCTCATAAAACACAGGCAACTTAAATTTGGAAGGTGCAAGCCTGAAATTCAGGTACTGTGCCTTGACTTGTACTCTTGTTAAATTCCCTACAGAGGGCAGACTCTGAGCTTCAAATGCTTGGGTTCAGATTCATGCATTATCACTTATCAGCAATGTGACCCTGGGGTGCTACTTTACCTCTCCAAAGTCTCAAGTTTTCATGTCTAAAATGAAGATAATTTAGCACTAACATTACAATGATTCAATGAAATAATCTAGTCAAAGCACATAGCTTAATCTTTTGTACCTAGTATAGATCCAACAATTACAACTATTATTGTTGCAATTACTGTTATGACAATATTGTTGTTGTTATTTGTATTTCAACATCCTACTCAGTCACCAAAGCCTTAAACCTGGGAGTCCCCTAGATCTCCCCTGCCCCATCATCTCATTTTCAACCTGTCAGTACATCCTGTTGATTCTCTCTTTTCAACATTCTAGAATCCACTCTGGACTGGTTTCTGCCCTTCTAGACTTCTAGTTGATTCTCCACAAAGCCACCAGGATAATCTTCTCAAAGTACAAATAGCATCATGTTAATGCCTTGTCTAAAAACTATTTTATGGCTCCTGAAGGCCTATATGATAAAGTCCAAATTCATTTCCAAGATGTACAAGGTCCTCCACAATCTGATTCTTGCTAGCTTCTCTGTTTCAGCTTTAGATGCTTCCCAAACTTGATCCTAAAGTAGTGTCTTCTACACACACTATTCTCCCTCATAAAGCTCTTCCTGGAAATTGTCTACTTACCAGCTCAAAATGAGTCTGGCCTTTCCCACTTTCCCGTTCTTCCCATACTCCAAAGCCCTCTCTCCCCAGGCTACTCTGTTTCCCTCAGGATGACTAATCATATTATGATACTGTGTAAATACTTCTAATACAGAACTAACCACTCATCATAATGTTACTTATTTCCACTTTTTCCCTACTAAACTGGACTGCTCGAGAAAGAGTACATTGTATTCAAACTCGTTATCCTTTGCATCAGGCACAGAACCTGGCATGTAAGGAAGCCCTCAATAAGTATGAAAAGGATAGAGGAAAAAATAAATAGACAAAGGTTGCACATGCGATTGACTTAGCCGTGATGACACAGGTGCCTTGGCTTGAATACTTCGCCACCATTGCTACAAACACCAAGTCTTGGGTCTACTGCTTTCCTCTGACAGCACTAGTACATAAGCCTCATCAGCCCTGGGCACTTGTAGGTGCTCCAAAACTAACAGGTTCTTACAAATGGCAACAGATGTCTCCTTTCACACCTTCGCATCATTAACAAACTGCTCTTTAATCCAGGAAGGATGGGCAACACAGGCCAAGAGAGTAAGTGATTTCTGTCACCCCCCACCCCCCGCCCCCCGCACACACACACACACTGAAATTCCTCATTTTACAGTCTTTCCAGTACAAGAAAAGGAAAGCAGAGCTACTTCTGAGATTAAAGAGCAGGGTATGTAGAACTGGCAGAAAAGGAAGTCTACTTGACTCCCCACTACCCAACAAGCAAAAATAAAATAAAAACCAGCCTGCCTAATGGCTGCCTGATGCTGGAGACTCTACAACGGGAAATTCTTTTCTTTGGCTGACAGCCTTTTTTCCAGGTATAAAGTACATAGTGCTAGAGCATAACATAAGCCAGAAATCAGTATGAATACATTTATAAGATCTTTCCTTGGGGCTAGATTCGGATAGAAGAGAAAGAAAGGTGGCAGCAGACACCGCAGAAGGCAGCAAAGGGCCCACTGCAGGGTGTGGAAGCCTGTTGTGTTCTTTATTAGTGCCTTGCTTTTCTAATCAATGTCTTCCTAAAAGCTGGGTCAGTTTTGTTTATTTTAATTATATTTTACATGCATGAGGAAAGCTGGCTATTTAAAGAAGTTTTCTGAAAATTAAAGCAGCTCTTATGTAAGATTTTCCCTTTAAGCCTAGATTTTCTTAAAGCAAAGCATAACAATATCTCCATCAGTAATGCTTCTGGTCAAATATTAATAATTCAAAGAGGAATAGCACTTAAAAGGAATCGAGAAGGAAGGGACAGAAAACAGGATCTAACCTGTCTCTGCCAAATTCTAAGCAAATCTGATCAGGAATCCCAGAACTCAACCTCTGATCAGAACCATGGCTCTGGGGAGCATAATTCCAGTGACAACTTGCCTGCAAGATCTTGCCTGTCCGTCCTAACTCAAATTGGGCAGCATTTTAAAGCTAAACCACTCTAGAAACAATCTGCATTTAAAATGAAAATAACACAAGAAACTAATCAGAGGATGAGCCCCAATCTAAGCAGAGAGTATCTGCTAACCAGGCAGATGACAAAACACATCAACTTCTTAACAGATCAAGATGGGAACTAGCTTTGTGAAAATATAAAACATAGGAATCATCCACAATTGAAAAAAGAGAGAGAGAGAAAGCAGAAGGTTGCTGTGGCAGAAATGAACACAACGGTGTGTCCTTTCTTCAGGGAGGACCGCAAGGCTTTTAAGGCTGACTAGTGACAAGAGACATGAAAAGCTTTTCCTTTGTTATCTCCTCCAGATGTGTGGTCCCAGCCAGACTGGGCTATTCCCCTTTGGCCTCCATGAAAGGAACCATTCTAGACAAAGGAAGGGCTCAGGGTTCCAAGGGATGACTGAGATGCCAAGGGACTCAGCCTGTCTTTGGAACATTGGCTTCTTCTAGTAGCTGACCTGCTGAGGCTGCCGTATGGCCTGTGCCATGACATTCAGTTCAGTATAATAGGGCCTGGGTCCCTGCCTGGTTCTTCCCTCCAGGCGGGGATGACAGAAGTAGAACATGTTTGCTGTGATCCTACTGGCATGTCTGATGCCACCTTTATGGAGACATAGCTTTCAGTATCCTCCACAGTGCCTTTTCTTTCTTTTCTTTTTAAGGATTTTCAAAGGACGTGAAAAATACCCAGGCAAGGGAGGACTGAGGATGGGTTGCTGCTCCTATTCCTAGGAAAGAATGAGGCGATAAAGTAAGCGACTTAAGGTCCAGGAGTCGTGAAACTAGTGTAGAACCCAGATGTCACTCGAGTCTAGTGATCTACGTTTCTCAGCCCTGCCCACAGCAGGGATTCACTCTAACATAAAGAAGCTCATGTCTTCCGGTTTCATCTTCTGCAAGCCCCCTCACCAGAGGTTCCTAGGTGATGTCATGATTTAAAACAGCTGCTGAAGGGTTTATAGAAGGGTTAAACTTAACAACCCAGAGAAAGAAAAGTGCACTTTAAACTTATTTGTAAAGCCAAAAATTCCTAATCCAAGCACTATGGCTTCCAGTTGCCTTTGTATCTGCCCTCCTATTTGAAAACACGGTTAACAGTTGCTTGTCTATGGGAAATGCAGAGAATGATTACTAACTGTTCAGAAGGATCTAAAGCATAGCACTACCTTTATCTGTATTCCATTTGAGAACTGTGACTTGTTTTTAAAAATCCACTTCCTGGGTGAGAAGTACACGGTTCTCTGCTACAGTTGCAATTTCCTATTAGTTTATAATGGGTTCAAAACAACTTCTAAAAAATGTTCTTTTGTTCTACTGATGCAAATGAAGTCTTCAGTGAGGGTTCAGCCAGCAGTCCTGGACTAATATAATGGCCCAAGTGAATTTTATGGCCAGAGAAAGCTCTGTGAGGGCTCAGTCGGGGCCAGAGTCAGTTTACCAGGAGTAACCTGGAGCTCTTTGTCTGGGCTCTGAATGTATGAGCTTTAGAAACCTCTGTGCTCACAGAAGCAAAATGGGAGTCTTGGTAAACTGATGCCAATTTTTGATTTTTACCAAATCGATTCAACACCCAGAGGGTATGAACAGTCAGGTCCTTCCTCCTCTGGGCTGGAGCCTGAGTGAGTGCTGAGCAGTGCAGTACCAACTTGCAAACATGACTCTGGAGCCAGAATGCCTAGGGAGGAGATCCAGCTTTGCCACTTAATTAGCCTCGGGTAAGCTGCTTAACTGCTTTGTGCTTGTCTCCCTGTGAAGTGGGGAGAACTAGCAGCTCCTCTTAGGGAAAGATGCTGTGAGGACTGGGTGAGGTACCCAAAGAGTTGAGGTGCCCTGAGCTCCTTTGATCCTGTTCTGTGATCAGGTGAGTACCAGGAAGGTGCAAGGCTAACCGCACAACCTTGAGGAAGGGCTGTGTGGTTCAAGCTACTGCTGGAGAGAATTATGACTCAAGTGTTATATGACCTTTATTTACATTTATTCTCGCCTCTCCTTATGACTCAGCTGAGGGGATGTTAATCTCACCCCAAACATCAAACATATCAAACACACCTGGAGATAACAGGGGCTTGAGAAATCTAGATTCTACTCTAGGAGCCCAGAGGCCCCACCTTCTCTGGCTTCAGTTTCCTCATCTATAAACAAGGGGTTGGGCTAGAACATCGATGATCCCTAAGGTCCTTCTAAGTCATTAGATTTTATTGATTCTGACTTAGGTGCCTGAGTCAAAAAGGGCTCTTCACCAAAAGGAACAGAATTCCCAATTCACACTTGTAAATTTTTCCTATAGCATTGGTGTTGCCTAGGATACAAAACACACATGCTCCCTCTGAACCCCAAGACAGGAGAGCTGTGATCGCTGCCTCTGATCTGTAACACCAAACCACAAACGGGCTCTGTAGTACAAACCGACAGATGCGTTCAACACAGAACGCGTCTCCACACATGTTCATGTGTGTGGATCTGGCATTCTGACTCTAAGCCAGATGGAAAAGCAGAGGGTGCATCTTTTCCCCCTCACACTCATGTGGTCTTGGAAGTATTGCCTTTAGATGCTGATCTCTAGCTTCTGGACCCAGGGGTAAGGTGGTGCGGGCCCTCCTTCGGGTCAAAAGATCATTTTCAATTTCTTCTTTAAATTGAGGGACATGATCGCGGGAAGTTCAGGTCACATACACCAGGAACCACTAAGTTTCTTAGCCCTTCTCTGTGTTCCCAGAGGTACTTGGTAGCTGATCTGCTGGAGGTATTTCACTAACTTCTGTGTGTGTAGGCAGGGAGCAGGAACTCCCAGCTCTCAGTGACAGTCATCCCAGACTGGAGACCACGGGCAATGGGCTGTTCACTTTTATAGCGTCCTGCACTTTTTAAAGCCGATATACCCTATCTATTTTGGTCCTTAAAGGTTTAAGACAGAAATTATTATCTCCACTGAACAACATGTCAGCTTCATGAGGACAGAAGTTACATCTGTTCTGTTCTCTGCTTTATCTTTACAACCACAACCACCATGTTGTCTGGTACACAGTATCTACTTAGAGAATGTTTGCTGAGTGAGTGAATGAATCTTTACTGTAGAGACGAGGAGTTCAAGAACTGCTCCAGGTCAGGCTTCTGGATCGTCTATGTCCAAGTTCATTGCTCTATCACCTCAGTGGCTAATTCAGAGAGGCTCAAAGCGGATTTGCATAGAAAAGAAAAACTAGCTTTCACAGTGACATTCAGTGGTGAATTTACAAGTTGTTGTTGTTCAGTCGCTGAACAGAATTGTCCTGACTGCAACGCCATGGACTACGGCACGCAAGACTTCCCTGTCCTTCACTATCTCCCAGGGTTTGCTCAAATTCATGTCCACTGAGTAGGTGGTGCCATCCAACCATTTCATCCTCTGGCACCCCCTTCTCCTTTTGCCTTCAATCTTTCCCAGCATCAGGGTCTTTTCCAATGAATGGGCTCTTCACATCAGGTGGTTAACGTATTGGAGTTTCAGCTTCAGCATCAGTCCTTCCAATGAATCTTCAGGGTTGATTTCTGTTAGGATTGACTGGTTTGATCTCCCTGCAGTCCAAGGAGCTTACAACTATGAGGACCCAAAAGGTCCAGAGGTCAGCATTTGGACCTCACTTCTCTTAGCTGACACCTCTTTTAGGACCCCAGTTCTGGGTGTATGCATTCACCGAGTTCTTCTCCTGTCTCGTGGCCTTGCACATGCTGTGCCTCCCACCTCGGGTGCCCCTCTTGTCCTCCCTCTTGCTTCCCGCAGTCAGTTTCTAATCAGAGATCCCTTCCCACCAGGCTCTCCCCTCTTTTCCTCCACCTGTTGCCAAAACTCAGGCTCCCCTTTTATCAGAGCGCATAGCATACAATATACTATGTACGTGATAATAAATATAGATAAATATATCTATATAAATATAGAAAATAAAAAGAGAATAAATAAAATTCCTTATTTTCTCAACATTCTCTCCCCCCACCCAGCCCCACACGGTGAGTTCCTTGAATGCAAAGACTATGTCCTTGACATCCATAAATATACTCCTTAAAAAGTGGTGGGCACATAGTTGTTTTGTTTTTAATTGGAGTATGATTGCTTTACAATGTTGTGTTTCTGCTGTACAACAGTGAATCGGCCACCTGTATACATAGGTCCCCTCCCTCTTGTGCTTCCCTCCCACTCCCCCACCCTACCCCTCTAGGTCATCACAGAGCACTGAGCTGAGCTCCCTGGGCTATACAGCAGCTTTCCACTAGCCATCTGTTTTACACATGGTAGTATATACATGTCAATATCACTCTCCCAATTTGTCCCATCCTCCTCTTTCCTCACTATGTCCAAGTCTGCATCTCTAATCCTGCCCTGCAAATAGGCTCATCAGTACCATACAGGTTTTTTTTTTTTTAAATGGCTGTTGGTTAGATGAGTTGATAGATGCAACTCTATCCTTTGAAGAAAAAAAGAAAACTTACATAATCTCCGAATAGCACCTTTCCCACTCATGATGAATTGCTAGCAACAGGTTACCCCCCAGTCACCAAGTAACAGACACACAGCAACACTGAATGATGTTACAGTATGTGGGGAAGGTGGTCTCTTACAACTGCCGATGTAATCACACTAAGACTTGGACTTCCACTGATCTTACTATTGCTGGGATAGACATACAGGACTTTCAATAATGTTCCAGCAATATTCTCTGACCTATTTCCTTTAATGATCAATGCCTTGGACCTGGGGCCCACAATTCTACCGCTGTCCCAGGCAGCATGCTGGGGAGGTATAGAAAAATAATTGGTGCTTTATTCATGCAAACAGGCTGAACACTGTTGAAATTAGCCTGCTTACCTTTGGAGGAAAAGTGTGGCTGGCTTTCCTTTTTACCATCCACCCTTAACACAAACTCACAGCTCCCTGATAAAAAGGAAAGATTAAAAAATCAGGGGAGATGGACGGTTGGAGGTCTTTCGTATAAAGGATACAGGGACAAAAGTGGGCTTACAAGGAGATTCAGCAGAGAACTGCTAAGCGGTATTTGGAGAAGAAAGACAGCAGGGACCTCTGAATTTCCTCCGAAGTTGTTTCTACACCAAGCTGGGGGAAGGAGAGCTGCCTCTTTCATACTTTACATGCTAAGGTCCCAGCCAGCCCTCAGGGTGGCAGGAAATCAAGGAGCAGCAGCCACCAACAGGCATGACCCTCGATCCAAGGGAGGAGGGGCCATTCCTTTCAGAGGTGCCCTAACCCAAAGTTCCCAGGCCCTAAGCTCTGTCTTGAGTCATCCTTTACGCCTTCTCTGCTTACTGTGTCTTTTGCAGCATCCAGCCTGCCCAAGGGAGAAGAGATGGAGGCCAGAGGAGCAGAGGGATCCTAGGGCAAGGGTACCACCCACATGTGTGGGATTCTTCAGCCACCCACGCTCTTAGGCTGGCCCAGTGCTTCTATGGAGGTGAGATAAGGAAGCACCACTGCTGACTAACTCACCACGGTTTTTCAAAGGGACAAGTGAGAAAATGAGAGTAAAAATACTCTGTAGATTGTAAAGGTGCTATACGTGTGAAGTAGTAGTATTATTACCAGTGCTTTATTTAGTCCCAGTCTGCAACAGCGTGGTACAGTGACATTGCCTCTGCTTTGGTTCAGATGAATATTAACCTTCCTGTTTCCCTGGATGCAGCTACTCTGCAAGTTGAGGGCCCTGCTGGGCTGCTGACTCTCGGCTCCTGCTGTGCTCTGGACCAGGGACCGTTTCCACGGCTTCTCTGATGGCAAGTTCCTACTCATCCCTTAGGACTTTTCACCAATTTGAGCTCTTTTCCGTTTCTCTCCTTTTGCAACATTCCATCCATTTTGACTGTGGGTTGACCATGGTAGGTTGCTCTGACCATCTACATGTTAGTCTTTCTGATGAGACTGAGTTCTTGGAAGGTGGGATCTGAGACTTCTTAGTGGACATAAGTTCACGGGCCACTACATGAAATAGTTCCCATGCCCACTTCTCTAAGAGAGCAGGGTGTGCCTAATAACATACTCCTCTTTTATTTTCATGGGACACATCTGGGGTTCCGAGTAATGTGCACATGTTAGAAACTGAAAAAGTGGAGATGATTCTGAGCACAACAAGCCATGGTCGAATGCTAAGGAAACACTACGCACTGTGCTAATAAACACTCCTTAGGAGGCCGGAGCTATTTTCCCAAATTTTCAGATAAGAAAATAAAAAGGTAATCTGCCTCAGGTCACAAAACTAAATAGCAAGGCTTAAGTCAGTTGGACTCCAATGTCTGTGGTCATAATCACGACACCAGAAAAAGATAATGCAGAAGAAATGGAAAGGAGAAGAGAAAGGGGCCTTTTTAATTTATTAAGAAAAGCATAGTCATATTTTTAGCTTGCTTTTACTATTGTTATTTGAAGATATAAACAGCATTCATGTCTTCTTCTAGTCTAATGACCTAGCAGGTAACTGCAGCAAATAAATAAATAAAAGATTTTATGAAACAACAAAATATAAGAGGACTTTTATGCAGGAAGTGAGCAAAGACCCTGTCTCCCTAAGTCTTGGGAGTTGGTTTCCACCTCTTCTTCCTACCTCCACCTTTGAAGTGGTCAGGGGCTCTTCCTTACCATCTCTGACCCAGCATCAAAGTCTTCAAGTTGTTTCTGGTGTGGGGTGGGGGGTGGGGGGCGAGGTGACAGGGCAGGGATGCAGTGGGGAGCCACCTCCAAAATCAGGGAAGCTTCTTGTTCACGTGCTCCTCCTGTGTGGACACAAATCGAGGGTGGGAAGCCCACCATGTCCCTCTGCTCCTGGGTCTTTCAGAGTTAAAGAAAGGTTTCCTTGAGAATCCCTTCCTGTAAATGTCCAGCAGGCCAGGCAGCATGGATGTGGCAGGGAGCATGTGAGAAGGAAAGTCTGCACCTCTGAAGGCTTGTCTACTTCTTTCATTTTCTATCATCAATGACCAATAAGAGAACAGTAAAGAGGAAACTCTTATCCATACTCCATCTCAACCCTGAGATGGCTGGAGAAAGGGGGTCAATGTGGAAACCCACAGAAGGAGCCATGAGATGACAGCCCATCTTCTCACTGTGCCTGAGAATAAACACCCTCATACAATTCATTGAGGAAATGGGGTTTAAGGATATTCTGGTTCTACTACCCATTAGCTGTGTGACCTTGGAAAACCTACTTTGCCTTGTACCTATAAAAAACAGAAAACAAGTAGACTATCTTAAAGGACTGTTTAAAGGTTACAGGCTTAATATTCAGAGAACCTTGAAAAGTGTTCAGGCAAATAAGTGAAGTCTTAGCTATTATGGTTATTGCTGTTAGTATCATTATCGACATAACTCTGTCTCTGGATTCCCTGCCCTGTGATAATCTAATCTTTCCTGAAGACCACCTCTGGTGATTTCAGTGTCTTCTATGTTCTAAATTCTCTCTTGGAATCTTCCAGCACATCAGATGATAAACATTTTACTGGTGTAAATGCACCAAAGATACTTAAAGTTGTTATTTTCTTTGAGATGCATCACATATTCAGGCCCACTTCTAATATCTATCTCAGAAGAAAAGAGCCATGACATAGACGATCAAAAGCCCTGAGACCTGGCTTCCTATGGAAGGCTGGGGAATGGAAGGAATGCTGCTGGCTTTCCCTAGTGGAAAAGTCAGTGAAGAGACCCAACTCAATGACTGAATTCCCTGCTGTGGGAAAGGTGAGTTAAATAATTGGAAAACTCATTCCTGGAGTATTCTAGAAAGCAAGGGTAGAGATCAATGCTATAATACCACCCAGACTATGATGTTTCAAATATCTAGATTCTTAGCCTCTCAAAAACATGGTCCCCAAATATTTTCTACCATTCCCATTTAGAAGTGGGTATATAGATCCCTCCTTTGAGTCTGGGATATGACTTGCCTGAATAGAGTAGAATATGGTGGAAGTGATGTTCTATCACCCGTGGGTCCAGAAGGTAATGACTGGGCAGCTTCCAATTTCTGCTTCTTATACTTTTTGAACCCAGCCACCAGAGTAGGGGGCTTCCCAGGTGGCACTAGTGGTAACAGGAGACACAAAAGACTCAGGTTCCATCGCTGGGTTGGCACGATCCCCTGGAGTAGGAAATGGTACCCCACTTCAGTATTCTTGCCTGGAAAATTCCATGGACAGAGGAGTCTGGTGGACTACAGTCCATGGGGCCACAGAGTCGGACACGGCTGAACACATACAAACACACCATAGTATGAGGAAGCCCACGCTGTTTATGAGGCCTTCATGAAGAGGCCCATGTAGAGAAAGACTAGACTGCGGTTTAGTCTCTGAGACTAAGGCTCAGCCCTAGTTGATCTCCCAGCTTAAAGGCAACACACATAGGCTTCCCACATGAGTGCGCCAATTTTGAAATGGATCTTCTAGCCCATAATTGAGTCACCCTACTTGATTTAAAGTGGAGCAGTGCTGAGCTCTGCTCAAATTGTAGATTTTTGAGTCGAATGAATGATTGCTATTATTTTAAACACTCAGTTTTGCAATGGTGTCTAATGAAGCTAGATAATTGATATACTGCATGTTTCGGGAGAATCCTTTCCTGGATCCTTTAAGGTACTCTCTGGGGCCTGAAATACTGCTTTGTTTTGCTTTCTCCTCTTGGTCCAGCTGAAGACTGAAATTAGCTGTCAGAGCTGGGTATATGGCAGAGACACAGGCAGCTGCTGGTCAGAATGTAGATGCTAACACAATTTCCAGCCTTCAGATTGTCTATGTGTCAGCAGGACTAAACTTGTTCCTAAAAGGTATCGTCTCAGTTTCTAAAAAAATCAGGCTTCTTGTTAATAATAAGGAATGCAAATTATATCAACAAGGTACATTTTACAAAAGGCAAATACATGTCTTTTTTCCTAAGGATAATATATAATGTTAATTGGAATTAACTGACATTACACACAGCAGGGTAAAAAAGTTACAACCATTTAGAAAACAATTTGTCAGTGTGTACACACATGCTCCTATATATGTATGCTAACAATACTAGCCCTGACTCAGTGATTTTTACTTCTTATACTTTATCCTAAGCAAAAGATCTAAAGAAGAACAAGGAAGATAGATGCTCAGTTAACATGGGGAAGTAGTAAAAATAAAAGTAGATTATACCAGTCTCATGGAATATCATGCAACCATTAAGATGATAATAATGAAGACAAGTAATCCTTAGTTTATGATGTAATACCAAATGGGGAAAATCAAGAGTATAAAATTATATGTTCATTAATTACAACTCTATAAAAAGAGATACACATATTGACAAATGTTAAAAGGGAAGGAAGGCAAAATAAGCTATTTTAGGATTTTTCCCCTTTAAGAATAATACTTTTAATATTATAAAAGGAGAGATGGAGCGATGATCCATTAAAAAATATAAAATCACTCTCCAACCCAAATAAGCTAAACATTTTCCTGATGAAGGCAATTATTGACCTTCTGTTGACCAAAGCCAAGAACTAATACTTGGATCCTATGGAATCTGTATCTGAAAACATTATTTTAGATGATAATGTCTTAGAAAATAAGTCCTCTATAATTTTATATATCATATTTACACTCTGGGCATTTAATAAAAGGAAATGGAGGTAATTCAGAGATTTCAGTTAAGTTAGCATATCATAATTTTGGCTTTTCTTTCCCCCCTGCGGCTCCCCCCGCCCCGACTTCTAACCTTCGATTTTTTCTTTCCTAGGCTTCAAAAGTGTAAAGTGCTAAAATAAAACCAGCAACAAGTTTCTGCTTTTAAAGTGAACTTTAATCTGATTTTCACAAAGATCCGTCACAATTCAAAATCACTGCTGTACTCCTGGTGCTAGTAAGATGGTGTTTGTCTTTTGCATTAAAAATGAAGAATTCTAGCCACACAGGAGAAAGAAAACCTGGCTTAGACTTCTCAGTGATCAAGTGCATGCCAGTAAAAGCAAAAGGATAACTGATTGCAATTGTGTCCTTGGATACTTAAAGCCAAACCCATTTTTACCCTGGTTGTTTAAACATTGGCTTTATGATCTCCTTTCTCTATCCTAAAAACATGCACAGGAAAATGGAGAAGAAAGACCTGGCTCGCTCAAATTCCAAACTTCCTCTTATAGACTGGTAAGCGGAGTGGCAAGAAGTAAGGATGACTTCTCTGCCAGCCTTCTTGCTGGAGCCATCAGCCTACTTCACCATGAGCCACATAAGTGCCATTCTAAGCATTAAACATACTTTTATTTGTATGTGTAGCCAAACATTAAATACACATTTTCCTAAGCTAATATCCAAGCAGAGCTGTTTACAATTTACTTTAAAAGATAAATGGCTGCTGGAACACTGAATCCATTTCAGAATTTGGTCGCATTGAGCCATTTTTCTCAGTCATAAAATAAATTCCGTAGTAGAGAAAGAAAATTCCATAATTCTGCCTCTAGGTATTAGAGCAACAGGAAGTCAGACATCAGCTCTATCGGTAGCCCTTTTTGAACAGCCCACTCAACACTAATATAAGTGTAAACACATCAGTCAGCCAGTCATTAGGGGCTCAAGAAAAGTCTTGGGAGCTAAAGTATAAACTCCCATTTGGTTCCAAGACTCCTAAGCTAAGCATCTTATTGCACACACACAATAAAACAGGCAGAAGTCAAGATGTTCTCTACCAAGATAAACTAAAATTAAATGAGGTTAAATTAAATTAAAATAAATGAGTAAACAACCCCTAAACTGAGTAACTTTTAGGAGGCCCACAGAGATGATACTTCCAGCTTTCAAAAGTCAAAAAGATTACTATTCTTTCTCTCATATACACACCTTAGATCGAGTTGTTTAAAAGAATCTACATTAACACCTTTTGATCAGTGTCAAAGTAAAAATTGCTTAATATTTAAGTGATGAAGTCTGCAGCATCAAGCATCAAGACTTTGACTTTAATTGGCTTGTGGTACTGTGGCTTACACTGGAGATGTTTGTGGCCTTTAACATTACAGAACGGCCTCCCATCTCTGTACTTAAACAGGCCAACAACATGTCAAAGAAAAGATTATATGATACTTCCAGCTTCTCAAAAGTCAAAAAATGAGGGTTTTTTCTAAAAGTTAAAACAAATGGCTACCCAGATGGACTTAGAGACTGTCATCAGAGTGAAATGAGTTAGAAAGAGGAAAACAAACATCGTATTTTAATGCATATATGTGGAATCTGAAAAAAACTGGTAGAGACGATCTTATGTACAAAGCGGAAATAGAGACATGGGCTTAGAGAACAAATGTGTGGATACCAAGGGGGAAAGGGGAGGGTGGGATGAATTGGGAGATTGGGATTGACATACATACATTACTGATACTCTGTATAAAACAGATAACTAACGAGGACCTACTGTATAGGTCAGGGAACTCTACTCAGTGCTCTGTGGTGACCTGAATGGGAAGGAAATTAAAAAAGAGAGGGGATATATGTATGCATATAGCTGATTCACTTTCCTGTACAGTAGAAACTAATATAACATTATAAAGCAACTATGCACCAATAAAACGTTAAAGAAAAGACTACACAGAATAGACCCAGAACCAGCATTCACTTGGCACCACATTGTGGGGTCTGTTTTAACTGGTCAGTGGCCCATGCCAGTGGGCTGGCTAAATAGTTTATCACCTTGTAATACACAAAACTGGGGCAGTAAATTAGAGAACTCTCAAGGATGCCAATATTTGTATATTAGAGTTTTAAAGTCTCAGATATAGATTTTTTTTCTAAGTGTAGCAGAAGTCCTGGAGTGAGTTACATCTCCTCTGGGATATCAGCATAAAATCTATAGAGAGGAAAGGACAGATCCAAATGAAATGAGCAGAATAATTCCAGTGCTGAATCAATTTGATTCTATGTTATAAAATCACCACACAGCATGTAGGCCTAGACTAGAGGTTAAAAGTTTCAGCTATACAGCTCAACTTCTCAAGCATTTTTCTTTTGATCCCATATAATCCCCATACCATACTTTTAAGTTTTGAGAGTCTAGTCACCCCAGTTATAACCCAAACCCAGGCCTGACGTCATTTGACACACGTGTATACTCTCTTGAAGTGTGCAGATTACTAGCGTGGCCCTGAACACCATGTCTGTTCTGCCTCAATTTACAACTGAGAGAACCAAGGCCCAGGGAAATTATGTGCCTTGCCTGAGTGTGCAGTGCAGTGGGAACTCAGACCCAGAAAACGGGCCTCTTTCCAACTCATGTCTGTCTACTCAGATCCTACAGAATAAATGGCAGTGGTAAAAAGGAGCAATCAGGCAAGGCTACACGATAAGCAGGGACCAGCGCAAAATGAAAACGGGGGCTCCTTATTAAAAAAAATATTAAGAATTTCAAGATGGCTAGGGCAGCACATTCTAGGCATGGGGCCAAGTGTGACTGCACAAGTAACACATCCATGAAACTGATGCTGGCTGCAGTCATGTCAGCACTTACTAAGCTGTGACTCTTTGAAGGCCAAGGGGAAGACCAGCTCCTTGAACACTGAATATGCTCAAAAATGACCTATCATGTGGATAAGTGAATGAATGTGTAGGTGAATGAGTGAAAGAATGCAGCTAGAAAATTACACCTCAGACCCAGGGTCAGGTTGAGTTAATACACTAAGTCACCCTGAGAACTTGGTCCATTATTAAGTGACACAATTCATAATCTGAAAATACTTCACAACACAAACAATTTCCTAGCCCCAGCATAAGTAAGTTGCCAGTACCACGTCCAAAATGTGAGCAGCAAGGTTTACATGTGGTAGTGTTACAGTGCTTTTATGTGCTCAAGAAATGCCAGCTTCTTAGCAGAACTGGTCTTGTGTTCGTTTTCTGTCTCTTGGTGTTTAGAAGTAGCTATCCAGATATATTTTACAGAACCTATCCATGTGCAAAACTACAAAATACTTCAGATGCGAGTATTTCATATATTGCCAAGCATCCCTGATTTGCTAACAGTAGTAATAATAACAACACAACAATTTGTGGAGTTTTATTATGTCAGATACCATGCTCAGTGCTTTGCATATATTTCTCCTGAAGAAAGACCTCATAACATCAAACTGTGAATGAAGTATATTATCCTGATTTTCCAGTGAGGAAAACAAGGCTCCAAGAAGTCGAGTGGCACATCAGACAGAATTTGCCTTTAGGACCATTTGGACTCCTGAAGACTAATAGTTCTTTGGAAAGTTGGCTAAACACAAAACCGTAGAGCAAGAGCTACGGCCTGCCTTTAAGGAATGAGACTTTTATCTGATAAGGACTGAGGGAAGTTTCACTTTGGTGAGCAAAAATGCAGTCATAAAACCCTGCAAGTAGAAGTTTCTGATATTGAAAATCTAGGTGGTTAATTTTATAGCTTATTGCAAATTTGGATAAAGACAGGCAAAGGAGAAGCCTCCTCACCCATCTTTTATGGGGCTTTAGGATCTGATTCACTGCATTACTGTAACAGGAAAAGAGACTGAACTCTGTACTCAGAGTGAAGGAAGACTTAGCCAGGCTGAGATTTCCACTCAGATAGTCTGCAGTGTATTTCATTAAGGGACAGAAAGGCAAAAATGTGGGTAACATTCATGATGACAGACTCACATTTGTCTCAGAACTGAAGAGAGTTAATGTTTCTGTGTCTACCTCTCCAGATAGAAGTGGCTTCATAATTATGGCTTGTATTTATTATGATGTTTCAAAGTGTAAATCTGGCACAGGTATCTTATGTCTCATTTAAAACAAGCCATAGGGAGGCAAAAAAAAAAAAAAAAAAAGAAAAGAAATATGAGAGCAAATTCATTTGATATATCCTGTCTACTTTTTTGTAGCATTGCCCACCAATGTCATAGTTTTTACATTTTTAAACTGCCTAATTAAATGAAAGTGCTGTTCCAGGGATGCAAAATTTTTTCATAATGGCAGAAAAATATTTCTGGCCAAATGCCAAAGTTTTGTAGCTTGTAAGCCCTCATGAACATGTTTATGTAATGTTACACAGTGTGTATATAACATGCATATATAACAATGGATAAATACAAACTTTGTTGTTCAGTTACAAATAGTTTGTAACAAAATGCTGATTTTGTACATGTATTCAATAATAAACCAGTCTCCTCCATATAAGCTGATAATAGTGGTCCCATTCTCTGCCCAAGACTGCCAACTCCTTGGAAAAATACCCTGATGCTGGGAAAGATTTAGGGCAGGAGGAGAAGGGGATGACAGAGGATGAGATGGCGGATGGCATCACCAATTCAATGGACATGAGTTATAGCAAACTCTGGGAGACGGTGAAGGACAGGGAAGCCTGGCATGCTGCAGTCCATGGCGTTGCAAAGACACAACTTAGTCACTGTACAACAACAACAACAAAGAAAATGGGAAGTACTGGCAAAAGTAACCATTACCAAGTTTACTTATCCATTAAGTTACTTATTTGCCTTCTCACAGGTCAGATAATTCAAGCTCTGTTCTGAGACATCGCGCCAGATGGCATCTGCACTAAATACTCGTCCACCTATACAAAGATCATTAATGAGGATGGCTGCCAGGTGGCGCTAGTGATAAAGAACACGCCTGCCAGTGCAGGAGATGTAAGAGACTTGGGTTTGATCCCTGGGTAGAGAAGATCCTCTGAAGGAGGGCATGGTAACCCACTCCAGTGTTCTTGCCTGGAGAATCCCATGGACAGAGGAGCCTGATGGACTTCCAGTCCATGGGGCAGCAAAGAGTCGGACATGACTGAATCGACTCAACATGCATGCATGAGTGTTTTAAGGGAGATAAATGTCTCCAAAAAAATTAAATCAAAGATGGCAAATGTGCTGTATTGGGACTACCACGCACTCTCTCTACTTTGCATAGAAGACTCTGCAAATCAATCAAGGTATCCTTTTTCTCCCTGACCTTAGATGGAGCCCCACACATTTCTACAACACAAGATGCAACAGCCTACTACCAATCAGGTTTGGCCTCTCTACTTTGAAACTCATTTGCCCTGCCTGTCCTACGTGTTCCATGGGGAATGGCTCTTCAGGGATGTAACTGAAAATTACAGCGAAATTGTGCCATGGTAGCGTATCAACCCCTGAGAGCTCAATGAGGTGCAATTACTGCTAACTGAAAATATTATCTATATATTTCTGAAAATTGAATATAAAAACTATATTAGCAGCAATGAAGTTTTAAGTGATCTTGAAAGAAAAGGGCAAAATGTTATAAAATGTAAATGGCAATAATAAATTTGAGAAGTGGGGCTATTTGTGTGTGTGTGTGTCTTTGTACAGACAGTTATATGCACATTCATGAGGTGGGTTCATATTTTTTGAAATCACCAACAGATTTGATACTAGGTGGCAATTAAAATACGAAGATAAATATAACATTAAGGAATGCTACTACTAGAAAGAAACTTGGAAATCGTTTAGATTCTCTTTGATGCCCATCCCAACCTCACTTTGTTCTAATGAGAGCATGAGGGCCACAGAAGGCCAGGGCTTTCTCCAGATAGCTGGCTGGCCGATAGTGTTGCCAGGCTAGGTTTCCAGATGCCCAGCTCTGTCCTCTCACTTTTTAAACTGCTCTGATGGCCTTTTCAGTGATGGGTCCATGTTTTGAACTTTAAAATTACATTAAGCCTCACAAATTAGCTGTAAGTGTGTGGCAGAGAAGGAGAGAGAGAGGACAAGGAAAGAGTCAGGGAGAGATCTCTGCTAACTTCTCACACTTCCTATCACACACAGCATCTGATTTCCTGATTGACCTCTGAGGACATTCAGTTCAGTTCAGTTGCTCAGTCCTGTCCAACTCTGCGACCCCATGAATCGCAGCATGCCAAGCTTCCCTGTCCATCACCAACTCCTGGAGTCTACCCAAACCCATGCCCATCGAGTCGGTGATGCCATCCAACCATCTCATCCTCTGTCGTCCCCTTCTCCTCCTGCCCCAAATCCTTCCCAGCATCAGGGTCTTTTCCAATAAGTCAACCCTTCGCATGAGGTGGCCAAAGTATTGGAGTTTCAGCTTCAACACCAGTCCTTCCAATCAACACCCAGGACTGATCTCCTTTAGGATGGACTGGTTGGATCTTCTTGCAGTTCAAGGGACTCTCAAGAGTCTTCTCCAACACCACAGTTCAAAAGCATCAATTCTTTGGCACTCAGCTTTCTTCACCGTCCAACTCTCACATCCATACATGACTACTGGAAAAACCATAGTCTTGACTAGACGGACCTTTGTTGGCAAAGTAATGTCTCTGCTTTTAAATATGCTATCTAGGTTGGCCATAATTTTCCTTCCAAGGAGTAAGCGTCTATTAATTTCATGGCTGCAATCACCATCTGCAGTGATTTTGGAGCCCCAAAATATAAAGTCTGACACTGTTTCCACTGTTTCCCCATCTATTTCCCATGAAGTGATGGGACCAGATGCCATGATCTTCGTTTTCTGAACGTTGAGCTTTAAGCCAACTTTTTCACTCTCCTCTTTCACTTTCATCAAGAGACTCTTTAGTTCTTCTTCGCTTTCTGCCATAAGGGTGGTGTCACCTGCATATCTGAGGTTATTGATATTTCTCCCAGCAATCTTGATTCCAGCTTGTGCTTCTTCCAGCCCAGCATTTCTCATGATGTACTCTTCATATAAGTTAAATAAGCAGGGTGACAATATACAGCCCTGACGTACTCCTTTTCCTATTTGGAACCAGTCTGTTGTTCCATGTCCAGTTCTAACTGTTGCTTCCTGACCTGCATACAGGTTTCTCAAGAGACAGGTCCGATGGTCTGGTATTCCCATCTCTTTCAGAATTTTCCACAGTTTATTGTGATCCACACAGTCAAAGGCTTTGGCATAGTTAATAAAGCAGTAACAGATGTTTTTCTGGAACCCTCTTGCTTTTTTGATGATCCATCGGATGTTGGCAATTTGATCTCTGGTTCCTCTGCCTTTTCTAAAACCAGCTTGAACATCTGGAAGTTCACGGTTCATGTATTGGTGAAGCCTGACTTGGAGAATTTTGAGCATTACTTTACTAGCATGTGAGATGAGTGCAATTGTGTGGTAGTTCGAGCATTCTTTGGCATTGCCTTTCTTTGGGATTGGAATGAAGACTGACATTTTCCAGTCCTGTGGCCACTGCTGAGTTTTCCAGATTTGCTGGCATATTGAGGGCAGCACTTTCACAGCATCATCTTTGAGGATTTGAAGTAGCTCAACTGGAATTCCATCACCTCCACTAGCCTTCGTAGTGATGCTTTCTAAGGCCCACTGGACTTCACATTCCAAGATGTCTGGCTCTAGGTGAGTGATCACATCATCTTGATTATCTGGGTCATGAAGATCTTTTTTGTACAGTTCTTCTGTGTATTCTTGCCACCTCTTTTTAATATCTTCTGCTTCTGTTAGGTCCATACCATTTCTGTCCTTTATCTGTCCTTTATGAGCCCATCTTTGCATGAAATGTTCCCTTGGTATCTCTAATTTTCTTGAAGTGATCTCTGTCCATCGCAGCCGCCGTGCTTCCCTGAGGACATTAAAGCCTCATAAATTGGAGATGGTCTTGGCTATGAGGGTGGGGTAACTGTCACCTGAGAAACCACATCCAACTGGGCAAGAGACAGTGTCAGAGCCAGCAAAGGAGAGTCTCATTATCTCCATCACCTTTGATCAACCATCCTTTGCTGAACCAGTAGCTTCATTAAAGTACCTTTGTATAGTCCTCTAAAGTGGTCCCCTGTTCCCCCTCTCCTTCTTTGTTTAGTCATCCCATAGAAGACAGCTGGATTTAGGAACCCTTCAATTCAGTTATTCAGGTAAATAATATTCACCCTCCCAAGAAAACAGTGAATGACTGTATATAGAATGCTTAGGACAAAGTAGGACATGAAGACCAGTAAGGTTAATTTTTTTATTGTTACTATTATAATGATTTAAAAGCCCCCAATTGATATTATAAAAGTAACATGGCCCTCCTCACTACTTACGTTCTATGATTTTATTGTTTCTTTCACTGAATGAATCAAGGAGATTTTATAGTGAGTGGTTTGACATCACGGGCTTTGGAGTCAGACAGGTTTAGGCATGAATTCTGACTCTGCCACTGTGTGCTCCTAGCAGGTACATAATTGTAGTGGACAGAATAATATTCCCAGTCATCTCCAAAGATGTCCATGCCCAATCCTGAGAACCTGTGAATATACCGTAATATATGGAAAGAGGAACTTTTCATATGTGATTAAGTAAGGGATCTTTTTTTTTCTCTTTTGCTGTCTCACATATAGGGTCATCGTTACCATCTTTCTAAATTCCATATTTATGCGTTATTATCCTGTATTGGTGTTTTTCTTTCTGACTTACTTTGCTCTGTGTAATAGGCTTCAGTTTCATCCACCTCATTAGAACTGATGCATTCTTTTTAATAGCTGAGTAATATTCCATTGTGTATATGTACCACAACACCGAGGAAACCAGAAGTGAAAGAGACACGTGTACCCCAGTGTTCACTGCAGCACTGTTTACAAGCCAGGACATGGAAGCAACCTAAATGTCCATTGGCAGATGAATGGATAAGAAAGTTGTGGTAAGGGATCTTAAAATAGGTGGATTTACCCTGTATTACATGGGTGGACCCAATGTAATCACAAGAGTCCTTATAAGGTGGAAGAGGAAGGCAGAAGAATCCAAGGAGACATGACTATGGAAACAGAAGTCAGAGTTATAGGATGGCTGACTTTAAGTTTGGAGAAAGGGGCCACAGCAAAGAAATCCAGGTAGCCTCCTAAAAGCTGCACAAGGGAAGGAAATGGATTGTTCCCTTGAGCCTCTGGAAAGAACACAGTCCTGCTGACACCTCAACTTTAGCTCAGTGAAGCCCATTTGGGACTTCAAACCTCCAGAATTGTCAGGTAATAAATCCCTGTTGTTTAGATATCTAAGTTTGTAGTAATTTGTTACAACAGCAACAGGAAACTAACTGATGCTCCTGGAGCATCCGTGCCCTTATCTAAAAAATGGGAGTAAAACAAATATGTGCCCCAAAGGGCTGACATGAGGATTAAATAAGAGAATGTAAATAAAACTCTTTAATGCTTGGCAGAAATGAAGAACTCAACAAATGTTCACTGTCATTATGTATGATATCATTACATAGAGATGAGATTGCTATATTATGATTGTGATAAATTGTGATTCCATGAAGTATAATTCATTGTATCATAATGATCCCTTACATCTGAGTGGCACTTTGATTTTTATGAAGCCCTTTTATCAACACTGTCTTATTTGATGCTCATTTTAACTGCGAGTCCACAGATGAGGAGCCAGAGCCTCCGAGGGGGACAGTGTTTTCCTTAGGTCACTCAGAGAGCCCACTATTGGCCAAAGTTGGGAGACTAAGTCAATCCAGACACAGCAGGCTGCCGATTTCATCATGTGGTTTATCGAAATATACACATAGGGTATGGAGAATCTTAAAATGAAACAAAAATGATAAAGCCAAATGATGATGGGGTTGTTCATCCCACACAAGGCCATTTCCCACGTGGTCTCATTCAGCGGCGTTTTTTGCCTGTGCCTCCTGCCACAGCTCTTGTAAGAGCAGCCTGTGGCCTGTCTCAAATGCATCTAGTCAATTGTGCAAAGCACAAGGGAAAAGATTTCATCCTGACCACAGCAGGCAATCACCTGATGCCCTGAAGCATGAAGTTTGATTACCCTTATCTCAGCTTATCATTAAATCAAAGACTGTTGCTATGAATACTGGGCCAGGACTCCATTTATGAAAAGATATACGCCAGTCAGCAGAAGTGAGTGAGTGTCCTTTTTCTCTCTTAATTTCTGCTCACCGGGAGGATCCTTTGCAAACTAGGGAAAAAAAAAAAGTCTCTCTTCAGCTTTGAGCAGATTTTATTACTCTCTTCACTCTTTCATGAGCTGGCTGGGTTGCCTTTGGCTCATATGTATTCTCCCTGTGCTGTGGGCAAGGGGTTTGCAACCTACTACCCAGTGGCCTGCCAACACTAGTCTTGACGTCTAGCACCTTGCTTGGATGGGAATCTGAATGTTACAAGATGATGGGCAGGCTTCAGGTGCTCTGAGGTTGAGAAACTCTGGCTACACCAGAGCATCATTTCTCCATTTGTGGTCAAGGTACCATAGAATGTGAGCCACTTGAGGAGTTTGTTGAAAATGCTAACACTGGGACCTCATGCCAGATCCAACAACACAGATCCGTTGGTGCTGGGGCCCTGGGAATCTGCATATACCCCTAGGTGATTCTGATCAATTCTAAAGTTTGAGGACCACTGGTAGAGATCAAAGATGTGGGTGATGACAGCAATGGGCCTAATTTTCCATGATGTTACTCGGGCTTTAATTGGCCCAGGGGGCAAACAGCATAGAACACATGCCAATCACCTACATTTTGTCCTTCAGCTCAACCATCAGTGGAGCCAGATTTCTGACATCATGAATCTGAAATGGCTGCTATCTGGGTCAGGGCTAGGCAACTAGGCATCAAGGTCTGGGTACATCTCTAGGGCCTTGGAACTCTCCTGCCAAATTTCCCTTTCCAGTCTGGCTGAATGCACGGCAAGTGTAGTGTGTGGGGGTGGAGGAGAGCTGGTGGTAAAACAGGCTTCAAGGTCTATGTATCAGTCAAAGAGATATGACAGAACCACATGTGGAAAGACTGCATAGTATGAGGGCTAAAAGCATGGGCCTTGGAGCCAGACTGTATTTACTTTTACTTAACAGACACTGAGATAAATATAGTACTCACTACAGGCCAAGCACTATTCTAAGTGCCGTTCAAATGTTAATTCATTTATGTCTCACACACACCCTACCAGGTGGCCACCACTCATCATCATCCACCTTTCATGTCATGAAACTAAGGCTCAGGTAGGCTAAGTAATTTGCTCAAGATCACACAGTTTATTGATCACATAGCCAGGACTCACACCCCAATAGGCTGGTGCCAGAGTTCATGTCCTTAACCACCTTACTAAGTTGCTTCTCACGGGCCCAAGTCCCCTGGTTCTAGTACTCATTAGTTGTTTGACCCTGGTAAAATTACTTAATCTCCCATCCCTGTTTTCCCCTTTGCAATAAGGAGTAATAACAGTAGTATCCACCTTAAAGAACTCTGACCAGAAGATTTAATATGTTCACTTAAAAGAGTATCAAGCACACAGTCAGCACTTAATAAATGCTAATTCTGAGTTAGCTATTCATCCATCCTCCACTCTCAGGGGTAGCATGAGGATTAAATTAGATAACATACTTAAAGTACTAGGCATAGTGCCACACCACCCGGTAAGCATACGGTGAGGGCTAGCTGTTATTATTAGGCAAGTTGAGCCAGGATGGTTTATTTTAGGTTTTGTCTGGAAGGCAACTGTGCTCTCTGCAAGGGGAGGCAGCACGCCCTTCACTTCAGAAAGTAATTGGGTAGGAGCCAGACTAATTATTAAATCCAACAGGTTCTCTGCTTTATGTCACTGGAATATTCCTGAAAAGTTCCTAATATTGAATTGGTATATGCTTAACCCTTTTTCCCCATTGACCTATCTTATCATTTCTGATTGATCTTTCATTGGCAGTGATTCTTCAGACTAAGAATCTGCTCTCAGACTGTCATGTAACCGTTAACTTGTAAAAGACTTAAATATGCCAAGGAAAATTGAACCACTGGAGCATTTCTTGGCCAAGCAATTGGCTTAATCATCCCCTAATGTAATTGTTTTCATTTTACTTTTCCTTTAGTCTGTGTTCTCGTGCTTATACTACTGAGAACTTCTGGTATTTCCTCCCAGAACGCTTATGTTGTTGTTTAGACGCTCAGTCATGTCCCACTCTTTGTGATCCTGTGGACTATAGCCTGCCAGATTCCTCTATCCATGCAATATCCCAGACAAAATACTGGAATGGGTGGCCATTCCCTTCTCCAAGCAATCTTCCCAACCCAGGGGTTGACTGAACCCTTGTCTCCTGCATTGGTAGGTGAATTCTTTACCACTGAGCCACCAGGGAAGCCCAGAAAGCTTATCACCTCCACTATTATATGTAACTGTGGACTGATTACAATTTACATTAACTCAAGGGGTTAATAACAGCTTGGAAATCCTCATACCCAAACAGCCCCACATAGAAGAGGGATGTGCTTGGGGGGAAGCAGGGAGAAGGTAAGGGAGTTGGGAAGGCAGGATCGTGGGGAGCCACTATTAGGGGGTGAGTTTATCCTGAAAGCTCAGACTCGGGAAGGGATGCTAGATCCCCAGGGTCACTCAAGGATGGGGTCTTCCAAAGGGAAGTATTACATTAGTAACTCCAAGTTGTTTGCTGCTACTTTTTCACTTGTTCTATCAGGATACGGTTGCCAGAGTTCCAACCCTTCACCAGGCATGATAGGTTATAACTACAGTTGAATAAAAAGTTAAGACTCAATTAACACGTTTACTACAATATTTGCAACACATCTATTATGTGTCACACACTCTGCTAAGTTACAGGGGTGAATAAAGCAGTCTAAGCTCCTGGAGCTTGCAGTGGAAGCAGCACCTGGAATCCAACTCATGCGTTTCTCACAATTTCAGCAAGTTGCTGCTCTCTCTTCCACTTCCTATCTCCACATCCTCCCCAAACCCCTATCTACCTATGCAACCGTGTTCTTTGTTAAGACTCTACACCTAGTCTTTTCAAGTTAAAGCAAAAGATGAAGCCCATGATGCAACAACCTTCTAGTCTGATTCTTCTAAACCCCTCTGTGGGGGAAACCAGCTTGCAGGGTAATATGAGGCAAACCACGTGACCCTTTGCCATGTTCCTGTGTAACCCTGAACCAGCTGGCAGTTGATATGGGGGTTTTAGCTCTGATCACGAAGCAAACTCCTGAATCATCACAAGATTGATCCCATCCATTCTGATGGCTTAAGCTGCAGGGCCATCTGCTGATCGGCTCAGTACAGTAGACCAGAGACACTCAATAAATATTTGTGGATTTGCATGGCAAACTGCTTCTTCACACCTGAAACGCAAGTCTAGGTCGGGACTCAGAAGAGGCCAAGTGACCTAGACCTCCCCACCCCCATCCCAGGGCCTTTGCCTAAGCTGTTCTCTATGCTTGGAATGCCCTCCCTCTCAGCACCTCCCCTACTGCCCCTCAGTGTCCACCTGTCCAAATCCTACCTAGTTCAAGGACCAGCTCAAATATCAGCGCTCCACAAAGCCTTCCCTGACCACCCTAGCCAGAAATAACTTCTCACTGCTCTCAATTTCCATAGGTCCGTGTGTGTTCTGGCACTTAAGACACTGGCCATTTTATTTTGGCTATGTGTTTACCTCGTCTTCAATACACCACTCAGTAAGAAGAGCCTTGAGCTCTGGATCCATGTCAGTTCCTCTTTGAACTGTTTCCCCACCCTGGCACCTCCTTGTACGGAGTAGACACTTGGTAAAAATTAGCTGTATGAACAAATGGTTACCCCAGCAATGACAAAAACAGAAGCAACTGCAACATTCTTTATTCCTCCTTTTTCTATCTCTCCTCCTTCTTCAATAGCTTTTAAAAATATGTTTACTTGATCTACCAATTACCCAGGGGAGGTTTGAGGACTTACTGATATACATAGACAACTCTGCAGACCAAAAAGTGTTTCCAGGGACCCTTCTAATGACAAAGGAGGCCTCGACCAATGTAGGCGCTGGGAGAGTCTGAGTCCCTGGTCTACTGACAGCTGGCTCCTGGGAATGGAAGTGGTATTTTCTCAAAGAGCTTCATCTGCTCTGGTTCATATGTGCCAGTTCCTCGCCTGAGTAGAAACTCCTGACTTTATTTTTAAATACAGACTCCAATAATAGGCTAAGTAATTGCAGATCTTCCCAAGGATTTTTTATACATGTACCAACATATTGGATTTTTTAAAACCCGTATTTCCTTTCCATAAATAAATGTTGAAAACCTTAAATTTCAGCACTATAGGTAGTGGTAATGTGCATTTGTTTTTTTCCCTCCCATAGGAATCCTGAATCAAAAAGATCAACAAAAAATGCTGATGCATGGGTGATGATTTCTCAAACAACATATCTGATTACTCACAGAGGTAAAAGGATTCTCCCTCAGCCATAAGTAAGAAAAGTATATATTATAGTATAATATGCAGTCAAACTTCAGTAATACACTTTTCATCCTCATGCCACTAAAGCTTGAACAGCTGCAGCTTTCACTGTCTTTGCTGATGGGGCCCATAAATACTCCTGGGAAATGGGACAAAGATACATAATGGATCTTCACCTGCCAAGATCAGGGAAATGAATGTCAATCGCACCCAGATGCAGAAGCACTTTTTGTTAGAGTGATGAATATTGCCGTTTGTCCTGTGCCATGCAATTTTGGACAGGAAAACCTAACAGGGAAAAAATGGTGGGAGAAGATGCTACCCTAGGACACTTGAAAAGAAGGGCATGTCATAATTATTTGCCTAACAGGAATTAAAATGAAGAAGAGTGTGTCAATACAGTTTCGTTCAGAGAAAGGTCAAAAGTTAAGAGCATACACATTCTGCACATATCATTTCAATCAATGCAAAGATTTCCCTCAAAATAGAACTCTTTTATTGAAAAAGAATGTCAGAAGTATTAAGGAGTCAGAAAATTGCCTGGGGGTCCAGATTCCTGAAAACAACTCAGTGCAGTGATGGCATGGTGGGCTGAGATGTCAGGCAGACCTGAGTTCAAATCCTGACTCCCAACTACTTCCCTGCTCTATGATCTTAGGACAATGACTTGACTTCTCAGGTGCTTGAGTTTCTTTTTCTGCTTTTTCGATAAAGCAGTGATAATAACAGAACCCGCCTCAATCATCCCAGCTGTCTGAGTGTTACAGGACATAATTAAGATAAAGGTCTTAGCGTAGTACCTAGAAATTAGTAAGGAGACTAATGATAAGTGATAGTTGTCAAGGTTGCTGCTTTCTCCTCTTCCTCCTCCATCATCATCATCACATTATCCCAGCTATCTTGTAGTAAACAGTAAACATTAGAAAAAGAGGTGAGAAGACTAGCTCCCACCAAATTATGAGACCCTCTCTCCTTCCTATCAGTTCAGTTCAGTTCAGTCGCTCAGTTGTGTCTGACTCTTTGTGACCCCATGGACCGCAGCACGCCAGGCCTCGCTGTCCATCACCAACTCCCAGAGTTTACTCAAACTCATGTCCATCGAGTCGGTGATGCCATCCAACCATCTCATCCTCTGTCGTCCCCTGCTCCTCTTGCCTGCAATCTTTCCCAGCATCAGGGTCTTTTCCCCTTCCTATATCAAACTCCAAAAGCAGTACTTATAAAATCTTGGCAACATAACCTTACAAACATGTCCACCAAATTCATGCCATTCTTGCTTTAATAAGCAACGGCTATGGAGAAGGAAATGGCACCCCACTCCAGTACTCTTGCCTGGAAAATCCCATGGACAGAGAAGCCTGGTAGGCTACAGTCCATGGGGTCGCAAAGAGTCAGACACGACTGAGTGACTTCACTTCACCGTAACAGGTATCTTAACTGAGTAAAAGGAAGAGGAAAAAAAAAATGTTACAGAATGCACTGGGTTCCATTAGGCTTGGGTCCCAGATTTTAGGTCCATTACACACGTTCTTTGTGATAAAAGAGATAAAACAATGGTATGTTCACTTCTTCAAACAACCAGACAGGGTCTTTTTCTGTTTCAGTCATTCGGGATCACCAGCTAAAGGCACTTCATTCTTTTCTTCCCCTTTTCGATAGATTGAGTTTTAAAGGTCTAGGATGAGTGACGACTGAATGACTCCTTCTAATTCTGTAATTCTGGTGATTTAATTGCATCAAGTCTGAAGAGGCTTTCCTGTGAGTCCTGTAAGGTTGAGGCAAGCCTCCTCTTAAGTGGAGCAGGCCACAGCAAGCCAGCAGGGTCTTTCTGTAGGTGCGCCCTCCCACCCGCCCCCAAAGTGGGTGAGGGGCCCAGCACAGGTTGGCAAACAATGGAAACTTCCTGTTCTGGGTGTTAACTTTAGTTACCACAGCCAGACAATGCTGCCAGTGGTGTGGAAGAAAAAACTGCTGTAGCCAGCTGTGTTGTTCACAGTCGGATGGATTCTGTGTAACTCCAAATGGTGATGGAGCCAGCAGCCTGTTGTAGCCAAGGACAGAATGATGGATGATCTACATACTGTGTCCAAGTAGAGAGAATGGCAGAAGTTCACTTCAGGGTTGTTAAAACGCTAATCTGGGTGAGTTAACAAAAGCTTAAAAGAAGAGAAAAGTTTGAGAAATAAGTCTACCTCATGTGGTACCTATGTGGAGCACTGATTCGATCACTCTTGGTTACATAAACAGTTGCTTTTCAAAGTAAGAACATTTCCTAGTTTTCCTGTTGGGATGAATGGAAGCAGATTCACTTATCAGCTGCACTGCCACTGCTGTCAGGTCTGAGGAAAAAAAGTCAGACTGACAATAGCCACCGTAACTGAAAACGGTTACAATATGCTTAATATAGTTATATGATTTTCATTCTCACCACGTGTCATGGGAATAAATCAAAACACATTTTTTTCCCCCAACTGGAAGTTGGCAGCTGTTCACAAGATAAGCTGCAACTAAGACACTGGCTTTGGTAGATTTTAACGCTAAGTCTCCAATCACAGGAGCTACTGAAAGAGAGATCTCCAGCTCCATCGACAATTTCAACATGTTAATTACACTACTAGTACATTGCATTATTACTGTTGAAGGCAGGAAGATTGGCCCCTTGCAAACATCTGGTATGAACAATCTTGCCTTAAAACCTTTAGAATGAAATAACATGCTTCAGAAGAAGATGCAGATTTACATTTCTCGCCAAATGATCCAGTTCTGCCATTCTCTGTTTCTTTAGATTCTTACTAAGTTTAACATAGAGAAACACGTCTGCCTCATGTGATGTTGGAACGTTGGCTAGCATAGCTCCTTGCAGACAACAGGGACTCAATAAATGCTGACTGCCTGGCATACCCCAAGTGCCTCTTGCTTCCTCTAGGAATGAATCTAGAATGGGCAGGCTTAAAGTCTATTAATTGAAATAAAAGGTAATATTTTATCTTGCAATATGCTAAGGAAGGCATTCACCTCCTACTCTTACACCAATAATGGTTAGGCATTCAGCCAGGCTCTTAACTCTGCATAAAATGCATCAGAAGGGTGAAAAATGACCCTATTTCAGATGCATTTTTCACTCTTTGTAACTTAGTGAAAGTCAAATGCAAGAACAATGACTAAGCTAATTACCAAGGTTTATTATGATGGAGCAGCAAGAAGTGAAGAACTTCTCCAGTTTCAATAAGTCCTTAACAATTATGGGTATCTTTGCGAATCCAAGCTCTGATTCCTGCTTACTTTGCTTGCGTGCTTTAAAGCAATAGATATCACCACACAGGATTCAGGGGCCTACTTACCCCAGCACAGGTACTGGACAGATCCTTCCTGTTAAGCAAGCAGTGAGTGAACTGACGTCTGCCGGGTTTCTAAGTAAGTTACCCCCACTCTATAGTTTACGTCACAACCATCTTTCAAATCCATCAAATGAGGGAAGACAAGGCCAGATGGTGCTATTAGAGGACTCCAAAATAAATACTAATAAATAAATAAAAGAGGACAAGGGCAGAATGCCCACAAATCTAAATCAAATTCAAGTTAACCAGCTGTTTTGTGAAGGAGAAGCCACAATAATCCCGGCACACTGTCCTGAATCACAGAAATGTTTCTCAAAAAAAATGTTCACCTATGTAGCATCCCTCATAGAAACAAAGACAAGTAACAACTAGAATCCAGTCTGAACTAGGTGCTGGCTGTTAAAATCTCACCAAATATACCACTGGAAAAAAACAGTCTACTAAACAATGCATTTGGAAAACTCAGGGTTTTTTTTACTTAACTGTCTTTCTGAGAGAACAGTCCAGGGACCTAAATCAAAGCAAAGACACTAACTATAAAATACAAAACTCAGTTATGACTGGGCTACAGTTTATTTACTTACAAATGTTCAAGTTCATGGTAACATAGGCTTACATCTCAGAACTTATTTAGCAATTTCTATTTATCTGAGCCAGGGTAAATGTCTGTATAGTACTCACCAGCCTGACAGAATATGCCTGTCACTTACTACATTGAACATGACTACACACAACTTAATTTCTTGAGTTAGATACCAAAGAGAGGGAGGGGATTTTTCAACCACATGAATAATCCAGCATCAAAACCTGTTGTTAAACCACCAAAAGAACAGTAAAATCCTCACCTTGAGCTGTCTGGGATAAGATTTCTTAATTCTACAAGAAAGAAGCCTTGAAAAATTTCTCCAAACAAGTATTTGTCCAATTCTGGGCAGGGAGGGGAGAGCAAAGGAGATTAGAAAAATGTTAAACCTTTCCCTCCAACTTCATCCAAATATCAAGTAGAGGGAAGGATAATCCTTAAAAAGCAACTCAACATTGTACTGCAGATTTAAATTCTTAGGAGCCAGAAGTTCTTGGGAAAACTGTCCCAGTCATTTCTTCTCCCAAGTAACTGGAAACACTACGGTCATTTTTAAGGGAAAGCAGTCGCCCATAGCAATGGACATAAGTGCCAATGACTGTTTACAAAGTCTGTATATCTGTAATAATCCTTCTGTGTGAATCTCCCAGCTGAACGCGGTGAGAGGTTGGGATGCTGGGACTTGGGTTACTGAATGGTCACCTCGGAACGGGGAGTATTACTCTGAGTTTCTCTAACACTGCTACCTCACTATCTCTAGCGCCTTGGCATTTAGCTCTTCACAAGTTCGGGATTTAAAGAATCACCTGACGGCAGTGGTCCCAAGAGTCTATACGGCAAAAAATTTTCAAACCCAGTTCTCATCCACACCTTCAAGTCCTTTATGACCTTTTATTTCAATCCAAGAGTTATACACGATAGAGGAAGCTTTAAGCCCTTCCAAATTACCCAAGGCAGCTGCAGTAATTTTGCAGACCAGAGCAAACACCACCGCTGTCAAGACGGGAAATAAAAGTTTCCCTACCTTCTCCTCACCATCCCCCTGCCAGCGGCTGCCAACGCGCGCGGCGGCTCCCTCCCGGCTGCGGATGCCTCTGGCCGCCGGAGAAGCGGCTCATGCAAAATTGACTCTTCCTTATTTGTTTCCATCCATAATTGATGGGTAGATGAGAACGTAACACATCTCAGCGCTGGGCTCTTGCCGCCTGGCGGAGACCCTGTCCAAGACGCTTCCGTAAATCATTTCCAGCGGGAGAACAAAGCACGGAAAGTTGCGGGGGAGAGTGGCAGGGAAGAGAAACCGAGGCGCCGGGTGGGAGGCGGGGGTGGGCGGTGGGCAGCTCCGGGCCCCGGAGCCCGCCTGCGGCGCGCTCGGCCAGCAGGGGGAGAGGGAGGGTGGGAAGTGGCCGCCCTCGGGGCAGAGGCCTGGGGGCTGGGGAGGGGCCGAGTCCCCCGAGCCCCCGCCCCTCGGCACTACCGGTGGGCCGTCCGACCCCGAGGCGCACCGACAGGTAGCCGGTGTCAGCCGAGAGCTGCCCAGGTGTCCGCGGCTGGGCTGCGCCCCTTCTCCTGGCGCGGGCGAGTGCTCGCCCGTCCACTGCTTGCCTGGCCCGGCGATGCCGGAGTCGGCTCCGGGGCTGCCAGGCGGGCGGAAGGGGGCGGCGGAGCCCGCAGCCGGCTCCTTTAGCCTCGGCTCGGCGGTGGCGAGAGCTGGAGACGTGGTGCCCGGCACCTAAGCAGCCCGGGTTCCCCCTGATAAGGTGTTGGGGAGCGCGGAGCTGGAGCTGCCTGGCAAGAAACTTCTGCTAGCTCCTTCCTTCTCCTCCTTTTTGGGGGGGAAGGGGGTGCACAATGTTGAAGGGCCCCTCCCCCCCAAGCCTCCAGCAATGCCAGTTTTGACGCGTCCACCAAATCTCTCCAGCCTTTTGCGCGTCCCTTGCACGGCAGGCGGAGAGCTGCTTGGAAAAGAAATCAACTCTCCAGTGCCAACGCACACACACCCGCACACGTACGTACACACACACACACACACACACACACACAAAGAGGTTCAGGTCTAAGGATCTGGGTCCGATCCCCACCAGGCACCTAGAGCATTAGCAAATTTTTATAGGGCTGTCTTACCTCATGGGGGGAGGCTTGGTTTAAAAAAATAATGATAAAAGCTTGTTACGCTCAAGGAGAAATGAAAATAAAAAATTGAAATATATATATCCTTGTGTCTCTTTGGGTTTTGGTTTCTTCGGTATAATCCTGAAACTCGCCACCACCAGTCCTTGCAGCAGCGGCAGCGACAGCAGCAGCCGGACCAAGCGGGAGCAAAACAAATCGAGGCACGGCAAATGGTGTAATTCGATCCATCTCCAAGTCAATCCATCAAGCGAGCCGGAGTCTCGTTCCCTCCCCGCACTCGGCAGCTCGCGGCGCGGGGCCCACCCCCGGGCGCGGACAGCAGGAGGCGCGGGCGGCCCGGCGCGCTCGCTTGCCGGAGCGCCGCGGCCAGCGCCGCCTGGAGGCCCCCAGCCCGGCGCCGCGGCCAGGCTGACCCCCTCGGTGGCCTCCGCGTCCCTCCTCCCCGGCGCTCGGCTGCGCGCCCTCCCTCTCGCCACCTCTCAAGTGCTGCTCCTTCCAGCAACTCCCAGCGCCTCAGTCATCCGGCTCGCGGCGGCTGTTGCAGCCTGCGAAGCAGGCTTTTCGCTCCTCCCCCCCCTTCCCTCTTTTTTCTCGCTCTGAAAGGTTTTTCAGAGCTTTCCTCCAGACATCTAGAGGACAAATCATTGCAGCCCAGAGGAGCTGCAGGCACAGTTGCTCCGTAAAGTTATGCCTTACTTTCCTGATCTAAGATTTATTTTTTTAAGCACATCCTTACAAGCCCGCCCCCATATTACCTTTGTCGTCCCCCGCCCCACTTCTCTTTATAACCACTAAGCAAAACAGCTGGGGAGAAGCAATCAAACATTGTTTTATCTTTATAAAACACAGAAATTGCCTACTAAAAATCCCATTTCTACTTTGAATGAAAGCCATTCAGTACAGTATAATTTTGCAGGCTAATGAGCCGGTTTTACAGGCAAGTGTTTCGTGTAATATGTTGTGGGAGAAATGAAAATGTCCTTGAAGTGACATCATTTAAAATTGACTGTCACAGAGGAAAAGAAAAAAGTCACACATTTAAAAACGAGAGGATTTTAATTCAAACTTCATATCCAAGGACGGGCTTTGTTTTATTAAAATTTCCAGTTGAATTATGAATCACTGAGGGCTCTAACTGGCTGGAATGAAACACGATGCCATCATTTAAAGAAAAAGAGGAAAGCTTTTCCGCCAAACTCTTAATTTTCATTTGAGTATGGTTAATTACTGTGAAAGAGAGGAGAAGGGGGCAAAGTATTTTCCTTTCCTCAATGGTTCCTGCTTCTCCCAAGCAGTTACATGTTTACAGTTAGAAAAAAATACCCTGTTGTGAGTTATTTCTGAAACTTCCACCGACAGCCTTGAAAAGGAGCTCAAAAAAGACACCCCAAGGAACTGCTGCAGGACTCATCCGGAGAACTGTTTCCTTACTAGTTAACACTTTGTTACCAATAGGAAGAAAGACGAGACCCGGAGTCTTTTAAAATAAAAGCTCTCTTCCTGCTGTTCTTCCTATTCCAAGTAAAGGGTAGGGGGCGGAAAGAACAGCTTTGGCAACACAGCTTTGTGATTTTTCTGTTGTTGTTAAGGCTTTTGTTGGCTGGCTGGCTGGTGTTTTCGGGTTGTGCTGGGCTCTGACATCATTGCAAGTTACTTGGCAGTCAGGGCCCTTCCCCAGCCAACTTCTGACCCAGAAAGCTCTGCCTCTTTCACTCGTATCCAGTCATTCTGTCCTTTCTCCATCAAGAGAGCAAGCCCTGCTGCAGGCAGAGGGCTCTGTGCATTGAATGGAATATGCAAAGGAGTGACCAGTGGCTTGACGAATCATATCAACACCCACCTAGAGGCAGAAAGTTTATGAATTGTCCTCTGTCTGCAGTAGCAGCCAAGAAAAAAAAAAAAAAGTTCAGTTCTCCAGATTTGTTAATTATTTGTTGAAATCTTGCGATGGCCAGCTTTAAAGAGTGCCACCCCAGAGAGTGCCATTTACCTTAGACTGAGTTCTTAAATTCAAGAATGAAAACACCTTTTAGGTTGCAGAAGAATATGCTGATAGGTCATTTCGAGCCAAGGGTTAGACGTGTTTTCAGTCTTAAGTATCAGTGAGGTGCACCTCAGAGCCAGTCCCCATGTTTGGTCCAGTACAGAAAGAGAGAGAGGGAAGTGGGCAATCTAGTGACACCAAAAGAATGGTAAAGAACACTTTTACTGAGTGTTCCTTTTACCAAGTAAAAGTGCAGACTTAGGAGAGTGTTATTCAGGCCCTATATTCAAGGTGTAATTTGTAAGAAAAAGAACTTTTCAAACAACCAGAAGATTAAAGGCTATAACATTCATATGCCCACCACTCAACTTCAACACATTTTAACATTTTATGTGTTTGTTTCAGATGTATTTTAGAAATAACACATTACAGTGGAAACCTCAAAAAAAATCAAAATATTACTTTTGGTCAGATAAAAATATTATTCTTAAAGATTAATCATTTCTCTGTTTCCCAGAGTCTTGAATGTCAAGAAAATGACACTCTTTTTGTTTGGTTTTAGTGGAGAGAAATCTAAGGGAACTGCTCACTCTGTGCAGTTTATTAGCATTTGTCCTTTCGGTTGATTTTACACACTTAACTTTTTGGCCCTGTTTACTTCTCCAGTCAGACTGGACTTTCTCTGCTCAGTACAGTATGCTCTAGGCTCTAGCTGCTGTTGCATGCTCAGTCGAGTCCAACTCTTTGCAACCAGGTGAATTGTAGCCCACCAGGCTCCTCTGTCCATGAAATTTTCCAGGCAAGAATACTGGAATGGGTTGCGATTTCTTGCCCAGGGGATCTTCCCAAACCAGGGCTTAAACCCGAGTCTCTATCTGCCGCATTGGCAGGTGGATTCTTTATCACTGTGCCACCTGGGAAGCCCTTCAGCTCTAACACAGCCCTGCTGTGTAAAGTTCCCCCCGTCACAATGTCTCTTGTCTCCATGTCTTCACTTTTGTCTGCTTCTTAGGGTACTCTTTCTCCATCACTTCAGGTACTTTAGTTTCTGCTTTTCTTGACTTTTAATAATTTAATAATTTCACTTAGGTGTCAGAATTTCCCTTATCCCACCAGCCCCCAAGATGGATATAAGCATCTCTCTTCTGTGTTCTCCTAGCAAGTTCACTTCTGTAATTTACCAAATGGAAGGGAAAATAATTGCTCAGGATGTCTTCCTTACTGGGTGCTTCTCAACTGTGAGGATCTTGTCTTATTTACCCGGATAACCCCAGTCCCTAGCACAGTGCCTGGCATTTAGTCGACACTAAACAAGTACCTGTTAAACAGATCTGGCAAGGGAAGCCACAACTTTCCCAACATACTCTTTTATGGGTTGAACCAGAGAATACAGTTATCTTTTGATTGTACACTTCTACACAGTAGGGACTGATTCATTTGTATCCCCAGGGCAAGCACAGTGTCTACCCAAGAGTGTTTGTTGAATGAGAGAAGAATGAATGAATCAGGAAAGAAAGAAGGAAGATATTTGGCTCTTTTAACACCTAGAAAGAATACTTAAAATGGTCTGTGTTTTAGATGGTTAGGGGTTATGCTTTTGTGTTATCTGTATACATCTCCCAGCAGTGATGTGATAAGTAATAACTTTGTTTACAATCTATTTTTTGTCTGTTTGCTTTAGGAAAAGTTCAAAATTTTGTTTCTATGTTTCATTTCTAATCCAGCTTTAACAATAAAATTCATCTGAAAATTATAGAAAATCAGTGTGTAATAGTAAAAGTTTATCAATCATCAGAGAATAACACTCCTTAACTATTACAGCTATTAAATAAAACATCAGTGTTTACTGTGTGTCAGTCTCTTTTAAGCATTTTTAAAATACTAATGTGCACAACAATTCTATGAGTTAAGTATTATTATTATCTACATTTTGTAGAAGAGGAAACTGAGGCTTAGAGGATTTAAGTGACTTGCCTAAGGCCACACCGGTAGTAATTGTGTAAGAGAAACCTAACCTCTTACTTAGTTGTAATAGTGATTAATACTGAGGTCACAGTTAACAGCAGTGGTAAATAGTGAAGGCTTTGGAAACATTAGACAACCTGGATTCAAATCCAGACTCCCCCCTCTCCTGGGATAATTTATTTAACTACACTGAGCATCAGTCTTCTTATCTGTGAAACAGGAGTCATAACAATACTTCAAATGGATTTTATGAAAACTGAATGTGATAATGCATGTAAAGTGTTTAGCATCTTACCTGGAACACTGCAAGCACTGAATAAATATTAGCCAATGTTATTATACATGCCCTGTAGGCAGAGCAACCTTAGAATCCTGCAGAATTGGATTAGAAACTTAATCCAACCTCACACTAAATGTGAGACTTAGGGTAAAAGCACATGGTACACAATAGGTTTGCAATAAATGTTTGTTCCATTCCATTGCTTTAATTTCCTTATCTATGCATGTGTGTGTGTGTGTGTGTGTATACATATATATACACACACATATATATATAATTCAGATACACCACTTACTATCCAGTTGATATGAAATAACATTTTGCATGAATTTTCATGAATCATACAGTTTAGAATGTAGAATTTCATATTTCAAAATAAAAAGCTAGAGGTACTGAAATTTCAAAGGTAGCTATAGCTTCTATGATTAATTTGGAATGCACATATAGTATTCCTTGCGTTCGCACATTATAGAAAGTGCTTTTGTGCCAAGGGATTGCTTTCAAAACTAATCTAAGCTCTCCAAGACATGATAAATCATTAATAATATAGACCCAAATCTCAGCATCTGCATAGGCACAGCTGGTCTCCTGTGTCAACAGTCTGCATATGAAAGTGACTCTGCCAAGATATTTCATTTTAATGAAAAATATTTATCACGATAAATCTTAAACCTCAAGATTTTACAGCCATAATTCATTTCTATTATTATGTACTATGATAGCATACCACCACAGTTCTGCTTATGTTTGGAATGATAAAAATGTGCTTTTTTAGTCATTGTGATTACTCCATCTTAGCATGACTAATTTTGCTGTGCACTCCAAGGAAGGCGAATGCACCCTGCATTTATGGAAATAATAAATCAGTTACTTAGCTAGTTTTGCTAATGACTCCTCAGGTTCCACTGTGTGGAAGGACACTGAGTGCTCAAGACAAATAAAAAGAATCAGGCTTTTCTTTTTCCATCAAGGATGAAGAGCAAACAACCTTTAATAACACTAGCGCTTTTGAAAACAGACAAGAGGCAGGATGCTATCAACATTTTATCGAAGATCTTTTGAACAAACAGAAGCAAGACAAACTTTCTGAAGGAAAGGTCAAATAAAGAGGTGTTAACTCAGTTTGAGTTGTTTAATTTTATTTATACATACGTTGAGGAGGAAAGCTTAGGATACAGGGAGGTCAGCTTATGAGACTCTGTGTAAGTTCCTGACAGCCTTCTCTCCACAAATCTACAGTCATCAAGCCTCTGACCTTGAAGAATTGGGACCAAATAATACCTAATAAATGTTAGAATGTCTTAACCAAGAACAAAGACAACAAAAATAATCAAAAGTGGCAGAGAATTAGAAAATTTCGTCTGTTTCAAAAATATATAACTTTTTACTTTGTTTTTAAAAATAGACGTTTCCTATTATTATTATCATTGCTTAAGTCAACGTTAAAATTCAAACCAACAAAGGGAGAAGAAACTGTGACTCGCCATAACAGTATCACTTAATTCTGACACAGCTCCTGGAGACAGGCATCGTTTCGGAACAACGAAACCCGTCCTTGTCTAAGTTAACCATCTTGTCAGGATTTTTAGCCCCAGTAGATGATGGAGCCTAGAGTCTAATACAGGTCTGTCTGGCTCTCAAGCCTAATTTTCTTTCAAGGACACTATGCTCTGAAAAATGGAAAGAGCATAAGTTTAAAAAAAACATGTCTTGAATTATAAAGGAAATAAAAACATCAAAAAAATCCTCAACTAGTTACTCAGAGTAAGGTTATGTGTGCTTCAGTTTATAATTTTTTGTTAGTTTTTGTTACCTATAAACTAGTGTCAGGAACCCTTTGATGGGGTTTATAACATAGTTTAAACCTCTATACATTATATGCATTCTATTACCCATGTAATTCCCCTGGATTGCTTATAAATAAAGAGAAAATAGACCTGTTTAGCAGCATGTGAATTTATATGAAAATCAACCTTACTGGTTAGGTTACAAATGTTTCAGTTAGTGGTTAGGGCTATATGATCAAAGCTTTGACAAAATCATCATCATCATGACCCTCTAAGTACTAGAACTTCTACATGTTAGAGCCACAGAGCCAAGGTATTGACAGCAACCACTAGTGCCACCTATTGGTTAAAAAAAAGGAATAGGATTCTGGGTAATTCCTGTCTTTCAAAACAAAGGCTCACAATACATTTCTTTCTTTCTTTTCGCTTTCTCAGATAGGATGCTTACTATGACGGGCATTTTGTTAATATTGAATATATTAAAGTCATTTAAAAATTACACTGCTGATATGCAGGGGAGTGAGCATAGTATGTGTACAGAGGATCAGAAGCAGTTGACATTGTGGGATAAAAATCAATAGCAAACACTGTCAGTGCTCCACTGTAATTAGAGGAGTTGTCTAAAATCCCCAATGCCCTATTAGACCGTGATGAAGTGGCAAGGCCCAGCAGCACACAGGAGATACATCTGGCTAACAAGTTTTAAATCCGGGTCTGGAATATGGTGTCCATTGAGTCAGCAATGGCACAAACTAGGTGACAAGAGGTAATGCTTGCTCCACCAGCCCCAGCTAAAGGGGTTTCATTTATGTTCTAGAATGAGGTTGGAGAAACCTTCAGCTTATCTAGCCTTTGCTTGGTTCCACAGGGTATTCTGCACTCATATTCTCCTTGTCCCCAGATCTCTCTGGTCTTCAAACCTAGAACCTATCCTATGTTGACAGTCAGCAAGTAAAAACAACAAGGCCTATTTCATTTTTATAACAGAATTTCTTACCAGGGAGGCCCTAGTAGCCAAGTTAGATTTAAACATTATCTAATTCAGTTGATTATGAGCCAGGATGGACTCCTGCATGGCTGTCTTCTAAAAGCGTGAATTGTGATGGATGCTGAACAATCGCTTCAAATGTATTATTAAGGAAAGATTTAAAAAGGAGTCTTCAATTGTCTGAATTTGTATTTCAATTACAAAGCTAAAATAAGAAACTATTGTCTAAGAGCCTTTCCGGAAAATCCAGAGAGGTCCAGAAGTACTGTTTTTAATAGTGAGATTTTTAATAGTATCACACATCATTAAGTAAGAATATTTTCATGTTATATTAACAGTTACATTCAACAGTTGACTTTTCAAATATTATTGCATCTGAACCCATGCATACACATGCTGTGCATGGTGTGTGTGTGTTTGTATGTGTAGTTTTCCTCCAACAGTCCCTATTTAAAGGCTTTGTGAGTTCTTTTATTATATTAAAATTTGGGGAGTTGTGCTCGTAATCTATCCCAACATATTCTGAATCTCTGGGTCATAATTACAGAATAAACAGATTCATTTCTCATCACAAATTTTAATTAAGAATTCCAGTTATGCAATTATTTGCTAATTAATAATACCTGCTCATTATCAAAGCATACCGTTAAATATGTTTACTCAAAATTATGTTTATAAAGATAGCTTCCATAGGTCAGTTTCACATTTCTAAGTCATCCACCTAATGCTAAAATAAAACAAAAGGTTTGTCTCTTATTTTATTGAGATACGTGAGGATTCAGGAAAAAAGGATGGTCTGTAATTGCTGTAAATAAATTAATTTCATATTAAAGTCTAATTAGTCATGATCTCACCTCTTAATAAATATCAAGATACTGAATTCTGAGATTTATCTTTGTTTAGATCAGTTGGTAAAGATACCCAGCTGTCCATTCATTGGCTAGGATTTTACCTAGAAAATGGGTCAGTGGAGGAAATAATTTACCCCACATTTATTCATTGTGCTTTTGAAAAAAATTACCCCAATCTGGGTTACTGATTCCTTAAATATGCTCTTGGTTCTCAAGTGATAGGAGAACAATCAATTTGCTTGCTTTTGATTTATTTACGTTGATGAACAAAAAATACAAACAAACGAACAAATAAGCAACCCATTTTGATATCAGGTAAGTGTGCAGCTTATTGAAGGCAGATACTTTAGAAATTGCAGACAAAGTTAACCCTTCCAAGTTAAACCACTAGAAACATACAAAGCCTGAGTTAGACTCTCTGCAGAAACATTTGCCCTAAGAGACAGTGAGTTCCAAGGAGAACAGAAATCAGATCAGGGCGTCACAAAATCCAATCAAGGTGACAAGGAGATATTCCCCAGAGAAGAACATAAGTGAAGTGGAAGAGGGTAGGATCATTCACTCATTCATCCTTGCAAGCATTCATTTTACCATTTGTTATTAATAGCAGCAATCTGCTTTGTGTAAAGCTCTGTGCAGAGATAAATGAGAAATAACTTGCATTTAGACAGCAACTTCAAGTTTGAAAAGCAGTTTTATCAGTCAGAGTCCTGGCAGGGAACAGATGGCACATTCGAATTGGGTAATTTGAGGAGCCTTTAATAAAGAAATTATTTGCAAAGGTGCAGGGAACCCACAAGGGAGACTTACTCTGGGGCCTGACTACCCCGAGGACCTCAGCAGCCAGAGGAGGGAGCAAGTAGCGGAACCTGGAGACACAGTGGTGATGTGGAGGGGAACCCCTTGCTTAGAGGTCAACTTCTAGAGGCAAGGAGTAGAGGAAGAGGACGGAGAGTGAATCTGGTGGAACAAATGGAAATGCACTACTTCATTTGAGCCTTCAAGAACACTAAGTGGTAGGGATCTTAATTTTGCAAATGAAAAAATGGAAACAAGGAGATTCATTCAATCACAACTTACACAGCACAGCCAGACCTTGAACCTGAGTCTCCTGAATCTAAGTTGGTGCTTATCACAGGGTCTCCCTATCCCCTGCCCTTTGGACTTCCTTATTATACTTATTTCACCATATCACATTACTGACCTGTTTTATCACTTACTAGACTGAGCTTCTGGAGAAAAGGAAGTAGGTCTTTGTATCATTATTGTCTAGAACAGTGATGGGGACTGGAACCCTGGACGCATTTGATGAATGGAATCAGTGACAGAGTGTGCATCCTAGCTGGAGAAAACAAAATATGCAATAGGCTAACATCATATGTGGCAGCACGCTGGAGATGCTACACCCAGAGGCAGAGAAAGAGTACTGTAGACAGAAAAAGAAGGCTCGAACAACAGTGAGGTTGTGAAAGACGTAATGATGTGGGATCATATGAGCTGAGCCCAGCACTCTGAGAGACAGGTGTCAAAGGGAGGGATTATGGCCAAAGTACTGTGGACCTCGAAGAAAGCAAAGGTGGAAGTGGGTGGTGGGGGGCATGGTGGAGTTGGGGCATGACTGCTGTTTCTGGAGACAAAGAAGGAGGAGATGTGACTGAAAGCACAGGATAGGATCATTGTATGGTACTTCTGAACTGGCACTTGCTGGAATTTGAAAATTTTACTCAGAGAGTTTAGAAATCATAGTTTTGAGGAAAAGGTCATCCTAATCTAGGCTGTACTTTCGCGAGACAGCTCTCAAGCCAGAGGGAAGCACAGCTTGGGGAAACAGGAGGCATCAGAGAAGTCAGGATGCTAGTAGAGGTCATGACAGAAGATAACTTCAGTGGTGGAGTCAATAGAAAGGTAGGGTTATATATACCAGTGATGCAGCAGAGTGGGCTGATCTTTGAATGTCAGAGGTGGAGATGTGGGAGATTTTTCCAAGTTTCTCTGTCTTCCTGAATTTAAGAAAAGTTGAAATATTATAAGTGATGGAGATGTACAGGTTTGCAGGGGGAATAATTAAGTTTAGTTTTGGCTAAGTGGAGCTTAAAGTGCTGGTATGGTGTCCCTGAGGGGATATCCAACAGAAAATTGGAAATTGTTCTTATAATTACAGTTAGTGGACAAGGGAACTTTCTATCTTCCAGAGAAACAGCAAAATCTAAATGAGCTAAATACTTACAGAGAGTAAGAGGAAATCACTGAATAACTGAAAGTAAAAGTGATAGCTGCCCAGTGTGTCCAACTCTTTGTGACCCCATGGGCTGTAGCCTGCCAGGCTCCTCTGACTACTGGACTTCCTCAGACAAGAATACTGGACTGGGTAGCCATTGGTTTCTCCAGGGGATCTTCCGACCCAGGGATCAAACTCAGTCTCCTGCATTGCAGGCAGATTCTTTACCATCTGAGCCACCAGGGCAGTCCCTGGCTAACGAATATACTCTCTGAAGTCACATGTCCTCAGATGCACTGAGGTGAGAAACTTTTACCCTTCCCACTTCTGGACTGTTTCCTCCAACATAGAAACCACACAGTGGAGAATTATGGTGTTATTCCCATTTCTCACTCATGTCTTGCAAACATAGAAAGAATAGATACGGCAATTCACCATATTTTATCTAGTACCTTTTTGAGCTGCCTGTTTGGTGATATCTTTTCAGCCTGACACTTTTACAGAAAATGCTGATGGATACTTTAAAAACTTTCTGTGAAACTATCCAAAATCATTATGTTAGATTTGCTAAGGGAACTTCTGTCTTTTTTAGTGTCTTTTCTCATCTAATTCTTAGATGAGAAAAAATGTCCACAAATTAGTTTACTTAAACCATTATCACTCCATGTAAAATTAGGCATCTGTAGGCTCTGATTATCAATACTTGCTGCTAAACTCTGAATGAACTTAGAGGAATACAATTCAGTGGTTTCTTCTCTAAATTATCTTGGACAACATGAACATCACCATTTTACTTGATTTCAAATGTTAACATGAAATATAATAGAGAGTGGATCATTTCAGAGTAAGAAATCACATCTTGACAGTTAGGTGATGAAATGCTATAACGATAAAGATTAGATCATTTCCAATTCTCCTTACAAAAGTTGTATATAAAATAGAATATGACTTTAATTCTTCAAGGACAGTTTTCCTTCTTATTTAGAAAAAGAAAGTTTATGAAAAGTGAGTGTGGTAGCCATGATTATTGTCATATTATGTAATGATCACAGTGAACTTTGAAGTAACAGTATTTTCAAGAAAATTTATACTGTCAAACTTAGAGGATTAGAAAAACGGCCACTTTATTTTTTCTTATAGTGATTAGTTTTCATTTATATTATGTATGTCACTTAAAAAAATACAGTGTTTTCCTAACATTTAGGGAGGAGAGAGAGGAGAGAAAAAGGAGAGGTGGGCAGAAAAGAAAAAGAGCAAAAGAGTGAAAGAAAAGGAAGACAAATAAGGAATCTAATTAAATTTAATGACACATTTCCAAGAAAAAGATAAAGTCTTTAGCAACATCTGCAGTTTCAATTTCCAAAGTGTAGGTACTTACATAGGCAGGAACTTACTTGTTTTCTTTTTGTTTTATTCTTTGCCATTAACAGAAGAAGAAATAACATAGATACAAGTATTTGTTAATTTCATGCAAACTATTTCAAATTACACAGAATGTCGTAGAATGTATGCTTAATTACATAAGCAACCTTTGCATTAAAAACATCACTTTATTGCCCTCTATAAACATTTTATGAATCCATTTAGTTTATGGTTAAATTAAGAGGAAATGAAAGGCAGGGATAAACTACAAAGGATTCTTTCCTTATCGTTTAAACTGACTTCATTAAAACTGTAGTTTAGCATGATGTGTATCTGATCAACCCAAGAGTAGAGATGGTACAAAGCTACACTTATATTAGTCAAATGTTGAAAAAGTAGTGTTTGGCTTTTGATGAATATTTAATATGCTAGAGAGCTCTCAAGATTCCACTTTAGCTGTGAGATCTGGAGCAATTTTCACCAGGGACTGAATTGCTAATCTGGCCTCCTGAGCTCCCTCTACCACTTTCTCCCTCTGATATTCCTTAAGTTGGAGAGGGGCAGAAAAACACAACATCCTGTTGCCCAAACAGTCTCTTATGTGTGCTCTGTCAAAGGAGAGGATTGGAAAAAGGACTCTGGGACTGGGGCAACTCCCACTTTGCGGAAGCAGGTTCCGCTTGGTTTGAGGAGCATGGCTACCCTGCAAAGGTTTCTGACTCCCTGCTAATGGCCTTAAGCCTTCAGGGCTTGATGGAAAAACCAATGTCTTTTCATACTGCAGCAGAGCATCTGGTCCTGATTGGAGCACCTCCTCCCTTGCCTTTTGATCAGCACAAGTCAATATGGGACAAGGACATAGGACTTTCACAGAAGACTGGCCTTAGGGATTCCTACAATTCAGAGGGATTGGGAAAAGCAAAGATTGGGAAGCCTAGTGTGATTAACAAGTGACTGTCTGGTTGAAGTGGGAAATGGGGACTTTGTGGGGGGAGGGGGGTTAAAAAATCAGGGAAGAATGAATTCTAAAACCCTCTGCCAAAGGTTAGGGAAATCATTAAACCATATATTACTTTATTCAATTATTTTACTAGAGTGATTGCAAAGAGCACAGATTTTATTTTTTTGCTTAGCTTTAGGAAGTATCCCAACAATTTCAAACTTCAGTTTCCTCTTCTGTAATGTTGGTATAATATGTGACATGAGTAGGAGTTAGGAGTAGAGTAATTTCGTGAGAATGTATGTAAGGTTTATAGAGTAAAACTATAAAACTATATATTAAGGTTAGGCATTACTAAAGTCCAATGACCAAAATGGTGGTCATATAGCTCATAGGGTGTTTTGATAAATGTTATGCACCACCCCTCTCTCTTTTCCTTCTCCATCAATGAAAAGAGATGGAGTTTCTCCAGTGTCTTTCTCTCCTCTCTTATGGACACCATTGCTTTAGTGATCCACTGTTACATTGTGTCCCATTAGCTCTTCTGAGTATAAAGACAGTAAAAGAAATTGTCTTCAGCAGTGAGTGCTAGAAAGCAGGCACCATATTTGTATCCCTAGTGCTTAGGTCAGTGCTTCGCTAAATACAAATTTATTGAAAGGAGACAATTTGAGTGATAACACAGAGATTACTACCAGAAAGGTGAATGTATTCCTACTATTACAGTACTGATATTAAAAATTTTAAATACATCTTGAGTACAGCTCTGAAACAAAACTAGAATAGGATAATTCTCTACCATAATGAAAATGTAAACTGCTCAAATCAAAATCCAATGTGGTTCTTAGTATTAAAATCCAAGAATTTCTCTTAAAGAAAAAAAAAAGCCATGGATATCAGTCATCTATTGCTACTACTATATGCTATGATTTTGAATGTACTGCCCGAACAATAAATCAAAAAAGTAAAATATAATCATAAACATTAGAAAGAAGGAAGCAAACATGGTAAAATTTATAGAAGGATAAGAAAGTTTAGCAAGATCAATAGTTCATAAAATAATGTAAAAATCACGAGTTTGCCTATAAGCCAAATACCACACAGATATCGCCATGTTTAATGGGAAAATATTGCATTCGCAAAGGAAAATTACACATAGGTTACCTGAGGACACACTTGGAGAGAAATATGCTGGATATATATGAAGAAAACTATCATGCTCTTTTGAGGAGCATAAAGAGAGATGGGTAAATGACAAATGAGATTTAATTTCTATATAAGAAGTCTCAATGTGATAAATATGTCCAAGAGGTGAATTCTTCACCAGCTGAGGCATCAGGGAAGCCCAGGAAAACAGGAGTGGGTAGCCTATCCCTTCTCCAGGGGATCTTCCTGACCTAGGAATTGACTGGGGGTCTCCTGCTTTATGGGTGGATTCTTTACCAGCTGAACTACCAGGAAAGCCACTAAATACAGTCTGGCTTTCCAAGTGGTAAAGAACCCACCTGCCAATATAGGAGACATAAGAGATGTGGGTTCAATCCCTGGGTTGGGAAGATCCTCTGGAAGAGGAAATGGCAGCCCATTCCAGTTTTGTTGCCTGGAGAATCCCATGAACAAAGAAGCCTGGTGGGCTGCAGTCCATAGGGCAACACAGAGTTGGACGCGACTGAAGCAGCTTAGGACTAAATATAGTGCAATTGCAATTAAATTCCCAATGCTTTTTTGTGTGTGGAGGTACTGAAGACTACTTTAAAGAATGTTTAGAATTATAGTTTCAGACAGAAGATAACTCTTGCTTACTCATGCAAAAATGTGCATATTAAAGCTACAACAACTAAAACAATGCTTCAGTGATGCAGGAAGAAGCATTCAAGTCAATGGACCAGAGTAGAGTACAGGGATAGACACACAATTTTAAAGTACAAATTAAATTCATCTTAATATGCAAATTAAATATAAATACTGTAGCATGTCAAACAACAGCAAAAGGATAAATTATTAAATAACCAAACTAAAAAACTGGCTATCCAATTTGGAAAAAAAGCTGGAATCCTATTTCACACTTGATTGCCTACCTCCAAATAAATTTCTAATGGATCAAATATTTAAATTTTAAAAAGAGTATAAATAATTGTTTCCATATACCTCAAATAGGGATAAAGTTTCTAAATATGACAGAGAACCAAAACTCAGAGAAAAGATTAGTTTTTTACTATAAAAATGCCGAAGTTTATATATAGTGGAAAATACAATAAAATCTGAAAATATCACCTGGAAACTGAAAGAACAAAAGGATTATTATTATTTTTTAAATAACAGCTGTATTGAGATATAATTTACAAGTTAAAATATTCATTCTCTTAAAGTATACAATTCAGTGGTTTTTAGCATATTGACAGAGTTGTACATTCATCAGCACAGTCTAATTACATCTCATCGGCCCTAAAAGAAACCCTGTACTCATAAGCAGGCATTCCACATCCCTCCTTCCCCTGTCCCTGGTAACTATGAATCTACTTTCTGTCTTTAGATTTGCCTGTTCTGGACATTTCATACAAATGGAGTCATGCAATATGTAGCCTTTTGTGTCTGGCTCCTTTCACGCAGCACAAAATTTTCAAGGTTCAAGATACATCCATGTTGTATAACATATCAGTATTTTATTATTTTTATGACTGAATAATATTCTCTTCTATCAGTTCAGTTCAGTTGCTCAGTTATGTCCAGCTCTTTGCGACCCCATGAATGGCAGCATGCCAGGCCTCCCAGTCCATCACCAACTCCCGGAGTTTACCCAAACCCATGTCCATCGAGTCGGTGATGCCATCCAACCATCTCGTCCTCTGTCGTCCCCTTCTCCTCCTGCCCCCAGTCCTTCCCAGCATTAGGGTCTTTTCCAATGAGTCAACTCTTCGCATGAGGTGGCCAAAGTATTGGAGTTTCAGCTTCAACATCAGTCCTTCCAATGAACGCCCAGGACTGATCTCCCTTAGGATGGACTGGTTGGATCTCATTGCAGTCCAAGAGACTCTCAAGAGTCTTCTCCAACACCACAGTTCAAAAGCATCAATTCTGAGGCGCTCAGCTTTCTTCACCATCCAACTCTCACATCCATACACGACCACTGGAAAAACCATAGCCTTGGCTAGACAGACTTTTGTTGGCAAAGTAATGTCTCTGCTTTTAAATATGCTCTCTAGGTTGGTCATAACCTTCCTTCCAAGGAGTAAGCATCTTTTAATTTCATGGCTGCAATCACCATCAGCAGTGATTTTGGAGCCCCCAAAAAATAAAGTCCGACACTGTTTCCACTGTTTCCCCATCTATTTCCCATGAAGTGATGGGACCAGATGCCATGATCTTCGTTTCCTGAACGTTGAGCTTTAAGCCAACTTTTTGACTCTCCTCTTTCACTTTCATCAAGAGGCTCTTTAGTTCTTCTTCACTTTCTGCCATAAGGGTGGTATCATCTGCATATCTGAGGTTATTGATATTTCTCCCGGCAATCTTGATTCCAGCTTGTGCTTCTTCCAGCCCCGCGTTTCTCATGATGTACTCTGCATATAAGTTAAATAAGCAGGGTGACAATATACAGCCTTGACGTACTCCTTTTCCTATTTGGAACCAGTCTGTTCCATGTCCAGTTCTAACTGTTGCTTCCTGACCTGCATACAGGTTTCTCAAGAGACAGGTCAGATGGTCTGGTATTCCCATCTCTTTCTGTATCAAATTTTGTTTATCGATTCCTCAGCTGATGGATGTTTGGGTTATTTTTACTTTATGTCTATTATGAATAATATTGCTGTGAAAATTCATATCTAAGATTTTGCATGGACATATGTTTTCATTTTTCTTGGGTATATAACTAGATGTTGAATTGTTAAGATAATCCTATATTTCATTTTTTGAGGAACTGCCAAACTGTTTTCCACATTGATTGAACAATATTATATTCCTACAAGCAATGTGTGAGAGTTCTTATTTCTCATGTACTCACCAACATGTGCTGCTGAGTCTTGTCTTTTGGGTCACAGCATCTTAGTGGTTGCAAAATAGAATCTCACTGTGGTATTGCTTTGCATTTTTTTTAACAACTAAAGATGTGGAATATTTTTTCATGTGTTTATTGGCCATTTGTGTATTTTCTTTGCAGAAATTATTCAAGTTCTTTTGTCCATTTATAAATTGGGTTATTAGCCTTTTTAATTAATGAGGCATAAGGGGTCTTTATATATTAAGTATGAAAGTCCCTTAAAAGATAAATGATTTGCAAACATTTTCTCTCATTCCATGGTTGTCTTTCACTTTCTTGATGGTGTTCTTTGAAGCACAAATGTTTAAAATTTCAGTGAAGTCCAACTTACCTACTTTGTATTTTGTTGCTTGTGCTTTAGTGTCATATCTAAGAAACCACTGTTTAAACCAAGGTCACAAGATATTACTTGTATGTTTCCTTCTAAGAGTATAATAGTTTTAGCTTTTATACTATGATTCGTTTTTGAATTAATTTTTTATGGTATGATGTAGGGATCTATGTTCATTCTTTTGCAAGTGAGAGGACTAACATTCTTAATATATTAAGGGCACTTCAATAATAAAAAATACAAATATGCCAATAATAAAAAGGCAAGTGATATGAGCAGGTAATTTCAACCAACTGATCTATAAAAGGGGTAACATTTTCATTAGTAATCAAAATGCAAATCAAAATGAGTTATCATTTCTCTTCAATAAGGTTGACATTAATTTAAAAGAATAGAATGTTCAGTATGTATGGGAACATAAGCATTCTTGAATGTGTTGAAGGGAACAATTTGACACTACATATTTGAATGTAAGATGTGCTGATCATTTTAACTCGACGATCCATCTCTGTGAACTACTTCTTTTAAAAAGAATTAGGCAACTGCCCATGGATACACACACACACACACACACACACACACACACACACACACATACTTGAGTCTGTTTATGATAAAAATAATTTTTAAACAATCTAAAGTATCTATTAATGGGAGGATATTTAAATTCGGGTGTATTCAGTCACTGGAACACTATACAACTATTTAAAGTGATAAAACATGTTAGTATTTTGTGCATAGAAATATGTCTACTATATACTAATATATAAAGAGAAGCTGTAGAATCTCTGATTTTATACGCTTTCATTTTTGAAAAACAAAACTAAAATGAGGAGAGCATCTGTGTATAAATCAAAATGTTAAAATTCCTAAGTTTTTAAAACGTAATCCTCTTTCTTTAACACATTTCCATGTACTATCAGAATTTTTCTTCTTCCATTGAGTAGGGATTAATTTTATTAGAAACAAAAGCTTCGTCTCGATTAAGAAAACCTAAAACCTTGTAAAACTTTTCATTATGTTCTCACATAATGATACACACATAAACCTACTCCATCCTCCCTCCTCTCCAAAATGAGAGAAAGAAAACTGGGCCATTATTTAGTGTTGGGCAAAAAAGTTATTCTTATCTCTATTACGGATTTGGGTATTTCATGAAGAGTCTTTTTTGCCAGATGTATCTATATTATTGTGGGCTTCCCAGGTGGCACTAGTGGTAAAGAACATGCTTACAAATGCAAGAGATGCAGGTTCAATCCCTGGGTTGGGAAGATACTCTGGAGAAGGAGATGGCAACTCACTCCAGCACTCTTGCCTGGAGAAACCCATGGACAGAGGAGTCTGGCGGGCTATAGTCCATGGGGTCTCAGAGAGTTGGATGTGACTTAGCACATGCATGCACACACATCTATTTTACTGTATTAAGTTTCTACTTTCCTTCATGAAAATAGAAGTTCAAAGAGTAAAAGCCATCTTACAGGCATCATTGTTCATTCCAGGAAGTTTCTGGAAGTTGTCAGAAAGTGAGCTGTTTCATGATGGGCTCTTTTCTCTTTTCCATAAAAATAGTGACATACATGAACATTTGCATAGCAGACCAAATATGTGTTGTTATCGAGTATGATATAAGTTACAGCAGTAGTCAATGTCATAAATTCAAATATGCAAATGCAAACCTTTATATTTACTTTAAATAGCAAAATTATATTTCTGGTCCTATAAAAATAGCATGAAAATATTTTTATTGATTACACAAAAGGCTCTGAAGTGCTATAAAATGAACACATAGCCTATAAAAACTACAATACAGCAGGTCATAAATTACAGTTAGCTAAAGCTAATGGGCTAACTAGAGTAAACATTAAGCACTTGATTAACAAAATGTACACCTGCTTTAGAATTTATAAATTATTTTGGAGTATTATTTCAATAGATTGTGTCTTTTTTAAAAATGTAAATGCAAATATGAAATAAGAATATTTTACTGTTAATTCATAAAGCCGTATTCAAAATCATCCCATCTGTCCTTTTCCTTAAACATACACACACATTGCACCATAGTCATTTTGGGGGAAGCACTGACAAACATTCTGCTATAAGAAGGTGATTGGAAAGTAGGAATATCTTGAATTGGGTTTTCTTGTTTTTCCAATGTTGGCTTTGCTCTCCTAAATATTTCCCTTCCTTTCCTACTGAGTTGATACTAGATTTAACAGGGTAGCTTAGGCAACATGTGTAGGCATGGCTTTGAAAGACAGCCACTACTCTCTGTTGCTGCTAACTTATGTTTCCAGAATTCAGTTTGCTGATATGTTGATAAAAAGAGTGCCAAATGTCTAAGGTCTTTTTAGAGATAATTTGGTATAGTGGAAAGAGCACTGCATAGAGACAGATAAAGCTGGGTTTATATCCCAATTCCTTGGAAAAGTCTGGTATGGGAAATGTTACTTTACCTCAGTGAACTTTAATGTTCTCGTGTATCAAACAGGAATAATGCCAAACCTCATAGGGTTGTTAAAGACTTAATGATATCGCATTGGTCAAGCCCTTAGCATAGTACTTGGCACACAGCAGATTTCCAATAATTATTGGGTCTCATGTCCTTTTACCTAAATCCTATTGAGGTAGGAGATAGATGGGCCCCTGGACTGGACAACTGGTGCTTTTAAAGTGGAGTATATTTGAAGTTTCGTTCACCCCCGGACACTCCAAAGACAAAGCTAGTGACAGAAGCTGAGCTCTGCTGAAGTAAAACAGTAAGATGACCACTCCTGAGGTCAAGGAAAACTTTCCTACATGCACATATGCACGAAGGCTCCTTGGGGGTCAAAAGGGAGCGGGCTCCACTCTATATAAGTATGGATATACCCCCACAGGCCTTTGCAGTGACATCCATCCTAGCAAAAAGTTGCTCGTGCATGTTGGGAGGGTCCTAGTACAGGTCAAGTGTGGGAAAAGAAATGAGATAATTGGTCAAATGGAAACAAAGACCCAGGACTGTCTTACATAAGTGATTTAAGTCATCTCTTTACTGTGCTCCTCCTCATTAGGAAGGATGCCCACACCTTTTCTAAGTGTGTAGTCCTGCCTAGCTTCAGCCTTCAATAAACAAACTATTTCTCTGTGTGCTCGCCCATACGCTGTGCTATATCTCTAATAATGAACTTTGTAGTTGGTTTTACACTTTTTGCCTCCTTGAAACATTTTCATTTTCAAACGGCGTAAGAACCAGGGAACCTTGCTTCTAGCCTCTAGCCCCTGATGGACCAGCGGGTAGGTTCAATTCTTGGGCAGGGAACTAGTAAGATGTCTCTTCAGGACAGCTCAGTGCTCTCTCTGAGATCATTATGATTACACAGAGATTAGCTTCAAGATGAAATATAAGTACCCATTGAATAGTGGGCTTTAAAATGTTTATTTATTTATTTTTGACTGTACTGGGTCTTTGTTGCTGCAGGTGGGCTTTCTCTAGTTGCAGTGAGTGGAGGTTCCTCTCTTGTTGCAGTGCATGGACTTCTCATTGTAGTGGCTTCTCTTATTGTGGAGCACAGGCTCTAGGCCCACTGGCTTCAGTAGTTGCAGCTCTTGGGCTCTTAGAGGGTGGACTTGGTAGTTGTGGCACATGGACCTAGTTGCCCCATGGCATGTGGGATCGTCCAGGACCAGGGACCGAACCCATGACCCCTGCATTGGCAGATGAATTCTTAATCATTGGACCACCAGGGAAGTCCTGAATAGTGTTGAATTAAAGGAGGAGTGAAATAAAGGCCTTCAAAAGGCTGGCAGAGGCTTACCCTTCTCATCAGCTCTGACCTGGGCACAGGGTAGATGTTCAATAAATTATATAGATAACTGGCAAAAAAGCAATTTTCTAATCACATTTTTTTCATGTTTTCCCTCTTTCATAATCATAGTAACTTCCCTTATACCTGCCTTTGCTCTCATCAGTTCAGTTCAGTCGCTCAGTCGTGTCTGACTCTATGCGACCCCATGAACAGCAGCACGCCAGGCCTCCCTGTCCATCACCAACTTCCAGAGTTTACCCAAACCCATGTCCATCAAGTTGGTGATGCCATCCAACCATCTCATCCTCTGTCGTCCCCTTCACCTCCTGTCCCCAATCCTACCCAGCATTAGGGTCTTTTCCAATGAGTCAACTCTTCGCATGAGGTGGCCAGAGTATTGGAGGTTCAGCTTCAACATCAGTCCTTCCAATGAACACCCAGGATTGATCTCCTTTAGGATGGATTGATTGGATCTCCTTGCAATCCAAGGGACTCTCAAGAGTCTTCTCCAACACCACAGTTCAAAAGCATCAATTCTGCGGCGCTCGGCTCTCTTCATCGTCCAACTCTCACATCCATACACGACCACTGGAAAAACCATAGCCTTGACTAGACGGACTTTTGTTGGCAAAGTAATGTCTCTGCCTTTAAATATGCTATCTAGGTTGGCCACAACCTTCCTTCCAAGGATTAAGCATCTTTTAATTTCATGGCTGCAATCACCATCAGCAGTGATTTTGGAACCCCAAAAAATAAAGTCTGACACTGTTTCCACTGTTTCCCCATCTATTTCCCATGAAGTGATGGGACCAGATGCCATGATCTTAGTTTTCTGAATGTTGAGCTTTGAGCCAACATTTTCACTCTCCTCTTTCACTTTCATCAAGAGGGTCTTTAGTTCTTTTTCACTTTCTGCCATAAGGGTGGTGTCATATGCATATCTGAGGTTATTGATATTTCTCCCGGCAATCTTGATTCCAGCTTGTGTTTCTTCCAGTCCAGCGTTTCTCATGATGTACTCTGCATATAAGTTAAATAAGCAGGGTGACAATATACAGCCTTGATGTACTCCTTTTCCTATTTGAAACCAGTCTGTTGTTCCATGTCCAGTTCTAACTGTTGCTTCCTGACCTGCATACAGGTTTCTCAAGAGACAGGTCAGATGGTCTGGTATTCCCATCTCTTTCAGAATTTTCCACAGTTTATTGTGATCCACACAGTCAAAGGCTTTGGCGTAGTCAATAAAGCAGAAATAGATGTTTTTCTGGAGCTCTCTTGCTTTTTCAATGATCCAGCGGATATTGGCAATTTGATCTCTGGTTCCTCTGCCTTTTCTAAAACCAGCTTGAACATCTGGAAGTTCACGGTTCACGTATTGCTGAAGCCTGGCTTAGAGAATTTTGAGCATTACTTTACTAGCATGTGAGATGAGTGCAATTGTGTGGTAGTTTTAGCATTCTTTGGCATTGCCTTTGTTTGGGATTGGGATGAAAACTGACCTTTTCTAGTCCTGTGGCCACTGCTAAGTTTTCCAAATTTGCTGGCATATCGAGTGCGGCACTTTCACAGCATCATCTTTCAGGATTTGAAATAGCTCAACTGGAATTCCATCACCTCCACTAGCTTTGCTCATAGTGATGTTTTCTAAGGCCCACTTGACTTCACATTCCAGGATGTCTGGCTCTAGGTGAGTGATCACACCATCGTGATTATCTGCTCTCATAGCCATCGTATTATTTGCTCTCATAGCCATTTTTAAACTTTATTGAATGATATGATGGACAAACCTACTACTGTGGGGGTGGTAGGCCTGGAAAACTATACTATTAGGGACCTTGTTAGTCTCTAGGTCTTGGTGGGCAAGTAAGTGTTATGCATTATGCCGACTCTGATAGTGACTGCATGGAATGCTGCACTGGCAAAGATGCTATGGCTGCAGAAGAAAGCATGGGGAAAGATGACTGTGATTGATTAGTTATGCCTGCCATGGGTACAGCAAGAAGGACTGGATGCCAGTGTGCCATGTATTTCTATTTCACACATGTGAATCAGCTAAACCAGAGGAACAAATAAAGGAAGGGAGAAAGTAACAGGTGATTTACAGACAGGAAGAGAATAATCAAGTTTATAAATGTTTCTCATTTAGTAGATTCACTTTTTTAGGTTCCATCCACATCAAAAAAATTTTCATTTCTCTCTTGAGAAGTTTTCCTTGGTAGAAAGATTTTAATAGCCGTGCCTTAAGGAAGTCTTAAGAAGTTTTATTTTTATTGCTAGAGGTTTTAAAGTAGAAGCAAAAAGCATTTATAAAATTTTGTTCTTGCCATCAGAGGGTTTGATCATTTTGCCTGTTAAAAAATACCTCAGCTTACTCTGGCCCTTTTTTTCTCATTTTCTCATCTCTTCCATTGGTTACATAAAGACAAAGGCAGAACATCTTACATAGCTTGCTTTTATCTGTTTATTGCTCATTCCCCCACTTCATCATAAACACTATCCAAATATTAAATTTCATGGATTATGCAAAAATATGTAATTCCAGGGTTCCAGTAAACCCATAGTCTACTAATAAGTGGTAGTTATTCTGAGGGGAAATGAAAAGTGCACATAGTTTCTCCATGCATATGTTAAAGGTCAAGTGATTTTTGATAGAATAGACTAAAATCTGAATGGATTCTAGACTAAGTGATTTTTTGATAAAATAGGCTAAAACCTGAATGGATTCTAGACTATCTTTTACTAAGCTTTCTATTTCACTCATGGGAAAACTGAGGCTCAGGAAGTTACTGATCTTTGGGCTTTAGTGAGTGAGGGAAGCCCCATGTTGAAATAGAATCCAAGTTTCTTGGCACTCAGTCATAGCATCTGCTACCAAACAGGGCTGCCCCTAAACAGGGCTGTGTCTGAAATAAGATGATAAGTATATGCAGTAAGATGCTAGGAGGCTTATCTAAGGGAAAGGGGTAGGTAGGTTGAAATAGAAAAATGAGAAAGGTTTAATTATTGTTACACATAAAATTAGATTAATTAGAATAAATCTCAAGTCAGCAAACTTCTTGATATAGGAAAAACGATTTTGAAAAAGACTGAGGAATACTTGAAAAATACTAAAGGGATTTTGGAGTCTGAATTCTAACAAGTATAATTTATTGGATTATTATCTGAAAATAAGTAAAAATAGGATCAACCTTGGAATCAATCAACCAGTGGGACAGATTGCCACAACTTTCGCTAGTGGGAAAGGAAAAGCAAGAGGTTAGCTAGGACAACAAGCCATCACTGAGGGCTCTCTGGGTGTCTTGGGAAGTTCTTTCAGAGAGTTCAGAGGGGAAGGCAAGGCAGGATTCACTCTTTTTAGGAGAGCTGCTGCTGTTGCTGCTAAGTCGCTTCAGTCGTGTCCGACTCTGTGCGACTCCATAGACGGCAGCCCACCAGGCTCCCCCATCCCTGAGATTCTCTAGAGAAGAACACTGAAGTGGGTTTCCATTTCTTTCTCCAATGCATGAAAGTGAAAAGTGAAAGTGAAGTTGCTCAGTCGTGTCCGACTCTTAGCGACCCCATGGACTGCAGCCTACCAGGCTCCTCTGTCCATGGGATTTTCCAGGCAAGAGTACTGGAGTGGGGTGCCATTGCCTTCTCTGTTTTAGGAGAGCAGGTATCTGCTAATCCTCAGAATACATACCAGGATACTTCTGTGAACATCATGGCCTTCCTGTGGTTCTCAGCTCTGGCAGCAAGGAGAGATACTCTCAGGTCCCTACATTCTGTCCTCTTGTCTCCAGCCAATTCACAGACATGCATTGCCCTTACCCTTCCTGCACAAGAGAGGTGCTACTGACACCCCTGCATGCGTGCTCAGTCATGTCTGACTCTTTGTGACCCCAGGCACTGTAGCTCGCCAGACTCCTCTGTCCATGGAATTTTCCAGGCAAGAATCTGGAATGCGTTGCCACTTCCTTCTCCAGGGGATCTTCCTTACCCCAGAATTGAACCCATGTCTCTTGAGTCTCCTGCATTGGCAGGTGGATTCTTTACCATTGCGCCACCGGGGAATCCCTTCCTGACACATGTTCTTTTAAAAACCTGGGTGTGGTGTGAGAGTGAAGAGCAGCAGGAAATATATCTTTTTCTATTTGGTAATTGGATAATTTTATAAAATTTACTAGACACTTTGAAGTGACAAGCACACCATCACATAGTAATAGGAGCCTGGGTAGTATTAACAAGGTGATAATGGTGATTATGATGATGATGATGATGATAATAATAATAATAATGGCAGTTTCCATGGATTGAGTCCCTATTGTGTCAAGCACTTAAATAGATGCTTTACAAATCTGAGTGTTTATAGCAAATCCATAAGAGAGGCATTATTATCATCATTACTGTATGAATATCCATGAAATGTGCAGGCCATCCCTTAAGCAGTGGTTCTCATGCCGGGTCCATCACTACTCGTGTGACTCAGAGAAAATAACCAAACCCTTGGAGTCTCAGTGTCTTATGTGCAAAATGAGAGTATTAATTCCCACACCGTAAGGCTGGGGGTGAAGTGCTTTTGACAGTGCTTGGCCTCCAAGAAGCTGCAGAGCAGATGTCAGATCCTTAGCACGCCTCCGTCCTTTCTCTTCATCTTGGCAGCAAGAGAAGTCACTAGGAGCTTCTGCCAAGTTTTTCTCACCACAGAGAACCCCTCTGGCTCCCCCTTCCCTCCCCTACTTCTAAAAATAGCCATGAAGAGTTGCAGTCCCTGAGAGCAACATCCCAGAGAGCAGTGTGTTGCTCAGGCTGAGAGAAACTGCTGGAAGCCCTTCCTCCCTCCTGAACTGAACAAGTGGGCTCATTGCTTGGGAGATGTTCGGAATTTCAGTGGCAGGTCAGGCAACTTTGACTCTGGGGCTGGGTGGAGATGGTAGGACTTCCAACTAATACCTGGAATGCATAATGTAACCTGGTAGATTCAAAGGCTGAGTCATCTAAAGAGACTCTGGACTGAAAACAAGTGTTCAAGTCCCTAATAAAAGCCTGGGAAAAGTGAAGTTTAGATCACCCTGTTAGCCCGTCATCAACTGACGTCAAGGAAGCACACTGTAGGTGAGAGAAGAGAAAACTTATGCTAAGGAAAAATATATTTCCTAGTAGGTAGAGAAGAGAATAAAACATCGTAGATACACATGCACACTTGAAAATTTGTAAATATGGGGCTTTCATGGTAGTTCAGATGGTTACGAATCTTACTGCAATGCTGGAGACCCAGGTTCAATCCCTGGGTCAGGATGATCTCCTGGAGAAGGGAATGACAACCCACTCCAGTATTCTTACCTGGAGAATCCCATGGACAGAGGAGTCTGGCAGGCTACAGTCCATGGGGTTGAAAAGAATCAGACACTACTGAACGACTAACACTCTTACTTGTAAATATGTATATGCTCTCTTCTGCAACAAATGTTTGCAAATGCTTGCTAAAACTACCAATGATTTGATCCTAATAATATATTACTGAAACTTGTGCTTACTGGATATACTTATGACATACTGGGTTACAAAAATGTCAGTTTACTTTATCACATATCAATAACTCATTACAGGCTCTAAAATATACAAAAATCCAATATGAATCAACTTTCTGTCACATACAGACATGCATATCCCACACCAATATGGACTTTCACTCATGTGACTTCAGTTTTTTCTTCCTGTACTAGTTTTGGGGATTAAAATACATTATATATTTTGTTAGATAGAAAAATAATAAATGTTATGTTTAGATTTTGCATTTGGAAATTTTGACAGTTGAAGAGAAGGCATCAGATGATGATAAGAATTAAGAACTTCATTTAACAAGATCTATAAATCTCCATGTGTGTGTGTGTCTGTGCATATGTGTGTACATAGCTTCTTTTTTCCTAGTTAGAGATTATCAGGGTTTCCAAATTCAAATGAGTGAATCTCTTCTAGCTGTTTTTAGCTGAGACCATTCATGGCACCTTGCAAGGGAATAAAGATGCCCAAACTGTCTCTACGTTTTTAAACCCCATAATCTACTAGGGCCTGAAATAAGGCTTCACTGAAAGGAAGATGATAGCATGATTCTTAAAGGCAAACGGGAAAAGGAACTCTTCACTTTTTTTTTTTTTTTTCTTTTCTCAATTTTAAAAAGTAGAATCGGATTTGGCCTTGGTATCACAAACCAGCTGGAGTCCACAGAAGTCTGATTTACATCTGGACTCAAGACGAGGGACTTTCTTGAGAACAGCCACCAAACAAGCACTGACCACCAGTGGCTAGGCAATTTGCCTGTATGCATATATGCGTAACTTAGGTTTTAAGCCCTGGGGGCAATGTGTCAAGCACTATGTTTCCATTTAATGAATAAATAATCTCCATCAATATTAACTTAATTTTTGCCTAAGGCAATGCCCTGCTCAAAAGCCCATCATGATTGGGGTTCTGGATCTTTTCTCTATAACCGGCATACTTCACGATCTCAGTAACTGCAACACAGATTCTAATTGGCTACAGATGTATTTTAGTTACCAACCTTCTCTGCCATGACTTTTCATCTTTGTCACTTTCATATAAAAATGATTCTGATTTAAGAAAAGCTGTCATCTTCTTCCTGTGCCCTGCTGCAAACAATAACTTGCAGCTCACTGACCACAACAGACACATGCGCTGATCTTTGCACAGCTGGGTTGTTTGTATTCATGTGAGCCTAGGAAAAATATCACCGTTTGTTATCAGGTGAGTGAATGCACAGCTCAGCTACAGGCATGCAAACCTCAGTATGGAGATCGATGGCCCAAAGAAGGAGGCTTAGGTTTCTGCCAAGCAGCCCTTGATTTAGCTGGAGAGGGACATGTGAGGGGGACAGGAGAGAAGATTTTTTCCTGGAAGTCTGCTTATTTTGGAATTATTGTTGCTGTTGTTTAGTCACTAAGTCATGGCTGATTCTTTTGTGACTCCATCGACGGTAGACTGCCAGGCTCCTCTGTCCATGGGATTCCCCAGACAGGAATATTGGAGTGCGTTACCATGCCCTCCTCCAGGGGATCTTCCTGAATTAAGGATTGAACCTGAGTCTCTTGCATTGGCAGGCAGATTCTTTACCATCTGAACCACCAGGGAAGCCCATTTTGCAATTAAGAAAGGGTAAAAAACTCTCTTCTCTATTTATGGTTTGGTGGGTTGGAGGTAAAGAGAAAAAGTCTCAAGTTCTTAAACGGGGATCTTTTGACCCTGAGACATCCATGGAACAGATAGGTCGATTGTGCATTATCTCATATTAAACACAAAGTTTTGTGCATATATATATTTTTGTTGGTGGAAAACTTGCACAATTTTTCAGATTCTCATGAGCTGCCATCATGTAAAATATCAAAGGACTGGACCAGTGTTTTGCAAATGTGAGAATGCATCAGCATCATCTGGAGATCTTGTTAAAACACCAATTTCTGAAACCCATCTCCAAGAGTTTCTGACTCTGTAGGTCTGATGTGGAGCCCGAGACTCTGTATTTCTAACAGTTTCCCAAGTGACTCTCATGCTGCTGGCCTGGGTGCCACACTTTGCACTGCATGAAACTAATGCAAGCTTTCTAAACCTATCTGCATATGGGGATCATTTTGAGAACTTTTTAAAAGCACCAGATTCCAGGCTCCGCTCCAAGACATTCTATTTCAATTGGCCTGGGGTGCCCAGGCAGTCAAATTTTCTTTCAAAACTCTCCAAGTGACTCTAATAATGTTCAGGCATAACCGAGAATCACTGTGTTAGATCAACAGGGGGGTCCTGGTGATGGTGGGGGCAGGGAATGTATTTGAGATAGAAGACCTCTTTCACTTTCACTGATTTCTCCCTCTCATTTTTCTTCTATCCCAGGTGATAAACAACTGCGTTAGTTTTCTAGAACTGCTGTGACAAAGTACTACATATCGGGAGCTTAAACAATAGCAATTTATTGTCTCAAAGTTCTGGAGCCCAGAAGTCTGAAATCAAGGTGTTGTCAGGGGTGGTTCCTTCTGAGGGCTGTGAGAGAAGGATCTGTTCCAAGTCTCTCTCCTTGGCTTGTAGGTGGCGGTCTTCTCCTTATGTCTAATCACACCACCTTTCCTCTGTGCCCATCTCTGTCTCCAAATGTCTCTCTATAAGGATGCCAGTTGGATTAGGGCTTCCCTGGTGGCTCTGTGGTAGAGAATCCGCCTGCCAATGCAAGAGACACAGGTTTGATCCCTGGGTTGGGAAGATCTCCTGGAGAAGGACATGGCAACCCACTCCAGTATTTTTGCCTAGGGAATCCCAGGGACAGAGGAGCTTGCCGGGGTATAGCCCATGGAGTCACAAAAGAATCAGACACGATTTGCATCTAAAACAACAACATATTGTGTTAGAGCCCACCCAAAAGGACCTCATTTTAACTTGATTGCCTCTGCAAAGACCTATCTCTAAATAGGTCAAATTCTAAGGTGCTGGGGATTATGGCTTCAACATATGAATTTGGCTGGTGGTGGGGGTTTGAACACAATTCAGTCCACACAACACTAATACTGTTCTTTATAAGATGGCAAATATTCTCAGGAGGGAGACTCTTTTAGCAAAATTTCCATTCAAATCAAAGATTTTTATAATTGTAGAAAATCAATCATTTGTAAATATTGTCTTCTTTGTCAATGATTGCAGACTGCACTTTTCATAAGATGCTTTTGAAGCAGTGCAGTGAGATACCAGAGTGAGGTCTCAGGGTCATTGCTACATAATGAGAAAAGAGATGGTCATTAGTATGCATTGCGATGGTCACACCTGCAACCAGACCCCAAGAAAAATGAAACACCCCTTTCCAGCTCAGCCAGCCAAGAATCTTCTGACAGGTTTACATGACTCTGCTTTCCTCTGAGCATTGGAGAGTCAGGTATAATGTGTTTTTAATGTAACGTGACAATATTTAAAGAGCTAGACAACCTTGTTTTCACAGCTTAACTCTCTGTGCTGAAGGAATGCTGCTTGCAGCATGCCTAGGGACTTTTTTAAGCAGAGGAAATTTGTGTAATCAGCAAGTGGACCTAGGCAAGATCATTACCAGGACAGCAGAATGGGGTTGGCATGGAAGACACAGGAAAGCAGAGATGTTAAGTGGGTGTACATTTAATATTTTTATATGTTCACAGTGGAGGAGGGAAAACTCCTTGGAATAAATAGCACTTTCAGTTATGAGCAGAATTAAGGTAAGGACTGGGTGGGGCGAAAAACGCATTTCTAACACCACCCATGACTGAGATAAATGCCTAAAGCTGAGCAGAACTCTAAACAGTCATTAACTAAGAGGAAAAAATATGTGAATAAGTTTTCAGAAGAGTTTGGGCTATTTTAGTGCAGTCAGTCAGTTAGTTCAGCCGTTCAGTTGTGTCCAACTCTTTGCAACCTCATGGACTGCAGCACTCCAGGCTTCCCTGTTCATCACCAACTCCTGGAGCTTGCTCAAACTCATGTCCATCGAGTCGGTGATGCCATCCAACCATCTCATCCTCTGTTGTCCCCTTCTCCTGCCTTCAATCTTCCCTAGCATCAGGGTCTTTTCCAGTGAGTCAGTTCTTCGTATCAGGTAGCCAAAGTATTGGAGCTTCAGCTTCAGCATCAGTCCTTCCAATGAATATTCAGGACTGATTTCCTCTAGGATTGACTGGTTTTATCTCCTCATAGTCCAATGGACTCTCAAGAGACTTCTCCAACACCACAGTTTAAAAGTATCAATTCTTTGGCGCTCAGCTTTTAGTACAGGTAGCTGTTAAATTCTTCACTTTGTTCCAGTCACTTTGGCCATCTTTCTTTTTTGCAAACATCCCAAGCATCTTGAGAGTTTTTTGCCTTTTCTGTTCTGTCTACTAGAAATGCTTTTCCCTGTCTCTTTGCACAGAGAAATTCTGCTATCCTTTGTGCTTTACAGTAACTGTCAACTCCTGAATGATGTTTTCTTTTACCATTCCATCAACATATGTTCCCTCTCCCAGTTTTCTAAGAATTTCACATTTTTTATGTTTTCCATTTGTTTACTGGCTTTTCTTTCACTAGAGAGTAAGTTCCATGAAGGCAAGGACTACATGACCTGCACCTAACCTCTGGTGGGCACTCAATATAAATTTTTCTGAGTGTATGAATGAACAAACCAGGCTAATAAAGGTTTCATGAAAATGGACAGCTGACCAACGTTCATGACATCCACCCTGTCTCCCATCAGACATGGTTAATACTTTTTATTAAGTACCTACTGTGGGCACAGCCCTACATGGGAACCTTGTATTTATGACGTCTAATATTCAAATCAATCCTGCAAGAAACATATTATTATCACTGTGTCGTAGATGAGAAGGTTAATAACTTGTCCAAAACCACAGATGTATGATTCAAACCGAAGATGATCTGACACATCATTCTCATTTTATCATGAGAGTAGCAACTGCTTCTGAACTCAGTGTATTACCTTGCAACTGAAGACGAAAGCATTAGTGACAGTGACAGAGACACAGTGAGTTTTTATACTGCCTACCACCTTCAGTAAATATAGATACAAATGAGAAAAAGCATGCTTCCGCTTCTCTGTCTTCTGTTCATTTCAAGCATCCTGAGGTGCACAGTGTTTACTATGATGGGTTACATAGGTTTTGAGTGTTATCTTGAAAGTCTAGCTTTCTAGTTCAAATGGAAAAACAGTAACTTCTACATTGGAGAAACCTGGGAGATACCACTTGAACCAAGAGATCAAAGTTAATATCCTCAGTAATAAGACATATTAACTTCAAGCACTTTCTGATAGGATGTTCTGAGATGGGCTCAATATTGTTTCATTGGAATTTTTGGGAAAAAAAATGCATAGCCTCATTTCAATCAAGAGAAAACATAGCTAATTTCAAACTGAGGTGCATTCTAACAAATAACTAGTCAGTACTCTTCAAAAGTGGCCTGCAGACATGAAGAACAGTCTCAGATTACAGGAGACCAAGGAAGATCAAGGCGGACCCTGGACTGCCTCCTGGACCTGAAGAAGGACGTTAGAAGGATAACTGATGAAATTCAACTAAGTCAATAGAGTAGTTACTGATACGAAAGTACCAGTGTCGATTTCTGGGTTTGGATTATGGATTATTTGTTCCACGGTTATGTAACATGAAGAGGGAAGTTGGATGAAGGGTATAATAGAGCTCTGTGTATATTTTTGTAAATTTTTAAAGTTCAAAATTATTATGAAATGAAATGTTAAGAAACAGCATCGTTTCTAAAAAAAAAAAAAAAAAAAAGTTCCCATTTCTAAAAACTAACTCTGAAACAAAAGTCTACAGAGGATGTTTGGAACAAAGTTTGCTTATAATTTGGGAACTCCAAGTTTGGTGCCACTGGGACCCACTCTGCAGTGTCAAAATCTGTTGGGTGGATTTTGATGGTATAACATGTTAATGCTTTGTTATTATTGTGTCTCCTGGAGGAGGAATCAAAGGAAACACCGTGTGGCGTCTACAGGATATCTGTACACACATGAATGGAAATGGATAGTCTTTGACCCCCCTACTCCCATCCCACCCCTACCATTCTTGGGAAAATGAGGAATTCCTTGTGGAGAATGTGGATAAAGCCTGAAATCAAGCTAGGAAGTGGGTGCTGTCTATGTAACAACTGTAGCATTTCTAACATTTGCAGTTCCTCTTCTTGCCATCTATCATGAAAGACTGACTCATTCAGTTGCCACTCCTTCGCTAGCTGCACCATACACAGTATGCTTGAAACAGATCAAGAACAGGTCCACAATCATTTGCCTATGGGCCAGGTGCTGGAAACAGCGACTTCTCAAATCCACGAGGGAGAACTGCCCAGGATTTGAAGCTTCTGAGCTTTGCAGTAGATGCAAGTTGTTTCCTATTGCAGCTGGTCTATAACTCATAAATGGGCAAAACGCCATGCGTGCAGATGGGCAGCACAGGGTGTAACTGATGGAGGGAGCCGGCGCCTCTGTCTATATGACAGTAACACTCCACTTAATAGCGGAATGGAGGCATATGGCCGTGGAGGAGCTTTTAACAGCAGAACCAGCCTGCCCAGGCAGTATGTTTCAGGGAAACACTCTGCTCTAAATCCCTGCTTTCCCCGCCCCATAGCAAATCTCCTGCTGCCCAGGAAACCCCCGAGGAGCTGTGAACAGAAAAGAGATGATGAGCAGATTCATGCATACAGAGAAGCTGTGTGCCCCAGCAAGCTCATGTCATCAGACACTGTGGAAGCCGAGGCTTTGGGGAGAGGCCTGCCAAGGAGAAGGGGCAGGAATGGAGTCAGGACCTTGCTCTGAATATGCAGTCAGCCTACTTACCAAATAAGTTGGCAGAGTGGCTGTGGGTTGGTGGCAGGGCCAGAGAAAATTAGGCTTCGTAGAGGCTGTATCTCCCCCCTTGCTAAAGCTTTTGTGTTGATGGAGGTTCTTCATTGGAGGCTCTTCATTTTATTCAGTGCCCAGGGCAAGCCTTTACATGTGATATTAGGGAAAAGACACTAAGGAAAGCAATCCAGCCATCTGCTTACCTTCTAATGTCCTTTCCAATCACCACACTGAACTAGAAGCTGACTTTATAAGGCCAGAATCCCCACTCTAAGATATAACCGATTGGCTAAGCCTTTTTGTGACCAAATTCCCTGGGAGTTGCCTACTGATTGGTATAATTTTACATCCTCACTCAGGAAGGAACCAAACCAATTTTTACCATGGATTCAGTCACATGGTGTCTGAGACTGCCTTCCTAGAGCAATGTCCAAGTTTTCAGCCTTTTCTGAACAGGTCAGCAGGGCCTAAAGATATTCCAACTATCCATATAAAAATGATATTCAAAGGGGTGACTAAAATTAGAAGCATACTTTTAAAAAATCTGAATATAAGTGTAACTGTTGAGGAGGATGAATGTGAACATATATCATCCATCCACCTTGCAATGTCAAGTCTAAGCTGATATTTGCCACCATATTGGAGCCCTTCCTTTTCCTGGGTGGGTCTTCGAGCAGTATTAAATCCATTAAAATACTTGAATCAACTGTCATGATTCAAAATGGCCTATCTATGACACCATTTTTGCCAATGTGCACAATCAGCCAAGACTCATTTCCTTTGCCTCCCCAGAAGTCCTCCTTTTTTAAAGTTCTTTCATTTCATGTTGATGTGTGTGTGTGATAAACCTGAATAACTGAAGGGTACTGCTTATATATGGGGGCTTCCCAGGTGGCTCAGTGGTAAAGAATCCATCTGCCAATGCAGGGGATGTATGAGATGTGGGTTTGATGCCTGGGTCTGGAGGATCCCCTAGAGAAGGAAATGGCAACCCACTCCAATATTCTTTCCTGGAGAATCCCATGGACAGAGGAGCCTGGCAAGCAACAGTCCATGGATTGCAAAGAGTTGAACTGAGCGACTGAGCACACACTCATTAGTTACATATGGATAGAGAGCGTAGCCAGGAATGTTAGCAAAATCTTCATAGAATTTAAGGATTTTAGCAAACATCTTGTCAGTTTCTCATATTTCACTGAGGAAACTCAAACACCGCCTGATGAAATTGCCAGATTACACTATTAAATGGTCAACTCAAAATGAGAAAATAAGTGTTTGTTCAGGCTGTCCACTAAAATTATGTTGCCTCATATGTATCTCTCTGTCATCCCCAGTCTGTGTAAACCATCTCAAGGTTGGAAAGCACATTAAAGGTTTGTTAACCTACCCATCCACCCGATCTTGTCATTCTAGCCACAAAGTCCTTACCGGGTCTTCACTGACCTGATGTTTAAATGACCCCAGTGACAAGGAATGTACTATCTCCATGACTTCAATGAATAATTGTGGAATAAATGAATATTTTTACTGATATTATTTTTGTCATTATCATTAAAATAATTTTAATTCAGCTTCTATATGATTGCATTTCTAATATTTGAAGAATCATCTTTTATTTAGACTGAACATTCATGCTTGCTTCTTATTCTTATAAGTAATTCTTATGCTTTAGCTTGTTTTTCCATCTCTTCATCACCACCATCTCTTCTGAATCTGCTTGCAGTGTGATACCCACCAGTTAACATGATGCTCAGCATGGCCTGATCACCCCCAAGAAGAATAGAGCTCTCCACCGTCTGATTTTGGAGCCAAATGGTGCATTTATGCATCCCATCATTACTTCACATTTGCTAGCCACATTGTGTTGTTGACTCTGTGAACTTAGTGAATGTATAGTCAAGCCCTATTTCCTATATATTCTATCTCTAATGCTCTGGCCTCATTTAATCCAATAGTTTTAGTCATCATGTATATGTTGACTCTCATAGACATAGCTCAGTCAATGAACTTAGACCTCATTCACGAGTTCCAGATTCTTATGTCCCACTGTACTTTGGTCATCTGTACTTGGATGGCCCATAAGAATGTCAAATTCCACATGACTCAAATTTCAGTCATTATTTTCTTAAACTGCTTAAACTGCTGTCTCTCTAATATTTTCATCTCACCGAATGGCATAAGCATACACACTCAAGCTGGAAATGTCAGAATCATCAATGAGTTTCCCCACCACCTCATATCTCATATTCAGTAACTCAGCAAACATATCCAATTGCTTCAACCTGATACATGTCTTCTCTCTGTTCTTACTGGTTATTAGACTCTTCTTCCTGGATTTCTCCTACATTTGTCTATCTTCCACATGCTTCCAGGTTGATACTTCCAAGACTCATATCTGATCAGATTACTCTCTTGCTTAAAACTGTTCAGTGTGCTCCCATTGCTTTTTTAGTAAAATGGAATCACTTATTTTGGCTTAAGAGGACTTTTATGATCTGACTTTTGCTACATTTTCCAATTCTTTGAATAACCATGACACATGATATTCTGAATCACTCTACAGCTCTGCATCACCTACTAACCCCCAATCTTTGTTTAGATTCTAGCCTAAATGTCACTTCTTGGGATTTGGAAAATATGTACCAGATAAATTAGGCATCCCAACACTGTTTCTACTCCTATAGCACTTAGCCACACATTTTAGTTCTGCTAAATGATCTTCCTTCCCTGCTCAAGAGTCTCTCCTGGACTGTAAGATGTTCGAGGGCAGGGAAACTCTCAGTCTTGCCCGTCACTATCCATAGCACAGACACAGTGGCAGGCCTATGGCAAATATTCAGAATTATTTGTAGAAGTTCACCAGTGTAGGAGCTTCCATTTTATCTCTGTAAAAAAAGGTATTTCTAGGTCTGTTCCATTGCTTAAGTCCTTCAAATTATTTTGGGCTGTTCTGTCTGTCATAATTAACACTACTTTAGTTATGTCACCTACAGTGTTGATAAGACTATCTTTTATGTGTTCATTCAAGAAATTTGACACACATACGGAAATAACAATGAGACCATATGCTGGGAGACAACTGTGAAAGGGGAGTTGGAGGGGGCTGGGAGGGTGACTGACCAGGAGGATGAAAAGAATGACAATGGAGCTACCCTGAGGCCTCACCACATTTGGCAACAGAGAACTTGTATGATACTTTTCCACTGTTTTATACGTCCATGATGTTAGCAACCTAGGTAAATGCATTGTTACTGAATGTCCTAAACCTCTTGAGATAATTTTTTTTTTTTGCAGAATCTCATATCATGTAATTATGTGTATCATTCCTCCAAAAATTTTTGAAGTTAGTCTAACCATGTTTAGATAATAATTCTTCATGTCTATGGATGAAACTGTCATTGAAGCACTTTGAAAAGTTTCAGAAGGTTGGAACTTACTTAAATGACTCTTCTAAAACATGTAAACGCTGAAAGTTTTTCTCTTTGGCCCCAATTCACTTGATTTTACTTGTGAACCATTGCAAATGATTTTATAATATGACTTATCCAGCTAAGAGCCAGGTAGATTATAAATGACTAAAGTCCTCTCAATAATATATCTTGCCACTGTGAAAGAATGTACCATCCACTTCTTATATCTGGACAGTGGCTGAGAGTAAACATTCAGATTTTCATTTAAATACACAATATCCAATATTGTCATTTCTATTCCTCTCTCTGAGCCCACCTGTTCTCCAGGGGGCTCTGTGGCAGGAAGTATGTACTTTTCTACCAGCCCATTCTCAGATATGGTCCCCATAATCAGGTTGTGCTTTTCCTCTGGTTACTAGTTCTCCTAAAGATGCTGAGTGGAGTCTAAAGGAGATGCAAAGCCATAACAGGAATGTGGCACTCCCTGACGCCAGTTTTACTCATGAGTTATATTAGACTCCTCATATGGTCAGCCTCAGACCCTCTGGGCCTCACCTATCTCTAGAATCCTAGTTGTTTTGGTTTGAGGCTCCCACTAGTGATCTCAGGACCTTCCCCCTACTTCTGGACTTAGATAAAGAACTACCATACCTATAGGAGATATGGCTTGGTCCATGGTTCCTTGCAGGGTCTATATGGTCCAATCCAGAGTGCAGAGGGGTTAACTCCCAGTGGGACAGATTTTAATAAATATGGAAAGGGACCAGTAGATAAATTCCTCCCTATCCCCTCCCCCTACCCCTTCCAATGAACTTTTCTGCAAGACAGTAGTTCCCATATTGCCCTTAAAAAGACTTCCGTCAGATGAGCACATTAGTTTGCTTTGCCATAGGTAATGGCTACTTTGGCAATGTCCCCCATTTTACTTTCTCTTCTCTGCTTCATCCCCTTTCTCCTTCCCTCTTGCTCCCTGGGATTTTATTAACAACACTGAAGAGTTAACATGAGGGAATCTGCCTAAAGGCTCTGTCTTCTGGGGAGTCTGAGAAAACTTACTGGATGATACTGCACAAAACTGTCATGAATTTTATGACAAAACGTGACTCACCAAAAATAGTTAATGCTTTCAACGGGTCTTTCATGATATACAACAAGACCCCTTGAAGAGAAAGTCTCCTTCTCATCTGGTCATAAGGATTCTTCAGTAGAAACATTTGAGAAGGCCTGGAATAAGGTTGTGAGTCTTTCAAAACATTATTTAATCTTAATTAATATCATGGGAATAAATAATTAAGGAATTCATCACTGAAACTGATTACCATTGTGATAAATTTTTAAAAATAGAATCCTCATATTAAATGGTCTTACAATTTGCTAAACATTTAACTTTCAATTATAATTGGATAACTGTTGGCATAGTAGCTTAGACAAACTATATTCATTCATTCATTTACTCAACAAGGTATGTTTCAAACATTATAAAAGAATAGGAAACAGCAGTGAACTAGTCAAAAAAACCTGCATTCATGGAGATTACATTCTATTTCATGTCTCTGTGCTTCCCTACTGGTTGTAAAATGGATATAGTCCATAGCTCAAATTTTTAAAAAGAAAAAAAAATGATGATATATGATACGATCATAAAAATATATATAGTCATTAAATGCATGTATAGATATATATATACACACACATTTATACCCATAACTTTTAGGACAGTACCAAACAACATACAGTCAACACTGAGTAAATGTTGGTAGCTGTTATTATTGGCTGTTATTTTTATTATTAGACTGGGAATACTCCATAAAACTGCATAGCCCACATGAAGCTAATGCAAGCATGACTCTTCTCTTGATGGAGGCAGCATTTGATGCGGCTGCATGAAGGTATCAGCATCTTTTAGGAAGAGGGGAATGGGGCCTGTAATGCATTTCTTTTTGCTGAAACTGCTTAAGTGTGAAGACTATTGAGTTTGTCTTCCTGAGGATGACTCTATATCAACTGAAACAAAACATATCCATCCCTTTAAAGAATTCTACCTCTTGATCATCTGTCCTCAGCATCTCTTGGATTTTGCTATTGTTAGGTATTAACAGGGTCACTAAATGCATGCTGCTTGAAAAATAGTAAGATTAGTTACATGTTACCAGAACTAAACTCAGTGAAGACACAATGCATTTCTTCTGTGCAGTCAATATTTCCCTCAGCCATGGCCCCAGGGCCTTGACTCATAGAGAAGAATGAATCATTCATGTGCTAGTACAGCTATGCTCATACTGGTGTGTGATGCTAACACTCATAATAATACATTAGATGTATATTGTCTACTTATAAAAAAATAAGGCAAATATCAATACAAATAAAATGTTCAAGGTTGATTTTTTTCTGAGAAGAATGATATACAACTAATATTGCCTTCAGTAGGTGCTAAATACCAAAGTGTCGTGCTTTCCTAAAGGAGAGTTTATAACACAATGCAAATTTAATAATTTTAAAATTTTTGTAAACTACCAGCTTTTCTATTTTCAGAAGTTAAACATCATTGCTTTTAGGTGGAGAAATTAACGTAAAAATATGTGCACACGCTAATCATTTCTCTTCATGGTCTGCTGTTTGGAGTCTTGATGTGGCCATGGGAATTAAACCCGAGTGTGTTCACTGTGTTCAGGAAATCAATCAATGGCATTTATGTGCTCAGCATTAGTGTTGAGCATGATCTGTTGCTGGGGAAATCTCTCCTCCTCCTCTCCAATGGTGTTTGTGTAGTGTCTAGGGTTTCCATCTTCATTTCTCTCAATGGACATTTGTGAGAAAAGTTTTGTGTACTGCTCAGGCCAAATAAACTACATCAAAACTGATTTCATTTTCAGCTTAACGAGGATATTATTACTCAACAGAGTTGTATCATTCTTAGAATACAACACCAATTGATCTTCAATAGTTTAATTGGCTTTTTGCTTGCATAGGATGATATGGTGAAGCCATCCTGGTAAAGAACCATCCAAGACTTGATATGCGGGATAAGCAAACTAAGTGCTGGAAATGGGAGAATAAAGAGGGAATCAAGGCACTGGGGTCACCAATTCTTCACATATTTTCTTTTGTGATTCAAAGATATGATTTAAAATGATGTGAGTACTGCAGATATAACTGACACAAAAATTCAGGTCAGGCTGCAGCATCTTTGTCTCCTGACATATTAACTGGTTGAGAAGAAACCCAAGAGCTAACTTTACCCTTTCAGGGCTTATATATATCCTCTAAATCACATCTTACTCCATGACATTTAGTAAGATTAATGTTATGGTGCTGAAATTTGGCTTCTATAATAAAAATTGAATATTATTTGAAACAAGTAGGCCATTAGACCTAAAAGCTTTTTCTTAGAGAGTATCTTTTATAATAAATACTTTTAATACTGATTACACTTGAAAAATTTTGCCAACATCAAGCACATCCCCATGACAATCTCTTCTTCAGGTGGGGAAATGCTAATACAATTTATGATACCAGTAATAAACTTATCTTTCATTTTATAATCCTTTACAATTAATAATCATTTCATTTCAATTTCATATCGCCACTTCAAAAAATTTAATTTTTTATTGAAGTATATTTGACTTTACAGTGTAACGCTAATTTCTGCCATACAGCAAAATGACTCAGTTTTACACATACATGCATTTTAAAAAAATATTTTTTCCATTATGGTGTATCTCAGGAGATTGGATACAGTTCCCTGTGTTATACAGTAGGATCTGACTGTTAATCCATTCTAAATATAATAATTTGCATTTACCAACCCCAAATTCCCAGTCCATCTCTCTCCCCCCCTGCTTTTTCCCTTGGCAACCACAAGTCCAATCTTTAACACATCACCACTTTTAAAAAAGATGTTTCTATTTAAGGATTTGTTGTTGTTGTTGTTGTTATTCAGTTGTTAAGTCGTGTCTGACTCTTTGCAACCCCATGGACTGCAGCATGCCAGGCTTCCCTGTCCTTCACCATCTCCCAGAGCTTGCTCAAACTCATGTCCATCAAGTCGGTGATGCCATCCAATCATCTCATCCTCTGTCATCCCATTCTCCTCCTGCCTTCGATCTTTCCCAGCATCAGGGTCTTTTCAAATGAGTCAGCTCTTTTCATGAGGTGGCCAAAGTATTGGAGCTTCAGCTTCAGCATCAGTCCTTCCAATGAATATTCAGAACTGATTTCCTTTAGGTTAACTGGTTTATCTCTTTGCAGTCCAAGGGACTCTCAAGAGTCTTCTCCAACACCAAGTTCAAAAACATCAATTCTTTGGCGTTCAGCCTTCTTTATGGTCCAACTCTCACTTTGGAGAGGCTAAATATCATGTCCAATGTCATACAGTGATTGAGTAGCAAAGGTTGATCTGAAGTAGGCATTCATTCATCCATTTATTCATTCATTCAAATGTTTTTCTTTTTTATTTGTGATAAATAACACATAATATGCGATATACCCTCTCAACAAACCTTGAAGTACTGTTAATGATAAGCACAGGGCTGTACAGCACATCTTTAACATTTTTTCATCTTGCATAACTGATATTACTTAATTTAATGTACTCAAGTTTCCCTGGTGGCTCAGAGGGTAAAGCCTCTGCCTGCCATGCGGGAGACCTGGCTTTGAACCCTGGGTTGGGAAGAACCCCTGGAGAAGGAAACGGCAACCCACTCCGGTACTCTCGCCTGGAAAATCCCATGGACAAAGAATCCTGGTAGGCTACAGTCCATGGGGTCGCAAAGAGTAGGACACGACTTCACTTTCACTTTTCATACATGTTGTAGCATGTGTCAGATTTTCCTTCTTTCTTAAGGCTGAATAGTATTTCATTGTAAGTATATACTACTTTTTTTAAAATCCATTCTTCTGTCAATGGCTATTAAAGGTTGTTTTCATCTCTCAGCTAGGTGACTAATGCTGCAATAAAGATGGAAATGCAAGTATCTTTAAGAGAACCTGACTTGATTTTTTTAAGATAAATGCCCAGAGGTAGGATTGCTGGAACATATGATTGCTCTATTTTTAATGTTTTCAGGAGTTTCCCCACTAATTTCCATAGATGACACACCATTTTACATTCCTAACAACAGTGTATGAGGGTTCTAGTTCTCCATTTTCTTGCCAACCTTGTTTTCTGCTTTTGCTTTGTTTTCTTTTTTGTTTCTATAATGGCCATCCTTATGGATGTGAGGTAATATCTCCTTGTGGTTTAGATTTGTATTTCCCTGATGATTAATGATGTTGAGTATTTTTTTTTCACATATCTGCTGGTCATTTTTATATCTTCTTTGGAGAAATGTCTACTCAAGTTCTTTTCCCATTTAAAAATCAGGTTATTTGTCTTTTTGCTATCAAGATACATGCGTTCCTTGTATATTTTAGATATTAACACCCTGTCAGAGGTATATTTTGCATGTATTTTCTTTTTCTATTATACCATCTAGCAATGGTCTATACTGAGTGATTTTAGCAGCGGGAAAAGCTACAACTTACCAGTAAGTATCTAACTTTTGATGTGAAAAGGTAGCTTTCTTTTATGCCATTGACCTCATTTCTCTGAAGTAAGAACAGAAAGTCCTATACAAGATACAAAATTATGTGCAGGATTAAATAAAATATAAAAAATAAACTAATACCAAACCCAACACATAGAAAAGACTTAGTAAATCTTAGCAATTAGAACAATACTTAGGACTAAAAGGAAAGAGAAAGTGGGCTGGAATAGAAGTCAGTCCTTCACTACCTCACCTGAAACACTTCGCTGGTTACTAGCTCTGTGGTTTTGGCAAGTTTCTTCACTTACAAGTACCCATTTCCCTCAGCTGTAAAATGTGGACAATAGTATTTAGCACATCATAGTTGGTGTAAGGATAAAACGACACAATTTAGGTAGCACTTGCTGATACATAATATATCAATAAGAAAGAACAGAGAAAAACAGGAAGGAAGGAAAGAAAAGGAAGGAAGGGAAGGAGGGAGGGAGGAAATAAAAACATCTTAAAATCATAAAACATTTTTTGATTATCAGGGGTTAAGAAAGGGACTTCTGCTAGTCTGTTGCTGAGAAGCTGGGAACTTTACCTTCTTGACACAGCTCAGCCATTGACTCATTGTTTGATGCTGAGGAAATCATCTAATCTCTAGATTATGATCTCAGTGGGTGTATATAATTTGTACTCTTCTGCCCTGTATCACTCCATTGGATAAGATGACCTTGAGGTCCCCTTGAGCTCTAATTTTCTATGATAAAATTACATTCTTTGTGCCAGTGGTGCCTCTCCAATAAAAAGAAAATAGTAAAACCTCAGGCTAGTGAATGTGTCAAATGCTTTGAGATTTGCAGGAGAAAATTAATGTTCACAGGGTGGTTCTTGTTGAGAAAGGATACTCCCCATTTTCACACTCCCTTTTTCTACTGAGGCTTTTTTAATTTAGTAGAATTATAATGCTTCTTTGCTGCTCTACAGCTTTCAAACATGGTGTGCTTTTGTGAAAAGTCTTTAATCATCTAATTTCTTACATTCTCTGTCTAAAAGCTACATTATGAGAATTGCTGGCAATTTAAGCTGTGCCTTTTATACCATTTCTTGGTTTTCCGAGAGATACAGATGTCGTCTTTCACAAGGAGCCAAACGCTGGATGTCTTTAGTGAGAATGAACTGTAAAGTGTATCTTGTTCAATTCTCTCAGTTAAGAATTGAAGCTCTGGGACTCAGAGAGGGAAGACATTGAAACTAAAGTCACACAGAAATGGACACCAAACTATGACAAATTACATTTTCTAAAATGGTTATAGCTTATTATCCATTCCCACACGTGTGTCTGTAGTGTGATTTTTGCCACTTTCCCATTAAGATATGGAGGCTGATTCTTGTCCCCTTGAATCCGCTTGACCAATAGAATGCAGCAAAGTGACATGGGAAATTTGCAAGGCTAGGTTGTGAGAGATCTGAGCAGCTTCTGCCTGAGCCTCTAGAGGCGCTCTAGTGCGCCTCTAGGACCCAGTTCTAGTGTTGGGAGACGTCCAAGCCACACGGAGAGGCTATGCACAGGCTATGCAGTCAATGGCCCCAGCTCAGCTGCCAGCCCATGACCAGTACCTACTTCTAGCCAAGAGTGTGAGTCTTATTGGATGTCCAGCTCAGCCAAACTTCACAAGACTGAAATCCCCCAGTTACCATTTGTGACTCCATGAGACACCCTAAGAGATAAACACCCCATCTTGGTCCAGCCTAACCACAAATGAATATTTGTTTCAAGATGAAAGTTTTGGGGTGGTTTGTAATAGAGCAATTGAAATTTTAATGTTGCAAAATATAATTCAGATAATCTGAATAGTTCTCTATCCTTCTTTGGTTCTCAGATTCCACACTAATAGCTTGTCTGAGAACAGTTATTTGGGATTAGCAGAGTAATCTAGTTAGCCCTCCATCATTGCACAGATTGCAAGTGAGAGCCTATTTGAGTTTGACTGGAGGAACAACTCAATGTCAGAATTCCTGAAGTTGCAGATTGTAACTTTCCATCTTTTGTCTGCCTGGAAAACTTGAAATATTGGGCTATCTGTCCTTAAAAGTATCAGACGTCATAGAGCTTAATAAGAAAGAAATCAAGTATGGAGATGCCAAAGTACTTCGACATTTTTGTGACCCCATAGACTGTAGCCCGCCAGGCTCCTCTGTCCATGGGATTCTCCAGGCAAGAATACTGTAGTGGGTTGCCACGCCCTTCTCCAGGGGACCTTCCTGACCCAGGAATTGAACCTGGGTCTCTTATGTTTTCTTTGTAGCCAGGTTCTTTACTGCTAGCATCACCTGGGAAGCCCAAAAGTTGCTTTAGGCAGGGTCTAACCAGGAAAACAAAACTACACTTTGTAGTTAACATTGATGGAATTCAAAGCAGGGAATTGCTTCAACAGGTATTGGAAAAGCTGAGAGGCAGACTTCCCTGGCAGTACAGGGGTTAAGATTCTGTGCTCCAAATGCATGGGGCACACGTCTGACCCCTGGTTGGGGAAGATCTCACATGCCCCATGGCATGGCCAAAAAAAAAAGCATATGGAAAAGCTGAGAGGCTTAAACAGAATGGTGAGAAGACCTAAAGATTAGCAAGAGTAGGTAATCACTACCAGTTCCACAGTGGAAGGCAAAAGAGGAGACAGTGTTGCTAGAGCCAGGATGCAGAATCATCCCATATCACCTGTAACAACATGGACCTGCCCTGGTTGAGCTAGAGCCCCAGGAAGACACAGCTGCCTCAGAGGGGCAGCCCAAGGCAGAAAGGCTTCTTCCTTCCTCCTGTGCCCCAAACTCAAGCCAGTGCCTCTCACCGGGTCAAAAATGCAGCCAGAAGTCTATGATCCCAGGAACCAAGTGAACTCAAGCTGCAGGAGTGTTTCCTGACAGCACAGGGAAAGGGTTAGGAAACTCTGAGACAAATGAGTCCAGAACCATCACAGATGCCAGAGCTGGGACAGGGAACAGAAAGACAGAAGGTGACTAACCCCTGATGATAACGGAATCGCCACACAAGATAAATATTGATTGCCTTGTAAGTTGCTATTTCCCCATGGACAGAGGAGCCTGGCAGGCTACAGTTCATAGGGTCACATAGCATTGGGCACAACTGAATCGACTTAGCATGAAAGTTGTTATTTTGGAATTCTTATATACAGCAAAACACAATGCTAATTGACATCAATTCTTCTTAGGGAGGGAGGATATTAGTTTTCTGTGGCTACAATAATAAAATACCACAGATGAGGGGTCTTAAACATCAAAAATTTATTTTCCCACAGTTCTGGAGGCTCGAAGTCCAAGATCAAGGTGGTGGCAAGTTTGGTTTCTCCTTGGCTTGCAGAGGGGCTGCCTTCCTGCCCTCTCCTCATGGTATCTTTTCTCTGAGTCCACACAACCTAGTGTTTCTCTGTGTGCCCCAAATATCTCTTCTTATAAAGACACCAGTTAGATTGGATTAGGACCCATCTGAATGACTTCATTTTAACTCAGTTACCTCTTTAAAGGCCTTATCTCCAAATAGTGTCACATCTGAGGTACTGGAGGCTAGGGCATCAATGTATGAATTTTCGTTGTTGTTAAGTCGTTAAGTAATGTCTGACTCTTCTGTGACTCATGAACTGTAGCCACCAGTCTCCTCTGTCCATGAGCTTTCCCAGGCAAGAATACTAGAGTGGGTTGCTGTTTCCTTCTCTAGGGGATCTTTCCTACCCAGGGATATAACCTGCAGCTCCTGCATTGGCAGCAGATTCTTTACCACTGAGCCACCTGGGAAGCTCATGAATTTTTAGGAGCACACAGTTCTGCCAATAGCAATGGGTAAGGAGAAGACTCAGAAAATTGGAAAATTAAGTCAATTAAATTATATACACTAACTAGGAAATAATAGTGTTGATAACACCAAAAAGCAAATAATCTAAGAAACATTTTTACATGGCCTTACTATGGTCACTCCTTGATCAAACACCTCGTAATCCTGCTCTGTATTTTGCATTGTTGATACACTGTTAGGTACTCAGCTTGTTTTATTTGCTTACCTGCAGGCCCACCATTAGTTTTTTCACTTAGATCTCTGAGCCAGGAGATCTTCCAAGAGACCTAGAATTTGGCAGGTGCTAACTATTCACTAACCCCCCAACTAATAGGAATTTCAGTTTCTGCTGGTGAAGGGCTACAGATGCCCTATGAATCTTCAATAAAACGGCAGCTGCAAAACAGTGTTGCTTCCATAGTTTGCTCCTATGATCACCTCTACCTTAATCCTCATGTACATAGTTCCTTCTGAGACTACAAAAGCCCCAATCTTGTCCAGCTGCCATCCCTCCCCTTTAAGCTTGTTCTTGGCTGGATCGTGCTGCTTCTGAAGATGTATTATAATTTAGTGTTTTGGTTGAAAAGGCAAAGTCTAATCAGTGATCTGAAGTGATGATAAATAGAATCCTCATCCTACCAACCACCACGGCTGCAAATAGGATGAGAGAGAGCTGTGGCAGTCAGAGCATCAGTGAAGGAGGCAAATGTGACCCAGTAGGTGGGAATTTCAAATTATCCTTTTTTAATCAAACAATAGTAAATTGATGATATTTTCATCATGAATCAAGCTTTCTCAAAACTGTGTTGTATTCAAGTAGAATTACAAGGGTCTAACATGGTCCCAGTGACTTCTGATGACAACGATGATGCAGACCAAGCAATCAGATGAACTTTCCACAACCTACTTTCCTTCCAACCCTTCCTTGTCACTCTCCTTTCTACTAGGAGAAAAAAAAACAGGCTTGAGGATATTTCAGAGATTTGAAAATTACCCTTAAACTGATTTTTGAAAGACACTGAGTTCTTATTTGGAAATGATTCTGCTACCAAATTTTCCCAATTTCAATTGGCTTGAACGCCAATGTGCCTCGGTGACACTTTGCCCAGCACAGGGTCCCGGGAGCCAGAGCTGGTTTGGTGTAGAGTTGGGGCTGTCCCGTAGGCTGCAAAGTGTGGTGAGAGAGCTACAGAGAGTGTTTGGGGACAAAGTTAGATGAAACTGACAAAAGGAGAAGATGCAAAGACTGAACCAAGTGAGAGACAGAGGCGTTACAAAAAACGAGCTTGAGAAAGCACCTCACCGAGGGCCCAGCCCAAAGGTGTATCCAAAGGGAAGGAAGCACTGCACTGCTTCTTCCAAGGAGACATCTATACACTACGCCTGCCAGTTTTCCTATGTGGACATAAGGGCATTTTTGCAGGCATCGGGTTAGTTGGGAAATTAGAAATCAACTCCTTGGTTTCTTCTCGTTCTCTTTCTTCTCCCAGTTATCCTGGTGTTCATTTCCCCACCCCACCCCCCACATCCTCACATAACAGCTCTCCTTCCTTTCTCAGCAGCATCATGGCAAGCTCCTGAGCAGAGCTGGCTTTGCCCCATAGTACTGGGCTGGTTTTCAGCTGATTATGAAGCTCACAGTGTTGCCATTGCATCAAAACAACAAACTTTCCTGCAAACCTTATCCCTGGATTGAATGTGACATCTCCCGCTGAATGCTTTCTGGACCAGCCCAGTGGTTGTGTAACAGGAGTGCAGGCACCATTCCCAGATGTGGATTCTGGTGGACAGCCATTTGAAAGCGGGGGTTAAGTTGCAGAGGGAAAAGGGGAGGGGGAAGGAGTGTTCTTTGCTCCTGTTGATTTCTGTCAGATTTCAGTAAAGGTTTGTGAAGAGATAATTGTGTTATATTTTCTCATCTTTCGTAGCCTAGTGGTTTCTATATAATTATCTATGCCCGAGCTTAATATTATTTCAGGAAGGAGAAAAGTATACAACAGATTTTTAGCCTCAGGCTTCTTATGATTGGGTACAGATTTTACTCTTGTAAATAATTTAGTTCTTTTTTTCCCTTTACAAAGAGTAACTGTGGGGATGTGGCTCAAATTGATATCTGGCCCCTGGGGGACCTTTTAGGGGTAGGGAAGAGTGCCAGACTAGGGGCATAGCTGTTCAGGACCCGATGAAACACACAGAAGTAGTGCTTCTCTGTTCTCAACAGCAACCAGAAGGATAATGGATCTTTCTGTCTCTGGCATCAGAAACTAAAGGAGTTGGCTTGCAATACAAATCCCATTTGAAAAAGTTCCTTGCTTTTCTGATAACCCAACTGATTTGTTACAACTGTAGGAACATTTCCGAATGTCATTTAATTTTTGCCACTTACATTATTAATATGATTAAATATTATTAGGTCACATTTATTATGTTGCACTGAATTATTCTGATAATTATTAATACAGTGCCTACAGTGGGAAAATATAAAGAAGCAACTCAGGTTAAGTGAAATTTTCATATCGACCTTATATAATTATCATTATTTAACAAGAAAGAGAAGCTGATGCAATTAGGAAAATAAAACCTAGTCCAAACGTTTTTATTGAAATCATTAATACATGTACTCATGATTGCCAATAAACATTTTTATAAAACTTGGTGATAGAATAAATTTTATCAGTAATGTAATTATTTCAAGTTAATTAAAGTATTGTTGGCATATACTTTTCTTAAAACTCAAGATTTAATTCTATGTTTCTATTTCCACTTCTTTGAGGGTTCCAATTTCCATGTGGTTGACTTTTACATAGATCTTGGGTTTTGCCTTCTCTCATAATTGCTGGGGGTCTACAAACAGAGTGGCTTCCCAGGTGGCACTAGTGGTGAAGAACCTGCCTGCCAATGCAAGAGACGTAAGAGACGTGGGTTTGATCCCTGGGTCAGGAAGATCCCCTGGAGAAGGGCATGGCAACCCACTCCAGTATTCTTGCCTGGAGAATCCCATGGACAGAGAAGCCTAATGGGCTCTAGTCCATAGGGTCACAAAGAGTCAGCCATGTTGGAATCACTTAGCATGCATGGACAGTCAATAGAGTATTGGCATTCCTCACAATACTTCACTTTCTAAGAGTCAGTTTTTGATATGTATAATGCGAATGATCAGAAAAGCCATTTCTCACTGTTGTTGTCTCTGTCCAGCATGATGAGTTGAGGCATGTAAAATGCTCAGCAGCACAGCAGAGTGGTTAAGAGTTCAGACTGTGGAGCCAGGCTACCTGGTTTTGAGCCCTGGCTTTGTGTGTGACCTTTGGCAAGTCACTTAACCTCTCTTACTTTCGTTCCTTCCTTTGTAAAGTGAAAGTGAAGCCTCTCAGTCATGTCCCACTCTTTGTGACCCCATGGACTGTAGCCTACCAGGCTCCTCCTCCTGTCCATGGGATTTCCCAGGCAAGAGTATTGGAGTGTGTTGCCATTTCCTTCTCCAGGAGATCTTCCCAACACAGGGATTGAACCTGGGTCTCCTGCATTGTAGGCAGACGCTTTACCATCTGAGCCACCAGGAAATCCTTTGTTAAAGGGAGATAAAAATATCACATAGAAATGTTATAAGGATTATATGTGATAATAATATCTCATAGGGATTTATTTAAAAGTCTTCCATGAATTCATATAGGTAGCATTTTTAGAACAGTGTCTGGCACATAGGACTCCAGTGTAAATGTTTGCTATTATTAGTAGCAGACTACCTGGCATGCAGTAAATGCTCAAATAATAGTAGTAGTTATTTTTACAAACATACCCACATATGTTTGTCCTTAAAGCAGGATGTCTCAGCTCCCTATTCCACTGTAAGTGCTAGTATTTTATTCGTCTCTACTCAACTTTTCTCTCTTCTTGCCCTTGTATTGACCCAGTCACCAAGCTGTATAGCTGCTTCTTTCACATCTCTTCAATTCCATTTTATTGCTACCACCACCAGGTTTTCAAACTTAAAATATTGTAATAGCCTCTGAACTTCTACCCCTGCTTCCAATCCTCTCCAATTTCAGTCCATCCTTTATGACAGTAAAAGACATGTTTTTGCTGCTCACTTACTACTTGGATCCTCACTGTCTGGATTCCTTACTTGGTCAGCCCAAGCTTTTCATCCCTGAAGTGTTGAAGTGTTAGTCGCTCAGTCATGTCTGACTTTTTGCAGCCCCGTGGACTGGGGCTCACCAGGCTTTTCTGTCCATGGGATTCTCCAGGTAAGAATACTGGAAAGTGGGCTGCCATTTCCTTCTCCATCCCTCAGCCTCAAATATACTATTCCTTCCATTACCTAGTACTCCAACAGGACTGGTCTGTTCCTTGTACTTTCCAAAGCTATGATCACTTTTCTTCTGTCTGAAGTCCCCCTACCTACCCATTCAACCCTACCTGCTCCCCAGCTTAAGTTTCTCTTTCTAGTTCTCAAAAGTTTTTCATTAGGCCATTTCCTATGGATTTCATCTATACTTCTGTAGACACTTGCTATAGGAATAAACACGGTATTGGATTATTTTATATTTTGACTTGTGCCCACATTCATATACACCCGTGAGAGCATGGGCCACTACTGACAGTTCTCTCGTATACCCTACATCGCCTAGTATAGTGAGAAGCCAAATGTTAGGTATTTTTAAAATTCTTGGAACAGCTATTATATCTAGCCAAAACTACTCAGTTTCATTTTTCAACTCAATTCAGCAGCTTCTTCTAGTTCTTATGCACTGTGTATAATGAGATTTGCTTTGAGTTATCAACACTGCAGGGAAATGTTTAAATTAGAAGAGAAAAATCCATCACCAATTTCTTTGAAAATGGAATAAAAACATAAGGGTATTTTTTTCTATATTCTATTATCAAAATATAATCTAAATCCAAAGCTATCATCTTGACAAAACCATTGTTTTCTCAGGAATGCTAACTTGGTTTACTAAATGTACTTACTGAAAGTAATTAAATGGAAACCAAAATTCTCATAAAATACTGCTGTGTAATATTTCTCACTACAAAGAAATAGGAATGGCTATTGCTGGGTAACTAACACAACAGGAGGGAAAAGCAGATATGTACAAGGAAAGCACTGGATATGGGAATTTAATAGCAGCCCATTAAAAACAAGTGAAAGAAAAGGAGTTGGTTGGGTTCCTAGGTGCTGAAGAGTGTGTGTTCGTCTAGGAAGGATGAACTGGAGATTCCTTTTGTTCTTCAGTTCCTTCACCGTTTTCATCCCTTAGAAGATTTTTCTTGCACTCATTGCAAGAACAGAAAACTTTCCAGGCATTGTTTCAAGGGAGTGTACAGTGATAGGAAGACACCACTGAAGCATAGCTTCCTTAGATCTCTTCCTTAGATGGCTTTCTACTGTGCACTGGCCAAGGCTCCCCAGGAGCCTTCACCTTGGTTCTTCAGTAAGGCACTCTGCTAACCAAACAAGAATTGACACCCAGAAACTGTACCCTTCTCACTCAAGACACTTTGTAAAATATAATTGTTTCTCGAGTAACAGACCATGTTCCTGGTGCTGGGGTTAGCACATGGGTGTGTAAGACAAACAAAGATATGGACAGCTCACAGAGAAGTGAGTGTGACAGACCCTTGGCAGGTGTTCACAGTGTAACATAGGGAATATTTTGCAAAAGTGTTTATGGAAGGTTAAGAGAGTATAGAGAAGGATTGACTAAGTCTAGTCTTTATTTCCTGATGTTCAAGAAGAGAGAGGGTTACACTCCAGGAATGCTTTGCAATGACTGTGCTATTTGAACAAGATCTTGAAAGATGGTAGAAATTTCTCGAAGTGGAGAACTGCTAGGGACACTTCAGACAAAGGTGACATGTCCAAAGATACCCAACAAGGAAAAGAACTCGATGTGGTCTGGGGAACCTAGCAAAGATGAGAACCAGTGCAAACTCACTGGCTAGTGCATGCCAGGTAGTTGTTTCACAAGAGCAGCGAGTGAAATTTACAATTACTTATGATAATGATATAATTCCCATATTCTGTAAGAAGAGAGGCTGGAAACAGCTGCAGAATGTTAGAGCTAGGACTCAAGTCCAGGTCAGACCCTGCGGCAGTTTGTTCTACACCACATAGAACAGGACGTGATGAAGCACAGATGCGAGTGTCCTCAGGAAAGGAAGAAAGATGTCTTTTTCTCTGAAATAACTGAGAAGGAAAGGCCAGATACAGGCATTGGAGGAAAAGGACTTTGATGGGAGAATTGACAGACATGTGAATTGAGAGGCAGGGTCATCTTTTGATAGTAAAAGAAGCAAGGCTTAGGGTGAGAGAGTGATAAGAGTTCTGAAGAGTAGCCCTGGGAATGAGAAAGGCAGTCTCCAGATTGTCAAGGCAGGAATGGCTGATGCCCAAGGAGGTGAGGCGTTTGGAGTCCTGGGACAGGAAACCAAGGGAGGATGACCCTTGTTCAGCCATTCATTTATTTGACTAACAGTTAATAAACATGTACCATGTGCTAGGCATTGGGCTAGGCTCTGACAAGACAGAGAATAATAAGAAAAGGAGCCCTGCCCCTAGGAGCTCACAGCTGATTAAGAGGATACAGGCTTAAACAACTCTATCAAGTACGAGTTACAGAGCTAGAATCAAGGTGTATATGTGAATAATGGGGAGAGAAAGGGTATCGGGAAGGACTTCAAAAGATGGTGCTTTTAAAAAGTCTTTGTTCTGAGGAGCTCTGTGCCCAAAGAATCAGGGAGAGAATGGCCTGACTGCTCTAACATATTTTCAAACCACTCAGAAAAGGGAAAGGAAGAAAGATACAGATGAAATCGGCACACCATTATATAGATCAACCACACTTCAATCATGTTTAAAACAAAGAAAGATATAAATGAGGCCAAAGATAGCAAAATAACAGTTGGTGAATCTATATGGATGCTCATTGTAATATTTTCCAAATTTTCTGTATGTTTGACTATTTTATTTTTAATAAAAAGGAGTGGGAATTCCCTGGAAGTCCAGTGGTTAGGACTCTGTGCTTTCACTGCCAAGAGCCTGGGTTCAATCCCTGGTCGAGGAACTAAAATCTTTTAAGCCATGCAGCACAGCCATAAATAAATGAGTTACAGTGAGAATGGAGCTGGCTGCGAGTAGGTGAAGGCTGAGGGTGGAGGGAAAGCTGAAGATGCAAGAGTTCTCCAGCAGAGGAATAGCATGGAGGCAAGACTCTGCCTGGGTTAGAACTGGAGGAAGAGCATTCAGAAAGGGTAGCACCTCAGTGCAAAGTGGAGAAGTTGGGAGAGATGAAGCTGCAGTGACAGACAGAGGCTGGCTATGGTAAGGAAGAGGGAACTATTCATTAGGTCTAGGAACAATGATATTAAGGTATTTATTGGAAGAGACTGTTGCTTCCCAATCTTCAGAGGGTCTCACTCTGCAGGTTCAAATAAGCTTTTGGTTTCTTGAAGTAGATCATGCAGAGAGAGGTAGATGGAAGGCAGGGAGGAATTTATCTCATTGATTTTGTAATTTCTGAGATGTATGAAACCAGAGAAAGCAGCCAGAAACAGAATAGAGCCTATATATTACCCAGCTCTTCATACATAAGGTGTTGGACTAGCGTATATGTTATCAACAGCAGGGTGGGAATTAGTTGGCCAAGACCAGGCTGGAATAGGTCTGACTTAATTTCAGTCTAACGATCTCCAGTGTTAGATCAACAAGATGTTTATAGTATGACACAGAACAAACTGACCCAAGTTATTTCAGAGCCATTAATACTGTGCCTTGTTTTAGATGACTGTTTTTACAGAGTATATTCCAAGATACAAGGTATATCAAGGGGAAATAAAATCAGTGACACTTGGGAGTGGGCTTGGAGATAAAGAAATACTGCACAGTAGTAATACTAAGGCTTTAATTTTTAAAACAAATTAAAATGAACATTTTAATTAATTGTGTATATTAAGATCTTTAAGCAGAGAATTAAGACTATTTAAAATGTCAGAACAGAAACAGAGAATAAGTACATGGAATAAAAAAGAGAAGGCAACACTTTCCTACCTGGGAGCCTGCCCAACTAGGACCCCAGAACCTGGATACTTCCCTCAGTGTCACAGTTTTTGGAACTATCTGGGTTTTCATGGGGATTACCCAATCTGATCTTCGTGTAGCTTTTTAGGAAGCATGAGGTCTGATGCTCTAGAGAATGCTTATAGTTCCACACAAAATTTGATTATGCTGTACTTGAGTAGTGTTTTTTTTTTTTACCTATTTATTTCATAAACTATTTATTTCATATTGGAGTATAGTCGATTAACAATGTTGAGATAGCTTCAGGTGGACAATCCAGGGTGAACAACCAGTGAAAACCCAGCACTGAAAACTCAGTCATACATATACATGGGTATATGTTTGAAGAGCATTTTTAAATATGCCCCCAGTGTTCTGTACAACCATTTAGGGCTTCAGAAAATCAAAACTTCAGAATGACAATTTCATTAATGATGATGAGGCTGATCAATTATTCTTGATTTTAACAAACCACCCAAGATACAGTGTCATAATACAACTCTTTGATTATGCAGGCAGATAGTGGGCTTCAGGAATTAGGAGAGAGTGCAGTGGGGATGGTTTGGTTTTACTCCAGGATTTTTGGTGCTTCAGTTGGAAAGACCTGAAGGCTGGGGTTGACTGAACAGCTGGTGCCAAAATAATCTGGAGGCTTCTTCACTCCCATGTTGGATGACCAGGATGCAGTGACTCCAAGGCTGAGCTCAGTTGGGACTGCTGATTGGACTGCCTAGGAGTGGCCTCTCCATGTGGCTTGGGCTCTTTCCCAGGATGGCAGCCTTGGGGTAGCTGGACATCCTACATGGCAGTTTGTTTAGGGCCATTTAGGACCAGGTAATGGTCACGATGATGAAGATGATGCAAAATGCATTCACACTGTAGAAACTAGGGAGTAAGAACCAAAAAGAGCAGGGGATTCTTACAAGTGGGTCATAGTGGGAGTAATTTAGCTGCATTTGATAACTCTAAGGAAAAAAAAGTTTTATGAGAGCGGAAAATATTCACTACTGTATTCTGTAGTGTTCTGTACTCTGCCTACTAAGGGTTGTGAATACTTATGATCCATGTCTCTGTTTTGCTCCCCCTACACAGTTCTGCCTTTGGAAAGATGCCACAAATACATAGTACTTGCCTTGTTTGAAAGCATTCTCTTAGGTGCAGCCTCCCCAGTCCTCCTAAATGAAAATAAAGGAATTGGTGACTAAGCATGGGATTATCCCTTACATGTCATAAGTTTACCCCAGCCAGGTTGGTGCTAAATATAATTCCTAGTACAATTACTCAACAGGAGTAAAATAGGGGTTTTTCTTGGGGCACTGGCCTTGCCATTACACACAGAGACATGTCTGGGCCCAACTTCCTGAAGGAGGATGACAGTTCTATTTCTTGTTTTCTTTCACAGTACTCTCATAATGGAGTGAAGACGCAAACGTTGTTAGAACAGGACTTTCAAGTAGGAACTGGTAAACAAAAGCATTTTTGTAAGTTCAGAAAAAGGTGTCATATACAATTTCGTTTAACTGCTGGCTGAAAATTTTACTATGCATGTTTTAGAAACCTGAATTCTCATGCTATTGGGACTATCTAAAAATTAGTAACAGCATCTTGATTTTAGGACAGCATTGTTTTTACACTCTAAGAACTGAGACACATGATCCAACAATAGGAAGAACTCTGGAACTCTGAATTTATTCTGGATACTTTTGGCTGTATTATTGCCAAATTTAATTCCTGAAGGCTGTTTCTTAATCTGTAAAAATGTGAGTCTTAAAACTGATTTAATGCTGACTAGTTAAGTTCTTCTAGTCACTAAAGGTAAACATTTATTAAAAAGGGACTGAAAAGTTTGTCCACATCTTCTAACATCTTACTCTTTGTCCATCTGCTGTTCTGTCTTGTTGAAAAGTTGAGAAGATGGGAGAAAGGTTGGGCAGGAAAAGCAGGAAATGAAACACCAAAACATGAACAGGAGAAAAGGCAGAAAGGATAGAACGGGAAGATGGAAAGCAGCATCTTGTAATACAAGAGCAGCAGAGATGATCTAAAGCCATGTATAGAGTGGAGAAGAATTTTCCTTTGACCCTCCATTCTTCCTACTCAAGGGCTGAGAAAATCAAGAATCATTCATAAACACAATTTAAATTGAAAAGTCAAATACAAACCACACCTAGTCAATGGACATTTGCTATGGATAGCAGAGAAAGAAATGAACTTATGAAGTATAAAGTGGTCTGAGAGGAGAAAGGATCTTCTATGTGACACTCAGCCTGGGAATTTTTCCCTACTTCCCTCACTCCCCAGTAAAGCTGGGGAGGTGAATACAATCCTTCCATGGTAACAGCCGTTCTGTAGCAGCCATGGTTGCAGATGTCGACTGAAACTGCCCAGCATTTTCATCTATCTGTCCAATCCGCGCAAATGCTGTGAACAGCATAAAAAGTTGACTGGTAAAACCCAAATCTAGAGACGAGTTTTAAACAACCACAAAGAAAATGCTTGTAAACTTCACAATTAGCTGTTCAGTTCTGACCCTAGGAAGTGGCTAATTGCTACAGATTGGTGAGGTTTAAGTGAAGAGGACAGAAGCAGTGAAAACTGGACACAGAGGAAAAGGGAAATGAAAAGCAGGACCAAGAAAGGGATCTCATTTCACCTAAGGAGAGAGATCTCATTTCTTCCTAAGGAAGTGACTTCACAGAGATGCTAAAAGATCGGCCCAGGGTCACTTCCTATTGAGGAGGGATTATTAGACCCCTGGTACAAATTACAGTTACATCAGTATGGTATTTGTTTTTGAATATTTTATGGCTGTGCGTGTATGCTCAGTTGCTAAGTTGTGTCTGATTTTTTGTGACCCCATGGACTGTAGCCCACCAGGCTCTTCTGTCCATGGGATTTCCCAGGCAAGAATACTGGAGTGGGTTGCCATTCCCTTTTCCAGGTGATCTTCCCAACCCAAGGATCAAACCCATGTCTCCTGGATTGCAGGTGGGTTTTTTTTTTTTTTTTTTTTTTTTTACCACTGAGCTGCTAGGGAAGCCCCATTTTATGGATGTAATACATGATAAACGGTTTAGTTCATGTCATAGTACTGATTTGGATCTTAAATAACTATTTTATTGCCTTTTTTTTTAAGTTAAGAAGGCTTCTTAATTGGAATCACTACTCCCTAGAATTTTGTCTGGCACATGTAGTAGGAGCTCACTAGATATTCTATAAACAGAACTCAGCTGTAATATAGAGGCATCTTCAAAAAGAACCCAATCAGAGCAAATTCCTCTGTAGTTGTGCATACAGTTGAAAGGTATAAGTTAAGCACTTTATAAATGTAAAATGAGTGTCATCATTTTATGTGTGTGTATATGTGGGTATAAAGGTATGTTAGTTGAGAGGCACTAATTATTAATAAGTAATATCTGCTGTAGATATAATACCTTGAGTTGAACATTGTTTTGCTTTGAGGCTCTGTTAACACATCCAGTGTTACCTGCCTTCAGATTTGTTCTAACACTGATTTCTAGATTTTTTTATTCATAAGAAAAATATCTACTTGGCCGAGATAAAGAAGTCTGACACAATAACTATGAACAGACCCAGAAGTCTAAGGACTTCAGGTTCTGATCCCATGAATGTTTCTTATAGTCTGGGCATCCATGGGCAATTTAATTTGTGGAGCTGGATCTCTCAACAATAAAACTGGGTTAGACGAGTTTCAATATCATATCTGTGTGCCTAGATTTTTGTGAAGGACAGTTGAATTTTCAAACTTTTTTCCCCTCTTCTCTCATCCACTGTGAGAACATCTGGAAAACTCAGCAGTTCAGTTTTCAAATTACATTTCACAGGCTGTTTTGAATTCAAAGAAGCATCAACAGCTTTTGATGGATCTTGTTTCAGAATTTGGGTGAAGAACTATGATCGTTGTATTCCAAGTGCTCCCTCTCTGTGACACCAAGTCTCACAGGTTTTTATTTCTGGACACCAGAAGGTCCAGCACTGGTTTACATGAAAAGGTCTCTTTTCAAAGCTCCTGACCCATTACTACTGTGGAAACAAAACAAAGCAAAATCCTGAATCTAGTGCTTCAGACATCAATCCAGGATTAATTCAGGATCAGGAAATAAGATAATTCAGTTTTAGTGACACTGTATTGAGTAAGAATAAACAGTTCACTGGTTAGAGGAGAGAAAGATTTCAAGTACCTTGCTAGTAGGAACAAAGTAATTTTCCCTTGCTGAACATGCTTGGCCTTTTTCAAAGTGAACAATGTTCTTGCAGCATTCCTTCTGAAAATTGTTAGTGTCTGTGTAATCTCTAAAAGCTCCCAACTACCCACAAAATTAAAAGAGGTGGTGTTTGTTTGGGCACCTACATTGTATCAGGCACCACTAAATACATTATGCATGTTACTTCATCTGATCATCAAAACTGCTTTAAAATATATGATGAGTACTTTACTCTGATCTTTGAGGACTTCTGGAGTCTGATCTCAATTTACTTTTCGAGTCTGCTTCTCCCCAACATGTAACATAGGGCTGTTTCATCCCAACTAAACTATTTGCCATTCCCCAAATATACACACCCTTGACTTTTCATATCTATGACTGTTATTCTGTATGAGTCAATGTATCTCTGTCTGTGAACAATAACCACTTACTTTGAGCTCTATCTTCTCTCTCACAACCGAACCCTGCAATCTAGGTGAATGCCATCTGCTTAAAAAATCTGTTTTGTATTCTGCTCAACTCAGTGTTGTGTTCTATTCAACTCAAAATATATGTATTGAGTTGAACTGAATTCATATATTGTATGTTTAAAATACAAGTTTGAAAGAAATGAACGCTTAAGAAGTGATGTAAATATGTAAACATAGAGAATGCGTATCGGGGAAGGCTATTGCTGAAATGTATTTGGATGCATTTTGGGTTCTGATAGAGACAAAGGAAGGTACATTTTAAGAAGAATGCACAAAGAATGATGAGCTAATAACTAAATTTTCTGGTCTTTCTAATTTTATAACGCTGTCATTCACAGTTAAAACAGAGACAAATCCTATTTTATAAAGACTTGGCTAATTTTAGGTTTCACTGGTTCATTCAAAGAGAATGATAGAATCACAGAGAAGATCTGAACTTTCATTCTGATGTTACTAGTCTTGCTGCTCTGGGAGATGGTACTTAAAAGACTGTGACAACACAACACAATCATGTGTACATTACTATGACTGCCTGTGAGAGGGAGATTGGGGGTAATACTGCATCTCTTTTGAATTCACAGCATTGGAGACATTGCAACTTGTCTTTTTCCCAAACACCTAGACACACACTGATTCACTCTAACATACAACCAATCTGGCTCTTCTTGTGCTTCCAAGGTGAAGCAAGTCAGATACATATCTGTGATTTGCATACCACATTTGAAGTCTGTAGTGACTAGCTAGGAAGGGGCCCCAGGTCAATTTATTGCTAGTGTTAGGAATATCAAATAATGAAATGAAGAAGCACCTGAGTACTTTCAACTATGATTTGTGCAAGACTCCTGGGATGAATTGTCCAATTGGGACAAGAATTGTGTTTGAATAACAAAATTCTGTATTGGCATCATTAAAAATCTTTTTACTTTATTTTATTTTAGGGATGTGAGTTCTAACTCTACTCCTGCCTGAACTTTTGACACTTAGAGCAAAATCTCTCTGTAACTAGGCAACATGGCTTCTCTTTGCACAAAAGGACTCCAGCATCACCTTCTCAGGACACAAACTGGTCATTATTCTTCTTGGACGCACAAGCATTATTACCTTCAAAGTCTCCATTTTCCCACAGAGCCAGAGCTTCAGTTCCTCTGTTTACTTCCTGGAATGAGCTTTTCACTAATACTGCTTTTCTCTCTGAGTTCCTCCCTTCAGGAGAGAATGTAAGAAGCCAGCTCTTCATGCAGTTTCCATAGCTTCACCCCTCACCCAGAAAATCTTAAGGACTGTAGATTTAGTAGGGCAGTGCCAAGGTGTCGACGCCAAAAATGGATTTAGAAAATCTTAGTTTAGTCTGGCAGGCAGAGATTACACCATCAGTATTTTCATCATCATCAATTTTGATTTCATTTTTGTTTAAGTAGGGAAAAAAGATGTAAAAGAATCTAAAAAGGAGCCATGTAAAATAGGCCATCTCAAAAACAAATAGAGTCAAGTTCAATCTTCATACACATCTCTTATGAAACAGTTTCCCAGGGGAAGAGCATATTGGAAATTTCATGGAGAAGGGAAGGAGCCTGTCAGGTAAATGTTCCTTTAAGAAATGTACAAGGCTGAGACTGGCATCTAAAGTGGATTAAGAAAGAAAATCTACTTTTCTTTTACTTGGTTTCCTAAGAAAATGAAGTAAATACGAAAAAGAATATATCTGTCACTGAGAGTACAAAACAGACTGGCTCTCCTTTGCTCTGAGAAGACATTTGGCAAATGATACTGTGTTTCTTTATCCAAAACCTGACTTTATTAACAGATGAAAACAGCAGACTCTGATTGCTTTTCAAATTATTTAAATTTGCATTTGAAAACATGAGTTCCTGTAAACTGTCCAAACAAGTGTAAGGAAATATAGTGAAAGATCAACTCTTCAAGATCTTCAGGAAGTTTGTAAAATGATACAGAAAAATACCATTTGTAACATCAAAACTAGTTTTTAAATAAATTATATATTTTACTTGAAAAAGCAACACATGTATATGGCAAAAATTCTAATATCATATAAAACTATCCCATCAAAATAATTTTTCTCCACTCCCCAGTTACTGGGTCCACTTTATATATTTACATATTGATCTATCCCATTTTCAAAAAAAACTATAAACTACCATATTACATCAGTCTCCATAATTTATTTAACTTGGTCTCCTATTCATACACATTTAGATAACTGCCAGGCATTTTCAAGAAATATCTCATGTCCCTCACAAGAAGCATGACCTGAGGCAAGTTACTTAATCGATGTTTCAGTTTCCTTATTTGTTTACTGGGGACAACAATAGCACTTATTTATCATAGATTCTTTTGATTGTTTACCCAATGGCTATTTCCTCCTTGTTTAAGATTTAGAACACTGACTTTTGTCTTGGTGGCCATACAATACACTCAGCCAAGTTGAGTCCCTCTTCTAGCTCTAGAGGATAAACAATGATTGATTTTAGCACAATTGGCAATGACAATGCCCTTTGTCAGTGAGAAGTTTAAGCAGAGACACAAGATCTGGAGATATGGTGTGGTGCATCGGTTAAAAGCATGACTGTGAAGTCAGAATCCTGGGTCCAGCAGTGTAAACTTGGACAAGCTACTTAAACTCATTGAATGCAAGAAATTGTAATAGTAGTCCTTATTGCATTAAAAAAGGCTGTGAAGATTAAAGGAGTGAGTGAATGTATATAAAGAACTTATAGCAGGGTCTCATAATTGTTGCAATTAATATCAACTGTCCAGTGAAATGTAAGTGAAAGTGTGTGCTGGGTGAGGATTCTGGAAAGACTTTTGCTCCTGATCAAAAGCGATGGACTAAGGAGACACTGGATTGTTCCCTGCTTCTAATGCTACCATTTGACGTGTGAGACTGTGATGATCAGGGCTACTGTAGCCTTCTTGGCACCATGAGAAGGCCACAAGAACTGCTAAGACATCAACCAGAGCCCAGAATGCTACCCACAGATTTGCACCTAGGACCAGTTACTTCCAAACTTCTTGTTTAATTAGATGATGCACTACTAAACTGCATTGCTGTTGTTGTTTTTCAGTCACTAAGTCATGTCCGACTCTTTGTGACCCCATGGACTGCACCATACCAGGCTTCCCTATCCTTCACTATCTCCCAGAGTTTGCTCAAAATCATGTCCATTGAGTGGGTGATGCTGTCTAACTATCTTATCCTCTGCCACTCTCTTCTTTTGCCTTCAATCTGTCCCGCATCAGGGTCTTTTCTAATGAGTCAGCTCTTCACAACAGGTGGCCAAAGTATTGGAGCTTCAGCTTCAGCATAAATCCTTCCAATGAGTATTCAGGACTGATTTCCTTTAGGACTGACTGGTTTCATTTTGCTGTCCAAGGTATTCTCAACAGTCTTCTCTAGCACCACAATTCAAAAGCATCAATTCTTTGGTGCTCAGCCTTCTTTCTGGCCCAACTCTCAAAGAAACAGAATTTACTAATTATTTGCAGCTAATAGCACTCTTAATTGATGTATAATTTATAGGATGTTTGAGTGGATTAAATAGGTACTATATATAAAGCACTTTGAATAACAATTGTTCTATAACAAATGCTTGATGAGTGGTAGTTATCATTATTACTCTTATTATTGTATTTGAGAACATATGCAATTATATATTTTATGTAAACTCTGAAAAGAGCAACTTCTGGGTTACAGAGTATGTGCTAGTCAAACTTTAACATGTATCACAAAGTTATAGTCTTTACAGAAGTTATATCAAATCAATATGAGAGTATCAGTTTCCACACCTTTGCCAACATGTATACTCAAAATTTCCTAATGTTTGGGTAAAAATTTTATCGTTAATTTATGTTTAATTTTAAGTGAGGTTAACCATCTTTCTTCAATTGCTGAGCCATTTGCACTGTTATCTGTGTATTCATGACCTTCACCCTTTCTTTTATTGAATTTTCAGAACTCTGTATACATAAAGGAAATCATCCCTCTGCTATGACATACAAATCATGTCGGTCAGAATGGCTGCCATCAGAAAGTCTACAAACAATAAATGCTGGAGAGGGTGTGGAGAAAAGGGAACCCTCTTACACTGTTGGTGGGAATGCAAACTAGTACAGCCACTATGGAGAACTGTGGAGATTCCTTAAAAAACTGGAAACAGAACTGCTATACAACCAGCAATCCCACTGCTAGGCATACACACTGAGGAAACCAGAATTGAAAGAGACACGTGTACCCCAATGTTCATTGCAACACTGTTTACAATAGCTAGGACATGGAAGCAGCCTAGATGCCCATCAGCAGACGAATGGATAAGGAAGTTGTGGTACATATACACAATGGAATATTACTCAGCTATAAAAAAAAGAATGCGTTTGAGTCAGTTCTAATGAGGTGGATGAAATTGGAGCCTATTTTACAGAATAAATAAGTCAGAAAGAGAAATGCCAATACAGTATATTAACGCATATATATGGAATTTGGAAAGACAGTAACAATGAACCTATATATAAGACAGCAAAAGAGACAAAGATATAAATAACAGACTTTTGGACTCTGTGGGAGAAGGTGAGGGTGGGACGATACGAGAGAATAGCATTGAAACATGTATATTACCATATGTAAAATAGATGATCAGACCAAGTTCAATGCATGAAGCAGGGCACTCAAAGCTGGTGCTCTGGGACAACCCAGAAGGACGGGGTGGGGAGGAAGATGGGAGGGAGGCTCAGGTTGGGGTGACACCTGTATACCCGTGGCTGATTCATGTCGATGTATGGCAAAACCACCACAATATTGTAAAGTAATTAGCCTCCAATTAAAATAAATAAATTAATTAACAAAACATTTTTGTCGTGTGAAGACTTTTAATTTTTCTAATCATATTTATCAGTCATCATTTCTGTGCTTATGAAACCTTTCCCACTCCCAAGTTTGTAAACAACAACAACAAGAACAACAAAAACCCACAAAAATTATGATCCCATATGTTCTTCTAATACTTTCATTTTTAAAAAACATTTGACTGGTGGATCTATTTGTATTTAGTAACAGATGTAGCTTTATTCTTTTGCAGCTTGCTGGCCGCTTTCTCATTACCAATTTATTGGACACGTCCTATTTTTCACTTAATTTATCATATAGCAAGCTTTCTATATGTATTTGGAATTGTACTCTATATTATTTTATTTTTTTGTTTGTATATAATGTGCTAGTACCAAATTATTTAATGTGGAAATACTTTTATACAGCAATTGAGTTATACCTCACTTATTATTTCTATTTTCCTGACTATTTCCATGTGCTCAGTTTGCCATGAGGACTTTAGATTCTTTCTAATTTAAAATATTCCATTGGTATTTTAATTTGGATTCTATCAAATTTACTAATTTGAAAACTGACATCTTAATAATGCTAAGATATCCTGTTCAAGGATAAGGTATGCCCTTTTTGTTCCTCAATAGTTTTGACAAATCATGTTGATTACTTGTTAAGTTTATTCCTAATAACTTTTTCTTGTTATTTGAAGGGCATCTTTTCTTCTTTTATATTCTAAACTGCTGTGCGTCTGTGTGCATATCTATGGAAGTTGAATGATAGTCTCCTATGCTTTCTTAAACAGAATGTGCGTAACATAATTAACTTCTCCTTTTAACACCAATTGCTACTATTGTATAGAATATTGTGACTAATGTGATAACTTATGGTTACATAAGATATCCTTACAGATTTTAGAAGATGATGGATCAAATCTTTATAAGTATAGGGAGGAAAGACTGCATAATTCAATACCAAAATTGAACAAAGATAGCTTTGTTTGTTGTCACTTATGAATTCTATTGCTAAGATAAAATTAATCTTTGCAATTTAAATTCAGAAGCCTTCTACTGTATTTCCTTAATTCTAAGCTATCCATTTCTTACATTTTAATGTTTTTGAAATTGAGAAGCACCTTATAGTCCATATGTATACCTTACATAGTAATGTTTCTTTTTCTCTTTGAAAGGTTCTTTACTGTAATAATTGATGGCCTCTAAGAATTGAGAAAATACTATAATATTACATTATAACTGTGAAGGCTCTTCTCTCCTCCTCTAGGAAACCAAGGATGGTTTAGTATATTTATTAATATTATTAATTACATTTGTTGTTCAAAGGATACAGTGCATAAATTTACTGAGATGTTGAAAAGTTTGTATAAAATTTAAGGTCTTCTCATTTTTTAAAAAAGCAATAGCATATTAGGTAAAGAATAACACTTCATTAGCATCATAAATATATCTACCTCAAACCAACCACCACCATAATTCTCATAAAAGACAAATGTTACATCCAAGTCAGAATAAAGAAATTAAATCCTTCTGTCAATGCACAGAATAAATTTTTCTGTGAAAGTGAAAGTTGCTTAGTTGTTTCTGACTCTTTGTGACCCCATGGACAACATAGTCCATGGAATTCTTCGGGCCAGAATACTGGAGTGGGTAGCCTTTCCCTTCTCCAGGGGATCTTCCCAATCCAGGGATCAAACCCAGGTCTCCTGCATTGCAGGCGGATTCTTTACCAGCTGAGCTATCAGGGAGACCCAAATTTTCCTATAAATGCTAGCTTAAGTATTGTATCAGAAAAGGTATAAATATTGCAAAGGAGGAGAATATGCACTTTTTTCCGATATATTCTTTCTCTTTTTGAATTAAATTTTAAAAGATATTTTTTAAAAAATAGGAAATGCAAAAATCATTATCTTCCTTGTATTCTTGTAACCTCTAGTTCAAAGTTGAAGCAGAAAAAGTACTGTTCATGACAACACTAACAATGTTAAAAATGTAGGAAAAAACTAAGAATGAGTAGGATCCAGTTGAAGAAGACCATAAAACTCTGCTAAAGGACATAAAAAACAACTTCAGTAGAAGGGGACTCATGTTGCTTCTTTAGAAATCCTAAATATGTCAATATGTACAGTGATACTCAGAATCTACAAATATTTAATAAATTTCCATTCTTAATTCTGTTTAGGGCTTAAAAGCTTACTACTCAGTTGACTTGTTATCATTTATTTATACTCACCCATTTTTGCCTGTAAATGTTCTCAGCATTACTTTTTACTTCCATCTTTTGCCTTTCACCAGAGGAGGACAAATCAAACTGCATATTTTTTTCCAGTGCTCGGATCTATTGCAGAGGTTCGACATATTCTAGTGTTCAGAGTAGCATAGTATTTAGAGCAGTTCTGACATTGAATAAATGGGTGACCAAGAGAGTACTTTGTTGATGACTTGTTTTCAGCATGGCATCTTGATACTCTCTAGGGTTACAGGCATTACACAGGGCATTCTTTATGTCCTAATAGTTGTAGCTGTTCTCTTATTTTGCCTCTTGTCACTCATTATTTTCCACTGTCAAGAATGTCTATTCATTCCCTTGCCTGTCTGTGCTTCTAATTGATGTTACCATCCATGATCACCATCCTTCTCCATGTGTTTTGTAGCTGTTTGCGGGCTTAATATTTCATTAAGAGGCTCTTTCCATCTATGAGGCAGCTTTTATTAGTAGCATTTGGTGCTGGGAAGCTTTTTTGCTGATGAAAGATTTTTAAACATTTTTCTAGCTGTTTTTGAGCTTGAAAAATTTCTTGAAGTCTCATTATTATAGAAGGCTCAATTCTGGACAGCATATGCTAACATGGAATTATCCTTACAGATAAGGATTTTATTACAAATAGAATCAATGCGTCCATTGATATCTGGACTTAATTTGAAAATAATTTAAAGATGAAAACTAATAATGCGTGAGAGGAGCAGAGAAACTAACATTTCCTAGCAAGAATTAGGTTCTAGGCAAGATGCTAGACACTTTATACAGTCAGTTTGTGTTCTTCATAGTAGTTATACTCTATCAAGTTACCACAAACATAGTTATACTCTATAAAGTCACCACAAAGTAGTAGAGAATATTGAACCATTGCTCATTAAGTAAACATAGGGTTAGGTTCTAGTGAGCCTGTCACAATGTCAATGGATCAATACATGAACTTGTTATATGTGTGTGTTTTTGTTCAAAGGCACCTTATTTACTATATATTTGTCACTGTTCATGGATTCATTAACATTGAACTCATGGCCAACAGCAGAACTCATGCTTGAGTGAAGCTTATCGAACACATGCATTTTCTCTGTAATGCACATGACAGCCTTCTTGCACTTGGGAACACCAGAACCTGAGCACTGCGCTCGGGGGCCATTTTGTGAAACAGTGAAGTTACTGACAAAGAGCAAAAAATGCAAAACAAACAAACAAAAAAAACATGGCACTAAATAGGCCATGAAAGGACAACTGTTTCCAGTAGGAAGGTTGAAAATGAAAAGGCAGAGTACAGTCTTGTCTGACTTCAGCTGGGAATGCAACTCAAAATTTTCATCACTCAGCATGTCCTCAATTAACCAGGAAAATGCCCCAAGTGTTGATTTTGGAATAACAAATAAATTTTGGCAAGTAGGCCAATTTACAATTACTGAATCTGGGAATAGTGAGGATCAATTGTATTTGAATATTCATTTAACATTTAAAAGAGCTCTCCAAGATAAACCTTGGTATCCCTAACTTATAGACGAGAAAGCTGAGATATTGAGACGCTTTGAAATAGAGAAATTTCAAGAACACATTAAAAATTTGTAGAGCTTTGTTCGTTTAATCCTAAGACCTCTGTCCTTCCTACAATGGTTTTTCAAACTTTTGCAACATTTAAAATAATGGGCATCATCACTTTAATATGATATTGATCCATGCAATTTTCCTGGACTTCATATAATCTTATTTAAGATACTAGCAATTATAGAAACAATACCTATGCATATATGATTCCCTGTTAGGTTCCTGATTTTCTATTCAGAAAGATTTAAGAATATACTTATGAACAGTCAGGGATTACAACAGTGATTCTAAACACTGGCTTCACATCAGAATCCCCTAGGAAGTGAAATAAGAAAATATGAACATCCAAATCCCACTCTGATCCAATTAATTAGATTCTCTGTGGGTGAGGACTAGGCATCTATAATGTATTTTAAAGCATCCTAAGGTATTTGAATGTGCAGCCAGGTTTAGCTCCATTGATTTGCAAGGGATGTGTAACCACTGAAGCCCATTCACTCCATCATCTCAATAAAGGGGTCATGCAAGTTATACAGAGAAGGGTAAAGATCCATCATATAATGAAAAGCTGACTGAACAGTGGTGTGAATGGTAATCTAATACCATTGACTTAAAGGGAAAGAGGATGAGTCTCTCATTTTGGAGAGGAAAAGTTATCATCATCCTTTTTTTCTTCCTCATTTTGGGTTAGGACAATACTCATTTTGTGGGACTTTGGTAGAAGATTTACAATCACATCATTATCGATATGGAAGATAAAATTCCAAATATTGTGAATGCCCAAGGGCAGATATCCTATTTTTTACCACTGAATTTTCGGAGCCTAGTTACTGTACCTGGAACAATATAAGTAAGTCTAATTAATTATGTGTTGAATGTATCAATGGTGCCTTATGTTGATTTAGGAATGGATGAGGCATTCTTAATTCTTGATTAATTCTCCCTTTTCCATGGATAAGCACATCTTCTGTGTACATTCATGCCCTCTGTGTGGTTGTTTACTGTGAAAGTGAAACGTGTTAGTCACTTAGTCATGTCCAGCTCTTTATGACCCTATGGATTGCACCCTGCCAGGCTCCTCTGTCCATGGGATTCTCCAGTCAAGAATACTGGAGTGAGCAACCATTCTCTTCTCCAGGGGAATCTTTCTGACCCAGGGATCGAATCTCCGTCTCCCACATGGCAGGAAGTTTTTTACCATTTGAGCCACCACGGAACCATTTACTATGAAGAATACAAAATAATTAAAAATCCAAACAAGGAACTTACATTATTGTTGTGCGGACAAGGCATAGAAAATACTGGTAATGCACATTAACTATTTTAAGTGCACCTCATTGAGTCACAAAGACAATAATTACTGCTTTTGGGAGAGGGTTTAGGCAAAGCTCTGCAGACGCACTGAGTCTCTAAGTGGCTGCTGGAGAACCTTCAGGCTCTGTATAGAAAAGAGCAAGTCCGTCCAAGGAACATTCAGCACATTAAGGAGCCGCCGGTGGCATCAGCTCTATTCTCATCAGGCTTTGCTGTGAAGGCGCTGGCATTTTTTTCTGGGTTTGGGAAAAGCGCACAGGTTCTAGGGAATAAGTACCAGCAGTCGATTTTCTCTGCTTTTTGTGACTTTTTTTTATTTTCATCGTCTATTTGAAGAGTCTCTATTATTCCTGTGGAGTCAAGTTTCTTTTTATGTGCAGATTCCATCTCACATTAAGAATGCTTACATGTGAATAGCTTCAGGTTACAGTTCTATTTAAAGTTTTTCTATGTAAAGCCTTGATTTAAGAAAATTTCTCATTATCTTGCATTTTCCTTGTAAACCTATCTTCCTTCAGTTCTATCTTGCCAGGTGTACGGGCATGTTTATCTGCTAAGAAGACAAGAATTTTTATAATGCCTTTTCCTAGCCAAGAGAACTAGGAGTATTAAGTATGCACACAGGGTACATCTACCAGGGTTCTTGAGTTTTTGGCACCACAAACTTCGTGTACAAAGAGTACTAGGCTTCTGTATGTTTCAGTATTTAAATAATTTTGGTTGCTGTAACTGAATGCTGATTCAATTTAAAATCGAGTTTATTATAGCTGGACTGAAGGCCCCCCAAAATACTTCCATTCATTAGTGGGGAACAGTATTATGGTGAAAATCTAACTCTGAGGCAAATCAGAGACCAAAAATGATCACTTCCTTTAATAAATGAGACACCAATGAGCCAATTGAATCTCTGAATCTTTGTTTGGGCCTTGCTTTCTTGTGAGATGAGTGGGACACAAGCAACATGTAAAATTTTATTACTATTATCATTATTTTAATACTACATGCCATAAGAGTACAGTCTATGCTTGGAGAGGACCAAAGAATGCCCAACAAGGACTTTTGTGTAAATACGACTCAGAAAGTACTCAGTATTATCTAGCTACATAATTCCATAGTTGCATTTTTAACACTCCCTGGAAAGTGGAGAGGGGTGGGGATTTTGAAGAAGAGAAGTGGGGAGCTGGGGCTGGAGAGGGGGACTGGGGAATTCCAGAGACTAGTACAGACTTCAAAGTCCTATTCCTGCTAATCTCATAATGTCCTTGAGCTCCCCCACAAACAGCTGCAGTTGTTAGTAACACTTTTCTTAACTCTTCACATACTAGTCCTCTGCAAGCTCAAAAAATCCCCAGAAAGTTCTGGTGGCATAGCTTCTGAAAACAATATAGTTTGGTTTTTGTTCTCTCTCATCTTTCTATATCTTAGAAGCATTCACTCACTCAATATTAAACTGAGTGAAGTGCCTTTGTGCAAGGCACTGTTTAAAAAGAGTAGAGACTTCCAAATGAATTATTTCCTGACCACCAGGAATTAAAATTTCCTAGTGAAGGTAGAGCAGAATACGATGTCGGGGACAAAAAAAAGGGTTCAGGAAGCAAGGTTATGAAGAGTAAGAGTAGGAGGGGATCGCCACCAACCTGAGAAATTAGGGAAGTGCTCTAGTATTTAACCAGCCTATTCCTGATGGGCACACACACTTCTCATCCTCCAAGATACGTTCAGGCAGAGGCAAGATGCAGTGGCTGCAAAGCACAAGGGAGTGACTGGTACCGCTGGGCTGAAGGAAGGGTCACACAGGGTGGCAGCGGTTGATAAAGTTGAGCAGGGCGGTGAGGTTGGGACCTAACTGTGTAGCCTGATGATGTTTTTCTCACTAAGGAGAACATAATCAGAGACTTTCATTGTGGTCTGGTGGCTAAGACTCTGTGTTCCCAGTGCAGGGGGCCTGGGTTTGATCCCTGGTCTGGGAATTAGATCCCACATGGTGCAACTAAAGATCCTGCATGCCGCAACTAAGACCTGGTGCAGTCAAGTAAGTAAATAAATAAATACAATGAAATTAACTTTTTTAGAAAGAAGAAGTAAATAATCAAGGAGACACTTTAGGAAAATGGTTGCCTTGTTGATGTGGGCTATTGTTTGGAGACAGGAAAATAGGAGCATACAGTGAAGACTGGGGGTTGAGAGTGATCATCCTATACACTTCTACAGAAATTTACCTTTTATGAAATGCTTTCACATTTGTCTCACTAGACTCAGAGAATTTCACACCTCTTTTGGCAAAACCAGAACTATAGGCTTCCAGGTTTCTTCCAAGTCACCTGAGTCCCAACTGTTTCTTTAGGGCCCACATCCTTGAACTGAGATGGTGGCAATAGGAAAAGGAGGGAATGGATAGAAAAGAGATGGTAAAGGACAAACATCCAGGTCTTGGTGACAGATCTGAAGAGTATGGTACAAAGGGCAAGAGAATAATCTAGACTCCATTCAACTCCTGACTTCTACGAGACTTATCCTAATGATCTTCTACTTTTCTGAATTCCTGAAACACATTATCCAAAGCAAGCAACCAGTCAGTTTATTCCTTACCAACACGTTCTCTATTTGTTTATTTTTCTTTTTTTAAGGTATTTATTTATTTTGGCGGTGCAGAGTCTTTGTTGCAGCACACAGGCTCCCTCTAGTTTCAGAGCACAGGATCAAGAGTGTGTGGGCTCGGGAGCTGTGGTTCTCGGCCCTCTCTAGTTGCACCACAGCCTGTGGGATCCTAGTTCTCCGACCAGGAATCGAACTCATGTCAGCCTGGAAGGTGGATTCTTAACCACTGGACCACTAGGGAAGTCCCTCTAATTGCTTCTTGAGTCTTAGTCTTTTATCTCCACGTCTTTAAGTGCCTAAATGTCAGACATTATTAATAGTTTATTTTCACTGTACTCCTCATATCAACTAGACAAGTACTAGGGAAGTACAAATACATTTGTTAGATAATCCTCTATCAAGCACTTGAAATATAACTGCTTTAGGTAATTGTTTAGCAAAACATGTATATCTTAGAAGAGAGAAGAAGAATACAAAACAATAACACTGATGCATAGGTTAGTAAATTGTTGACGTATGATTTTTTCCCAGATCTAAAAAAAAGTAATGTTTGAGTACTACTCATTCATCTATCAGTACCTTACAGTTTCCTTTCCTGGAAGTATTAATGGTGAAGATTAACTTTCTTTTCATTATACAAAGCTTGTGTTGTAACATGTTTTGGATTATGCTTATTTATTCATTTAACAAACATTAATGGGTATCTCCTATGATAGAGATACTGTCCTATGGAAATGAACAAGCACTTTGAAGCCCTAGCCCTTCCTGGGGGTAGAGGAGAGAGTTTCCTTGTAACCAGATACCAAAGCAAGAAGTCCTAATGTGAAACAATTGGAATTGGCACTGTCAATAGTATATCAGAAATTGTGAAGTTGATTTTTTTTTCTTCTTTTTGGTCAGATCTTGCTAAGTAACTATTTCTTCACACTCAATACATTTGGAGAAAGCTGCTACATAGCTAAAGTCACCGTAACCACAGAACAACAGATGAAAAGGAGAAAGCACTAAACAGCAAGAAAAATGCATTTCACCCTCGTAAGAATGTAAGTGAAAAATTGAATATAAACAGATACAGCCATCATCTTTTAAAAATATGATACCTCCATAATATCTCCCCAATATAAACACTTTGGAGTGTTCATGTATTCAAGAAGGAACAGTATCATCAGTACATATGAAACTCTTCTGAAGAAAGAATAAAGCTAAAAACAACATCTAATTCTGAACACATTTCAGTGTGGTGTAATAATGATATTACACTATAGTGATGGCAGAGAGGCTCTGATAGTACCCATTTGCATCCCACATGAAAAAACAAAACCCAAGGTCACTTAAAAAAAAATTCTACAAGCCACATACTAAAAAAGGATTTTCTTGAACAGGTCTACTTTATAATACAGTTTAACTCAACTGTTAAGTGAACTACAAATGAAGACTTAAAAGTTTTGCATGCATGTGTGTGTGCTCAGTCACGTGTGACTCTGCAAAACCATGGACTGCAGCCCATTAGGCTCCTCTGTCCATGGGATTGTCCAGGCAAGAATACTGGAGTGGGTTGCCATGTCCTCCTCCAGGGGATCTTCCCAACCCAGGAATTGAACTCACATCCCCTGAGTCTTCTGCACTGCAGGTGGATTCTTTACCCCTGAACCACTTGGGAAGCTCCTTAAAAGGTTTAGGTGCTACTAAACACCATTCAAGCTGGTTTTAGAAAAGGCAGAGGAACCAGAGATCAAATTGCAAACATCCGCTGGATCATCGAAAAAGCAAGAGAGTTCCAGAAAAACATCTATTTCTGCTTTATTGACTATGCCAAAGCCTTTGACTGTATGGATCACAATAAACTGTGGAAAATTCTGAAAGAGATGGGAATAGCAGACCATCTGACCTGCCTCTTGAGAAACCTGTATGCAGGTCAGGAAGCAACAGTTAGAACTGGACATGGAACAACAGACTGGTTCCAAATAGGAAAAGGAGTACGTCAAGGCTGTATATTGTCACCCTGCTTATTTAACTTATATGCAGAGTACATCATGAGAAACGCTGGACTGGAAGAAACACAAGCTGGAATCAAGATTGCCGGGAGAAATATCAATAACCTCAGATACGCAGATGATACGACCCTTATGGCAGAAAGTGAAGAAGAACTAAAGAGCCTCTTGATGAAAGTGAAAGAGGAGAGTGAAAAAGTTGGCTTAAAGCTCAACATTCAGAAAACTAAGATCATGGCATCTTGTCCCATCACTTCATGGAAAATAGATGGGGAAACAGTGGAAACAGTGGCTGACTTTATTTTTCTGAGCTCCAAGATCACTGCAGATGGTGATTGCAGCCATGAAATTAAAAGACGCTTACTCCTTGGAAGGAAGGTTATGGCCAACCTAGATAGCATATTTAAAAGCAGAGACATTACTTTGCCAACAAAGGTCCGTCTAGTCAAGGCTATGGTTTTTCCAGTGGTCATGTATGGATGTGAGAGTTGGACGGTGAAGAAAGCTGAGCACCACAGAATTGATGCTTTTGAACTGTGGTATTGGAGAAGACTCTTGAGAGTCCCTTGGAGATCCAATCAATCCATCCTAAAGGAGATCAATCCTGGGTGTTCATTGGAAGGACTGATGTTGAAGCTGAAACTCCAATACTTTGGCCACCTCACGCGAAGAGTTGACTCATTGGAAAAGACCCTAATGCTGGGTAGGATTGGGGGCAGAAGGAGAAGGGGACGACAGAGGATGAGACGGTTGGATGGCATCACTGACTCGATGGACATGGGTTTGGGTAGACTCCAGGAGTTGGTGATGGAGAGGCCTGGCGTGATGCAATTCATGGGGTCGCAAAGAGTCGGATACGACTGAGTGACTGAACTGCACTGAACTGAAACACCATCAATACAGTTAGTAGTATATCAGAAGATGTGTAGGACACAAGATGAAAAATTGCTGAGATGAACATCAGAAAGGATGCAAAATCCAGTAGGTAACATGGGAAGAATATATAGTAGAAGCAAGATGTGTGACCTAGAAGATCTACTGAGAAATTAAGATTGAAAATAGAGGCAGGGCATGGGAACATCCTGAGTGATTGCCTGACTCTAGAACATTTCTGACCTGCCAAGATTTATAACGTGAAGTTTAAAGATCTCAACCAGTCCAGTCATGAGTGGATTAGGATCCCGAAAAATTTCCACTGGTAGAAGCTTTCTGAGGGCAGGATTTGTCTATTTTGTGTTTGTGTCCCATTAATGGGAGCTCACTAAGTTTTTGATCATTTATACGTTCATATACATTAAGGGAAAAGGAAAATGGACCTTTACCCCTTTATATCACTAAGGTAAAGCTATTGCTGAAAGTTATTAATAAGATCAGAAATAAGAAGACAGCATACAGACAACTACAAACATTCACTAGCAAATAGTAAAAAAAGGAACAGATATAAACATTGATTGCTCTAATGAATCAATGACATGGTATGATCAGTATTAACTTCAGATATTTAAAGTTCCTTCTTAGAACATGTCAGCAAATTGGAATGCCATTTTCTTGTTTCCCAGGGAAGCACAATCTAAGCAGACTTGAGATGCAGCAGAGTAAGAGAAATACCATTCTGCACTTATGTCTCAGGTAGGTATAGTACCAACCTTATGACTTTTGGTGAATTATCTAATCCCCTTTAGCCTCATTTTCCTGATCTATGTGGTGATTGTTTTGCCTAAGCTTCAATATCTGATAAGGCTAAAATGAGTTAATAAATGTAAGTTTTGAAATGAAACCTACGTGTGATACAAACTACTATAAAAATGCACGATACCTTGATCTACTGAGAGGGAAAAAAGCAACTAAAAGCAATTAATTACTGAGTTGGGGTCAGCTATATGTCTCTGTGTGTATGCACAAACACATACGGATACATATATACTGCAATATATATTAGTATTTTTATATTAAGTATCTGTTATGTGTTAGGCAGTGTATTTTCAAATTCAAATTAAACAAAAAAATCACTCAACTGTGAGTTCTCAAATAGCCAAAGTGGTTTCTTGGACAAGATGTTGCCATGCTTTCTGCATCATGAGTCCCTCCCCAGGTCACTTTGGCATCATCAGTGGACTGGAACACGGACACAGTGGAATGAGGGTGTGGAGCACAGCAGTTCTGGGCTGGGTCTCTCAAGTAAGACAAACCTGGGTCTAATCCTGAACCCTGCACTTAACTAGCAACTTAACTTTGTGCAAGTCAGTTAAACTGATGCTAGAATCTTCTTCCCAAGACTGCTGGGAGGACGTGCCACCGGGTGCTTCACACGTTACTGGCACATCACAGGTGCTCAGTATACGTTACCTGTGTTGGTGACGGTGGTTGAGAAGGGACACCAGGGACCGATAACCTGGCTCCCAGCCTTTGTTTTATTACCTGGGGATGGTAAGCAGCTTTATTCACAAGAAATACTTTCAGCATAGCCCATACTTTTTCTTGTAAAGTTTCTTTAACTGGGACTCTTCTCTGGTGAAGGAAGTTTTCAGAGTACACTATCATCTCTCACTCTTTGGTTATGGAAACTGCCTACAGGAGCTATTTTGTGACAATATCTTGGAAAAGTGGTAGGGATTTGGCTTCTATGAAAGTGAACTGCCATCTGTTGGTGCTGCAGGCATTTGCACAAGGAAGAGTAGTAGCCCTTTCTTTTGATGACTTGTGGCTGCCTACCCTGGTTTTCTCTCTACTTTTGTGAAGGTCTCTGTGTGAAGCCTTTCTGTGCAGGCCACTTTGATTGGTGTTGGATAGTCGTTCTCTCGTCTGCTGATAATATTCTGATGCCTCAGTGCAGCTCAGCTTTGAATGAGTCAGTGTCGTCTGTGTCTGGCATTCATTTTTAGTACATTTTGCCCCACAGATACATCTCTAGATGTGTCTCTTCCCTCTGTCTGGCTCTATGTTTTTGTTTAAGTGACACATAAAGCCTCGTATCTAATTCTTTATATCTAAGCCCTTCTATAGCCTTTCTCTTCCTTATGCCATTGAGACAGCCGCAAAGAGCTACAGCGATGACCATTTATTCCCATTAATAAATGGGTTCCTCGTGTCGATATTATAAATATATGTTAAAATAGGCCCACTCAAAGCACGAACACATGTACACTCATTTACATGCAGATATACATAGAGTCATACATAAATACACATGTGGATGTATTTTATATACATGTATATATCATTGATATTATACTGACATGTTAAAATAGTAATCTAAAAACACGCATATATTTACATGTATTTATACATAAGTATACAGGTGGATGTATATTACTTATCATTTGTATCATCAAGCAGGTTTACATTCTTCTTTTGTTATCTGTTGGGTTTTATATCCCCTAGTTGTCCAGAATATGAGCATGTGAGTGTGTGGAAAGGAATATTTCAGCTACCATCCCTCTATCCTGCTTTGGGATGCAACATGAAGTCTCTATTCCAGTATTAGGAAGTGCTCCACTGCTTCTGAGCTGTGCAAGGTAATAAACTATCACCGTCTTACAATCTATCGAATACATTCAGGCTATTTAAATCCACTGCATAATTTGCCTCCATGACGGCTGTCAGTGCCGATTTCCTTTGTCTACAATGGAGTGTGCTCAGTGTGAATTCTGATCTAGGAAAACTCCACTCAGGAGAACTTTAAAGATTCAAAATGTGTGAAATTAATCTCATCAGCACTTGACCAGACTGATTTAAGGATGAATGTAGTCCTATTTTTCCCTCTTTTTTTTAATGTTTGTTTTTTTTCACAAAAACATCAATATGCCTGTGCTAATTTGGAAATACATATGCACAAACACATTTACACAAGCAGAAAATACTCCATATTTCTTAAGTGTAACCCCTACAACTGATCAGGCATTGCGTTTGTCAGCCTGAAAAATAAAGGCATTCAATTAACACAATTCCAATCATGTAATCTTGTTAGCTCAAATTGAGCTTCAATAGTCCTTGACAGACCCCAGCAGAACTAGCTCACTGCATGAAAACAAACCACACAATTCTATCTTTATGTACATGTTGGTACTTGTTGACATTCTATTAAATTGTTTTAATAGGGCCTACTTAGAAAGGTGTATATCTTGCTAGTTAAAACCCACTACATTGTAAAGTACAGTTTATATCCAAAATATTGCTCTCATAGGAAAATTGTAATTACAGCATTTAGACTATACAGCCAAACTGTGTTGCTTTGTCTTGTCTTTGGAAAACCCACACTAAGCCAAAATTGTACCTGTCATTGAAACAGCAGTGACAAGAAACAAACAAAAAGATTACCCAGGGATTTAGTGGAATATGGAAGGAGTAGGTTGCTGCACAATTAACAACAGATCTGCTCGATTACTTTTGGTCACAGCTTCAGTCTGGGTGGAACCTAAATGCTGACCTTTCTGGTCTCTGAAAATTCTTTTCTTTCATGAAGTTCATTTACCACACTTCTCTCTCTGAGAAGATGGTGCATAGTGATGCATTTTTTAGCAAGTGACATATTTTGCCAAATGGGACACATTTGCCTGGAGAATAAGTAAACCCAGTGCTACTCACACAAGCAGTCATTTCCTCTCACTCTTATCCTGAAGTTGAACAACTTCCTGCTGCTTTTGTCATCACACCTGAGACAGTGAGTGCTCGTCCCAAGCATGAACATGGATCAGTATATACTTAGTCCTGCTGGCTTCGAGAGAATACAGTTATTCACAATCACGCTGCCCACAGAACATTTTCATCTGGGCTATAGCAATTAGATTTTCTTCCTTCCACTCTAAAAATCTTGAAAATACCATTGGGAGATTTTTTTTCTTCCCCTCAAATGATTTCACTAATGTATCTTTCTTTAGAAGTATCTTTTTATTATTGTTTAAAAATGGACATACTTCCAAATGATTTCAGTCAATTCTCATGTCTATACAGGCATCATGACCTCAAATACCCTTCGCCAGTGTGCCTGGTATACATCTCACACCCATTCTGTGACCACCTATGAGAAAGGTAGTCTATATAAAGAGAATTCTGGGAGAGAAGGCCAGGGAGTGGGTTGGACAAGGAGCAAGTGTGGAAGGATTCATGGCTTCCTGGATGTTTTGTGAATTACACATGATAGCATAGGCTGGTGCCTTCAGAGAGGGAGGAGGGACCCCTTCAGTTGGAAATTGTTGCAGTGATGACAACAGCAATGACACAATAGAGAAGAGGAAGAAGGAGATGAAAGGCAGATGCTCATTATCTATAACTTGACTGTTTTCTCAAAGATGTTTCCAATGAGGGGCTAAAGCATCACACAATTTGGCCAAGCTCCCTTTTCCCTTCTTCTTTGGATTATTAAAGGGGCCTGCAGTGAAATCGATTTGGAACCCAACCACATCTCAGTAGAGTCCCAGCACCCACACGCTTAGTTCACTGTGACAGGCAACCCTCAACATCTTCACTAGGATGGATATTCTTTCGTCATCCTGGGAACAGATGTGTTTTCCCTTCTAGGGACACACAAATCAGCACATTGTGTCCCTGGAAAATCTCCAATAAGCTAATTTAGTCCTTCTCGTAATGTTACTAAGCTTCATTTGGTCCTCTGAGACTAAACCAGGCCTCCAAAAGGAAATACAGTTGGTAGGAATTGGACAGGACCAAGGAGACACTTTAGTTGTTTTCATGACCCACCTGTACAAACTATTAGACATGGAAAAGCCCTCCTTATTGTAAGTGAGAGAAAAGTTAGAATTAATTCCATCAAAGTCTATAGTTTATGCAATACAATTTTATTGCAATTAAACAGTTTTACTTAAATGATATGGCATTATCCATGACACAGTGATTTTTAATACTGTGTAACTGCATATGCACTTAACATCTGTACATCATTTTCACTCATTTATCAACTGTGCATTGAGAATCCACCATATGCCAGAAAGTGATTTTTTTTTAAAAGTATATGATATTTGAAGGAGTATATATTAAGTAGGAGAATAAAGAATAAAGCATTTTAATCTTTGAATGCTTTCCAAAGCTTAACAGCAAATAAAACAGAAAGGCTGGGGTGAGATCTGGCATAAGTATTTTTGAAAAGCCTTCCCAAGTGTACCCATGGGCTTCCCAGGTGGATCAGTGGTAAAGAAAACATTTGCCAGTGCAGCAGACGTGGGTTCGATCCTTGGGTTGGGAAGATCCCCTGGAGGAGGACATGGCAATCCACTCCAGTATGCTTGCCTGGAAAATTCCACAGACAGAGGAACCTGGAGGACTACAGTCCATGGGGTGGGAAAGAGTCAGAGACAACAGCGACTGAGCACACGCGTAAGTGTACCCAGGGATGGGAGTTACTAATCTAGACCACAGGGGATGAACTGACTGTCCTAAAAGACATGCTTTACAATATTGCCTAAGACTAGTGTCAGCATCCCTTGAAAGTTTGTTATCAATGCAGAATCCCAAGCCCTAGGACAGACCGACTCAATCAGAATCTTCATTTTTGGAAGGAAAAACAGAAGTTTGAGAGGACCTTCTCTACCATGTCAGACACTACAACTGCCTATGTATTTAAAACCTATTGCCCCTGCCCTTCTTCAAATCTGCATATGAAGCTTTGCTGGAGGCACTGAGAGGCTGCATTGTGCAAGCGAGACATATTTTCCTCTGCTTGGCGATCTTCCAAAGCAAAGAAGATGCAGGCCCTGGAAGCTCTATGTGGGCTTCTCTGGTCACCCAGTGGTAAAATGTATGCCTGCTATGCAGGAGACATGGGTTCGATTCCTGGGTTGGGAAGATCCCCTGGAGAAGGAAATGGTAACCCACTCCAGTATTCTTGCCTGGGAAATCCCATAAACAGACGAGCCTGGCAAGCTACTGTCCATGGGTTCGAGAGGGTCAGACATGACTTAGCAAGCAAACCACCACCATCACTCCATTAAGAAGGCTGAGGAAACAGATCATGATTCCCTCAGCAAATACTTACTGAGTAGAGTAGCTATCATGTGTCAGACACTGTGCTGAGCTCTAGTGATACATCCCTGAGGGCTAGAGAGGAGGCAGACAGAGAAACCAATGGTAGCACAGCCTTTGTTCTACCTTAGCAGTGCACGCAGAGCGCACCAGAGTGCTAGGTATTATCAAACAGGTGCTGGTTCAGGTGTGTTTTCAAGAGTGAGCAGTACCAGTGCGCAGGGGTGGGGAGCACAGTGTTTCATGGCAGAGGGAGTGGTGGGTACAGACATGAGATTTATGGGAACAGTTCAGTGTGGCTGAAGAGCTAAAAGGTGGGAAGGCAGATAGGACTTGAGAGAAGCAAGGAGCAATGGTCCTGCCAAGGCTGGATGCCTGGCTAAGGATGGGAGTTTAGATGCCACATGCCAAGGGAACTGCCTCTTCCTCACAGAAGGATCCACATTTCCCACAAACTCCTGGCCAAGGGCTCTTTGGAAGAGCCTGGCCAGCCTGGATCTTATAGCTTCTCTAAGCTTTACTGCGCTTCAGGCACTACCCCAAGTACTTTCAGCAGCATGAGGCAGGAAGGAATCAGAGATTTTGGAAACGGCAGAGAGATAGACAGACAGAAACACAGAGAGACAAAGAGACAGAGAGACAAAGAGAGGCAAAAATAGAGAGACAGACATCCCTTAAGGCTACACAAACAGTAAATAACAGACCCAGTACTCACAGCTAGACCCTCTGCCAACAAACCCAGTTCTCACTCTCTCTTAGCTCTACATTTTGAGGAGTTTCCATGTGTTTTAAAAATCTGCTTAAGGCTGTGATATTTCTGTAAGTGATTCTCGTTTCCTGCTGTCCTTGCCCCTCACCATGACCACTCATTATTCTAGCCTGGTCCCCAAGCTGCATAAACATTTGGGAAGGGATAAAGGAGGGCCCCGTGGGGCCAGAAGAAACTGTGGGGATCTGGAGCAATGCCTTCCCCCTCCTACTCTGCTCCATTTAACTTGGCTTTGAAAAGGCAGACCGTTGGGGACCGAGTTTTTATCACTAGTGACTTCCTTTCCCAAGAAATGTGAGCCCTGTGGATCTGAAGAATAATTGGTGAAGTGCTTTGAGGTTTCTTGAATATAAAAGACTGTGTAGGTGTGTAATATTATTATTACCACTTTCTGTTCAAGGAGCAGTCTTTAAAAAAGAAAAGGGTATGGAATTTTCAGCTTTTCTCCTAGACTGGCCTATGGCCATATTTAACATTAATATCATATTCCTTTGGGTGCACATAATTAGGATGTTTTTGTGACTAGTTAACTTTTGACTTGAGAAGTACATTACGTAACATCATCTTTACTCCATCACTAAGTAGTGAGGAGTCAGGCAGCCAATCCTGAAGGCACTCAGTTCATAAAAGAGAGAAGGAAATATCTCCATTGCAACATCAAAGGGTAATAAGACAGAATACTTTCAAAGATCTCACAGATTAACAAATTCATTGTAATTAATTAATAAGCAGCTTCCTTTATGGTGATCCTTTAAGTGCCCTGACAGCTTTTTCAGGGGTGCTGATTCTCCTGTTTATGAGAGAATCACTGATTTCACTAGAGTATGAGACATTCCTTCAAGCTCCCTCCAGGCTCAGATCATTTTACAAGTTCATTCTAAGGTAAAGTTAGACAAGATTTCAAGGGTGGCTCTAAAACCATAGCAAGCTTTTGAAAATAACAGACACACATTTGTATCTTAAAAGGCAGACCCAGTTCTCTATAATTCTCTTCCTGAGACACCTTGTTTCATCCATCTGCAGGGCTTTTCCTGCAGATGGTGAGATGACTCGTACATGGGAATCTCGCCTTGGTTCCAGCCTGTTTTTTCCTCATACTATGAATTATCCCTCGTGCCCAATATTTCTAAAAAGAATCACACATGCTTTTTTTAAAAAAAAAAAAAGTAGGCTATATTTTTAGAACAGTTTTAGATATGCAGAAAATTTATGAGATAGCTACAGAGACTTCCCCCATATCCTCACACCCAGTTGTCCCTAGTATTAACAGCATACATCAGTATTATATATCTGTAATATCAGTGAACCTATCTTGCGAAGTTATATTAACTAAGGCCCATAGTTTATTTAAAGGTCCTTAGTTTTTACCTGATGTTCTTTCCTCTTTCTGTTTCAAGACTCCACCCAGAACAACCCAGTATGTTTAGTTTGATCTTTTTAGGCTCCTCTTGACTGTGGCAGTTTCTCAGACTGTTTGTGATGACATTGACAGTTTTGGGGAGTGCTCATCAGGTATTTTGAAGAATGTCTCACTGTTGGGATTTACATGATGCTTTTCTCATGATAAGATGGGAGCTATGGGTGTTACTGGAAAGAAGACCACACAGGTAAACTGCTATTTTCATCACATCATAGCAAAAGTACAAACTATCAAACTATGATTTCTGACTGCTGATGTTGGTGTTGACCACCTGGCTGAGGCAGGATTTGTGAGGTTTCTCCACTGTAAAGTTACTTACTCTTTTTACCTCCTTTCCATTCTATCTTCTTGGGAAGGAAGTCACCGTGTGCATCTTAAGGAGTGGGGAGTCATATTCCCCTCCCTGAGGATGAGGTACCTCCATAAATTACCTGGAATCTTCCGTATGGGAGATTTGACTCTTATTCCCCATTTATTAATACAGTTACTTATTTATAATGGCATATATTCATGGATATTTATTTTATACTTTGAATTACAAGTCAATAGTACTTTATTACTTTGCTCCTCCAATAGTTCCAGCTTTGGCTATTGGGAGCTTTCTGTTGGTTTCTGTGCCCCTTTCCCATATCCCTATCAATATATTGGCTTAATTTTTTTTTATTATTTTAGGCATATCCTTACTTTCTGACACTTCAAAAGCTCCAGGTTCATCTCATACACATGCTTAAAACCCCACACTGATTGGTATCTGGTGGGAGCACAGTCGTTTCCTCCAGACTAAGAAACTGGCCAGGTTCCGGGTGCCTCTGTGTGTGTGAGGATGTGAGTGAGGCAGGATGTCAAAGACATGCAGGTGATTGGACAGAAGAATGTCAGAAGGTTGCAGCTGAGGGCCAACACTCTTTACAAGACCAGGTTCTAGTTTCTCAGACTCAGAGAACTGATCATTTGCTGCTGAAAACAACCTGATCCATCTGCTGACAGAATGTTTGAGTTGAGGCAGCCAAGTTTTTAAAGACATTTGGGGGAATCTTTGGTTCAGACTGGAGAGAAAAATAGCGAGGGATGGCAGAGACAGAAGCATCTCCTTGGTGTCATGCGCCAACCCAAATTAACAACTAATGAAAGCAGATTGTATTTAGCAGATTTTAATATAAATTAGGTTAATGGTGACACATTTGAAATAGTACACTGAAAAATCAGTCTGTAATAACAAGCTAACAGATGTTGGCATTTTTATTATTAATTATACATTTCATTATCATCTGATTATTGTCAAACATCGTTTGATAGAAAAAATGTATAAATGATTCATACACATTTGTTACGTTGTTAAGGGGTGCTAGTGTCTGTTTTATTAATGTAGTGATTTGAGTAGTCTGATATCATTCTAAAAATCTCAAGTTTAATCAAGACTATTGAGCTATACACAATGTCTAACAATAATCCTCAATTTAACCATGCTTATCATTGAAGGATCTCAGAGAATTTCACATGCTGGCTTGTCTTAGTCACCCTTTTATCTTCTTCAGTGCAAGGCCTTCAGAGAGGAGTTTCGCTTTATCAGGGAATATTACTAACAAATGGCATCATCACCCATCATATCATCATTTCTCCAAAGGATTCCCAGAGAGAAACTGCTATGAATTAGTTGTTCTAGAGTCACAGGAACTAAGAAAATGGGGTTTTCTCTTATATCAGCAAAACAAACGAGAAACAAACATCATAGATAGCTAGTCACCAGACCAATACAATATTAAATGAATTTTTCCCCTTGTATTCTTGGTCAAATCTGCTAATACATACCCTACAGATAATCTGCTTGTGCCAGCAACATAACCTTTCTGCTCTGATATTATTCTGGCTATGGTCTGTTGAATATTTCAGGTCTTTCATCAAGTTGAACCTGCCCTCCTTGGCTGGAGTACACTCTTAGGGCTCCTCATCTCTGCCATTCCCCAGACCTCACGTGATGCCTTCTTGCCAGTCCTCTTCACCTATTTCCTTATATGATTTCATGACTCCTAATAACAAGAATATCTCATGGCTGAGGTGAATTGCTCTTTTTTGAACCCACTGTAATTTTGCTGGTTCTTCTAGACAGTATTGCACCAGGGTCAAAGTGAATAAGCCAGTATACTGGATTTTGTATTATTGAAAAGGAGAGAAGGGGAGAGGGAGATAGAGAGAAAGAGAGAGCACGAGCAACAGAGAGAACCTTGCAAACAGCTTGGACTTCAGTCACAAATTCTGCCCATACTTGGCTTTAATAAGAGCTACAGCAGGGACAAAGAAGTTTGTGGCCTTGTTCCCTCTGAGTGTTATGCTGGTTCATCCACGGTCAACATTAATTTTTAAGAATATAATTCAAGTTTGAAAAACCACTCTTAATTTAAGAAAGAGTAAATTCTATCTATAGTGCTTTATAATTTATCTTATTACTGTTTTATTTTTTATAATTGAATGATTTTTAATAAATTTATAAAGGTGTGTATCCAACAACCACAATCCAGTTTTAGAACATTTCCATCATTGCTGAAAGATTTCTTGTGCCTGTTTGCAGTCAATCCCACTCCCTATCTGCATCAATTTTGAGAACAAAAGAAATATTGAATTTTGAACATGTTGAATATTCAAGATTACCTCCGTGAAAACAGTGTATGCTTGAGGCCCCTAAATAAAATGATCTTCCTCAGTAATGAGATTTGTTTCACATTAAAGTTTTGTAAATTTTTACTTTTTGGTCAAGGGCAGTCTTTATTGATACTGACAACCAGCAGAGAATTTCTGACTCTCATCCTGTATTTAGTTAAAATATATATAACATCTGTCATGTGTACCTGCTGACATGGCTGCCTACCTATCAAAAATAAAATCCCCAATTTTGGCTGCACATTTTGATGCCCTGGTGTGGGGCATTTTCTGATACCCACAACCAAGCCTCTGATTTTCTGGACACCAATCATGTGTTCAACAATTCAATTCAATTCTGACACCAACTATCCAGAGTTCAAAGCTTAAGGACTCAGTTCTACAAGGCTGCCCCCACTTCCATCTCTTCAGATACCCATCACAAGTCCTGGAACATCACAAGTCCTGGAACTTTTGACTGACTAGTTACAAATCAAGTGTTCTCATGATCCTCTCTTTAGGTTCAATAATTTGCCAGAACAGCTTAGAGAACTCAAGCACACACTTTAGTCACTTTTACTAGTTGATTATAAAGGATACAAATCAACATGGCAACCCACTCCAGTACTCTTGCCTGGAAAATCCCATGGACGGAGGAGCCTGGTAGGCTGTAGTCCATGAGGTCGCCAAGAGCTGGACACAACTGAGCAACTTCACTTTCACTTTTCACTTTCATGCCTTGGAGAAGGAAATGGCAACCCACTCCAGTGTTCTTGCCTGGAGAATCCCAGGGACGGCGGAGCCTGCTGGGCTGCCGTCTATGGGGTTGCACAGAGTGGGACACGACTGAAGCGACTTAGCAGCAGCAGCAGCAGCTGTGGTACACAGGATGATGTCCAAAATGGTCCCAAGTACGGGAGCCTCTGTCCCACGGAGATGTGAGGGGCGGCACCCTCCCAGCTCATGGATACAATTACCAGCCTGGAAGCTCTCTGAACCTCATCATTTAGGCTTTTTGCTTTAATAAAGTTCCCACTGCATGTACAAGGTTAATTAAATCACTTGCCAGTGGTGACATACTCAAACTCCAGTCCCTCTTCTCTGGATGTTGGAGGTGAGGTTGAAAGGTCTAAGTTTCTAAACATGGCTTGATTTTTCTGGTGACCAGCTTATATCCTGAATCCTGAAGCTATATAGAGACTATCGAGAGCTATCTCATTAGAACAAAAGATGCTCCTATCAACAGTATCACTCAGGTAATTCCAAGCTTTTAGAAGCTCATGGTCAGGAACTGGGGGAAAAGTTCATACATGGGGATCATTTTGAAAAGTCCCAGTTCTTGGGCTCTGTATCTAGTTTCTGATCTAGTTGATCTTGGTAGACTCTTGGTACAGATAATTTATAAAGTGCTCTAGGTGGGTCTGAGTATAGCTGAAGTTGATAATCACTGTAAAATATCTCTTGATCACCTTCTATACACAAAGCAGGGGTTATACTGGATTTTATGGCAATTACAAAGAAAAAAGCTTATTCCAATTTCTCCAGGGATTTATAACAATATCTAGGATCAGAAAAATTGGTGCATATGTTATAAAACAAGGAAATATGATAAGAACATACATTGCTATTCTACTAAGATAAAATAAACAAGAAGTTGCTTTTGTCTGGAGGGATTGAAGAAGGCTCTACAAGGATGGGAGCCTGTGGGCTGGGTTTAGAAACATGACTCAAATGTTGTAGGTTTTTGTTGTTCAGTCGCTCAGTTGTGTTTGATTCTTTGCAACCCTGTGGACTACAGCACACCAGGCTTCCCTGTCCATCACCATCTCCTGGAGCTTGCCCAAACTCATATCCATTGAGTCGGTGATGCCATCCAACCATCTCGTTCTCTGTCGTGCCCTTCTCCTCCTGCCTTCAATCTTTCCCAACATCAGGGTCTTTTCTAATGAGTCAGCTCTTCGAATCAGGTGGCCAGAGTATTGGAGATTAAGCTTCAGCATCAGTCCTTCCAGTGAGTATTCAGGACTGATTTCCTTTAGGATGGACTGGTTGGATCTCCTTGCTGTCCAAGGGACTCTCAAGGGTCTTCTCCAACACCACAGTTCAAAGGCATCAATTTTTTGGCACTAGGCCTTCTTTATGGTCCAACTCTCATATCCAAACATGACTACCAGCAAAACCATAGCTTTGACTATAGGAACTTTTGTCGGCAAAGGAATGTCTCTGCTTTTTAATACGCTGTCTAGGTTTTTCATAGCTTTTTTCCCAAGGAGCAAGTGTCTTTTAATTTCGTGGCTGCAATCACCATCTGCAGTGACTTTTGAGCCCAAGAAAATAAAGTCTGCCAGTGTTTCCATTGTTTCCCCATCTATTTGCCATGAAATGATGGGGCTGGATGCCATAATCTTAGTTTTGGGAATGCTGAGTTTTAAGCCGGCTTTTTCACTCTCCTCTTTCACTTTCATCAGGAGGCTCTTTAGTTCTTCACTTTCTCCCATAAGGGTGGTGTCATCTGCATATCTGAGGTTATTGATACTTCTCTCAGCAATCTTGATTTTGGCTTGTGCTTCATCCAGCCCAGCATTTCACATAATGTACTCTACATATAAGTTAAATAAGCAGGGTGACAATATACAGACTAGATGTACTTCTTTCTCAATTTTGAACCAGTCCATTGTTCTATATCCGGTTCTAACTGTTGCTTCTTGACCTGCATACAAGTTTCTCAGGAGGCAGATAAGGTGGTCTGGTATTCCCATCTCTTGAAGAATTTTCCACAGATTGTTGTAATCCACACAGTCAAAGGCTTTGGCAGAGTCAATGAAGCAGAAATAGATGTCTTTCTGGACTTGTCTGCTTTTTCTATGATCCAACAGATGTTGACAATTTGATCCCTGGTTCCCTGCCTTTTTTAAATCCAGCTTGAACATCTGGAAGTTCTCAGTTCATGTCCTGTTGAAGCCTACTTTGGAGAATTTTGAGCATTATTTTGCTACCATATGAAACGAGTACAATTGTGCAGTAGTTTGAGCATTCTTCAGCATTGCCTTTCTTTGGGATTGGAATGAAAACTGACCTTTTCCAGTCCTGTGGCCACTGCTGAGTTTTCCAAATTTGCTGGCATATTGAGTGTAGCACTTTCACAGCATCATCTTTTAGGATTTGAAATAGCTCAACTGGAATTCCATCACCTCATACATAGTGATGCTTCCTAAGGCCCACTTAACTTTACATTTCAGGATATCTGGCTCTAGGTCAGTGACCACACCATCGTGGTTATGTGGGTCATTAAGACCTCTTTTGTATAGTTCTTCTGTGTATTCCTGCCACATCTTCTGCTTCTGTTAGGTCCATACCATTTCTGTCCTTTATTGTGCCCATCTTTGCATGAAATGTTCCCTTGGTATCTCTAATTTTCTTGAAGAGATCTCTAGTTTTTTCCATTCTATTGTTTTCCTCTATTTCTTTGCATTGATCATTTGGAAGGCTTTCTCATCTCTCCTTGCTATTCTTTGGAACTCTGCATTCAAATGGGTATATCTTTCCTTTTCTCCTCTGCCTTTAGTTTCTCTTCTTTTCTCAGTTATTTGTAAGGACTCCTCAGAAAACCATTTTTCCTTTTTGCATTTCTTTTTCTTGGAGATGGGTTGGATCACCACTTCCTGTATAATGTTATGAACCTCTGACAATAGTTCTTCAGGTACTCTGTCTATTAGAGCTAATCCTTTGAATCTTTTTGTCACATCCACTGTATAATTGTGAAGAATTTGATTTAAGTCATACCTGAACGGCCTAGTGGTTTTCCCTACTTTCTTCAATTTAAGTCTGAATTTTGCAATAAGGAATTCATGATCTGAGCTACAGTCAGCTCCCAGCCTTGCTTTTGCTGACTGTATAGAGTTTCTCCATTTTTGGCTGCAAAGAATACAATCAATCTGATTTCCGTATTGACCATTTGGTGATGTCCATGTGTAGAATCATATCTTGTGCTGTTGGAAAAGTGTGTTTGCTATGACCAGAATGCACTGGTTGATGGATCTAACAATCCAGATTCCTATGCAATATTGTTCTTTACAGCATCTGACTTTACTTTCACCACCAGACACTTCTATATCTAGGCACTGTTTCCACTTTGGCTCAGCCTCTTCATTCTTTCTGGAGCTATTTCTCCACTCTCCTCCAGTAGCATATTAGGCACCTACCCACCTGGGGAGTTCATCTTTTGGTGTCCTATCTTTTTGCCTTTTCATACTGTTCATGGGGTTCTCAAGGCAAGAATGCTGAAGTGGTCTGCTATTCCCTTCTCCAGTGGGCTACGTTTTGTCAGAACTCTCCACCATGACCTGTCAATCTTGGGTGGCCCTACACTGCATGGCTCATAGTTTCATTGAGTTAGACAAACCTGTAATCCGTGTGATCAGTTTGTTTAGTTTTCTGTGACTGTGGTTTTCATTCTGTCTGCCCTCTGATGGATGAGGATAAGAGGCTTGTGGGAGCTTCCTGATGGGAGAGACTGGCTGTGGGGTAAACTAGGTCTTGCTCTGGTGAGCTGGGCCATGCTCAGTAAATCTTTCATCCAATTTTCTGCTGATGGGTGGGGCTGTGTTCCCTTCCTCTAGTTTGGCCTGAGGTCAAACTGTGGTAGATGTAATGGCAGTAATTGCCACCTCCTTCAAAAGGACTTATGCCAGCAAGCTGCTGATCTCAGGACTGCTGTGGAAGTTCTGTAATCAAATCCCACTGGCCTTCAAAGTCAAATGCCCTGGGGGTTCTCTGTCCCTTTGCCAGATCTCCAGGTTGGGTAATCTGTTGTGGGCCCTCAAACTTTTCCAGAGGTGTGAGAACTTCTTTGGTATAATTGTTCTCCAGTTTGTCAGTCATCTGCTCAGCTGCTCTATGGTAGAGCTAATAGCGACCTCCTCCAAGAGGACTTATGCCACACACAATACCTCCCAAGTGTGCTGCAGCCAGAGCCCCTGTCTCCACAGAAGGTCATTGCTAACCTGTGCCTCTGCAGGAGACACTCAAACTCTCAAAGGTAGGTTTGGCTCAGTCTCTTGTGGGGGTCACTGCTCCTTTCCCTGGGTCCTGGTGTGCACAAGGGTTTTGTTGTAGGTAGAGAATGTGAGATAGGCCTTGAAGTTCCAATATACTAACAATACTTATCCTCAAATTTCATAGACAAATCTGCTGTCTTACAATATTACCCTGGGAGGAAAAATAATTGTTCCATTGAAAATCCAGTTATACATGTATATGTTTAACAAAGACTATTTATTTCTCACTTACTCTACAAAAATTTGAAGTAGGCAAGTAATTTGAGGGATTTATTTAAAAAAAAAAATCACTGAGCACCAAAATAAGTATATTCAGTGTTCTGGTATTCACCACTCTGGTGTATGAAGTATATACTTAGTATGTGCTGTGTGCTGTGCTCAGTCACTTCAGTTGTGTTCGACTTTGTGACCTTGTGGATTATTGCCTGCCAGGCTCTTCTGTCCATGGGATTCTCGAGGCAAGAATACTTGAGCGGGTGGCCATGCCCTCCTCGATAGGGTCAGAGCTAGAATTTTAACCATGGTCAAACTGAAAAAAAATTAACACTGGATGACAGATCAATGGGATCAATTAATAATTTCATTTACTTAATTCCACATCACCTTGGTTTTTGCTTGTTGGATATTTTAAATACTCTCAGTGGTGTTCCAAGATCTACACTCATCTCAAAGCAGCACTTGCTATAAATGGATCCGCGAATAAACCATGTCAAAGGCAAAGATGAATTTATTTCTGTTTCTTTACACCTTCTCCCCAACTTCAACCCACATCACCAGGGTGGGAGGAGGTTGGCAATAATTGCTAAGCAAGTTAGTACCACCACCTGAGAAAGCTGTCCACTCATCTTTCTAAACAAGGAGAGCTTCCTGTGGTGAGAAACAGTTCTCTTTCTGCTACCAGCTTGCTTTTGTAGAATTAAACTTTTCTGGTAAGAAATTCTTTCTCTTTCTTGTTTCATATGATGTCCCGACTGTTAGTGTTCCTTTGTGCCTCCTGTTCTGTCAAATGATTTTAAATATCAGGAAATTGAATTCTGAACATCCCTTACACAGAAAATGGCATGCATTTTGGAACATTTCCATCAGTCAAAGCACTGTATTTTTTTGGTAGATAATTCAAGGCTGACTCCATTTACTTGTTTAACATCCAATCTCTTGAATAAGTGGACTTGTTATACATTTCCAAAATTAACAGAATACAAAAATGGACAAGGAAAACCCAGGAAAGGTGTGTGTAGAAGGGCAATTCAGGAAAACATAATGACAGCAGCAGCCACAGCAACAGCAAACCTACTGTGTCAGGGCCCTTCTTAAATTCACCTTTCTTGGTTTCTTGGTCATGGAAAACTATTGAAATTCTTGCTTTTTTTTTGTTTTTTTTAAGATGACAAATGTAGGGTTTTATTGAATGACTTCAGTTTCTCAAAGCCTTTGGGAAGCTGATGCCAATAGTCATGAAGAAAGACCACACACAGTTTACTGGCCACTTTTATTAAGAAAAGCACTTCCCAACTGGAGTATCAGTGACACACTCCTTGGAGGACAATCACAAACTCAGAGAACTCACACTGTTCTATGTCACAGACCAGGGAACTCCATGCCTATTCTTCTGTCCCTGGGTTTGTTAGGGAGGGTTTGTCAGGAAGTAGACTTTGATAGAGGCTTAATTTCCAGTAGAGCCAATAATTTCTTCCCTCCCCTCACAACCTCCTGAGGTGAGCAATGCATATTCATTCCCAGGGGTCAACTCTTAGCAGATAGTCTGACTGAAGAAGTCTTCTGGCTTAGGAAGTCTATCTACCTGAAAGTTGATGATCTAGGCACAAGCTATATCTTTAAAAAGTCTGCCAATGCTCAATCTCTCTCTCTCTTCTGTCTCTGCCTTTCTCCCCTCTTTCTTCCTCTTTTTCTCTCCTCTCACCCACCTCTTGGCTTTTCATAATCCCTTGCCTTTTCAAGCCCTGAGAAATCTAGCTAGTGGATGTCTACATTAGTGGTCTCCAAAGTGAGACGTGACTACGTCAGGGCTATGAAAATCATTATACTGGGGGAAAGGAGGAAAATATATGAACTTATAGTTGCTTACAGTTCATTATATCCTTAAAAGTTCCTTTCTGTAAATGTTATATAAAGATTAGTAGTACATAATCATCCATGTAATTTATAAATAAATGTTCGTATTTTGTATATATTGTCAGCAGATATTTCATTAATCAAGGTGCAAACAACAAAAATGTGGAATTTACCCATCTAAACCATGCTTGGCAGATGACTGCCTATCTTCTTAAGGGGAAAGGTTTTTACAGCTTTCAGTATTGACTAACCTAAATATTTTATCACTGTCTGTGACTATGCATTCATTCACTTTAATCACTTAAAAATTATTGCAGCCTATAACCATTAGGGTATAAGCAAGGTAAATGGCTTTGGCTTGGAATTATTTTTCTTCCTCACGAGTAAGCTTTTTCCCCGAAAGAATCTTTGGGAGAAAAATGATTTGTCTACTAGAACCTTGAGCTCATTTGTTCTTTCCTGAACACAAAAGAAACAATTCAACCTTCTCATAAAAAAAAAAAAAAGAAAGAAAGAAAGAAAGAAAATCTGTGAAATGGTGACAATAATATTGAACTTGCAAGGCTGAATGAGATAATGTTCATTAATGTAGCATGTTGTTAATTGGAACAGATTTTAAAAATCTAGACACTGCTTCTCAGAAACAGTAATTCCTCTCTCCAGTCTATGCTAAATAACCCCATTTTCTCCAATACTTCCTCAAAATACATTTTATTAGTTTATGACTCAGTGACTGAAAATGGATGCTCCACTCTGCTGAAGCCATGGTGGAGGTAAAATTCCTTCCCAGCCGAATACATCAAACCTCATTTAATGCATCTGGGAAATATAAATTTGTCCTGCATTTTCTTTCTGTAATGGCACTTCATTGCTGATTCACATTTATCTCATGGTTAGTTATGCATCCTAAGTGTTTTTCCACTATATTTATGCTTAGCCAGCCTATATTTGTGTTACTGGATTTGTGTTCTTGGGAGGACAACCGGGAGTTTGCCATACTACATTTCAGCTTTGTTGATGAAATCATTTTCTAATCTTTCAACAGCACTTCCTATTTTCCTCACCTCTAGAATTCTGGTAACCCTATCTTATTTAACATTATGTACAAATTTGATGAATATATTTGTCAGTTTTTCTTAGAGGTGATAAAAAATGACACATTCCCTATCAGAAAGTGTTTGATAGGGCATCCCAGGTCGATGACATTAATAACTCCTTTTATCTTCCTTCCTTAGGCTAAAAGAAATGTGCAAAGCAGTGAATATGTGCAGTAAGATAGGTAAGTACCAGAAACTATAGAACATGAAGGTATGGTTCCTATTACAGTCTTGGGAGATCATGGATGTCTTCTAAGAACAGGTATAAATAATCAAGACAACAAGCAGGAAGATCTGAAGTCGAGAGACAGATCCTATTTCTTCCAGGTACTGCAAGCAGTTCCATATGTATGACAGTTCTGGGGACTCAGGGTATCCGTGAGAGATAAGGTTGGAGAGATTGGCAGGTCTAGTTCATGAGAGGCCTTGTCAGCCAGAGTAAGGAGTCTGGACTTTGAGGTCACAGAGAGGCACTAAAGGACTTTTAAAGCAGGATCCTGACACCCTCAGATTGCTTCATAGAAAAATTAAAAATGATTCTCCTTTCAGCGTGAAGAATGAGTTACAGATGGCAAGGTTTGAAGCAGGGTGATATTACAGCTATCTATATGGATGTCTTATCTTCCCTTCTGGGCTACAAGTCCTCTGAAACAGGACACAGGTCTGTTTCTTGGTTCTCTTCCATCATCTGGCATAAGCCCTTGAAAATATTTTATTGAGCAGAGGAAAGAAGACACATCACATCTGTACTGTATCCCTTGTTGATCATGGCTACCACTCTATTACAGGAGAAAATTAAACTACACAGTCTTCACAAATTACTGTTGGTATCAAAGCAGCTTTCCTTTTCTAAGCCATTGTTAATTATTCACGTTATGGTGCACCCTACTATATTCCTAAGAATGGTTGTTTGGTTGGCATAACAGTTAAGGTATACTCGTTATCAGAAAACATTATTTTGCTTTGGATCTTTTTATCTGTAAAATAAAGATGATGATTTTACCTATATTATGGGATATTTCTGAGGATTAAGTTAGTTAATGTGAGTAAAGTGCATAAACTAGTGCCTAGCATAAAGGGAAGTAATGCTAAGTATCATGTTGTGATTATGATAATTATTTTAGCTACAGAAAACAGAAGATTTAACCAACACATAGGATTGAACCTGAGCAGGGCAACTGATGATCCCTGAGAAGTTGGACTGGGCAGGTCAAGGAGGGTTCAAATGCTACAATATGGAGCTTGGCTAAAACCCTACAAGTAAAGCTACTGATGCCATTCAAGCAGACAGAAACATGACTTGCCATAACTCTCCTTCTGACTTGAAAACAGCTGTCAGAGAGGCGAGAAGGCAGGAGAAGGGTAGTTTTGGAGCAAAGAGCTGACACTAGAGTGGGTATTGGACTTTCAGCCTTGCCCAGATCCCCTTCAGTCCCTTCTCCCACTTCCATGTGCCCTTTCCCCAGATTCTAGGTTCTTTTAACTTCTAAAAGTCTGCAGCTCTCTTCTGAGAGCCATCCAAGGGCTATTGGAGACCCTGGGCCTGCACTTTCACCAGAAGTGCCTGCACATTTACAACCTGCCATGGGCTTCCCTAGTGGCTCACATGGTAAAGAATCCGCCTAAATGCAGGAGACCCAGGTTCGATCCCTGGACTGGGAAGATCCCCTGGAGAAGGAAATGGCAACCCACTCCACTATTCTTGCCTGGAGAATCCCATGGACTATAACAATAATAGTCCATCGGGTTGCAAAGAGTCGGACATGACCGAGCAACTAACAAATGGACTTTCTCGATGGGCTTCTTGACTGTACAGGCCTAAGAAAGCTCAGCTTCAGTGGTGTCTATGCTCAGAGCTCCCCATGATGTTAGGCTGGGGTTGGAACTCGGCCTGAACTCACACTCTTAACTTCTCCTCACTGCTTCCCTCTTTCTTACTCCCTAGTAGATCACCACACTTGCACGCTAGTTTCAGGGTCTGATTCTCCAGAACCTCCTAGACAGGGGCTGGGAGGAAGGAGATGGAAAGCTGAGAGAGAAGTTCAAAGGCGAAGGGCACCAAAGACAACCACAGCTGCTCCAGTCCTGGACTGACTCTCTAGCAGTTTCTGTACTGGTTACTTTGGATAGACTGAATTTCCTGGCTCTAATATGTTCCTCTTTCATGTTCAGGACAGAAGCAAGACAGAAGAAATCTCATGGAAAGCAAGGAGAATTTCAGCCTTGTTTGGAGACAAGGAAGTTGAACTTCAGTTACTCTTATTCTAAGTTTTGAGATTCCCTCTGAATGAGGGTTGCTGAATCAGCAATTTCTCCCATATTTTCAATGGCTGGCTTTTGCCCAGTATAGATTCAAGAGGTTCACTCGTTAAACCACAAAAGGTTTGGATCAGGAAGTCATTTATAATGTCAACCACCAGTAATCTACCCTGATGATTCCTGAGTGAGGTTTTGGTCCTGTTGAATCAGCACTCTTAGGGATGCCACTAGGAGCTTCTGCCTCATTACTTTGCCTGTGAAGGAGCAGCCACTCCGGCTTTCATAGTCTGGAAATCAGGGGTGGGGTTAAAGTGTCATGTTTGAAGACTAATAATTTCTTAGTCTTCATAAACTTTTCATGCTGCAATGTGCTTCACATGTGCTATCTTGGTAGCTCTTTATAACAATATCATGATGAAGGTGGAATAAATTGCATTGTGTCCATTTAACAGGTGAGAAAACTGAGGCAAAGACAGGTCAACTGAGGTCCTGAGAGCCACAAAAAGGGAAGATGTGGAGTTCAGAGTCAAATCAAACCAGGATCTCCATACTGTGTGTTCTGTGCAGAGCTGATGGGGCTGGCAAGTGTGGGATGAGACCCTCACTACTTCTCCATTCTCCAGGGCACTGAGCATCTAAGAGCAGCATGTGGAAGCAAGATACATTATGACTATAAGCTCAGATACTCTTGGGCTTTCAGAAATTGTTTACAGCCCCAAACTGGCTCTGCCTGACCCAGCTGTTCTCTTTGCACAGGTCTAGACTTCCTTGCCAAGGAAGATTTAAAATGAGTCATTTCTGTTGATTCACTGGGCTTAGGTATTTAGCTAATTCAGCTAAAATAAAGATTCTGTTCTGGGAGAATAGTTTGGACTTGTAGAGCTTATAATTCCCATGTTTCTATTTCTGGTTGTCACTGTGCTTCATGACATTTAGCAATTCTTTTGTTCTATTTAGCAAAAAGTTAGGGGCAAGCATCTATGATGCCAGTGAGCACTGCAGATTTTAGCTGGTGGGGTCCTCACCTGTTGGTATAATGGTTGCACAAGGGTTCATGCAGGGGAAGTTTGAGAAAATGCTACTAATACGGACTGGAACAGGCTAGGTTATTTTGAGGATAGTGTCTCACTACTGAGTGTAAACTAACAAAGGTATAAGATCCCATCTATGTGAGTTTATACCCCTTTGTGTGTATCACACACAAAGCCTTTCACTAGGTGCCTCCTATTATACACACTTGGATCCGTGCTATTAAAAGCTGGCACACAGGATGGCATACAGCAGGGTGCTCAGGCTGGGTTGCTCCAGCAATGGTCACTGGTCAGCCAGCTGGGGGTCAGATTAGACTTCAGTCTGCCCTAGCTTTCCCTTACCACATTGGAGAGATGAGTAGCTAAGATATAGTCCCCTGAACCTCACTAATCTCAAGGTTGAAATACCCCAAGGTTGAAATACACCCACAATGAAATAATATTTGCACAAATGTAAGATAATTAAAAAAAGAGGCAAGTACAACCACTCAGCTACAACAACCGCCCCTAATTTATTGCCTTTAGTACCCACTAGATCACTGTGCGCTGACAGCATGATGAAGTAGGCAAGATGAACACACTGAGTGTCAGCACAGCTGGCTGATTTGCTTTTTAAAAATAACCCAGGAGTGGATCAATAGGTAACCAGAGGCTGCATGTTCATCTTAATTTCTAAACTTTAAATATTAGTTACTATTTCCCCCTGTGCCCTGAAATTATAAGGAGTCTCCATTGCCTCAATATCGAGAACAAAGTGAGCTGAGTGCTGACGTGCTGAAGCTGATGCTCTGTCTCCCCAGCTACACCTGCTCCTGCCCCTCCCTCCTGGCACACCCACACAAGGTGATCAGAACATGCCCAGGGACTTTCCTGGGCTTCCCTGGTGGCTCACTGATATGGAATCCGCCTGCCAATGCAGGAGACATGGGTTGGATCCCTGGGTTTGTAAGATCCCCTGGAGGAGGGCATGGCAACCCATTGCAGTATTCTTGCCTGGGAAATCCCACGGACAGACGAGCCTGGCAGGCTACAGTCCACGGGGTCGCAAAGAGTCAGACAAGACTGAGCGACCAAACGAGAACAACAACAACAGGGGACTTTCCTGGCAGTCCAGTGGGTAAGATTACTCTTTCCAGTGCAGGGGGCAAGGGTTCGATCCCTGGTCAGGGAATTGAGATCCCACATGCCGAGCAGGTGAGGCCAAAAAAGAAAGAACACGCCCATTTAAATAGTTCAAAAGCACCATCTGCATAGACCCAGGGTGAGTGTACACTAGAAAGCAGACTTGTGAGATGGCTCTTTGGGAAGTGAGTGCAGTCTCATGTTTTTGCATTCATGGGTGCTTGGGGTTCAGGTAAACAAGATACGAGTCTCACTGGTCTGTGACCTGCTAGAACCACATCTCAAAAGCTGAGCTCAGGTCTGAATGCCATGTTTTAACCCCATAGTTTCACTGTCATCAGTTTTCTAAGACATGTAGTTCCCTCACATCCTGTATTGATCGACAGTTGTTAACATGAACCGGGAGACAAAATAAATTAAAATAATAAAATCTGAATACCAGAAGGTCTTTGACCTTTGGCTTTCCCAGGCCAACAAAAGCAATGTAGGGTTGCTAACCTATATTTTTCTAGTGCATGCGTGCTAAGTTACTTCAGTCCTGTCTGACTCTTTGCAACCCTATGGACCCTAGCCCACCAGACTCCTCTATCCATGGGATTCTTCAGGCAAAAATACTGAAATGGGTTGCCTTGCCCTCCTCCAGGGAATCTTCCTGACCCAGAGATCAAACCCACGCCTCTTATGTCTCCTGCACTGGTAGATGGGTTCTCTACCACTAGCGCCACCTGGGAAGCCCTATTTTTCCCGTAAGGAATACACACAGAACAAAAACTCCACTTACTTCTACCATCATTTCCTTAAAAAAGCCTTCAAATGCCCTGAATTCAGACAAAAGTGCAGTCCCTCAAGCCAGAGTTTCTCAGACTTTAGAGAGCATCTAAATCACCAGGACAGCTTTTAAAAACAGATTCCTAGGCCTCACTCCCAGAGATTTATAACGTTTGGGAGCCTGCATTCTACATTTCTAACAAGTTCCCAAGTCATACCGATTCTCCCGGTCTGTAGGAACACTGCTGTAAAAAAAATAGAATTAGTTTGGTTACAGCTCACCACCTTGTACTTATTTGTCCAAGGTCAAAGAACACTACCCCATGCACAGGTCTGCAGACTCAGTGGCCAAGTGTTACTTTTCACCAGATGCCACATTCTTCCTACTTGCACATCAAAGCCTATGTCATCCCTGAGTTTGAACAATTCCATCCTCTGTTGCATGGCTTTCATCAAAGGTTTGAAGGTGAATATACTGGTCTCCTTCACCACCCACCCAACATAACTCACTGAGTTAATAGGTTAATCCCTTCCAAAGAAGAAATGTGGGGATAAGGAGGGAAGACTTCAGAGACAGGGGAGCAGTGTTTGTCTAGACTAAATGGTGACTAATATAGGTCTTCCTTTAGGGTTTTGGCTGTTTCTGCCAGACACTTCTTGCTTTGGAAACCACCCGGCCTGCAGAATTGCCAGTAGCTGAGTCCTGCAGCCAGTGAGTTATCTGCTGAGTTCTTCCTCAATACACCTTTACTGGAAAGGGCACCAGCTCACACCTCTCCTGGCCCAGGTTCTACTCTAGAAACGCAACTTTTTACTTTCACCCAGGAAGTGACCCAGATATACGGTGAGGGCTATTCACATTGTATCAGAATGTATTACCTATAAGGCATGCTCACAAATACGGTCTTTTTGAATCTCCAAGCCAACCCTAGGAAAAAGTTCTTAGTAGCTCCATTTCTTAGGTAAAGAAACTATGTACATTCAGCAAACTTCTTCAGTGTTACCCAGAAGGTTTTCTATGTCACAGCAGTCATTCTACCCTGGCTGCACCATACACTTATTTTTGAGATTACTCTCCTTCAGTTATGTTTCTCTTTCTACCCTTTCTAACACAGAAAGTTGGCAAAGGTCAAACGTGAAGCTAAATACAGAGAGGAGATTAACTCTGCTATTTCTGTAATAGGAAAAACACCCCCAAATCCCTATAGCAACATCACAGAAAAGCGACCCAATTAATTCAGTGAGGAGATCAGCCACATTGATCGGCTCAAGAGTCAAGTGGACAATACAACTCATTGATCGGATGCTTTATTTTTCAGAGGCTTGTGTAGACATAGCCACAGGCAAGTCTCTTCTGAAAGTGTTACCATGGCAGCAGCCAATTGGTTTGCTCATCCAGCGTCCTTTGGTTCCTCAGGCAGTCCTTTTAGAGACTCGGTCAGAGGTCTGCCTGCCTAGGTCAGGATCTGAGCACCTCTCCTTCGAATGGATCACTTTTCTAACAAATGGGCTTGTCTTTCAGGACAGTCTTATTTCAATTACTAAGTACCTATTGATTCTCTACATTTACAAATTACTATGTTCCTTTTTGTTAGCAATCCAAGCACTGAAAGAGGACCAATAGAGTTATCACCGGCTTACAGACAGGGCATTAAAGCCCAGAGAGGGTTAGGTCACCCAGCAAGCTAGACTGGGGCCAAAATTGTTTCTCCCAGTTTGAATATACTCTGAACTGTCTTCCGCATTTACAGGGATAAATCAATGAAGATGCATTAACCTTGAGAATCAACTCAATTAAGAAAGGACAGAGAGGAATTGGAAGAGACGTCTTATCAGGACCATACCAAATGGATGCCTCATGAAATCTCAACTGGAGGAAATGGATTCAAAGGAGAGCTAGATGTTCAGAGTACTTAATAGTTGTATCGTGCCTAGTCTTTACTTTGTGCCAGGCACGGTTCTAAGTGTTCACGTAGATAACTCAGTTAATCCTAGTTCGGTCCTAAGATTTAGGTACCATCCCATTTTATAGGTGAAAAATTGAGTCTTGATCAGGGTAGTTTTCCCCTAGGGCAGCAGATATGGGATCTAAACGAAGTACTTTAACTCTGCAGGATATGCTTAGGTGCTGTGCTAAATGGTTCTCAAAGAACGAATGTTCTAAAATATTTATTTATGTTTTAAAGTGGAATAAAAAATACAGGGAGACCAAATGTATAAATCAAATGTATAAACACTGTTATTTTCTCCTTTCCTTGAAGCCTATTTCTGTTACAGTGTCACAGTCAAAGCAAATAAAAATTTGTCTACAGCAGCTCTGAAAACTAAAATTTTAGTGACTCCTCCTAAAGTGACAGCAAAGAGGGTGACTTTCATCACAAAACACACAGCCAAACTTTGTTCCATTAGGGACTATTTTTCACGGTCCCGTTAGTCTTCAGTTTTCACTGTACGGTAATCAACTACTAACAATGGGGATTTTCTCAGTCGGTTTCTTATAAGTCTTCAAGCAACAGACTGGAGTCTGAAAGATGATGAATTCTTCTTATTCTCTGCCACAGACTCGAGGTAACCTTGGAGCAGACACTGGAGAAACAGTAATGAGGCTTGAGTTTCTGAGAGAAATCCTGAACTCAACTAACAAAGAGATCAAGGTAGAGTGAAGACTTCGGCAGGCAGCTCACTGCTGGGCTCATTGAAGGCAAGAGTTCACGCCTACTAATGTTCCCGCCTGGGAGCTGCAAGTCTTGGCCCTGGGCTAATATGTGACTAGAAATCCAGGTGTAAAAAAAGCACATGTGCCAAAATCAGCTGTTTCTTAGCAGTTGAGTTGAAGCAGCTGAGGGAATCTAAAATATGTTCTCAACAGATGTGCAGCAGTGTTTGAAAGTCAGAACTGTTGAGACAAGATGGGAAGTCTGGGGCTTGAATTCCAAAAAGGGGGAAGGGAGTGAGGAGTTAAGGAAGAAAAGTGTATATTCTTTTGTTTTTGATTTATCTACTTTTCCATCTCAGACACCAGAAGTTCCAGCATGCAAAACAACACACATCCAAGCCCTGTCTTGCATGCATCATTTGCCCAGAAAATAATTACACAATTAAATCACACCCCGTTCAGGATCCTTTACAGTTTTGTCTTCAGGCTCAGCTCTTTGGAGAGCAATGGCATGCAGTCCACAATTCACATACTCTGCTTTTTTTTTTTCTTCACATTGTGCCATAGCCAAGTAAAGTATTGAAATAGATTTTTTTTTTTTTTTTTTTTTTTTTGTCAAAAAGAAGATCATAGTTGTACTAGAGTGGGTAGCCTATCCCTTCTCCAGTGGATCTTCCTAACCCAGGAACCGAACTATGGTCTCCTGCATTGCAGGCAGATTCTTTACCAAGTGAGCTACCAGGGAAGCCTGAAAGAGAGTAAGAGATCAGTAAATGACTAATTCAACTATGACACATTCATATTTGAGTGTGCACAGAGTAACAAAGGTGCTCCCAAATGGGTATAACTAATCTACAGGAAAGCTTCAGAGAGGAAGTGATACATGTGGATATTTGAATTGGGCCTTAAAATGTGTTGAAAGTGAAAGTTGCTCAGTTGTGTCTGACTCTTTGCGCCCCTGTGGACTATACAGTCCATGGATTTTTCCAGGCCAGAATACTGGAGTGGGTAGCCTTTCCCTTCTCCAGGGGATCTTCCTCACCCAGGAATTGAACTGGGATCTCCTGCATTGCAAGCAGATTCTTTACCAACTGAGCTACCAGGGAAGCCCTAAGTTAATTAACTGGGTGTGCATGCTCAGTCGCTTCAGACTCTGTAATCCTACAGACTGTAGCCTGTCAGGCTCCTCTGTCCATGGGACTCTCCAGGTAAGGATACTGGAGTGGGTTGCCATGTCCTCCTCCAGGGGATCTTCCTGACCCAGGGGTTGAACCCATATCTTCTGTGTCTCCTGCATTGCAGGCAGGTTCTTTACCCACTGAACCACCTGGGAAGACCTCAGAAAGTCGCTCTGTCATGTCTGACTCTTTGTGACCCTATGGACTATATAGTCCATGGAATTCTCCAGGCCAGAATACTGGAGTGGGTAGCCTTTCCTTTCTCCAGGGGATCTTTCCAACCCAGGGATCGAACCCAGGTCTCCCGCATTGCAGGCAGATTCTTTACCAGCTGAGCCATCAGGGAAGCTCAAGAATACTGGAGTGGGTAGCCTATCCCTTCTCCAGCGGATCTTCCCAACCCAGGAATCGAACTGGGGTCTCCTGCATTGTGGGCAGATTCTTTACCAGCTGAGCTATAAGGGAAGTCCTTTTTCTCCATGGGATCTTCCTTACCCAGGGATCCTAAAATGTGTTAGTTTATTAAACATTCAGGAGAAAAATGCACTCATTAGTAACTGACTATTGCATGACATTGTATATATTCTGATTTAAAACGCAAAACTCGTGCACATGTCAGATTTTTAACATTCCATCTGAAATGGTTTTTATCTCTTTACTTGACTAATGCAAATGCTTTCACAACAGAAAATTTCTGTCCAGGCCTTCCTGAGTGTTAAATAAAATAGAATTTCCTTCTTATGTATGTATGACACACTTCCTTTTCCTTTTATTATCATCATCTGGATTGATGTGGTAATAAAAGATTTTGAAACCAAGTACTCAGATATATTAGAATTCATACCCCTTGGGTTTCCTTATTTGTTTTCTTTGATTAGGATAATTTTTTGACTAGGTGGATAAAAGCTAAAATTTCTTCATTTTGCAAAATAGACACATGAGAACTTCTTTTAAACACTCAGTTTGTGTGTGTATAAATGTAGTTTAATTTTTACAGTTATAACTATGAGGAAGTTGAACTATGGTAGAGCCATGAAAGTTGGCATGTTTTGGAGCAAAAAAAAACTTTCTAGAATGATCCTGAGATTCATCCAGTGTTCTGATGATTTCAGGCTTATTCCTAACAAAGTTGTGGTTGCCACATATTAGGACCTTGAAAAAAGTATCTGTTGAATGTATTGAGCAAATATTAATAAAAAACAGCAGCCATATGCTGGCAAACATGGTGATATTATCTCATTTTATCTTTAAGTCAAACCTGTAAGACAGATACTGCTATTAATCCTGTTTTATACACGAGAAGACCATGGCTCTAAGGATTCAGCAAATTGTTAAGGTCACACATCCTAAATGACAGAGCCAGAATTTAAACACAGGCTGGTCTGACGCCTAAACCTTGTGTTTCAGGCATCATATGTTCTGCCCTGTTCTAAATTCTGGACTCACACAGACTGTAGGGTCTGAATTCTTGGGAGCTTGCATCGTACTGGGGAGTTGATGCATGTACAAAAGGTACTTGGTACAGTCATGAGTGCTATAAAGACAGGTCTGTTAGACAGTGGAGCAGGAAGGAGGGACTTGTTGATGGTCTGTTTTTGTATTTTGGGTCATGCAAGATCTGATAAACTTGACACAGGAAGCTCTATGTTCTCAGAGGAAATTCAGAGGCTGGAGGAGAAAAGGAATTTGAGCTGCAAAGATTGAAACCAGGGTTCTCAACTTAAGGAAGAGGCTTAGCACTTGGTAGGACAAACCATGGCTTCCCTGGTAGCTCGGCCGGTAAAGAATCCACCTGCAATGCAGGAGACCTGGGTTTGATCCCTGGGTTTGTAATATCCCCTGGAGGGGGGCATGGCAACCTATTTCAGTATTCTTGCCTGGAAAATCCCATGGATAGAGGAGCCTGGTGGGCTACAGTCCATGGGGTCTCAAAGAGTTGGACATGACTGAGTGACTAAGCACACACAGGGCAAACCATAGCAATGCTGACTCACTTGAACATCTGAATGGTTATGTATTACCTGCCAGGATGGGAATGAGACGAAAACTCTGCTGCACCAGGTGCTCACAAACAAAGACGCACCACTTCTTGATCACCCAGAAAGGCACCAAAGAAGTGGTTTGCAACACACTTTGTAGTCATGTTACGATACAGGACTTTTTGTGATTTTTTTCTTTTCCCTGATTCAATCTTTGTTTGCTTATGTTTCTGAAAATGGATCTTTCAAACTGGATATAAAAAGGCTTAACCACCATATAGTACTAATTGTTCTAAGTGCACTAATTTCAAATATTCTCCCAAATAATAACATCCATTTTAAAGAGGATACTCTTAATGGCCCAGATATATTATATTCATAAACATCTTCTTTATTTATAACACATTCTGCAAGCACCGTGATGGTAATGGCCAAGTGTTACTCATCTTAGTATCTCCCTCAAACTGAGCACTGCCTAGTATTTTTGTATTAATGATTTAAGATTTAAGCTCATAAGAAAAAGAGATCTTGTCTGTCTTGTTCACTCCTGTATCCCCAACACCTGGAGGGGTGCCTGACACATAGAAGAGCTCCATAAATATTTGATAATGAATGAATGACATATTAATTAAAACAGTGCTAGAAATATAGTAGAGACTTAAAACATTTCCTAATGAATGAATAAATGAGGTTCAAAGACCTCCTTCTACCCTCAACAACTGAAGGAGCAGGACAGAGGGAGCTGAGATGAAATCTGCCTATTGTGTAGTGTGCGTGCTGGCGGTGAAGAGGAGGGGTTGGGGGTGTGGAGGATCTTCCTCAACACTATGCTTATAGTCAGTTATCTAGCTCTGCTTTACATAAATGTACTTTTTTATGTTCCTTAGATTTTAGAATAGTTGGTGGCATTCTTTCTCCCTAAAATAATGGAAAAAGAAATAATCTGTAGTTTTAGGCTCCATATAGCTTACAATTCGCTGCCATGAAGCAACATTATCTATGTGTCTCATAAACACATTTACATCGGTTCTAAAATGTGTTTTACATTGTACACTATACGCTAGCATTTTGAGGTTTTTATAACTCCAAGTTCCAGAAACAAAGCTGTAGAAGTCCCAGATTTGTAGCAAGTAGCTGAGAGAACAATGTTTGAAAGTCACTTTACTCACAAAAGCCACATATTTGTCAATCTCAACTATCCAGGATAAAAAAAAAGTAAAAAAATAAGCAAAAAGCCTCTGAGTTGTCAAACAGTCTTGATAAGTCTGAATGCTAAAGCCCATGCCTTTTACACACAACAGCTTCTGGGTCCAGGCTTTCTGACAGGATACTAGCCAGCAGTTTCCAAACCAGGGAAAATGCAAAAGGCAAATGAGGAGAGCTTAAGGGTTGCTGGGAACAGTGAGAAAGGGCAGCAGAGAGCCAGAAAATTAAAGTAGTAATAGCCACGAAAAGGAATACAAGGTGTCCACAAGCTTAGCCCTTCTGGAATTATTCTGCACAAGAGCACTTAGCACCACACCAATATTTAAGGGCATTACTCTACAGTGCAAAACTTTATTGTGTTAACTTTGCCCCAAAGAAAGAAACGTATTGAATGTCTTCTGTTTAGGCAGGCAAGGGACAGATGATTGCATTGTTTTTATATTTTATTAAAAAAAAATGCTTATTTTCTCAGAAGAAAGTTCTCCCTTAGTCACTGTGAGTCCTGAGGTTTGGTCGTCATAATTCAATTCACTTTCAGTTCTTTAAAGGAGTCTATAACCAATCCAAACATGCAAAGGGACAATGGTGTGGCTACAAGGACAGCATAAAGGAAAGTGTTGTGCTATAAAAATTTGTATTCGGTATACCATTCTCTCGAGAACATTCTATCCGAGCACTTAACAATCAGTTTTAACTCTCAGCCAGCTAATTCCAAGTCTACAGACGAGATTACCTAAACCTGGGAGGACGCCAAGCGCAGAAACTCCCAGCCCTCCTTCCTGTTGCCCTTGTTTCCTCTTTGTTCCCTCGCACTGGGTTTTCATCCTGTCTTCATTCCAGCCCCCTTTCCTCATGCTACTAGTGAGCAGGTCTTACGCCTATGCCCCTTCCTGCCCTGGCTCCCCTGAAAGGTGGCTACTTTACCTCAGCTTAATCCACAATGCAGCCTTTTTTGACTGTTCATTTCTCAGCTTCCACCTTATTGGGTCTTATTGGATGAAACTTTCTTCCTCAGAAACTTTTTAATGCTTTTTCTAGCACTCTAGGACTATGACTTTTACAATAACCTATGTGTCTCAACTATCTGTAAACACTGTTCTATTATAAAATTTAGTTTCTATATTGTGTCCCAGTTTTCCTTTATCTAATATATGCTCATTACAGAAAATCCAGACTGTACAGGAAAAATATACTTTAAAAATTTCCTGTAATTACATCAGCCTAATGATAAGCAGTGGGCTTCCCTGATAACTCAGTTGGTAAAGAATCCACCTGCAATGCATGAGACCCCAGTTCGATTCCTGGGTTGGGAAGATCCGCTGGAGAAGGGATAGGCTACCCACTCCAGTATTCTTGGGCTTCCCTTGTGGCTCAGCTGGAAAAGAATCTGCCTGCAATGTGGGAGACCTGGGTTTGATCCCTAGGTTGAAAAGATTCCCTGGAGAAGGGAAAGGCTACCCACTCCAGTTATTCTGGCCTAGAGAATTCCATGGACTATACAGTCCATGGGGTCTCAGAGTCAGACATGACTGAGCAACTTCCTCTTTGACTTTTCAATGATAAGCGGGTCATGTATTTCAGGCATAACCACGCACGTGCACACACACACACACACACGTTCATTATATTGTATATAAAGTTATTCAATCTGGTTCTTCACTCAATGTTGTAGCTTAAATATTTTCCCATTTCATTAAAAACTTACTTAAAACAATTTAACAATATAACTTTGTCATAAAATATATCATTGTCGTTGTTGAATCATTCTTTTACTGTTATATATTTAGGGTCTAAAAAATGCAAGCTTCCAGCTGAAACCCAGAAGAATGCAAAGGACTGTGGGATTTTAAATTCTGAAGCAGAGTTTTGGACTCCTGTGTGTGTGTGTGGTGGGGTAAGGTTGGCGTTGATAGGTGATCAATTATTTGCGACTTTGACGCAGGTACCTTAGCTATTGCTCTCATTATGGTGGGCTTCCATATTCTTTCACTCAGGTACCGCATACATAAGGAATGACGACAGGCCCTCAGTCATCTGTGTGCCATTTGCTGTATAAAGACATATGTTCTGAACACATCTAGCTGTTTAAAAATCTTTTTAGCTACTATATAACATAAAGTCATGCCTTAAATAACTAAATCCACTTTGAAGTGAGCTATTTGAGTATCTGTTTCCTTTCCCCATCCTGCTTTCTTCAATTCTGCATCTTACTTTGGAAATAATCATAGCAGGCATTTCTATAGTTTATTAACTATATTCTTTAGCAGTAGAAAAATAAGTGCTGAAAAAATTCCCTTTTTAATATTTCAGCACAGAGTATTGCTACTAAGAGTTTGAAAGAAAAATTGTACCAAGAATAAATTACTATACTATGAATAAGATAATAAATCCAGGAAGGAAGCATATTATGAAAATTCTTCAAAAGAGTGAAAAACTATAAATGTACATTGTGGAGGGGATGTAGTTTGAGCCTCAGCCTCTTACTCCCCACTGTGAAGGTTCAGACATGTCTATAAATCTTTATCACACTGGTAGTGAAGACACAAGAAAAATTAGTTCCTATGGAACCCAATGTTTTTCTTGCGGGTGGAGGATGTGGCTAAAGGTGAACCCACTGTTGGAATGGCCGTTGAACTTCTATAGTGGCCCAGTAGAAGTCCAATAGGGGTAGGTTGGCAGTGACACTAAATAGTTTCCTGGGAAGAACCCATCCCAATGAAGGAGAGACTCAGTTGAGATGCTCGTACTCATGTACAAGTCTTGAGTGTTGGTGAGGAGCAGGAAGTCTACCTACAGCATGGTGCCTCTCTCCCATCCGTACCTGACCCAGAATTCTGGAAACATGGCTGGGTCCTGGGAAAAGTGAGGACTGGAAACTAAAGTGGAAAGAATATAAGCCAATTCACTAGGGTTCAAGTCCCACTTCCTTTGGACCTTTCTTAACTATAGAAGAAATCCAGTCTTCTTACTCAATTGTAGGCTATGGGACAATCTGGATTTTTTCAAAGCAGCCACCAGGATATATGACCAGGTTTGGTGGCTCAGTAGTAAAGAATCTGCCTGTGATGTAGGAGATGCAGGTTTGATCCCAGGGATGGGAAGGTCCCCTGGAGAAGGAAGTGGCAACCCACTCCAGTATTCTTGCCTGGAGAATCCCATGGACAGAGAAGCCTGGTGGGCTATTCAGTCCATGGGGTTGCAAGAGTTGGACACTATTTAGTGACTAAACCACCACAGATAAGGAAGAAGAAAGACAAAGCTGTTAGGCAGAACCCAGCATATGTACAATGTCTAGTGGGTACTGTAAAAGGCAATGGGGTCAGCAGTGGTGATGGGAGGTGGTGTCATCCCTGGTGGAGCTTCAAGTAAATACACGTGTTGTGAAAGCTGCTCCTAAGCACGCATAAGGCACCACCTGGGAACTTCCAGGGGGAATTAGGAGGAGGGCGTTTACAACATACCAGGGTTCCTGCATGGACAGGGAGGGAACAGAGCCAGGTTAATGGGGGTTATAGGTGTTGAGATTTGGTTAAGTCTTATGATTTATGTATCACAGACATATGCTATTTTAGTGCAGAAAGACTTCACTTTTAAATAAGTTTTAGAAGCAGTGAACTTCAAAGACCTCCTTTGGGGTCAATTAAGACCTGCATATGTACCTTCAAATATTTAAGAGAATCTTTCCTCAGTGGAGGGGCAGCTATGCTAATGTGAACTTAAACAGGAAGAGATTGATAAAATGGCCTCTGAAACAAGCTTCTGTGTTTTGTTTTTAAACTGGTGAATCCATATTCATACTTTATATCAAGCTCTGTATACATAGGGATATGATGGTAGCAATAAACTAGTGAATTATGCCCTAAAATGTATCTCAACATGTCTTTTTCCTTTTGGAGTATGGTATATATGGGCTTCTCTGGTGGCTCAGGTGGTGAAGAATCCTCCTACAATGCAGGAGACATGGGTTCAAACCCTGGGTTGGGAAGATCCCCTGCAGGAAGAAATGGCAACCCATTCCAGTTTTCTTGCCTGGGGAATTCCATGGACAGAGGAGCCTGGTGGGCTACAGTCCATGGGGTTGTAAAGAGTTGGACAGGACTGAAAGACTAACACTTTCACTTTTAACATTTTGTGGTATATACAACCTTTCCCTTTCCCATGCCTTTTTATTTCATTTATTTAAAGTTTTATTTATTAAGCTCTATGTGATGGACTGTACAGATAACATAGATGTATAAGGAACAGTCATTAATCTTATGGCTACTCCATGCTTCTCTGTGTTACACAACCCAAACCGGCAGAACAACTACTGTGGGAACTGAAACATGTCAAGTCCGTCACTGGTGAAAATTCACAATACAGTTTTAAACTACTGTGTTTAGTGTTTATGTGCTTTTACTTACTATAGAAAGAATGCATTAAATCCTGATTGTTTGCCTAATTTACTTTTGAAACTGTGAACCACAATAAACTATATGAACAAAGACTGAAAAAAGCAGAATTCTTTGTAATAATTCTAGGAGTAAATGTGTTTATCATTGTTTTCATCAATGTATAGTTTTTTCTTTAGGAAATATTAGAGCTCACCATGGACTTCAAAGGGAAAATATTCAACATACAAATGTTCACTTAGTTGTACCAGAAACACATGCAGTGCTGAAAGTATGGTTTAAATATATATACGTCAGGTAAGCAAAATATTGATCCTTGCAAGATACATTTTGCTGAGTGTGAATCCAGAAAAAATCTTATATAAGAGTTAAACACATCTACTTTGTAAATAATACACTTTTATAGGTAATAATAATATATATGTTCATACACAAACACAGGAGGTTATTTGATGCTTATAGGATCTTGACACAGTTATTTCACTGTGGGAAAATAAATTATACAGAGAATAATGGAGGAAAAAAACAGAAAAGTGGCCTCCTTCCTTCTAGACAATAGCTGGTAATTTTTCAATTTTAATAGAAATCTAGCAAATCATGTATTGTAGAACTATTTTCTCTTTTCAAAAGAGATAAGGAGGAAATTCATATTCTATTGCTAAAATCTACAGATAAAATTCCTCTACAAGTAAAATCAACCATAATATATATATTAATATATAATTAGTCAAGTTCTTGGTAATTATCAGGTTATTTAGGTTAATCTAGGAAAGGTAATTGTTAGTGATACAGCATAAGGAAGAGAAGTTTATAAGTCAATAATCTATGGATTAAAGACTTTGACATCTTTTTAAATTATCTAAATATGTAAATTGTCATAATACACCTTTAAGGAAATGGCCGAACCCTAGTCTACTCCTGTTTGGCATGCAAATGAGCCATTCCATAATAATATTATCTTGACTGCAAAAGGAACAGAATCTTTGTTTACATGTAAGCTAAAAGCTCTTAAATAATAATCTTGAGAACTGCAAGTATACTACATTCTCTGAGGCCAAATTATGATCTCAGTTATATCAGAGACTGTAACAAGAGTCCTGAAAAGGGAAAAGAAAGGGACAAAGAGAAGAGACAGGAAAACAAAGTGGCCAGAGAAATGCTTGGCAGAAGCCTAGCATAAGCCTCATCTCTCCCCCAGGCTTTCTGCCTGTCTGTGTTCACTGTTCATCCAGCACCAGCTTCTCTCTCCTCAAAGAAATGCCAGCGAACCCCTGCCAGAGCTTCCTCAATACCAAACATGTCAAGATAAACAGACTATAAGGCCATATTGTGTGATTCTCCAAAGAAACTGCTTCTCATAAGAATAAGATTTTTCATTTGCAAGATTTGCAAAATGAGGAGCTACATCATAATTAATCTGCACTGTTCAAAGAAATTTATTTTTAAAACATATTGGCACTTTCCTCTTGAAACCAATAATGCTTTACTTCTTGACATGCATGTTTGTTTGTTTTAAATAAAAAATACACAGATATTTACTTATGGTAATAGAGGAAAAATACACCGACTGCTTGGTATACTTAGTATGTAGAGAGGGGCAAAGATTCAGGGGTTCTCTGCTGCAATCTGCTGCTGCCAATACCTTGTTCTGCATCCTTAGGGCAGTGTCTTAACCTTTCTGGGCCTCAGTTTCTACAGCTTTAAATTGAGAGAGTAGGATATGTACAAGGCAGTTTGTTAGTTTGATGATCTGTGATTCATCAACACCAGTCAATTCCAAAATGTCATGCCAGAGATACCATTTAGAGGGTCAGTTAGAGTAAAAGGTAATTGACCAGAGGGATCATATATGATTTACTATACTTTAAGAAAAAGAAATATAAGCTATTATTCCCCCCAAATCAACTAAACATATTCTAAGACCCCTGACATCATCTGACGCAATCCTTATCACTTGATTTAAGCATTTTCTTTGAACTTTCTTGGAAATGCATACATTTTACTGTTGATCATCTCCCCTGACTCTTAGATTTTAGAGATGGGAAAACTTTAGGTTGTGGCACAACTCAAGAGAAAGAATAAGACCAGAGCCCAGATCTCATGGTTCGTGTCTAGTCATCTTTCCATTGCCAGATGCTACTCTCAGAAATTTGAGTTGGACACATGGCCCATGGTTAGGCCTTGACAATCCCAATGAGGATCAGGAACAGACTTATTTCAACAGCTTACATGTAAAGAGCCAACAAGAGGTTAGTAAAATAAAGGGATACTATACCATCATCTAACTAAGAAATAACATTCTTGATTGTATCCAAACTCTGCCAAGGGGACACCAGATTTTCCTGACACATCTGTAGCTGAAGGAAGAAAAACTGCAGCAGATGTGGGGTTAGTCTCCTACATGGCTTCTGAGGCCCTATTTCTTTGTACCCATGCCCTTGTGTAGTTCCCTGCACCTTGTATCAGAGATGGTATGTGGGACCAATAGTAAACAGTAGAAGTGATGCTATGTTACTTCTGAAGCTAGGTCATAAAAGGTATTTGGTTTTTGTCTTCAGTTCCTGGCAGAAAGCTTCTAAAACCCTTAGAATTTCCTGAATGATAAGGGAGATTGAGATGCCTCTTGGCAGACCCTAGAGAGCTTCAGGAGGAGGGCTGGATATCAGAAAGAGCAAGCCTTCATTAGAAGTTTAGAACTTTCAGCCCCATGCACCAACCTCCAGGAGAAAGGGGATGGAGAGCAGGTTAATTACTAATGATTAAGTTAATTAATCATGCCTACTAAATAAAATATCCACAAAAACCCATAAACAATGGGGTTTGTGTGTATATCAACATGCTTCAAGGGAGGTGCACCTGGAAAGGGCACAAATGTTCCATACCCTAACATCCTCTCACAGAATATATTTTCCTAATGCACCTCTTCTATTTGGTTATTCCTGAGTTGGATCCTTTATAATAAAATAGTAATTGTAAGTAAAACACCTTCCTGAGTTCTATGAGTCATTCTAGCAAACTCCTGCATTTATAGTTGAATGGGCAGAAATATGGGTAGCTTGATGGCTGAAGTGGAGACAGTCTTGTGGGACTGAGCCCTAAAACTATGAAATTTCCACAACTCCAGGAGCTGGTGTCAGAATTGCATTGAGGTTTTGGATATACAGTTGGATGGTGTGAGAAAAAATAACTCTCAGGCTTCTTGCTTGCTTGCTTTCTCTCTCTCAGACCTCTCACTCTGGGGAAAGTCAGCTGCAAAGTCTTGAGGACACTCAGGTAATCTATGGAGAGTCTGAATGATGAGGGACTGAAGCCTCCTGCCAACAGCCATGTTAATGAGCCATTGCGGAAGTGACTGTAGGACTGACACCTTGAGTGCAGCCTCATGCGATCTTGATCTAAGCCACTTCTAGACTCCAGACCCTCAGAAACTATGTGAGATAATAAACGCTTGTTGTTGTAAGTTGCTAAGTTTCAGGGTAATTTGTTACACAGCAATAGATGACTATTACAGTACATGATTCCTTATATCTATTCCATTTTAAGACACTGTCATCAAATCCACCAAAGGTGGATCCTAGAGTTTAAAAAACAGAAAGAAATAAAAAAATTATGCTCCAATTTTCAAATAAAATATATGGTCTGTTTAATATGTACCATTTATTAGCAGAAATCACAAACACAATAGCTAATTCACCATCACCTAGTTTCAAGTTTCAGTAGCTCTCCTAGACTATTTTCTTCTACTGTTTTCATTGAAATTATTAGCATCCTATTTAGTTACCTTTAAACAAGCAGTGGAAAGGATATCTACCTGTACTCCTAAGAAATTAAGTAGATCAAGACTTTCTAGGCTCTATTTTTGTCTCAGTGCTTAATTTATACCATCCAGATGGGTTCTAGAATATTTATAGAAGTTACATTATTTAATAACAATTATACGTTGAGCAGCTCTTTATGTGAAGTTTTAGTCCATAAACTCCGATGTGTAAAAAATATCTGATTTCTTCACTTTTTAAAAAATCAAGTTAATTTGGTCCCTGATATCTATTTCATCAGACAGATAAGAAATCTAATCTTAGTCTGGAGGCTTCCTCCTCTCCATCTCCCAGCATCTGCCCAAGTTCTTAATCACTGCCAAGCATCAGGGAGGGTCTCTGGCCTTCAGTTTCTACCCTTAATATGATTATTTTGATACTGCAGCATGTTTTCTTCTATATGCTTGCAGTGGTGGGAGGAAAACTTAGGAGAGAAAAAAATACTACACAGTCCCTCAACAAAGCACCCTATGGCAGGGAGTCAGAGAGCAAATTAAATGAAAGAAAAGAAACAAGCAACAAGGTGCCAGCCTTCCGGTTTCTTAAATATGCAACAGGGAGCAGAAAATGCAAAAACAACACACTAAGGGATACAAGCAAATTATTGTTAAGAAGTACCACTTAAATCGCAAGAGCTGGGGGAATCCACAGAAGAATATGAAGGGAATAGAGTGGGCTTAATAATAGTAAATATATGCATATACAATCCTTCATATACATATGCAATTTTATACATTATGAAGAACTTTTTCCACATTTATAAATTTGTTTGAAGTACTCTTTATGATGAAGTTAGTAGGACACAAGTTAACAACTTCATTTTACAGATGAGGAAACTGCCTCAGGTAGTTTTGGTGACTTGCTCAGCATCTCAGGGCTGATTAGGAGTGGAGTATGAAACTGAGCTCCCCTTCTACCAAGGCGTTTCTCTGCCTCCTCTTCCACTTCTGGGTGAACTGGTTCCCTGAAAGAGGTTAAGTTCTAAAGCAGGATTGGAAGCATTTACATAGACAAAGAGAAGAGGCATCTGAGTGTGACAAGGAGTGTGGGGAGCAGTGGGAGAATTTGAAAAATACATAAGAAAGACTTAATTAAGGCCAAGTTCCAGATACAAAAGAGAAAAGCCAGGGCATGGAAAAGGGAAAGAATGCTGAGTGGTGACTAAGGGAGCTGTTGATATGAGACAGCAAAATTTCCCCTCCCACTCCCTGACTTAGAAGATTACCTCCTTCATGTCTTCATACATAAACAGTCACCAAGAATATAGTCACCAGTATCTCCAGCTAGTAGAACATTATCCAATCTAGGTATATACAATTGCTCTTTGGCTCTTTGGGCCCTTTCTAAATCTTAGACATGGTTACTCACATCACTCTCATTTCCTGTTCTCTAAGTCCTATATCCAAGGCTCATATAGTCATATCATGGAGCTATTGCCAGTTTACATCCAGACCACGGCAATCAAGTGGATATCGCAATAAGGTGAGTCATATGAATTTTTGCTTTCCCAGCGATATAAAAGGTGTGTTTATACTGAGATGGTTGGATGGCATCACTGACTCAATGGACGTGAGTTTGAGTATACTCCAGGAGTTGGTGATAGACAGGGAGGCCTGGCATGCTGCAGTCCACGGGGTTGCAAAGAGTCGGACACGACTGAGTAACTGAACTGAACTGATACTATACTGTAGTATCTCAAGTGTGCAATAGTATTATGCCTAAAAAATGTACATACCTTCATTAAAGGTACTTTATTGATAAAAATTTCTATCATCTGAGCATTCAGCAAGTCAATCTTTTTACTGGTTGAAAGTCTTACCTCAATGTTAACGGCCACTGACTGATCAGGGGTGGTGGTTGCTGAAGGCTGAGGTGGCTGCAGCAATTTTTGAAATTAAAACAATGAAGTCTGAAAACAGTTGAATCTTCCTTTTATGAACAATTTCTCTGCAGCATGCAATGCTGTCTGATAGCATTTTACTCATTGTAGAACTTCTTCCAAAATTGGAGTCAATCCTTTCAAACCCTGTCAGTGCTTTATCAACTAAGTTAATGTAATCCTCTTAAGTCCTTTGTTGTCATTTCAACAGTCTTAAAAGAATCTTCACTAGAGATTGATTCTATCTCAAGAAACCACTTTATTTTTTCATCCATAAGAAGCAAATCTTCATCTGTTAAAGTTTTATCATGAGATTGCAAAAATTCACTTATAGCTTCAGGCTCCACTTTGAATGCTAGTTCTCTTGATGTTTCCACCACATCTGTAGATACTTCCTCCATTGAAGTCTTGAATTCCTTAAAGTAATCCATGTAGATTGGAGTCAATTTCTTCCAAACTCCTGTTAATGTGGATATTTTGACCTCTTGTCATGAATCACAACTGTCCTTAATGTCATCTAGAATAGTGAATCCTTTCCAAAAAGTTTTCAATTTACTTTGACCAGATTTATCAGAGGAATCACTATCTCTGGCAGTTATAGCCTTACAAAATGTATTTCTTAAAGAATAAGAGTTGAAAGTCAAAATTACTCTTTGATTCATAGGCTACAGAATGTATGTTGTGTTAGCAGGCATGAGAACAGCATAAATCTCATTGTACATCTCTATTAGAGCTCTTGGGTAACTGGGTACATTGTCAATGAGGAGTGGTATTTTGAAAGAAATGTTTTCCGTTGGTCAGTAGTCTCAACAGTGGGCCTAAAATAGTTAGTAAAGCATGTTGTAAACACATATGGTTTTACCTAGACTTTGTTCCATTTACAGAGCATAGGCAGAGCAAATTTAGCATAACTCTTAAGGGCTAGAGTTTTCAGAATGGTAAATGAGCACTGAATTCACTTGATTTAAGTGAATTTAACTTAAATTCACTAATTATATTAGCCCCTAGTTAGGGGCTAGTGATTTTGAAGCTTTGAAGCCAGACACTGACTTTTCCTCTCTAGCTATGAAAGTCCCAGATGGCATTTTAAGTGGTCTCACTTTGGGCCTGACTCTGTTTTTGACATGTTTTCTTTATTAAGCTTAATCATTTCTAGCTTTTGATTTAAAGTGAAAGATGTGCAACTTTTCCTTTCACTTGAACACTTAGAGGTCATTGTAAGGTTATTAATTGGCCCAATTTTAGCATATATTACTAAGAGAATAGGGAGCCCCAAGGAGAGACAGACAGACTGGGATCAGCTGGTCAGTGGGGCAGTCAGAGCATACACAAGATCTATTGATTAAGTTTGCTGCTTAATGGGTGGAGTTCTTGGAGCCACAAAAGAATTTCAATAATAACATTCAAAGTTGCTGATCACAGATCACCATAACAAATACAATAATAATGAAAAAGTTTGAAATATTGTGACAATTACCAAAATGTGACACAGAGATATGAAGTGAGCAAATGTTGTTTGGAAAAATGGCAGTGATAAGACTTTTCAGATATAGGGTTGCCATAAACCTTCAATTTGTAAAAAAAAAAAAAAAATAAGCAGTATCTGCAAAGTACTATGAAACAAGGTAAGCCCGTATTCTGGCCTGGACCACATAGATAGGTGACGTCTTTAAGACATGCACCATCTTCACCTGCCATTATGCCTCTGTAATTCTTACTAGTACACCATATTGCCACCTACACTGAGCCTACATAAACCAGTGCAAGAGCTTCCAAGGAGGCATTATTCAAGCCAACTTCCTTCCACACAAGGCAAAGACAGGAAATGGTGCATTGTATCTTTAAATGGAAGAAAACAGAAGGTCTCTGAAGGAATAATGGGATGGAAGGCCAATTTAGAATAAGATGCCAGATGGGTACCATGGACCATTATGATAATGCTTTGTTAACCTTTTCATAAAGATCTTATGCGACTAAAGCTCTGATGTTGAGGCTCTACACTGATTTGTGTATTTGGCAATGAGAAATTAAACATTAAATGGGAAAAAAAAAAAAACTCTACCAATAGTCAATCTATCCCCACTAACCCCCTCTCTCAACTTCGCTATCTATTTTCATAAGCAACTGTGTTTTGCAAATAAAAATTTTCAAAATCCTCAATCACACCCACATCCCAAAACCTGGCCTTAGTTGGAAAGCTTTGCAGCTCTGACTCAGTAGAGCTGGTTATCCTCTTTAATTGGATTGATGGTGACAATTGTAATTACCTTAGATGAGATTGCCTGTAATGTAATTATGTTTCCTTCATCAGTGTGAGCTGGACTTGTGGAATACACACAGAAGATGCCTCCAATTACTGAGAGGTTAAGGAGTGCATCATATTGCCTCACAAATCATGTTTGTTACTGTATAGGATTTTAAAAATTACATGTGATGCTGAAGGAATTATTCCTCTAAAGCAGGTTTTCTGACCCCAAAATATAGAGCTATAGTATACAGTGAGATGGCTATATATGGAGCTCTATTTTTTATTTAAATAAAAAAAAAATCTTAACAGAGAGTACCAATGGCAAATCTGTTTTTTCTTGTTTAGTTACAGTTTACTGGTTATTAACAGTGATCGAATCTAAAAAAAAAGAAAAAAACTTTTTTAAAGCATACAATATGCAGTAAAGTTTAACTTGATTTTTCTCTATGGTTTAAAACTTACCATTTCTGAGAATAATATAATAAATAACAGGAGATAAATTTAAAATAGTCCTTATGAAATAACCATAATTAATACCTAGGAAGTCAGCTGCTTTGCTACAATGATGCCTCTTTCTATTTTCCAATTAACACATGGAGAACTTAAAATTTTTCAATTCAAAGCCCATCCTCGAAATAGGACAAGTCTGCCAAACGTACTACAAACACATGTCATTTAGGAGAAATGACACGTAGTGGAAATCCACCCCAACCTTATTAGCTTTAGCACTGCTCTCATTTAAAATAGAGCTGCTTACGGGTTTTTTTCTTCCCAAGCAGATGAAACACAGAACTTGGAAATGTGCCCTTTCGAAAAACTTATTCCTATATTCACAAACCAGATGGTGCACATCAAATGCATCCTGATTTTCTAATGAAATAAAAAAGGGTTCCTATTGTGTTCTTTAACAAGATTAATGCATCCTCAACTGCTAGTTTTGACAGATACTCCTGGAAAGTTGAACAACTTGGTGAATGCTGTTCTGCTGGACCTCGACAGGAAGGCCTCACCAAATGAGGAGTTGGGGCCATGCTCAGGGGGGCTCTGCTTTTCAGTTCTTCCCAGCAGGATCCAGGATTGAAGCAGGCTCTGCCACAGCTGCTCCCAAAGAAACCTTCCATCCTTGAATATCAGAGACCAAGACAAAGAATCTGCTGTCTCATGAAAGGGCTAACCAAACAAGAAAAAGTATCTCCTCTCTCTCTGTGGTCTGCTCCTCAGTCAAGCCATCAAGCCATTTTTGTAGGATGCTTTCATCACTAACACCACCAATAAAAGCCTAATTCTGGGCACTCATGACTATGAGATACCACTGAGTAAAAATATATTCAAAGCCAATAAAATTATGCCTGGTTCTTCCAACAAATTAGAGAAAAATATAATGCTGTTTACCTTGGAGAAGGTTGGTTTGTACAGCCAAAAACCTGAAAAAAGAAAAGAGAAAAGGATTAATTCCCTGTTACTTTTAACCTTGCCACCATGATACTACGTCGAACACAGCTGTGGTATGCCTTTTAATTTAGTAAATCCACATGTCATTTTTCTCTTGCTGGAAGTAATAGAAAGGTGTAAGCCAAGTTGGAGTCTAACCTAAATCCATTTTTTTCTATTTAATTTCACTGTAAAGTCCGGAATAAGTTCAGATGAGGAAAAGCACCCACTAGCACACTTGAGGAAAAAACTATGGCAGGCTACACAGGGTAGTGTATAACTTTTTTTTTTTAAACTTTAAACCACTTGAAGACTTCTGGTATGCTATGTCTTATTTTGTCTCGCTCCAGAGATGAGAAAAAATTTTCTTTGTGCTGAGACATCCTGTTTCATGAAATTCAACATCGTATCTCGGTTTTCTTCATGACCTGCTCTAATTTAACAGTTAGGCTAGAAGAGAATTCACTACCAACAGGTTCGCCATATAATACCCTAAACCTGAAAAGAACAAGTTGGAAGCGTCACAGGCTACACAGTAAATCGATTATTATTCCATCAATTCTATAAGCCTAAGACTCTGAAAATTGAAGGAAGGTATTTTTGAACAACACTATTCAAAAGCTGTTGCTGAGTTAGATGTTCAGTTAAGCTGAACACCATGTCTTGTTCTCAGTTTGCTCTGCAGAATGTAAACATTTTACATTTTAAATATGTGTATCTTAGAACTTTTAGGCTAGACTCAATTAAAAGTAACACCACTATCACCAAGTTATGTTAAAGTTAATCAATACTCCAGGATTTGAAAAAAGTTTCCCCAAATGTCACACAATTCCCTGGGACCTGGGAGTTTTCCTTTCCTTAAGGTATGAAACTGTTTCTCCTCATGGTGTTTTATCATTAAAAAAAGTGTTTAGCAAACTGGTACCAAATCAATCAAAAGGTTAGCATTCTTTTTATTTTGGTGCCCTTTCTTAATGCCCAAATTGATTGATTAGTTCACCTAGAACATTCTTAGCCTTAGGGCATAAACAGCACTTTGTACACAATAGTGGACTGGATTTAAACAAGAAAAAGAAAATCAACATTCAAGAATACAGTGAACTTCAAAAACAGAAGAAAATAAATGCTCAGTAGCTCAGCGATTAAAGAATCTGCCTGCAACTCAGGAGACGCAGGAGATGCTGGTTTGATCCCTGATTTGGGAAGATCCCCTGGAGGAGGAAATGGCAATGCACTCCAGTATTCTTGCCTGGGAAATCCCATGGACAGAGGAACCTGGAGAGTTACAGTCTATGGGGTCGTAAAGAGTAAGACACGACTGAGCAACTAAACACACACACATAAGGCCTGAAAGCATATTGAAATTCCTATATATTTAAAATCTCACATTTATGTTTAAGTTGTATTGAATTGTTAAGTGTATACTGCTGCTTTATCTTAGTTGGAAATGTACTTACATGCTGACAGGTAAATTTATCTGGATAGTTTAACTATCAGCTTAGTTTCTCTAAACTACATATATTTTTGAGGAAAAAAAACCATTAAGGTACTTCCCCAATAAATCCACAATTTCTACTACTTCTGTCCACCCCTAGCTCCATATTGACTTCAAAACTACTTTCAGGAAGAGGCTTCCTTTAGTGGAAAGTTTGCTGATCTTTCAGAAAAAGCAGGGCTTCCCTGGTAGCTCAGCAGTAAAAAATCTGCCTGCAATGCAGGAGATGCGGATTTTATCCCTGGGTTGGGAAGATCCCCTGGAGGAGGAGGGCATGGCAACCTACTCCAGTACTCTTGCCTGGGAAATCCCATGGATAGAGGAGCCTGGCAGGCTACAGTCCATGGGGTCACAGAAGAGTTGGACATGACTTAGCAACTAAGCAACAATGACAGAAAAGGCAGGGGATGAAAGACAGAAGCAACTAGCTCCTTGCCACTGGCCATAATAGAGTAAGAAGAACTACCAGAACCTAGTAATAAGAATCCTCTTTTACCTATATATAGAAAACTATAAAACACTGGTGAAAGAAATCAAAGAGGACACAAATAGATGGAGAAACATACCGTGTTCGTGGATTGGAAGAATCAATATAGTGAAAATGAGTATACTACCCAAAGCAATCTATAGATTCAATGCAATCCCTATCAAGCTTCCAACGGTATTCTTCAGAGAACTAGAACAAATAATTTCACAGTTTGTATGGAAATACAAAAAAACCTTGAATAGCCAAAGCAATCTTGAGAAAGAAGAATGGAGCTGGAGGAATCAACCTGCCTGACTTCAGGCTCTACTACAAAGCCACAGTCATCAAGACAGTATGGTACTGGCATAAGGACAGAAATATAGATCAATGGAACAAAATAGAAAGCCCAGAGATAAATCCACGCACCTATGGACACCTAATCTTTGACAAAGGAGGCAAGAATATACAATGGAGAAAAGACAATCTCTTTAACAAGTGGTGCTGGGAAAACTGGTCAACCACTTGTAAAAGAATGAAACTAGAACACTTCCTAACACCATACACAAAAATAAACTCAAAATGGATTAAAGATCTAAATGTAACATCAGAAACTATAAAACTCCTAGAGGAAAACATAGGCAAAACACTGACATAAACCACAGCAGGATCCTCTATGACCCACCTCCCAGAATATTGGAAATAAAAGCAAAAATAAACAAATGGGACCTAATTAAACTTAAAAGCTTTTGCACAACAAAGGAAACTATAAGCAAGGTGAAAAGACAGCCCTTGGAATGGGAGAAAATAATAGCAAATGAAGCAACAGACAAACAATTAATCTCAAAAATATACAAGCAACTCCTGCAGCTCAATTCCAGAAAAATAAACGACCCAGTCAAAAGTGGGCCAAAGAACTAAACAGACACTTCTCCAAAGAAGACATACAGATGGCTAACAAACACATGAAAAGATGCTCAACATCACTCATTATCAGAGAAATGCAAATCAAAACCACAATGAGGTACCATTTCACGCCCGTCAAAATGGCTGCTATCCAAAAGACTACAAGCAATAAATGCTGGAGAGGGTGTGGAGAAAAGGGAACCCTCTTACGCTGTTGGTGGGAATGCAAACTAGTACAGCCACTATGGAGAACAGTGCGGAGATTCCTCAAAAAACTGGAAATAGAACTGCCATATGACCCAGCAATCCCACTGCTGGGCATACACACTGAGGAAACCAGAACTGAAAGAGACATGTGTACCCCAATGTTCATCGCAGCACTGTTTTTAATAGCCAGGACATGGAAGCAGCCTAGATGCCCATCAGCAGACAAATGGATAAGGAAGCTGTGGTACATACATATACACAAAGGAATATTACTCAGCCATTAAAAATAATACATTTGAATCAGTTCTAATGAGGTGGATGAAACTGGAGCCTATTATACAGAGTGAAGTAAGCCAGAAAGAAAAACACCAATACAGTATACTAACACATATATAAGGTATTTAGTCAATTGGTAAAGATAACCCTGTATGCGAGACATCCAAAGAGACACAGATAAACAGAACAGTATTATGGACTCAATGGGAGAGGGGGAGGGCGGGATGATATGGGAGAATGGCATGGAAGCATGTAAATTATCATATGTGGGGCGAATCGCCAGTCCTGGTTCGATGCATGATACAGGGTGCTCGGGCCTGGTGCACCGGGATGACCTGGAGCGATGGGATGGGGACGGAGGTGGAAGGGGGATTCTGGAAGGGGAAAACATGTATACCCATGGTGGATTCATGTCAATGTATGGCAAAGCAAATACAATATTGTAAAGTTAAAAAATGGAAAATAAACTAATAAAAAAAAAAGTGAAAAAAAAAAAAAAGAATCCTCTTTTACTCTGACCCTGTTCTATTATTTATTGTTTGGGCAGCTGGAAGTACCAGACCCCCAGCACAATAATTTATACTGTAGGGGAAGTGGTTTTTAAATTTAAGTGTGCATGAGTGTCCCTAAGGAGAATTTATTAAAAATGCAGATTTCTGAGCTCTAGCTCAGCTCTACTAAATCTGAATCTCTAAAGGGTTAGTGCCTGGGAATGTTTATTTTCAATAATTTTCTGGGTGACTTTGATTGAATGGTCATTTTGAGAAATACAGACTTAGGAAGACAGGAAAAGTGATATCAGTCTGTACCACGTGCCAGGTCTCGGAGGGGTAGGTCTGTTATATTGATATCCCATCTCAGAATACATTCAATATTTAAGTTTGAAAAATAGTATACAGAACATAAGTACAGTATGTTCTTTACTTGCAAATGTTTTTCCTTTTCCTTTACTATTTCCAAATAGATAATTGACCTGCCTTAGCATTATATTGTTTCGGTAACCTATAAACCACTGAAAAATGAGAAAGTTTAAGTAAGACAACTCTAATTAAAGTGGCCTTTATTTATTGTTTAACTTCAAGTAATTCATAGAATCCTTGAAATTTATAGCTGGATGGACTTCAGAAAAAAAAACAAAAACCTTAGTCCAATCATTTCATTTTTCCAAGTGAAGAAGCTTCCATGCAGAGAGATTAACTAACTTTAGGATTATTTTATAAATGAAGGTGATCCAAAAGATTAATGGAAAATTTTAGCTATGATCTTGAATAATTTCCATGTATATGCTTAATGTTTACCCTTTCTCAATTCAGATGGAAATATCCACAAAAAGAACTATGGCAGCAAATACAATTAATCATAATCAATCATGCACTGTCTTGGATTTGCCTAGAACCAAAATACTGAAATGGACACATGGCATCCTGCTGGTTCTAATTTTCTAACAATTCATTAAATATTTCATGCTTTGCTTGTGACAGCACAAACCTTTCAACCTCCTATTATAATTGATGTTATAAAAGGCACCAAAGTGCCCAAATACGTGCCAGGAGGTCTGGAGCGTGATGGCCATTTCCAACAACCATAGGGTCTGCATAGATTATAATAAGCATATTACTATCATTTTCTTTGTAGCAGCCTCAGAACTTTCTTTATCTATAAACATTGGTTTGGGACTAGATGGCATCTAAGAATCTAACAGTGATACAATTAAGCTAAAACAAAAAGGAAGGATATAAAGATGCCAAGTTTTAATTTAAAACAGAAAAACATTTGAGAAATGATTATCTCTCCCACCACCATCATTTTACTGAAAATGAAAATTTTAACCTCAAAGCATAGGAAATATATAATTTCAAAACAAAGATAACCTTTAACGTAAAAAACTCAACTTAGTAAAGCACTACATTGTCCTTACGTTTTCCATATTGCTATAGATTCAAAATAATTATCATGGACCCAGTGCCAATCAATGAGCTACACTTTGGGAGCCACTGCTGTAAAGTTCTTCGACAAAGAACTTAGAGTCAGCATTTTCCTGAGTTTATCTCACACAACATTCATCCCCCGAGATGCTTCTAAATAAAAGATTTCCTGGTTTTAGAGCAAAAAGGTGTGGTGGTGGTGGTGCTTCACAGTATAACCCCTTTCAGAGATTCTTAGTGAATAATGCATGTTCAGAGTTCTCTTGAAATAAAGAAAATGTTACCTTTATTTCCTCTCTCATTTAAAAAAAATGATATCATTTACCCCAGGAAACATTTTTTTTGCACACAGCACCTATTCACATTCTATAAAACTAGTATTCTGAATATCACATTCTCAGAGTAGTCTATAATTTTCCCGAAATCAGCTCCACATCCTGACCTGCCAATTATACCTAATAGGACTACCCTTCTCCCACTCCCCAGTGGTAACTTTGGAGGAAGCTTTGACCGACACTCAAGAAGTATTAGTGAAGTGAACTGGAAGTGAGCCCAAGACTGCAGGCCGCAGGCTACCAGGTGAGTTCAGAATAAAGCCCTGTGGGGAGGAAGACTTGGTGCTCATGAGGGAGATGGTATCTTCCCCTGCCCATCAGAGAAGCTCATGTGTCTTAGGCCCTCTTTCTTCCTGATCACTTCAGCAGGTTCAGCTGTGTGTAAGGACACCAAAATAACAGTGGTGTAAACAAGGTAACGTTAATTTTTCTCTCATATACGTAATCACCTACATAGTCTTGAGCAGTGGTTCTCAAAGTGCAGCTCCAGGGGAGCAGTGTCAGCATCACTGGGACACTGTTAGAAATGCAAATTCTTTTTGTTGTTTTCTTTCTTTAAATTTTTTATTGGAGTATAATTGATTTAAAATGCTGTGTTAGGTTCTGCTGTACAGCAAAGTGAATCAGTTATACATATGCACATATGCACTCTTTTTTTTTAATCAATAGATTCTTTTCCCGTATAGGTCATTACAGATTACTGACTAGAGTTCCCTGTGCTATACAGTAGGTCGTGTGTATGTCAATTCCAGGCTTCTCTGGTGGCTCAGCAGTAAAGAGTCTGCCTACCAATACAGGAGACGTAAGAGACCTTGGTTCAATCCCTGAGTCGGGAAGATCCCCTGGAGGAGGAAATGGCAACCCACTCCAGTATTCTTGCTGGGAAATCCCTTGGACAGAGAAGACTGGCGGGCTACAGTTCATGGGGTCACAAAAGAGTTGGACATGACTTAGCAACTAACACTGAGTTCTTCAGTTACTGGCCTGGTTCAGGCACTCCATCAACTCCACCTGGGTGGCTGTAACTGTCTTCTAATGGCCTCTGTCATGTCCACTGATTCTCTTCAACTTGGCTCATCCCACCTAACTAGGGGGCTATCTTCTTTAGAATGTAATTTGTTGTCTCTTTCTTACTAGACTAGCATTTGATTCCCCACTGGCAAAACCTGAACTCTGCAAGGAAGGTCACAGAGTCTTTCCATTTCTGGCACTTATCTTTCTTCTTCATTATCCCTCATCCCCTCATCTGGACACCTTCTAGATCCCAGCTGCAGTAAATACTGTTTCCAGAACCTACCACACCACTTTCCCCTCCACGGTTTTACACATGGTGTTCCCCTTTTTGGAATGTCTGTGTTCATGCTCCTCTACACACACAAACACACACACACACACTCATACACTCACACACATTTGCTCACACACAATCTTTTCCAACTTATAAACACCTGCTCATTTTTCAAAATCTAACCTACACACCAGTTCTTCAGGGCCTTTCTCCATTTCTCCATGCTTGGTTACTCACTTCCTTGTGTTCCCATTGTAGTTATTCCTACTTATTCTAGAATACTTAGCACACTGTATTTTAATTTTTTGTGTACAAATCTGCCTCCCAGATTTGATGCGGAGTTTCTTGGAAGCAGGTACTGCCGCTTATTCAGTAAACATTAAATGTCCACTGTGTGCCTGGAAGTTTATATCCTGGGGACTAGGGCCTAGCACAGTGTCAGTGTCTGATGGGTACCCAATAATGACTAATTCAAAGCATGAATGCATGAATGTTTTCTGTAAATTCTCTCAAGGATGCAATGATTATAACATACCTGTGGGTGTTCTTGAGAAACATACGTAGAAGCATATTAGTATTGTATTAAATCTGCTAAATTCAGAAGTGAGAAATATTTTCAGAATAAGTACTGGACTTTAAATAGCAGAAGAAGGGAATTCTCTGGTGGTCAAGCAGTTAGGCTCCATGTTTCCAGTGCAGGGGGCACAGGTTTGATCCCTTGTTGGGGAGCTAAGATCCTACAAGCGTCCAAGTGTGGCCAAAAAATAAATAAATAAATAAAATTTTAAAAAGAATAAAGAGCAAAAGAAGAAGGAGGAGGGAAATGAGGAAAAAACCCTGGGATCAGAGCAAAAGATGTGAAGTTTCTATGCTCAAAGCAAGGAATATATTTGCACCTGGGAACATAGGGGAGAACAAGTCCCGTAACAGTGATTTCAGCTCTACAGAGAAACAAATATTATCCTTCCAAGTTTGTAAGACTTAATGGCACTCGTGCCTTGTGCTGAGCAGGAGACGGTGAATTACATTGTCTGTGCACAGATGAATTTAAATTCCCACAGGCACAGTTGACTATGATGCCACTTCACCCTGAAATCTTTCCTTTCAATTTCTTGAAAGAAGGAAGAATATCCTGATGCGTGAAGCTTTTCTTCTGATTATTTAAAAAATAAAAGTCTCTCCGGCAATTGTCCAAGCCCAAGAGCTTAAATGAAAATGTTTATTTTGAGAATTTCTCGTGTAATTCCCTGTTTGGATTGAAGGTAGAGACCTTTTCTTGCCTAATCATGGGACAGAGAGTAATAAGTGCTTCTAAAATTCCAGACCAAGTTGGAATCAAGGACACTTAGCAGAGACAAGTGGTACTATTGTGGCTCCCAGGAAGAGGCAAAAGGGCAAGCCAATCTTTTTATGGTCTGTCCTGTGCCAAGATCTAGCTTTGTTTATTCGATCAGTGAATCCATTCTGGAAGGTTATGTTCATTATGGTACTTTGTCACTAACTGGATAAAGGAAACAATCAATGTGATTGCCAATACTGTTACTTTTTGGAATGAACCAAGCAATATATATGCAGTTATGATGAATAATTGTTGGATGTAAAATATTATGGACAAAGTTACAATTGGCTTGTCAATGATGGAGCTACTATACAATGCAAACAAAAAATCCCACAATCTTTTCATAATTTTCATGAAGGGCTCTTCTAGATGGAAATTTTTATTTATGTAATTTTCATAGGATATAATTTGACATAGACTCTGTCTCCTAAGCAAAGACTGTGTTGTAAACACTCTATTTAGCTTGCAATTACCATACAGTTAAATGACTAATCATAGTAACTCACTCCATGGTCACTGACAAAAATGGCCACACTTACAAATGAAATTAACACTGAGAAAAACGAATCTGCCTCTTACTCACATCCAGAAAGTCAATCACAGAAAAATGCCTCAAACATGACAATTCTGTGATGAGACACAGTTAATCTGTGCTGTCTGAGCCAGAAAATTTCACATCTTAGGTCCTGATTTTTCCACTCCAAGTACAGCTGAATGCAGTGAAGAAGGATGGGGAGAACTCATTCACAGCAAAGGATAAGACATTTTCTAAGTATACTTGGATGAGGTGCTTGAATTCTATTTCACAACATTTTTCATCCCCACTAACCCTTCTCTTATATCCTACCAAATAAAAAGATATTGATTCTTAATGAAAGGTACTTATGAAACAATGACCATATCTTTCTAGCTCCCATTACCTTGATTTTAGAAATAACATCTAGTTCATGTTAGAGACTTGTGCTAGGGCTGGAAAACTCAGAAAATGTCACCAAGAATGGCATGAACTGCAGGAAACAGCTGCTCCTTCCTGGATTTCACTCCCATTCACACAGAGTTTATCTGAAAAGGTACTGGGGTCTTCTGGCATATGTTGATTATAGTTAGCTCTCTTTTCCATGCCCTATTGTGGCTCTTCCAAAATGTCACTATTCCCAAGTTCTCTCCCTACCACATTTCTTATCAGTGTCAGCAGATAATCTTGCTTCTCCAGACTCAGGGACACTAGAAGCCAATACATAGGAACTCTCCCAACATGGTGAAACTTCTGTACCCACCTCCTCATCCCTTTCTTCATCTATACATTTTCTATGTCTTCACCCATCCTCACCTGCTCCTATCCTGATACAATGAAAAAGATGTTTCTCCCACAGTCTAAAACTGAACCCTCTAACTAAATCCTGATTCTATCCTCTCAGAATTCTTCTCTTCTGAATTTTCAACTTTTAGTACCTCTTTCCCATCCATATCTTAAGTCAAAAAGTAAATGAAAACTTTTCATTAACCTTTCTACTCCTTAGAAATCAAATTTCCTTAAAGAATTGCTTCCAACTTGTGTGTTGTGTCAGCCAGTCCACAAAAGTGACCCTACAATGGTTCATTGGTCTTCAGGTCTTTATTTTGTTCCTTCTCTCTGAACTGGCCATGTGATTCACTTTTTGGGCAAAAGGATGCAACAAAGGGACATTGCATAACTTCTGAGATTAGGTCAAAAGAAATTTTGCACTTTCCACCAGGGTATCCTGGAACCTGCTCTAAAGGAAGCTAGTCACCACGCAAAAAGTCCAACTAGCCTGAGATTGCTGTGCTCTTAGGAAATCCAAACTGTCTACATGCGGAGGAGGTGTAAAGAGGGAATGACAGGGCTGCCTGTCTAGCCCCCAGCAGTTCCTATCAACCCACGTGAGCACGTGCCATTGGAGTGAGGAGCCCTCTTGGACTTTAAGCCCAATAGAACCTTCCAACAGTTCTGGCCCCAGTCGAGATCTGACTACAACCATGTGAGAGATTACTGCAATCATTTCTCAGGGATGCTGTAACAAAGTAGTAACATACATAAACTGAGTAGCTTAAAACACCAGAAGTTTATTCTTTCATAGCTCTGGAGGCAGGAAGTTTGAAGTGAAGGTATCAGTACAGCTGTGCTCCCTTTGAGACTCTGGGAGGAGTCCTTGTTTGCCTTTTCTGAGCTTCTGGTGGGGGATTCATGAGCAGTGATCAATCCTTGACATTCCTGAAATTGCAGCTGTGTCCGCCTCCCCCCCCCTTCCCCAAAGGCAGAATTCCTGCCTCTGTCATAACTTGGCATTCTCCTTGGGGGTTTTATAAGGACACCAGTCATGTAGAACTAACACTCCACTCTACTCCAGGAAGATCTCATCTTAACTAATTCTATCCATAATGACCCTGTTTCTAAATAAGGTCACATTCTAGGCACTGGGGGTTAGGATTTCAACATATGTTTCTGAGGGACAAAATTCAGCTCATAATAGACCTCAGTCTAGAACCACTCAGCTGAACCCATTCAACCCACAAAACATGAGAATAATCATAAACATTTTAAAAAATACAGGATCAGCAAAGTGTGATAAAGCAAAATGCAATAAAACAAGGTATGTCTGTACATTTACCTCCCTCTCTTACTGAATGAAGTCTATTGAAATAACCAAGAGACTTTGTCTGCAAGAATAAATTCATCAAATCCCCCCAAAACAAAGGGTGATATCAGCATACCAGAAACTTGAAGGATTTCTTAATAATGCAAAGCAGAATTAAATTGAAAGAGAAAGTAAAAACACAGCCAGAGACTAGAGACAAGATGGTCAAAGAGTAGGTGGACATGGAGTACATCTCTCTCCATGGATGCATCAGGAATACATTTTCAGAGGCAGAAGATACCACAGAGCACAATCTGAGAGCTGGCAGGAATCTCTGACCACCCAAAAGGAATATGTAGATCCACACAAAACTCAGTTGGATGAAAGAAGGAAGGGAAAATGAGGAGGGAATGAGCAGGACCAGACTTGCACTTGGAAGATGGGGGAGCTGAAGCAGGGGTAAGATTCCCACACTGGGACAATCGGCTGGGACAGTAGGGAAGCATTTGAGGCTGCCAGCGAGTACAGCAGCTAATCTGTGACAGTCTGAATGGAGTGAGAACCCCACAGACAATCTGTGCTGTGGCCCTATGTACCCTGCACAGGGATGTAAGTCCACCAGAAAGCACAGTGGCTGGGAGCTGGAGCATAGGGATTGGAAAGCAATCCCAGAGCAAGGACTGCTGTTGACTGCGGGGAGATGGCCCGAGGGAAAGGGAGGGAGGAGATCACCCTGGAGAATGCCTTTGGAGGAAAGCTGGGCAGCCAAGGAGGCAGGGCGCTATTGCTGAGTCATGTACAGGGTTGGAGCCATTACTGTAGCCTCTCTCTCCCCATATGCCAATACTGGCAGCTGACCAACAGAGAAGGACCCCAGAGAGGGTGGCCCTTTGAGTTCCTGCTGCCCCCAGCAATACAGAAGGACCAGTCAGAGAGGCCCTTTGAACACCAGCTGCCAGAGGCAAGAAGGCAAAAAAAAAGATTATAATAGTGCCATATCTTCTGTGCTGGTGGCAGCCGGCTTCCTGGTGCACTTGGCGCTGCAACCACAACCACAATAGACCTCTAGGACACCCAGGAGTGGAGTGGCTAAGCAAGAACAAGAACCTTTCCACCAGCTGCATAAGCTGCAGATTAAATCCACATGTTCAACTAGGTAGACTGGAGTCTATGGAATATAGAAAAGGACAATGGATATTCCCCCAAAAGAAAATACCCTAACTCTGGCAGGTGTGGACACTGGAGGCAGGAATACACAGGAGTAGGGAAGATTAGAGTCTGAGCTGTCCCCACATCAGGTCCAGAGACTGGCACCCACCACAGAATTGGAGGACCTATTAGCTAAGTGGAAGTGGGCTGTGACTCACAGTGGGGTAAATGACGCTGACAGCTGAGATCTGGGAAAAACATTTATTATTATTCTCATATTTTGATTCGTTCTGTAGTTGGTTCTGGATTTTTTTCTCTTCTTTTTTTCCCCAATCAAAAATTGGGCAGAAGACCTAAATAGACATTTCTCCAAAGAAGACATACAGATGGCTAATAAACACATGAAAAAATGCTCAACACTGCTTATTATTAGAGAAATGCAAATAAAAATTACAGTGAGGTTATCACTTCACATTGGTGAGAATAGCCATCATCAAAAACTCTACAAACAATAAATGCTGGAGACAATGTGGAGAAAAGGGAACCATCTTTCACTTTTGGTAGGAATGGAAATAGATACAGCCACTTCAGAGAACTGTGTGGAGATTTCCTAAACAACTAGGAATAAAACTACCATATGACCCAGCAATTCCATTGCTGGGCATACTAAGAAAATCACATTTCTAAAAGATACATACACTCCAATGTTCACTGTAGCACTATTTACAGTAGCTATTGCAACTGTACAATTACAGTAGTTCATTGCAGCACTATTTACTATATTTATAGTACAGGACATGAAAGCTACCTAGATGTCCATCAACACATGAATGGACAAAGAAGTTGTGGTATACTTTTACAATGGAATATTACTCAGCCATAAAAAGGAACGAATTCAAGTCAGTTCCAATGAGGTGGATGAACTCAGAACCTGCTATAAGTTGAAGTGAGTCAGAAAGAGAAACATCAATATCATATATTAATGCATATATATCAAATCTAGAAAAATGATACCAATGAACCTATTTGCAGGGAAGGAATAGACACATAGAGAATGAGCTTATGGACACTGTGGGGGAGGGTGGGATGAATTGAGAGAATAGCAATGAAACATGTATATTACCATTTGCAAAATAGATAGCCAGTGGGAACTTGCTGTATCACACAGGGAGCTCAGTCACGTGCTCTGCAACAACCTAGAGGGGTGGGATGGGGTGAGAGGTGAGTGGGATGTTCAAGAGGGAGGGGAAATATGTATACATATGGCTGGTTCATGCTGATGTATGGCAGAAACCAATACAACACTGTAAAGCAATTATCCTCCAATTAAACAGAAATAAATTGAAACAAACAAACAAAAAAACCACAGCCAGAGAATCCAGGAGGAGGATGAGGAGAGAACTTATGAAATAGTGATAAATGTGGGAAACAGCCTGGGCCTCAGAATCCACAGGATCAGCTAACTGTGAGGGTTGGAGCCAGTCTCCCTTCCCTGTGTCTCCCTCCTCGCTCAGAAGAGCTGGGCAAGGTATGCTCCCTCACCTATGGATGTTACAAAATAAAGTGGAACCTTTTTGTGGGGGCTCCAGCCTTAGTTTTGGGGGCCAGAAGGGCAAAGGAGCAGTTCCTGATAGAGGCAAGTCTCCACAGACACGAGAGGAGATAAACCAGGGAGAGACACACGGCTCAGTGCTGGGGCAGGAACCATGAACTGGCTCTTCTGGTGCACCACCCAAGTGGGTGGGGTGCTCTCATCCATCAGGCCACCATCAGGCCCTGAAAGCTTAGCCTGCTCACAGGGGACCCTCATGTGGACCTATCTACCGGATAGGCTGGATCACAATGTCATTTCACCACTGACAGTGCAGAACTGTTCCGTACAAGAGACACCTCTAATTCAGCATTTCTCATCACTGACATTACTGACACTTGGGGCCAGACAAATCTGTGTTAGGGGAGTCTGTCCTGTGCATTGTAGGATGTAGGACAAGCACCACCCTGTCCTCTATCCACAAGATGCCATAAGTATGTGCCTTCCCCACGCCCAGGGTTGTGACAGCCCAAAAATGCCTCCAGACATTGCCAAATCTTCCCCTACTGAAAACTATTACTTTTAATTCACAGCAAACAAGCCCCATCTTTGACTCCTTGCTTACTATTAGGAGACTATAAAACTCCATCCTCTGCGAAATGTTGTACCAGCCTGCTTAGCCCCTACTCCCACTTTCTAAATTCTTCTGGGGACCTGACTCTCTTACCCAGGCAGAGCCACCACGGAGGCATGGGCTCTCAGACAGCATCCAGATGTGGGTCTTCATACCACACTTGCAGATGCCTGCAAGCAAGGCTCTCTGCCATCTCAAACGTGTGATTTGTGATTTCAGAAACATGCAGTTCTTGTGCTAACTCAAAACTTCTCTCAGCAATGAATCTGTTTGTATCGAGCCATAGGAGCGTGGTTCACAAAAGAGGAAAAGCAGGAGTTGGTGGCTGAGAGGCAGACACCGAGGATTCGATCGCCCTGAAGTTAGTGGAGTGAGCTTTAGTGAAGGATCCGGGTAGAAGAAGGAACAGGTGGACAGTGCCCACTGGATAGCTGGCTTTGCTGGAGTTTCAATGGAGTTCATGGTTCCTCTCTGAAAAGGCAATGTCTCCAAGAAAGACAAGCCTCACCTGCTTCTAGGAGGCAATGTCTCCAAGAAAGACAAGTCTCACCTGCTTCTAGGAGGAAGCCCTGTCTCCCCGGATGCCCTGGAGATAAAAGGTCAGGTAGAAGGAGAGGTTTGGAGAGTGAAAGAAGAGACTTGATTGGGTCATGGCTGGAGTCCTTTGGGGGGATCCTTCCAGCAGGCCAACCACCCACCCAAACCCTGGAAGTGTGTGTTAGGGGAGGGACAGGAGTGGGGAGAAGGGGCCCCTTTAGTTTATTCTTTTCACAGGCAGCAAGGAATGGGGAATGTCTTCACTAGTCAGGCTTCTGGTTATCTTTCTTCAGGGCTTTTCTATGGAAGAAGATGCACACATGCAACCTCCCAATCACCCTTTTCAGAGGGAACACATCAGTCTGAGTAAATCAATCTTGATTACTCAGCTCTCATTTAGCTACTAACAGCAAGCTCACTCCAGTGGAAATGGAGAAGGGGGAGGAGATCAAGGTATTCTATAATTCACCAAGATGTCAAAGTGCTGCTTCATTAAAAAAAAAAAAATTGTTATTACTCCAGAGCAGTGGGCAGCAAACTCTAAGCACACCACCTATTGTAAATAAAGTGTTATCAGAACACAGCCTCACTCACACTGTCCTTGACCACTTCCAGTCACAGAAGAGATTAGCTGTGACAGAGATCTTATGATCTGCAAAGTCTGAAATATTTACTAACCTCTATTTTGCATAAATACAATAAACAAAGGACAGAAATGGTATGGACCTAACAGAAGCAGAAGATATTAAGAAGAGGTGGCAAGAATACACAGAAGAGCTATACAAAAAAGATCTTCATGACCCAGATAATCACGATGGTGTGATCACTCACCTAGAGCCAGATATCCTGGAATGCGAAGTCAAGTGGGCCTTAGGAAGAATCACTACGAACAAAGCTAGTGGAGGTGATGGAATTCCAGTTGAGCTATTTCAAATCCTCAAAGATGATGCTGTGAAAGTGCTGCACTCAATAAACCAGCAAATTTGGAAAACTCAGCAGTGGCCACAGGACTGGAAAAAGGTCAGTTTTCATTCCAATCCCTAAGAAAGGCAATGCCAAAGAATGCTCAAACTACCGCACAGTTGCACATATCTCACATGCTAGCAAAGTAATGCTCAAGATTCTCCAAGCCAGGCTTCAACAGTATGTGAACCATGAAATTCCAGATGTTGAAGCTGGATTTAGAAAAAGCAGAGGAACCAGAGATCAAATTACCAACATCAGTTGGATCATCGAAAAAGCAAGAGAGTTCCAGAAAAACATCTATTTCTGCTTTATTGACTATGCCTTTGACTGTGTGGATCACAACAAACTGTGGAAAATTCTTCAAGAGATGGGAATACCAGACAACCTAACCTGCCTCCTCAGAAATCTGTATGCAGGTCAAGAAGCAACAGTTAGAACTGGACATGGAACAAAAGATTGGTTCCAAATCGGGAAAGGAGTACGTCAAAGCTGTTTATTATCACCCTGCTTATTTAACTTATATGTAGAGTATATCATGAGAAACGCTGGGCTGGATGAAGCACAAGCTAGAATCAAGATTGCTGGGAGAAATATCAATAACCTCAGATATGCAGATGACACTACCCTTATGGCAGAAAGGGAAGAAGAACTAAAGAGCCTCTTCATGAAAGTGAAAGAGGAGAGTGAAAAAGTTGGCTTAAAACTCAACATTCAGAAAACTAAGATCATGGCATCTGGTCCCATCACTTCATGGTAAATAGATGGGGAACAGTGGAAACAGTGACAGACTTTATTTTTGGGGGCTCCAAAATCACTGCTGATGGTGATTGCAGCCATGAAATTAAAAGATGCTTGCTCCTTGGAAGAAAAGTAATGACCAACCTAGACAGCATATTGAAAAGCAGAGACATTATTTTGCCAACAAAGGTCTGTCTAGTCAAAGCTATGGTTTTTCCAGTAGTCATGTATGGATGTGAGAGTTGGAGCATAAAGAAAGCTGAGCACCAAAGAATTGATGCTTTTGAACTTACGTGTTGGAGGAGACTCTTGAGAGTCCCTTCAACAGCATGGAGATCCAACCCATCCATCCTAAAGAAAATCAGTCCTGAATATTCATTGGAAGGACTGATGCTGAAGCTGAAGCTCCAATACTTTGGCCACCTGATGTGAAGAACTGACTCATTTGAAAAGACCCTGATGCTGGGAAAGATTGAAGGTGGGAGGAGAAGGGGACAACAGAGGATGAGATGGTTGGATGGCATCACTGACTCAATGAACATGAGTTTGAGTAAACTCTGGGTGTTGGTGATGGACAGGGAGGCCTGGCTTGCTGCAAGCCATGGGGTCACAAAGAGTTGGACACGACTGAGTGACTGAACTGAACTGATTTTGCATAAAACGCTTGCCAACCCAGCTCCAGAGCACTGAAGGCCGAAGTTTTTTTTTTTTTTCCATATACCATTCAGTAACCTGTTTTTTTTTCTGTGTTTTGGCTATACTGTAAGTGTAATACTGACAGTTTCTGTAGACTATATACTTAGATCTCTTCATTTTCCAGCAAATGGTGCTTTTCAGAGAGGTCTGGAATGCTGCCAGCAGGACCTGGTGTGGACTCTCAAGTCTGCAGGGCTGAAAGTTGGAAAGGACAGACGAGACCAGAAATGTTCAGATGGAAGGTGTGAAGACCAGATGATGAGTCTACTTTAAAAAGTCAGGATGGGGAATTCCCTGGTGGTCCAGTGGTTAGGACTCCATGCTTCCACTGCAATGGGCACATGGGGCATGGTTCAATCCCTGGTTGGGGAAGTAAGATCCTACAAGCTACATGGCTCAGCCAAAAAACCAAAAGCAAACAAACAAACAGAAAACCAGGATGGAGCCAGTTGAGAAGTGGAGTGAGGCAGGGCAGAGGGCGGCCTATCGCCAGGGGTTCTTCCCCTCTTCCAGCCAGCCTGCATTCTCATCTCTGCTCCTCTACCTGTGGGAAGGGGCTTCCTCCCATAGTCATGCATCCAGAAAATCAAAGCCCATTTTCCCTCTCTGTTGCTCCTACACTGCCATCGCCCTCTGCTCTTCCTTGCCTTCAAACCCAGATTCCCCTAGAGACTTCCATCTCCAGCCCAGCCTTCTGGCAGCTTTCCCAACCCACTGGAAGCACCCTGGGGAGAAAAGAGCAAACACACATGCATGGGCAAGGCTTGTAAGAAACCTGTCAAATATCATTTTGAGAATCTAGGCCTGCACTTGAATACAGTCCTAGCACAAAACAAGTAGCAAAACAGGGTTTTCTTTACAAACTTGTGGCTACAGGGTGTGGGGGCTTGTGAGTGCCTCTGTTGTGTAGGATTTTTCATTGAAGAAAATTCATTTAATTCAGTCAATCACTGTTACTATGAGCTAGCTGCTGGGGTATGCAGGAAGCTTTGCTTCTAGAATTCCAACCCAAGGTGGTGTTGGTTTAAAAGTGGTTTTATCCTCTCAAAGGAAAATCTTGTTTATGCAATGACTGGACATCAGAACATTTGGATAATACAACCCTTTGTATTATATTTGTGTTATGCTTCACAACAAATAAAAGCACTTTCTCAGAGATTACTGTATTAGGTCTTCCCAGTCAGTCTGGGAGGTAGGTAAAATTCTATTCATGGGGAAAAATAAGTAAATTAGGTTCCTTGAGGTTAATTGTCTTGTTAACCTTGGCTGCACTAGGTTAGTACACTAACCAAGACTTTGATTTCTAAGTTCTTGGAATTTTCCCTAGCATTCTTATTGCATTTTCTAAATTTAGAATGCTAGTTTATCTCATAATGAACTACCATTTCTTGTAGTAGGAACCTAAATTCTTATGCTCACTAAGCATTGTCTATGTACTAAATAAAGGATATATCATAAACACATCCAAAGAAGCCACGACAAATAGAATATAATTAACTCATTTACAAGACACATTTTATCATTTTTTATAATCAACGAATATTAAGAGTATATGTTTTTTCAAGGCTGAGATAGTCAAATAATAGGCTAAGTAGGGATTATAAGGTTTGGGGGAACCATAGGGGTTTTGGGTAGGAATATAATCCTGAACAAATGGCCCTCTCATTCATTCAAAAGTCAATCATAACTTTACATAGAGAAGTCATATGCTTGGTGGTTAGGGCTGCAGACTGGATAGATAAAGCCATAGGATAGATAGATAGGAGCCAGATAGATCCTGAGAAAATTTCTAAACTTTTCTCAACTTAAGCTTTTACACATATAGAATAGTACTTACTTTACTAAGTTGCTATAGAGATTGAATAGGATAATTCATTTTTATAAACTGCTTAGAACAGTGTATGCATGCATTCATGAGTGCTAAGTCACTTCAGTTGCATCCATCTCTTTGTGACCTTATGGACCATAGCCCGCCAGACTCCTCTGTCCATGGGATTCTCCAGGAAAGAAAACTGGAGTGGGTTGCCATGCCCTCCTCCAGGGGATCTTCCCGACTCAGGGACTGAATCTGTGTCTCTTTCATCTTCTGCTTTGGGACGCAGGTTCTTTACCACTAGTGCCATGTGCAAAGGCCAGAACAATACATACCACATGGCAATTGATGGATAAACTTTTGTTACTGTTATCAATAGCATTATCTATATAAACAATATATTTTTTACCTTTCCCCTACCTCAGTCAGAAGTCTCTCAATTTCTGTGAAAAGATGCAGCATGGTTGAAGTGTAGGATGCCTCCAGAAACCTGTTTTAGGAAAGGTGGTCTGTCTTTCTTTAATTTTGTGCTACACATTGTTCTTGCCTCTATTAAGCTAGCAACAAGCCCCAGGCAATATTACCTTTTCAAGATGAGGACAGGCTCCCACATTGGGGCTGTCAGAGAGAATTTGGGGCGTGTGAGCCATTTCAATGAATCAGACGTGACAAATCCGATTTACAGATTAAAATAATGTTGTGATATTTACCAAAAGTATATATAGCAAGTTAAGACACCTCTGACAGGCAGACATTGATTGCCTATTATAATCAGCTGGTATAATTTAGCTACCACCAGAAGCAAAATGCTTAGGAAAGGTAAATTTGATCATAAATAATTTCCATTTTGATGCATTGAAAAATCAAGTGAGACCTTTATTCAGGGCTTGCTACAAGGTGACACATCTACTACATTATGCGAGGTCACATCAGGTTTAATTTGGGTGTTAGGAGAAGATCTGATTTGACATAAACAGATGCCAAACAAAGCATTTAGAGCAATTTCACCAGGTACCAGTATATTAAGATAGACAGAGAAACGACAGAAACCCACTGCCCGCATATATTCACTAAATTTCTGATGCTTGTGGGACTTTGTCAATATTACTTAATCAATATCCCCAACAATTCTGAGCAGAATCAAGAATCATAGCCTTGAAAGAGACCTCAAGGTGTTATTTTGTCTGGAAACCCTGGAGCAAGGTTATTGCTTAGCAGAAGCATGGTCTGACTTTCAAAACTTATTTGTTGAATGAAGGAAAAAAATTCTCTTCACCTCCCATCCCCAGAAGGCTGCTTTGCCCCAGGGGTATGAGAGGGGCTGAAGAGTCTGAATTGGCCCCAGGGGTTTAAAGTTCTATCCACTAACTTATTAATTATTTATACCCTGCCTTCTTCTAAAAACGATTTGAGGGAGCCTACAACAAAAGACACTAACAATAAAGAGTCTTGTCCTCAGTCATCCCTTAAAGGGTTTCATTATCACTTTCATGATCATCAAAAATGAGTATTAAATGGCTATTTGCATGGGATGCTATGCCAGGGGCTGAATAAATCAGACAGAGCCAGCTCTAACCTCCATAAATTTCCATCCCTTCAGTTTGTGTTCATTCATTCTTTTGACAAATATTTATTCAGCACATTTCACACACAAGTGCTGTTAGGCAGTGTAGGGGTGGTAAAAATGAATCATGTGTGGACACTGCCCTGTCTTTAAGAAGTTAGTGGACAATTGCAGGGGGCCTAGGGCAAGCATATGTGATACCAATGTGTGTGTGTGTGTGGATAAGACACAAACCTAAATATTCCAAGCCAAGCCAGGCAGAAGGGATCAGTGCTGTGGGTGCGTCACAGAGGACTGCAGTGGAAGAAGGTTCGGGGGGATGGCATGGTGTTTCCTAAAGAAAAACGAGCTGAAGCAGATCAGGCTGCAGGCAAAGTCAAAGGGGAGTTCAGCCTTCCTAGGCACTTCTCTGCCCTCTGGTGCTCTCTACCTCCTCCGCCCTCTCCTCGTCTCATCTGGACACCCCAAGCCCTCTTGCTGTCACAACTGCCTGGTTTCACCTTTCCTGAAGACTGGCATGCCACTGGCTGACAAATGCTCGTTTCTATTGGACTCGGCTCTGCTGGAGATCACCAATGTAGATGTTGGTGGGATACAGAACTCTTATCTACACCAAGGTAGAAACAGCTAGCCATTATCTGTCGCCATGTCACGTCTAGGAGTGTCTGATTTTAAAGGAGGATCAGGCCTGGCACAGTCTCGACAAAATATGTGGTTCTTGGAGGCCTATGGTTGGTGTGAGAGCTTTCTGGGTGCCCTCAAACCCAGGACCCAAATATTAATAAATTCTAGCTCTGTGTACTTAAAAAACAAGGAGTCCCCAAGAAAACTTCCTTGAAGGGTCGCGATAGAAGACGGCACTCCAGCCTGTAAGGAGAAGAAAGAATCTCTTCAGCTACCGTCCTTCATTCCTTGGAGCAGCAATTCTTTTTTTTTTTTTTAATTCAATTTATTTATTTTTAATTGAAGGATAATTGCTTTACAGGATTTTGTTGGTTTTTGCCAAACATCAATATGAATCAGCCATAGGTATACCTGTAGGTATACTTCAGTTTATATAAGGATCTCAGGGGAACTTGAAAGAATACAAATTCCAAGGCTCCATCCCTGGAAACTCTGTTTCTTTAGGAAGTCTGGAGTGGGTCTTGGAATCTACATTTTTAACAAGTTTCACAGCAGCCTCTGGGGAGGTGGTCTCAGGCTCACGCTTGAGATACACTGCCAAAGGGACACACATACTGGGTGGAGCTCCAGAAGTGCAGGAAGATGTCTGTCTTGTTCACGGATGAACTCCTAGCACTAGAACAGGACGGAGCTCAGATTGACCATACAGTAAATATGCTGATTTAACTAAAGCCTGGGGACTTGCCCTGCCTCCTGGCACCATGAAAGGGGAGGCCTTGGTCCTATGTTTTGGTGAATGAAACGTTGGGGGGTGTAAAGGTGCAATGACTGCAGAAAGGATCCTGGATTATGTAGACATGGAACGAGGTGGGGAGAACTAGGAACCACAGGCAGAGCCAGCCCAGTCCTCAAGAAGTTGACAGGCTGAGGGTCAGGGTCAGAGTGGGAAGAAATGCTTTGAATTTTAGCTCAAGGGTCATAAAGTTGCTTAGCATTTCATCACTCACCCTTCCCACTACCCAGGCTTCCAGAGGAAAGAAGATTTGAAAGAGAAGTGGAGGCAGGGGGAGGGAAGGCAGGATTGCAGGGCTGAGGCTGCAGGCAGTGCACTCTGGGGGTGGGGGTGGAGACGCCTCCTCTGACCCACAAGGGATCCTGAGCAGCTCCTGCCACCACACCCCAGATGCAGCTGCCTCTTCTGCTTGGCGTAGAGCAAAACTCCAAACGGGCTGCTTTTGGCCAAGGCATTTACCCTGTGGCATTCAGTCCACTGTCAGGTTAAATTTATTCTTTTGTCTTATGACTGGCTTTGATAAAAAAAAAAGTTCATCCATCTAAAAGAAGAAATCCTACAACTTCTTCCAATGACTCATTGCTGGGCTTTATAATTCACTGTCAGGAATCTCTCCTGCCTTGCATTCGATGTTAGCAGGAGAACAGAGAGCAGTCTCCGATGTCCACTGACTGCATCGTTAGGTTTCTTAAGAGCACTACTTGGCATGAGTAGATCTGGGCTCTGGCAGTTGCTCTAAGCTAGGCTGGCTGCCTTACAAATCTTGCTGTCATCTAGGATGGCTTAGTTGACATTTTGTCTGGTCTATGTCCCTTTCAGTGGAGTGAAACAGGACACTGGATACAACCTGTTAAAACCAGACTTGTTCCCAATATCATCATGCTAGAGAAAGCAATTTATGGAGGCAGAAGTTGTTTGGGGGCAATCTGGGAAAATTTCCCAATCAGTATCTCCTTCCCCAAAGTTCATGTAAAGGACTTTTCTAAGGATGGCTCCATATATATACATCTATCTCAACATAATAAAAGCTATATATGACAAACCCACAGCAGACATTATCCTAAATGGTGAAAATCTGAAAGCATTTCCCCCAAAGTCAGGAACAAGACAAGGGTGCCCACTCTCACCACTACTATTCAACATAGTTTTGGAAGTTTTGGCCACAGCAATCAGAGCAGAAAAAGAAATAAAAGGAATCCAGATTGGAAAAGAAGAAGTAAAACTCTCACTTTTTGCAGATGACATGATCCTCTACATAGAAAACCCTAAAGACTCCACCAGAAAATTACTAGAGCTAATCAAAGAATAAAGTAAAGTTGCAGGATATAAAATTAACAGACACAAATCCCTTGCATTCCTATACACTAATAATGAGAAAACAGAAAGAGAAATTAAGGAAACAGTTCCATTCACCATTGCAACGAAAAGAATAAAATACTTAGGAATATATCTACCTAAAGAAACAAAAGACCTATATATAGAAAACTACAAAACACTGGTGAAAGAAATCAAAAAGGACACAAATAGATGAAAAAATATACTGTGTTCATGGATCACAAGAATCAATATAGTGAAAATGAGTATACTACCCAAAGCAATCTATAGATTCAATGCAATCCCTATCAAGCTACCAACGGTATTCTTCAGAGAACTAGAACAAATAATTTCACAATTTGTATGGAAATACAAAAACCTCAAATAGCCAAAGCAATCTTGAGAAAGAAGAATGGAACTGGAGGAATCAACCTGCCTGACTTCAGGCTCTACTACAAAGCCACAGTCATCAAGACAGTATGGTACTGGCACAAGGACAGAAATATAGATCAATGGAACAAAATAGAAAGCCCAGGATAAATCCACACACCTATGGACACCTAATCTTTGACAAAGGAGGCAAGAATATACAATGGAGAAAAGACAATCTCTTTAACAAGTGGTGCTGGGAAAACTGGTCAACCACTTGTAAAAGAATGAAACTAGAACACTTTCTCACACCATATACAAAAATAAACTCAAAATGGATTAAAGATCTAAACGTAAGACCAGAAACTATAAAACTCCTAGAGGAAAACATAGGCAAAACACTCTCCGACATAAACCACAACAGGATCCTCTATGACCCACCTCCCAGAATATTGGGAATAAAAGCAAAAATAAACAAATGGGACCTAATTAAACTTAAAAGCTTTTGCACAACAAAGGAAACTATGAGCAAGGTGAAAAGACAGCCCTTGGAATGGGAGAAAATAATAGCAAATGAAGCAACAGACAAACAATTAATCTCAAAAACATACAAGCAACTCCTGCAGCTCAATTCCAGAAAAATAAACGACCCAATCAAAAGTGGGCCAAAGAACTAAACAGACACTTCTCCAAAGATGACATACAGATGGCTAACCAACACATGAAAAGATGCTCAACATCACTCATTATCAGAGAAATGAAAATCAAAACCACAATGAGGTACCATTTCACGCCCGTTCAGAATGGCTGCTATCCAAAAGACTACAAGCAATAAATGCTGGAGAGGGTGTGGAGAAAAGGGAACCCTCTTACACTGTTGGTGGGAATGCAAACTAGTACAGCCACTATGGAGAGCAGTGTGGAGATTCCTCAAAAAACTGGAAATAGAACTGCCATATGACCCAGCAATCCCACTGCTGGGCATACACACTGAGGAAATCAGAACTGAAAGAGACACATGTACCCCAATGTTCATCACAGCACTGTTTCTAATAGCCAGGACATGGAAGCAGCCTAGATGCCCATCAGCAGACGAATAGATAAGGAAGCTGTGGTACATATACACAATGGAATATTACTCAGCCATTAAAAAGAATACATTCGAATCAGTTCTAATGAGGTGGATGAAACTGGAGCCCATTATACAGAGTGAAGTAAGCCAGAAAGAAAAACACCAATACAGTATACTAATACATATATATGGTATTTAGTTAATCGGTAAAGATAATCCTGTATGCGAGACATCAAAAGAGACACAGATAAACAGAACAGTATTATGGACTCTATGGGAGAGGGCGAGGGTGGAATGATATGGGAGAATGGCACTGGAGCATCTAAATTATCATATGTGAAACAAATCACCAGTCTAGGTTTGACGCATGATACAGGGTGCTTGGGGCTGGTGCACCAGGATGACCCGGAGGGATGGGATGGGGAGGGAGGTGGGAGGGGGTTCTGGAAGGGGAAAACGTACACCCATGGTGGATTCATGTCAATGTATGGCAAAACAAATAATATTGTAATAATATTGTAAAGTTAAAAAATAGATAAACTAAAAAAAAATAAACTGAAGAAAAAAAAAAAAGGACGTGCGACTTAGGTTCTAGCCGTTAATAGTTAATGTAACTTTGCATAAGAAGGATAAATCCCAGAACTCATGTATAAATGGAGTGAGTTCTATTAGCAGTGAAAAATCCCCCAGTGAAAATTCCAATGACTGACAATGTCCTACCATGTCTAGGTGATTTGCGCTCTGACTACTATCCTCAACTGCCTATTTCTTGCTCTCCTTCTCTTTGTTCCTCTAACAAGCTTATTTTATTTAGGATCTTTGCATAAACCCCACTCCCCAAACTCTCTGCCCATGACGCTCCCATTCTCATACCTGTTTACAAGGAATGCTGTTACCCCAGGTTTGCTTGTTGTTGGTAGTGTTTTTTTTTTTTTTTGGTATGATTGACTTCTTCATGTTATTTAAGTGTCAATTCAAACATGCCCTTCCCAGAGAGGTTTCCATGGTCATCAGTCTAAAGGAGTGCCTCCCTATTTCATTCTAACACTCTCAACCACCTTCCTTGATAGAATTTTTCAAAGCATTTACCATTATCTGGAATTATCTTATTTGATAGTTTGTTTGTTTATGAATAGTTCTGCTATGAGAGTGACATATGTATTCCTAAAAATCATTAAGTTATATGAAATTACATACTATTAATCATGGACCTATTGGAAAAATGGAGTTGGGAGCCTAACACTCAAAAACTTCATCAGTGGCATATTTTTAAAAAATTCAAACAATAAAAATGGCATCACCATTTCCTATATGTTTCTGGTCAAAATATACATAAATACTGCAACAAATACATCACTTTATCTTGAAAAAGACTTGAAGTTTGCTTATAGTCATGGGGATGGAGTGGGTTGCAGTTTGTGAGTTATTGTGAGGTGGTGCAAAGAGGGTTTTAGACAGATGTTAACACCATATGTGGCTCATAACACACTCAGAGAATTGAGGTAGCTGGTAGACGTTTGAGGTGCTTACACACGTCCACTTTACGTATTCCTGTGTGACTCGATTCAGCTTGGTATAGCTTTTTGCATTCTAGTGTTTCTCACAGAAGAAATTATGCATAAGCAAACATAAAATTTGAATTGTGCTTAAATTATTCTCTAACATATCAACCAGGTTGGAATACATTCTCATTTTCAAAATAAACATTATAGGAGATCTGATAGCATTTATTTGCTCCACTCACTAGAACTTAAGCTCCATAAGATCAGGGAGCTTTTCTGTTTGATTCATTGCTATATTCCAACATCTAAACAGCCCTACACATAGTAGGCTTTCAATTAATATTTGTTGAATGAATGAATGAATCTTTCTTCAAATTTCTTCTCTGCCCACTTTCTAGTGATAGCCTTTCAAGGGTTACAGTGGTCCACACTGGTGTGGTAGTGAGGAGATAACAGTAAGATCAGAGGAGCTTCAGAATTGCTGTGTTGGGGGGAAGGGGCATTGTTCTCTGAAGACAAATATAAAACTGCAAAGAAAAGAAAATCTAAGATCAAACCAGTCAATCCTAAAAGGAAATCAACCCTGAATATTCATGGGAAGGACTGATGCTGAAGCTGAAGCTCCAATACTTTGGCCACTTGATGCGAACACTTGACTCATTGAAAAGACTCATGTTGGGAAAGATTGAGGGCAGGAGGACAAGGAGGCAACAGAGGTTCAGGTAGTTGGATGGCATCAACAACTCAATGGACATGAGTCTGAGCAAACTCAGAGAGACAGTCGGAGAAGGTAATGGCACCCCACTCCAGTACTCTTGCCTGGAAAATCCCATGGACGGAAGAGCCTGGTAGGCTGCAGTCCATGGGGTCGCTATGAGTCGGACACGACTGAGCAACTTCACTTTCACTTTTCACTTTCATGCCTTGCAGAAGGAAATGGCAACCCATTCCAGTATTCTTGCCTGGAGAATCCCAGGGACGTGGGAGCCTGGTGGGCTGCCGTCTATGGGTCACACAGAGTCAGACAGGACTGAAGCAACTTAGCAGCAGCAGCAGAGAGATAGTGAAGGATAGGGAAGACTGGTGTGCTGCAGTCCATGGGGTCACAAAGAGTTGGATGTGACTTAGTGACTGAACAACAACAAAAGCCTAAACTAGAAATGATTATGATATCTACACAGGCGCCTCTACCTTTGTAGTCATCAAAGACCTCTAAGGCTCCTTCTGTCCATTACAAATACACAATTTTAATGATGGATTGTACTGAGGAGTCAGTGCAGAACTATGGACCTAGAAACAGTAAAATAATTACTCTGTGCTATGTGGAAAGATTCCTGGAATGCATTCCACTAGGAATGAAGAAAGCCTCAAATCTAACTGTAAAGCAAGCAAATTTGCTGGGAAACTCCAACTTCTGTCCCTTCTTTCCATACGTGTGTCTCAGATCTAAAATTTAATCACTCTACTAAGTCATAGAACAGAATCAGAAGTGGCTTTGAAAGGTTATCCTAGACAGGTAGGTTATGTCATGTTCTTAAAAGGTTTGAAAAAATTTTCAAATTTCAGGGAAATTGTCTAGCACTGCCAAGTAACAGGTCAAATCAGAAAGCCCAAGAAGAGGTAAGGAACATTTTTCTTTAAAATTTTTCTGATTTAAATTGTGAACCTAAGATTATGTGCCTGAAATGCAAATGTTGTGGTTGAGTTACTTTAGTTTATCAGGCAAAACAGGGAATACTTTGTTATGATTCTTTACTTCCTCAGTAACTGCTCAATCTTATGGAGAGTTGAGTGGAGTGGCAAAGTAATTACATGGTGAGTACCATATATTTACGATTATTTATGTTTTCTAGATTGGAGTACGGGGTAATTATTTTTGGTCTTATTAAGTGCAAATTACCAAGTAGTCTTCAGGAACATGTAATTACTATGTACTGTAGTCACATGCCACTTACCAAGCAAAATGAATGCAGTGAAAATTTTATTTAATACAAACAGAACCATGCATGTGGCTTTATGAAGCCAAGTACAGGGACCTGCCTTCCTATCTGAGGAGAGGAAACAGAAGCAGCCCTTCTTAATTAAGGCATTTCTTCAATGAGCAAGATCAACATTTCTCAAGGGCTGATGCTCGTTAAGAATGCAGATGTCCAGAACCCAGTCCCAGACCTAGAGAGTCCCACTCTAGGAGCTGAGGCTATGGAGTCTGGGGTGCTTCACGTGTGTACTATGGTGAGCAAGCATCTGCCTGAGAGTCACAAATTACTCTGATCAGCAGGGTTATACTCTAAACACAAGAGATGGGAAAAAGTGGGTCCTAAGTGGCAAACATTTTTCTGTTTTTCACTGACTAGTTTCTGTTCTTTTTAGATTTCACATTGACATATATCCTTAAATCCACTGTTGCAAAGATATAGAAGTCTTCTTACATGTTGAGTACTCGCTGTGAGTTGTTTTCTATTACACAGGGATCATTTACATGCAATTTAGTTTAGATCTTTTCAGTTTTAGTGAAGACACACACACAATTTGAGGGACGGGAGTACGAGGAAGACCCAGAGGCCTGGGAGTGATTTGCCTCATGGTTGGAACAAGGGCAGATTTTATTTATCATGTATCTCCTGTGCACTTACTGTAAGCCATGTAAGTTCACTTTCTATAGCCACTCATTCAATAAGTCTTATTTCCTTAATTGAGATCAATCACCAAAGTGGTTAAGAGTATAGGATCCAGGATCAGGAGACCCCAGTCCTACCATTTACTAGTTAGGAAACCATGGATGCTACGTCTTAATATTTGTGTCCCTGTCAAAATTTTTGAGTTGAAATCCTACACCCTAAAGGGGATGGTACTAGTAGGTAGGGCCTTTGAGGGGTGATAAGGTCATGAGGGGAGTGTGTTCGTGAAAGGGATTAGTGCTCTTTTGAAAGAGACCCCAGAGAGCTCCCTCATTCCTTCCACTATGTGAGGATATGATTAGAAGTCTGTGACTCACCAGAGGATCCTTACTGGACCATGCTGGCACTCTATCTCAGACCTCCAGCTTCTAGAACAGTGCTAAATAAAATTCTATTGTATATAAGCCACCTAGTCTGTGGGGTTTTGTTATAGCAGTCTGAACTGAGCAAGAAGATGGCTGAGTCACCTCTGTGCTCACTGTCATCATTATCCATTAAGGATAGCAATGCTGATCTCAGAGGGCTACTTTGAGGAAAAAATAACATAATGCCTGAAAAGTGCTTAAAACACTGCTACTGTCTATAAAAGTCTCAAAAAATTAGTCTTTATTGATGTATGAAACATGAAAATACTATATTCATTTTCTTTCTTAGACCCATTCTGAAAAGAAAAATCAATAAGACAATTTTTACATGTATCTTTCCTTTCACACTTTAATAACTCTAACCGTACCGATAGGCAAGAGCAGAGCATGCTTTGTCCTTGCCAAGGCAGAGAAAAGGTTAACTTTTTGACTTCAAGAGAAGCCAGCTGGAGAAGTAGACTGTCTGCTAATGGTAAGGGAGGGGAAGCAAGAACTAATTTTAGCCATCATTCCTCAATCACTGTCCAGCTCCCTCTCACACTCCTCCCTGTCTGCCCCCATCCTCTCTGGACTGTGAGGCATAAGACTGCTTCCCCAGGGCACCTTCAGTTCTGGGAGGGAGGGATGTAATTCTACAACAGCTCTCTTGCCTCTTCCGGTGAATTAGAAACGCTTATGCCCTAGCTTCAGAAATATCCAAAACACCATAAATACCAGCTTTCTATCACTTGCAAATTATCTTTGTCTTTTTCTCAGAAACACACAACCATGTACCTTTCCTGCCATCTTTTGCTGAAAGTGACTTTTCAGAAATGTGAAGCACTGCTGTAGAAAAAAAATTTGAGAAAGTCCAGATATACTTTAACTCAGCCTTATAGTAAACAAAGATGAGGAAAGCAAAGATTAATGATGATTGTTAGGGTGAAACCATCTGCTTGTATAACTTTCTTCACCCTGGTTGCTGACGGGAAAATATCTGGGGAAAAGAAGAAAAAAATAGTCAATTAAATATTATATTTCATGAGCCTGACTTGATGCTATAAAGATTGTGAAACTATATATTTGTGAAATGCAAACATTTTTCACCTACTACCGTTTTATAATTAAGGCACAAATTCTTACTCACACAAAAGTCCTAGCTTGGGGACTAGAAGCATAAACAGAAACACAGTTAACGGTTTTTCTTCCATGGGGAAGAGCAAGCATTCCATGTGTGCAGAAATACTGAGACGTACTTCTATAAGCACACGAACATACATGCACATAAAATATGATCACAGGCAATAAGAGCTCAAAAAACCAAACATCTAACCTCAGATCTGAGAACCACACAACTTGTTTCGTTCTACATTGTTAGGCAATGTAGAAAAGGCTTGGATGATGCAGTCTGGACATAGAGAGAATTAAAGAGGATTATTCCTTTTTACCAAGCCAGAGAAAGCCCTGCCTGATAGTATTCTGGTGCTAGCCCAGGCCCAAGGGGTAAGCATTTGAATAAAAGAAGTCATGGAATCACAGGAGTGAAAGAGGCCTTAATAGTCCTCTAATTCAATCCTAGATTTGCCAACAGAATGAATGCCCCAGTGACCACTGGCCCAGGAGCAGGGTGATTCAATGTAGTCACGTAAGCCTCTGAGCCTAGTAATAGAAGACTCGGACTAAGGGAGTCCTGACTTGGGGCCATGGGCGGATGCCAGCAGGCCCAAGATCTGAGATAAATTCATCAAAAATAAGGAGCTGATTAGACCACTGTGCCCTACCTCTTACTGGCATTTAATACCAACATCTTCATTTTTTCTTCTTTTCTTTTTTTTTTGTCTGAAGCTACACCCAGGGGCTTGCCTTGGAGCCTGGTCCTGCATTAACCCCCATTTGCAGATATTTGTCCCTTGGCATCTTTTGCCTATGATGGGAAGATGTGCTGAGTTCAGCTGTATTTGGACTGTGGTCTTAATGAATCATTTTATAGATTCTCTTTATTTTACATTTATATCTCCATTACTCTCCCTTTTAAAGGGTAAATTCCAAGCAAGACTCTAAAGCATTACAAAAGGTGGCTTTCAGTCAAAATTAAAATAAGTACAGATAATAAATTGGTTACTGGTATGTTTTTCTTTTTTTAATAAATCATAGTCAATTAGTAATGAAGGTAGAAACTTGTAGCTTAAAGGGATATCATTTGAGAATCATTTAGACATTTAAAAAAATTGTGATGAAAATGTCTCCTTTGGTAAATTCAGAATTTTCTCTATCATAGCTCATTATGTAGCCAGACTGGAAAAACTTGAGAGGTGGAAAATATAGTATGTATTTATTTAAATAGTATATACAGAGTATCTCCAACATGTTTCTTTCTGTTAATTTTTAAGTCTTCATACCCCTCATCTAGTTTCTATACCTACAATGGTGAGATACCATAATATTTATTGATATCTTTATGACATCTCCTGAATGCCACCTCAAAGCCCTTAGTGTAAGAGCAACCACACTAGGCTTGTACTACCCTCCATCCACCTGCACCTTTCCATGCCTTCTAAAGCCTGGGGGTGCCTTTAGCCCACCCCACATCCAGGCTTTGCGGAAATGTCAGCTAAGACAGTCTTGACTCCTTTAATGACCTTGTTTCTACCCTCTGCCTGCCCAACAGCTTTCTGATATTCTCTATTTAAAAAAGACTGCATGTTGGGAGAAAGCCACTGATATTCTCTATTTAAAAGAGACTGCATGTTGGGAGAAAGCCATACCCACTCAGATCCCCTTTCAGTATCCTCAAAAGAATTAAGAGATAGATTACTACATAATTGATACGATTAATTTGTTTCAGTGAATGTAATGACAATTGTGTCTGCAGTGCCCTTGTTTCCATCAGCTGAGTGATCTGATCACCAGATCCGGTTTCACTTCAAAGGTACAGCTTAGCAAACACCATTTGAAAGTCCTCTCATTCAATGAACAACCTAGCATCATATTTTTAATGTTATGCTTGCTTGTTAAGAAGCTGAGAATTCTCTGGATTTTACAATTTGAACCAGGATTTAGGCAAACTAACACTGATCCGTCATTTCCCGGGTAGGTTGTACTTTCAGATCCAAAAAACACCAAACAAAAACTACTTTATGAATATTGATCATTCTTAATATTGTGGGGCAACTGGGAGACACCAGAGACCTGAGGATGAGATCAGTTTCTATCCAAAAGAACTTGGATATTATCATTAATTCTTTTAATGCACATCAACCTGCAAGATCCACTGGGTTCTTGCTTAATAATTCAGATAATTACCAGCTACAGAGCTCTAATGCACCATACTACAAGCCTCATGCTCATCATCTCATCAATTCCCAGCAGCCCCACTGGGATATGTACCTCTACTCTTCTCATCTTTGTAGATGATCAAAGTCAAACGGTTTCTCTAGAGTCAAATGTTATTGGTGGAACCAGAATTTAAACCCAGTTTGCTTGACACTAAAGCCAAGATCTTGAGTGCTGGGTGTAGAAATCTAAGTCCTATGAAATGATAATGCTTCTTGAAAATGATATGCTTTATGGGAAATAAAATCTAGTGAAAAGGAGAGCCCAGTGCAGACTGGCTTTGCCACAGAAGACTTGATGGATGTGTGCTGGGTAGTCATAGTAGAGTATACGTGACATCACTGATGAGGGACACAGTGAAATCAAAAGCAAGAAGCAGAAAATGGATAAAGAGTTTGGGTGTCACTTAGATGTCAACGTTATAAGATGGAGGGTTTACAGTAAAAAGGGGTGGAGAATAGAGTTGGATGTGTAGAGCTGATTCTAGAGGAAATTTAAAGCCAGGCTGAGTTCACACCTGGTGTGTTAGATGTAGAGTACGGTTGAGGGTGAGCCCGGAACATATTTTAGTAGAGATGTTTTAGAAAGATTTAATGCCATGTTAGCTGTGAGAGATGGGAGAAGAGAAAACCAGCAATGATACACCACAGTAATCTCAATGAGGCTCAACATGAAGGACTGAGCTAGGGTGGTGGCAGAGGGATTGGACAAGCTGGGGTGTTTCATGATATCTCAAAAGGAAAAGTGACAGAACTTGACTGATTGATATAAGGGTCCATTTAAGGAATTATAAGAATAGCATGTATTTAGTTCAATGGAAGTTTGTCTTGTTAAAATAATTTCTATGTACTGGAAGTCTCAAATAAGTTCTTTACCATGCATTTGATGACTAAAACTTGCCTGTTTTATAAAGTTTATTTTTAGTATTTTAGCTTACTTTCCTTTCTTTGTAGAAAAAGAACTTGTGAGTTGTCAGTTGTTTAAAAAGGATCTTTTTATAAATCAGTGATATATTCTTCTTAACTGTTATGTACAGGTCAGCTATTGATTTTTTGTTATATGAAAACATCTTAATGTCTCCCTGTTTCTTTAACTTCCAAATTTCATTTGCCCCTGCTATTTTGTGATGGTTGTTTCTTCCTGAGTTTAAGATACTTTACATATTACACATTTTGATTTCTTTTTATTACACACAATGCTTATCAAACTGTTGGGCACATGGAACATTTATTGATTCAGTAATTAACCTGATTTTTAAAATGAGGATTTTTCCCCAAGAGTCAAGAATTTTAAAATATTAATATTTAATAATGCTTTCAAATGTCCTGGTTCAACTTGCTTTTAGAATGTAATTCCATGAGGACAGAGTCTGTCATACATGTCTTTGAGTCTCCTTAGCACAGTGTCTGGCCAAGGTTGGGCAACATTCATTGAATGAACGAAAGGTTTATTTACTTGAATAACTATTTTATTATTAAAAATGATGAGTCCAGGTGTCCACGTATGTTAATACTTCTTGGAAAAGTAATACAGAGATCATATTCTGTGTTTCTCTTTTAGTGGCTGAAAAACACATTTACGGGTTTTCATGTCAGTGTGTGTGAATGCATACGATTTGATTGCTAACGTGTCACTAGAGGAGTGCCTGTTTCTGAAAGCTGATCCCAGTGCTCCAGGAAAGCAGGAGAGAGGGTAGTAGACATCTTCCACACAGATGGAGGCAGAGCTGGGCCCATACAGGAAGAACCAGGGCCTATCACAGCCTCTGTGCTCAATACAGAAATTGCCATTTAAATCAAATCTTTTGTTTCAAAATGCTAATAATTTAAGTAAGATGATTTTAGAAGTACAAAGTATTTGTGCATTTTTCTGTATATATATCAAAATAATATGTTTATAAAGTGACAAAGATAGTGGTACACAAAAAATTTATTTCTAAAAATAATTTAAGCTGAAAAATTCTTTTAAAGATGAAAAGTGACCTATAAACCTAATTTGATGTACTTTAGTCAGAGGAAACTAGCCACTATCACAGACACATTTAAGAAAAATTTTGGATCTTGTTATTTCTTAAAGATAATATCTAATCCTGAGATGACTGTACTAACCTGATGGCCTTTATTTTCAGGAACATGTACTGCCACATGGTTAAGGAGGTGTTTCTTAAGTTGAAATTTTCAACTTCATCTAGAGTCAAAGCGATGCTGTTCTAAACCGATGACAATGTGTAATTTGGCTTCTGTTTCTATAATACTTTGAACTTAATATTAGATAGGAAGCTCAGCTCCAAGCTGAAAATAATAGGTTTTGTTTTTCAAGGACTTTTTGCTAGAAAAACAAATCATTTTTTAGTTCCAGGTAAGGATGAACTAAAAGATTTTCATGTATACACACACACACACACACACATTTGTATAATCTCAGAAAATCAATTTTCAAAACCCATATTTTAGTAATTTTACCAACATTTGAGCAATTTCCTATTCCTTACCAAAAAATGATCTTACAAAACTTTAGTATTTTGTGGTTCCTGTGAACATTACCCATTGAGGTCTATGGAACTCTAAATATGCCTAAACCACAGCTGTTAAGTAAAACTATTTGACAGAATATTTTCTGCAGTGCTTTTTCAGGAAACCATCCCAGCCACAAAATAGTTCTCAGCATCAGATATTCAGCTTTCTTAAACCCAGATTAAAGATCAATGATGATTCTGGGATGTTTTTAAAGCACTCTGTAATTAAAAATAGTTAATCAAATTCATTAATCAGAATTCAAAGACCCACACTTTGACTTAATTTACTCCTCTGAACTCAGGAATTCTCTAATCAGACAGCAGAATATCTGTAATTGGCACTCTCAAGGCCAATGGCCGTGGTGACCACTTCTATAAATTCCAGGAACATTAGCTTCTGAAAATATCTGTTGTTTGATTTTCAAATGCTTTCTTCTAAGCTGGGCTCCAAGATTTTAAGAGCTTTATTCCAACTATGCTCTTAATATTGGCCTCAAATATATTTTAAATAAGTGCGCTGGAGAATGATTCTCCATGAGAAATGAACTTATGATCCTGTCAATTAAGAATAAAAGTAATGATGAATGTGCCACTAAAAATTGAGGCACAGTGTGCAGACAGGCAAGAGGCGGGCAGGGATGGGAGAGAAATCAGATGAAGTTTGTTGCTTTGTACCATTTTAGATTGCTCATGGTCTAAAATTTATGTCAGCTTTTGGATCTGTGCACAGATCTGAAACTTCCTAGCCCTAGATGTATATTCGGCTGAGCACAAGAAGTGTCTACACCTCAGCGACTCTTTTGTGAGTCGCTGAAACATATGGAGCCTTTCTCACAGCATCCAGCCACTACATCACCAACTCCCTGGCCTCTTCCCACCAGCTAAAGCATTAGGTTGGACCTTGTCTTTTGGCCACAGCTTAATCATGTGGGATGGAACAGTTTGGGAAGAGCTGTAAAGTACTCCAATTTGTCTTGCATCAAATGACTACCTCCTGGACTCAGAACTGAATAGAATGAGCCTTTGGTAGTAGAAGGAGAATGTCACGGACCAGAGGAAGCCAGGGCTGTAGCCACAGGGGGTTGAGGGTGGGTGAGGCATTGGGGCTGAGTAGTAAGAGAGGAGATGATTGAATTAGCGGTCCAATTCTTTATGAAACAAAGAGCCTTAGGGAAATCTCAGGAGTCAATTGTAACTTTTTTTTTTAATCCTAAAACATACTAAAAATAGAAAAAAGTCAAAATGAGACTTCACCAATTATAGTATATTTAAATGTTTGAAAGTGAAAGTGAAAGTTGCTCAGTCGTGTCCAACTCTTTGAGACCCCATGGACTATAGTCCATGGAATTCTCCAGGCGAGAATACTGGAGTGGGTAGCCTTTCCCTTCTCCAGGGGATCTTCCCAACCCAGGGATTGAACCCAGGTCTCCCCCATTGCAGGTGGATTCTTTACCAGCTGAGCCACAAGGGAAGACATTTAAATGTTTATATTTAAACAAAACAAAAAACACTTAACTTACAAAATATCCATATAATTGTTATGTTCACAAAGTAATTATAGGATTTACCACAAATATATCATTGTAGAGTCCATTATAAGCAGTGTGATTGGTAATGGGTCACAATTAAGTTGAAGTCTGGACTGCTTATTATAACCTGGCAGTACACCCCCTAACTTTGTGCATCACCTCACATGAAGATGGCATTAAATGCCTGATCCATGTGGGTAATGGCCCTGTGCGCCACCTGCATGGGGACAGGACATGCAGGCTGGAGCCAGCTGAAAGGGCTTTACATTTCTGTATTTCTGAAGTCAAGAGACGCAAGTGACTGCTGGGACACTGGGGAGTGATGGCTTGAGCAGCAAAGGGCTTTGAACTTTCTGATGTTAAAAAGTGACCTTGCACTAAAAACAAAAAACACAAGGAGACATTGCCCTGGGTCAGCAACTTTCAAATCTTCGTAAAAATATCCACTGCAAGATAAATAATTAGATATTAACTTGTGTGTGTGTGTGTGTGTGTGTGTGTGTGTGTGTGTATTTCCCTCATGCGTTCCTTCTCATGTTCCTCCTCATGTATTTCCTTCTCCATTCTGAGAAGGTGTTTTTCTGTTCCTAATAAAAGTGGGAGTAGTTGCTTCTGTGGGAATGAAGCTCCAAGGTTAGAAGGGGAAGGTGCTTGGGGTACGGAGTATCAAGGGTCTCTGCTTGGCAGCTACAAGGTGCTATGCAGTGGTGTCTGGTCCACTCAGGGTAATTTCTGGGTGGTCCCTTTGGTGGCCAGATCCAAGCACCTGGTCTCCAGCTGCTATAAATGTCCTGTGCTTCAGATCTGTCCTGTGCTCCAGACCTGTCTGTGCTCAGAATCTACTGAACCACTTCAGGGCTCACATAGGTTTGTGTGAAAAGCTTATCATCAATGACCATGTGCACTGTAGGCCAGAGAGTTCTTTCAAAATGTTCCGCTTTGCATAAGACCTCTAGAAGCTTGCATGAATCTAGGCAGGGCAGAAAGGGAGAGCCATGAATAACAGATACTGAATTTTTTATTGGCCAATGGAATGGAGTTGCAGAATTAGAATCAGAATCGGTTTTAATGTATTAAAAAATAATTTGACACTTCTTGCACCTTCACGTGATTCTTGAATATGTATGATTACTATAAAACTATACATTTTTCTTTAGAGGAAACCTTATTTGGAAGCCTGAAGTAAAAAACAGGTAAAAACTGAAACTTTTCAGATTGAAGAGGTCACAAGACCTGAAATCCTGTCTTGTTTCCCCCACAGTGTCTAGAGGCTTCATCAATGCCTTGGGATTCCATAAAAATCTCTCGAGTTCCACTGAGCATGGCTTTAAAGCTGCTGTTCTCCTTAGTAACCATTAGTTAAGAATTGATGATAGTGATAATGCTAGCATTAATAATGAGAATAACATGTTGCTCTACAGTTTAAAAAGCACTTTTCTGTATGTTATCTTGCTTTTTCCCTATGATAACTTGAAGTAGGTTAACATAGATATCCTAATTCTGAGGATGAAGCAACTTGTCTTGGATATAATGCCAGTAAGTTTGGTGCATAATTTTGTTGAAATTTTTTAATCTGAGAAAATAAAATACTAAAAGAATACAGAGAGCACATAACTATCATTTAGGCTCTTATCACCTGAAATGAATAAGTGTGAATATTTGTCATATTTACTTGAGATGTAATTGTTAAAAATTATGAATAAAATAATCCCCTGTGTTTTCTTCCCAAATCTCATTCTGTTTTTTTCCTCACAGGAACCAGTATAATTAATGTAATGTGGGTCAGGTTCTAGTTTTGTTTATAAATGATACAGAGAATAGCTTTGTAAATTTTAATTTATCAAGACATACTCCATGTTAAACTTGCATTGTCACTCAACTCTGCATCATTTTTACTGCTATTTGATAGTACTGCATAATTTGATTATACTACAATTTATTTATCCTTTCTCCTACTGATGGGCATTTTGGTGGTTTCCTACTGCATGGGATTAGGATTGACATATATACATTACCATGTGTAAAATAGATAGTGGGAAGCTGCTATACAACACAGGGAGCTCAGCTCAGTGATTTGTGACAACCTAGAAGGGTGGAATGTGGGGGGAAGGGAGATCCAAGAAGGAGGTGATCTATGTATACACATAGCTAATTTACTTTGATGTACAGCAAAAACTAACACAACATTGCAAAGCAATTATACTCCAACAAAAATTTTAAAAAAATCACTAAAAAGATGAACATGGCCATAACTTAGTTTCTCTAGGGAAGACAGTGTTAACTTACAGAGTATGAGCATAATAAGTTTTATTAGATACAACCACTCTTGTCTCCAAGTGACATTCCTACTAGCAATGTATGAAAGTTTTGATACACCTATGTCCTTCTCAAATTTGGGATTGGCTTGTTTTTAAATTTTAGAAATCGAATGGGGTTTAAATAACATCATGTTATTGTTTTAGTTGGCATTTCTCTCATTGTGAGTGAAGTTGAGAATTTTTTCTGTGATTATAGGCCATGCCTCACCTATGAACCACACGTTTAAAATTTTTGTTGACTTAGTTGGTTGTTTTTTTCCTAGTGATTTCTTCCATGCCACTCCAAAGCCACTGTAAATATAGATGGCAGAATACTTCCAAAGAGCAAGTTTCAGCTTCCAACAATGATCTCATCCTACTCAGTAGAGGCAAGGGGATGTTTTGCACTCCTTGTCCAAAAGAGCAAAAGGTAAGGCCTTTTCTTTTCCTGAATGCACCATCTTTTCTTCCCAAGCAAACGAATGACATCTTCCATCTTCCTTCAGAATGCAGATTTTTGTTAGGACTAAATCGCTAGCTTTTACTGAACACAATCATGTGGCAGACACTATATGAAGCACTTTCCGTGTATTAGCTCATTGAATTCTCCTAAAGGTCCTGGGAGATGTATTTATTACCACCCGTTTCCAGATGTGGAAGCTCAGGTTCAGGGAGTTTAAATGACTTGCAAACACAGTCTTAAGTAATATGGCCCAGATCTGAGCCAAGTGCTTCTGATCTCAAACCAGAACCCATTTAGTATGAAAGCGAAAGGACCTGCCTAAGAAGCTCTTGAGAATGCCTCTGTGTTTTCCCTTCAACTCCCAAAACCCCAGGAATATATTTATTGTCCCAGCCTACTTGGGAAGTGTCTTGGGCTCTGAATTCTTGATGCACATACATTTTGTGATTCCTTAACATGCAGGTGGCACAAAACACACTCAGTTCCAGTGAACACACTCCAGCTTCATCTCATTGTCTCTCCCTCTTCCCCATCATCTGCCTCATGCTCTTTCCATTCATTACTGCTGGCAAGAAGGTCTCAACACCACCTTCTCTTCTTATTTCCTCTCTTCCTGTTCCCATGGTGGGGCCTGAGTTGGGCCCATCATGAGGTTGTCAGAGCAGGTGGAGGCCCAAATGCTGGGATCCAAAGACTTTGGGAATGTCCTCTGGTCTCTTGTGAATCCAGAAACTCACAGATTTTAGAGTTGGAAGTGACCTCAAGAGAGGACCTCATCCAGCCATCTGCCTTTGTCAGGTGTCAGACATTATCTCAATTTTGATGATGAGGTAACTGGGACTCTTCAACATTACATGATCAACCCAAGGTCATGTTCTAAGGGAGCGACTGTGAAGGGCTGAAGCCCTAGTATAATAAGCTGCTTCTTTTATTACACTATTAGAGTATGTCTTTGGGGTTTTGAGATATTTTTCAAATATTTAAACTTTTATAATTCAGTTCAAAACTAAGGGAAAAAAATATGTGCAGTGACAAGGTTAATAGCCAAGAGAGAAACACCAAAAGTGGAGAGACAATCTCAAAGGGAAATGAAAGGATAAAGAAGACACATTTTGCTGACTTCCTGCAAATCTTAGATGTCTCTCAGATTCAGAATTATTCAGATTTTTAGAAAAGCAATACAGTAAATGTATCACATATTACAAAACATTCTCAGTAGCATCTAGGATATCACCCTGTAATCAAACACACTTGTATTTATTCAGCAAAAAATATGAATATTCTCATTGAGTAGAATTAAATGAAGACTATAAATAGCCCCATATCAGTTCCAGTAAGGTTTTGCAGCCAACCAAGTTCAGATCAGGTCAAGTTTTGACATCAAATGAGTTATTTTTGAAAAGCTCTGTTTTGAGAGATTTCTGGAATTTGAAATTCAGATAAGGGATTGGGGATCTACATTAATATCCTGTATTATTATTATATCACAAATGAACAAATAGAGGCTTAGAGTTTAAGTAATTGCCTAAGTTCCCACAGTTCCAAGCCAGAAATGGGAGTAGAAACCAAAGACCTAAATAAGGCCCTCTTTTCTCATTTCTGCCTCCAGTGAGGGGGTTACTTCTCTCAAGGAGATGGAGGACCAACTTAGCTGAATAAGCTGACATTTGTGTTTGTAGTTTTAATATATTTCAGGAGGGTTCACACAGCACACATGCATGGTACACAGACTAAAGGCCTATGGGTAAGTGAATGCCAAGGCTTGCCAAGGGGCACAAAGGAGATTGTGTAGAGATTCAGCAGAGGCAGGCTGGGTTTCTTTGAGCTCATAACTAAGATGGTAGGTAGAACCTCTCAAAGAAAATATGGTAAAGGAGAAGCTGATACAGGTTTATACTCACTCTTGTCTTTGTCAGGGAGGGTGAAAACTAGTTCGCTTTTTAGAATCCTGGATTAGAAGAGGACCTAAATGCCCCTATTTATAATCCTCATCACGTAATCCCTATTTATTTGCTTAATTCTTCAATTTTTTTCTTCTACTTTTAACGAACTTCAAGGCTTTGTGAGTCAATGATTTTTAGTAAAGTTATGAAGTTGTGCAGCCATCATTATTATTCAGTTTTAGAACATTTCCCCCACCCACTAAGACTTCCTTGAGCCCATTCATACTCAATTCCTGCGCACATCCCAGAGCAACCACAGATCTGTTATTTTTCCTTTTCTTAAAAGAAGAAATGGATGAAGTGAAATAGATGAAATAAAAGCACACATTTTTGTTTTTGCATCTGACAGCTTTCACTTAAGGTTTTTGAGGTTCACTTGTTGTAACTACATCAGTAGTCCATTCTTTTGTTGTTGGATAGTATTTCACTGCATGGATATACAGCATCGTGTTTACAAATTCATGACATTTATACAGTTTCCAATTTTTGGCTAGCAGAAATAGTGCTATGAACATTCTCGAACAAGTTTCTCTTTGGATATATGTTTTAATTTCTCTTACAAAGTTACTAAATCTACTAAGATTTCTGGATTTTATGGAAAATTTATATTTAAGTTTTTAAGAAACTGCCAAACTATCCTTCAAGTAGATATATGATTTACATTCCTACAAGCAAGGTATGAGGGTTTCTGTTTCTCCATATCCCTTCTAAAGCTTCCAAAACACAAAAGTTATTAAAGAATCAAATTTATCATTTCCATAGATCTTTCTTTTAGTGTTGATTCTAAGAACTCCTTGATTCATAAAGACTTCTTGTTCTCTTGTAGAAGTTTAATAATTTGAGTTCTTCCATTTAGGTCTATGATACATTTTTGAGGAATTTTCCTGGTATGGTATGAAGGAAGGGTTTATTTTATTTTATTTTTTTTGCAAATGGATAAACCAATTTGTCCCAGGACTGACTGTTGAAAAGACTGTCATCTCTTTTGAATTATCTTTGTATTACTGATAAGAATCAGTTGACCATGTATATGTGGGTATGTTTCTGAGCTCTCCACTCTGTCCCATTGACTAAGTCATCTATTTTTATGCCTTAATGATATAAGTTCAAACCAGGTAGTGTAATTTGTCCAACTTTGTTCTTTGTGTTAGTCATTCTAGGTCCTTTGAACTTTACAACCATTTGCCAATTTCTATAAAAAGACCTTCTGGACTTGATAGGGAATCCATTGAATCTATAGATAAATTTGGATAGAATTGTTATCATAAAAAGAACTGAATCATTAAATTGATAGAAATAAAATGTTTATTTATATCTTCTTTAAATTTTTCAGTAATTTTATCAAGATTTTAGAGTATAAATTTTATACTTATTTTGTTAAATTCATTCTGAATTTATTATTCTTTTTGATGCTACTGTGAATGCAATTATTGTATTAGTTTCATTTTCAGTTTTCTATTTGCTGAACTATATAAAATTATCTTTACATATTGATTTTGTGTCCTGTGATCTTGTCACACTCATCTACTCACTCTAGAAGGTTTTATTATTGTTGTTATTTACTAATGTCATGGTTAGAAAATCTAGTACAATGTTGGATGGAATAAGCATAAATGGACATCTTTGTCTTGTCCTTGATTTTAGGGGGGAAAACATTCAGTCTTTCATCATCAAGGATGCTAGCCGTATGTTTCTGTAGAAGTCATTTATCATATTGAGGAAGTTTTCTTCTACTCCTAGTTTGTTTAGAATTTTTATTATCAATGAGTGGTGGATTTTGTCCATGCTATTTCTGTGTCTATTAAAATCATCATGTGTTTTATACCCTTTGGTTTAACAATAAAATGTATATTAATTTAGTTTTGGATGTTAACTAAATGTACCTTCCTGGAATAAGTTTAACTTGGTCATGATTTTTAAAAATATTTTATGGAAGTCATATAATTTTGCTAAAGAATTTGCATCTATGTATGTCTTTCTTTGTCTTTAGTAACATTTCTGATCTTTGCATCTATTTTATTTTTTATTAATACAGCTATTCCAGCTCTGCTATTGTTATTGCTTGCATATTTGTCTTCTCTCATCTTTCACTTTCATCCTATTTGTCTTTGAGTTTAAAGTATGTCCCATATAGACAGCATAAGCTTTCTTTTTTCAATCAAGTCTGATCATCTCTGACCTTTAAGTGAGGTATTCGGTCTGTTCAGAATTATTGTGACTAAGAGTATTATCATTGTATTTACATTTGTCATTATGCTTTCTATTTGTCTCATCTTTTTGTTCTTCCATTCTCTATCTTCTCACTTTATATTAACTAAATATATTTTCATTTACTTTTTTTTTACATTATAAAAATAATTTTATTTTACTTTATTTTAAATTAGTTTATTTATCTATTTTTTAACTTTACAATATTGTATTTGTTTTGCTATACATTGACATGAATCCACCATGGGTGTACATGTGTTCCCCTTCCAGAACCTCCCTCCCACCTCCCTTCCCATACTTTTTCCATTGCTCTTTTGATAGCTGTCTATCTATCATGATTTGCTTAGTGATTGCCCCAAGGATTATAATATGAATTTTTTAAAGTCTTTATTGAATTTGTTACAATACTGCTTCTGTTTATGTTTAGGGATTTTGAGCCACGAAGAATGTGGAATCCTAGCTCCCCGATCAGGGATTGAACATGTACCCTCTACATTGGAAAGTGAAGTCTCAGTCACTGGACCACCAGGGAAGTCCCTATAATATACATCTTAATTCATCACAGTATACTCCAGAAAAATGCTAACCTAGTTCAAGGAAAGTATAGAAACAGTGCTCCAATATATATCCTCCTCTTTCTTACAATTTTATCACATATACCACATTTATATATATTATAAACCCAACAATGCAACTTTTAATTACTGCTTTTACAATCTTATCTATTTTAAAGAAATTAGAAAAAATAAATTTGCATTTATAGAATCTTTTATATTTGCCCACATTTAACATTTCTTGTACTTTTCAGTGCTTTGGATTCCTGTTACTCTCTAGTATCATTTTCTTTCAGCCTGTATGGCTTCCTTCAGTTTTGTTATAAGGCATGTGTTCTAGCAACAAGTTCTTTTAACCTTTGTTTATCTATAAATGTCTTTATTCACCTTCATTTTTGAAGAATCTTCTTTTGGAGACAGAATATATGGTTGACAAGGTTTCTTTCTTTCATTTGAAGGTGTCATTCCACTGACTTCTGAACTCAACTCTTACTGATGATAAATCAGCTGTTAATCATCTGCTCTATGTGACATGATATTTTTCTCTTGCTGCTTTCAAAATTTTTTCTTTTCCTTTGACTATAAACAGTTAGCCTAATGTGTCTAGATACAGATCTCCTTCATTTTTTCTAAACAAGATTCATTGAATTTCTTAGACCTGTAGATAAATATTTTTATTAAATTTGAGAAATTTTAACTCATTTCTTCGAACATTATTTTCTTTTCTAAATTATTTTCCTGGGCTACTGTAACAAAATGCCACTCTAACTAGGAAAAAATTATTGTATCTCAGTTCTGGAGGCTCAGTTCAGTTCAGTTCAGTCACTCAGTCATGTCTGACTCTTTGTGACCTCATGAACCACAGCATGCCAGGCCTCCCTGTCCATCAGCAACTCCCAAAGTCCTCCCAAACCCATGTCCACAGAGTCGATGATGCTATCCAACCATCTCATCCTCTGTCGTCCCCTTCTCCTCCTGCCCTCAATCTTTCCCAGCATCAGGGTCTTTTCCAATGACTCAGCTCTTCGCATGAGGTGGCCAATGTATTGGAGTTTCAGCTTCAACATCAGTCCTTCCAGTGAACACCCAGGACTGATCTCCTTTAGGATAGACTGGTTGGATCTCCTTGCAGTCCAAGGGACTCTCAAGAGTCTTCTCCAACACCACAGTTCAAAAGCATCAATTCTTCAGCACTCAACTTTCTTTATAGTCCAACTCTCACATCCATACATGACCACTGGAAAAACCATAGCCTTGACTAGATGGACCTTTGTTGGCAAAGTAATGCCTCTGCTTTTTAATATACTGTCTAGGTTGGTCAGAAATTTCCTTCCAAGGAGTAAGCGTCTTTTAATTTCATGGCTGCAATCACCATCTGCAGTGATTTTGGAGCCCAGAAAAATAAACCACTGTTTCCACTGTTTCCTCATCTATCTGCCATGAAGTGATGGGACTGGATGCCATGATCTTAGTTTTCTGAATGTTGAGCTTTAAGCCAACTTTTTCACTCTCCTCTCACTTTCATCAAGAGGCTCTTTAGTTCTTCTTCACTTTCTGCCATAAGGGTGGTATCATCTGCATATCTGAGGTTATTGATATTTCTCCCGGCAATCTTGATTCCACTTGTGCTTCCTCCAGCCCAGCGTTTCTCATGATGTACTCTGCATATACGTTAAATAAGGAGGGTGATAATATACAGCCTTGATGTACTCCTTTTCCTATTTGGAACCAGTCTGTTGTTCCATGTCCAGTTCTGACTGTTGCTTCCTGACCTGCATACAGGTTTATCAAGAGACAGGTCAGATGGTCTGGTATGCCCATCCCTTTCAGAATTTTCCACAGTTTATTGTGATCCACACAGTTAAAGGCTTTGGCATAGTCAATAAAGCAGAAATAGATGTTTTTCTGGAACTCTCTTGCTTTTTCGATGATCCACTGGATGTTGGCAATTTGATCTCTGGTTCCTCTGCCTTTTCTAAAACCAGCTTAAACATCTGGAGGCTAAAAGTTTGAAATTAAGGTGTCAGCAGGGTTAGTTCCTTCTTAGGGATGTGACGGAGAACGTCACATGTCTCTCTCCTAGCTTCTGGTGGCCTCAGGCTACCTTGCCTTCTTTGTATCATCACTTCTTCCTTCTCTGCCGTCTTTCTCTGTGTCCAAATTTCCCTTTTGTATAAAGACATCAGTCATATTGCATGAGACCTCATCTTAACTTGATCATCTTCAAACTCCCTAGTTCCAAATAAGGTCACATTCACAGGTACTGGGAGTTAGACCTTAACCATCTTTTTGGAAGACAAAATTCAATGCATAAAATGTTCCTCTGGCTCTCTCCTTTCCTCTGTAACACCAATTACATATATGATGGTATGTTTGATGTTGTTTAACAGGTTCCTCAGGCTTGCTCATTTTAATTCAATCCTTTCTCTGTTCCTCAGACTGAGTAATCTCTACTGATTTATCTTCATATTCACACTTTTCCTCCCTTCTTCCACTCAAATCAGCTCTTGAGACCTCTAGTGAAATTTCTAAATTCCAGATATTATAATTTTCAACTCTATAATTCCCTTTTAATCCCACTTTATAATTTTTATATTTTATTGTGATTATTTGTTCAGTCATTGTCATCATGCTTTTCTTTTGTTGTTTAAACATAGATTCCTTTAGTTTGTTGAACATATTAACAAAAGCTGTTTTGATGTATTTTGCCTGTTAATCCATCATCTGGGGATAATCAGAAACAGTTTTTATTGACTGCTTTTTCCCCCTAAATGTTGACCAAATTTCCTTGTTTCTTTACATATTCTAGAATTTTCATTAAATACATTTTATGCAATATATTATTGTAATTCTGGATTTTAACTTTTCTCCTATAAGAGATACTAATTTTTGTCATTGTTTTATTCTTTTGGCTAGTAAGCTACATGGACTAAGTCTGTGAACTTTGTCTTTTCTGTAACTTACAAATGCTAATGATCCTACTCAGTGTTTTCATTTGCTTTGGTTTTATTTTTAAGCCAACTTCCTAGGTATCATCCCTGTGTGTGCTTAACATGGTGTTCAGGCAAAGATTGGTAAGACGTTATGCTCAAACATTTTGAGCCAGTAATGTTTCTACTCCTGCTAATGGTTCTGTGTGTAGGCTAAGACAGCTTTCAAATTTCAGGTCATTCTCAAGTTTGTCCTGTATTTTCCTTCCTTCTAGATGCTCTTTTTTCCTCTCTGAGAATGTTTGAATGCTCCATCAACCAGGGATGTTTGAATGGCTTGAGCCTTCACAGTCTTTCCTGCACATCTGCACAGTCCAGTCAATTTGGGATAAGCGGAATGCTTATTAATTCTCCTGTGCCTATCTCACCTTGAAAAATTTCTTGTTAAATCTCTGGCTTTTATGATGGTCTAGTCCATTGCTTGTCCCACTGGCGACTGTAACCTTGGGCTAATGAAGCCCCTAGATCTCCTGAGTGGCTTTCTACTAAGCTGATCACTTTAACTGCCAAAGCTCCAATACAGATGAGCACTCTCCAGCAAGGTAGCAGGGCTGCTCCTTTCATGAGCTAATAGAGCTGGGAAAGGGGTGGGAGAAGCAATTGACAAGAATACCAGAGACACTGTTTTTAGCTGAAATTCCGTATTTCTCAAGAACGGTGGTTGGTGGTTTAGTCGCTAAGTCATGTCTGACTCTTGTGACCTCATGGACTGTAGCCCACCAGGCTCCTCTGTCCACTGGATTCTCTAAATAAGAATACTGGATTGCGTTGCCATTTCCTTCTCCAGGGGATCTTTCTTACCCAGGAATCGAACCAGGGGTCTCCTGCATTGCAGGCAGATTCTTTACCAACTGAGCTATGAGAGAAGCCCAAATTCTTCTTAATTTGTACTGTGCTTTTGGTTGATTTCCAGAGCACTGAATGATTGCTTCTGAGGTTTTCATTCAATTGTATAGCTGCTTTTGGGAGAAACAGCTTGTTTACCTCCTCACTCCATCATGCTTGAAGAGAATGAGCTCTCATATTAGTAGCTTTTAAACAGTCTTTTCTTTGATTGTGCATTAACTCCATTGTGTCCTAACCATGATGTTTTCTTTCATTCCTTTGGTCCTAGCAGTTTGGATATAGATTACCCAAATTCTAGAGACGACTGAGACAAACAAAATGGATAGGACCTTCATTTCCAATTCTTTACTTTATCTCTAGAAAATAACAAGTTTAGTTAAGAACCCATGAGTTTTCTCATCTACTGGAATGTGCTACCTCCTCCTCTTCAAACCAGTTGCTGCTCTAAGATTGTGCAAGATCCCTCTCTCTTATAAAGCCAAGTCTAATTACTTCAACCCGCTCCAACCTCCCTTCCTTTTGCACTCTTTGATTCTTATTTTTGCCATTATTTTTGGAGATTATACAGATTCTATAATATATTCTTCTCCTAACTATTCTTTTTATGCACTATTCTTTCTTTTCTCCCCAGGGAGATCACATTTATTGAAGGTAGAAGCAAAGCTATTATTATTTTGCATGTCTCATAGATTTTACTGAAATTCTAGATATAACTAGTGCACAATTTGGAGTTAGTACGTTGAACTGAATATATCGTGAATGGTTGCCTGATTGGTGATCATGTCCTATACTTTTAGAAATGCTGGAATCATAAAAGATGTTTTATACTCCTCTTCACATGGTACAGCAAGTCCCTGCATGCTTAAATCACTCTACTTTTCAAACTATAGATAGAGGACCTCCTTCATGAAGCTTTCCTGCTCCCCTCCCTCCTGAATTTTCAGTGCATCCTGTGCTTTGCCTGTGGTGTTTATAACTTTCTGTCCTGCATCATAGCTTTATGTGCATGCCTTTTTCTGTTAGATATGAGCGTGAACTTCAGGCAAGGACTAACCCTGTGACTTCATTGGTAGAATGTTCTGGTATACAATGAACTTGGTACTTGTATACTAAATAAATAAGTGAATGAATTGAGGTTCAACCTTGGCTTTATAAGTTACACTCAGTTTGCAGAATATAGTCATTGAAAATACGATGTCCTGTAAAGTTGAAGGAGATCAGCACTTAAAAGGAACTTACAGATGATCCAGAAGAGTTTCTTTTCAGATGGGATCACTGAGGTCTTATTAGAAAAAGTGACTTGATCCAGAGAATGAATAGCAGAGTTCTCTGGATGGCTGATGAACTTCTTTGCATATTTTTGCTCATTCTTCCTTCAGGGATACAGACTAAAACTGTGGTTTTGTATCTGTTACAAGCAACTATTGACTTTATCAGGATTCCAAGTTTCATTTAGTGTTTCTCTTCGTGTCCATGACTTTATATTTAATCCTTTTACCACCACCAATAAAGTTGACCTTGCATTCACTGTAGAGTAACAAATAAATGGGCCCACTCTAATAGCAGAGTTACCAGGTCTAACAACCAAGGCTTTTCCTTTGATGAGAAGATATTAATAGACCCCAGTGTATTGACCGCCCTTAACAAGGAAGTAAATTCAAAACCAACAAGAAAATGTAAACCTGATGTGATTTCCCTAGCCAAAAGAGGGAGCAAATAGACCTCACTGTCTGTGAAGTGTAGAGCTACTAAACTTTAATAACAATATCAGTACTGCTTGATGAGGGCAATAGTAACTCCTTGGTTCATCTATTAGAAAGATTGGAATTCAGGCTGATTTCATTGCACTTGGCAGGTGGCCGAGGATTAGCGAGCTAATGTGGCCCATATTCTAGTTATACTTAATGAAGGCAGTGCCCCCAAAATCAAATTTGAGCAAAAAGCTTATCTACATATCTGATTCAGAATTAACAGCAGAACACTGGTGTTTGTCATATTGCTGATGTTTAAGAGAACGTTAACCTCAAATTAAAGAAATGTAAAGTCACAATTGTAGGTTCCTGAAATTGTTAGGTAGCTAACTGTCAAATTTATACTTTCATTTTTTAATGAGGTGGGGTACTTTGGGAAAGGGTACTAGCAGAGTGTGGCTGACACACCCATAGAGAGATATTTCCCTCCTGTCCCTTAAAAATGGCCCATATTTACATCTTAAAATAAGCTACTATAAAATTTGTTCTAGGTCCCTTTCTTCTTTACCCATTCTGCTCCTCTGCACCATCCTGACACCTCCTGTAGCATATGAGGATGCTACAGCTAGAGATAACTGCATTTGCTAATTAAGAATACTTTACATGCCAGGCTCTCTTCTAGATGCCTTACATCATCTCATTTAATCACGAGTCTTTTAAGTTAGGCATTTTTGTTACATGCATTTTAAAGATAAGGCACACAGGACTCAGAGAAATGAACTGACATGCTTAGGGTCTTATAGCCAGAAAGGGACAAAGATAGGTTTTGACCATCTGACAGTCTTTGCACTGATACCTCGGTTTTATATTTTCATCACTGATTTTGACTTTGGGAGCCCAAAAGGCATCACACCCAGCTTTTGTTCTCCATCTTCTGTGTCCTTCTTTTCATTATCAGGGAAAAGAAGCTCATAACCCAAGCCCTGCTATAGTCCCATAGGGCTTACCTTTTGGGGAAAGAGGTTATATAGCAGGGAAAAGCAACCCAGGAAAAGGGACTTTGAATAATTATTCTCCTTCAGTTCTATATGCCCAAATATCTTTGGAAAGCTATCCATGGCTCACACTGCTATGTGTGCCTGCATTCTCAGTTGCTGCAACAGTGTCCAGCTCTTTGTGACCCAATGGACTGCAGCCTGACAGGTTCCTCTGTCCATGGGATTCTCCAGGCAAGAGTACTGGAGTGGGTTACTGTGCCCTCCTCTAGGGGATCTTTCCAATCCAGAAATTAAACCCAAGTCCCTTGCATTGCAGGCAGGTTCTTTACCCACTGAGCCAGCTGGGAAGGCCTTACACTTCTATAGTATGGTCTATAAGACAATAACAATAGAAATATAGGGAAATCCAAGAAAACTTTTATTGCTGTATTATATGCACAATGCCAGGCATAGTGGCTCACACATACAAATTTGACATTTTCAATAAGGATTTCTTGGTTATTTCATGGAGAAGGCAATGGCAACCCACTCCAGTACTCTTGCCTGGAAAATCCCATGGACAGAGGGGCCTGTTAGGCTGCAGTCCATGGGATCGCTAAGAGTCGGACACGACTGAGTGACTTCACCTTCACTTTTCACTTTCATGCATTGGAGAAGGAATTGCAACCCACTCCAGTGTTCTTGCCTGGAGAATCCCAGGGACGGGGGAGCCTGGTGGGCTGCCATCTATGGGGTTGCACAGAGTCAGACATGACTGAAGCGACTTAGCAGCAGCAGCAGGTTATTTCATATAATAATATTCTGTCTATTCATTACACATAGTTATAATGTTAAGTGAAATAAACAGAGGATAAAATCTTATCCACATTATAATTACCAGGAAAAATTATGAGTGCATATAAAAAGTTGGAAGGGAGTATAAAAATGGAAGTGTGGTGGGATTTTTATGGTAGGATTGTGGGATGACATACTTCTCTCAATCTGATTCCTATTAAATCTATAATAGTGTTGTTTTGTGCAATAAATAATTTTTAAACATGTAACAATGAATACCAATTAAAAACAAAATGTGTAAGGTGTGTGCCAACACCATCAGGAAGAATAAATGTGGCATTTCTATTTCTGCTAGAATTCTGGCTTCTATGAAGGTCCTTTATCTTTACTGTCACAAAGTACATTCAGCCCTCAACTATGTGAATGAAGGGAAGCACTGATGAGGGTCATCTCAACATGTGGATGCTGAGGGGTCCAGGGCATCCTACCAGCCACTCCCCTGGAAACCATTTTGTCATCTGTGGGCCTGAAAGCCTACTAGGCATGGTTCTGTGGATCATTTCTAAATAATTTACACTGACTACCATGAGAGCATCTATACTTTGGCTTCTTTACCATAGTTTCACCCAAATTGCAGTCATCATCTATTATATCATGTGATTTGATGATAACCAAAGGCACTGCAAGATCAGAACTAGTGGCTTCCAAAGTGTGGTCTCCAGGTAGAAACATTGGGGATTGGCTAGAAATGCAAATATCCCAGCCCTCCAGTCTTTCTGAATCAGGAACTCTGGCTGCTGCTGCTGCTGCTAAATCGCTTCAGTCGTGTCCAACTCTGTGCGACCCCACAGACGGCAGCCCACCAGGCTCCGCCGCCCCTGGCATTCTCCAGGCAAGAACACTGGAGCAGGTTGCCATTTCCTTCACCAGTGCATGAAAGGGAAAAGTGAAAGTGAAGTCGCTCAGTCGTGTCCGACTCTTAGCGACCCCATGGACTGTAGCCTACCAGGCTCCTCGTCCATGGGATTTTCCAGGCAAGAGTACTGGAGTGGGTTGCCATTGCCTTCTCCACAGAAACTCTGGGGAGTGGCACAAACCCAGGTTTTAACAAGCCCCTTCCAGGTGATTTTGATGATGAGTAAATTTTGAGAATCTCTGGATGAAACAGCTCCAGCTTGTCCCCACTGTCCACTGGCCAAAGGGTCTCAAAAGGATTGACAATTTAGCTCATATTACTCACTTTATTTCAGGTTAAAACAATGAAAGTTATTTAAATGTGAATGTGTTTCACAGAAAAGGTTGTGTTTTAGGATGTTAAGTGCCATTAACATGATATATTGAATTAATTTATCAGTTTGCTTTGAAAGATCAAGTTCTTTAGGGTTTGGGAGTTGAGAGTTAAACAGTGGAGAGCAGTTATGAGAAGAAGAAGTCTGACTATGGGGTGAGCGAGGCTATTACAGATGTAGTTGAGGGTAAGTGGCATTAGGACACTCTGGGGCCTGCAAGCAAAGCTTACCTACCTCTTAAGACTGCATAAACCAGCATGCTATGCATTCAAACCAGTTCAGTGTTCTCCTTGGGAAATGGCTCCAGTCTACCTGCCTTTGTTGTTAAGTAAAAGGCGGCTGTATCCATTCTCTGAACACACATTAGGAATTTAACACCCAAAATGGATCTTCTCGGAAGCCTCAATTCCTGTCCAGAAAACACTGCCTTCTATGAGATGTAAAACTATTTTCAGAGCAAAACTAATATGCAGCTCAAACCTTGTCTTCACGTATAATTATGAATCATTTATCCTGGATTGAGCCCTGCTGAGTGTGGTTTCATCCTAGGCTCACCATAATCCTCCTGAGAACACAGACCTCCTTGCTTTAGCACTTCCCCACTGAGTGCTTATTAGAGAAAATACACAGAAGCTAAACGACCAAAACAAAATCTTTACCTGAGACTATCAAAGATGTTACCTACAGCACTGACATATAGCAGAGGACCTTGGGGGCTGCGCACCCTTCATGTAATGCCACCATTCATTATCTATGTGTCACTGTGGGTTTGGCTTCAGAGCCACATGCTTTGCTAAAAATGAGCAGCAGCATGGAAAAAGAGTGAAAACACAAAGCTGCTTTCTTGCGCACTGAAAGAAAACTGAATGCTGAAATCATTAACACAATTTCCTGTCTAGCAGGACCGTGGTCAACCCTAAGCAGATTTATCCTGTGACAAAGTTTGTTTTCTTCCAACGCTATACCCTTTTCACCCCAAAGAGCATCTTTTTTTCCCAGAGTGCCAACCATTTGTTCTGTAAAACTATACTGACCGACTATACTCATTTTCTCATCTAATTTGCACTCATACCTGTTCTTGTTCTCCTCCAGGCTAAATATCTGCAGTCTTCTGACTCTTTGCTCATGACTATGTGAGGAAGCTGGAGACAATAATAGTTATGAATATGGGCTCCTGGGGAGAAGCCCATGATGATGGAGTAGAAGGATGTGTGCTCTTCTTCTCCTTTGAGTACACCAAAATCAAAACTAGCTGCTGAATAACCATCAGAAGCAGGATGTTGGAACCCACCAAGAAAAAACACCCCACATCCAAGGACAATGGAGATGCCACAGTGAGATGGTAGGAGAGGTGCAATGACGTTAAAATCAAATCTCATACTTGCCAGGTGGGCGACCCACAAACTGGAGAAAAAAAATACCAAAGAAGTTCTCCCGCTGTTGTGAACGTTTTGAGCTTCATATCAGGCTTTCCAACTTGGGGATTTGGCCAAGGGACTGGGAATACCCAGGGAATCTGACTTTGAAGGCCAGTGGGATTTGACTATAGAACTTCTACAGGACTGGGGGAAGCAGAGACCCTTGGAGGGCAGAAACAAAACCTTATGCCCTCTTGAGCTGGAGTGTCTGAGTTCAGATCCTGTCTCCACCACTCAGTAGCTGTGTGACCTTGGTCGAGTAATTCAACCCTCATGTTTGTCAGCTCTCCGTCAATATTGTCAAGGCATATGTAGTTACCTCATGGTGTGGTCACAGAGGGCTGATGAGATAACATGTAGATATCCCCTGGCACACAGAAGGTGCCTATATAGAAGTCTGCTTTCTTTCTCATGCTGGACTACAGCCTGTCTCCTTCTCATCCTTCTCCTCTGATCCTACTCGTGATCAGAGACACCCTGATCCTATCACCCTTCCTCCAAAAATAGATCGCTAAGAGTATACATAGCACACGTGGAATGCATTGTTTTCTCCTGGACCCTGTATTTCTCTAATAAGAAATACATCTTTATATTTAATCCACTTTTATAAAAGCTTGGGAAAGCCTGTCAGATGCAATTTATTCATTTACACATATTTTACAATTCTTTTGTCTTATCAAACAATAGTGAAATGCCCTTCTTAAGATGGGAATAAGATAGAAAAAAGGCTTTGATCTCACACATAGCTGAATGAAGCCTGGTTTGCACCCCTAATAAAACTTCAACTTCATTTCTAATCATGATTTAAGTTCTTTTTACCTCCCTGGTGCTCTCTCTTTCAAGTTCAATATTCACTGGTACAATACATTAGTAGTTTTAAAATGTCTCTTTCAGGCAGGAAATGTGAGCTATTAGCAGGGCTGTAATAGGCCAGCTAAAAGTAAGGGTGATAGGCGTGGGTGTGGGCGAAAGGTGTTTTATACAACCCCACTGGGATATCATCACTTTAGAAAACAATTTTACAGCTATATAGTTAAATTAACTGGTAGTTAGAGGCAATTATGTGATAAAGTAAAAATATTTATGTTCTTTAGAGCTCCAAAACTGTCATTTGAAGTGTGACAAATTTTTAAGTAATTTCACCTGCAACTTTTGAAAGATTAGTTCTATGACTAAGGGCATAAAATTGAAACAGGTTGCCACTGTGAAATAAAATCAAACTTATCTCCTCCTTGTAATTTCGCTTGAATTTAGTGCTCATAAAATGTCTCCCTGTCATAGTTCTCATGCTCAAAATTTTTATTTTCTAAACAACCACAGCTTGGAACTTAAAATTTAAAAATGCCATCATCCCCTGAGGAATCTGAAATAAGTGCACGCACACATGAATCCACACATACATACATTTCTTGGTGCCTTACCCTATAATTTTTTGCCATTTTTCTTGATGATAAGCATAAGCTCACATTTCCCCCCTCATTCTTGTTAAAAAGTACATTGGAATCCATAAGCCATAAAAACAACGAAACCACCTACTATCATATCGTTTATGGAGCTGTTTCATGGTTGTTCATTGCCATGTTTGTCTCTGCTCATGTACATTTACATTTTTACACAATTACAACTACATAGTTTATACAATTTTTTATTTTTCCTCAATATTTTATATTATGCATTTTTAGTGTTGTTACGTAGACTTCATGACCATCATATTAACAAGCTGCGAAATGGCCCTCTGAATGACTGCACACTATTCTTTCTTCTACTGTTGGACACTTAGATGGTTTCCAGTATTTCACTATTGTACACAGCACTGTGATGGACATTTCTATGCATATGGCTTTCTCTTTCTTTTATTCTCTTTCCCTGGGCTACAAGCCCACAAGTGGAGTTACCAGGTTAAAATGTATGCACTGTTTGCTTTGATAGCTCTTGATACCTAAGGTCAAATTGCTTTTCAAAGTGTTGTATCAATCTAAATGACCTCTAGCAATACATAAGTTCACCTATACCTCAGTGTATTCCTATTTCACAGAAACATGTTTATACCAAATTCTAAGTAAGGATTTACTATGCCTCTGAATCTTTGGCCTTGGTTAAGGTCTTTGATGCCTGCAGTTTTTAACAGGTGTTAATATCACTGCATTCACATGCAAGTGCATGCACGCACGCACATGCACATACACACACACAGCCCCAGATGTCAGACTTTCACTGGGGTGGGAGGTAGAGAAATCAGTCAAACACATACCCCTGTGTATTGGAAGCAGAAAGATGCAGAGAAGAATGAAATGTAGTATGTGGAGTTCAGACTACACACTTTCTTACTTCATCCTTAACTCTTCTTTTCATCAACTCACTGCTTCAATCCTAAACTTTAGCTCCTATAGAGGCTGTACCTCTTTTATTCCAGGCAGGACACCAGCCTTTATACATTACCATAGGTTCACCTGGCCTTTTGCCATACTTAACTGCCTCTGAAATTCACAGTGCAAATATGTGTATATTCAGTCCATCCATTCCCCCACCCTACAAACTGCTCCCAAAAAAATAAACAAAGGATGGACCATGGAGGCATGCATGGCACAGGCTGGGGACTGCAGCAGAGCACAGGAGTACGTATGCCCCTGGCGGGCCAAGCAGTGGTGACCTCTCTGAGCTCCCACCAATACGGCTCATGAGCTGTGGTCATCTGAGCACGAGAGACTGGATCAGAGCCCACAGCTCATTGCATATGGGTCACTCAGGAGCCTAAGACAAAAATAAGTTTGAATCAACACAATCAAAAGGTGAAAAGCTCCATATAACTAGAGATGCAAAGAGCAAAGTTTACAGATATCTAGAGATGTTCTAGCTCTCATAAAAAATCATAGCTTAACCTTTCATATATGATGGTTCTAGTCTAATTTTTATTATAATGTCATGAATAAGGCATATCTGTTTTATAGCATATGTGCACTTTCCAAAATGATAATGCCATATTTACTTTTAAATTGTCTTCCACATAGAATTCAGCTCCCATTTTGAGTAGTTTCTACTTGGACTGTAATCATAAGGTCAGCTTCTTGGGGTTATGGAATATCAGTGTCTCAGCCACAAGAGAGTGACGGAGACAATAATACAGGCACCGCTCAGCTCTGTAACAAATCTTGCAAATGAGCTTTGAGGGTTATTTGAGTTTGAAAAAAGAACTGTTCTATACCTCTGATGAAGATGATGCTCACTTGTCTATAGCAGCTGAGAATGGGCCCTGCAAGGGATGGCTAGATGGGCTCCACTAAGCAGTGGGATCAGCTCAACAGTGGAGATGAATTCAGTCACAGAGGTTCTCCATGAGCGTATTCCCAGATTCTTTTGCTATACCAGTTTGGTTCTCACACTAGGGGACATATTTTGTATCTTATAAAAAAAGAGGTTGTTTCTATCAAGATCTACATACAAAATGAACTGAAATCAGGAGCAAATAGCATGGAGTTACTTATTTTTTCATGGAAAGAAGTGAAGGAGAACACCGTATCTGCTACAGTTCTTTTGCTCCCTCTTCTGTGATAATTCTGCCTTCCCTACCTCTCCTGCTGTGTTAGAAGAGTATTTGAGTTTGTTTTACTTTACATCTTGAATATTCAAAACCAAACCCAGAAAAGATGACTGGTCATTCTTCCCCTTGATCAAAACTTCAAAACTTGGAAGGGAGGGACTTCTCTGGTGGTCCAGTGGCTAAGACTCCGTGCTCCCAATGCAGGGGGTCTGGATTTGACCCCTAAAGATCCCACATGCTGCACCTAAAGATCCCATGTGCTGTAACTAAGACCTGGCGCAGCCAAATAAATAAATAAAAATAAACATTATAAAAGAAAAACTTGGAAGGAGGAAACTGTGGCTCAAAAATTTGTTTTTTCATTCACTTGCTCATTCTTTTTCAATTTTAGCTTCCCATGATATATAAAAGTCTCTTGAAAGGTTTATAATGTACCATAACAACGTGCTCTACATTCTCTTAAACAAACCAGCATGTGGGTGGTGACACTTCTCTTCTGTCTCTGTAATGAGAACTTAGATTGTCCAGAGAGTCCTTTAAGGAAGAAAGAATACCAAGTGGGCAATCCAAATTTCAATGACCTTTGTCATATTGCCTATGCAACTTCAAGCCAGTATTGGCAACTTTAGGCAAGTTTAATAAAAAGAGCGAGACTCTTAAGGATGAACAACACTTGCCTAGGTCTACAGTGAAGAAAGACCTACTTTCATACTCCAGGAATCCCTTTCATTTTCTTAGTTATGAAAGGTTAGGGTTAAGTTACATTAAGAACTGGGGTGGAGAGGCAGGTTATACAAATCAGTACTATAAATGTTTATAATCTCCATCTTCATCTCTTTGTGTTAATCTCTCAGTCGTGTCCGACTCTTTGCAACCCCATGGACTGTATCCCACCAGGCTCCTCCATCCATGGGATTTTCCAGGCAAGAATACTGGAATGGGTTGCCATTTCCTTCTCCGAGAGTATCTTTAGTTACAACTGACTTTGATTTTGGTTATGCTATTTGGTAGCACACAAATTTATTTCCTGTGCATAAAACCCACAGTGAAAAATTCATTGATATTCCAGACTTTTAAAAATCATATTTAAAACATTTCTTCCATTTCCTGCAAGATGGGATTAAGTGAATTTGCCCTCAATAAAAGCTGCATGACATGGAATAGCACTGTAGTCATGGAGAATCTGACACCACCACAGACTTGTCATAGAGTGGCTTCATGCCCTGATGGGAGCATCACAGAAAATCAGCAGACTGTGCTGGGGAAAGAAAAGGACCCTCGAGGGTACCCTGACTTTGTTGCCAGAATCTGAGCAGCTTCTCTTCATGCACACAGCTGGCACAAAGTTCCCTAGGATTCATCTAGCAAGCAATCCTGGTTGGGGCCCCCACTCTCGCTCCTGTAGGAGCTCCTCCCACAAGCATCCTTTGCCTGCTGCTGTGGGAAAGAAGTACGTGGTTGGCTTCACAGGAGCTGGGGAATAATACCCAGTGATATACATAGTTAAGTGAACATGTATTTTTTCAGCCCCAAGGGTTGAATGAGTTGATTCAGATCAAAGTGTAATGATCTATAGCAGTATGTCCTTATGACTCATGAGGTGACTTGAAAAACACGGATGCCATGCTTCATGCTCCATGCTTGGTGCTGTTAATAATATTGATGATAATAATGACATATAATTAATAATAATAATGATAGTAATAAATAAAGAGTTTTCGTGACCCAGGAAAGCCCATTATAATTTTATGGGATCATGCTCCTATATTTTTCTAAATGTTTACAACAGACATGTTATTTTAGATTTAGAAAAAAAATTATACATGTATATGCATATGTGATAATATTCATATATATATATGTATGTATGTGTATGTGTGATATATGTATCAATCATCATACTGAAGCGAATTCTCTGACAACCATTTCTGCAAGCATAATGTGCTGTCCTAGGAGTGTTCATGCTGCTTTGAAGAATGTCCAAATGGCAACTGGGATGACTCAGGAGAGTTCCCTGAAAGCTACATTGAAAGGGCAATGTCTCTTTCCATATTTTTGAACATGTGCAAATTCCCTTGCCTATACTTTGTATAGTTCCCTGTTTCTGTGTTTGCTTCCAGAAGGGAGAGGGCCAAGAAAGGACTGAACTTGTTCCAGAGGGAGGTGTTTCTGGCAGGTGCGAGGATTTTAAGATAATAAAAACATGTAGCAACCAGCAGTCCCCTCAGCTGAGCAGCAGCTGCCTCTCCACGCTGCCTACTAAAGCCTGCTTTGGAAGTGTTCTTGGCTTCAGAAACTAAACAGACCCACTTCTGTGTTCCCAACCATTTGATCTTTCTACTCAGCCCATCACTGGGAATTCCCAACTACTAAATTAAGAAAGTTTGAAAAGCTCTTGATTTCAACACTAGTTCCCATCAACTGTGGTGTGCAGAGAATATTGTTTTATGGTAAGCACATCATTTTCCTCAAAAGGTTTGTGGCAAATAAAAGGACATGGATAAAATTGAGCCAGAGAAAGACTGTGTCAGGAGTTACATATTTTGGGGGAAAACAACCTCAGAATTAAGGAAATTCCAGAGTCTTCTGTGTTTCTGGACCTGAACTTAGCACAAATGTAGGTTAGAAAAAATGGACTCCCCTTTCCTATTTTTATCTGGTTAATGTAGGTGAGAGCCACAGTGAGCTGAAACAGACTTTATTTTGATTGCTTTCATGAAAGTAGGAGATGGATGTTAACAATGTTTTAGAAATACATTTTTATAAGGGTTTTAGAAGCCTTAGGCAAATGTGGCTGGTTTTCTAAGATTTCCTTTATGCTGTGTGTACATTTTTGAGCTTCAGACTAAAATTCTATGACCCTGTTATTTTCAAGTGCAGATAGCAACATGATTGAAACAAATCTCTATTAAAGAAGAACAAAGATGGATGAACACATTTTCTTCCATTTTATTGGGACTTACCAAATCTTGAAAGTAAAAAAAAAAAAAAAAACTTGAAAACCAATATAGCACAGAAACTGGAGCAGTGGCTAGAATATTTGATGTTTAAAACAAGAACAAAAGCAAAAATACTAGTCAAGATATTTCACAAACAGTACTAGAAAAGTTTGAAAACAAGGCATTTCAGTCTGCAGCAAGGTTTTTTTCAGGCTTTGAGCTATATTAAACTAAGCAATAAAGACTAATTTAGCCCTATAACAATTGTTCTGCGATTAGTGCTAATGGTATTGTTGCTAATATTTTTGGAAGGAGATCAGGGGTTTGTGTGGTATGAGGATTTGTAAACTGGTGGATTTTGATATGGACAGTGTATTTTCCTCATTTCCCCCCATCATGTACATCATGATCCCCCAGAAATAATAACAATCTCCCCAGGTATTTATGTGTATGTATCATAATTTTATTTACATGTAAAAACAGTGCCATTCACAGTGCACATGAAGTCTGAGTTATTTGTGTGTGTGTATTTTTATAAGCAATGATCCCACCATTGACTCTCCCCAGAGCAGCTAAGCCAAGAATAGGTTATTTCTGTCAGCTAGGATGTCTGGCTCTTGAAGCACAAATACTAGACAGAATTGGGTTGGAACATGGAGTGATGGGGCCAAGGTCACACGCTGGATACCAATCAGTTTTGCACAGAGGATATAAGTGTATCCTAGGGGCACAGATGCCCCCAGGTCATCTGACTGTGAGCTGCATATAGTAGATCTCAAGGGAAATCCAAGTGTGAATGTTTTGGCATGATCAGTCAAGCCCATTGAGACACACATCAAATGCACATGTCACACCACTGTGGGTTTCTCCTTCACAGCCACAAGATGAAGGTCATGAGGTCTAAATGTAAAGGATTGGTTGGGGTTGAGAAGAAAGCTCTTCTGGGTTCCATGGCATTGATTTCTAGGTCACCCACACTGGAACTTTTAAGCAGAGGTTTGATTGTAATTTGAAACCATATTCTGCCCTGAAAGAGAATCCTATCTCAAAATACTGAAAAATGTCATATACTTACAGATACACAACTACTTTTTATCCAATATGGGTTTCTTAGCTGGATTTCATACAGTTAGGAAGGCAAGATAGTGCAATAAAAAAGAAATGCAACTTTGGAGTCAACTTTAAGTTAGAATCTCAACTCCATACTACTTTAAGTTGAATAACCTTGGGAAAATTAAATAATTTACTGAACCTCAGTTTCCCAAACCATAACTTTGAAAATGGTTGATAACTGTCTTTTTCCCACTTGGTGATACTCCAAACTCCTTGTCTTTCCTCACACTATTTTCCACTCTTCTTACATGGTTTTACGTTTCCTTAAATGAAAACTCCCTATGCACATTAATAACAAACTTGGAACACTCTCCTACCCCTCCCAGCAGGGTCAGTTTCAATCGCCTCCATTCCTAACTTCTATACAAATGTAGTGAGTGTGTGCACATGTGTAATGTGTTGGCAACGAGAGCTCCAGGCAGTACCTATTATCTCCAGGCCCCTGCAGTTTCTGGAAGGGACCTTTCACACAGTCCAGCACTGCTGCCACATTAGGGGGTGGGGAGAAGAAAATGAGGGAGAAGAGCTAGGAAAAAATGGGGTCACAACCAAGGACAGAAGACCACATCAGAACTGGAAAAGGAGAGGATGTCCTCAGATGCTCACTCCACGACACCTTCATTTGTTCTGTCCTCTGAATGGCAGAAGATACATATTTTTCATCCCCTAGCTTGTTCATAAAATATAAGAGGGATATTATGGATATCTATATTAAAAATTGATCATGTTTACTTAAATCTCAGAAGCTAGATTTACAGTAACCTATTCATGGACATACAAAGTAAAAGAAAACTCAATTCAATTCAGAAACTAATAAACTGGGAATACATGTTGATACTCTGAGCTAATAGCTCAATATCAAGAAAATGTGACATCTTGCTACTGTTCTGTGGTAAGGCTAACATAGCATGAAGCAAATTCTAATCTGATGACATATTATAGCCTAAGGAATGTCTTTCAGTACAGACCACCAACAACCTTAGTTATTGACCATGCAATCCAGAAGTATATGTATTGGTAGATAGAGCTCAAATCGATAAGTGTCCATTGTACTCAGCCAGTGATGAATAACTTAGCAGCCTATTTTAATTTACCTTAATTTGCAATTCAATTGGTTACACATTTTCCCCCAAAGTGCTAATCAATTTTCAATCAGAGCAGATTGAAGTGTTGCCCAACATCCCTTCTGATTCCTAAAGCATCATTTACTTTAGAAATAAAGTCAACTCCTTGGTATATGTCTACATTTTCCTGGCAAGCTCTGAACTATAGATTTGTTGGTTTACTGACCCATTCATACAAATACAGGTCACCTCCTCTTCCTCCACCCCATGTATTCTTGCCAAGAAACCAATTCACATATAATAATTTCCTATTATGGCAGCTTTAGATAAATCTACAGTTTTAATGACAACATGCCGTCCTCCAGGTTTAGATTTTTCCATATAGTTATCATTAAAAAGTGTCTGTCCACTTACTGATTGGCACAACCATTCAGGTCACTTAATGGATTGCTGATCTAAGTTCTTAAAACAAAACATGCTTCAGGCTGTAGCTGTATTGAAGGCTATCCAAAGGAAATACAAGTCCCCCTGTGCATATGTTTTTCTCTCTGTTTGATTCTTCTCGAGTTCTTAAAGCTGTTGTCTGTGGAACCACATATGCAAGAATCCTATTCTGCTCTGTATTTCCAAGCTCCTTCATGTTCTAGATACCTTCCTTTTTTTTTTTTTTATAAGACTTTATTAATCACAAGTTCCATCTCTCAGGACTTCTTGATGAGAAAAACTAACCTGAATTATTAGATAGAAATAGTGGGCTGTGATGATGGTGATGATGACCTAAGGTATTAATGCATCAGTATTTTAAAATTTAAGAATGAACCACAGTATTATTTTAACTTACTTTTGAGACCTAAGTTCCCCGCACAGTGCCAGGCAAATAGTTAAGTCCTCAATTTTGAGCCCATAGTAAGTATTCAATAGATATTTGTTGAATTAATGAATAAGGATACTTATTTGCATTCTAACAAGGAACTTCAAAGTTTTAACCCAAAGGGGTTTAAGATGATAGTGTTATCAAAACTCAGAGCACGCTTGTAGGAGTATTTGGGGATTAGGCTACTCCAGAAGGTATGCTGAATTCTGCATGATATTGGATGCCTGGACTACCAAAGGTAAGGCTAATAAAATCAATTTCACAAAAACATATTTTATTATTAAATAATAATTATTTTTTACATTCATTTAGCAGGCAGTAAAATGTTCTAATTGATTTAAACCTAAACTTTGAGCCCACTTTCTTTAGTATGGTTGAGTCCAATGATCAAAATTATAAACATAATTTATTTATTGATACTATGTTATAGGGGTTTCCCAGATGGTGCTAGTAGTAAAGAACCTGCCAGCCAATGCAGGAGACGTAAGAGATGCAGGTTTAATCCCTGAGTCAAGAAGATCCCTTGAGGAGGCCATGGCAACCCACTTCAGTATTCTTACCTGGGAATTTCCGTGGACAGAGGAACCTGGTGGACTACAGTCCATAGAATCATAAAAAGTCAGACACAACTGAAGCGACTTAGCACATACTCACATGGTATGTTACAGATGCATAGTGAAGCTTCTAACCAACAGTAGACTTCTGAATATCCAAGTCAAGCCTACCAACCAACCACAGTTTCCTTATTTGAGTAACTTCTTCTAGCATGGCAAATTGTAAATTTTCTGATCCTTCATATACACCATTTTTGCTTTATTTTTCCTTGTTTAGAAGAGAGCCCCCAAATTTGACAATGTGACTGTATCCAGAATCAATTTTACTAGGTTAACATTTTATCATAGACTCATAGGTCTGAAATAACTCTGCAACAATCATAGAATTTCAGAGCTGGAAGGAAACACTAGAGATAATTTGGTCCAAACCCTTTAGTAGAAATAACAGATTTGACTCAATAAATCATCCAGAGTGACACAGCAAGTTTAGTTTAGAATTTAGGCTCACTAATTCCTATTTCAGAAATTTTCTGTAGCATAATTGTTCATCCATAGTATTCATTATTAATTCATTCAAAACCCTTATTATTGAGCATCTATTATGTGTTCGACACTGCTAAAACCTTGGTGATGCAGGAACACAGGACAACGCTAGGTTGATGATGCCTTACTGCACTGCCCCAGCTCTCAAGGCACTCACAATCTAATACACTTGACAGATGTTTAAACATATCACTCCCAGCAATATGAAAAGACAGAGCATTGTGGAACTACCTAGCAGGGCACCTAACTCAATCTGAGGTCAGAGAAAACACCTGAGCTGAGGCTTCTCTTCTAAGTCCCAGGGCGAACCTAACAGACACATGGAATCATTGCCGAGAAGAACATCTGACTTACTGGTCATGTTTCCCCCAAAGTCACACTAGTCCTCTTGTGACTTTCTAGTGATCTCCATAGGGTATTGACTATAACCAGCAGAAAAGACTGACTTAAAAACCCCAAAATCTCAGAAAAAAGGATAGCACTGCTTTAAGAAAAATAGTATCCTACACTTTCAGAATGGATAAGAAGGAAAGTAGGAAGGCCAACGCCTCTAGCTTGGTAAGATGTGAAGCCAAAATAGGTCACATGTTCAGTGTGTCGCTACTAGTGAATGGCACACAGGTTTGACTAATTGTTGTAGGTCACCAGGCAAAACAAGCACTTTCACAAGAGCTAGTGTCCAAGAACTGCATGTGTAGGATCAGGAAAAAGATGTATCTCTATCTATGGTCAGCTGAAAGGAAGTGCAGCTATAGCAGAAAGGAGAGCCAAAGGGTGGTGACTTGTTGCCAAGTTCAGGGAGCCATATATGTTCTCCAAGGTTTATATAGTCCAGATACCACAGGATCAGTTTCTCAACAAAAATCTTCCTGTCAGACCCCTGGGTTATTTCACTTTAGAGAGGAATATTTCTTGAGTATTATTATTGGAATTTTTGATTGGCCAGTTATTATAACATATCCATAAACTGAGGTGCACCTGCAGTTCAGTTCTATGATTGGTCTTCATGAGGATTTCATGACTGTCAGTGTCTCCAGTTTTCATGTTATAACAGCAACCTCACTCGTATATAGGCCTATATAACAGTTTTTTAAGGGAATGTGAAAATGTTTCGAGGGGTCTTTTTAAAAATCAAATAAGCAGCTGAAAATGGGGAAATAACCATTCCAACTCTGTTTGGGAAACAGCTCTGATCACTCAGGGTATTCAGAAACTGCACAGGGAACTTATTTAGATCATCTCTGAATATACCATGAAAACCAGCCCTAAGCTAATTCATCTGATTGTACTCTTGGCAGCTCTTTTTGGATTGCTAACACTTTGCAGCTGTAAAAATAAAACAAAAACACCCTTGAAATAAGTTAGGTGCATATATGAAAAGCACAGCTGGGCTACTCCTTCAGATCATCTGTAGATATAAGATTCTGTTTTTAAATGCTATTTTGCAAAGGGGAAAGACCATGGCCATCTCTGAAGAAAAGCCAACACTGCAAAGAGAATTCGTTCACAGTTCCTTTTTGTCTCTTTACCTTTTCTCTCCTGTATCTCTGGCACAATTTGACTGAGCTCCATAGAAACTGCTGTTAGAAACATCAGTTGCGGATAAGTCTACACAAAACTAAGTGAGATCAAGCAATTTTTGGAGGCTCAGAATAACAGAGAATCTGGATTATTTTGGGAATGAAAGTTCTTTATTTACTGTAGGGATTCTTTCATCTCATATTCTTTGGATAATTGTTTATGTTCACATGGTCTTCATGGAAACACTTTTAGAAGTTATGGGGGTCAAATTCCTTTATTGACTTTTTAGAGTAGTGGAGTTAACATATCTTTCTGGAAAACTTTCAGTTCATCTTGCGTCCACCTAATGGTGGCTTAATTGGTAAAGAATCTGCCTGCAATGCAGGAGATTCTGGGTTCTATCCTTGGGTCAGGAAGATCCCCTGGAGAAGGAAATGGCAGCCCACTCCAATATTCTTTCTGGAAAATTCCGTGGACAGAGAAGACTGGCAGGCTATATAGTCCATGGGGTCACAAAAGTCAGACATGACTTAGTGGCTAAACCACCACCACTAATGACATTTAAAGAACCATACACTTGAATATTTCTTATTTGCAATTTTCTTTAGTAAAGTGTACTTGAGTGCTTTATCATGTCCAAACTTCAGAAAGCTCCCTAGGAAACCGTCTACATTTCTTACACACAGCATCCTTGCCTAAGCTCATCACAAATGTGATCATGTCATTAAAATTCTTCCATGGTTCATCTTTATCTTTGTCATAAATCTTATAATTCACACTTGATTTTTCTTCCTTTTCAGTCTTACCTCCTGCACTCTACTCCAAGAGTTTTCTTCTCAGCCAACAATGGACACTTGTTTTTTTTGCAACACTTTGCATTAGTTCACACGTCTCTGCTCTGAAAACTTTTTCCTCTGTCTGGAATACGCTCTCCATTTCCGCCTGGGCTGCTCCATTTTTCCTTCTTGTTCACTATGACCTTTCATTTGAAGTCTTCTTTAACTTCCCCAGGGCAGTGCTACATGTCTTTTTCTCTGCTTTTCTTGAGGATACTGTGAATTACTTCAATATAGGATTGATCATATTGCCTTTCAATGAGATAGAACACTCCCTGGGGCCAGAGCCTTGCCTCTTCATTTCTGCATTCAGAAGTGATATAGAGGCATTGGCCAATTAGGACACTAGCCACACATGCCTCGTTCATCTGCACTGGGCTGTGCTGACTGAGTGCAGCCTTCTTGCTCCACCAGCACCAGCAGCTATCACAGACTCATTCACCATTTACTGAGCAAACAGAGACTCAGTGGATGAAAGAATATATGAATGGATGGATGAATCAACTATTGTTTTCTAATTCAAGATCATGGGATAACTCACTAACTTGTCTATTGGTGAAAAGGATGCTTTTCTAATTTTGAAATATTATCTCACATTTATCAGTCACTCACCAAAGAAACCTGGAAATAAAGTTTCCAGATGTTTTATTCAGATCTTATTTAAAGTGGATTTTTCTAAGCTACAGGTAAATCTCATTTATATGTGAGTAGATTCTTTGAATTATGGTTTATTCACAATAAACCACATTTTAAAGTTCTTATTAAGAATTAGCACCTACTATAAGTCAATTAAGTGTTCACAGTGTGGCTTCATTATATGGCTTGAAGTTTTGTGAATTCCCAGAGCACCAGACACATCCAGATTTAAATGTAAGCACAAAAAAATTAAAAAGCACATTACATAGTTAAATATAAAAGCTTTTGAGATCATGCTCCTGCTTATCTCTTACATGGGTACAGTCCTTTAGACTCTCCAAAGTGCCTTCTCATGCATTTTATAAAACTACAGAAGCTTGTGCCATCCCCTTTTCAGATGAGAAAATAGGTACCAATAGGATCAATGTTTTGACCAGCGAAATGCAACTTGATAATGACCCAAGTTGATAGACCCAGATCCATAGCTGCCTGGATCAAACCTGGATTCATGTTTTCTGTCTGTTATCTTCTTGGCTACACTTCTCTGCAGTTGTACCTGTGTTTTCCATGGGGTTAATTAAGCACACAATCAACAGATGTATTTCCTTTTTTTGCTCCTGTTTAATATATTTAATTCCTTCATAAAAAAAAAAAAAACTGAGCCCAGCATTACGGGATGAATGACCTGTGTCTCCGAGGCATTAAAAATTACATTATTATAATATTATTAGTCTCTTGATTATGTGAGCCCATTTCTTTTGAGAATAAATTTACAATGTTTTAATTGTCACCATGCTATGTGGTAGCTAGTGAAATAGTTGTAAGCAGATGTTAGTAGAAATTTCAGTGGCAGTACCAGGTGATGACAAGAATATCACAATATAAGAAACACTGAAATAAATTTTGTACATCCTAAATTGTCTGGCTAGATCATAAACTGCAGCAAAGCAGGGTATTTCTTACAATATGCTTTCTAACACCTTATCCAAGAAAGACATGGTTATAAGTTTCCCTGAAGCTTAAGTCACAGCTTGAATATATTCAGTAAGAAGAGGTTGTTTTCTTTTGTTTTTTTCAGGATTGTTGGTTTAATGTCCCTTTTCTCAATTTTATCCCATGAGCTCTAGCAGATCTTCTTGATACCAGGGAAATTACTTCATCTCTTCCTCTGGGTTTACACTGTCTGCATGGTTGTTAAAGGTATATCTGTGTTTTCTTCCTCTTTGAATAATTAAGTTTTCGAAACTTATTTGCTAAGATTTTGCCATACATCAAAATAGTGTCATGCACTGACACCAAATAATAATTTTAATAGATTTTATGACAACTAGAAAATCCTGAAAGGGTTATTTGTTATTAAATGCAATAAAAAACAACTTCTTTATTAGAACATTAAAGTTTGCCTGACCTAAACAATCATCTATTGCTGTTTAAACAATCATCTTCTTATATATTATGATAAGTGTCAATAGCTGTTGTGCTCATTCTACACCCCTATCAACAGACCAGTGGATCCTGTACAGATAACTGGTTCAACTCTACAAGATATCCTTCCTTGCCAAGCTATTGGTTTTCTTCTCTAAAGTTGATATAATTCATATTCACTACTAGGCCTTGATTTGAATTTTTAACTTAGCTATAAAATACCTGGGGCTCTCCTAGCCCTCAACTTGCCTGATCTGCTCCTGGGTCTTATGGGAATTCAAGAGGAAGTTGAGACACACGGCAAAAGTCTCTAATCCCATTGTGACAACTCTCAGGTTCTTCATACTTTTCTTCCGGTAAATATTTATAGGCCAGTCAATGTGTCAGATGTGAGGAACATATTAGCCTATGCGTCACTGCTCCCAGGTAACTCAGGAGCAAATGGAAGAAACCATGGTATTCAGATAATCATACTAAAAACTTTCCACCTGCAGCAGATGTTTCCAAGGAGAGAAATACAATTTGATGAAAGTATATAACAGATTTGATCTAAACAGGAAGTAACTGATAATGAATTTTAGTCACTCTACTGTAGAAAGATGAGGAGGTTAACATTAAGAAGATTGGCATAAAGGGCTGAGGGTTTAGGACAAGTGGGAAAATACGAGGCAATATAAAGAGAGACAAGGAAGGACAGGAGAAGAAATAAAAGCAGAGGAAGAAAAGGAAGGTGGGGATCAGACACAGGAAGGAAAGTGCAGTTGCTAGAACTTTTCACAATGGACTTCGCCATCTACATCTTCACGCCATCTGGGTTTTGTGGTGGTGAGGAGACAGGAACAGGGGAAGATTCATAAAAGAGAAGAGACCAAACCAGAGATGAATATGTAGAAAAATGAGAATCAGGAGGGGTCTAGATTAAAAGAAGTAGCGATTTGGACTATTGACTATATTCAGAATGTTCTGGGTCTTGAGCAGTCAGAAAACAGATGATTTTATCAAATTACTAGAATTTTTGAGAAAACATCTCATCATGCTTATCTCTTTACCTATCTGATCACATCTCCTCTGGCTCCCCATGCGGGCCCCAGTTTTGTATGTACCTTCAAGCTTTGGTTGTCCCTCCTGGCTTCTTCCTGAATCACCCCCCTGAAGAGTACTTTTCATGACCACATCCATATCACTGATCACTGACTTTCAAAACTACTCCTCTAACCCTGACTGCTCTCCTGTACTACTACAGTCTCGTATTTTAAATTTGGATAATCTGTTAAAAACACCAACTCCATACATCTAAATAGAAACTTGAAACACTCTCCCCTCTCTACAGGACCTCCAGCCAGCATCCTCAGTTCTGTTAATGGCCATGTATTGTCCCAGACACAAAGGTGGAATCCTTGAGGCATGATTTGGTCATCCTTGACTACTTGCATCCTTGTGCCTTCATAGTCAGTTTATCACCAAGTCCCATGACTTTGATATGACACATAAGTTCACTCCATCTTCTCATTCAACATCCTGGCCCAGGCCAACAAGGTTTCAAGACTGACAAATGGCACAGCCTTTGGTCTGTTCTCCTAGGCTCTGGGACTTCCGTCTCATCAATATATTCTAAAAACATCTGTTTAATATTCCATAAATTAAATTTTATACACGACTTTCTCCTTTTTAAGAACTTACAATGGCTCCCAATACCTTAAGGTATCTAGTCTAAATGCTTTGCCTTAGTTAAACCATCTCCCCACTGCCTCCTTCTGATGCTGGACTAATTTCTACCTTCTGTCTTGTACTTTGATTTGCCATGTTTCCTGACCTGAGAATATTTTTCCCTATCCTCTTAACCCACACAGACTGGATGTTTTCTTTAGATGTACTTTCTTGTTTTATAATCTGTTTAAATCTATCCCTATTAGCCATGATATATTTGTCAAGCTTTATTTGGTATTATTTGAGTTATGAAAATAAGAATGTTTGCTTTTGTCCTTTTTTAAATATAAAATTAATTCATATTTATTGTGATTTTCTAAATTATGAACCACCTTCAAGAGATTATGATGACTAGCCTTCCCTGTCACAGGCTCTACTCATAAAAGATGCTTCTTACACAGATTGATCCTTTGTGACTTTTGTATCTAAATGTTTATAGATGCATCATTCTGATGTTTTCTTAATTAAATGCTTTCATGCCCTGTTATTTAAATGTATAATGAAGATTCTTTAACTTAGACAATTTACAATGGCTTGAATTACTTGTACTCTTTATAAGCAATAAAGATATTTGATAATGAAATCAAAATGGTTCCAAAGAATTTCCTCTTTTGATCTGGGGAATACAAAGTGGATACAGAATATTAGAAAAAGTAAATACAAGTAGATACTTTATAAGATAAAGCAATAAGAAGTTTTAAAAAGCATTCAGTGCTTGTAAATGGGGAGATAATTCCCTAAGTGTTCAGAGATGGCTCATTTGAGCCCAGTAACATTCTTGGTTTTTCCACCTTGCCAGGTTTTTCTACTTTGCCAGGTTTTTCCATGACTTCTGCTTTGTAGAATAACACAGTCATTGGAAATGGTGGATTTTATTGTTAGAAACCTAAATCCATTCTGCCTGGATTAAACAGACATTAAGTAGCTGATTGTTCTTTTGATAGTCATAATCAATATTTATCCTAGAAATACATCCTGGGACCAATAGTGAGATGTACCCTCTATGTGAAGAAATGGACATCATTACTGATTTTTGTTCACATCCAGTAATTCTTCCAAATTGTCCCTCAGTGAGGCCATGTCATTTGGTCCAAGCTGGAAGTCAACTGAACAGTCTGCCAACTGTGACTGAGTTTGCATTGGCTAAGCCAGTCAGAAGAGGCTACCCACAAGTGAATCCTGCACAAACCTTCACTGTGTCCCCATCAGAATTAACATACCATTCCTCTCGGCCCTCACAGAACTTTGCACATCCTGTAAAAGCCTCCTCAAAGTCAAGGATGATATCTTCTTTATTTCTATATTCCACAAACCCACCACAACACCATATTCCTAGGAGGCTCTAAATAATTGTTTCTTCCATGGAACTGAACACAGATGAACAACTTTATCGATCCTAGACATCAGCATTTTAAGTAGCCATGCCATTCTCAATAATGGATTAATCTTCCCAAAACATAGTTGAAAAATTTTTCATAGTTCCCCAACCAGATAAAATCTAAATACTCTCATAAGACATTCCAGATTCTTCATGGCCTGAACCTAATCCAAAGTTTCCTGACTCACTGTCCACTTCTCTTCATGAAGACAACACAGACTAACAAACTACCTTCTGCTCCCTGTATCCAACCCATTTTTTCTGTGTTTTTTTCTTCCCTGAATATTTCAGTCTTCACATATCTACATTCAATTCACCTTCTAAATGTCCCCTTCATGAGGTTTATATCATATCCTTTCCTCTCTACCTACAATCCTTAACCTCTAGTAGCTAAAAAATTAATTGTTCTTTTTCAATAACTCCCATACTATTCAATGTATGTTGAATAGAAGACTATTAATATCTTCTTTTTTTAAAAAAAAAAGTTTATGTCACATTCTACCTCGTATCAGAGTGGTGGTCATAGTCATCTTAATTCCCTTTAGGGTAGTGGCCTAACTGACTTTTTGTTTATTTCCCTAAGGTATCTCATATTGATGCATAGTAGGTGCTTCAAAAGCATTTGCTGAATTTTAATAGAGTTGTTTCTCAGAATCATCTAGATTCTCTGCTCATTATAGAGATAAGGACTAGGGGCTGTTTACTGTAGTGGTTAATAGCATAAGCCCTGAAGCAAAGTGACTCCGTTCATATTTCATCTCTGCTTCTTCCTAGCCAGTGACCTTGAGCGAGTTCCTTGACCTCTGTCTGCCTCCATGTTTTTATCTGAAGAATGTGGTAACACTCATAACTACTGCATAGGGTTTAGAATTTAATGAGTAATATACAAAGAACCTAAAACAGTATCAAACCTGGGTCTCCCACATTGCAGGTAGATTCTTCACCATCTGAGTCACCAGGGAAGCCCTCTCTTTTTACTTCATTTTCATATAAAGAACCTAAAACAGTAGTCCTTGGTACTATGTGAGTATTCTATACACATTAGCTCAAATCCTCAGAGAAGTTTTTTCAGGTTCTATTACTAATTTTCTGAAAGGTTGTTCCCCCTCACCTGGCTGACTTCCTGTCACATTTTTTCCTCGCATTCCTCAGTTGGGTGACACTGAACAATACGGTGTTGAATGATTTTCCCCCTTAGGTGTTCTATTCCATAACAAGTTTATTTCCAGTTTAATATTACAAATAGCTACATTTGCATTTATTATGCATAAGCTAATGTCCACACATAGAACAAAGGGGTAGATCTATAATATGAAAATGGTTTTTTTATTGGTATGGCCAGGGGAGATACAGAAGACACAGTACTGTGGTAGATAATATAAAAGGAATTGTGTATGTGTGTGCAGGTAAGGTGGGGTGTGATAGGGGAAAAATTCAGGCTGGGTGAAAAAATATCATTTCCACATGGGAAACTTCATCAAGAATCAGAAATTTCAGAAGTGTTACATGGCTTCTTCAACAGTGGATACTGTCAGCTCAAACTACTTGTTTGTCACAGTCAACACATGAATGTATAATTAGTATATTAACATTAGTAACTATTCTATTTCTTTTCAATGAAAACTAAATTATTAGGCCACTTTAGCATTTAGCTTTACAGAATAGTTGTTGGCTTAGATGCATTTTTGATAGTGGGCACACAGAAAGGCACATACTTAGCATTTTTCAACATTTTTCTCTCTGCACTGTTCCTTTTCCTGGTGATAATAAGCACCCCTGACAATCTCTGCCTACAAATAAGTATATAACTTTGGACTTATTTCATATGTGATGATTTAATATCAAATATTCAATACATACTGCTATGTCTTTGTACCTTAAAGTTAACATCTCAGTAACATTTTCCAGTAAAGGTTTTAAAAACACTTATATTCTTTGAAAATCTGACACAATTCTGCCATTTTGAATTTTATGTCTTTTATCCAATTAGAGTGATCAAGGAATATTCGGGCTGAGAATCACAAGCCTGCGTGACATCCCAATTTTGGCTTCTATGTTAAGTTCAATAAACAATTTCCATCCATCTTCCATCTGTTTAAGAAGTCAAAGAACTTCTCTCTGCACATTCTTTTTCCAGTTGTCTCCCTGTTCTCTCATGAATAAAATATAATGGTAGGGTGTGGGCAAAGTCAAGGGGTGCCACTTCGGTAGCACTAATAGTCCTCACCCTCTCAGGAAGCCGTCCTCGCCTTATAGTCCATCTCAGCTCAGTGATCTGTCAGTTCTCTGTGTTGTCACTTCTTGTACTTTCTATACACCCTACAGAGAGCAAATCTACAGACTTTATTTTGAGCTTTAAAGAAAATGACCTAATGAAAACTCTCTGCTGACTTCTCTAACCTCTGTATTTCCAAAGATGAAATAGCCATAACTAGTATTACTAATTTAATAAAGTCCACAATATGCTTTACAAATAAATCCTGTGTTCAATTTACTGTCGCCGGTGTTTTCAGGATTTTCTAAGAAATATTTTAAAGGTCATGTTAACAATTTTCAGAAGACAGTACAGCTCTCTGTTGCCTTGCAACTTTTTTTATTGGGTTTATTGGCTTATATCTACATCTATTGAAGTAGATTCGAGTTTTCTTTTTTGAAAATTTTCAACCAAGTGATCATTATTTCTTATCATCTACAGTTCTATTATGCAGATAGGAAAAGAAAATACATTATCTCAGGAATAAAAAAGTTTCAATACAAAGTGAAAGTGAAACTGTTAGTCATTCAGTCATGTCCAACTCTTTGCGACCCCATGGACTGTAGTCTGCCAGCTTCCTGTGTCCATGGGATTCTCCAGGCAAGAACATTGGAGTAGGTTACCATTCCTTCTCCAGGTGATCTTCCTGACTCAGGGTTCGAACCAGGGTCTCCTGCATTGCAGGGCTTCTCAGTCTTATTATAGTCATCTGTGGGTTACCAGTGGTAATACATACAGTATTAGTGGCATCTGAGGACATTTTTTTCTATTTTACTTGTGAATGTGACATACAAGATGGGCCTATTCCTCCTCAGGCTTAGCAATCTCATCATTATCATCATCATAGCTATCTTCAAGCAATTATTAAAGGATCAAAATGGAATGTCATCGTGCTGAATGATATACACTTCACTTTATACCTATGCCAACTGAAATAAGCAATGAGAACACTGAAATGTATGTATAGTAAACTTATCTGCTATCCAGAACTATTGAGATTTGAAATGTTCAGCTTAATAGGAGATTAGAGTGAAATCAAGATACGGAGTCAATTTGTCAGGCATAGTCAACTTTCCCTTCTTGTTTAATTGGCCACAGATAACAGCCTTGAGGAGAAGGCAATGGCACCCCACTCCAGTACTCTTGCCTGGAAAATCCCACGGATGGAGAGGCCTGGTGGGCTGCAGTCCAAGGGGCTGCTAAGAGTCGGACACGACTGAGCGACTTCACTTTCACTTTTCACTTTCATGCATTGGAGAAGGAAATGGCACCCCACTCCAGTACTCTTGCCTGGAAAATCCCATGGACAGGGGAGCCTAGTGGGCTGCCGTCTATGTGGTTGCACAGAGTCGGACACGACTGAAGCGACTTAGCAGCAGCAGCAGCAGCAACAGCCTTGAAGGGCACATCTCTGCAGGATCTCTATCAGTCCCTGCTGATTAGGCCAGGAGTGGACAAGAGACTCAGGAAGACACAATCCGCTCACTGACCAGCCACCAATTAGACATTCCCTCTTAAGAATTTTACCTGAGAGAACCAGAAAAACAAGGTAGGGTGAAACTCTGACATTTGATAAAGGTTTGGGGTCAGAATCAGTGCCATAACAACTCAGAGCTTCATGAAACCCAAAGTGATGAAGAGCTGGATCTAAGATCCTTGGAGAAAAGTCAGTGTGCAGTGATAAGAAAAGAGCCAATGTACAATACAGGTGAACAACAGTGCAAACCCAGAGAAAGAGGGGGCAAGACAGGCAGACTTCATGAAACTGGGTTTTATGAGACTTTAGTGTAGTCTTTGAATTAATGCTTTTATTCAGTGCCATTTTTTTCCAGGGGTAAGTTTTTTAAAAAGCTGTTATCCTGTTCCCATCTAGCTTCATCAATCCCTGTTCTAATGAACATCCAGAGAGGAAAAAGTGAAAATGAATGTCACTCAGTCGTGTCTGACTCTTTGTGACCCCACGGACTATACAGTCCATGGAATTCTCCTGGCCAGAATACTGGAGCAGGTAGCCGTTTCCTTCTCCCTGAGATCTTCCCAACCCACAGATGGATCCCAGGTCTCCCACATTGCAGGCGGATTCTTTACCAGCTGAGCCACAAGGGAAGCCCAAGAATACTGAAGCGGGTAGGTTATCCCTTCTCCAGCTCAACTGTTGATTCACTTGGCAAAAATGGAAGAGCCTCATAAATCCATACACATATACGCTTATGTCCTTTAGCCTGAGAATATATGCAATGATACAGAACGCTAGTTAAAATAGCATCTTCTGAATTGTAGCTCCTGTATAATACCTGATAATTTTGGTCAAAACTATGTTACAGAGTTCGGTGTGTGTGGCCATATAACGAGAGCCCAAATGTAATTTGTCTATGCATATGGAGGCAAGGAGCAGAAATGAGGTTATCATGAAGATTTCCTGTTGGAATTTTAGTTTTCTGTACACTTCAAATCACAGTCTTAATGCTGGGTATATATTTTGCACATATAATTGTAAAGTGTCTGTTTGTTACATGAGTATTTGTAGCAAACTGACAATACATAGCTTCCTTCACCAGAGTCTAATTTGGTAGGAAACTTTTCACACACACATAAACAGTACACATCTTTGACCTATTTTTATTTTCATGTAGATTTTGTTTTGATTGTATAAAGGCAAACTGGATAGACTGTCATGATTCATTTTGGCTTACTTTTAACTTTTTGTATAAGTTTGTTGTTATATATAAATATATGAAGTAAAATAATTATACCAATAGTAATGTACAATTGGGCTTCCCCGATAGCTCAGATGGTCCGATAGCTCAGAATCCGCCTACAATGCAGGAGACCCCAGTTCAATTCCTAGGTCAAGAAGATCCGTTGGATAAGAGATGGGTTACCCACTCCAGTATTCCTGGGCTTCCCTTGTGGCTCAGCTGGAAAAGAATCCACCTGCAATGTGGGAGACCTGGGTTCGATTCCTGGGTTGGGAAGGTACTCTGGAGAAGGGAAAGGCTACCTACTCTAGTATTCTGGCCTGGAGAATTCAGTGGACTGCATGGTACATGGGGTTGCAAAGACTTGGACATGACTGAGTGACTTGCACTTTCACTTTTAATGTACAATTATTGAATATTTACCTTGGCCAGATAGTGTGCTAAGTTTCTAACTTGAATTATTTAATTGAACTTGTCAACAATCATATGGAATAAGCATCATTCATTAATCACATCTTGTAGTTAAGGAAACCAAGGCTATGGGAAGTTTTATAACGTCCTCCAGAATCATCCAGCTAATGAAGAGCAGTGGCAAGATTCAACCAAATTTGCCTGTCTTCCAGCTTTACCATCAGCACTACCGAGTTGCTTCTCTCTAGATAGACCCTGCAAAGGAAGATGATTTAAGCCTAAATTTTTATTTTGGGAAAATGGATCTTAAAAACATTACTCTGACATGTAACATTTAGAAATGCCCTTAAGTACACACACTGCATTCAAAATCCATCCGAGGTCTCTCTAAATGTCTTGTGATCTTAATTATATAAACTAACAATCTAACTATGTCAAAAAAATAATCCTAGATGATATTTTTAAAGGAGCAGAAGGAGTTTGAGTTTAGTTGTACATTATACATAACAACAGGTTTTCATACAAATGGCCCAGTTTAGGGGATCATTGGCTAATTATGAAGTGCCTAATTTTGTGGTTTTAAATTAGGGCATTTGGGCATTCAGAATGAAACATGTTAATGCATCTGTTCAAGTCTCTTTGGATCACTCAGAAGTTAGATGTTCTATCTAAAGGAATTTTTCATGACTGGGAAGAATGTGGGAAAGATTTTAAAAATATGAAATTGACTTTTCCTTACAGAGATTCTGTTGAACTGGAATTGCCCTTCTGGTGTGTACGCTGTCACAGCAAACAGCTTCACCAGTTTTTCCGTGAAATTCAGGGCCTGAGAGACTCAACCAAGGAGCATTTTCTTGGTCCAAAAGCAAGGGAAGACATCAAGATATGCGATCCCTTTGCTTCCATCCTGACAGCCTAGCAGGGCTATGGAAACCATCTCCTCCTCCCTCCAGAGCTTCGTAAGCTCATAATCGATTCACCACTTGTAGTGGGAGCTGCATTTCAGACAGACTATCACCCAAAGAATGAAGACAAAATATGTGAGGCTTTAAATATCTTCCTGGAACACGGTCTTCCAAACTCGCAGCAAATTGATGGAACAATCACCCCTTCACATGAAATAACACAGATTAAGAAAAATGTAGGCTTTGAAGAAATAAATGCGCTATTCTTCCCCAAACCATACCATTTCCCAAAGGCTTATATACCAATGATTCTCATTTGTGGAACAAAAATCTCTTTCCAAATAAGGCAACTGAAGACATCATTAATTAAAGATGAAGAAAATAAGTCAAGAAAAGGAAAACAATATGCCTCAAAGGAAGGCTGACTTTTCTTAGTGTTAGAGACTTGGGGCTAAAACAGGGAAAGACCCTGAAGAATAGAAAACTCTTTCTGAATGCAAATGAGTTAGCCTTAGGTAAGTAGATAACAGCCTATTTTGAAGGCTACATTCTCCTGTCCTCTCACCTCCAAGCCTTCCCTACCAGCTCAAGTCTTGTTACTCAATATCTCCTTTTCCTTATTGCATAACATAGAGTTATTAGCTGGGCACATAGACACCCAGGATAGACTATCTTTTCCAGCTTCCCTTGCAGCTAGATATTGCCCAGGTCTGGCCAATGGGATAAGAGAGGAAAATATACCTCAAATTTTTGTATTGCAACCTTACAGGAGAGGTCTTTCCCATCCTCCATCCTGTTACATAGTGGTCAGCCTTCTTGGACTACGCATATTAAAAATGCCTTCTCTATAGGAAAATATTCCTTCATCCCACAGTTACTGTTGAGGCTTAAAATAAAATGTCTCCTAAAATGCTATCCAGCTGAAAGGGATGGAGGGGAATAAAATGATAAAGGTCAGACAGTTAAAGGGTTCTACAGAGAAGCTTTTCTAGTTTTCAGCATTTTCCAAGTTGAGCACCTCTTCCTTGAGTTTGAGGACTGTCCTCTAAGTTACCTTAAGAGAAGGACTGGACAGTCTAACCTTAGGAGGCATGGATATGTTGGACTTAGATATGTTGGACTTTCCTCTTGAGAATTCCCTCCTTAGTTATTACCTAAGTAAAAACAAAAGTAAAAATACATGGGAATTGATTATTCCTCTGATCTTGTATACAGTGAAACAGTGTGGGGAGAGCTAAAGATGCACTGCTCTTACTCAGTTAAAATGAATGCAGTGTCCACATTAAATTTTAAAACAGAGAGACTCAGGATTACATCAACCAGGTGTCTTCCACGTTCCTCAGCTTTGTTCTGGGTGCAATCAAGCATGAGAGGTTGAAATGCTGATCCTCCCACCCAGAGCCTAGCCGGCAATAAAATGATACTACATTTTGTCTGCTAGGAAACAGTTACTCACATAGCATAGGAACTTTTCCTGTTGAAGGAATACTGGAAACGAGGTCTTAAAAAAATAATAATAAAGAATGGCACTTTACTACACTGACATGCAATCTCTTGAAATCTGCAGGGGTTTTCCTACCTGCTGGGGGTTACGGGGTGTGAAAAAACAGCTGTTAGCAGTTTCAACAGTGGATTATTTTACAGAAATTTTAATGAAATAAATCCACATGCATTTTCCAGTATTTTTTCCCCTTCTTCAGGAAGCATCTAAAGAGGAATATAAATTTAGTTTCTTTCTTTTTTTCTCCCACTGTTCAGAATGCCCTAAAGGGAACAAACGTAGTGGGGAAATAAAGTAAGGCTATGAGTTTTATAAGATTGGCAAACAAAATTGCCTTCCTTATTTTGTGCTGTGAACTCAATAAAACACTTTATTTTCTCTAGGAAAAGAAATCCAACACAAAAACACACCTACACAAGAACACCTTTCATCAATTACTTTCACAGAAAACCTTTGAGACGTTGGTTTTCTAGTTCTCCTTTGGAACCAGATCTGTAACAAACTCCAGAACAATCTACATGTGGTATCACAAATTTTTTTTGGTATTTCCATACAATTACTGGTCAGAGCACTCTTTTGCCAAAATATGTACCCAAGATATACACACTTCATTTTTTATTTTTTTGGCCATGCTTAGCAGTTGTGAGATTTAGTTCCTGGACCAGGGGTTGAACTTGGGGCCACAGCAGTGAAAGTGCAGAGTCCCAACTACTGGACTACCAGGGAAATCCCCTCCATACAATTTAAAAACACTTGGATAATATAAACAAAACATGTATTCGTTTCAAAATTTTCTCTTAGAAAATGTATATATTTACTGTGTCACTTGCCAGTTTGAAAATTAGAGCATCACTTTTGGGGTAGTGGACTATTTTGTCTGTTTCTGCCTTTTTATTAGAAAAGCACAATTATTGCTGTTCAAGCCCAGTTTGCACCCACTCAATCTGACAGGACTTTCAAGAACTTGGGAAACACTCCACTCTTGGGGGTAATTCCTGCCAGAAGCTAGTTTTAAGCAAAGTCCTGAGACACTGAGTAAATGAAGGACAGTCCAATAAAGAATCAGTAGTTCCATTTTGGTGCCAAACATACACTTATTGTTGTTTAGTCGCAAGTTGTATCCAACTCTTTTACGACACCATGGACTGTAGCTCACCAGGCTCTTCTGTCCATGGGATATCCTAGGCAAGCATACTGGAGCAGGTTGCCATTTCCTTCTCCAGGGGATCTTCTCAACCCAGGGATCAAACTTGCGTCCCCTGCACTGGCAGGCAGATTCTCTACCACAGAGGCATCAGGGAAGCAAAAACCCACACCACAAACAAAGAACAATTCCAGCAGCCCAGGACAGCTAGTTGCTCACTGCCATAATGATGATACTATCTACTGACTATAGGTTTAAAATCAAAAGGTTCATCACAGCCTAACAGGCATTGCTGAATATTGGCCATGTCTCCAAACGATTGGCTAGACGCTTTGATCTGAATAAGGACGGTCCTTGAGGAGGATTATTAATAACATTCAGGTCCCCAGTAGTGCTTCTCTAGCTGCAGCCTATCTGTAAACCAGTCTTTTATGAATAGATAGATGTTCACTCACATGGAACATTTTTAGAGATGATGCTCCGGGCAATCAGTCCTCAGTAAGTTCTCCCATTCAGTGTTCCTTTTCTGTTATCTTATATGATTGAGAGAAAGATTAGAGGTCTTTTTTCAAGTTTCCTAATAAAAGGCAAACTGTTCTAAGAAGAGTGGCCAATAGGCCTTTAGGAAAATGGATGTGGCAGTTGGTTGAGGGTACAGTCCTGTAGGAATGGGCTGCCAGCTGGTAGCAGGGAGGGAAGCAACAAGAATGGAAATAAAGAAAAAAAAAATTAAGGTACAGACACTGGAGGTAAAAAGATGCCAAATAATGACTCCGGGGAAGAGCCTAAAGTGTAGTTTGAAAGCACAAATTTTCGTTTCTTACTGCATTGCTTGCTGAAGTCCTACAACTCTGAAGAAAGGAAATGGAAGTATGAGTTGCTCGGTCGTGTCCGACTAAAATGTGAGTGTTCTTTGGCTTTTCCTCCCCATAAATGCAGAGAGCTTCTGTAGCAGGTGGTCTGCTTCTTCCCCTCTTTCACATCACTGGACTGCTTTGTTGCTGTTGTTTGTCTTTTAAAGGCTAATTTAAATGGCTGTAAGCATAAATGGCCTAGGAAGCTGCCTATCTGATTTCAGAGACCCTGGTGATGCTCTTTCGCCTTCACTCCCCTGTTGGCAGCTGAAATTGTACAGACAGAATTACAGGATATTTCAGTGGGGTCAGATGTCTGACAGCATATTAAATCAAGCTCCAGCCAATTCCAGGCCTTCCTTTAACCTCCTCAAGCAGATGAGTCATAGAGAGCAATTATTTTGGAAATGAGGCTCCCTGTTAAAATGATAATACTTATTTTCAACTTCTGACCCCTCTTTTTAGATGACTTTATAAAATCCAGTCTGAAAAACAAGCACTGATAAAAGAGAAAGGGGGGAGGGTGGAGAGACTGATAGAGTAAGAAAGTGGAAGGGCTACTTACTCGGTTCGCAGAATAATTTGCAAAGTCCAAGAAGCTCGGAAGGCTTTCTTTAGGTAACCAACTAAGTAACTAACGTCCCTCTCTGGCTTGACCTGAAATCTCTAGGTCTCATTTATGAAGCAGTTGTTTGCAAAAACATGAGGACTACAGTTAGGTTTACATAAAAGGCCCATGGTGATTTGAGGCTATGCTCAGACAAGTATAAATCCCTTATTTCTGCTCCCTTAGAGGCAATCATTTTTCATCTTCTGTATCTCTTTAAATCATCTATTCTCATTGATCCATATCACCTAAGCGGGGGGAAGGACAGAGACTGAATTAGTGGCCGGAGGCAAAGCCACACCACATGGCAGAATGACACGTGAAGACATTGTTGTGGGTAGGGAGAGAGACACTCTGTGACCAGGAAAAGAGAGAAGCAACAGGGAGCCCATTTCTTCCATAGGCAGCCCCCCTCTGCGAAGAGAACAGCTTGGAGAGATGCTCAAGTCACCATGACTGTTATGAAAATTTGGTCCATTAACATTGTCATGAGCAGATACTTTGTCATCTCATTATTATGCTCATTTCTACCTGGTTCCTGGTAGACACACATGACTTCTGCTATGGACTGCATATTTATGTTCCCCAAAAGTCATCTTAGCAACCCTAACACCAATGGGATGATATAAGGAAGTGGGAAATTAGGGAGGCAATTAGATTTGAATGAGATCCTAATAGGGAGAGTCTCTATGATGGGATTAGACAAGAAACAGAGCAGAGCAGGCTCTCTCTCCACCATGTAAGGATATAACAGGAAGACATCCATGTGCAAACCATGAAGAGCACTTTCACCAAGAATCTGACCGTGCAGGCACGCTGATCTTGGACTTCCAGCCTCTAAAACTGAAAAATGAATATCTGCTGTGTAAGCCACGTAGGCTATGGGATTCTCTTTTAGCATCCTGAAATGACTAAGACAACTTCTGTGATCACTGGTCCCAGGAAAGGCCCTAACATTTGCTGCTTTGGCCTAGTCCAATAAAGCAATTACTAAGCAATACATTTCAGTAGACTGAGCCAAATTCATATACTCAGGAAGATAAATTTCCTTATTTGCCACTGGGATAATGCTAAGTATGAGTGGAAAAGAGACTTCCTTGCATTAACAGAAATTTTGATACTGTAGTAGTTTCCCTCTAACTAATTAGGTTTCAGAATGATCATACTCCTGAATCTTTTGGCTCTGACTTGGTATTAAGTCATTTATAATTAGGCATAAACTACAGCAAGTTTTCTATTTGTCTGTGACTTATCCATGGTATCAGGCATCTTTAGGAAAGTAAGCCCTTTATATATTTTTTTTATCAGCAGAAAACTCATTAATTTGTCGTGTTTTTTCCCCAATAAGGCTCAAATTATTACCAAGGTAATCTTCAAGTAAGTTCCAATCAGCAGCTTCACAAGAGGGAATGGTATGCAGGCAAGTAGAAACACAGGCCCCAGCCACCTGCATGAAAAGCCTTCTGCTCAACCTCCTGCACGGTTTGCAGTCTCCCAGGGAGATGAGGATTAGGTTGAGCATGTTAATTCAGGACGGAATAAAATAGCTTAAATCCCTAGGCAGTTCCATCCATACCTAGATACGGCAACATTTCACCATGCAGCAATCTTGTCAGCGTGGAGACAGAATGCACAAAACTGTCACTAAATTATAGGCCGAAGCCAGTTTGTATAGGTGGCAACAGATTTTATGATGGATCCTGTGCTGTGCAGGGCACATAATTTATATCTATCCCATGTCTCTCGCCTCTCCTTGATAAAAGTCAGGAGGAAGGCATATTTGTATTCCACTGCTGAGGGTGTTTAACATGCTTATAGGCCAAATGAAGCTGCTTTGTTTGTTATCTCCTGGCTTCCAGAAATAGTTGTCTCTGATAAACTTGCCACTGGAGTTCTGAGTTACCACATCATGATGTAATGGCTTGGGGAGTACAGTGAAACCACAAACGTCCAAATAAATTGACACAATTTCCTGCACAGGAAGCAATCTGAAAATAATAAGCAGAAATTCTGGCTCCTTTTACACATAGAGGAGACGGAAGTCATCACTGAGTGGGTATCTGGGAGTGTTCTGGTTGATCCACAAAAGGGAATGTTCATAAAAATCAGGCTTTTCTAAACGTGCAGTGAACCCATCAAGTCTTTTTTATCTTTCTCCTAAGAGCAAACTGGGATCAGGCTTGTGGAGTAAATATCCAACCCTGAGAATCATCAAGCCACCCTGTCTAGGTATAGGCATCACTTCAAGAGTTCCACAAAGAATCATGTCCTCTTTTACTTCCTGACTCTGCACCTTCCATTTCCTCCACTTGGAAAGCTGCCTTCCTCCCCAGCCTCCCACTCCTCCTATCTTCCTTTACTCCACCCTGACCCCTTCCCAGCCTTGAATCACAGCTTCTCATGATTCCTGTTGGCCTCCTTTGGGAAGTGCTCATTAAAGAAGCCTGGAATTTGGAGAGGTCTTCTTTCAGCAACCTTATCACCTGGGTCTTCTTAAAGCAAGTTCTGTCCACTAGACTGGGAGCCTCCTGAAGGTAGGCACCATGCTTTATCAATTCATTCTTCTGTCCCCAGCAGCCCCAACATGCCTAGTACAGAGGAGGAATTCAATCAGTGTTTACTGAAAGAATATTGAAAGAGCATATGCAAACTAGGACTTTGCTTTGCTGTTGAAATTTGTTGTTTGGGGCTTTAATTTTAAGCTCAGAAAGCTATTTACAAGTTCTCTCCAGCAGGTCTGTGGTCTTTGCCATGCCCCCCTTTTTCTGGATATTCCATTTACCCTTCAAGATCTATTCTCTACTTTTCTTCACCCTGTTTCGTGTCCTGGGAAACTGACTTCCCCGTCTCCAAGGTGCCCATGCCTCTGGCTTTCAGCAGGATTCAGCCGATGAAGGAAACTATTAGAAGATGGAAGATGAGAGTGAGATGAGGATATTCACTCCCACATACCAAATCCCCACTCTCTTTCGGTAGGTTGGCTGTGTGGAAGACCATAGCTATTGGAAGGCCAGGTCCTCTTGACAAGTCTTTTCCTACAGCACTGTGACTCCATGACTCCACTCACTGTGAGGCACAGATAGCCTCATCATCTCTTAGAGGTTTCTCTTAATTTGTGCATAACTTAGTAAGGGTAAATTTATTACATTCTCCCTAATTACTTGGCTTGAAAGTTTTCACTTGTTTCCTGCTGGGACCTTAATGGATATGACTGCCTTCCCTAATTCTGCCCCTGATGAATAAAGAAGACCACACAAAGTCATTGTCACCACCACCGCCGCCGCCACCCTATTGGGTGGACTTTACCACCACTAGTTGGAGTCACTATTCACACCATCTAAAGACCCCTTTTGCTTCCTCTTCAAGAAGAGATACCATTAAAAATTTGGAGGAAGAGGCTGACACACTTAAATTTTCATTTATTCATCATCTAACAAACATGTATTGAAGCTCCATGCTTTCTCCTGGAGGCAGAGTATGAACAAGACAGGCAAGGTCCCTGACTGCATGGACCTTGTAGACCAATTTGGGAAATCAGACAATAAACAAGACATATAATTTATAATTGTGGAAAATGGTGCAAGGGAAAAATGCATGGTGTCAAGAGATTTCTGAAATATCCTAAAGTTTATAGGTGAAACTATTTCTTATATGGGTTTCTGTATTTTAAAAAATCTAATAAATGTGGTTTTGAAATAGAATTAAAACTGTTTTGCTTTGTTTTTGGAAAGCACATGATATTTTGAGACTCCCTCTAAACCCCAAGTGCATGCTTTCCCTGGTTTCACAGCAGCTCTACAGGACACACTGTGTCCAGTCTACCAGGTGCCCACAGAGCTACACTAGCTACCTGTGGTTTGGAGCAAGCTGGACAAGTGTAGTTAGATTACTGGTAGATAAAGGGATATAGTCCCACTAAAGCGCATTTGCGGTAATGAATCTTTATCATATATTTGTTTTCTAGGCCTGAGGAAGGATTTTCTTTTAGTTAAAATAATTTATTATTGCCCAGTGTTCTAAAGAGATTGCAATCTGGAGTGATGTTATACTCAAAGAAAATAAGACTCTTCTTATTGGTATCAAGGAACAATCATGGAAGGAGTCATCCATTCACTCAGCCAACATTGGCTGGATGCTTGCTATGTATCAGCTCTGGCACAGGCACAGGGGATGTAAAGATTGATACAAGGCAAGCAGGGCCTTGAAAATGTTACATTTTAGTTGAGGAGACTGCCTAGAGTGTCAAGGCAGGAGAAGAAGGAACCCTCAAAAGAGCAACTGCCCTGGGCCTTGAGCAACGGCAGGTGGGGAAGGGTCTCCTCTACAAGGATCCGGAGTGGAGCCCAGAGCACTATCTCCACAACTGTCCCCCAGCACCTCATTTAGGCCATCTCTGCCTCTTCCAAGTGCCCTCAAAGAGCACTACAACCTCTGTCCAGCCAGGCTATGTGCATCAAGGCAAAACAGAATGAGCCCATATTAACCCATGCACTCACAAGACGGCCCAATGAACAGCACAAAGTTGCTTTTGTCGGCGGGGCACCTCTGAGCCAAAACCTGCTAGAGGAGGTGGTTCTACACTGGTGTAGTGCACAAAAAAAGGCAGCTTTTCCACTGCCCCAATCCTAACTCTGGCCTCACTCACTCTGCCTGAAGCAGTATAATTAAAGCTCAGAAGACACAAAATCCAAGTTTTATCTTCAGTCCTTGGAGACTCTTCTGCTTCAAAACCACAGCCAGCACAGAGACACCACGAGCAGGCACATTCACCTTCGTTAGATGTTGGCTCCTCTCTGGTGTCTTCCACTTCCCAGTGCTTTAGTTCCAGAGAGCAAAAAAAAAAAAAAAGTGTCTGGTATTTGATATTAGATTCTCCACTGTCATATCCCATCGTTTGACCTTTGACCCCCCTCAACCCAACTCCTCTATTTCACACTATCCCCCCAAGGCCTGCTGTTTGTGGTTGAGATCACAGGTGTTCATGGGGTACTTCTCAGGAATAGCTATCTTCAAGAATTTTCTGAAACCAACAAAAAATGCATATCTCTTCTTGTAGCTATTTTTTGTACTGTATTCTGACAGCTGCAATTGGAGGGAACATTTTCAGAGTCAGCCTTCTATTACATTATATAGGTCTTGCCCAAGACATGAGTAAAAAGATGTTAAAGCACGTTATGCCCATCTTAGTCCTCTCAGGGTGAGACCATGTGATATGATGAGAAAGAAAGGAGTACTCCTTCTTATCTCAGGAGATCCGGTTTCCACTCGTCACTCTACCCCTGACTGAGGTCCCAGGGCCTTAGCTTCTTTGGGTCTCCATTTCCTTATTGCTTTCTTCTATTATTAGGATTTATTATGTGTGAATAAATTCCCACAGCATTATTCTCTAACGTAAAATTTAAACTATACTTTAAAACTCAGGGAAAATTGATTTTGTGTTATCCACTGATTTCTCCATTGTCTTACCTGGTGAGAACGGCCCAGGTTTCATGAAGACACAGAATCACACAAAAATAGGCAAAAAAAGATTGGCAATTCTGTTTACCATTTTCCGAAAGGTCTTGTTTAATCAAGAAATTCTTCTCAATCTTCTCTCAACTCCTTTAGGGAAGACCTTGGACGGCCAGTCAGGCCTCCCTGGTGGCTCAGACAGTAAAAAATCCATCTGCAATGCAGGAGATCGGGGTTTGATCACTGAGTCAGGAAGATCCCCTGAAGAAGGGATAGGCTACCCACTGCAGTATTCTAGGAGCCTAGTGGGCTACCATCCATGGGGTCACAAAGAGCTGGACATGACTGAGCAACTAACACTTTCACTTTTCATTTGGAAGGTCAGTAGCGAGAAGAAAGATTAACATAGGCTAAGAATCCAATGATGAGAACAGGGTCTGTACTAGCATAAAGCACACTGTGAAAACATTTTCACAATTTGTGATGATTATAATAAGGACAGCTCTTGCATTTCTTCAAAGAAGCTCAAAAAATTTCATGGGCCTCACATTAATCATTCTTGCCACTGCTCCATGAGGGAGGAAGAGGGCAGGGACTAATATGATACAAATGGCAGGAGTAGATGGAGTCATCAGATTCAACTAGAGCCTTATGAATTGTCTGTTGCCCCTTGTAACCAAACAGCAGCTACAGCAAAGGCAGGGAGGGGACTGGGCCCAGTCTCAGGCCAGAAGCTACACCCCTTAGGCCTCCCGACAAGTCGGTGCACCTGACTTTTATAAATGCCACTTTGGACAACCATTTATCACTGATGAAGCCCTGTCAGGTCTCATATTTTGAAAGTCATTTTTGCCATCCTGATGTGTTTTTTACCGCACAAAATCTGGTTTCCACAAACTGGTGATTATTGGATTTCCCCTTAACCCTCTGATTGTCATCTAGGTAAACAACTACTTATCACTCACTCCCTGCTTGCCATCTGAGTTCTTCTTCTTGGGTTCTTTTTGTGTCTACAAAGAACGGGAGAAAGCACTTCTTAGGATGAGTCAATATCTTCTTAAAAACAACGAAAACAAAGTCTTTTCCCAGGGCTGCTCTAGCCTAAATGTCTCCCTATCTCCTTTGGCCTCTCACTCCCTCTGTCCCTCGAAGTCTTCCTTATTTTCCCCTTATGATTAAAAATTAAATTCCTCTCTGTGTTCTAAATCATACCTTTCAGATTCACATAAAACTCCAGTTTAAAAAATAAGTAAATAGCCATATCCCTGACAGTTGTAATCGTCCTCATCTCACTACTGCTCTCAGCATTTAATGAGCCCTCAGAAGTTCACTGATCAATGCAAAGAAACAGAGGAAAACCAAGACTAGAGATCTCTTCAAGAAAATTAGAGATACCAAGGGAACATTTCATGCAAAGATGGGCTCAATAAAGGACAGAAATGGTAGGGACCTAACAGAAGCAGAAGATATTAAGAAGAGGTGGCAAGAATACACAGAAGAACTAGACAAAAAAGATCTTCACGATCCAGATAACCACAATGGTGTGATCACTCACCTAGAGCCAGACATCCTGGAATGTGAAGTCAAGTGGGCCTTAGGAAACATCACTATGAATAAAGCTAGTGGAGGCAATGGAATTCTAGCTGAGTTATTTCAAATCCTAAATGATAACGCTGTTAAAGTGTTGCACTCAATATGCCAGCAAATTTGGAAAACTCAGCAGTGGCCATAGGACTGGAAAAGGTCAGTTTTCATTCCAATCCCAAAGAAAAGTGATGCCAAAGAATGTTCAAACTACTGCACAATTGCACTCATCTCACATGCTAGCGAAATAATGCTCAAAATTCTCCAAGCCAGGCTTCAGCAGTATGTGAACTGTGAACTTCCAGATGTTGAAGCTGGATTTAGAAAAGGCAGAGGAACCAGAGATCAAATTGCCAACATCTGTTGGATCGTCGAAAAAGCATGGGAAAAAAAATCTACTTCTGCTTTATTGACTATGCAAAAGCCTTTGACTGTATGGATCACAACAAACTGTGGAAAATTCTTGAGGAGACGGGAATACCATACCACCTGACCTGCCTCCTAAGAAATCTGTATTTAGATCAAGAAGCAACAGTTAGAACTGGACATGGAAAAACAGACTGGTTCCAAATTGGAAAAGGAGTACATCAAGGCTGCATATTGTCAACCTGCTTATTTAACTTATATGCAGAGTACTTTATGAGAAATGCTGGGCTGGATGAAGCACAAGCTGGAATCAAGATTGCTGGGTGAAATATCAATAACCTCAGATATGCAGATGACATTATTACCCTTATGGCAGAAAAGTGAAGAAGAACTAAAAAGCCTCTTGATGAAAGTGAAAGAGGAGAGTGAAAAAGTTGGTTTAAAACTCAACATTCAGAAAACTAAGATCATGGCATCTGATCCAATCACTTCATGGCAAATAGATGGGAAACAATGGAAACAGTGAGAGACTTTATATTTTGGAGGCTCCAAAATCACTGCAGATGGTGACTGCAGCCATGAAATTAAAAGATGCTTGCTCCTTGGAAGAAAAGCTATGATCAACCTAGGCAGCATATTAAAAATCAGAGACATTACTTTGCCAACAAAGGTCCATCTAGTCAAAGCTATGGTTTTTCTAGTAGTCATGTATGGATATGAGAGGTGGACTATAAAGAAAGCTGAGTGCTAAAGGATTGATGCTGTTGAACTGTGGTGTTGGAGAAGACTCTTGAACGTCCCCCTTGGACTGCAAGGAGACCCAACCAGTCTACCCTAAAGGCAATCAGTCCTGAATATTCATTGGAAGGACTGATGCTGAAGCTGAGACTCCAATATTTTGGCCACCTGATACGAAGAAATGACTCACTAGAAAAGACTCTGATGCTGGGAAAGATTGAAGGTGGAAGGAGAAGAGGACGACAGAGGCTGAGATGGTTGGATGGCATCACTGACTTGATGGGCATGAGTTTGAGTAAGCTCTGGGAGTTGTTGATGGACAAGGAAACCTGGCATGCTGCAGTCCATGGGGTCATAAAGAGTCAGACACAGCTGAGTGACTGAACTGAACAGAAGTTTAAGGGATAGAACTGGTGAAAGAGAGCTGAAGCAAGCCAAAGTCTTTGCCCTGGGGCAAATGTTTCTGGAAATGAGTTGGTATGGCCCAGCTTGGAAAACAAGCAGAAGATCGGTGTGTGCTCAGAGAGAAAAATAAGCAGGAAGCCTAAAGAGGAGAAGGAATCAAGACATGTCCAGGAGATTGAGAAAAAACGGCACCCCCAACTTGTTGATGCTAAAAAATAAAGTGGTTTTATTAGCTGTTAGGGTAGAGGCCAGCCAATGAGGGGTTAAGGAGGGTTTGGATGAGGCCCCAAAGGCATTGCCTGTGGGTTACCCTTCTTTTAAAAAAAAAAAAAAGAAGTTACATGAAGGAACTACAACAGATGGGTCAGTCCAAGGTCAGGAGAAGAATCTCCCAGATAAAAATTTCCCAGTGGGAGCTGGGGAGGGGGAGATAGGAGGGAAGGAAACAAATAAACAAGAGCAGCAGACACACAGAGCCTCTCCATCTTATGTTATTTTAGGCTATATTTTGCTCCTAGTCTCAGCGTCCTGCGGTACCTCTAAAAAAGAAAAAGGAAAGCTTGAAATAGATTCACTGCATTCCTTGTACCACAATATAGGTGTGTAATGAATGCATGGAAGGGAGCAAATAGGTTTTTTCTATAAAAAAACAACTCAGCTGTCATGCCAGAGTCCTTCAAGTAGGCGGATTTCAGAGTGAGACTGTCTGACCTCGAAGACATCTGCCTTCCAATCTGAGAGTCTATGAGCTAATTTCCAACACACTCACTTTGAAAACTCCTGGTAAGCAATAACCGACAATGTGATCACAATGGAAAAATCAGGCACTCAGGGAATCAGGGATTGCCATACAGCTGCCTAGAACAGTGTCTTTCCCCTGAATGTGTATGGATAACAGATGACAATTCATTCTTCATTCATTATAAAGTTAGACCTAAAAATTCTATGGACCAAGATATTACTTTTCCCACAACTGCAATTGAAAGCTACAAAATTAGAGAGTAGCACTGGCTCTTGAAACGAGTGGTTTTCTAGAGAGCATTGCTGTGTACCCAATGAGACTGCTTCAGTCCAGCACATCTCTTGACAAACCTTCATTCTTCTTGGGCACTTTAAGTTTATTTAAAAAAAAATTGTTTCCTCTTTAAAGAAATTAAACAAAATGTATTATTCAGAACAGCTACCTCTGAGTCTGGACTCCTTGCTTCACTGAAGACCCAATGCTCAGGATCAGCTGCTAGGAGAATATTTTGGCACTTGGCAATTATTTTGCATGAGCAAGTCTTACGACTCATCAATACTTATCACTTTAATGATGTCCCCTTTTAATTTCTTTAAAGAAGTGAGGCGAGGCACCTCACTTGTTAGCTTGGTAGAGCTGTAGCCAGGGGCACACTTCTAGGACAGATATTAATTCACAGTGTCCCCACCAAGCATGTGGGACCTTCCTGTCCCTGAGCTATCTGTCCATAAAAGAGCAGTGAGGGAGAGCTCCAAACAGTTAGTATTCTAGTCTTTCTTCTATTCTCTGGAAAGGTACAACAGGTTGATGAGATAGTAAATTAGGTTTTTGTTAAATAGACTCAGCTTGACAGTAACAGTTAAATTCAAAACTGGGACATTAATGGCATTTGAAAAGCAAGTTGATTCTGTCACTTTGATGTGCCTGTGGTTGCTGTGATCATCTGAGAGCAAGCAGACAAGGCACACCATTTCATTCCAGAAGATCCTTTTGTAATTCCATTTAACTTTGTTGTGAGGCCTGACTACCCATATTGTGGCACTGAACTGAAGTACTGGTGGGCTCAGTGTGATAATGAGCTCAGTTTACATGATGGTAACGGGGTACTGATACCACTCACACCGTTATGAAACGACTCTGGCACTCCCAAAATTAGAGTCTATGAAGTCACTATAAATGGTTGTGTTGCTACCGTACAAAAGCCACTGATTCCACATGGCTCAATGGAGGTCTCTGTAAAGTAGAATCCAGTAACGTAGCTAGCAAGTCTAAGGTTCCCTTCTGCAGCCAACCTGTTGACCACAATTTGAGTTGTGGTTTTCTGCTTTCCAAAAGTAACTTTCCACCTCTGTCTTCCCTTTCAGATCCACCCAAATTACAGCTCTGGCTGTGAAGAAGGGTTGGAAGAATGACTGCATAGTGAAAAATTTATTTTTGAAAGGTAATTGCTGGTTCTGTTCCAAGTCTAGCCCACGGAGTCAAACTATATCAACATGACATAAGAAAGCCTCATTGAAAAGTTGTCCTATATGTGGCTCATGCTTTCCACTAACTGAAGACATATGCCCCCAATAGCCTGTTGTAGACCATGTTGTAGGGACATGATAGACTTGCTCTAACTCCTCAGGGACTCTCTAAGAGGAAAGGAAAATTCTCTGGGCAAACTCCATTTCCGCTGGAGCCACCTCTAGTAGGGGGTCCTATCTTCTTCCTATACACTTAGACCTTTGTATTCTATCTGGGGATGAATCCCTACTATTATAGGAGGATTGTTGCAGAAATGTAAATCCATCTCCAGATTAGCAAGCAACAGGATATTTCTACTACATTTATTAATTTATTCAACAAGTATTTATTGAGAGCCTGCTATGTGTCAGGGGTAATTTTAGGCACTTGATGTATCAGGGAAGCTCCTTGTAAGAAGCTGACATTCAGAGCAGGAGGCAGCGGGAAGACAGATGATGAAAACAGACATAGTAAGTAAATTATAGAATATGGTAGTATTAAAAGGTGATAAAGGTTAGGAAATAAAAGATAAAAACCAGATAGGGGTGACTGAGAATTGTGGGAGAAGAGCAGTTATCAGTTTTAGGATAGGGTATATCTATAGGCCTCTTGGAGAAGGTAATGTCTGGGCAAAGGCTTGAAGGAGGTGAAATAACTGGTGATAACTGATGTTTGGAGGCAGATCATTTTAGGCAGAAAAAACACTCAGTGAGGAAGTCAGGAGCATGCCACTATGTTTGAGAAAGTCTAAGAGAACAATGTGGACCCTTCTAGCATGACTGCAGAGGGATGGGTGAGGGGTAGGAGATAAGGTCAAAGAGTAATATGAGTCCAGATCATGAGGGATCTCGTAGAGCAGTGCTTATCAAACTTCCAGGTGCATGTTAATCACTTTTGTGAAAATGAATAGCTATTATTTACTTGATGTGGGGTAGGGCCTGAGATGCTGTATCTCAAGTTCCTAGGTGCCTCTGGTGCTGCTGCTGAATGGCCCACACTTTAAGAAGCAGAATTTTTGACCACTGTCAAAGGACTTTGAGTAAAATTGGGATCCATTGGAAGATTTTGAAACTATTGAGAAAAGACTGTGGTGGACGAAAAGGAGAGAAGAAGGGAGACCAGTTAGAAGGCTATTGTAGTAACACAGGCAAGAGATAAGCATAATCAAGGAGGTCTCGGTGGAAGCAGTTAGATTCTGGACATGTTTTGAAGGTAGAGCTAAAATGATCTTCTGATGGGTTAGAAGCTGTGTGTGAGAGAGAGGAACCAAGCTGATACTGAAGTGTTTGACCTGAATAACTGGAAAATGGAGTGAGAGTGTGCATCCAATGCACACAGAGTCTCCTTCTATTTCATGCCTGGGCCTTTAAAATCTATCTTGGATTCACTTCTTGAACTTGCTCATTCCATCTGGCCAAGCTTCTGCTGCAGATTTATCCCTTCACTACCTGTCACCTTGCTAATGGAATTTTAGGTTCATCTGTTTTCCTGGATTACATATTTGGCTCACTTCTACTCAGGCCTGAGGCTAGAAGCAGTTCTCAAGGCCCACAGAAGGTGAAGCTGTAAACCTCTGCTCATTCAGGACTGGAGATAATTAGGTACTCTCTGTAAGAAAATTAGGGTAAAACTGCAACAGAGATTAGTATTAAGGTTGCTTGAAAAATGAGCCAGAGTATGTATATGTGCTTATATATCTTGATTTACACACAGAAGTGGACTATTAGTAGCAGACACTATCATGGCCCTTTGATCCATTCTGCCTTGTGTTCCACCTCAGACTATGGTACCATTTTTTTTTTTTTCAGAGGGAAACGATTGTCATTCCCTGATATCCACCCAAAGGTTAAGTGTATGCCTTAAAACTTCTTAGTTTCTATTAATAACCCACACTCTGGGTCTCTCATCCATGAATTTTATCTATACTTTTCCTGAAGCTATTGACATTTTAGAATGTACTACCTCCTGGGGGTAACGACATAGCATTTTATGCATCACTGGCAAATGACAATGAAGAAGACATCTGTCAAGGCCTACTTTGGTTTCTGCTCCCACGGCCTGCTGCTTCTTACTGCCGGGACACATTCCTCCCACCCATAGACTAAGCCCTGTCTCAGGTTCTAGCATCAACCCTATCCTAATCACAGTGATTTAAAGAGTTCTCCTTCAGCATTCAAGTGACTCTGAATCAAATCACCATAGCTGCTAGTTCTATAAGACCACATGACCCAGTTCTCTAATTGAGCTTCTGCCTTATTTCTCAGATCAGTCTTCCACCTTGTACCCTAGTTCTGGCAAAATCTTTGTCTCACCCTTTTGCATCAAAGTGCCCAACTTGGTAACCTTCCCAGTACTCTTAGCATTCTAGGAATATTTCCTGGCATTTTATCCCAGGGCCTCTGCCCAAGGGATGGGAATACTTTCCCCCGAACCCCAGAAACGCCAGTGTCTCCTGATGCTACCCGTTGGCACGTCTACCTGCTTGATGATCCCACATGGAAGCTTTGTGCTCTGCCCATCTGCCAGGACCACACAGTGTTTAGCATCTGACCCTCCACCCTCATTGCCTGCTGGATCCACCTGCTGTTGATGGTTTAACTGTGCGGACGCTGGGAGTGATGGATGTATGGATGGTACTTGCTCTATCATGTACACATATGCAAGAGAAATAAAGAACACTAACCTGAGCCACTGCTGACCACTCTACAGATTACATTTTGCTCAATCGTAGTGTGCACCATATGCAACGTCTGAGAGGTACAGGGCTTGCAACACCAATGGCACCCCTTGGAGTTGTACTGTGCAGCGATCCTGATGCTAACCACTGCCTGATACCCTGGGACCACAACTATTAATAAGTGATTGTGTATAGCAAGTTAAGTGGTGATCAGCATATGCATCAGTATTTAACATATCATCAGCATTTAAGTATCAGAATCCTGATAAAGCCAGATAAATGTTTTGCTGTTGTTGTTGCTGCTGTTATTTAGACTTGTTTAGTCATTAAGTCATATCCCCAGGGACTATAGCCTGCCAGGCTCCTCTGTCCATGGAATTTTTCAGGCAAGAATACTGGGGCAGGTTGCCATTTCCTTCTCCAGGGGATCTTTCTGACCCAGGGATCGAACCCATGTCTCCTGCATTAACAGGTGAATTCTTTACTGCTGAGCCACCAGGGAAGCCCCATATAAATGTTAGCTGGAATCTAATAACAGGGTCAGATTCAAAGGGAAAAAGTGGGGCAGTATGCCTCATCTCAAACATCTGATAATGTTAAATAATTTAACAGAAAATATGAATTAAAATTTTCTTGATTGAAACTGCTTGCCCAGGACAGGTGGCTTAATCCTAAATGATAGTACATATTTCAGATGCAATGGTCCTTGGAGCCCATGGGTGGCCTGGGGTGTAGCCTGAAGGTGTGCAGGCATCCTTGCTTTTAATCACCTCCTCCTCCCACCTGTCATAGAGCATACCTCCTCAACATTAAAATAAGGTTTTAGGTTTATTCGAATTGGAGCCCTACTCAATTCTCTCATTTCCCTCTCTAACCTCCTCTAAAAAACTTGATCTAGGAAATCTACTTAGGTATTTATCTTAACACAAGTTGGCATTATTGACTTAATGGCTCATATGTGTTTCTGAAATGATATGTCTCAGGCCAGGTGAGTGGAAGGAAAGGAGACCATAATGTCAAGATACTCTGTGCTGTGCTGTGCTTAGTTGCTCAGCCATGTCTGACTCTTTGAGACCTCATGGACTGTAACCTGCCTGGCATCTCTGTCCTTGGGGATTCTCCAGGCAAGAATACTGGAGTGTGTTGCCATGCCCTCCTCCAGGGGATCTTCCCAACCCAGGGACTGAGCCCAGTCTACCACATTGCAGGTGGATTCTTTACCATCTGAGCCACCAGGGAAGCCCAATGTCAAGATATAGGAGCAACCAAATTGGCTGGGGGGAGAGGAAACTGATCTGAGAGGCAGGAGAGGTTAGACTACTTGCCAACTGTGCAGCTTTGGTGAAACCATGTTATGAGTCCGGGCACCTGCCCTTTCAACTGTAATGATGAAGGAGGTTGGTGAGATGACTTCTAAGGCACTTTCTATCTCTAAAATTGCCATAAATCTGGAAGTTGATGCATTTTCAGCATGTAGTCCCACAGTGGTGATCTTTGGATAGCCCAGGCATACAGACTAAACTGATGTTAAAGAAATCTCTAACAACGGTGGAAGAATATCCCAAACTGACCCCACCTTCTCCACCATTTGCCCCAGGGCAGCTCTGAAGGAAGATGAATGCTTCGTTACAAAGTAGGTGCTCACACATCAGCCATGTGCCCCATCAAGCCAGCCGGCAGTCTCTCCTCATCCTGGTTTCCTAGGCTCTTCTTGCCTGCACTTCATGATGCCACTCTGCATTCTGACCACTTTATGCTTCTCTCTAATCATCACATATATGCTGCTCTTGACATCCAATTAGATTGTAAACTCCTCCAGTTCCCATGATGAACTGCTCCTTTATCTTTTCAAGGACCTGGCACTGGAGGCTGACGTATGTTTAATGCTCAAGAAATATGTTTTGAAGGGAATCAATTTCATAGACTTGTGAGAGTCTACTATGGGCCAAGTTGGGAGATACAACGATGGATTAGAGAATCTCTGTCTTAAGTATTTATCAAGGGAAAGAAAAGAAAGACATGTCCTCAATCAAGAAGACACAAAGATCATGAAAAGAAAAAAGAACAAACTGTTTTGCAATCAAAGAGGAGAGCAATTCATTTCAAATGATGGGCTAAGGTGTGGATCTCAAAATTTTGCATGCACTGGAATCACCTGAAGGGTACATCTTGCTGGGCCCCACTTCCAGAGTTTCTTATTCAGTGTAGAAATGGCCTTAACATTTGCATTTCCCACTAGTGCCCTGGTGATGAACTAGTTCCTCACTCAGCAGCAACACTTGAGAACCACTGGGTAAAGGTAAAATTTTTGTTGTTGCTTAGTTGCTAAGTCATGTTCACTCTTTTGCGACCCCACGGACTGTAGCCCTCCCGACTCCTCTGTCCATGGAATTTCCCAGGCAAGAATACTGGAGTGGGTTACTATTTCCTTTTCCAGGGAATCTTCCCAACTCAGGGATCAAACCCAGGTCTCCTGCACTGCAGGTGGATTCTTTACTGATGAGCCACTTGGGAAACCCAAAGGGCAAATAAGCCCAAAATAGTGAAAAGCATTTTAGCAGTTACTTTCACCTGCTTTAAAGGAGTGGGAGAGGACATTGCCAAAGAAACAGTATGACAAAAGGGAGAGAAATGTGGAAGCACCTATAAAGTTTAAGGGATGTCAAACAGCTTTAAAAAAAAAACAAGACTACCAGGATTGCGGGGGCTCTATTTTGGAGGGCTTCAATGTCATACCAGGGAACTTGGGATTACTTACTGGGCAATAGGGAATACAGAGTCCAAAAAATTTGAAACAAATGTAAATAGAACAAAGAAAGACAATACAGATTCCTGGAAGAGGCTGACAACAGAAGACAATAGAATAATGGACAAGAGGGCTTGATAATTAAGCCACTAAGCCAATCTGTCTTTATTAAGGGGGATAGAACAGGTGTTCTTCCAAAAGCTGCTCCATATGTTTCTAGAGCTAATCTGAGTAAGTGGGACAAAGGTCTCCATTTGGCCATCCCCAGGGCCTAGAGATTTTGCTTTTGTTACCCTCATACGCACACACACACACACACACACACACACACACACTAGAATTTAGAACATTCCTCCTCATATACCCATAAAAGTCTGTAGCTCTGAAACTAGGATTTAGCCCCAGTGCTAAATGCACGGGTGTGGGAGCATTACAAAACACACAGGGTGAGAGAGTTCTTTTACTCAAGTCAGGAGCTGTACAGGATGATAACTTGATCTACGAAGTAGACCTAAAAAGGAGGAAAATTGTATTGAACCCTCTAAGTCTGCCTGAAAGAAAGGAAAAAAAATAGGTTTGAGCTCTGTCTCCCAAAATAAAAATAACCAACACATAATACCTGTGTTCTAAACACAATACATGTGCTATGTTATTTAATCCTCCCCAAAGAGATGACTATTACCCCCGTTTTACAGATGAGTAAACCCAAACTCCGAAACGTCAAGAAATGTGACAAAGTCACACAACCATTAAGAAGGGGAATCAGGATATGAGCTCAGAAAGGCCAGGTGTCAGCATCTGTGTGTTAAACCACTACATTAGGTTTGCCCTCTCAATTGGCTAAGATTCCTAAGATTACACATGCATTTGAAAACTAAAGTCTTGATTTGTCTCTCATTTCTTCTTCCCTCCCGTCTGTCCTCCCTTTCTCCCTTTCTTTTCAAATTATTGAACACCTGTGGTTTATCAGGCACTATGCACATAGACTGTTGCTTCTTTTTAAAAGTGGAGTGAAGAAGCTATTCTAAGCAGAGAAATAATTTTAGTAGTGAACTGCAGGCATGGCCAGTACACAGGGGCTTCCAAAGATCAATCCCCTCCATGAGGCCACCCTCTCAGAGTGCAGCTTTGGCTACACTTGCAACTTAATAAATTCCAGGACCTCATTCCCAGCCTCATTTAGTTTCCTATCACAAACCATACTGAAGCTTTTGCAATGCCAAATAGGATTCAAAACCTCCTGGAAGAAGAGAGTGTAAAGAGGGCTTTTATATAGTTATGGGGGGAAAATATCTTAAAACACATTCATCTGAAGACTTCTTTCAATTCTCTCAAGGAATGCTAACCTTTATTTTCAGTTTGTGAGATTCATGTCAAAAGCTTGCTGTAGCCTGAGGTTTAAACCAGAGAGACTTTGACTTGGTCCTGAGGCAGGTACCTTTGTAGCTTTCTAATCTCTCTCTCTGAAGTTCAGGGCTTTTAAGAGAGGTCGATGATGTTTCCTGCAGAGGATTTTCTGTCATTTCATGGGCAGGAATGCATGGTTGCGATACTAAGAACTGAACTTTCAATCTCTTTCCATTCTGCTTAATTGCTATTACTGGCCTAATTGCAGGTACTGTGCTCAAAGAGAATGCATGTCACTTGCCATCTGTAGCTGGAAGTTGCCTGAATCAAACCAAATCTGTTCAGGATGCAAAAGACACTTTAACATATGCAGATGCCTGAAATGGCTTTACAGACCCAAATCCTTTTAATAAGCTTAAGACAGGCCTGAATTTATTTAAATGTCTAATTCTAAATGTACGTATGCCTGGTAGTAATGTTTACCATCTGTCTGACACTGCCTGTTGAGGTAATTGTCAAGCTACAGTATGACATATGGTGCACATATTTGGACCTTAAATATAACAACCTTGGCATGAAACAATTGGAAACCAAGATTTAATCTTTGGTATCATTCAAGCTGGAGCTGAACAAACAGACAGTTCTGGGCTATTACTGTTTTATTCCTTTATGATAAATACTCCTCCATAGACATACTTGAGAACATGGGAGGGGCAAGCCTGGCTTCAGCACACCGCCTTTTTCTTGCTCCATATCTGGCACTTGGAAACCCAGTTGGAACGGCAATTCTGCAGTGGGGACCAAAAGCCAATCTTGGGCCCAGCCAGCTTCTGGCCTCAGTCAACAAATATAAGGAGGGTCCTACTTGAGAACCCAGAAGAGCTAGCTGCCTGGGTGGAAGAGCAGAAAAACAGAAGACAATGGCGATAACTGCAATTTCTCTTTATTCTATTGTCTATCTTCTCTTTTCTTCTCCATTCCATTTTATTTCCCTACTTAGGTTTCCCATGATCATTCTAATATGGTGAGATCTAGGAAGGAGGAAAGAAGGGTAGAGAGTGACAGTTCCAAGATCTCCCCTAACACCCTGGGGAAATGCTCATGACTCTAGGAGATGAGAACAACACCCTTTTCAAGTTATTTTGGTTAAACGATAGAGACCCTAGAGTGACAGACATCTCAGGCACTGCTCCCTTTTTTCCTTAAATACTAGCCGCACTGTAGCATTAGATACAGCTGTGTAGATGCCTAAAGCCTGACTTGAAAGACCTACTTTATGCTTGGATTAGAGGATGAGTGTAGCTATTGTGGTTGCAGTCGCTGTCTGGATCTAGAGTGATGTAAATATGGCAACAGGAATAATGTAACTCTTGCAGTAGCGTAACTGAGAATGTGGTCAGTGCCTCTTCTCAATGGGAATGGCATGTCATTATACACGGCACTCCATACAATAATAGCTTCCAGTATAAAATCAACATAAACACTCTTTCTCTAACCCTGCTTCTATCCCTGGAATCCACTGCCTTTTTATTTAGAAAAGGAGGCATGGGGAATTCTGGAGGCTGAGTAGGACAGTCAACAATGACGTGTGTTTGTGTGTGTGTATGTGTGTGCGTGTGTGTGTGTGTGTGTGTGTGTGTGTGTGTGTATGCAGATGCCTGCACAGTTTAGGAGGCCTGGAAGATGAAAATGACAATATATGAGGTTACCCACCACAATCATTCAGCCTTGGATTTTCCCTCAGCCTGAAATGACGATTTCATTCCATATTTTGGTATCCTGCCAAGTTCTGTATTTAAGCCTGAAGCTTAACATGTCCTCTGTTCCTAATTAGCAACAAGGCTAAATTTAGCAAAGGTTTCTCTGGTGCCACCACAGTCACAAAACGATTCTAAAATCTAACATGAAGGCATGTTACTTGATGGATTTAGGAAAAGACAAACTCAAAGGTGCTTCTCTGGGATCCCATGGCGTGAGATGGGAACATTTTTTGAGGCAAAGGGATAAAACTGGCCATTGTGTACATATTTAAATTTTGATATGGGAAAGTTCTCCTTTGAAGCTCAGAGAATATCATGTGGCTGCTCGGGGTTACACTCTCATAGACTTCTGGCCCCAGGAAACGATGGTCAAGATTCACTTCTCAGCTCCCCATTGGAATCCAACTGCTCCTCTACCCAACTCCTTTTCTCTGTCTGACTCTGTACGGTCCCCAGCAGATCGAAATCCTCTGTGCACTGCCATCCACTTCCCTGCTCCTTGAGACCCTGATCACCTGGCAATAATATCCCACTTCACCTTTCCTCTTGACTGGCCCATCAGAATTTCTAGTACTTCTTCCCCACTTTCCACAACTTATTTTTTAAATTTCAAATCTACAGAAAGGTTGCAAGAATAAGATGATGAGCAATGAACAGGTTTATAACCTTTGCCTCAAGTCATCAATTATTCTCTTCTTGCCACAGTTATTTTCTTTTTCCTTTTCTCTTTCTTTATGTGTGTGTGTGCGCGCACGCGTGCACACGCACAAATACATATAACAACTATTTTTGCTTTTGCTGCTGAACTATTTGAAAGTTAGTTAGACACCCTGACTCCTAAGTTTTTCCACGTGTATCTCCTAAGAATAAGGATGTGTGTGTGTGTGTGTGCTCAGTTGTTCAGTCACATCCAACTCTGTGACCCCATGGACTCCCCACCAGACTCCTCTGTTCATGGGATTCTCTAGGCAAGAATACTGGAGTGGGTTGCCAATTCCTACTTTAGGGGATCTTCCCAACCCAGGGATCGAACCTCTATCTCCTGTGCCTTCCATATTGACAAGTGGATTCTTTATCACTGAGCCAGCTGGGAAGCCCAAGAATAAGGATACTACCTAGATAACCACAAATACAATCACCATATGTTGGAAATCTAACCCTGATACTCTATGAAGAGCTAATAGACAGCCAATCTTCATATTTCCCCAACAGTCTCACAGCATCTGTATAGGTCTTTAATGTATGATATAGATCTTTATGGAAGTCTGGGCCAGTGGTTCTGCAGAATGTGCCTACTGCTTTAAGTCTTATGCTTTTTGCTACCTCCTCAGTGTTCCTAAACATCGTTGGGCATACTTAAGACTTATGTTCTTATCCTTACTAAACAGGTAAAGAATGAAGATGTTGGATGACCTACGTGCTAAAGAGAAGACATTTGACTTGGGGCCAACCAAGGAAAAGGGGCGGAAGAGAACATGTATGGCTCCTTCTCTTCCCTTCACCTTAGCTCTTCCACACCATACCTCTAGCTTATGCAAGGCCTGACTTCTCTTCTTACTCCTGGATAATCCCCACTTCTCATGCAAATAGTCACTCAGAGCCACCGTAATCCCGCACTCCATCCACATGTCTACCTGTGTCTTCCCAGGCTCAGATGACAGGAAGGAGACAGTTTCTCTGAGAGGAGCAAGCCCTTACTCCCCACTCTTCTTTTTCCCATAGAGCAGGGATTCCCAACCTCCAGGATCTAATGCCTGAAGATGAGCTGATGTAATAATAACAGAAATAAAATGCGCCACGAATGTAATGGGCTTGAGTCATCCCCAAACCATCCCCTCCTCCCCTGGTCCATGGAATAATTGTCTTCCATGAATATGGCCACATTTGGGGACCACTGCCATACAGAACAGGGAATTTCATTCCCCTCCACAAAGAGAAATGTTATGGGGATACTCTAACAGACTCATGCAGGCTCTGTGAAGTGACTAGGAAAACTGGAGGACAAATCCGAGCATGCCCAGGCAACTCCTTCCTCTTTTGTTCTGAGCCGCCTGTCTGAGCAGACACGCATACACACTCACAGCATTCTGTGTGTGTCTGTGTGGTGGGTGCTGTTAGGGAGACACGTTCAATTTAGAGGGCAGTGCAAGGTGCCTGTTGCGTGGCACATCAAAGCCCTCTTACATTCTCTAATTAGCTTCATCAAAAATAAAGCTGCTATTTTGATGTTTATCTGTCTGATGCCTGCAATTCTGTGTTGTTTTCCATCTCGGGAGGGCAAAAGGGTCTTATTTATTGGCTCTCTGAATCCCCAACTTTTCTATCAGAGCATTAACCATAATAGAGCAGCACAGGTTACCCACTGCCCTTGCCATGGGGTGGAACGAATGCCGTGCTCACACTGAGCTCTTCCCTTGTAAGGGAGACAGAGGGTGGCCTGCATTGTGGGACAATGGGGACAACTCAGGGCCACTCCAGTGGGGGTCGGTGTTGGGGGATAGAAGCAGCTGGCCAGCCACAGGCCCCAGCCAGTTGCTCTGCTGGGAGACTCCCTGGAAGAATTCAAAAGGTGGAAGGAGAGGTCTGTGATTCTGATAAGCAGGTGCACAGAAGACCAAGATGGACAGCAAAGTCTCATTTTCAACTCTGATGAAAGGGGAAATCTGGCTGATACTGCCAGCAATGCATTATCTCTGGTGTTAGAGTAGGAGGTTGCAGGAGCACAGCAGGAACAGCAGAAAGTTTTGTGTCCAGCTGCCAAGGGCTAATGCTTTCGTTATGGGAACTGAGAACTGACGTTCCTACTGGGCTCTCCGGAGACGCATGGGTTTCTTCACTAGGAGGTGACTGGAGCAGTCCTTTCTAGGACAGACTTCCCCTTAGATATAAAGAAAAAATTGGCTGTTGTTAGCTGGGGTTTGGGGATGGGATGAAGGTGAAGTAGCAGAAAATATAAGGATTGGGGTCTTTCAGCCTTTTGCTTACATCACTAAGACGTTAAATTATGCTGAATGATGTTTGGTTTATCTCTGAGTCCAAGAAGAAATGAAAGGAAAAGATGCAATATTCAAAACACAGGTGGAACTGTCTAGACCTTGACCTGTTACTCATAGGGGTATGATGTGAGTTTGTGTGTGTGTGTGTGTGTGTGTGTGTGTGTGTGTGTGTGTATGTAAGCGCATGCACACCTACAGATATAAGCAAAGATGCTGCTGTTTCCCCCAAGGATAGTCAACTCAATGTTTATGCCATCATCTCTACACGGCTGCCAACACTTGAATAATTCAGTATGTACTGGCACCTCCATCTCCATCTCCACCTCCAAAACCACCACACACGCGTATTTTCCTTCCGAGCAAGTATGAGCAAAATGACCCAAGGCCCTTGGTCTGCTCTCTCAATCCTGACTAGAATCACTGCCAGCCTGGGTGTGCTGAGCAGGTTTGGACACATGGATTTATTTCTCAAGTTAAGCTTTTGAGACCCTGTGATCACAGGACTAGCACAGTGCACGGCACAAGACAAGCGCCTAATAAAAGGATACACAGGTTACATCTTTGTGAGTGTGAAACAGTAGGATGTGGAGGTTGGTGGCATGGGATTTTATTTATTTTTTTAAACTGTTTATTTTGTATTGGGGTATAGCCAATTCCCTGGTAACTCAGCTGGTTAAGAATCTGCCTGCAATGCAGGAGACCCTGGTTCGATTCCTGGGTTGGGAAGATCCCCTGGAGGAGGGCATAGCAACCCACTCCAGTATTCTTGCCTGGAGACTTCCATGGACAGAGGAGCCTGGCAGGCTACAGTCCATGGGGTTGCAAAGAATCGAACACAACCGAAGTGACTAAGCACAGCATTTCGGGTGAACAGCGAAGGGACTCGGTCATACACATGTGTGTGCTCAGTCATTCAGTCACGTTCTACTCTTTGTAACCCTTGCGCTGCAGCCCACAAGGCTCCTCTGTCCTTGGGATTTTCTAGGCAAGAATACTGCCATGGGTTGTCATTCCCTTCTCTGGGGGATCTTCCCAAACCAGGGATCAAACTCGGGTCTCCTGAATTGGCAGGCAGATTCTTTACAACTGAGCCACCTGGGAAGCCCTAACCATACACATACATATATCCATTCTCCCCCAAACTCCCCTTCCATCCAGGGTGCAGCATGGGGTTTTAGACACAGTTCTGTCACCTATTAACTTGATGACTTTGGATCAGTTCCTTGACTTCCTTAAATCTCATTCTCCTCACTTATAAGATAACAATAAGGACTATCCTGTGCTATTGTTTGAGGATGTCATAATTTGGTTGGTTGGAGCTGAGGGTAGTGCTTTATCAATAATAATCAATTGTTACATTGCAAAAAGCTTTACTGGGCCTCTGCTTCTCATCTGCATAATTGAATGGACTGGATTAGATTTTTGAATTAACCAGAAAGTATCTGCCATTGTTTCCTGTGTGAATGTTTGTGGGTCAGTGATGCCAGGGACATGTGTTATCTGAGGACATCTTCAAAGGAGGCTTTTGAGGCTTTAATAACTTGGGAAGTTTTCCAACAAAAACTCTCAATTTTATGTAATATCTGCATTAATCCAGAGTTAGAAAATTGCCTTTCTGGACATTTAAAACTATTAAGGCATGTTGAAAAACAATTTGATACATGGACCTTTGACAGACATAATTAAACTTATAAACATTATGCTCTCCCTCTGCTCATAAAATACTCTAAATTATACAGAATGGACCAAAATCTTGCATTTCTATCATACTTGCATATATGGTAAACAACAAAGGAGGCATAGCAATTTTGTGGTAATTTACAAGACTGCAAAACTCAAGTGTGCACTCTATGACTAAATTAATGCATTTTTGCTGCCCAGTGGCATTAGTTTAGTTATGGAACTTCTAAGGTTGATACCATAAGGAGAAAGATTTCAGTTTGTCTTTAGAAGAAGCCAAAACTACACACAGGCTCCACAGACACAGACTGTACATGTGCTCATGTTTGTAAGTGTGTATGTGTGTGTATATCAACATGATGGAAAGGTGCAGATACAGCTAAATGCTGAACACTTTCAATTTGTTTTGCGACTGCCATTTTGTTTAGTTTTTCCCTGTGATGCTCCCATCTCAATATTTATTTTATGGTCCCTGATGACCCAGGGTTCTTCTCTTCCACAGGCAGTTAGCAGGGGATGCAAAGAAATAATAATGAACCTATGCCTAAAGCCCAGGTTTTCTAGCTAGAATGAGAGGGATCTGATTTCTGCACGATCATGTGAAAGAAAGGGCTTCCCTGGTGAATCAGTCTGCAAAGAATCTGCCTGCCATGCAAGAAACCACCTGCAATACAGGAGACCTGGATTTGATCCCTGCGTCAGAAAGATCCCCTGGAGAAGGAAATGGCAATCCGCTCCAGTATTCTTGACTGGGAAAGAACTAGGGATTGAGCCCGAGTCTCTTACATCACCTGCATTAGCAGGTGGGTACTTTACCACTAGCATAACCTGCGAAGCCCAAACTAGTCTGTGGACACTTATAAATAGATAGCACAGATGTGTCTCTGAAATAAAAGTAGAACCAGGAGAGGCTCCAACTTCCCATATCTGGTCAGCATCTTCCAATGTAAAGGATATTCATATATGAGAAAGCTTGAGTCTGAAAAACATCTGTAATGATCTACAGTTAGGATGGTTCTTAGTATCCTTCCCTGGTCAGGGGCCCCCACATAATGAAGAGCTAGCTGTTCATTAAGCAATTCTTACACCTTGACATCAATTTATAAAACCTTTACTCCCTTCATCAAGCACTTAGCAAGTGGCAAGAATCAAGCAAAGATGATTTATTTTATCCTAACAAAAAGTCTACAAATATTATTTACTATCCCCATTTTAAATATATGGGAACTTCAACTTGCCCAAGGCCATCTCGCTTGTGAATGACAGATCAGTTGGAATAATCCAAAGTCCACCTTCTTTTGAGTTCACCAGAATGACAACCTCATAATTTCTATGAGCAACAGATTTATGGGGATCTGGTGTGGTTCTACTTGCTTTACTTTTCATTCTTACAAAAGAAGAGTTTACACTTGGAATGAATATGATGGATGGTAACTCAGGTATGTATCATTTCAAAGAAAATCAACATATAAAAGAAAAACATTTTCCCACTAAACAGATGTATCAGCAGAAGGATATTAGAGCTTTATCTCAGAATTCATCATAAGATATCACTAAAGATCAAGCTTCTCTAAGATATCCAACACACAATATGAGTTCCAAAAATCTAGTTAGTGTAGATTTTTGTATTATATTACTTGAACAAAGCAAGCATAACAAACTGTATAGTCAATAAAATAGACAGCACTCAAGGCAGAAAAAATTGAATCGGCTCTAAAGGTACGTGAATACAACCATAAACATAATTATTGATTTTAATGATATTTTGTATCATGTGTCAAGATAGAAACACAAAATGAGGCCTGGTTTTAAACAAAAATGAGGTTAGGTGGACAGGTAGGAGGAGGTCACAGTGAACCCTTCTTTTTCATTTCTATTTATCTCAGTTTTTATGGGGAAATCACAGTGAGAATACAGTTTGAGGAAAACAATCCTCAAAAATCAATGGACACATGTAGTGTCTTTGACCTAACAGTTTGGGTCACAGGACTCAGGAATGGTGGAAGGCAGGGACCGCAGTGATATGTGGAGGTGGTGTCAAAGATATTTCATGAACCAGTGAACATTTTTATGGTCCAAATGGATTTGGAAACTTGCTGCAAAAGACATTCCATTCATTTGGGCAGAAGGGAACCATCTCTCAAAGACGGTGTGCATGCTGCTGTCATCTTCAAGTGGTTTGGGTCACAGATTTTACTAATCACCGCATAGCCTTTAGATTTCTCCATCTCATAGCAATTTGCTTCCATTCACACCTCAGGCCAGAGGTGGGAGGGTAGCACCTTTCTTTCTTTCCACGTGACTTTATCCCAGGAAGCCCTTTCATTTGGGGGCAGGACAAAACCAAGTGCATAGACCGCGCAGCTGAATGTTCCAGATTTCCAGAGAAGCCCACTTTCTGTAGTGTGTACTTTTAAATCACAGAATTTATTTATGTTCTCTCTCTCCTTTCTGTGGTCAATGACACGGGTCAAAGGCATTTAATCAAATCCTTGTAGAGAGATGGGTCCCATCACCATGCAGTGCGATGGTCTAATTTGTCTTCTGTCAAAAAATGTATTTTGGGAACAGAGCTGAATGTGATAAGTGTGATGTCTTTTTACAGTCACTGCTGAAATATGTGTTTGGCACAGATTTGCTAGGCTCATTATTTCATCTGTCTCTGGGTAAATATTGAAATTGTTGTTAGTGTGGATACTAAATACTGAGGAAAGAGGGGCACATGTTTTCTTTATTCCAATCTGAGTTCAGCTAGCTAAAAGCCAAAATTACCTTCTGATTTTTGAACCAGAGTAACTGATAGCCAAGAAAGCAATGCAGTGACAGGAGCATCTACTGCCAGATGCCTGATTGCTGCTGGAGAAATAATGATATAAATGAAATTTATAGTAAGAAAAACAGAAACAAAAAACTCCTCCAGCCAGTAGGTGGTGCCACAATTTATAATGTTTGGCTACTTTGGGCTTTATGAACAGCTTGCTATTGCTTTGTCAATTATTATAATTTAAGTGATATAATTTAATTTCTGCTGCTGCATCACATACTGGCTTTTTAAGGAACTCATATACAGCTCCTTGGCGCTGGGTAACCAGTTCATTATGTTAATGCTGTTAACAATTTCAAGGTACCCTCTGCTGACTATACCATCCTCCTAACTTTCAGAGGAAGGGACAAGCTTGATCTCGTGAAAATATAGATCTAGTTTCTGAACTAGACCCTACATACAAAACAACTCTGAACTTGTAAAGTAAGAAGACAGAATGGTGTCTCATTCTCAAGATGTTAGAGAAAATCTATGTAGGTCTCACGTAGGATCTTTTACCCTAAATCCATTCCAAGATATTCCCCTGGTCAGTCCTCATGTTTTCTCCTACTTATAATTTCTTACACCTTCTTTGCAAAAGAAGTAGAGAATAAAGTAATACATGAGATAAAGAAGGGAAGTGAAAAACTAGCCAGAAACTTGATGGAAAGAGAAAATTCTACCTCTGACAAGAACTCTGTGTGTGTGTGTGTGTGTGTGTGTGTGTGTGTGTATACTCAGTCATGTCTGATTCTTTGCAACCCTGTGGACTATAGCCCAACAGGCTCCTCTGTCCATGGGATTCTCCAGGCAAGAATACTGGCGTGGGTCACATGTCCTCCTCCAGGGGATCTTCCCAACCCAGGGATCAAACCCATGTCTCCTGCATTGCAGGCAGATTCTTTACCCACTTACCTACCTTCCCAGGCATTCTACCTGGGAAGCCTCAAAAGAACTCTAGACAGTGATATATCTCCTAACACTTGGAGAAGGCCCTATTTAATTTCAAGCCTGGAACCCTGAAAGCTAGATTTCCAATGCAAATTAAAGAACTGAAGAGCTTTTATGAACTGATGAGGAGGGAAAAAAAAATGTTGATGGGATTTCCCATTTGCCCAGCTGCCAGAAGTTATTTCAATTCCCTGCATTGCCATGTTCTAGAAATACCCAGGTCAATACTTCCCTCTACTGCTTGGAAATAATTCTACAACATAAGTCAACCAGAATTATTCATACAAAATAGCATACCTGTTTCACAGATGTAAAAAACTGAGGCATAAGTGGTAAGCTGACTTTTACAAAGTAAAATGAAAAGGAAAGTTTAATAATGGTTCAAGCCTATCTCACCTCTGAATAACATCTATATGTAAGTGTAGGCAAATTTACCTTTGTGAAAGTAAATCTTAATGAACTGACTGTTAGGTGAAGATGTGAGGCTTAGCAAAAGGAAGCCTCTGAATAGATTTAGAAGAGCAGAAAGTGAAGGTGTAAAAGTGTTAGCCATGTCCAACTCAGTCATGTCCAACTCAGTCATATCCAACTCTTTGTAACCCCATGGACTGTAGCCTGCCAGACTCCTCCATCCATGGAACCCAAAATACATATACACTCGTACCTGGGTTCCATTTTATACTGATTACATCAGAGCCTTGGTGGGTAGAACTTAGGCACTACAATTCTCCAAGGCATTCTAACAACTACTTAAACTACTGAAGTGTAATCCTAGCTAGTGGGATATTTGAAAGCAGTGAATAAGAGGACTAGAATAATATCTGTTTTATTAAATTAATATAAAATTGCTTCAATTGCTTATTTGATATAAAATGTAATAAATTCATATGCATTGATTATACCATGATCTTAATTATTTTAAATTTTACAAATATATGCAATAATCACACTTATTAGGCATAGAAACACACAATTTAGAGACTGTCAGCAGATGTTGGTGTCTTTATATTTTTACCACTTGTAATTCAGCTGCCCAATTACATTTTGCTGCATTTGTTGAATAGCTACAGACAAAACAGAAGTGCAGCGTGTGAGTATAATCAGGTTCTGTGTGACCATCAAGCACTTATTAAGAGAGCTTTCTCAAGGGCAGAGTGGCTTCTAACCAGTCAAAGCCACCTCTTTCCATGAGATGGGTCATTCTACTAGTGTCTCTCTGACTAGTTATGAAAATAGCTTCTCAGGGAACCAGAAACAGTGGTGATACTGTAGCACAAAAGGAATTCTGGCTGGGGAAGAGGGTTTGGGTTTATCATGGATGGGTTAAGAGCCAGACCATGAACAACTGCCCTTCAAGTAGCCATGGTGATGCCAAAAATTTCTGCAGGTAGGGATTGGTGCTGCCTTTATTCACCAGAGAAAAAAGAAAGCTTGAATCATTGGGACAATCACTCATATCACCATCTGTGAGCATGCTGCTGTATGGGGCAAAAATAACAGGCTATAAACTCATGATTTACCTGCAGAAGCTTTAGAACTGCAATTTTAAGCCTTACAGACATAGCTCAATCTTTTATTTAAACAGCCTTTTGTTCCCATCCAAGAAACTATAAGCAATTTATAAACACAGCTGAACCCCAAGTTTAATAACAGACATATTCTTGAGAAATACATGACTTAAAATCATGTAACTAAAAGCTTTGACATTATCTTAAATTAACCCTGAAAGATGATCTATTCATCATATTTTATGAAGCAGAATATTTAAATACAAAATATCAAAATGACATTAATAATCCTATCAAATGTTTACTATCAGTTATAATTTGATAAAGTTACACATTAATAAGCTGCTAATTAATTTTTTAATTTTACAAATGACACACATATTTTATCTTGTGGTTGGCCTTATCTGGCTTTGCAGATGAACTGTGGAAGATACGCAGAACCTGGAAGAGGGAAGAAGGGCAGGTCTTGAGTGACTGAGCCTGTGTGTGTGTGTACGCGCACGTGGTTGTTCAGCCAAGTCTGACTCTTTGTGACCCCATGGACTGTAGTCTGCCAGGCTCCTCTGTCCATGGGGTTTTCCAACCAATGAGCCTGAGAAGGGTGTAAAGCTAGGACAGACTGTTTCTGGGACAGACAAGAGGTTTGGAAAAGAAGAGCTCTTTAGTTTTAGACTTGGTCTTGGTTCCATCATTGACTAGCTGTGCAACCTTGAACAAGTTTCTTAATCTTTATGATTGCTATGGTCTGAATGTTTGTGACCTCCCTACTCCAAATTCAAATGGTGAAATCCTATTGTATGCCTATTAGCAGGGGGGTCTTTGTGAGGTACTTAAATTATGAAGCTGAAGCCCTCATGAATGAGATTGGTGTTCCAATAAAAGAGGGTCCAGATTAAAAATAAATAAATAAGAGGATCCAGAGACCCCTCACACCCCCACCATGGGAGGACAAACTAGGTGCTGGCTATGAGCCAGGAGGAAGGTTTCCACTAGAACCTGACCTTGCTGGCACCTTGATCTGGGACTTCCCAATCTCCAGAACCGAGAGCAAATTTCTGTTGTTTTATACACTACCGAGACTGTGATTTTTATTATAGCAGCCTACATGGACTAAGACAACGACCTTCAGTCTTCTCATCTGAAAGTCGTCAAAGATAATAATCACATGAAATAGTTTTAGGAGCTAAATTAAAATGATGCACAGAAAGTGATAAGTAAAGTGCACAGCAGTACAAAAAAAGTGGTAACAGTAATTTATATAATTATGTGTATTGTTGCTGCAAACTACAGTGCATAGTACAAACAGGTAGCAGTGTAATGAGCAGTACAACTACAAATCTACCTGGAATATCGACCCTACAACTTTTAGATGCCAGCTCATATTTGAGGTCACTGTCCTCTCTCCGTCCATATCAAGACTCTCTGAGTCTGCAGCCACGAGGGTCTCTTGTATATCAGGTTACTTGTTAGAAAGGTAACATCGATCTCTTTGAGGTGTTTCTCAGGGGTCCCCAAAGTAAATCTTTCCTGATATTTATAACATATACTTGATTTGGCCTTTGATAAGAGTATCTTCCAAATTTGGTGAAAGTATGTCTATCTGTTTTCATAATTTATGGTGATATGGAGATTAAAATGTACTTTTATTGACCTTAATTGACAGTATTATTATCTCTGAAATAACTCTGGACACCTGTAACCTAGAGAGACTTAGGGTCTTGAGATTCCTCATTTCAAAATAAGATCCCAGAAAGGGCCTCCTGTTCCCATTCAATGACTTCTTATCTAGTAGCCTTTTCAAAGGCTATGGATTTGATAGCCTGATGTAGTTATCAAGCTTGGTGAAAGATACAGAAAAGGTGGTAAGAGGTGCCACATCGAATTTACCTATTTTTCAATTTTTCTTCCAGCTGGTATATAATTCTTAGTCCTCATGATAGCGGGAGGTATTTCTTTGGGAAGCCTAGATTATAAGTCTATGTCACTCCATTGCTAAGTCTTGGGAATATGAAATGATAACCTCAAGACTGAAACCCATGTAATGATCAGACACACGGGCAGTAAGGTTGTTAAAATAGGATGGGCCAAAGTGTGAAGACAATGATTTACACACTGGAATATGGTCTTAGTTTGAAAGGCAGTAGGGAATCAATGAAGGTTGCAGTGGTACTTGAGTCATGCTTTAATAAAATAATCTGACAGCACTGCACAAAGAGAGAAAATCAGAGAGGAGATTTATTGTACAATAGTTCCTATGGGAAGCTTTGAAGTTTTGATGTAGCATTTGTATCAGAAGGTGAGAGTTAACTTCTGCAGAAGTAGAACCAACTAGAAACTGACCAGAGGCCAAAGAAAGAAGCTTGAGAAAGAGTGCAGGAAGGTTAGGATGGCTGCAAGGCTTCAATAGAAGTTAATTGTGAGTAAGGCGCTACAGTAAGTAGAATTAAAAGACAGTAGTTTACAGTGGAAAGCATGCTTGATTTTACACATTTTACACAATTGGCTGAGGTGTTGAAGGCTGTTACAGAATTGATCGAGAAGCATTGGGAATGGAGATCTGGAACTGTGTTAAGGAGGTTGTGTGTGTGTGCTTAGTTGCTCAGTTGTGTCTAACTGTTTGCAACCCCATGGACTGTAGCCCACCAGGCTCCTCTGTCCACTGGATGCTTCAGAATAGTGGAGTGAGTTGTCATTTCCTCCTCCAGGGGGTCTTCCCACACTAGGGATCCAACCCATGTCTTCCCCATTGTAGGCAAACTCTTTAACATCTAAGCCACCAAGGAAGCCCACAAATATACTTGAGTCATCTATTAGGGAGATACTTGCCACCGGGAAAATAAATTAATTTGCTGAAGGAAAGTGTATATTTAAAGGAGAAAAGTAGTCAAAGAAGAGAACCAGGAAACAATAGTGACAGAAAAGTAGAAATTTCAGAAAGGAGCCAAATAGCAGTGTCAAGGTTGTGAGGTCAAAAAAAAAAAAAAAATGGTCACTGGAATAAAAAAGGACAAAGAAGAGGAGCCAAGATTTTGGCTTGACACTGAAGGGAAGGAGGAGATAAAATAAGACATCATTTTGGGAAAGCAACAAGTTTGAAAAATGATTTTTTTTCCCTTTAATTTTTTTTTTTTTTTAGTGTGGAAGAACACAGTATTAAAATTATGTTGAAAATACCAGAATAAGGGAAGGGTTTATGGAGCAAGAGATTAACAGAGGCAGTAAGAAATGGAATTTGATACAGAGGAAAAGATGAATTCTGGCAATGAATAGGAAGCCTCTGTTTCACAGGCAGAGACAGAAAAGATTGCAAATGAGTGATTACTCATGAAGCACAGGACAGAAAACTAAAGCATCTGTGCCAGGTCTGAGTTTATCTATTGAAAGTGTGGAGAAAGAACTGAGACTGGGATTGTGAGTCAATGGAGAGTGTTTAAAATCAGTGCCACCAGTTTGGCTGATGCCAACTAGTGGTGAATAAAGAGACTGCAATATAGCCATAATGGCCCACGTGAGGAGAGAGAGAAAAAGGCTTTCTCAGTTGTTTTCAGTTGCCCAGCAGTCAAAACATCTGAAGATCTTCTGGGTTGCAGATCAGCAAGGTGGGAGGGTAGAAGGTCAAGTTCTGATTAGGATGTTGAATTTTCTGAAAGAGAATTCAGGCTAAGAAGAAAGCAAGAAAAAACCAACCAACTAAACAAACAAAAAATATAGAAAAGTAAGGATTCAAGTACCAGAAAGGATGTTGAGGATAAAAATCAGGTTTAGGTAAAGGGTAGGGACTTCTTATCAGAGGTGAACTAGGAGCATTTCAAATATGAGATCTAAGATGTTGACTAAATCACTGGTTTCTGCAGTAGAATGAAAAACGTGAGTTTCTGGAGCTGAAAAATAGAGGAGTAAATACTGATATTTAATTTAGGGAGGATGATGAGCTCCATGTAGACAGGGTAACTAAGAGTTGGGTTCTGAAGTCACTGAGGATATTGGGAAAGTGTTGATGAATCAATGAAATAATGAAGATGTTATAAATACACAAAGAGCAAACATTTCACTTCATTGACTCAATCAGTGGTTGGATAGTCTCTGACAAGGTAGTACCAACAGCCTCAAACACTACAAAATATGGCTTGGGTCTAATCATGGAAATCATACGCTTAGTCTTGGACCAACTAGAAAAAATGTTGAATCTGAAAGCATAATAAATTAGCTCCTGTGTTTCATTTGAGTTAGGATACATTAGCATCTGTAATCAGAAATCCCAAAAAGAAGTTTAATGGAAAATGGAGGTGAGTCCCTAGTGTTTCCATAATACTCTATTTCATAGAGAACATTGTTTCTATCTGTCTCCTTTTGGAATCCAAGTGAAAAAAGTCTCTATAAAAGAATCATTGATTAGTTTAACAATCTCATTAAATTTGATTAACCTTTTAAGAGCATTAGGTAGATCTTTAAACCATACCAAGCTAAATAATACTTTTATGTTCAATGAAGGGCACCTTTTAAATACTTCTTATGAGAACTGGGTATTTATAAGATTAAAGTTAACATTCAGAACTTTAAAATGTGCCATTCTTTCTGTACCTTACTTATTTTTTAAAGATTACTCAGAAGTAAAAATAACTTGATAATTGTTTAATTTTTTTAATTATTCATAAGAGAATGATACACCATACTAGGCTAAAGGAAAGGCCAATAGAAACAGAATGTCTAAAACGAGTCCTAGAACCTTCCTTCTCTTTGTTTTTGTGTGTGTTCAGTCGCTCAGTTGTGTCCGACTCCTTGCAACTCTAACAGCCCTCCAGGCTCCTCCGTCCATGGGATTTTTCTGGCAAGAATACTGAAATGGGTTTCCGTTTGCTCCTCCAGGGGATGTTCCCGACCCAGGGATCAAACCCCCCCGTATCTCCAGTGTCTCCTGCACTGAAGGCAGAGTCTTTACTACTGAGCCACTGGGGATTCTAAATACACTCATTTATGATTCACAGATTCATTAACAAGACCTGGTAAAAAGAGTTCTAACATACATAGTAATGGATCTAGTAGGGAAAGTATTGAAGTCAGCCCTTGAGTTGCAGTAGCTAACCTTTCTTCATCTCTACACCCTCAGTTAGGAAAGTAAGGCATCAGAACTAAGTCTACTCTCTCTAAGTCTCAATTTACAATCAAGGCATAACATAGGCTTGAAGGTAGAATAGAATTCCTCAGTAAATAGAAAATCAGGGAGCTTTTCTTTCTTTTACTTTTCTTTCTTTTTCTAAATAAAAATAATTTATAGTAAGGAGCACTACCATTTTTCTGGACAGCTGCAAGAATTGTTATTATTTGTACAATTCCTTTAATCATGTACAGTCACAAGAATTGCTTCCAGTTTTTCTATTTCCCATTTACAGCATATTTTTAAAATAAAAATGGTAAAGCATCAGAAACTTAGTCCCTTATGTAGTTGACCTTTTAAAAATTCAGTATTTTTATTGACTGTCCATTGAATTTTCTTCCCCTGAGATACTGGTATGATAATCACAGCGTGGGAATAGTCAAACATTATTACAAAACCCCAAAGCCAAAAAAGCTTTTTCCACAAGGAACTGTATTACTCTTCCAACAACTAACTGTGTTTATGGTCAAATGCAAATATAAATGCTAGCAATCAAACAATGGCCTGCTATCATGTGCAGAATGATTCATCATTCAGTATAAAAAATATGATTAGTATAATATATATAATAGATTACATTTACATAATCTCCAGATTTTTTATTGCACTTTGGGGATAAGAATAAAAATAAGGGAAAAGAATCCAAGTATTTTTAAAAAATTATAACAGAAGATATTGCCAAATTCTTCAGCAGCTGTTTATCATAAAGAATAAGTTACAGTAACCATTCTATTCACTGGTCATAGAAATTGAAACCTCCTCAAATTATATATTTATAAATTATGTCCAAAATGCATATAACTTAACAAAAACTTTTTAAGGCTGATTTCCAGTACACGAAGACTTCTGATATGTTCTCTATGTGTGAATTTAACATTGCTTAGAAATTTCTCCAGAACATTTAAAACTCCTTTTGTGACTCTTCATCAGCTGTTTCATAGACAGCAGTGATGTCTATAATATACATTTTCACTTTTTGCATGGTTGAAGGAGTTCATATGCTATATCCAATTTTAAGGTAGAGTGTAAGATTACATTTCTAGAATACAGAAAGCCATAGCCATCGAAACGGCACTACTGCTATTTATAGTAATTCTTGCTATTTACTGTCTGATGGACATTTGTAAATTGTAGAGAAGATGGTGCAAGGTGATCATCAGGCCACTATAATAACTGGTAGCACATGTTATCAACTGTAGATAGGCCTGAACAAGCAAGCACTCAGATCCTCAATATACTTTGAAGTGAGCAGCTTTTCTACTTTTTGGAATGGAACCTACTTTGAAGAATACATTACAGAAGTATATGAAACACCATTCTGGCTGACTTTCTTTGTCTTACTGAAGACTTCATGTTGCATAAGTTTGAGACTTGAACTTTCCATTGCAGATTCTTGTATAGAAGTTTTTGTCTTGAAGTTTTGCAAACTACGCTCCATTTCTAACACCTGACCATGAATTTTACAAAGAACTCCAGTGCACTTGCAAACCAAAAATCTAGGGTAGGCAGAGTAGTGGGAAGATTGAGAATGAACTTTGGAGGAAGGGGACCTGGGATCAAATCTTAACTGTTCTAAGATAAATTACTTGGTTTCTCTGAGCATAGTTTTCTAAGCTTCAGTTTTCTCACCTTTAAAGTGAGATCCTTGTGTTTTTTACTATCCAGGGATACACTGAGGAATAAACGAAAAAATACACACAAAGCAGATAATAGAGACTCTGGCAAATAAAAAAACACTCAGAACTGTTAAGTAGTATACTTATGAACTCACATACGTCAAAGACCTTTTCTGTAAACTATTGTTCAGTTTGTTGACTGGTTCCCTATCAAGGGTCTTGGTGAAGTCTGGGGTATATTTGGCTCCAACGCCCAGCACTGGTAACTGCTTGAGATACAACGACATTTTCTAGCTAAGATATCATGCTAGTTGCTGTTTAGTCATTAAGTTGTATCCAACTCTTTTGTGACTCCATGGACTGTAGGTCACTAGGATCCCCTCTACATGGGATTTCCCAGGCAAGAATACCGGAGTGGGTTGTCATTTCCTTCTCCAGGGGATCTTCCCAACCCAGGGATCTAATTCAAGTCTCTTCATTGGCAGGCAGATTCCTTACTGCTGAATTACCAGGGAAGCCCTTCTACTAGCATGACTTTTTGATTCTAAAGAGAAACATCCCCCTTTGACCTTGATGATGTTTTTACTTGCCAACAAAAAGACCACAAGACCAAAAGGCTGAGAGGTTAGTGTTGCTGACAAAGTCTCACGTAACATGATTTTCTGGCGGAGCTGTGTTTTCAGCAAGCATAGTCCCCATGTAAGTGCCAAACTCTGAGAATGGGCCACTGGTCACCTGCGCCTTCTATTGATGTGTCAGCATCCCTATTACAGAACGCCGAACATGAAGGGTGGAAACCTCTCACGGAGACTGACTTCCATGGACGTTTTGAGAGTCTGATTGTGGTGGTTGACTCTTATATTAATTCAATTCCTGTTCCGCCACCAATCATTTTTAATTTGAAATCCAAGTGGGTTTCTTTCCAAGATCAGCCTTTAAGTTTGGACACAGGAATAGTTCTTAGTTTCTTTTCTTGTTTCCCCTCCTCAAAAGACTTTGGTAATGGATATGGAAGAATTTAATACCCTGAGGACTCTTTAAAGAGTCTTACTTGGCAAATACCTAAACAAAAGTTGGGAACAAAACAACCATAAAAAATATATGTAAAACATTGATTCTTTTTTTTTTCTTTTTAAAATCTTCATTGTCAACTTTTTCTACCTTTGTGCTTTCCCACTCAAGGGACATCAATTAAAGTTATGCCACTGTTTTCATCACAAAACCCCTAGTACCCAAGCATTAAAAGCCACCTACAAAAATGGGATATAAAGTGGAAGTAGAGTATGATATTACAAATCTCAAGATCTGAGTATATTTTAAAAATGCACTTTAAATAAGTGCTTCCAGAGTTTTTTTAAAACTTAAAAGAAACAAAGCTACATTAAGGTTTTAAAGTAGTTTTTCAAAGCATCTTTATATATTGCTTGGAAAGGTATAAAAATACAGAGAAGGCTGTGTAGTAAGTACACACATTTTAAGGTCCTGGCTAAAGATCAAATGTTCAGAGAAGTGCAATGAGTGAGCACATTGTACATTTGCCTCAGAAATGTGTACTTCCTTCCCTCATGGACTGGAAGTGGGAGAGAACTTTTTAAGTATTAATCACAGTTTTATTTTTGCTTCCTTTGCCAGGAATTATAGAAACAATTCTATATTTCAATACTGTGACTCTGTGGGATCTTATAGAAAACATTTCTATTTGCTCTACTTCTATCCTTATTTCAGTCAAATTTAGTGTACCTAGTTTTCCATCTCATTTGGATTTTTCTCTCTTATTCTGAGTAACATCATATAAGAGTATTTGAATTGGACATTTCTAATTAGTATCTTCTTACGCTTCTACAGCCAAAGTTACTCACATGTTTTCTTACATTAAGATGATCTGCCTTTAGTGCAATCATAGACACTGACTGGAAAATCATCATGTTCTTGAATTTCCACATGTTGTGCAGCATGACAGAATCTAAAATTCTAAAGTCTAATACTCAGTATTTTTGATCAAGATCCATCCTTTTATACAGGTAATAACTAACTCTAATAGAAAAAATTAGAACCCAAATGCATGGATTTATGAATTAATTCAACCAGTGCATTTACTTTTTTGTTTTTTTAATTAATGACTGCTTTCTGTTCCAGGAAGGGAGCAGGTAATGAGGAATAATTAGAGCACCGATCAAAGAGAAGATAAATTATATAGGATGAGATTCTTTGGCACAAATTAGTAGCCAAGGTCATTTTGAAATGGAATCACACATACACATGCATACACACATGTGTATACACACATACATAATGTACATGCGTATAGGTATACATATATATACATATACACATATATATGTATACAAACCTCAAATGGACAGATTTAATTAGACCAATTCTAATCTTTATTTATAAGATACTATTGATGGCCCTCTTTCATCTTATTTCAAATTAAACTATAAACTCACCACCAATTCAAGAACTAAAAACATTATCATTAACTTATATCTATGAATGAGCACCTCTTTATTCCTTTCCTCTCTTAAGAAGTAAACCACATCTTGAATCTGTGTTTATAGTTCCCCTACTTTTTAAAGAATATAGCTTTGAAATCACATGTCATAAATAATGTATTGCTTAGTACTATTGTATTGTTGTTTGCCTAATTTTGAGTTTTGTGATGAGTATCATACAGTCTTCTGAGACTTCTTTTTTCATTCCACACCATGTTACTAAGAGTCATCTGTGTCATCTGTAACTCTGGCTTATATTCTGTTATTTCCATATAATACTCCATCGTGAGAATATATCACAAGTTATTTATCCAGTGCCTTGTCAGATTCTCTTGTCAAAAGATATCTTGGTTGTTTCTAATAGTGGGCTTACTTGAGAAGGGGGATTGGTGGCAAGATTAAGGGTATCTTTATTTTACTGCTGAAAAATTTTTATATAAGCCTCCTGGTGTATGTTACTCCTTTTATACATGGATGCATGTATATAATTGCTAGGTCATAGAGAATGTGAATGTTCAACTTTATGAGATAATGCCCAGTTATTTCCAAAGTGGTTGCTTTGGTTTACATTTCCACTAGCAATTTTAAAGAGACTTCACTGAACCATATCTTCTCCAGCACTTGACTTTGTCAATTTATCAGATATTTTTCAAGTTGAAATGGTGTTACATGGTATTACAAATTTGCATTTCTGATTACTAACTAGATTGAGCATATCTTCGTATGTTTATTGACCAAATATATTTATTCTTCTCTAAATTGCCTAAACTCATTTTTTAATTGTTTCATTTGTGTTTTCCTTGTTTGCCTGATTAAGTATTTTATAAACTCTGAATACTAATCCTTTGTCAATTGTATATTTTATAAATATCATCTCACCCAGTTTGTGGCTTTCCAATTTTTTAAGTGTCTTTAAGTGTCTTCAGAAAAAGAGTACATAAATATCTCATAGTCCTATGGAATCCTAAACAGTTGTTTTAAAAAAATAATAAGGTCTGATTATGCACTGATATGAAAAGATCTCCAAGAGTGTTAAGTGACAAAAGCAAGCTGAAATCATATGTATAGTATGTTCACGTTTACACAAACAAAAAAGAACAAAACCAGATATGTCTATATAGCTTTATGTATATATGGAAACACATAAGGAAATGAGAATAATACCTCCCAATTGTTGACAGTTGGGAGGAAGGCAGGGGGAGTAATGTGAGGGGGAAAAAGGGTCTTTCATGTTTCCGGCTAGATATTTCTGTATTCTTTCAACCATGAGCAAAGAAAATACTATGTATTACTCATGTTACAAAAATAGTAATGACAGAAACAAAAAAGTAAGGAATAGTATGACTGAGGAATACAAATAGTTAAGTAGAACAGAATAGAAAGGCTAGAAACAGTGGCACGCATATCTGAGATTTAGTATTTGGTGTATCTAACCTCTCAGATCAGCCATGAAAGGATCAGCTCTTCAGGAAACAGTACTGAAGCAAGTGGCTGAAAATTTTGTGGTGGTGGCTTACGGAGGTAGACGATAGATTCCTGCCTCTAACAGTCATCAAAACTCAGATGAAGAAAAGAGATAAATATAAAAAGCAAAATTATGGGAAATATTAGAAAAATATACAAGAATTTTTTGTGACACAGAAGAGTCTTCAATATATAATGCCAATTAAAGAATATTATAAAATAATACATACAGTACAATCTAATTTATGTTTTCAAGAAAGTCATAAATATGTACATATATGTATAGATATATATGTGTGTGTTTGCATATATACACATATGAAAATATGCACATGTATACGCACAGGTGTGTGAATAAATTTATATATTTACATGTATTAGAAATGTGTGGACACAGTTTAGAGAAACAAAAACTAACTTTTACTGCAGTGACTTCTTTAGAAGAGTGGAGTTGGAGGGGTGAGCATCTATAGCTTTTACCTGATCGGTAATTATTCACTCAACTTGCCTTTAGGGAGCTTTTCTTCCCTCTTTCTTCTACGGTTCTTATAAGGATGCCAGTTATAGTACACATTCTCTTGCACAGGGATTGGTAAAGATGGTCTTATGATTTAAGAGGACCATATCAGGGTCCTTCCCTGAAATTTTATAAATGACCAATGAGAGAGGAAAGCATTCTCTTTTTTCTAGGGCCACTACCAGTATGAAGGGTAGTGGCTCTAGAAAAGGGCGACAGAGGATTAGATGGTTGGGTAGCATCACTGACTCAATGGACATGAGTTTGAGCAAACTCTGGGAGATAGTGAAGGACAGGGAAGCCTGATGTACTGCAGCCCATGGGGTCACAAAGTGTCAGACATGACTTAGCAACTGAACAATAACAACTACCAGTATGCTGCTGCTGTTTAGTTGCTAAGTTGTGTCCGACTCTTTGCAACCCTGTAAACTGTAGCCCGCCAGGCTCCTCTGTCCATGGGATTTCCTAGGCAAGAATCCTTGAGTGGGTTGCCATTTCCTTCTCCAGGGGATCTTCCTGACCCAAGGATTGAGCCCGCATCTCCTGCATTGGCAGGCGGATTCTTTACTGCTGAGTCACCAGGGAAGCCTTATTAACATGTTACTTGTATAAAAATGTCACACTTTGATTTAAATATCTATTTGTATATTTGTTTATTATTCTTTTGACTATTAGATTTCAGGGCAAGTACCATTGTAAAAACAGGGTCCATGACTGCATAATAGTTGCTCAATGAATATTTAATTGAAAATTACGGTATGTTACAGGAATGTCAAGTCACATATATGGCTCAACTGTAGGATATGTGGGAAATGGAAGGAATAATAAAGGAAAAAAACACATATGGACAGATTATGAAGGATGTATGAAGCCATGTAGTATGTTCATAGTCAACAGTAGCATAAATTTAGCACTGATGTCATCAATTAAATTTCTAGTCTAAATTCTTCCTATAAAATGCACAAACTCAGATATAGTTTTCTAATGCCAATAATTAATTAAAATATAATTATACTCTCCCATCTCTTTGACCAGGTGGAGAAGCTGATTTCAGCAGTGTGCATATGAGGCCAAGATAACAGATGTAATTTTTTTGGTAGGCCTGTTTCTTTAATGTTAGGCATTTCCAGCTGTCTGGCAAGCTTGCACTGGAGCTCATGATGGGAATGGGTAAGAGGGTGTTTCAGAGTTGGCCCAGACTCACCAGGAAGAACTCAAATGTTTTGGGTTCTTGGGGCATATCAACGTCTTCATCTTCCTTAATAGAAAACAACTTTACAAACAGGAGACCTTTTCCAACAATATGGTCTCACCAAGCAGGATCAACATCAAAAGTTCAATCTTCATAAAACCCATGAAAGTTCTTTCATTGTTGTTCTTGCTTGTGGTACACATCTGTTTATTTTCTTGACATCAGTTGCACATTACAAATTCACTCAGTGCACGGATGGAAAACATTAGTGGGAACATTGACTGCAGCTGTCCTTTTCAGAGCCTGTGCTTTAACTAAAAATGAGTTGTTAGCTCTGGTCATTAACTAGCAACAATTCCATTTTTTCACTAGCCATAATGATGAACTTTAGCAGACTCTGGCTTTTATTAGATCCTTTGTATATTTAACAACAGCCCTCTTACCTGGCCCTACTGCCCAATTTTAGTTCACTACAAAGCAGTGTTTTGGCAATCCTTTTCTTTCATTATCTAAACAAACACAGTCCAATAATGTGGACTTGCATTAAAAGTGTTGTTGGCCCTGTGGACTGAATCTTTCTGTATTCTTTTGAAAAGCAGCATTGCCTTCTCCTGTCATGTTAACTGAGCCTGATGAAAGAGTTCAACATTGGGGGCTCTACAGAGAACAATGCCATATGTCTCGTGTCTCCATAAAATATGGACCTGACTGTGATGTTACTGTGGCTCAGTGCTGTGCCTATTTGCCACTATCAGGACAGATTTACAAACTAGTGTGGTTGGGTCCTCTGCTCTGTTTCCCTCCATGTGACACCAGTTCTGGACAGTGGTCAAGCTAACCCAACTTAATGACATCATTCTAGAAAGCTGGATAGATAACAAAATTGAGCCTGATGAAACTCTCTCTGGGTTAAATGTTGTCTTACTCTCTTTGGTGTAGCCTGAATTATAATTAAAAAAGAGTATTTCACTCTCTGTACAAAATGTTTTACTGTATACTTGTGCCTGATCATCTTCATCCTTTTTTTTTCTTGAGAGGTATGGTTATGTCTATCTAATTGTGGTCATTTTATGTTTATTCCTTCTTCCAAAAATAGATCATGCTAGATACCATAAGAACCATGGACGTGATGCAAAAAAATTGTTGGTTGGTTTCATTCAATGTGACCCATTACTTTAATGTGGATCAAGGAATATTGATCTTTCCTGTGCCTGCTTTACAGGTCAGAGTAACGCAGATTTTGATCACATATTTAATCATATTTAATTTAGTCATGGTGATAAAGATATGACATTTATATCATCTAAGAGCATGATAAATCTATATCTTCTATAGCATAAAAGCTATGTACAAATTCCAAGTTAGTGTATTTTCTAGGTTGGATATTTATAAATAATCATAGATCACTAAATTATCCTAAGATTTGTGCATTCAGTGTGATGTATACCCCTGTATATACACATATAGATATAGATATAAAGATAGATAGATAGATATCCCTGTAGTCTTTGAAGAATAAATGGAAAAGGCTTAATAAACATCTTTTCTACACAGAGTCAGAATTTATCCCACAGGAAATCACATGGCATTCTCTTCTCCCTTCCCCACAGCTGCACGACTTGAAAGTTCTGTTTGAATTGACTACTCTGTTGACAATGATAGGATTTAGACTGTATTTTTACTTATTGTGAACTGTTAAGGAATAAGGAAACTGATTGGATTTCATCATTTCCATGCCTGAATATCCATTGCTTGAGTGACTCTGACAAGGAAATAAAATATTAGATTAACTAACTGGTAACAGTATTTTATATGCTTGTGAAGAACTCTGATGTTATAGAAATGAAGTAAATAATAAGGATCCTGAGTTGCTATGTGGCTTGATGCAAGGACTATAATGTTGTTACCTAGGATGTGTCCCTAAAGAACCACAGAAGCATCCCTGCATTGCTACTAATGGGGCAGGAATTTCAATAGTGCTACACACAGGAAATGTCCCTGAAGGGCTGTTGATGGGGAAGGGATATTTAATAGTGCTACACAGGAAGTACCTCTGCACTGTTACTGCTGAGACCGTGTCAAAGCACTCCACGATGGGGAATGTTTTCAGCTTGGTGCCAGGCAAAGGATGACTCTTACTGCAAAAAAGAGACTGAAAATACCCTTCCCGCTGCTAGAGAGTGCTTAGAATGCTGCAAAATGCAGAGAAAATGCTGATTGTGCCAAAAAGAACGGAAAGAGAAGGGAGTCCTCCTAAGTGAGGCGTTTCAGGGCCAAGCAAATAGACCAAAGCCATTTATGAGACTAACATGTAAAACAGGCAGCCAGCATTTTGGTACCTAAACAAGAATCTCTGTAAAGGTTCAATGTGAAGTGAATTTAAGCTTCTGCAGATAGGAAGCCCCAGAACTATCAATAAAGACCTTGAAATAAAAAACCCGTATCCTGGTATAAGGAAATAAGGCAGGGCATTTGTATTATAGCAAAGCAAATATATACACAGCAAACCAAAGAGGCTCCAAAAAACGGGAACAACAAAAGAAGAAAAGAGTTCAAAGTAAACTAGCACAGATATCATTACTCTTTCATGAGAGTAGAGAGATTTTAACAAATATTTACCTAGAAGAGCATAAAGATGGAAATCTCAACACCACTGTTATTGATGATCATTCTATGGTAAAGACATTCTCATGGTAACTGAATAGTAAAATCCATTTAGTTCCCATTCCAAAGAGTAGATTTAACCCCTCAATAAATCTTGCCATGGTCCTCAAAAATTCCTGAGTTTAAAAATCTCCTGCAGGTATTATAATTGACAGAAATTTGAATAGACTGTATTTGACTATTACAGTGAAGACCCTGGGTGGACAAAATCAGGCAATCTGCTCTTACCAGACTTTGGAACATAAATTTATTCATGAAAGCAAAACAAAAATTCAATAGGCTAAATGTCCCACTATATTCAATCACTGTAGTTTACCTGGACTTTTCTTTCCTTTTATGGAAGGCAACAAGATTAGTATAAGAGTCAAGATGTTGAATCTCTGATCTCTTAAAAGGACCTAGCACACATTTCTGTATTCTGAAGGGTCTATGGTCAGTGAGTCTCTAAAAGCAGAGTAAAACTTAATTGTTAATATTTTAAATCATATGGAGCTGACCTAACACCTATCCTGATAGTAGGATAAAGGGTGAGGCTAAATGAATGACTCCTCATTCCCTCCACGTCCTCTGAATTTCTGATCATTCTTATTTTGCTATACATTTTTCTTTCTTTTACTATATTTATCATCTTCCAATAAACTACATGATTATTTGCTGTGTCTATTATGGTTTGTCCGTCTCCCCTCTGTGTCCCAGGCTTATTCACTGATGCATCCCAATACCCCAAAATGTACCTGATACAAAGTAGTTGCTCAAAATATATTTATTAAAAGTGTTGAATGAATAATGTTATCAACCTCAATATTATATATCATCCTCTTCGTATGCATTTCCATCTAGTGAATTACATTCATCTGTACCTAAACCTAATGGATTAATAAATAACTCCTTTTCTTATCAAAACAAGAACTCCTCCCATGTTTCTCAGCTAAAATCTTAGAACAACTCTTTGTAGTCCCTTGTTGTTGTTTAGTTGCTAAGTTGTGTCTGGCTTTTTATGACACCATGAACTGTAGCCCACAAAGCTCCTCTGTCCATGGGATTTTCCAGGCAAGAATACTGAAGTGGGTTGCCATTTCCATCTCCAGGGATCTTCCCGACTCAGGGATAGGACCTGCATCTCCTCTACTGGCAGGCAAATTGTTTACCACTGAGCCACCTGGGAAACCCTTGTAGTCCTTAGATTTCTTTATTTTTAATCCATCTCCTTTTCCTCATCCTCTATGTTCATTCTATCCTATTATCATATCTGCATATTCCTGTTAGCATTCTTATATGATGGCCCCTGTTATATCACTTCCACATATTATATACCACAGTCTAAAACAGCAATAGCACTTAGACATCACCTAGCTTGCCAACTTAAACTGCTTGGTAGAAGCTTCCCAGAGAGTCATGTTGAGAAGGATTTTGATGCCATTCTGAAAGTGTTCTGTTTTGGAATATGGATACCTGTCATGGAACAGGTAAGGATGATGTGTCATCCCTGGTCTAAGCTCTCATTAACTCACACAATTAATGTACCAAACTCCTTCACAGAGCCCAAGTGTTCAATCTTTTCTCTTTAATATCTTTACTAAAATAAGTTTTAAAACAATCTTTCACAAAAATTTTTTACCATGTTTCTTTCCCCTCACTCAATAATTTATAATGACTCCTTATCATCATCATGTCAAGTCTTATGTTTAACCTAGATTCTAGACTTGTACTGAAACTTCCTTTCTCAGAGACTTAATCATTTACGACTTACCTATCCAGAATGCTTGCTCTAGCCAAAGGGTCTGCCTGTTTCCTTGCACGTCCTGCTTGACACACCACACGACGTGCTGTGCCTGTAACGGTTATTCTCCCTTTCCTTACCAAATACTTCCCTCATTTCTCAGGAAAAAAAAAAATGACTTCTTCTAGGAAGTTTCCTATAATTAACCATGTCTGACAGGTCACATCTCTACCCTCCTCAGGACTTCTACATTCAGCTTTGCTTTTTTTGACATGGTTTTGTACATAAACACATACCTTCAGGGTTAAACTATACATAGCACATACCTGTATTCCTTCCTAGCACTAGAGTCAGGATTTAGCACAGAGAGGGAAATGTAAAGTAAAAATCACTCAGTCATGTCCAACTCTTAGTGACCCCCTGGACTGTAGCCCACAAGGCGCCTCTGCTCCAGTCAAGAATACTGGAGGGGGTAGCCATGTCTTTCTCCAGGGGATCTTCCCAACCCATGTATTGAACCTGGGTCTCCGACATTTGAGGCGGATTCCTTACCTTCTGAGCCACTAGGGAAACCCAGAGAGGGAAATAGGCCATAGGCCACGGTAATGACAGACGAAGGCACACCACTTTCCTTTTTCAGAGCTCTGCAGACATCGTAATGGAGCTCAATGGATTTGCAAGTTGGAAGTGACTGGGGTTGGCAGTGGCCCAACTTCAGGGCCAGGTGTCTGCAAACTACAGTGTTTGTGAGTTAAAAGAGACTTGTTTCTATCAGTCTCAGATTCCTGAAAACAGTCATAGCCAGGGTGAGAAAAAAAACCATGGGAAATGTCCCAGTACAAATAGTTGGAGCTCAGGTGTCTAAAATATCTCAAGAGTTTGAAACATTTGCTTCTTTCTAAAATCCATCCAAACTTTTTTCAAATCTGTCAAAGGTGCTTATCCTCTTCATCCCTTGAGCACCAAGTTACTTTGTAGCTGTAAATGAGGGTGGCTGTGGGGTTCAAGATGACAAAGCCCAAGCGGAACACAATTTTACAACCTGAAAGCTGGAAGTTTTGTGGCTATTCACCTCAAAAAGGGCTCTCTACATTTATCTAAACTGCCCTCATCTATTGTCTCCAGCTTTATGAAGAAAGCTTCATGGATCTGAGCCCTGAAAGCATTATTAGAAAAGTACTGAGCGTCTACAATATAGTAGCAATGATGTTCAAGGCTCAGGAAATTCAATACTAGATAATTCCTTGGGGGGATTTTGAGTCTAATAGTGATGATAGGCCTATAATTAGATAATTTCATTATAATGATCTAGATTCAAGATGAAAATATGAATAAAAGACAAAAAACACAAAAAAGAACACTTCAAAAAGCCTTGAAGGCTTAAGAAGGACTTTCTGCAAGAGGTGTATTCCAACTGAGTATTCCTCATTAAGCAGGAATTCAGTATGTGAAGGAAGGTAGCAGGGTTGGGGGACTTGTGTTTATTTAGGTTATTAGGTTTTCATGATGAAGACACAAGGAGAAGTAGGACCATGGTCTACTTTGCTCTTCACAAGAATGTTACAGTGTTATTATAGAGATGGTTGTATCTAGAAATAAATACATATAAACTAAAATGCTACAAAATGCCTCTCAATAAGAAACTTGAGAGGCAGAAACAGGGTGGGGAGATAAGTTAGGTGAGGGTGTGTCATTAGTGTGACAATGAGGTAGGTCCTGAAATAAAGATAGAATTGGGGGGCAGAAAAAACACCTGAGGTAGCATAAACCAGAGAATGGAGGTGAGAAAGCTCAAGGAAGGTATAGAGCACATGAAGAGTGCTATTTAAATGGGAAATTTAAGATGTCTGAAGGAAAGTAATAGAGGATCACTTACAAAAGGAAATTGGGCCCAGCTTGTGGGTAATTGTGACTGTCAGAATGAGGTGATTGGATTTAGTCATATAGACCTTGGAGAGCCATTGAAGGTGTTTGAGTGAGACAGTAACGTGATCAGAGTTACCCATTAGATAGGAGAAACCCATTACACAGGAGAACATCATATAAATTGGAGAAAGGGAAATGGAAGTAAGGATCATGCTTTGAAGGGCTTCCCTGGTGGCTCAGATGGTAAAGAATCTGCCTCCAATGCAGGAGATTCAGGTTCAATCCCTGGGTTGCAAAGATCCCCTGGAGAAGGAAATGGCTACCCACTCCAGTATTCTTACCTGAAGAATTCCATGAACAATGGAGCCTGGCAGGCTGCAGTTCACGGGGTTGCAAAGAGGCACACACAACTGAGTGACTTTCACTTTTTTCACTTTTTGAAGGCAGTGCTTTCCTCTAGGTGAGAAATAACAAAGAAGACAGGCAGTGCAGTAACAATGATAAGAAAATAATAAATTTAAGAAATGTTGCAGTGTATGATTTAACAGAATTGCAATATGCTGGCATTTATCTCTAGATGGGTGGCATTTGTCTCTCCTTAATTTAAGGAGGCAGGGGCTCTCTTCTTATCACTGTACTCCTCTGACTGTAAATGGCCCCTACAGCTACTGTATAGCAATTATTCAGTTAATAATAAAAGAACTCCCAATTTACTAAAGGTTGGTTTCCAAGTTGATACTCTAAAATTTCAACTTATTTTACACACACATAACAGAAATCAGATTCCCCCCACCTCTTGTAAGAGAACCTCACAGAGTTGTTCTGATAAGAATAAAGTGTGTAGTGCATAAAAGATAATTGATACATACACATTTATTAGCAATGTTAGTGGAGTTCTTATGTGTTAAGTAGCTGCATTTAGGGCTCATAAGAGGTAAATCTCAATAGCTGAGATAAGGTTCTTAACTCTTAGCATCATTCCTGCCCCTGCCCACTGAACCTGGCATACAGAAAATGGCTGGGAATGAGGATGATGGATGGGCAATTCAGGAGACTCCTCCTCAAAAAATGACACTCAACACTATACTGAGTGTGGCAGAACACAAGGAAGATCCCTAAAATGAAAAGGTCGTCCCCCCCAAGACAATTGGCAATATAAAGTTAATATACACATTAAATGACTTTGACCAAGACCAATCAGGGCTGAAGAATGTGGTTCAAACTCTGAAGCACGTAGATTGATGAAGCAGGAAGCTTGACATTCTTTGTTTGTCATCTGTGGTAGTTAATCTTTGCCAAAGCTCTGATAAAGCCATCCTCATTCTCAAAGCCTGTTTTGGTTCAAGTTCCCTTCCTTCCATTCCACATTACCCCCAACATATTGGCCTTGTCCCTTGACTTTTCCCTTACAGGCCCCATGGTGGCTTCACAGAGGTCTAATATTAGCCCAATCCTCCTGGTCAGCATTACTCTTTCTTTATGAAATTTGTGGGACTTAAAGTTGAACCAGACAGACAAGAACTTTAAACTCTGTTATTGCCCTTCTTTATACTTCCAACAAGTTAATTGTCTGTTTGCCTTCCTGTAATTACTTTAATTACATGCCATTAGTGACCATTAATAAACGCAAGTGTGTTTGATTTTCACAAACCTTACTTTTCTTGCTCTCTGCAGAACTCCATCAAAGCTTTCACATGTGGTCAAAATAGAAAGTGAGGCAACTCACACATTCACATTTAACCTTTGGGGCTAAAGTAAAAAATAAAGGATAATTCATGAATGGGCTAACTGTTTTTTCCTGCCTCTGACACTGGCTGGCATTCTTTCTATAGTGGTTACATATATATGCAGTGTGCTCATTTATAAGACAGCAAAAGTTAAAAGGGGTTGAGAAATAAAAGCTGCCTAATTGCTGCTATTATCTCAACTCAAGGAGAGAATTGCTGGGTGATATTATGAAGACTGAAAAAGCACTGAAGATTTTATTGATGGAACACTTTTGCTCTAACTTCAAGCCACAGAAAATGAAGGTCATAATTTCAGTTTTATGAGCATCTGATTGGGCATTTACATGGAAAGAGCTGAACTATGAGGAGACTAAGACAATATTCTCTCTGCCACAGTTTACTAGATTATATCACAATATCTAGTATAAAAATAGTTTCTCTAGTTCTGTCTTGTGGTCAGCTTTACCAGTAAAGCCAACTGCAAGATTGAGAAAAATGAAATGTATACATAATGGTTAGTTAGATGCTCCGGAAAACGGCAACCCACTCCAGTATTCTTGCCTAGAGAATCCTATGGACAGAGGAGCCTGGTGGGCTGCTGTCCATAGGGTCGCATAGAGTCAGACACAACTGGAGCGACTTAGCATGCATGCATGAATAGATGCTCCTTACTACATCGTTCCCACACACACACACACACACACACACACACAAATTAGTAAAAATATTGAATCCTGTGGCTGTTTAGATACTTCCAGCATAATTCTCTTGCTTATTAAAGCATTGAATAGACTAGTTTTTTTTTTTATAATGATAACAATATGCTCTCTCCAAATATCAAATGATGATGTTTATCCATAATTACTGGAATTTGTGATCTGAGTGTTTTTCTTGTGGTGAAAATGGGTTATGCCAGGACATTTGTGATCTTTCCCTGTTGTAAACTAATGGCAATGGAGAGAAAGCTGGCCAGGGCTGAGCCCATGGGCTCTCTGTAACTATGGAAAAACAATTTAAACGTGTTATCTATCCAGGTGAACTTAAGAAGGTGGTGTCATTAGTACCCAGGTGTTCCTTATTGGATACTATACCAAGGTTATTAGGACCGGACTGACAATATAATTTACATGCTGCTTCTTGTAGAATTTCATGTGGTATCTGAAAACATGCACCTTTTTGGAGAAATAAAAACCCAAATATTGTAATTAGTTCCAAAAAATGACACATTTTCCTGAAATTTGGGACTTATCTAGTGGACAAATTTTGGTTAAATGAATTTACATTCTAGAGAAAATACAGTCCACATTATGAAAAATCAGTTTTCTGATTCTTCTACATTGTTCCCATACCATGAACCTTTAATCATACAATATGACCTTTCTACAAGACTGCTTAGTATTACTGTCTCCTTCATCTCCCAGTGCCAAGATCTTTTGGAATGAAAAATAGATTTGTACCTAGACTGCCCAAGGCCTCCTGGTGAGTCAGGGAAATGAGGGTGTACTAAGAAAATAAGTTGGCTAGAATTTAGAAAAATCTGAGAAATGCAGCAGGAGTTGTCTTAGGATGGGATAAATGGGGTGAGTCCACGGGCAAAAAATTAAGCAACTGACTGAATTGGGTCAGACGGTTTGCTGGGCATGTTATGCTTCCTCCATCCATAATCCCAGTATTTGTTTCTAAAATGACTTCAGGTTTGGGGGATTTTTGTTTTGTTTTGTTTATTTAGTTTTGGAAGAAATGATAGAATAATAGATAGGTGGAAGAAACAGTACCTAACTCAAACTGTTTCTAAGTTCCACCACTGATTTACATTGAATTGAACTTGAAAATAAGGTATACCAAATTCTCAGATTCTTCACATTCTCAGATTCTTCACATACATAATATGAGTACAATAATTAAGTCCATCTTCTTTCATTAAATAAAAGCCTATATTTTAAGGTTATAAAAGTCATTTGGAATTCTCCATAAATAGAACAAGATAAACAATGCATCCCCCAACCTGATTTTAATAACTATTACAGTTTATTTCTCTATCAATCCTTCTGTGAAATCTGTTTAATCACCAGTCTTGAGAGGAGAGCTAAATGAATGAACGAAAGAAGTGTCAACATCTCAAATGCAGATCATTTTTCTATCTGCCTTTCCTTAAAATGCCCTCCCTACCTCTTCTGCTTGAAACATACCCATGTCTCCTTTAAGATCTAGGATACATGTCATCTCCTCTGTAGTACAGGTGTCCCCCTAACAATTCTCTTTGTTTTAACCATACTCTGTACAAACTCACAGTAGAGCCCTGATGTTTAGCAGTATCATTGTGAGCAACTTGAGGGAAGTGCTCACTACTGGCTTGGCACTCATATTAGTCAGGACAAGCTCCATTATGCAAGTCAAAAACTGACCCCCAAATCTCACTGATTTAATATGACAAAAGTTTATTTTCTGCTTATACTTAATATCCAGTATGGGGTCAGCAAAGACTCTACTCCACATAGTCACTGAGGGATCCAAGTTGATGGTGACTCCGTCATCCTGTAGTAATGTTATCCAGAACACATGCCTGCTTTTGGCCAGAAAAGATGCCATTAAACCATACAGTAAAATCATGAAAAACTGCATATGGGCTTTCATTCCTTCAGTCCAGAAGTGACATACTTATCACTTCCACTCACACAGAGTCCAGAACTGGTCACAGCACCTTGCCTAATTGCAGAAGAATCAAGTAATATAGGAGAACAAAGGGAATGCTAAGCATTACTGTCTGTCCTTCAATACTCTATCAAAGTATTGTTAAAATGGATACACTCCCCAAAGCAATCTATAGATTAAATACTACTCCCATCAAAATCTCAATGATATGTTTATGTTAATATGAAAAACAATCCTAAAATTAATATAGAACCACAAAAGATCCAGAATAGCCCAAGCAATTTTCACAGAAAGGAATAAAGCTGTGTCCTGATTTCAAAATATATTACAAAGTCATAGTAATTAAAACAGTATGATACTGGTATAAAGACAGATATAAATCTCAATGAAATAGAATAGAATCCAGAAATAAACCTGTAAATACATGATCAACTGATTTTTGACAAGGGTAACAAGAAAACACAATGGGAAAAGAATAATCAATAAATTGTGTTGGAAAAACTGTATACCTGCATACAAAACAATGAAATTGGACCCTTATATCATACTTAGACTCAAAATGGATTAAAGACTTAAAAGTATGAAATTAAACTATAAAATTTTAGAACAAACATAGGAAAAAAGCTTCCAGACATTGGTCTTGGCAATGATTTTTTGTATATGACCAAAAGAATAGGCAACAAAAGTGGACAAACATAAACTACATCAAACTGAAAAGCTTTTACACAGCAAAGGTTATGATCAACAGAATGAAAACGCTTTTTGGAATGGGAAAAAATAATTGCAACCCATATATCTGACAAAGAATTAACCTCCAACAACTTGGAACAACTCAATAGCAAACAAAAAATAAAAACAAACAAAACTGCCCAATTAGAAAATGGGGAAAGGATTTGCATGGATATTTCTCCCAAGAAGATATATGAATGGTCAACTGGTATATGGAAAGGGGCTCAATTATTAATCATCAGGGAAATGCACACCAAGAACACAAGGAAATATCACTTCACACCTGTTAATCATATGACCCAGCAATACCACATCTAAGTATACAACCAAAAGAATAGAAATCAAGGCCTTAAAAAGATAATTTCACTCCCATGCTCATTTCAGCATTATTTACAATAACCAACCTAAATGTTCATCAACAGATGAATGGATATAGAAAATGTGATATATTCATAAGTGGAATATTATTCAGCCCTTTAAAAAGAAATATTATTCAGCCCTTAAATAGAAAATGTGGTATATTCGTAAGTGGAATAGTATTCAGCCCTTTAAAAAGACCCTTAAAAAGTGGTCCATCCACCACTTGCAACAATGTGAATGGACCTGCAAGAGATTACGCTAAGTGGAATAAGCCAGTAACAGAATGACAGATGCTGCATGATTCCACATTACATGAGGCATTTATCATAGTCAAATTTATAGAAGAAAACAGGATGGTGGTTTCCAGGGGGTGGGGGAGGAAATAGGGAATTGTTTTTCAATGGGTATAAATTTACAGTTACACAAGATGAATAAGTTCTAGAGAGGTGCTGTATAACATAGTCCCTATTGCTAATAATATAATATTGCACAATTAAAAATTTAAGACAGGAGATTTTAAGTGTTCTTACACCAAAACAAAAACAGTAAAAAAACAAAACAACTCAAGAAAACTTTTGGAAGTAACAGATATTTTTATTACTTTGGTTGTGGTGATAGTATTGCAGGTGCATGCATATGTCCCAAATTATCAAATTGTATACACTAAATATGTCTCAGTTACATTTTGATAATGCTGCAAGTACTCTATTAAGCACTAGGAAAACAAACATGATTAAGACTTAGTGCCTTCTTGCATGCAGCACATTGCATAGATACTGAATGGTTTTAATAAAGCTAATAACTACTATTGTAATGTTGCATACATGATCATTTCATTGAGGTAACACAAATCCCTTTGAGAAGAATCATATTTTAAGATGACTCTTTGGAGTCATGTAACAGTTGCTGCAAAAAAAAATATATATATATATACTCATAAGCTGAAGACTTAATGCCATGTACCCTTTGATACATACTATTAGGTTGTTGCTATTTAGTAATGTCTGACTCTTTCGAGATCTCATGGACTGTAGCCCACCAGGCTCTTCTGTCCAAGGGATTTTCAAGTCAAGAATATTGGAGTGGGTTGCCATTTCCTTCTCCAACAATTAGGTTATGGATGCACAAAAATAAAAGTGTTTTTAGTTTATGTTTATGGTAATTTCATGGGAAAATAGAAAAGATCCCCAATGTATTGAGCAAACATTCCACAACTCATTAGGCCATTTACTCCTCAATCCACTTCTCTAAACTGAAAGGAGAGAGGCTTCTGGCTAAGAGATTCTGACCCCAGTGGCGACAGGGAGGGTCTGCCTTCCTCTAGTCTCAGCTGTAAGCCTGTCTCAGGCAGCCCTCAGGCTTCTTCCGGACTCAGTTACCTCCACAAGCCCACAAACAAGGCGACAAGCTGACAGGAACTAAGCCAGGATTCTTGGCCTCCTATTCTCCCTTATATGCCAGAGAGAAAGGAGGCCACCTTCCAATATGCAGCCAGCTAGGAATTCAGCCTCCTCCTCCCCCACTTTCCTTTACCCTCGCCAGACAGCCCTGTGCACAGCCTTCTCAGGCTTCCGGCTCTCTTGGCCAGCTGGGAAAGGAACGGCCTTTCCAGACCCCTGTGAGCTTGCCAATAAACCCTTCTTTTCTACTCAAGAGCCAGAATTGGGAGATTACAAAGCCACTGTCACAAAATGGTCACTAATAGAGGTTTTAAGAGACCAAGGGGAAGAAAGAATTTCTGGGCCAAAGGAAAAGAAAGACAATGGCAAGTTTCTAGCAGTGTAGTCACGGTTTGCTATAGTTTGCTGATTATCAGAGAAACCTTTTCCTTCCAAGGGACCCCAGGCAGGCTGAAAGATGTATTTCTGAAATCTGTTCAAAGCCACATTTCATTAGTTTCATTTTATGAGAAGCTTTCTGTTTGCACATTAACCCCAGTTCTCTTAAGACATGAAAAATTTGATACTTCATGAAGATACATAGACATTGGTATGAGATATCTATTGCAGACGTAGACTTCCTGGGGACTGGGTGAGAAAGCAGCTAGAGACACTCGTTCCTGCAGACTGCGTTCCCATATACCCATGGACTCCGGCATGACTACTGAACCGAGTCTGTGGTGCAGATCTCCTCCAAGGTTAGTCTTAGTGTCTCTTGGCCCAGAAACTTGCCTGGCTCAGTCACAGACCCCTCTCATGTGGTACTGATTCTCTGACTTGGCCGGGTATTATCCAGGATCTACTGGGCTCCAAAAATCATAAATCTTTTCCAGGGCCAGTTTTGCATTGGCACCAAAGCTACTTTTGAAGCAGCCAATGAGAATGGCCCAGTCTGTGTGGCCAGTGGGAGGCCACCATAACTTTCTATGGAAGACTGACTGGCTACTCTCCTCTACCAACCATGTCCCTCATTTTCAAGGCCACCAACAATATTAGCAAAATACTGTTTCTTAAACTGGCCTAAGAGAAGAGGTACTGTCTGCATCCATTTTTCCTAGGAAGTTTCCATGATTCTTAAGGGGACAGAGCACTGTCAAACTCCATTTATTTACAGTTTCTAACACTAGGTCCTAGACAAGGCAAAAATGTCCTCTGAAGCTCCTCCTCCAGAAAAATGGGTCTCTTAGTAGTCTATGACTGCATAACTATTAGTCACCAGGCAAGTAGTTCTTGACAAAGCAAAAGCACACATAATCTTAAAAATGAATGACCTTCTAACATGGACTGCAGAAACCATTTTTAATCATCAAATCAACATTTTTCAGCATCAAGTTAAAATCCACTTTTTATCCAGCACTATTTTGCATATATATATGTGTGTATGTGTGTGATATGTGTGTGTATATATATATATATATATATGTGTGTGTGTGTGTGTGTGTATATATATATATATATAGTGGTTTAGTCACTAAGTCCTGTCTGACTCTTGTCACCCCATGGACTGCAACCTGCCAGGCTCCTCTGTCCATGGGATTCTTCAGGCAAGAATACTAGAGTGAGTTGTCATTTCCTTCTCCAGGGAATCTTCCCAACCCAGGAATCAAATCTGGATCTCCTGCATTGCAGGCAGGTTCTTTACCCAACTGAGCTACAAGGGAAGGTGTTACCATATGTTACATATATATATATATATATATATATATATATACACACACACACACACACACACACACATACATATATATATATATACACATACATATACATATCTCATTTAATCTGTAATAAAACTTTATATTGGTGTTACTCATATTTTTTAGATGAGGAAGCTGAAGCTCAGGGAGAAGTCAAATAACAAGATCAGTGTCACATAGATTATAAAAGATGCAGGCAAGATTTGACTGCAGGTAATCTTTAGTCAGCAAGCTTCTTTTCTTCTAGGATTCACATTCCTCCAATATTGTCCTAGAGCCACTTTGGACGGAGCAGGATTGCATGATTGGGAAGGAGGTAAGACTCTAATCATGGAGAAGGCAATGGTACCCCACTCCAGTGCTCTTGCTTGGAAAATCCCATGGATGGAGGAGCCTGGTGGGCTGCGGTCCGGGGGGTCGCTGAGAGTCGGACACGTCTGAGCGACTTCACTTTCACTTTTCCCTTTCATGCGTTGGAGAAGGAAATAGCAACCCACTCCAGTGTTCTTGCCTGGAGAATCCCAGGGACAGCAGAGCCCGGTGGGCTTCCGTCTGTCGGGTCGCACAGAGTCAGACACGACTGAAGTGACTTAGCAGCAGCAGCAGCAAGACTCTAATCAAGCATTCTCATTATTTCTTCCAAATTTACTTTACCTGCTTTACATACTGGGTTTTCATGAGAGATTTTCCTTGAAGATAAGACAAGTTGGACCATAGAACAATACACCACTTGTCCTCCTATTTCAGGCTTCCTGCTTAGGAAAAAATAATAGCTAGCAGAGCAACATATGATTGCCGAGGTATTTTCTAAGGATAAGATTTCTGAGGGATCCTATGGCACATTAATCGATTACCATGCTAACTTATTAGACAATCAGTGATGATACCCCATACCCCCCTGTGGCTCAAATTTTGTCTCATAGATCAAAATTTTAATTAAGGAAAATAAGAATGACTGAATTTCAGACTCTTAATGTGTTTTATATTTGAAAGAAAATATCAAATTTCCCCAGCTCTTATGACTTGGAAAGGATAGTCTAGTGATAATTAGGACACACGAATTTCTAAACCTAATACTGCCACTAGTTAACTAAATGACCCTGGATAAGACATGAAACTTCCTGGGCTGTGATTTTTTAAAATGACATCCCTAGTTAACATTTTCTGATTTCTCTGTACAATATCAAAATGCACAGGCTATTAGAACCCACTCTAGTGTCTAGTCTAGCGGCACTTTGGCCTCTTAAAGGAAGGAAGAGGCAATGCCAAGGTATATGGCCTCAGAGTTGAGCTGGCAAGTGGCTTTCCATCAATGAAAATTGTCTTCTGGCTTCTTCCTGATTTCAGTTATCCCTGCTTTCCAATGACAAGACATATTTATCCTCTTCTCTGTATGCAGGTCAGGAAGCAACAGTTAGAAATGGACATGGAACAACAGACTGGTTCCAAATAGGAAAAGGAGTACGTCAAGGCTGTATATTGTCACCCTGCTTATTTAACTTATATGCAGAGTACATCATGAGAAACGCTGGGCTGGAGGAAGCACAAGCTGGAATCAAGATTGCTGGGAGAAATATCAATAACCTCAGATATGAAGATGACACCACCCTTATGGCAGAAAGTGAAGAAGAACTGAAGAGCCTCTTGATTAAAGTGAAAGAGGAGAGAGAAAAAGTTGGCTTAAAGCTCAACATTCAGAAAACGAAGATCATGGCATCTGGTCCCATCACTTAACGGCAGATAGATGGGGAAACAGTGGAAACAGTGGCTGACTTTATTTTTCTGGGCTCCAAGATCACTGCAGATGGTGATTGCAGCCATAAAATTAAAAGACGCTTACTCCTTGGAAGGAAAGTTATGACCAACCTAGACAGCATATTTAAAAGCAGAGACATTACTTTGCCAACAAAGGTCCGTCTAGTCAAGGCTATGGTTTTTCCAGTGGTCATGTACGGATGTGAGAGTTGGACTACAAAGAAAGCTGAGAACCGAAGAATTGATGCTTTTGAACTGTGGTGTTGGAGAAGACTCTTGAGAGTCCCTTGGACATCAAGGAGATCAACCAGTACATTCTAAAGGAAATCAGTCCTGAATATTCATTGGAAGGTCTGATGTTGAAGCTGAAACTCCAATACTTTGGCCACCTGATAGGAAGGGTTGACTCATTGGAAAAGATCCTGATGCTGGGAAAGATTGAGGGCAGAAGGAGAAGGGGACGACAGAAGATGAGATGGCTGGATGGCATCACCGACTCGATGGACATGGGTTTGGGTGGACTCAGGGAGTTGGTGATGGACAGGGAAGCCTGGCGTGCTGCGGTTCATGGGGTGGCAAAGAGTTGGACATGACTGAGTGACTGAACTGAACTGAACTTTTCTCATCTCTTCTCTATTCTCTCTCTTTCTTTTTATCCATGTGTGTGTGAGAGAGATAAAGACAGACAGTCCAGCATAACTCTGATCATTTGAGGTTGGTATATTTCTGAAACTATCTCCTCTTCTCCTAATTTCTCAACTTCAGATGTTACTATCAGGATTTTCCTTATCAGCTATGTCGAGCACCTTTTTCAGAGAAGCGCTCTCAGATGAAAACAAAGGACAAAATCAAAAGCCACTTACCTTGGTAATCTAGCTCCCCACACCAAGTCCACCCCCTAATCTGGCCCCCAAACCAAGTAACCTGGGCCTGTCTTCCAGGCTTCTCTCTACTGCCATCTCACGGTGAGGCAGCCTTTTTCTGAGAACTAACTTTTCCTTTGGTACAGGGCCTCACTGACAAAGTAGACATAAAAATTACAGGGTCCTGTCCACCAGAGCAGCAGTTGTTATAACAGATTGCATAGGACATGAAGATTAGAAATAATCAGAGAACGACTGGATAGGCTGTAGTTTAAGCAAAGAGTATATCAGCACTTAATTCAAGAAATAAGAAAAAAGTTTCTTAGGAGAGGGAAGAATCCTGAATATTCTGAGTTCCATCTATTTTTTCCCCCCATGGAGGTGGGAACTTTAAAATACTAGAATCATGGAGACCCATTTATGGGACTAAAAGACTTAAAACTGCAGAGTCAGCAATGATTTCAACACCATCACTGTAACAGTCTATCAATATCTCCCGGTGTCTGTACAGATGTTCAGTCACCATGATGCTCACTCAGTCACCCTATAACACTGTCACTGTTTGAATAGAACTGCTTACTGCACTGATATTCAGGAGACAAAATGGTCTCATGTCCCAGCCAATTAACTGTCTTTCTTTGGTACTTGATTGCTTCTTCTTGTGTCACTTGATCATAATCATGAGTATTTCCCTCTACAGAAAGTGTTAGTTGCTCAGTTGTGTCTAATTTTTTGCAACCCTATGGACTGTAGCCCACCAGGCTCCTCTGTCCCTGGGATTTTCCAGGCAAGAATACTGTAGTGGGTTGCCATTTCCTACTCCAGGGGATCTTCCCAACCCAGGGATCAAACTCATGTCTCTTTCATCTCCTGCATTGGCAGGTGGATTCTTTACCACCAGCACCACCTAGGAAGCCATTTCTCTCTATGAATACCACACAACTTGCTCTGCTCTATCAACTGCCTGCCAGACATGGCTGTTACACTATATACATTTGGCTGTGAAAACAATACACTTGACGTTGATTTAAATTTGGAAACACCCCTGTAAAGCATGGTTAGCTTATGGCATGCAGCAAACAGACCTAGATTATTATTCAAATGTTGTGCTTTGAAGCAGTTCCTCTAATATTTATCCTTATTCTCCTCCATTTGTGTTTTTACTAAATTGTCAATGCAGGTTTAAAAAATCATGATAAAACATGAATTTTGATCTATACTGTATCAAGGATTCAATCTAAAGAGCTAATCCAAGCTGAACACTTAGTTAATGCTAGTCCAGTGCTAATATTGAGGCACAAATCCAGACTAGATGACAGATATTTCCCTAAGAAGAATGAAACTTCCAAGTTCAAACTCAAATCAAGTAGTAGTATACACATGTGGAAGAGACAAAATTGCAAAAGACCCATGTCTTACTGTAAGGAGTCTTGGTCTTCTTCAGGATTCCAGGCTCTCAATTAGTGGCCAAGAGATCCAGGGCTCTGAATTCTATAGGAAATTAAAGAAAACAAATTAAAAAAACATTGAAATAGCTACAAATGCAGTGAAAATGTATTGCCTAAAGTTTACTCAAGAAACAGAAAATAAATTGTAACTAAGTTCATAATCCCAGTTTATCTAAGCAATTCAAGGGCTTCAACCAAAAATATTTCTCCACACAGAATCAATATGTGAGCCGAGAGCCTTGTACTGGACCTTAGAAGGGATGCAACACGGTTACTATGGGAAATATGACTGTTTTTTAGGGAGAACAAGGACATGGGTGAGGTAACATGAGGGCACATATGACACTGTTAATTTCTTTTCTGTTGTTCTGGTGAGTTTAAGGAAAAAGCCTTATTTTGTTAAAGTATGTCTCTAACTTTGCCAATCTCTTTTAAATAACATAGGTCTTGGCAGATCACAAGATTCAACTAGTTCTTATTAATCATGTTTGTTTCCACTGCATTTATATTTCTCACAAACCATAGGAGTTTTCATTTATCTACTTATGGTAGAGATAAAGTGTTTCCTTTTAAAATGATTTTAAATTTAAGAGTGAGTCAATTTTTTTAAAAAATTTAAGTAAACAATATTACTTTTGATATACCAATAGAGGAAAAATGACGGTAATAAGTAGGTGACCGTACTGTGGTTAGTTGTGTGTGACTCTTTGTGTCTGCATGGACTGAAGCCCACCAGGCTCCTCTGTCCATTGGGATTCTCCAGACAAGAATACTGGAGTGGATTGCCATGCCCTCCTTCAGCGGATCTTCCCAACCGGAATGGAACTCAGGTCTCCCACACTGCAGGCAGATTCTTTACTGTCTCAGCCACCAGAGAAGCCCAAGAATACTGGAGTGGGTAGCCTAACCCTTCTCCAGGGGATCTTCCTGACCCAGGAATTGAACTGGGGTCTCCTGTGTTACAGGCGGATTCTTTACCAGCTGAGCTACCAAGGAAGCCCCATGTATGTGTATAGGTATACACATGTATCTGCATATAGTATCACATATTATTAAATTAGAAAGGAGGTTGAAATTTCTGATTTCCTTGTCTGTATTCTATTTCCAACTAGAAGGCAGTCAGGTATAATGCAGCAAGTGACAAACAGTGGCACGAGCCTGTTATTTAATAACATATATACAAGCCTATGCTTCACCAAGCACTGTTACATAAACTGTGTAATCTGAATCTCAAAACAGCTCAGTCAATGTTATCATTTCCCACACTATACACAAGAGAGAAAACTAAGGCCCACAGATGGGGTTCAAATTTGTCTTCTTCCACTTGCCACCAAATTTCCCTTAGCATCCTGTTAGAGAAAGCAAAGGGACAAAATCCTTATTCCAAGCAAAATGTCATGTTGTGTAAAAGGGATGTGATAAGATAGATAAACCATCCCACTCTCATTTCTCACATATCTAGATGGACTCAAAATTAGTTTATCCCTAATTAAATATCACTTTTAATTTCTCCATCCCTTCCTTGGCTTCTAAATCTACCATTTAGCTAACATTTTCAAGTTGCTTTCCTTCAAATTTGCCAGCCTTCTTGCATTTCCAGCCTTCACACATTTAATGAGAATACACTGGGTATGTAAGGCCTTGAGTCAACTCACCTTCTCTAGGTTGCATTTTCCTGCAAACATTAGCATAAATACCAGTATGTTTACACCATAATTACTTTAATTCCCTTGGCCCCAGCAGACCTGGAGTATGTCAATCCACAACGATTTCAGGGGTAAGGGATGATTACTGGTCCATGAAACATGCTGCTGCTGCTAAGTCACTTCAGTCATAAATGGTTGGAAATTTGGCACACCACTTCTAAAAGGATCCCAACTTTGCATCAGGAGGGCAGAAGGCTATTTCCCTGATGCGAGCGATTTTCTAGGTCTTCAGGCTTTCTTTTTTTAAACAAGGATCAAAATTATTTTCTTTGAATTTTCTCCATGAAAATTACAAATATGAACATTTTGGCATCTTTAAAATATGCCAAAAGAAAAACATATCCGGAAAGTATGTCTCTTCCTGGAGAAAACCACTAAGTAAATATTCCTGTAAAATTGGCAAGACTCCTCCCTGGATTTATAACATAAAGTTAGGGACCTTTCTCTTTCATAGGCTATAAAAGAGCTTAGCACCACTAGCAATGTTGCAAAGTGAGTGTCTAAGAAATAAGAACTTTAAATGGCATGTGGACAATTATTTACACACATATGAATGTACAGAGGTCTATGTTTAGGGGCTTATTATTAATAACCAGACAATTAAGAGTGGTAGAGGTTGAAGTTAAAGGCACAATTTAAGTGATTATAGTGTTATGAGGGATATTTCCATTTTTTATACAATAAAGATCCATATATAACTAGTCAAAAAATATTGATTGATTATTTAACATGTGCAGAGCACTGGGGGTATAGGACAGAAGAAATTCTTGTGTTTATTGAGAACCTACTATATCCCAGATGCTGTGCAGCAGAATTTCTTGTATATATGTGAGCAGCGAGGGTTGTGGGGTAGGACAAATAGGAAATGTAGGAGAAGGAGAGGAGGGGGGATTTCTAGTTTGAGTATCAGTGTTATTCATCACTGGGATTCATACATATCTTGTGGAATTATTTTTCTATTTACACAGGAGACTTAAAAACTTAAGTTGAGTATTAATTCAGACAAACATACTTGGTCCACAACAAGACTTCATTTATCAGTGGGGTAGGGCAACCCATGGGACTGTCACTTTGGTTTATGTCCTGACCTGACTGTGCATGGACCCATGTATATGGCACTTGTCTATTAACGTGGTACTTAAATTAAATTTGGGAAAGAGAGAAGTGAGTTTCCATGCTGGCAAGGGTGCCGGTGGTTTGTGGAGACGGAGGACTGCAAAGGATATGCTAGAACTTGGGCATCTTGAGAGCTTACCATGGCAGCACACCAGCAGCTCCTCAAACCAATAATCTCAGAGAAGTGAAAATCAGACACGGCCGTGGGATACACTGCAGGTGTACCTGGGGTGTATCAGGAAGCTTGCCCTTGGCATGAACCTGAGAACTAGTACTAGTCAGTGATTTGATGTGATGTAGAGAACACAGGTATCATCAAAAGCACCTGAAGGGGAATGCATGGATTGCCATGCCCTCTTCCAGGGGATCTTCTCGACCCAGTCATATAATATTATGAATACATTTCTTAATAAGAGCAAATAAGACACCTGTTAGTGGTAATCCACTCCAGTATTCTTGCCTGGAGAATCTCCTGGACAGAGGAGTCTGGTGGGCTGCAGTCCATGGGGTCGCAGAGAGTCGGACACGACTGAGTTGACTGACCAGGCATGCACACAAGACACCTCTAGGGACACTATGCTACAGGGGCTGAATTTATTAGAATAGCAGTGAATGGTCCATCTACATTAATACTTGTTATTATTTACTATTTCTGTGAATCTGGAAAACATGTTTTACACGGAAAATATATTTAATAGTCATGACAATGAAAGCTCACAGTCCTCATTTTACTGATGAAAAACTATAACCCTCCAAAATAAAATCTCTTGTTAGAGCACCGTTTAAGTTGAATGGCTTCCCTGGTGGCTCAGATGATAAAGAATCTGCCTGCAAGGCAGGAGATCCGGGTTCAATTCCTGTGTCGAGAGGATCCCTTGGAAAAGGAAATGGCAACCCACTCCAGTGTTCTTGCCTGGAGAATTCCATAGACAGAGGAGCCTGGCGGGCTACAGTCCATGGGGTCGTGAAGAATTGGATAGGACTGAGAAACTAACACTTTCACTTCTTTTTTTTATAGGTTGAAATATGCCCCCTAAAATAATACATCCATGCCCTAACCCTAGAATCTGTGAATATTAACTTATATGGCAAAAGATGTGATTAAGTTTAGGATATTGAGAGGAGGAGTTTATTCTGCATTATCTAGGTGGGCCCTAAAGACAACCACATGTACCCTTTTAAGAGAGAGGTAGAGGGAACTTTGGGATGGACACACAGAGAAGATGTACAGAAGAGAAGGAGGCGATGTGATCACAGAAGAGAAGACTGGAGTGATGCAGTCACAAGCCTGGAGCCACCAGAAGTTGGAGGAGGCAAGGAACAGATTCTTCCTAAAATCTTCATGGCTTGGCTGACACCTTGATTTCAGACTTTCAGCCTCCAGAACTGTGAGAGAATACATTTTTGTTTTAAACCACCCAGTCTATGATAATTTGCTTTAAAAACTACAGGAAAAAATACAAGTTACACAATTAACTACTGAGAGGAAGAGAGATGTTTCAAATCAAAGTTTGTCTGACTTTAAAATCTGTCTCTTTGGGCCCATTGGGATGCCTCCCATATACCATTGACATATGTCGTGGCCATAGAGCTCTTGGGTCTTTCAAGCTACCTTCTGACCATCTACTTTAGCCAAAACCACTAAACCACTTTAAATGTGGAAATCACTAAAAATTGCTATGTATGTTATGATTTAAACAAAATGTAAAGGCTTCAACAGTTGAGTCAAGAGAACTTGTTATGATCAGGAAAAAGTACATGACAGAGAAGATTTTGAGTTATGAGAAAAATGATACACATAATTGGATAATTGTGAAGGACCAGGTAGAACATTGCAGGGCCTCTGAAGGACAGTTTGAATAGTACTTCAAGGGGAAAATTACAAGCCCCATTCAGAGTACACTGTGTCAGCCAGCTTGCAATTGGAAGTCTTGTACTAAAATGAAAACCTAATTAGACTTAGATCCTGGTTGTTTCTGTCATCACTACAGTGGATTGTTACTCTCCCTTCTGGAATCTGAGGTATTCTTATTTACTTACCAAAGATCCTTCTCTTAAAAAAATCTTTTCCACATCCAAGGTCATTTACTGAATCAATTTTGTATCTACATCCTTCATGGTCAGGCATTTTCTTTCTATCCATGAGCCTCTTTCAATGCCATCTGTTTTGCTAAGGGATTTAGTGAATTACAAACCAGACCAGCAACATACAGGGACACAAATATTGGGTTCTTAAAAAACAAGTTTCAGCTTTACCTCAGCACTTCACCCTCTCCACTGAGGGCTGCTGTTGCTGCTGCTGCTGCTAAGTCTCTTCAGTCGTGTCTGACTCTATGCGACCCCATAGATGGCAGCCCACCAGGCTCTGCCACCCCTATGGTGCCAATTTTATTTGCAGATAGTATTCCAACATTCACAAGTTACACCTCTGCCACAGCCTTGGCTAAATCTTGAACTAGTGCAGAATTCAGCTGTGCTAGAGTGCTGATCTTAGCATGCTTAGATGTGGCATACTTGTTGTTGATAGTCATGTGCTTTGTAAGCCCACAGTTCATCATGACCACATTCTTTGCCAGGTGTTGCATAACAACAAGAAGGGATTCACTGAGGGTGAATTAAGTCATCTTCATGAGAGATAAAATTACCTATATTCCTGCCTAACCTTAATAACAAAGAAAAAGAAGAAGAAGGCCTTTTATCTATTCATTGTAAACAGTGTAATTACAATTTGCTATGGCTCACAGGAGCAGGAAAAAAGCAACAACAAACCACCACATTTAATGTGTTTTTCATTTTCTCTGAGAACCTGAACAACTTGGTCGTCTTAACTCTAGCTCATTACAGCTAACATTTTAATCTCTCATGGCAGAGAAGCAAGAAATAAGTTTATGCCCGGTAATAACAGCATCACTAAGATCAATACTCAGAGATACCGTAGGAAATAGGTTCACTTTTTGCAAAAACACTATATGTTTCCCACTTGAGAAGATCAAGGCTGAGATGGGGCATTTGGGGTCTGGCTTTCACCTTCTAGAATCGTTGGTCAGGTGACATACAATAGTGCTTTCCTGCTACATAAGACACAGTACTGGGGAATTAAAAAGGTTTAAATGTGTCATTTCTGCCCAAAAATTCTAGTTGGGTAGATAAGAAATGATGTCTTATTATTAGCCCCAAACAATTGAAACAAAAAGAAACTCAGATAAGAGTTCAAGACAGCAAAAATAGCACAAGACAGGACATGTTTAATTATCAATAATTGCTACAGGATGTCAGAAAAAATGGAGAGAACATATCATACTGGAGTGGTCTGGATGTCAGTACCAAGACTGGAAATGAATTATGCTAGATGGATGCAAAAGGCCAAAAAGAATCAATATCTAGAATCACCAAATGATACCCTTATGAATATTCAATATACTCTGGTAATGCACAAGGACGGCATTTCTCATGCAGCTGGATCAAATCTGCTACACTGACTTGAACCAGTGCACACTTACAGCCTTTTCCTTCCAACACAGTATAAATGTCAGTATGGAAACAGCAACATATATTTTCTCCACATATTATACACATGTCTCCTTGCACATGTGGAAGTTCTAATCTTATAGATCTTATCTCTTTGGGACTAGTTGTGTGTTTATATCGACCTTAGTTCATCCTTCTTAAATTAACAAAGAAGGACCACATTTTCCATTCCAAATAGAATGACTCATCTAAGTACAAAAAGCAATGAAATTTCCAAGAAGCCTCTTCCTAATATCCTGTATACCTCACATTATCAAGAAGAATTTACTTAGAGAGTAATAGAAGTACTACTACTACAAGTTGTAATGATGGAAACCTGGTCCCATGCCATCTATTATATTTTCATAGGATTATCAAATCTGACAGACAAATCTCAGAGTCTTGTTCTAACAGATTCAGTTTAACCACTGATCTGATAAATATTACAAAATGCCTTCTTTATACTAAATAATGTTTCAGGTATTGCAGATATAATGGTGGTGGTAGGGAAGATATAAGGTCTGTGTGTTCATAGAGTTTACATTCAAGTGTGTGTGTGTGTTATTGTGTTGGGGAGAGAGAGACGACAAACATGTGGTACAGTGACTAAAGGCAATTCAGATTGTGAGGTATCTGCTGTGTGGAAATAATAATGACGTGATGAGATGGAGAGGGACTGTTAGGGGTGGCAAAAGTGGGAGTGCAATTACTTCAGATGGTGTAATCACCCAAGGTTTCTTGGAAGAAATCACATTCTAATAACTGGATGAAGGTAGTGATACGAAGATCAAGGGAAGAGTGGTCCAGGTAGAGAAAAGAGCAAGTACAAAGGCCCTAGGATGGAAGTGAGATTGTTCAAGGATAAGCAGGAAGGTCAGTACCGTTGAAGCAGGATGAGAGAGAGAAGTGTTGAGAAGAAGCAGGAAAAGGAAGGCAGGACTTAGATCATTTGGGGCCTTGTGGGCCATGGAAAGGATTCAGTATGCCTGCTTAGGACAAATATTAACAGTAATTTCATAAGTTTCAGGCAAATTTAGTTGAATAAATTTCTAAGTTATTATATCTGCTCTTACATACTAAAATACTCACTGGTAACAAACATTTTAGATTTTAGATACTTATTTGAATATTTACTAAAAATATAACTTTTACCAAAATTGAGATTTGTTGTTTTCATAGTTTGATGATCCTATTTCAAGTTACATAATAGTTAAGAGATTATTTTTTTAAATTTTAAATTGGAGGATAATTGCTTTACAATGTTGTGTTGGTTTCTGCCATACAACAACATGAATTGGCCATAAGTATATGTATGTCTCTTCCCTCTTGAACCTCCCTTCCATACCTACCCCATACAACCCCTCTTAGTTGTTACAGAGCACCAGACTGGGCTCCCTGTCTTATATAGCAAGTTCCCAGTAGCTATCTATTTTACATGATAGTGTATATATATACATACATATATATATATATGTCTATATATATACATATATATATATGTCAATGCTACTTTCTCAATTCGTCCTACCCTCAGCTTCCCCCGCTGTGTCCACAAGTCTGTTCTCTACATCTGTATCTCCATTCCTGCCCTACAAATAGGTTCATCAGTACCATTTTTCTAGATTACGTATATATGCATTATTATACAATATTTTTTCTCTTTCTGATTTACTTCACTGTGTATAACAGGCTCTAGGTTCATCCACCTCACTAGAACTGACTCATATGCATTCCTTTTTATGACTGAGTAATATTTCTCAGTGGTAAAGAATCTGCTGGCCAATGCTGGAGATGTGGGTTTGATTCCTGGGTTGGGAAGATCCCCTGGAGAAGGAAATGGCGACCTGCTCCAGTATACTTGCCTGGAAAACTCCATGGACAGAGGATCCTGGCAGGCCCCAGTCACACAGACTTGGACATGACTGTGCAACTCAGCACACACACATACAATATTACATTGCATATATGTACCGCAACTTCTTTATCCACTCATCTGTCAATGAACATCTAGGTGCTTTCACATCCAAGCTATTGTAGGTAGTGCTACAATGAACACTGGGGTACATGTGTTTTTTTTCAATTATGGTTTTCTCAGGGTATATGCCCAGGAGTGCAATTGCTGGGTCATATGGTAGTTTTATTCCTAGTTTTTTAAAGAAATTGTCACACTGTTCTCCAGAGTGGTTGCATCAATTTACATTCTCACCAACAGTGCAAGAGGGTTCCCTTTTCTCCACACCCTCTCCAGCATTTATTGTTTGTAGATTTTTTGATGATGGCCATTTTGACTGGTGAGAAGTGATACCTCATTGTAGTTTTGATTTGTATTTCTCTAAAAATGAGCAATGTTGAACATTTTTTCATGTGTTTGTTGGCCATCTGTAAGTCTTCTTTGGAGAAATAAAAATTATGGGATTTTTTAGTACATTTCAATGTTCCCCATCTATGTCTCAAAAAATTATCTACACAAAAGGCTGGACTCAGAGAAACAAAGCCCCAAATCATGTAACACTAACAAATCACCTGTTTTCAGTTGTCTTTACTCCTTCTTATACTCTGTCCTCAAGCGTATGCTATCATGATGTAGTTTTAATCATAACAGGTAGATGATTTTTCTCCAGTGCTTTCAAAGCACATTTTGAGTAGGGTAGTTATTATTTTGCAAGATTTGGACATTGGCAAGTAGATTTCTCAGCAACTCTAAATAAGCCTGGATAACTGGATTTCATTTATCACTCCTTGCAATGATTTTCCCCTCTCTTTGACTCAAATCTTCACTTCTTATCAAAATTGCTCTTTCACGGTAAAAAAGGACTTGAAAAGAAAAGTAATTTCTGATAAGCAGTAATGAGACTGACTTCTTACTAGGATTCCTGTGTATAAAAATTAGATTCTAAGTAATTTCTAAATAATTTATGAGAATTCACAAGAGGAGAATTCCTTCTCTTAGATGAGTGTCATTTGTTTGCAAATGAGAAGACACAGCTGTGGGATGGCTAATTAGGAAGATTTTAACCTTACCTAACTATGTTTTAACAAAACCTAGAAAAAAGACATTTTTCTTAGTCTCTGTGTCAGATTTTTAAACTCTCTGACTTGCGGATTTGAATATAGGGATCTAAAGAGTTTAAAAGGTCAATGGAAGAGCTAGTGAAATTGATTTTTAGTAATGAATTTTATTTCATAAATTCATGTGTTATTTAGAAAATTGAAGCAGAAGGACCAAATATAGTATATTCTCTACTACTCTACATGTCCCCCCAGACAGTTCTCTCTGGTACTGTCACAAAGACAAAATCTTCTTCAAAAGAATTTAAGAGAGTTTTTCTCTATTGTTAATAAAATCTAGTGTTGGTTTAAATAAAAGGCTAGAGGAAAAAGTAAGAAAATGCATCATTTGTCTTGTGGCTATTTTACAAGTTTTAATTTCTCTTTCAGGTATTACGGGCATCTCAAACTTAGTATAGTCAATACAGAAATCTTGATTCCCACACTCAGCATCCCATTTATTATTCCATGGTCTTCAGTTTAGTAAGTCACCCTGTACCCAGTGCCAAATCAAGCTAGGTCATTCTTCATTCTCTTCTTTCTCAGACTCTCCCATAACTCCATCCACATACAATGCATCTGCAAGTTCTAGTAACTCAGTCCAAAACCTATATTACAGGGCTGCAATCAAGGAGTTGCTGGGCTATGTTCTTATTTGGGGGCTCAACTGAAACAAATCTGACTTTAAGTTTATTCAAGTCATTGACAGAATTAATTTCCTTATAGATGTTTGACTGAGGGAACTGGATTTTTGCTGGAAGTTGGCTAAAGACTGCTCTCAGGTCACTGTGGCCACCAGAAGTTCCTAGAGGCTGTCTATTTGTCATTTCCACATGGGTTTCTCCAACTTATCCACTTACTCCATCAAGCCTATGATGAGTCTCTGGCTTGAGTCTGATAAGACAGAGTTTTATATATTGCAACATTATGATAAGCATTGTACCCTATCTCTTTGTCATATAACATAACCTAATTACAGGACTGACAAACCATCACCTTTACCATATTTAATTGGTTAGAAACAAGTCACAGGTTCCACCTACACTCAAGGAGTGGAGATTACACAGTCTTGAACACAAGAAGGTGGGAATTATTGGGGCTTACTTTAAGGTCTTCCTGTCAGATTATAGCTGACATTATTTATTACAGTTTTTAAATAGTATTCTTGGCTCATATTCTTACTATTTCCATTCTTTTGCTTACTTTGGTTTAAATTGCTTTTGTCTCTGCTAGTTTCTTTAGGTGAAAGCTTAGGCCATTTATTTGAGACCATTAGTCTTTCCTAATAAAGGGGGTTATTGCTATAAATCGACCTCTAATTACTGTGATAACAACATTTTACAGATTTTTCTTTGTCATGTTTTTCTTTTCATTAAGTTCAAAAACATCCTGATTTCCATTTTGATCTCTTCTTTGATACACAAGTTAACTAGCAGTGTGCTAGTTAGTTCCCAAATACTTGGGAATTTTCCAGTTATCTTTCTGTTATTGATTTCTAAGTTAATTCCCTTGTGGTCAGGGAATATACTTTAAATATCTAGAGTCTTTTTTAAAATCAAAAGACCCGTTTCATGGTCAGAATATTGTCTATCTTGGTAAATGTTCCATGAGAACTTGAAAAACAATATGTATCATTTAATTATTAGATAGAGTCTTCCATAAACGTCAATTAGGGCAAATTGGTTGATAGTGTTGTCTTCTATACCTTAATTTAATGTACATTTTCTATTGCTATTGAAAAAGAGGTTGTTGAAATCTCCAACTATGATTGTTGATTTGTCTAATTCTCCTTTTACTATTATACTATCAGTATTTGCTTCATGTATTCGGAATCTTTAAGTGCATAAATATTTTGAATTGTCATGTTCTCTTGATAAATTAACCTCTTTGTCTATGAAATGATGCACTTTATCCATGGGTCATATTCTTTCTCTGTTATCAATATAGCCACTCTGTTTTCTTTTATTAATAAATTATCAATAAATTTATTCATAAATAGTGCTATCATGGTATAATTTCTTCTATCATTTTGTTGTTCAGTCGCTCAGTTGTGTCCCACTCTTTGCAGCCCCATGGACTGCAGCATGAGGTTCCTTACCCTGTTCCTTACCATCACCCAGAACTTGCTCAAACTCATGTCCATTGAGTCAGTGATGTCATTCAACCATATCATCCTTTGTTGTCCCCTTTTCCTCCTGTCTTCACTCTTTCCCAGCATCAGGTTTTTTCCTAATGAGTTGGCTCTTTGCATCAGGTGGCCAAAGTATTGGAGCTTCAGCTTCAGCATCAGTTCTTCCAGTGAATAACCAGAATTGAGTTCCTTTAGGATTGACTGGTTTGATCTCCTTGCAATCCAAGGGACTCTCAAGAGTCTTCTCCAACACCACAGTTCAAAAGCATCAATCCTTCAGTGCTCAGCCTTCTTTATGGTCCAACTCTCACATCCGTGACTACTGGAAAAAACATAGCTTTGACTATATGGACCTTTGTTGGCAAAGTAATGTCTCTGCTTTTTTGTATCATTTTACTTTTAACCAGTTTTTATATTTTAAGTTAGTAGCTTGTGAGCAACATATCCTGGTTCTTAATTTTTTATTCAGGTCTAAAAAATCTCTCATTTTTAATTGGGTGTTTAAACCATTTCCATTTAGTGTAATTATCGGTATCATTGTATTTAAATCTACCAGGCCATTCTTTTTTTTCATACATGTCTCATCTCTTCTTTATTCATTTTCTCCCTTTGTTACAGATTGAATAGGCCCCTCCCCCTGCCCCGCCCCATTTCAGATGCTTAGCCTTAACCTACAATGTGATGGTATTTGTGACTGGGGCCTTCATGAGGTAATTAGAATTAGATTAAGTCATGAGCCTCTCATGACGGGATTAGTGGCCTTATAAGATGAAGAAGAGAAAGTGATCTCCCTCCCTCTCTCCACATGATGTACACACCAAGGAAAGGATATCTAAGGACATAACAAGAATGTGGCCATTTTTAAGTCAGGAGGTAGCTCTCAAAAGGGACTGAATCAGCTGACACTTCGGTTTTGAACTTCGCAGCTTCTAGAACGGTGAGAAGTAAATTTGTGTTGTATAAGGTACAGGTCCATGGCACTTTGTTATGGAATTCTAAGCAGACTGAGACATCTTTTTATTTTTGCCTTCTTTTGAGTTAGTGGAATGCATTTTTAAATTATTCTATTGTATATATTTTGTTGGCTTATTAGCTATGTTTCTTTTTTTATACTGGTTGCTCTAAAGCTAACACTGTACATACACCTTTGATATAGTATCATTTACTTCAAGTAATATTATGTCACTTCATGTAGAATATAAGACCATTACAACTTATACATCCGTTTCTCCTCTCCCATTTTTTACTATTTTGTCATACATTTTACTACTATATAAATAATAAATCCCCTCAATATGCCAACATTATTTATTTTAAGTAATCAATTGTATTTTAAAAATAAGAAAAAAAAAGTGTTTTAAAATACTCACGTTTATCATTTCCAGTGCTTTTCATTCCTTTGTGTAAATTTATATTTCAGATTTTGTTTGTCTGAAAACATTTTTTAATTTGGTTTTCATATGTGAGAGATATTTTTGTTGAGTATAGATTCTAGATTGACAATTTTGCTTTTTTAGTACTTTAAAGATGCCACTCCTCTATCTTCTGACTTACATTGTTTTTAATGAGAAGGCTGCAATCATTCTTATATTTTTATGACCTTTTTAATGTACTTGATGTACCCATGTATGTACTTTGTCTTTTTTCCCTTTGGTTACATTTTCTTTACTTTGGTTCTTTTTCCTTTTTGTTACCAGCTTTGAAAATTTGTTTATGAAATGCCTGATGAAGTTTTCTTCTTGTTCTCACTTTGATATTTATTGAAATGGTTTCTTAGATTTCTGGGTTTATATTTTTCAGCAAATTTATAAAGTTTTCACCCTTTATTTCCTCAAATATTTTTTTATTTATCTCTCTCCATATTGAGGACTCCAATAACAAATACATTAGGCTGTTTGAAATTTTTCAATACTTCACTGATGCTCTGTTCATGTTTTTGATTTTTCAGTCTTTTATTTTCCTGTGTGTTTCATTATTATCATTTTCTACTGCCATGTTTTCAAATTCACTAATCTTTTCTTTTGCAGTGGCCAATGTCACTCTTGTTGTTAAACTCCTAAGTCATATCTTACTCTGCCATCCCATGGACTGCAGCACACCAGGTTTCTTTGTCCTTCACCATCTCCCAGAATTTGCTCAAACTCATGTCCATTGGGTCATTGATGCTATCTAACCATCTCATCCTCTGTCATCCCCTTCTTCTCCTGCCTGCAGTCTTTCCCAGCATCAGGGTCTTTTCCAATGAACTGGCTCTTCACATCAGGTGGCCAAAGTATTGGAGCTTCAGCTTCAGTATCAGTCCTTCTAAAGAATATTCAGGGTTGGTAACCTTTAGTAGTGGCTGCTTTGATCTCCTTGCTGTCTAAGAGACTATCAAGAGTTTTCTTCAGCACCACAGTTTGAAAGCATCAATTCTTTGGCGCTCAGCCTTCTTTATGTATTTTTAAATCTCAGACAGTTATTTTTTCATATTCATGCTTTATTTAGGCATTTTCAAATATCTTCCAAGTCTCTACTTAACATGCCTTTGCTTTCTTTTACTTTTCTGAAAATATGAAATACATCTATAATATCATTTTAAGTCTTGTGTGATAACTTTTTCATTGGTGTCATTTCTGAGTCTTTTGTATTGATGTTTTCTTCTAATAATGGGTGTATTATACTTTTTTGCAGTAAACTTTTATTGGATGCTTGACATATGAATTTTATTTGGGGGGATGGTGGATATTTTCATATTCTTTTATATATGTTTGAATTTTGTTCTGTCACTCAAATAAATTACTTGGTAAGTTTTCCAAGCTTTCTTTTTTTATGGCAGACCAGAGCATGCCCTGGTGGCTCAGTGGTAAAGAATCTGCCTACAATGAAGGAAATCAAGAGACACAGTTTCAATCCCTGGGTTGGGAAGATCCCCTGGAGAAAGAAATGGAACCCAGTCCAGTATTCTTGCCTGGGAAATCCCATGGACAGAGGAGCTTGGAAGGCTACCGTTCATGGGATCAAAGAAGAGCTGGACATGACTGAGCAAACACACACACACACACACACACACACACACACACAGTGTCCTTCAGCTAAGGCTAATTTTTCAGTGCTATTAAAGCAATACAATTCTAAGTACTTTACCCAAAGCCCTGTTTATTACAAGGATATTCCACCCCGGCTCTTAGGAACAAAAATTATCACAAGTGTTTTGTGATATCCTGGAACTGTTTTACCTGTCCATTATAAGCTCCTTCTCCAGACATGGTGGTTTCATCACATCCTTCTGGTGAGCAGAATCAAGCAGATGACTTAATGAGAAAACTTTGGAGATCTCAAAAGTCCTCTCTCTGCGCTGCTTTGTTCTCTCCAATATTCTGTCCTACAAATTCTAACCTTTTGACCTCCCTGAATTCTCAACTCCATTTCTTCAGTCCAGTGAGAAGTACTGGGATCTGTCTGGGTCCCCTTTCCTGTAAAATCTTAAGGCAGTAAACTGAAACAATTATAGGACTTGCCTCATTTTTTTCCTTTTCGTAAAGTATCACTGTCTTATATTGCCTATGTTCCAATATTTCAAAACTGTTGCTTTGTATATGTTGCCCATTTCTTGTTGTTGAAGGGAGGTGAATAAATGCAGTCTCTGGACCCTCATTCTTAACCAGAAGTGGAAGTGAGCTAGTATCCTTAATCTTTCCATTTTGTGTCATGATCTCCATTAGCAGGCTTGTGAAATCTATGCATTCTTCCCAGAAGGTTATTAAATTCATACAACTAAAGCATAGGATAACAAAATAAACCAATTATCCTGAGACACATTTATCAAAATATTTTTTAAATAATTGCATTATTGTAATATATGTGCTTCTACATTAAAACATTTAAAAATGCTAGCAGCTGGTCCAATAATTTCCAAAATTTGAAGCTGTGTTGACCATAATTAATATTTTCAGATACCTGCAACAACTGTAAGTGTTATGAAAATATTTTCAATTTCTATTGGTAACAAAATCATAAGAACTGCTAATACTACAGATTTGTATACTGTATTCATAATTGAGGGGATGTTAAACTTCAGTCAGAGGTTAGTGAAAATAAAGACATATATTTTGCTTATCTAGCTTCATGGACTCCTGCCATATCTGTGAACATCATATGGACCCCTCGAGAAGAAATACTGTTGTAGAGAAATTTTTCTGAATCATTGATCTTGGGATAAAGTCATGGTTCATAGAATTTGCTGCCCCTAACACCTTGGTTTTCCAATCTTGCTGTTAAGTTTTAGATCCTTATTTTAAGTGAAGGCCTGAATAACAGTAGAATTAAATGGGATAACAGGACAAACATTTACCATTGTGTTTGGCACCCGGTAAGCCCAAGTAAAATAACTAGTAACTATCAGCAGCATCATTATCATGGGGGGACCATTTTTGTTGGGAGGAGAGACTGAAATTTATATAATATGAGGGCTCTCTTTTAAGGAAAATCAAGTAAGTATTTTCCTTTTGCCAATTTTATGAAAAACTCTGGTGGCTCAGCAGTAAGAATCTGCCTGCCAAGCAGGAGACATGGGTTCAGTCTCTGGGTTGGGAAGATCCCCTGGTGAAGGAAATGGAAGCTCATTCCAGTATTACTGCCTGGGAAATCCCTTTGACAGAGGATCCTGGCAAGCTACAGTCCATGGGGTTGCAAGAGTAAGACATGACTTAGGAACTAAACCACCAACACCATGACTATTAGAACCTGTTATTAGGGGTTTTCCTAGGGCCTCAAAGCTTCCTGGGCAAGCTAGGATTCCTGAAACTTAAACTTCACTAATTTCATGGTAAGTCTGCTTCCAACTGACATTCTCCTCTTCTTCATCTTCATAATTTTTATCACTTACTCATGATGCTAGAGTAACCTCTTTGTCCTTGTGAAAACAGAGGTAATAGTATGAGGAAATGTGGAGAGGTGGTGAAGATAGGAGAGGACAACTACCGGGCCTTGCCTTGATCTTTGGAGCCCCAGCCTGAGTGTTTGACCCCTGGAGGGATTTATTTTCCATGTTCCCAACAACAGATGTATTAGAGTGAACCAGTGACAGACAGCATAGGAAACAGAGGGCCCTGCCTAAGTTATTTCTCACTCTATTTCCACCATCTAGCAAAGTAATAGCACATAGTGGATGTTCCACATAAATGTATCAAAACAATGAATGAATGTTGTTTTTTTTCCTAAGTATCTTTTGGGGAAAAAAATGAAGTAAAAAGGAAGAATGAAAAAAAAAAACTTAAATCTGGATATTGCTACAATTTTTTTTTAACTTTTAACCACTGAATCAAATGTTTCTCATGCCAGGATGTAGGGAAGTCAAGTATATTAGGGTGAAGAGGGAAAGTGATGTGTTTAATTTTCTTTAATGCCCTTCCAACTGCCCTGCTAACTGCTGTCACCCTTGCTCTAATTATGCTTTCCTATCCTTTTTTGGGCTTCCCAGGTGGTGCTAGTGGTAAAGTACCTGCTTGCCAATCCATGAGACATAAGACACATGGGTTCAAGCCCTAGGTCGGGAAGATCCCCTGGAGGAGGGCATGGCAACCCACTCTAGTATACTTGGCTGGAGAATCCCATGGACAGAGAAGCTTGGCGGGCTACAGTCCATAGGGTTGCAAAGTGCTGGACACAACTGAAGTGACAGCACAGTGTTAGTTCTACTAATCTCTGGTTCCATCTGAGGTGTTTGTGGATAACTAATGATGATGATAATAAATAACAATAATAATATGAACACTAACATGTATTGAGTGCCACTATGTGTCAGGCTCTGAGTTGTTTCTTTTTTTTTTATTTTATTAAAAAAAAAAAAATTGGCCACATGGGCATGTCTGGGCAGCATGCCTGACAAAATTCAGAATCTTAGTTCCTGAAGCGGAATCAAACCCACACCCCCTGTGCTAGAAGGGCAGAGTCTTAACCACTGGACCACCAGGGAAGCCCCTGGGCTGTTTTTTATAGTGTCATCTTAATCAATCCTTACACAATCCCATGATACAGGTTTTATCATCACCCCCATTTCACAGGTTGGGAAACTGATGGCCACAGGTAATGTGTTTAGTGTCACACAATTGATGAGTAGTGGTGTCAAGATACAAACTTAGGCATTTTGACTCTAGAGCCTGTGCTTAAAGGCATTTAGTCACCCCACCACCCTACTGTAGTAGGAATACAATTCAGAAGTGATTCAATTTTAGAGAGCATCAGCATTTTAGAAAGTGTCACTGTCTAATGAAAAGCCTTCAAAAATCAAAGAAATATAAATAAAACGGTGGCATATTAAGTGGCTAAGGTAAACAAAAATCATGTCATATAAACATCAGCATGTCCTGTGTGTAAATAGTGAATAAAAAGCTGCATGTGTGTGAGAGAGAGAAAGAGAGAGAGAGAATATGCAGAAATGGTGAACTCTCTGAAGGCAAAGTCCTCAAAGTCCACCATTACTTTCTTGCTGTTTAGTCTTCACAGTACAACAGGCAGTCCCCATGGGCAGTGATCTTATCTGTTGCCCCAAAATGTGCTTAGTAAAAGGTATTCAATAAACATGTGTAATGAAGAAATTAAGCTACATTCAGAGGGAAAAAAAAAAGCTGCTTTAGGGTCTTTAATAGGCAAGAATTCAGTTACCAAAACTAGACCCTAAGATCTTATAAAATTCTAAGAAGACAGAGATTCATAGCTTGTGATTCATATTTGAATCTTACTAGCACAGAGCCTAGTATACAGACACCAGGCTATTTATGATCAGTAAGTACATGAAAAAACAGTACTGTTTTGTTTTTGTTTTTCTTATTGGCTGTACTGCATGAGGCATGAAACCTGCACTGTTTAAAACTGTGTGTTTTCCACTGACTGCAGCTTTGGCCTTGCATTACTTAGAACATTAGTTGGGCAGCAGCATGCTTTTGTTCACTAGTTCTGTAGTCCCATGAAGCAATGGTGGCCACAATCACCAGGACGTCAAGATACTCATGGTCAAAGAGATCAGCAATAGGGAATGAGCAGAGCATGGCTCTCTGGGTCTCATCTCAGAAGGGATCTTGTTTCCAACAGATGTCTGGGATTTCTCGACCTGTGGCTTCATCTTCAATAGCTTTCAAACTTGTGTGTGGAATGTCAGTCTGGGCCACAGGATGAGACTTACGTAGGTTCTTGATCTACCCACTCCCATGCCATCTTTTTGAAAAGAGTTGTTAGAAGTGGTTCCTGTGATAAAGCAAGATTTTTTAAATAGATCAAACCAGTGACATTTGATTCTGCCTCTTTGTGGAGCGGGGCTATTTGTTTTAGCTCATGGAATAAAAATGAAAACTCACAGACATGCTGTTACTACTTAAAATTCCACTTTATCCTGAACATGAAATACAGATAGACCCTAAGTACCACTCCCAGGTCTTTCCTCTCAGTAGGATACAAAGCTTTTGTACACATAATGAACTCAGACATTTTAATAGCCGATTTGTACCCTTCAGGCCACTGTTGTCATAACCTCTACTGACTCACTGTGGATTATTATGTGTGGCTTATCATTGTTGATTTACTTTTTTCATATCTGTTCCTAAAGCAATAGATATTGTCACTTCCGTTTAAAACACATTTATTGAAATGGTGCTTTTTCCTAAAGGGCACTTAAGTCATTTTTATTTAAAACGAATGAATTAAATTTATCTTCTTCATTTGCTTCTACATGACCTTTTGGGAACTTGGAAATTAAATTTTCTCCTAATATTTTACTTTCCAACTTGGCAAACATTGGAGTTGTTTTAGATCCTGAACAAAGTTGAAAAAGCACAGATTTCTTTTCAAAAACCAAATTTGAAACAAATGATAATGATTCTCTGGAAATTTATTTGCTATGGTTGAGCTTTACTTTTTCTTTTTAAATGAATTACAAAGAAGAGAGTAACATTTAAGAAATAATGAGATCATAAAAATCAAGTAAAACAGAAAGCATCCATAGGGGTGATTTCAACTGTAAATATTTTCACTTAAAAATATAAACAAGTTCACATTGTTATTTAATAAATATTATTATTTGATGTTGATAAACATAATAAATAAACTGAACAGAAATTGAAATATACATTTTTTGAGTAGACCAAATTAATACTTTACTAGTGGTAATGACACTAAATAAAGATCTCCCAAATATGCCAAAATGAAGAAACAGATCAAACAGAATTTTTTATTTATAACTTAAAATACTTGTTCATGCTTGCTTACATAACCATGTAATAAAAGTATTCCTGAAGCTTTAGGAAATATTTTTTAAAACTGCCCTATTAAAATTCAATAATAGAGCTTCCTTTTTGTTAAAAAGATCAGTATTTTTTAAATGAAAAAAGAAACAATTATTTTTTTTAGAAGAAAAGATTATTGTTATTAGCTAATTGCACACTATAAAAACAGATTGCATCTAGTCTTATAATTTGTGGAGGTATCTCCATATACATATCTGGAAGAGGTAGATAAAACAAATATTATTTATTCCTACATTTAAAGATATAAAGGAGAGCTCAGAGAAATTAAGTAACTTTCCCAAAACACATAGGTTAATTGCCAAAGCTGGGGCTTAACTGCAAGTCATCGGCCTTTCTTTGAATCCACTCTTTGGTTACTCAAGAAACATACCCTTCTTCAATTTCTGCAAAAGCAGTGAAGACAATTTTCCATGTGATTGAGTGATACTGAAGGACCTCTTTCATTTGCCTCATCATTATTATTAGTGACTGGCATTTTTTAGTGTAGTGCTCACAGCTACGGAGAACTCAAGGAAGAGTGAAAAGGGCAAGTTGTGGGCTGGGCCCTAAGGAACTGAGAGGCTCACAGGGGTGTAAGCCAGGAAAGGAAGCAGTGGACATACTTAGACAGAAGATCTAAGTATGCACAAAACAAAGGTACCAGTTCTAAGTACCAGTGGCTTTCACAAAAAGAAGTGATCAGCTGGGAACCCAGGTGAACAAGAAACAATCCAATTTTTGGTTTTGTTTTAAGTCAACTATATTGAGGTATAATTTGCATATAATAAAATGTATCCACTTCCAGTGTGCTGTTCAGTGACCAATACAATCAAGAGCATTTTAATCACCCTTAAAATCCCCTCCAGCTTTTCTGCAGTCAATCCCTCCTCTTCCCATGGCTCATACAACCACCCTACCTCGGTTGATCTAGTAAGATTTTTAAAATTTGGAAAGAGAAGAAGGTAATGGAAATAGCAAGAAAAAAGGGAAGACTGAAATCAGATGAAATTTCCCAATTGTTAGAAATCCAGGTTACAAGTTTAAGTAAAATTTCCAAGCAAGGAAGGAAAAATGAGTTGGGTTTGTAGGGAAGGGAAAGGAGGAGTCACCTGCTCTCCCATGTAAACCTCCTCCATTCCAATAGTCATTTCTTGGTCTCCTTGTGCCATTATCAACCTCAGGCCCATACACTGCTTACATTTATAGGAGGAAAATGACATCTGCAGAACTCTGCTGTACTGGGAAGCTGCAAACCGATACCTCCAATCACCATCCCATCCCAGATAGCCACAAACCCTAACCAAGATTCTACTCGAGTAGTTCTTAAACTTCTGGGGGATCACAGACATCCTTGAGGAAGCTTTTGATTCTCTCCCTAATAACATGCACCCAAAAGCAATTCTGCATTCCATTTCAGGTGGTCCACAGGGCCCCCAGAATCCGTCCTTGGTATCCAAAGAATGTCCTTGGTGTTCAGAGTAAAACCCTCCCATAACCTTGTGTTTTTCTGCATCTTCCTGCACAGGACATACCAGGGAGAAATATCTCAACCTGTGCAAAAGGGACCAGGAGAGCCACTGCATCATGTTCTACATTAGCACTTTCTCTGCAAAGCATTCTGTGGGCTTTTGTAACACCTTCCTACTATGTTACACAAGGAAATATGGTTCAGAAAAAAAAAGATATGAGGGGAAGGGAGAGATGTATGGCCTGTCGAGCAGCAGTGCAGTAAAGGATGAAGACCACCTAAGATATTCTAGTGCTGTCTTTAGTCCTGTTTCCCCCCTCCCAATAGCTATGAGGGGGTATAATGTTGAAGAAGTCACAAACCTCTCTGGGCAGCCCCAATACACTCATCTTTCAAAGGAGAAGGGACTGGATTGGATACTGTCTATAATTTCTAAGATTTCGTATCCCAAAACACCGTCCCTTAAGTCAAACTATCCTTTCCCTTTTATAACTGAAATAAAGTATGCTGGTGAAAGTCGCTCAGTTGTGTCTGACTCTTTGCAACCCCATGGACTAATACAGTCCATGGAATTCTCCAGGCCAAAATACTGGAGTGGGTAGCTATTCCCTTCCCCAGGGGATCTTCCCAACCCAGAGATCGAACCCAGGACTCGCTCATTGCAGGCAGATTCTTTACCAGCTGAGTCATCAGGGAAACCCAAGAATACTGGAATGGGTAGCCTATTCCTTCTCCAGGGGATCTTCCTGACCCAGGATTTGAACTGGGGTCTCCTGCATGGCAGGCAGATTCCAGCTGAGCTACGATGGAAACCCCTTGAAGTCACCATATAAGATATTCTGCATACACACCTGAAAATCAGGACATTTGAAAAGCCCATAAAACTGAGAAGTTACCTGGCATGGCCAGGAGGAACCAGTTTCTGAGAAGAGAATCCTGTACCTTTAACCCCTTCCTCGGGGGCTCACAGAAAAGCAGCCCCCTGCTTTAGGAACCAACTGACTATAACACACTAAAAAGGTGTCATTGACAAATACAGTGACCATCATACTGGGGTGCGTGGTGGGAGCTATGAGAGGAGCATCATACCCAATATCATCTAGCACATCCTAGGGAATCAATAAATAACCATGGCTTGAATGAATACATGAAGAGAGGGAAATTCTGTTTCCTCTGTTTCCTAGGCAGAACAGGGAATGAATGAGTTAGATATTTTGGTTTATTTTAACGAGGGTTATCTGATTTATTAAACATGTATTTAAGGTAAGTTTACCTTGGAAGGATCTTAGCCTGTGCACTGGGTACCAAAGGTGTTCTCTTTGCTTCATTTCTAATCCTATTTTTAAAAAGACAATCAAAATGGTGCCAAACGGTCCCTAGAGGTGAGCCACTCTCAAAACAGCTTTCTCTGGCTTCATAGTTGTGGAAACTGTGTTGTCTCTGGGAGTTTCACTAATTCTTTGTAACACTTTAAAACAAGTACTCTGGGATAGCTAAACATAGAACTTGCCAACTAAATATGCATTTAGAGACTTTTAATACATATTATAAACATATATTTAGGGATTTTCTAACAATGAATAAAGGGCTTTATAATAACTCCTTTGGAAGGATTGTGCTCAATTGCATTACATGTTCAGTCTCTTAAAAAATTCATGATATTTTCCTGATAGACCAGGATGTCTGATAAGAGATGATAATGAGACACTGTCTGTGAGCCATGGAGAATCTCAAATTCCACATATGATGTGAAGCCTCATTCTTCACAAAGACAAAGTATGTGAGGAGAAGCTCAGGATACTTTGTTTTTCCTTATAAATAATGCAGTACAGTTGCTCACATGTCAGCCCATAAATGGGCAAACACAATCTTCATGAACTGGGTCATCCAGGTTCAAAGCAATTTGTGAAAGAAAGGTTTTCCTACAGTTCTAAGTAGGACATGGGACCCTCTTTTAAATGTAGATGGATGACCATACCAGATCTCTGCATCAGATTCTTCAGCCCCTTCCTCAGTCAGATCCTTTTGGCTACACACACATACACCTTACAATTGTCTAGACAATGGACATCAGCATTTTTGATGATATGTTCCATTAACAAAATATGCTTTAAAGTATTTTATTCCAGTATACATAGTGGAGTAAAATATACTGCAGTAAAATACTTCATAAAGTATATATATTTAATATAAGTAAAGCTTAATTTATGTCTTATTTTTAAGCAACATGTGAATACATAGCGCTAATATTTTTTTCCACATGTCAATAAATCACCAGGCTCCTGGTTTGGGAGAAGCCAGCCCAGATTGGAAAGTGTGCTCACTCACAGGATCCTGTCTAGGGTTTTTCTTTGCTTCCCAGTGATTTCTTCAAAATATGCACAGAAGGTAGTCACAACCTGCAGTCGTGGCAGCATGCAGCAGCAACTGTCTCTGACAACAAGTGAAGGGACAGAGGGTGACTTTTCATGTTTCTTTGCTAGAATGAGAGTCTGAATGGATAAAGCACCATGACCCCCAGAAAGGTTTGGACAGGGCGGAAGGGTGAAGATGATCTGTCACGTCCTCCCTGACTGAGTCACTGGCAGGGTCTGCTCTAGAACAAAGCTGAAGACTCCAGTCCTCTCCCTGGAGGAAGGTATCAACCTCAGTGGCTTCTACAGGCAGAACAGGTCCCTTCACCACAAGCATCCTTTTGTGAACCGAGCAAAATGCCAAAGCAGGGCTCTTGCTTCAGCCCTATTTGCTTCTTTCTCTTCCCCTCTCTGGTCACCAAATTAAGTCCCCATGGCCCTCATTTCTTTCTCCAGTGAAGCCCTGCTACCAGGAAGATACAGTGATAAATAGATCCATCCATCCTTTCATGTGACAAATGTTATTGAGCTCCATCAATATGCCAGGCTGAAAAACTGATTGATCAAGCATTATTCTATGGAGGGCTATCTCCTTAAAGAGTGTGCCCTATTGTTAAGGGTTCAGGTGCAAGAAGCCAGAATCTCTAAAAACTGCCAAGGCCATGCCATAGGCAACAGAGGCCTCCCAGCACAGCCTGCATTGAAGCCTGGCCCATCAGCTGAGCTCGGATCATACTCAGCCTATTTTTCTGGAAAACAGCCAGCTCTTCTTCATTCAGCTGTCACACAGACATGAAAAAAGGTCCTGGCTCAGGATTCATGATACACTGGGGTTTTGTCCTGGGTTGAGGATATGTTTAAAAAAGTACAGAACTGTAGGAGGGGGTAGGGAGTAGAGAGCACATACCGTCCGTCAGCAAGGCAAGCTTCATGAAGCAAATGTTAGTGCCTCTATGACAAGGGTAGCTTCTGTGTCCTTCAATCAGTTCAGTTTAGTTGCTCAGTCGTGTCCAACTCTTCATGACAGAAATGGAGACCTGGGTGTTTGTTCAGTACAGTTGTAGCATAGGGTATCTGTGGTGATATGGCAGGAGAAAAAGGCCAGGCATTTAGGCAAGGAAAAGACCATGGAAAAGCCTTCTGTGTCATGCTGTGATTTCTAGGCTTTATGCAAGTAGAAATTACTGAAGGTTTTTAAGAAGGTAAATGTATTTTAGAATGGATTAGGCCTGTTGAACCCCTTATCACTTTGCTTATTATTTCTAAACAGGAGTTCTCAAAATCACTACAACACACATGATATATGATATTCCCACTCACAGCATGCTTCCATGGAACATTGTTATAAATAAGCTAGGGATGTTACATGTAATTCAACACACTACCTGTAACTCCATAGCTCTCTCTCTTTCAGAAGGAAGCTTGTTGGATTACAAGCAAAGGAGGATGGATTTATTTATAAAGATAATATTGAAAAGAAAAATGAACCATGTGCAAGGTTCATTACTAAATTACTTATGAGTAACTAAACACCTGATCTACAACAGATTGGGGCTTGCCAGTGAGTTATGACAGTAAGTGACCACTACTGTCTTAAACAGATATTCACCTTAGTAGTTTCTATCTTACAAATGCCTAAACACCCACTTTGCTAACTGAAGAATTGAAATGTATGCATAATTTATCGATATAGTACATACATATAACTTGGCAACGTAATTACAGATTATAAGAATATGTACACTGGGACTTCCCTGGAAGTCCAGTGGTTATTGGGACTGCACTTCCAATGCAGAAGGGCAGAGGTTCAATCCCTGGTTGGGAAGATTCCACATGCCACGTGGCCTCATCAAAAAAATTTAAAAAAAATGAAAAGAATAAATACACTAAGAAAAATACATTCAAGTTCATCCCTGGGACCCATAAAGAATGACAAATCCCAGGAACACCCTCAGTGGTGCAGGCTGGCAGTCCCAAGGGCTAGGGGCTCTTTCTCTTGGCTACCCCCACATGAGTCAAAGAGGCGTCCTTCCTCTTCTGGAAATGATTAGTGCCTCTCTGTTCCACCAAGCATAGGGACAGGCTGTTAGGGAAGAGACTGGCAAGGCTGATCATGCCACTCAGAAAGGCTGAGTGGCGAGTGTGAGAAGCAGAGGGTGGATGAGGAATGGAGGAAATTTCCATGTAGGAAAGAAAACAGTTGTGCACACCTATTTATTTTCTCTTGCACAAAGATCACCTATTTTCCTCCAGGAGAAGGGAAGAGGAAGGTAATCACCATGCATTCTTTGTGAACCAAAATACTTTTATGTTTAACACTTATCTGTAACAAGTATAAATCGTGTTGCTAGAGCATTCTTGTTATAACTTGTGTCAGAGTGAGCCATCTCACCCTTTGAACATAACCTTTTGAAAATGATATTGTCACATATATGGAGCTTGAATGGGGGAAATGAACATAAGATGAGGGGAAGGAGAACAGGCCTTGATTTCTGCAATGTCATGGTTTTCTCTGTTGTTGTTATTTTAAGTTGTAAATTTGAATCAGAATAGTAAAAATGAAAAACTGGAAAAATAACCCTCTTACTAAACTGGAAATAATCTAAGCATCCTACAAAAGGGAAACGGCTCAATAATGGCACATAGAATAAAGGAATATTATGCTACTAAATTTAAGCTACTAAATTAGTACTAAAGAAATTACCGCACTAAATTAACAAGTATAGAATACAAATGGGTAAATATCAGAGTTATCAATATGTAAAACAGATGCAAGAATGGATACGTCCTGAACAGACAGGGACATGAAAGAGCTGACATGCTCCTGTGGTGGGAAGATGACTGAGTTTTACTTACTTTCTCTTTTTCCTATTCTCCACAAGTTTTTTTTGATGACAGTATTACAAGATAATGATAATATGACCATAGCACAACATAAAAATTAAAATATTTTTAAAATCTGAGATATAAATATGAATTTTGTCTGGTGTATGGTAATCTTTTACTTCTCCCTAAAAATGAACTGGTCCAGCTCATTCTGGAAGAAACTGAATATCTACTCCATTATCTCTGTGATGGCATGTACTTTTAACACTTAAAGCACTAAGAGTGAAGAAGCAGTCTTCCAACCTTGACAGCTTATCCTGATGTCATGGGAATTATCTTAGTTTAGTTCAAGGAAATCAGCTAACTCTACCCTCTCAGCTATTCTTCACTCACCACTACTGAAGACTTATATATTTCACCTCCACTGACAAGTCACCCTTACTCATTCTAGCTAACGTGAATCTTCTCCTTTTTGAACATCCACAGCCTAACTATCAATACTACTTATTTGGGGGTCATAATTTGTATTGTTAGTAATTCTATATGTGTGCACATGTGTATGTGTATTAATTATAAATTCCATAAGAGTTTGTTATTCTCCTGCATATAGCAAACAAGTATGGGGGAAAGGTCCAAGATACAGTCATTGGTGAGAAAGACAACAGCACACTCAGTCACATCTCAGCCAGATGCAGATCATAACCAGAACGGGGGTTGTGGACATCTCTGAAAAGTAAGTGAGCCTCTACTCTGTTCTCTGCATTTATGTGTTTGTTTGCATGTGATCTGTTTTGGTTTGGGGTGGTGGGAAGAGTGAAATGGGTAAAGGGGATGAAAGGTATGATGACAGGTGGAAACAAACTTTTTGATGGTGAGCACACTGTAGGGTATACAGAAGTATAAATGTAACTTTGTATACATAAAACCTACATGCGTTATAAACCAATGTTACCTCAATAAAAAAAATAAGCTAAAGGTAAGTGAGCCTCTAGCTTGGTTTTGACCACATCCCAAGATGCTGATTATCTTCTAGGTCATCTATTTGTTTATCATCTTTATTTACTTTGTTTGTACTCAGTTTTATCTAGAAACTGGGCTATTAATAAATATAATGTTCTTAGATATTCTGAGAAGACAAATTTCCATGACAGGTGGCCATAACTAATTAATTTCCTAAACTACCTAATGTGCAAATATATCCCTTTACCTTCAAAAAGCTGCAGGACTTCCAAAATTGCTAATGAATTTTTCCTTAAGGTTTTAACAACAATAAAAATTTAACATAAATGTTAATATTTTTCCAGTGTCTTTAATTATTTAGCACTGCAAAAAATACCCAAAATTTGGAGGTTTAAAACAATAACAATTTTATTATCTCCCATGAACTTGAGACGGGCTCAGCTGGGTGGTTTGGCTTGGTCTCTGTGACGCTGCAGTCAGATATAGAATTACTAACAATACAAATTATGACCCCCAAATAAGTAGTATTGATAGTTAGGCTATGAGGCTCAGTTGGAGCTGAGACAGCAGATGCTAGCTAGAAACTGGTTGGTCATCTTTCTGTTCGTGGAGTCTCAGGACTTCTCCATGGTCACTCCACCTGGGCTAGTTTGGGTTTCCTCATAGCATGGTAGTTTTAGAGCCAGATTGTTTGAATGGCAGCCAAAGGCTTTAAAAGAATTACTTCCACTGAGCTAGGTGAAAACTACATTGTCTTTTAAAACTTGGATTAAAAGGTCATTTTAACTGTTCTTTCTTGGCCAACATGGTCATGACAGCTTGCCAAGTTTCAAGGGGAGGGGGTACAACACAGACCCCACCTCTCAATGGGAGGAATGTTGGGATGGGAGATACAGTTGTGACCATCTCTGGAAATACCATCTGTCACAAGGAGACAAATCTGTCAATGTATTCCATGCGATTAGCAACATTTTCATTTGCTAAATTGTAATGCAGTTTTCTATCATCACTGGCAGAAGAAAGCTAATTTTCTAGTGAGTAAACTCTTTTGTAAAAATCTGAAACTATACCAGGTTAGCAAAGTATTATCCTTCCTGTTTCAGTTTTGGAAAATGCTATTTGGTACACACACAAAAGGCTTAGAGGAAAGGGACAATAAATAATAACTCTAGTCAATTAAGAATTCTTAGAGATTTATAGGTTTTACAGTTCTGCTGTATAGAAGCAGGGTTTTCCTTATTTCATAGCAAAGCTTTTTGTATACAAAGAATCAACACCCAGAAAAGGTTAGCTTTGTCATGTTGCAGCACAGGACCAAAACAAAGGTACTGTTAGTCTTGGCACTTCTAATCTAGCTGATAACAGGACTGTAGACTTATATAGCACTTTCTGCCCTAAAAGGTGGTTAAAACAATGTCAACTTGTAATATGTAAAACTATAAACTTTTCGTAGCACTTCCACAGATTTCTTCATAATCTGCAGGTAGGTTTACTCTCATCTGAATGATAAGAAATGGGAGTGGCACATGGAGATCAAGTGGCACAGGTCATATGGCTAGCTGGTGGCAGAAAGCAGAAATAGGAATTCAGGACCAACAAATGCAGGCTAGGATTTCTTCCTGGTCAGGACTGTGGGGTAGGATAAGTGAAAAATTTTCTTTGGCTAGAGAGACATAGCCATAGAGACATAAAGAGACACAGTTGAAGTGACTGAGTCTCCCTTTTCTGTACGTCATAAAGAGTATCCTTTGAAAGTATGACAGTGTGACTATAGCTCACTCCTCTCAAAGGATGGGGAAGGGGAGGGGAAATCTTGGGGTTCTAAGTGTTTCAAAGACTATCAAAAAGACTGTCACAAACCTTGAAAACATTGTTGATTCTCAGAATTTGATGTGTATAATATATAGAATGTTATTAATTGGTTTTAACCAAACTTGAGTGGAAATATTGTGTACTGTGAATACAGGGTTTGCCAGTCATTAAGAATCTTTTTCCAAACTATTTACTCCAATTGTAATATATTGAATGTAATTAGGGAGAATTCTGGCTGCTTTCAAAATGTTAGAAATTGTACATGATGAGAAAGGTGTGTAAACTAGATAGAAAGTGCTCATAGTCTATCGGTTAAAAACTTGGCTAATTATTTAGTTATACAAATATCAATAAAAACTAAGGAATTTGGGGTCATAAGTGACCTCTCAGTGTAGAGATGTGGCTGCTCCACTCCTGTACTCCCTCGCAACCAAAGGGACCATACAGAAATCAGCCTTAGACAGGCTACAAATGCTTTCTCTGATTTATTCTTTGAATTGAAAGGTTTTGTATAAACAGATATTCCTAATATATCAGAATTTGGAATATATTCAAGTCAACCCTCTTGAAAAATAAAGTGTATTGGCTATGATTCTATAAAACTTTTCAGTACATGGAATCTCCGAAGGCCAGTTTTATCCAGTCAACTGGGATCTGCTGTTGCCAAAAACCATGCAACATCTAAAGCTGAAAAAACAGCTGTGCATTTTGAAACTCCTGCCCATAAACATTTAAAAGACAAACGGTGCATCAAGCTATCATACAAAAGACATTGTGTCTACATTCTTTTAAAGGAATAAACATATCATTTATCTTGCTTGTTACAACAAGAACATTCCATTTTGTCTTTGCATTGATCATCTCTCACTATACCTTCTTCCCACCTTCCCCATTTGTATCACAATTTCTTTTTTTTTTTCCTTTTATTTAAGATTTTTGGTTCACGCTAGTTTCTTCCCAGCATTATTTGCTTGGTATTTCCCTTCTCTGTTTAACTTGTCTTTCACTTCTCTGATCATTATTTTTTCATTAAATGCTGACATATTTGGGGATTAGACATAATTGACTGGGAAACAGAGACATCTGTCTTGAAGAATAGGTGATCTACTTAGATGGCATCACTCACTTATACATAAGACCAAAATAGACTCCTGAAGAGATGCAAAATAGTATGATGTAAGGAGAGTGTCTGGGCTTCCTGAGTGGCACTAGGCACAGGAACCTGCCTGCCAGTTCTGGAGATTCAGGAAGCCTTAGGTTTGATCCCTGGGCTGGGAAGATCCCCTGGAAGTGTGCATGGCAACTCATTCTAGTATTTTTGCCTGGAGAATCCCATGGACAGAAGGGCCTGGTGGACTGCAGTCCATTGGGTTGCAAAGAGTCGGACATGACTGAAATGACTTAGCATGCACGCACAAGGAGAGTGTCTAAAAGTTAACGGGAAATTATTTATGATTAATCTCACAGTGTAGCGTGAAAAGGTAAATGTCAAGCAGAGTGTCAGAGGATGGTGGCATTTCAAGGGCAAAAGAAAGAATGAGCAAGTAACATACAAGATGACTACAAACAGATAGCCTGGTTGTCATGTTTGGTCTCCTAAAGGTCAAGAAAAGAATTATTAATGTGAGTCCCAACAATAGGTTCTTCTACAGGTTCCACAAAAATTTATCACAATTCTCACTTTCTCTTTTTATATGTAAGCTATCTGAATGCATATATTCTAAATTGCCTCCATGTATTCACTAAATTGCCTCCAAGTATTCATCACTCATGTCTTTCATCCCAGACAATCTGGTTACATTTCATTTTGATTAACAAAAAGTCCACAGAGGTCACCAATGACCTGACCTATTTGCCTATTTTGTTCTTGAGCTCAGCCTCTCTTATCTTAGATATCATTCAACACCAACTCCTTGACCTTATCTTTAGAAACATCATACATTTCTCTTCCTTTCCAATTTGATGCCTGTGAAAGCCATTCTTAAAAAGTGGTTCTCCCATCTCCCTCGAGAATGAATGAATGTTCTCTTCTGAAGTTTAGTTGCACACTGGTACTTTTCCCTTAGTGCTCTGTTCCTTTCCAGTCAACAGTTCCCACAATCCCACCCAATACATGTTTGCATATGACTCTCCCAATGCAATCCTCAGCCCAATATTTCTCATTGGCTATAGCTTGTCATCACACAGATTCTTGCCAATAACAAGTGAAATATAACCACAGCCAAGTTCGTTATAGAATCACTATTCCCAGTTTACAACAATCTCTCCCTTTCGTGTCGTTTTCTTTGGCTTTACTGATGATGAGGATAATCTCTCGCCTCTCTGTGTCCTTATTCACGGGAGGCCATCTTTAAGTTCTCATTTTCTGTTCTCCATCCTGCCAAGTCTCTATATTTTTATCTTCCTCTTAGGTCTTAGACATGTTTCTTCCTCTTATTTCTGAAATGGCTGTCTTCATTTAATCTCTAACACATTCACAACTGGTCTAGCATATTGACCACCCCCTGGTTTCCATCCCTCCTTTTGTTCTCAAGAGTCCAACTTACATCTGAGCAACTTGCTTTTGTGTAACTCTCCAGACTGGTCATAAAGTGTGTGCTCAATAAATGTTGTAGGCTGACATTTCCTGTCACTTGAGACTATATTCTTGGATGCACTATATTTTCCCCTCTTTTTCATTAGTGCTTGGAATGCTTTTTTCAAATGGAACTAGCATCCTTTTTGTATTGAAATTCCTCTTGGCAACTGTGATCTTTCATAAAAAAATTTTTTAATAGTATCTTGGTGAAGGATTTTTAGAGATTTAAGTGAGCCTGGTTTTTTTGAGACCTCACAGTTACTTTTTATCTGATTTTTATTGTCTGCTGAACTTGGCCTCTAAACCCACAGGGCAGAAATTAGGTATAAAGTGTTCATTCGTGTGAACAGCATCAGCGCTTAGTCAATAACGCACTGTCTACTTTTAGCTCTGCCTTTGCAAAGTGAATGAGAAATCCCAAACGGAAAAGCCTATAATGAAAAGATACACCATGGCCAAGAGGATATTGTACAGATTGTATCACCACTTAGGTCACATGATAAATTCTCCCTGCAAAGGAGAGTTCACACATTCAGAAAAGAAAGTACAGCCAAAATTGTAGTGTTGGCACAGCTCAGACCCAAATCTATCAGTTGTTTCTAGTAACTATATAAACAGAAGCACAGAATCTTGAGAAGCTTATAATTAAAGACGTCTAAAGAACTGATCTGTATAAACACAGAAACTGTAAGTGTTCAGTTTATATAGGCTTTTTTAAATAGGAGTGTTCTGACTCACAAACATTATTAAATATGTACACAAACTACTCACATCTTGATACATAGCTATTATTTGATTACAAAAATAAAACATTCCTAATGCAATACTTCCCAGAGTACATGTTCAAATTAGTTGGCACAGTGCTCCAATTATAACATGCAAAGAATACAAGGTGATTTCCTTCTTTCATTGGACAGAAATCCGAAATTAAAATTTTGCCAAAGCTCCAGTTCTCAGGTGACTACTTTTCAGCTTCTCTCTTTAAACTGGTAGACTCAGACGTTTTTATTCTCTCCCCTTTGACTCTTTCCTAAAATGTCACTGTCTCCCCACTGACCCCCCCACCCCAGGCTCCAGTAGTTTTCCTACTGCACAATATTGCTGGGAGAGAGTCACATATCAAATGCATTCACTAAATATTAATGTACATCTACTGTGTCACAGAAAATGTTGTGGGCATTTGAGATACAACAGTGAGACAAATCAACAAAAATCCTTTCCCACATGGAGTTTACACTCTAGAGGAGGCAAGCTAACAACAATTGAAATGAATGAGACATTTAAGTGGATAAGCAGAATAAGGGACTCTTGGGGTGAGGACAACGGCCAATGATCAGGGTAGGCCTAATGATGGTGGTATTTGAGCAGACCTAAAGGAGGCAAGGGAATTGGTCATTTGTGGAAATAACATACCTGTTGGAAGAAGAGCAAGTACAAGGGAATGGAGGTAGGAACATGTAAAGAGGGCTTCAGAACAGCAAGGAAATCAGTATGGCTGGAGCACCATGAGCAAGGAGGTAGGAGATTTTATGAGAGGAGAGGAGAGATATAAGAAAGTTAAACCTTATAGGAACAAATAGGCTGTATAAGGATCTTGGCTTTTACTGTGTGTGAGATGAAAATCTATTATTGCATTTTGAGCAGAGGAATGACAAGCTCTTTACTACATTTTAAAAGATGATTCTTGTTGTAATGCTGAGATAGGTTCTAAGGAATCAAGAGAGAAAGCAGAGAGACCATTCAGAAGGTTAGTGCACTCCATGGACAGAGGAACGGATGAAGAAGAAATGATACATATATATAATGGAATATTACTCAGCCATAAAAGGAATGAAGTTGGGTTATTTGAAGCGATGTGGATGGACCTAGTGTCTGTCATACAGACTGAAGTAAGTTAGAAAGAGAAAAACAAATATCGTATATTAGCACATACCTGTGGAATCTAGAAAAATGGTACAGATGAACCTATTTGTAGGGAAAGAACAGAGTCACAGATGTAGAGAATGGATATGTGGACACAGGAGGGGTTGGGGGCTGGGATGTATTGGGAGATTAGGATTGATATATATATACACTACCATGTGTAAAACAAATAGGTTGTGGGAACTTGCTGTATAGTACAGGAGCTCAGCTCAGTGCTTAGTGATGACCTAGATGGGTGGGATGGGGAGGGACTGGGAAGAGGTCCAAGATGGAGGGGATACATGTACACACATAGCTGGGTCACTTCATTGCACAGCAGAAACTAACACAACATTGTAAAGCAGCTATATTCCAATTTGAAAAAAAGGATGATGAGATTGTACCACAGTGGTAGCAATGAAGGTGGTGAGAAGGGGTAGGGTTAAGGATATATTCTGAATATAGAGTCAACAGGATTTTCTGAAAGATTATATGTGAGATGTGAGAGCATAAAAAATCACAGATTAACTCCAAGGTACTTTGGTCTGAGCAACTGACATAGAGAAGACTACAAGTTGAATGAATTTGGTGGGGAAAGACTGGAAATTCTCTTTAGAATACACGATGCCAGACAATTCATTCACACTATCCAAATTTGTTAGCAGTCATAAATTAGAAGTCCTAAGAATGAAACAGCTTTCACAGGCCATCCCCTAACTCATCCCAGATTTTGGTAGAAGCTTAAGTCACAACAAGGGCACAGAGTGAGAAAAAGAACTATAGTTGGCTCTTGAGTCAAAGAGATTTTTACGGTGTTATCTGTGATGGTGTCAAAGAGTGGAAATGTAGGAAGAGTGGAAATGTAGTACGTTGTTTGGAAAAAAACAAAAATCAGGCCCAAAGTTTTCATTTTGTCTCACCTATAAGAATAAAGAAAATTTGTAATTATAGCAAATTGGCTGGATCGTTTGCATTGGGCTCTGACTCATACAAATCAGTGCTGTACAGGTCTCCTGAAGGCAGGTCTTTAGTCAGAGGGAATGAAAGTGATTAAGAGCCAGCTAGTCATCCAGATTGGTATTCAAGGTGGCAGATCACTTATTTTCCCACTTAAGCAACTAGATAGTGCTTAGTTTCTTTGTTAATTTCAGACTGTGAAGGTGGGGAATAATTTAGGATAAAGGAATTGAATTAATATTATGTAGGAAAATGTGCAAAGGGAAGTCTGTACAACTGATTTTCAGTTGGATTGGAACTGATTATTCAAAAACTTTCCTACATACTTGTAGATAACTAAAGATTTTGGCATGCTGATTCATTCAACAGTAAATGTTTAATATTGCTCCACAGGATCATGGACAGTATTAGTGATAAAAAGCATAGTAAGACAAGACCTTGTCATCAAGATCACTGTAGGCCTTCCAAGCCTATAAGGAGACTGCTGCTGCTGCTGCTAAGTTGCTTCAGTAGTATCCGACTCTGTGCGACCCTATGGACAGCAGCCCACCAGGCACCTCTGTCCATGGAATTCTCCAGGCAAGAATACTGGAGTGGGTTGCCATTTCCTTCTCCAATAAGGAGGCTAGATGTTCTTCAAAATAATCTGCACGGGCACAGAAAACAATTTGGAATAGCCACGAGAGGGCAATAGGCTAACCAGGTATTTGACTAAGGAACTACTGAAAAGTCCTCTTTTAGGATGAGAAAAGGAATACTCTTTGAAGTTTCAATGAGAGACAGACAGCCAAACCACTAATTTTTAATGCTGGTTCCCAGCAATCATTTTCCCACAGCATTTTTCTACATCATAGGATTGAAAAGATTAAATTTCTACTTTAGATAAATATTTTAAATATGTGTCAATCAGTTAGAGTCTATGAAAGCATCACAAATGGTTATTATCTGTATTAATCAGGTCAGGCTATCAGTGACGTGGTAACAAATAGCCCCCAAATCTCAGCATCTTAACATAGGAAGTGAAGCTTTTATTTATATACTACTACTATGCTGAAGTTCATGGAGTCGCAAAGACTTGGAAACTACTGAGCAACTGAACAACAACACTATCTAATATGGTGGGGGCTTATCCTCTCTAGAGTTAATTAGAGACCAAAGTGCTGGAACACTCAGCTTCCTTAGGGATGAGAGACTGGTTAATTGAGCATAGGCTTCTTTCTGCCTCGGCCTTTAAAGTGAATCATGCCACCTCCTTCAGAGCCCTTAGGCCAAAGCTAATCATATCACTCCTACTAAACTCCAAGGATACTTACCGGGAAATCGAAGGCATATTTGGTGAGTACTCTTCTTTTCCATGCCATCTTTCTGTTTATTTAAAGGACCCAGAGCATGAGTCTTCTTTAAGATATATGCAGAAGTTGGGTGGAAACCATTTCAAAAAAATTTTGAAATTCTTCATAAAAATCAGGTGAAAGGATCAACTTATTCCAGTCAGTAGTGCTATCCAGAAAGAGCTTTCCTCTCTCAAGATCCAGATCATACTAAGGCAAACTGAGCCAGCGCGTTCTGAGGAGTCAGCAGACGCCCACCTCAGAACCTCCCTTAGCTAACGTGCTCAGAAGGAGATGAATCTGGCCTGATTGCAAAGGGAATCACACATCTTCAGATCTGCCATATACAGTTCTTTGTTTCTCACCATGGCCTGTGAGTGTGTACATTACAGAACACAAGATACACATGGAAAACAGAGTTTCTACCATAATGCCAAATGCTATCATGAAAGAAGGAGACAGGAGAGGGAGAACATCTATGTCACTAATGGTTTGAAGGATCATGGAATCAAAGACAGGGACTGACCTATAAACCAGGCTGCTTCTACTGTAGCAACCTCACAGAAATTTCAGATTGTTGTTTAGAATATGTTCTTCCTCATTCAGGGAAGCAGTCTAAGTATGACCTTCTAAGAAGCTCCGCTTCCCTACCACCTTCCCTTCCATACAGCTAACCATCAAATCTATGAAGAATATGGCAAAGTACAAAAAGGGACTGGAACTTGAATACGGGGTTTCCAAAATAGTTGAGTTTAAAATCTGGCCATTGTCCACTGACTTGCAAGCCAGTGATAATGTCAATAAATAAATAATAAATGAAAAATGTTATTTTTAACATTTATTATCTTTCTTTGGGATCAAGATAAGGCTGTCAAAGAACTGTAGTCTATGTGTGTATATGTGTGTGTGGGTTGTTTCCGATGACCAGCTGTGTTTAGTCCCTCTTAAAGGTCAAAGGAAGTCTCCTTTCTTCGTCCCATCTGGCATATTGCTTACAAAGAACACACTGATATAAACATACATATTCCTCTTGTGCACTGGGTCTTAGCTTTGGATGGATTCCGGGTTACTCAATGGGACCTCACATATGATTCAGAGGGAGTTATGCCATGTGGGACCACATACTATCCATTTGCAGAATGAATTCTATATACCAAACACTATTTACATGCTGCGTAGGACACAAAGTTGGATCAAACACAGATTTGACTCACGAATTAGCTTCAGTCCAATAGTCTGTCACCTGCCTTTAGTTAATCTTTCTGAAGACTGAGGAAAACAAAGTTATATTTATGTTTCACTGCTCCTGAAGGCAATCAAAATAAGGAAAACAGCAGAAAATGATCAGGATGGTATGTAGCAAGAAGAGACAGGGACAGAAGATGGAAGAAGAAAAAAGTATCTGCTTTGATTTAGATAGTTTATTCCCTTAGAGCCAGAACCTTTCTTCCTTGGCTTCATTGTCATGTCACTGTCAAACTGTGGGGTATGTCAATCTGGGCGATCCTGAACATACGCATTTCAATAGGATTAAACTTCTATTCTGAAACTGCTTCCTCTCAACTTTCTCATTTTTGTCAGTCCTTTCAGTATTCATTACCAGACTTGAAACAACAGAGTTATCTTATTTTTGCTATTCTCTTTCAGTCCCCAAACAAAACTACTCTATCCAAGGTTTACTGCATAACTTTTCTCCCTTTCTGTTAACCATGCCATCATCTTAACTGAGGCTTCATCCTTGTGAATCTAGATGGCTGTCATTGTTTCATATTTGACTTTCTCACTTTTAGTCTGCCGCCTTCACATAATCATTTGTGATTTTAGTTGACTTTTTTGGGATGTCCTTGCTAACAATCTTAACATTCAGAATTTTGATGTAATCACTGCATGCCCATCTCATAGGTTACATTTTCAAAAGCATAAGGGAGCTCTGGACAGAATGTGACTATCACAGAACTAATGATTTCTTTCTCTTAATCTTTTCCATATCTTGTGATGAAATTAATTTTGACACCCAAGTCATATTTTATGTTTATTCCATCATGCTTTGCCAAGAGACTAAAGAGTTACCCATGGATTCCAAGGCAGTGAAGGTGTGCCCCTATCTATGTAAATCAGACTCTTACTATACTCCACAACTTCAGTGAATTATTTATTTTAATTAATCATTAACCTCAACTAAAATTGAGGTCCAGAATGTATAATCTATGAAACACTGAATTGCAGTACTCTACAGAAAAACATTCTGGAAAAATAAGGCAAATCACACATACATCTATACAAAGGGTTGATATTTATTAAAATCTAAACCCTGATATTTTGAGGCAAAAAAAAAAAAATCATTATTTATCCTAGCTGGAGAAATTGGTTAATAAAATATCACTGAAGTCTCCATTGTTGCTTTTACTGCTGTTATTCTGTATGACAAGCTGTTGTTTAGAAGGCACATTTTACAATGGTAAGATACTTGGATATATGTGTAAGAATCAAGAAATGTACTATCTTTTATTAGTATTCCAGCAATGTAAATAACTCAAAGGCCTGACTCAAACTTACATCTGTACTGTCCTTGAAAAAAGATTAGCAAAAGAAATTAAAAGTATAATTAAGATGGAAGTGATAATATCTAAAATACTAAAGAACAAATAGCATTTATCACAATTGGTAATTATAGATGAGAGTTTGTTTATAGCCTGTCAATAGTGCTTTACCACTATAACTCAGCACTTAGCCCAATCTCTGGTATAAAGATTCAGAAAATTTTTGTGGAATGAATGAATTTTTTTTTTTTTGAGTACCCTACAAACATTGGAAGAACCCATTCACAAGTAATAAGTGAATCATCTTACCCACTCTTTACATATAAGCTATTATGTTTTGACAAATCACTGATGGCCTAGTTTATTTCATAGTTTTAAAAATGATTTTTTACATCTTAAAAATGTACACTTCTCACCAAAGCAAAATGGACTTACATTTGATCATTTAAAGTTTTAGTTTTTCTAAGCTGAATCGTTTCATTTTGGAAAACACAGGAGTTCTCACAAGGGATGCCAAAACCAACTAATAATTTGGAGAGGTTAGTTTTAGAGTTGCTTTTTCATCTCAAGTGTGGTCACATGATCTCTTCAGCACATTGGCCTATTATGTTTCCTCCTGGGCAAAGTCACTCAGCCTTTTTTTTTTTGGCTGATTACTTACTAACTGTGTGTGGATGTATGCACCTATATACATATGTGTGTGTGTGTGAAAATATATGTATATATAATACACATTAGAAAGAAAGCTGAGTGCTGAAGAATTGATGCTTTTGAACTGTGCTGTTGGAGAAGACTCTTGAGAGTCCCTTGGACTGCAAGGAGATCCAACCAGTCCATCCTAAAGGAAATCAGTCCTGAATATTCATTGGAAGCACTGATGCTGAAGCTGAGACTCCAATACTTTGGCCACCTGATGCGAAGAGTTGACTCATTGGAAAAGACCCTAATGCTGGGAAGGATTGAAGGCAGGAGGAGAAGGGGGCAACAGAGGATGAGATGGTTGAATGGTGTCACCAACTCGATGGACAAGAGTTTGAGCAAGCTCTGGGAAGCCTGGTGTGCAGCAGTCCATGGGGCTGCAAAGAGTTGGACACGACGGAGCGACTGAACCAAGCTAATATACATTATGTATATGTGTACATTACATATATATATACATTATACATATACATATATTGCCAACAAAGGTTCATGTAGTCAAAGCTATGGTTTTTCCAGTAGTTATGTATGGATGTGAGAGCTGGACCGTAAAGAAGGATGAGCACCAAAGAATTGATGCTTTTGAACTGTGGTGTTGGGGAAGACTCCTGAGAGTCCCTTGGACTGCAAGGAGATCAAACCAGTCAATCCTAAAGGAAATCAGTCCTGAATATTCATTAGAGGGACTATTGCTGAAGCTGAAGAGTCGGACACAACTGAGCAACTGAACAACAACAAAATATAAAGGGGGATTCCACGGTGGCTCAGCAGTAAAGAATCTGCCTACAATACAAGAGTTGCAGGAGATGTGGGTCTGATCCCTATGTTGGGAAGATCCCTTGGAGGAGGGCATGGCAACCCACTCCAGAATTCTTGCCTGGAGAATCCCATGGACAGAGGAGCTTGGTGGGCTACTGTCCATAGTGTTGCAAAGAGTCAGACACAACTGAAACAACTTAGCATGCAAGCACATGCACACACACACACACATACACACACACACACACACACACACACACATATATAAAAGGGGGAAGGTAAGGAGAGAATGAATCAGAAAGCTGTCAGATTTTAATAAGAAAAGATCCTACCTTCTAAAATTCACCAGCCTAAACATAAATTGCTTTGTTTCTGTTGATCAATATTTATAAGCCATATTTATTCACAGAAATATGCCCCTACCCTCTCCACTCTCTTCTTTTTTTTGGCTACCCAAAAGGGCATGCAGGACCTTCTTTCCAAAACAGGGATTGAACCAGTGCCCACCGCAGTGGAAGCATGGAGTCCTAACCACACGACAGCCAGGGAATTCCTTCTACTCTCTCTTCTTATCTCTGTGTTATAGAGGATTTAAAATCAAACCTATAGTTTTGTAGAGTGGACATTGGCTCTTCTGCCAGTTGTTTTCAGTGGGGGCATTACCAGGTCTGAAATTACTCTTGGCTTTTTTAGATTCATTAATGATTTTGTGAACATGCAGCTCTCCTCTTAAAGGAGAAAATGTTGTTTAGGCCTCAATAGTCTCAGGCATTGCTCATCACAACAAAAACCTACCCCAGAAGAGCCATGTCACCTTGATGATGGTTGGGGTAAATATTTAAAAGAATAAAAAGGAGCCATTGATATTTTTAACACATGTCAAGGTTGTCTCAATGAATACAAAGTCCTGTGCATACACACTTTTATGAAATAAATAAGAGGCTTATTTATAATTATTATCCTTATTTCAACAGAAACACTAAGATATCTTTTAGTCACATAAGACGTATCTTGATGTCAGAGGCATTTTCAACTGCACTGCATCTGAAGTCTAAACTGTTCAGTTCTCATGGGCATGTGAATCGAGAGGGAGTATTGAAAACATCACCCAAGAAGCATTTTTGTGGATGCCCTAGGAATTGAGGTCAGCATGATTCACTCAGTTCACATGCTGGACCTTAAGGCACAATGACAAAACTACCCCTGCTGCCCACAGCAGTAATGCTGCCAGCCAGCCCCATGTCCAGCCCACAGCTCCATCCAGCCAACTAGGAAGCTATGCTTGTGGGCAATCTGGGATTGCCATGGGAGGATGCAAGTTTGCTGAACAGTGGAAAGAGAAGCAGAGAGAAAACTGTGTTCGTAACGAGGATACAGGGCAAAGTGTGGACCTGGAACCATTTAAACTATAAGCAATGTTAGAAGGGGAGAAAGACAGTGTTTCAACTGGTGTTATACTCCAGAAGGAAGTTTTCTGCCCTTCCATATGCCTCATTAAAAACTATACATATTTTATATCAGAGGAGGCACAATCACCTTGCTTTTCCCAGATCAGCCCCTGCCCTGATGAGATGCCAAAGAGAGAAAAGTACTTCCTGGATGATCACAGACAAGGAGAAAACAAACACATACTGAGGAAGTGAAAGTTGGCAGTAATCCTGTGAGTAAAAACGGGCCCCAGGCCAAGTGTGACTGCTTCCCTCCTCCTTAGCCATAGGCTCCTATGCTAGCAAAAAGGAATTCTCTTTCTTTCTCTCTGTAGCAGAGAAAATGGTTTGGCATACCAAGAAGGAGATTCCTTGGAGAATGGGGTTAAGTGGGAAAGAAGGAGGAGTAAGAATTTAATGTTAAAATCAAAGAGTAGCTGGCACAAGCACACTGCATCTTTGCTACTTCCTCTCCCTGGTAAAAGTCTGGAGATACTCAGATGAGTCGTTGCTGAATCAGGTCAGAAAGCACATGAGCTGGCCACAGGAGCCTCTCACTGTCAGATAGAGCTGTATGGGCCCCTTATAGTGATTAGCTCCAAATCAACACACAAGACACTTTTGACACTTCAAATGAGATATATCATTTAAAGGCACAAAAAAGTAAGCAAACCTTTTCATGGATGTCTGCTAAGTGACCACTAGGTCCACAGACTCTGAATGTTTTAATTGTTGGGAAAGTCAATGGGTTTGGTCACACAAATCTGAGAGCCTTAAAACTCCTGGGGACCAAAAACAGACACCTTAAAAACAAATCCTCCTAAAGGTCTTTTAGTTATTGATGGACTTCAACAAGACCCAACAGAGAGGTCTTGACCATAAAATACTCAGAAGTATACCATCTGTACCACTACACTCCTTCTCAGGCAGGGGTTTCTTATAGAGCCAAGTACACAATTTTGTTAGTGTTTTATTGCCTTACAAAAAATACGAAGTAGAGTGATAGCACACCTCTCACAGATATTGCAAATCTACGTCAAATAAAATCCCTCAGAACTTCATGCCAGATTTTTGAAGGATTGGTTAGATTGGATACTTCATGACCTCCTGGAGTTTCATCTCTTCCATACATATCAAGACTGTCTCACAGCTGTCTAACAGTTTACTAATGAACTTCCCAGACCTCGATTTAATTCTTACAAGAACCCTGACAAGAAAGCACACTGTTGTATAAGAGGATGCAGAAAATGTAAGATTTATTGAAGTCACACAGGTACGGCGTGGCAGAGCCAGGAACTGAGCAGCTCACATCTCCTAGTGGTAACTTCGGTTCCGTCTACTCTGTATCACAGCGACCTCCAGCTTGCTTGTTCCTGAGGGTTGGGCAGGCTCTGGGCTCACATATCCTCTACAGTAGTGGTCCCCAACCTTTTTGGCACCAGGGACCAGTTTCATGGAAAATAGTTTTTCCATGGAATGGGGTGGAGGGATGGTTTCAGGATGATTCAAGCTCATTACATTTATCGTGAACTTTATTTTGATAATTATTATATCAGCTCCACCTCAGGTTATCAGGCATTAGATCCTAGAGGTTGGGGACCTCTGCTCTACAGGAGGCCTGGCACATACCAGTACTTGCTCTACATCTTCGAGAGCTGGAATGTCCGATTACTTTAACTGTTCTCTGTCTGTCCCTTCCACTTCCCTTCTTCCCTCCCTCTCTCCTTCCTTCCTCCCATTCTCTTGTCTATTCACCCAATTATGTAACACATCTGTATTGAGTATCTGAGTACCTATACTACTCAATGTACACAGATACCAAAGTGATGGGAAGACAAAAGTCATGACAACCATTTTACTCATCTTTTAAGGGCCAGCTGAAGCCCAAATCTCTTCCTGAAGACTTTTCTGCCTCTCTATTCTTAAAATTCCTTTTGCTCTTGTAAATGCAGCATGTAGTCATAACTGGAAATATTTTGGTCTCCTGCAAAGCTGGGATTGATTGATCAGTATTTACACCATGTGTTCATAATGGCTCCACAGGGAGGTTGCAAGGTTTTTGATTAACACACAAAAATTATATTATTCTATTTCCCATAGTGCTGAGCATTTCATATTCCATAATATGTGCTAAATAAATTTTCACAGGTTAATTAATTGCTGTTCTCTTTAAATCTGTTGCAGTACAGGCAGGTAGATGGACCATATTACATCTAAATTCACCTAAGTATTGTGGTTGCTAATAAAATACTCAACTTCTCTCTTTTTCTATATTTTTTAGCTGAAGTCTGTTGTGCAACCTGATAAAACATCTGAATCTTGTACATCTCCTGGGGAGCTAACGATTTCAGAGTAATTTATCTGAAAGAAACGTATTTGATTATCCTGTTTCTGTATACCCCATTTCTCTTTTTCTCTAAGATACAGTTTCTATTTTTCGCTAATATACAATTTCCCTTAGACTCCTCAGAGACTTGAGAAGACAGTTTAAGGAGTCAGGAAGGGTTCTAGCAGGATAAATAAGAATTTCTTGACTAGTTCTGAGGGATAGATTTTGTAGATAATAATAGTAGTAGTAGTAGCAGTAGTGGTAGTAAGGCCACAAATGACAGTATTGTTTCTTTTAGAATTTGGATCTAGTAGCCCCCTGTGAGTTAGAGATGATAACACTATTCCCATTTCACAGTAAGCTTAAGAAATATCCCTAAAGTCATATATTTAGCAATGTGCAGGCAGAAATCTAACCTAAGTTGTTTTTTTTTTAAACTTTGTATTTTATATTGGAGTATAGTTCATTAACAATGTTGTGATAGTTTCAGGTGTACGGCAAAGTGATTCAGTTATGCATAAACATGTATTTATTCTTTTTCAAATTCTTCTTCCATTTAGGTTGTTACATAATACTGAGGTTTTCTAATCTCACATTCAATGTTCTTTCTCATGTGTGTATTTCTTCTCCTTTTAAAATAAATTCATGTATAATATGTAAAAGCTAGTATTACTGAAACCAATGTTTTCCAAAGTAGTGTTTTCCATGGAATCATAATTCCATGGGATGCTATAAAATTTAACAGAAACAAAAGAAGTCCAATAAATTTGGGAAACAATAGGTTAGAAGTGTTAAGCTGCAATATTTCTCGGAGCATTTAACCTACTGTTGTGTACTGTTGTGCTTTGGGATTCTCCATGAGTGCAACATTTCCCAGACCTTTTGGACTGTGGAGAATGTAGTATATAGCAGGAATATGAGAAGTGTTTCTCAAACTTATATGACCAATGGATCATTATACTGACCAATATCTCCTGAGATCTGTGTCCTAGGACATACACTTTGGGCAATTCTGATCTCTCTCAGTGTCTCTTCTCTCCCTACTAACGTGTTTCCTATTGTGGACTCTTGCTATGTCATGTCTTTAAAGGAAATCATTTAAAGGAAATGATATATTGAAAATGTATCTTACTTCAATAAGACCACAAAGGAAAATACAAGTATGTCTTATACCCTATTGGCATTTGAAATTGCATTTGGTACTTCAGTTATTAATTTTTTTTGTAATAGTTTAACCCATATAAAAAAAGCATGTGATTTCTACCATTTAAACTCTATCAGTAAAATGATCAGCATGTCTTTTTAACAGAAAATATTCTCTTCAGATTTATGAGTTGCATCTGGCAGAGAAAAACTGTGTAATTTATACAGTTCATTACCACAATGGTAACAAGAATAAGAATCACAGCAGCCCTTAGGATATTACAAAACAAATATGAAACTAGTCCTTGCTAGTGTTGGGCTCCACTTGGGGAAAAATTCTTGGTATTACGTATGTATGTGGAACAGAGAAATTGACTTTCCCTACCCTGCAGGAAGCACACATCACAAATATGCTTTTATATGTTAAAGAAAATATTATTAAAAGGCCCAAATTTTTCTTCAAATATTTCCTTCTGTATATCCATGCCTTTTAACTTGGGAAAAAAAGATTCCAGCAGCAATGGTCTTAAGGCCTTATCTTTCTCTGTATACAGACCACATCCTCATGTGTCCCACATGACAGGGTCAGAATGGAGTTGGTTCAATTAACCCAAATACTTCCATGCAGGGTACTGATGATCAAAACTGAATCCACTGTGCTCCCCTCTACATCAGAAGCTCTGCGAATTCATGTAACAAAATGGGGAATCACTAGACAGCACTATCAAATAAAACAGAAAAAATATTACAGTTAAAACTCTTGCACTAAGCTATCTCAGGTATTAGGGAATATAAAAATCAGTGTGGATATGCTTCTGGAATTTGAGAACATAGCATAAAATTTCAGAAGGGCTTTCAGGGGATGAGAGAGGTAGGCAAAGTAACATTTATTAGTACATGCGTGCTCAGTTGCTTAGTTGTGTTTTGACTCTTTGTGACCCCATGGACTATAGCCTGCCAGGCTCCTCTGTCCATGGGTTTTTCCAGGCAAGAATACTGGAGTCGGTTGCCATTTCCTCCAGGGGATCTTCTAGATCCAGGTGTCAAACCTGCATCTCCTGCATTGGCAGGCAGATTCTTTAACACTGAGCCATCAGGGGAGCCCTTTTATTAGTACATAATAGCAAAGACATGGAGTCTTTTATAGGGCTTTTTTCCCCCTCCAATTATTATGGAACTCCTACCAATAGCCAATATACACACAAAAATCTCCAGCAGAGAATGAGTGAGAGCAATTAAGAACAAGTGTTTACTGGGCTGGAAAATTAGAAGGGAGACTTTGGGTCTTTGGATTATTCACTGAAGAAACACCCCTAAAGTGTCCTTGCAGTCTGTGAAAACTTGGAAGTGAAAGACAAGTTCCTTTACTATTTGAGTCCAGTGAAATAAATTCCTGTAGCATTTCAGGAGAAGGTGAGGGATGTCAAACTACAGCAGTACTATTCCAAGAGGTTAAAGGGCTAAAGCACAGTATAAGGAATTAGCATTCCTTAGTGGGAGGGGGACTCCATTAGCCCATTAGCCGTGCAGGCCAACATAGAAGTTAAAGATAGAATTCATCCGTCTTACTCAGATGTACTCTACCTATACCATAAAGCAACAGTACCAACTTCCCAAGGGATAAGAAGGTTTAACATTGACTAATATTGTTGAGGGGTATCTCTCATATGTAGACACTTTTTTAAAACTGATGTCTGTGTATAAGATGTCAGGTTACAGCTTATAGTAATCTTTGTTCTTAGAAAACTGGTCCAAGTAAGAATAAAGGACTAACACTTCATTTCAACCTCTTCTTAAAAGATTTGTTCATTGTTGTTTAAGGGTTTATAGTCTCCTCTCTCTTATTCATATGAGAGCAGCAGGATCCACCTCTGATTTTTATTTCAGGGTTTTCAAGTTCTATCACTTGCCTTGATCCAAAAAGTATACAGTAGATAGTTGGTGAATAAATGGATAAATAAACAAACTTAAAAATAAACTGAAGAAATAGCATTCCAGACATTTGCTCCAGGCTCTGATTTAACCAAGATTTATGGTAGGTAAAAACTGTATTCCATTAAAAGTTGTTTTATTTCATCATGCATGATCTCCAGAAGTAACTGAAAGCATAATGCATTTTAAAATTTTCAAAATGAATTACTTTTTTTATTACTTAGAATGTATGCAGTATTTTAACATTTCATATGTATTCCATTATAGTTCCATGGTAGACATATATTTTTAATTCCCAGCAGTAATCAGAGGTATTGGTAAATAGTCACTACACACTATCTGTTAAGTGCTCTTTCCTAATTAGTTTAGTTACTTTCTAAACAAATGTACTGAGTAACTTACAGTTTCATAATACTCTATGCTCCATGTGCCATTTGCTGCTTTAGATGTTTGTTGCTCTCTAGGCCTTTACGGATTTTCCATTTAAAATTTAGTAAAGTTGTAAAAGTCTGAATAACAATCATTTTGTGAGCTTGTTTTGTTATATTATAGAAACCAGGGAGACTGTGAGTTTCTTGTTGGTCAATTATGGACAAACACCTTTCTCCTGCTCCCAGTGATTGGTGTTATTTTTAAATGGTTTTAGTCCCATTTGGTAGTCAAGCAACATGAGAAACTGGAAACACTAATGAGTAATGTCAAACACCATTGTTTTAGAGAACTCCCACACTCAGTGCACAGACAAATACTTGTCCTGGCAAAGCAAGACTGTAAGAGAACAGAATGATAATTTTCTTGCTAAATCCCTTAAGTTTGGGCAAAAATCCATACTCTAGCTTATTTATTGCAGTGTGAATATTTCATACACATCAAGACACAATGAAGTATATAAAAAAATGAAGTATAATTTTTCACTTGAGGGAAGAAATTGATTCCTTTATCTTGTAGATTTGTAGTTGCTGTTTTTCTTTAGTTATCATCTAAGGGTTAGATTGTAGTCATCTATGTTCCTTTGATGAGGACTAGAAATTTCATTAGACAAGGTCCCAGGTGAGCTATCAAGTATGCTATTAGATGTGTTTTGACTAAGAAAGCAAGAAAGCAGATTCAGAATGAGCATAAGCATTCAAATAATTCTTATAACAAAAAAGCCTAGCTATGAGTGATCTTTTTTGTTGTTTTAAGAATGCCTGAGAGGAGCTGGTGGTAAAGATCATTTATCAATGGAGTAAGTCTGAGTTCTAGGCCTCATGGCAACTATATGTTCCTTAAACATATAAATATACTTATGAGAACCTCCATCTTTGGTCTCCTTCAAAGTAGATGATGCTTGAGTGGTTCTCTATTTTCTATCACTGAAAGCTAGGATTAAATTTTCCCCAAGGACAGAGGTGTGACCCATCATTCTATAATATATGCAGTACAACATACACATTACAGTGACTCAGAGTCAATCAGAAGAAACAGGAATTCATAGCTCTTATCTTAGCAAAAGGCCAATCCTCACCTCTTATTTATGTCTTTGTTAAAGGCTCTTTTAGCCTGAGGGTCTTTTCTCCCCACTCTTACCAATTTCCTTTGAGAGTTGGCCTTTCCTTTCAGCTGAGTTATTTTGATGATAATGTTTCCTTTAAGATGATTATTTGTTTAAAGTTCAAGCTAATAAAAGTAACTTATCCTATTAAAAATATTCTGGGGAGCAGAACAACATTTTAGGATGTTAATTGCTCATGTTACCAGTCATCCATGAAACATATGCCAAAAATGCTCTAAAAGGTTCCAAAATGTCTCCTGCAGCTATAAATCTTTTACAGGTACGATTATGTGGGAACAGAAATAAGAAAAAGTGCATCCAACATCTGGAGTCAGATGGTTTACTGAAGTAAAATTACAAAATTAAATTTGAATGAATTTAATTAAAAAGGGGAGAGGGATCCAATTTAATATGGCCATTTATCATGTCCTCATTGAAGTTTCTTCTAGCACCGGAAAAATACAATAAAGTTGGAATAAAAAAGTCAGATAAAGCCTCTAATAGAGTGTGAAAAGATGACCAAAGAGACACAGTCAGGCAGAATATATTCTTTTCTCCCAGCTATTTTAACGACATGGAATATCCAATTGTTTTGAAAAGTCAATATCAATCAAGAAAACTGAGCTTGGAAACTAATCTGTTTCAACTGTCTCTTCTGTTTAGTTTCATTTCACATATTTCGTCACTTAAGGATGGTGATTACTTGGTTTGGCTTTTAATTCAATAATACATGATTAAAGACTCTAACAACATGTAGCCAAATTAAAAAAAAAAAAAGTCCAGATAGGAAAGTGTTAATTTCAAATCACCTGCCCTTTTGTTTTCATTGTCTAAAAAAAAAGGAAGAATCAAAATACTGATAAAAAAATTAAAAATCAAAACACTATGGTACTAAGTTCTGGCTGTTGGTTGATCAATTTCTGTCTTCTTAGCTCTCAAACATTCTTAGAGAGTCTTCTTAATTCTATGCTGTGCCTATGTGCTGAGGAAGACATATTAAGAAATAAAATTACATGTCTTAAATTACTATTCATAGTTATATGAAAACAATAGAATATTATTTAATTGAATTGACTGACAGATTCTAAAAAATATAGTCAATGTATTTGCCAAATTTTCACCCTGTGGTAGTGTGAACATTGCTAGACGTTGGGTTTATGAAAATTTTACACCATCAGCTGACACTCAGATTCCCATTATGTCATCTTTCCTTCTTCCTCATAAATATTTAATTTTGTCATACATGTTATTAGTACCTTTCCTTCAGATCCTCTTCACCTACAAGAGAGACTCTTTAACATCTCCCTTTGCAACCATATAGCTAATCTAATATGGTACAAACTCACCAGTCGAGCAAAAAACAAAGACAAAAAAAAAAAAAATGCTTAAGCAGAAAAAGGAGTAAACACTTGAGGGGGCCAGAAAAACATAAAACAGGAAAACAAACCAAGCATCTGGGTCCAAAATCAAGGAGCAAATGATAAAGCATCATCAATACATATGTGTTGAGCACCTACTGATGATGTGAGATGCCTAGCACTTTCAAATACATTACAACCATTAAAATGGTAACCCTATAATAAGAAAGCAGAGGATAGTAGCACTCTTGTAACTTCCTTGACATTGTATAGCTGATAAGTTACAAAGCCAGAATTCAAATACCAGCCCTTTGATGCCACAACCTATGCTCTTCCCTTTATCAGACTGCCTCAGAAACTGCAGGTGGTGGGAACCATATTAAGGGAGATTGAGGAGAATAACAAGAAGACTGAATCTTGGAGTGGGGCATGAGAAATAACCAACAGTACAGGTGTGAATGAATAATGAATGATTTTAACTGTTAAGAAAAGTTCATTCATCTAAATCATGTGTTCTTCACTGACTCACAGCATTTGCTTCCCATAAAAAGGACAAAAATATTACTCTTTAAAATCCTTGCAATATCTCTACATTGTAGGAAAAGAAGAGAAATAGCAATTTTATAATTTGTAATAATCCCAATGGTGCTGATGGTGTGTGTCACTAATTGTGATCCCATTCTATTTATATCTATTTCATATGTATATATTTTATTTTACAGAGAACCAAATAGCCACTCCTAAAACCACAAATCTAAAACAGCTTTGCTTTTCAAAGATACTAAGCCTAAGGCTTTAGATTTAATTACAACTTGCATTTTAGTCCTATAGAGTGGCTGAACAACTATAGTGGCTCCAAATACTGTATGACTATTACCATCCTTCCCAAAACAATGTTGACTTTAGAAGTGTCTTAGATGGAAAAAGTTAAGAGTCATTTATGATTCAGATGCAGTTCTCAAGTCAGTTTTGCAAAGACAGAAGGTCAGGATGAAGAGAAGGTCACTAGAACTTGCAAAGCACATACCTTCACCGAGCTCAGAATGCAGAGCACCAAGGATGAGCAGAACTGGTAGGTGACCAGTATTTTAGAAAATGTACAGAACGAGAGAACGCTGTACTTTTGAAGAAAAGTGGAAGTCACAGTCATGTGGACAGTTATCCATTCATTCATTCACTGCATGAAGGAATGAAACAAGGTAGAAAAATGGGGAAGTGAAAAAGGGTTTGGGCTTCCCAAGTGGTGCTAGTTTAAAGAAAATGTATCCAGAACCTCTAGAGAACACGGCTCCTGTACTTTTGAAGAAAAGTGCCTATTCGATTTTTAATCATTTTTGTATCCAATGAGATGATCCTTCCACTAACCTGTGCTCTCACTTTTACAGTCATATCCTTTACTTATTTGCTACCAATAACTGCTGCCCTTGCAAGACCTTAATTTCAAATATTCCTTTCCCTGATCATGGCCTCTCATCTTTCTTGTTCACTCCTTTGTTGTTGTTCAGCCAGTCAGTCACATCCAACTTTTTGCAACCCCATGGACTGCACCCACCAGGCTTCCCTGTCCTTCACCGTCTCCTGGAGTTGGCTCAAACTCATGTCCATTGAGTTGGTGATGCCATCCACCCATCTCATCCTCTGTTGTCCTCTTCTCCTCCTGCCTTCAATCTTTCCCTATTTGCAACATCAGCGTCTTTTCCTCATTCCCTTATCCCAAATTCTACAATTCTACAATCCCCCAGGACCTAAAATCCACACTCTCAGTGTCCCTGAGATTTCTCTCCAATGATACATCCTCTCTTGTCTCCTTTTCAGCTCAAGTTCCAAGTTCCATCATTATAATTGCATCTTGGCTCCCTCTTTGCTTCAGTGAACTTTCCTGATGAACTCATAGCCCTCACAAAAGCCACTCAAGCAATCACGCAGTGCTTACACTCATGTAGCCTGCTGTGCCTGCTATCTGGTAGATAATCAAAAAAGAACTTGCACAGGCTGTCTTTGTCACATCTGCCCACCTACCCACCTCTCTTCTGTTAGCATGGATGTGTTCTCCCTGCCCTTACTCAAGGCCAGCCTCTCCACTGAGGCTCAATACCTGATACTCTCCTCTGTTACTGGAATTACTGCAGCATGCTCCTAAGTGGTCTCCCCTTTGTCTTCCCTGCTGACCCCACGTATCGTCTCTACAGTCCACCCTCAACTTGGCAGCCAGAAAGATTCCTCCACATTGTCGCTCTGATGTCATCTCCCATCACCTCTCCCTCTTTCATGCTGACCCAACCTCAGTGGCCTCCTTGCTGTTTTTCAAATATGTCAGACACTCTCTTGTCTCAGAGCCTCTGCATTTACTGTTCTCACTGCCTAGAAAACCCTTCCCCCAGATATCAGCATGGTTTGCTATCTCATCTCCTTCAAGTCTTGTTTCAAAAAGTCTACATAGAACACGCTGCTATATTTAAAATGGATAATCAACAAAGTCCTACTGTATAGCACAGGGAACTCTGCTCAATGTTATATGGCAGCCTGGAGGGGAGGGGAGTTTGGGGAAGAATAAATACACGTATATGTACGTCTGAGTCCCTTTGCTGTCCACCTGAAACTATCACAACATTTGCTAATCAGCTATACTCTAATATAAATAAAAAGTTAAAAAAAGTAATCTGTGCATGGCTATCTTAAGGAAGGTCTTCAATAAATACGCAAGGGATCACAAAGAGTGAGACACGACTTAGTGACTGAACAACATGACAATAAAAAAAAGTCTACATAGAAAAACTTTACTACATCTGTCTGCTTACAATTCAAACCCCTACCAACACCTTTTGTGACATTTTATACCTCCTTCTCTACTTCACTCTTTCTCTTTAGCACTCATCTATTTATAAAGTACACATGGGAGTATAAAGTATATAAAAGCTGTATCTTTTAGATTGCTATCTTGCTTATCTCCTCTACTAGAAAGTGATCCATGAAGACAAGGAATTTTATCTGTTGGGTTCACTTCAGTATCCCCAGTACACAAAACAATGTCCAATAAATACCTACTTGGTGATCAAATATTTGCTCAATGAATAAGTCAACAAATAAATGGATAAATGAATGACCAGGGAAGGAGAAAAGAGAAAGTTATGTTTTTTCACGTGGAAAATTATTATTTGGAGATGTCTATTTTTACTATGAGATCTCTTGTTTATGAAATCAGGATTTCAGCGGGATCTTAGGATATAGTAGTTATAGCGGTGCCATGACCATATACCAATACAGCTCATTGAGCAATACAAAACCCATTAAGAGTTAAAGTAAATCTTTGAACAATTCTAAAATTATCATATTTAATCTTAACAGTAATTGTCACTCCTTGAGGAAAGAGGTACTCTGTAGATCTTGCCCTTACAGGTAATCTATGGAAGTTTCACTTTTGATGATACTTACTTGTCTACATGCTAAAACATTTCTCCCTCTTCCTCTTCCGTCCCCCTCACTGCCCCTCCCCTCCCCCACTCCCACAGAGCATATAAGTACATAGAATCTAAAAGCTGATGTACATGACCAAAACATGGGATGTCAGATCATGTCTTCTTGCTTGATATGAAGATGCAATCATAATATGCTTACACACTTAATGTTTATCATCTCTCCTTGCCCTCTACACTCCCCTCAAAATTTATGTATTTAAGCTTTTAAAATACTTCTCAGGATCTTATTTGTGATTTACAACATATTTTTATAATGTATCTTTAGATAGTCAATTAGAATTTTTGCAGATGCTCGCTAGGACATCAGAAAACTTATTATTAAAAATTATTTCTCCCCTTCTCCCTCAATTCATTAGAATCTTTCAGTGATATAAAGATTGCCTTTTATCAAAGGCTCTCAATCTACCCCAACTTTCCATAAGTCAGTGCTCTAATGATACTATGTCAGATGCAAAACTTGAAAATAAAAGGAGAAAATTCACTTTTGACTTTATTACACCAAGAATGTCTGAGTGATAGATATCAGTCAGTTCAGTCACTCAGTCATGTCCAGCTCTTTGTGACCCCATGAATCGCAGCACGCCAGGCCTCCCTGTCCATCACCAACTCCCGGAGTTTACCCAAACTCATGTCCATTGAGTCTGTGATGCCATCCAACCATCTCATCCTCTGTCGTCCCCTTCTCCTCCTGCCCCCAATCCTTCCCAGCATTAGGGTCTTTTCCAAGGAGTCAACTCTTCGCATGAGGTGGCCAAAGTATTGGAGTTTCAGCTTCAACATCAGTCCTTCCAATGAACACCAAGGAGTGATGGATACAGATATACATATATGGTGGTTGTCTGGTTCCTATTGTTACTTACGGGTTATTTTGATTAGCTGCAAAGTTTAGTGGGTGACTGGAATAGAAAATATTTGCTATTTTCTGGAGCTTCAGTGAAATGCTAAGGAAAGTAGCTGAGAGTTTAGAAATTATACTTGAATTTCTACCAATTTACATTGCTTCATGAACCCATTACTGGGAAGGGACCCAAGGATCCCTATTTGCTGATTATATCTCAACTCCATTTTGACTCTGGGAAGAAGAAGAGATAAATGATTGAAAAGAGAAATTACCTTTTAGTTGAGTACACTGGAAATAACAGAATCCAGTTTAGTCATATCTTAAGGAAATTAGTTCACTGAGTTATTACTAGTATGGTCTACTGTGATGAATAAAAACTAATTTTCAGGCTAACTGAGTTAGTTATAAACACATGGAAATCTGCATAATGTATCTTGAGATAACTTTTCCTATACTTAACTTTATTCCTATCTCAATTCTCTTTAGTTACTTTCTCAGATTAGTTACAGCATTTTGCGACCCAAAGAAAGTTGAAGCCAAGTTCTAACATGATGACAGAATGGATTGTACTCAGACTCAAAGAGACTGTTATTTTTGTTTTCTTTGGAGAATAAATTCATATGAATGAGGGTGGATTGAATCATCAGAGAAGGTGCAAATGTTGCTTCCATGTAGTTGGGGGGTCTTGGAATCAGGGAAGAAAATGGTAGCATATATAGGTAAACATCTCCACAATGGTGAACTTTGGATGGTGTTCAAATTTTATCCATAAAAAAAAAAAACTAAATGGATGATATTCTTGGTTAGTATTTCATGTGTCAGCCAATTTCTCTGACCCACATCCGTTATGTTAACGCTCTTTTCTAGCACTCTGGATAAAAAATTTGGACCACTATGTTTAACTTCATCCATTATTCATAGTCCTTGATTGCTTTTAACATTAGTACATGAACTGGGAGCTCTGGAAGATTTTCTATAACAAGTGTAATTGCTGGAATTTCCTGTTTATTATATAGGTGACATTTTCCAATAATTACAGCTTTATTCTTAAAGGACATATGATCAACAGTTCTTTTGGCAAAGATGATGGTATGTTCAAGCAAATTGTGTTTTTTGACCCAAGACATTCCCCCCTCAGTTCATATTGATTGTCTACAACGTTTGTAATGAAACAGAGTCAAAGAGTAAACTCAGGGCTATAGGGGTATATTTGTCTTAGAGATCAAACACTTAAAGCAAGATTTATGGAAGCAGAGGGCTGTGGGTCAATAGCTTAAAAAAAAAAACAACAACAACAACCCTGGATTGTAAACAAGTAAAGGACTTTCTGAGGTGTGAAGGAGATGAGAAAGGAGACTGGAGCGGGTGGAGAGAGGAAGATAAGGGGAGCAAGATAAGCAGATATAAGTAAAAAGTATACATCTGAAACGGAGAAGGCAATGGCACCTCAGCTCTCCTTTTGGAGTGATTCTAGAACACTGAAATTTAATATCAGTGCAGCATAAACACCAGAGACAGGTTTAGACACAAGGCAGACATAAGTTATTCAACAAACTCTTGCAGTTATCATAATTTAATAAGAAAAACAAGTAGATTAGAGCTACTGTTAGCCTTTGTTCAATGTAAAGACACCTATGAAAATCCATGAAGATGCTTTTTTTATATACAACTTTCAAATCAGAAAGTGCTATTAATAAGGAGTCAACTTTCTATTAAAAGCAATGTAAAATTCTGTGCAGTGATCCTTAGTTTCTCGATGTTTCCTATTTAATATCCTATCTTTGGATAAATCTACAGAGGAGTAAGTACAGTGACTATTAACCTCATTTTACAGATTAAAAATTAAGACTCAACAGTTAAGTGACTATTTAAGATCTCAGAGGCAAAAGAAAAAGAATGCTAAATCAGCTATGGTGTCCACTGATTACTAAATCATGGTTCTTTCTACCATGCCACTCTGTGTCAATGGATGTTTTCTCAAACAAGCCTTTCTGGTCGACAAAGTGTCCTCATATCACAGAAGTGGCACAGGATTCAGTATCATCAGCTTCTCTGCAGAGATGAGCTTCAAGGTTAGCTTCAAGAAAACCTTCCCACAACCAAAATGAAACAAATCAGTTTAACACAATCTATTGGGTTTCTTTGGTAGCAATTTACCCTTGATAACAAGAAGCATAATCTGATATACAGACCTCAGATGAAATGATGACTTCTGTGGTCCAGACATGAGTTATTAGAAGCACCACTTCCATTGAGTTTATGGTTTCATTAAGACCAATCACATGCATGTTTCCCTTACTTCTTTTTTTTTCTTTTTCTCAAATTGCTTAGCTTTGAGGACTTTAAAAAGCCCTGTTCTAACTACGGCCTTTCTGATATCTGAGATTTAATGACTCTCTAACTAAGATATTCTCTTGAATTCCATGTGTATATGAGAAACCATGACTTATGTATGGGAATTAGGGTTTGGCAGCAATTCCTAGAAAATACATCTAAACCATGAAATAAAGCACTAAACTCAAGTGCAAAGTAATTTAATTTTTAAGAGGAATGTGTTATTCAGATAAAAGAAACCATAATGGTATGATCATTTACTTTTATATATATAAACGTGTGAAGATGTATCATCAGTTCCAGGTATCCGTTTAAGTAATGCATCTTCCAGGCTATTTCACAATCATTCTTCCATTGTTACATAAATAGATTATGCGAATACAAGCTGTTAAACTAAAAGTTGCTGTAATAATACAACTGAATAAAGCAGCAGGGCAATTTGAGAGGAAGACACTTAGAAGACTAAACATGAATGCTGAATTACCAAAATACATCCTTTGAAAATTCACAGATTTAAGGTATCTAATACTAAAAAATGGAAAATAAGTTGGTTAAAAGTCAAACATTGTTCAATGTACCATAGACCCGCTATAAGGTCACATGAAAATGGAGACCTGAATATTTGTAGAAAATATGCTAGAATGGTACCCCTCAGAGAATTAAAGGTGCTGAGTGCAGTCTCACCTCATGAAGATCTGACTCAACTTGAAGATGGTAATGGAATGAATATTATTACTGAATTTAATCCACTAAACTCAACAAGTCAGGATCCAAAGAATTTACCTGGGCCTATATTATCTTATTTAACTTCAGTTAGCCACATCATGGTATATTTTTTACTTTATACTGAAAACATGTCCAGAGACTCTCTTCTCTTCCATAAAAGATGGAATGCTTAATTATTACTTAAATCAATATTATGTCTTGGCCTCAGATCTTAGACTCCTCTTTTCAAAACTATCTTCCAATAACACAATTTGCTATCCATCTGCCAACATCTTCACTATTTTGCCTCTCTTTTTAAGAAATATCATATGGTTGTGCCTTTGATACCAACAAGCATCCAGTGAACACCACACCATTGGCATCAGGCAGTTCTCATTTTCAAGCAATCCTATAATTGACTACAGATTTTGTTCTTTTAAAAATCCAGTCTCTACATCCATATTAAAGGCATGACTGTCCACTGACTATTGAAAACAGGATTACTTTCCCTTTCTTTCTCCATGCATGAGTGCTAAGTTGCTCAGTTGTGTCCGACTCTTTGTGACCCCGTGAACTGTAGCCCACCATGGGATTCTCCAGGCAAGAATACTGGAATGGGTAGACATTTCCTTCTCCAGGGGATCTTCCCAACCCAGGGATTGAACCAGGGTCTCTGACATCTCCTGCAGAGATTGGCAGGTTCTTTACCACTAGCACCACCTGGAAAGCCGCTTTCTTTCTCCACATTGATCTTAAACACTATATCCCTTTGTGCTCTGAGAATCAGATCTCTTTAGAATAGACAGTTTCATTGTTCAAAAGGGAAACCATTTATCCCACTTGGTCCAACTGTACAGAAGTAAAGAAAAAAAAATCTAATATTACTTAGTTTCCATATTTTTACCAATACCAATGATACTATGCTCAAATTCATGGATTATAGATTTCTCCTGTTTTTACTGTGATTTTGCAAAGTAACTGAATAGAGACCTATCTGGGTCAAAAAACTTAACACAAGTTTAATTTCATATCTAGTGCAAACAGCCAAGACCCAGTAACATTTAATGTCCTTCATTATTATATCTTTACATCTTACCAGTGCAAGCAAATGTGAAAATCCTTAAACTGCTGGCCTCAGTGTTCCCATGTCAACTGGCATATGCTCAGGTTGGAGATCCTGACAAAAGTCAAAGGAAAACATTTATGAGACATAGCCTGATGGACAATTATTTTAATCCTGCATGTACAACACTCCCAGCAAGCTTGGTTTATGAACGCCTGCTGATGCTTTAATGATAAGACCTCTTCAACACAGCTGAATGCAGTGCACCAATAGATTTTCTTTTTCTTCTCTTTCTTTTTTCCTACCCTAACTAAGAGACTGATTATTGATCTCCACCTGGATGTTCCTATTGAGGCCTGGCCATTCATGAATACAATCAGGAAGAATAATGGTACACTGCATGGGTAGTTTTAATAAACTGCAATAGGGACACAGTCTCTGTGGGGAAAAAAAAAAGAACCCATCCAATCTTAATGAAGCGTGTGCTTACATGACTAGAAAGTCTGCGGGCATTCTATAGGCCAAGCCTCAGAGAGTACAGAGCACCTGGGCTTTGACTGCATGTCACGTCAGAGTGAGTAGAAGACCCTAAGGACACCCTATAGGCCTACTCGAGGGAAGCTTCCAAGTTCTCTTGACTGCCCTTAGAACAGAAGCTATCAAGCCTGGAATGGACGGATCTGACTACACAACTGGAACAGAGGGCTCTGAACCCAGATGCAGCTATAATAGAAACACAGACGATGTTTCTTTCCTTTCTCCTTTCTCAAGTCCTTTCTTTGGAAGATTTGAGAATCCAAAACCTGAAGACAAGAGGGTGAAAAGTAGCTGAAAAAAGAATTAGTAAAAGTCACCTTCAGACCCAGTTAAGGAAAAAAGCTTTTCTGTTTTAGCCAACCCCCTTCTTGAGTTGTTTGGCTACAGCTGACATAAGTCAAGCACTGAATTTAGCAAAAGTATATGTAAGAGAAACAAGGCTGTGATGTTTAAAAGGGGGAACTGGCTTTTTGAAAATCAGAAATGGCCATCAACAAAGCAAGTGAGTAAGGCTTATTTGGAGGACAGATATAAACCCAAACTTCTTCCAGTTGTGTTGAGCTGCTTTCTGCACAAATGAAGTGATTAAACCAAAAGAGTCAAAGGCATGCTTTCTAACACATATAATTATGTTTCTTTTTAACATCTGATTTCATCATCTACTTTGAGTAATAAAGTATAGCATAAAGGTTTTTGACCTGAAATCCAAGAACCCCTCCCCTTAAATAGTTTGCAAATTTTATGTGTTTTGTGTGTAAAGTGTTTACCCTTATTCCATCTCCCACTCCCAGAAGTCCACAGCTTTCATGGGATTTTTAAGGTGAACTCTGACACATAAAAGGTGAAGAACCTTTGTTTGGGTTGGCAGTCTAAAGCTGTTGGTTCTAATCTTAGCTCAGCTTCTAACTGGTTTTGTGACCTTCAGCAAATGACTTCACCTCTACACACCTTAGTTTTCCCATCTGTGAAATGAGAAAGCTGAACTAGAAAAATCTATTCTTCTAGGTTGACAAATCGAGGAAATACACATAAAACTAGGAGGATCGAACTGGAAGATATCTTGCCGTGTCCACTGGCTTAATCTCCTTACTTGTGGGGGAGAAAATGAAGCACAGTGAGGTTTTCATATTATACTTAGGGTGAAGATCAAAGATGGACAAAGAATTTCTGACTCATACATCAATTCGTTCTTCATTCTAACACACACAATGTTTGCGAAGCTCTATCCTCAGATCACGCTTTACTCACTGGCTGAGGAAGCATTTCAGGCAAGCTTTCCCTGTCTTGGCTGGGAGAGGGGTACAGAGTGTCCTTGGGGGTTCTCTCGCAGATTTTCTCAGGGAGAGTACATATGCTCAGGTCCCCAGAGAATTAGGCTCTCACACTCACAGCTGTACGGCAGGCAAGAAAAAGCTGTCTACAAAAAATAATCAGCATTTTCAAAAGTGCTCTGGGGTATCTTCAGAAAGTGTTCCAGGAAAATTGCTATTATAAAAAGATCACTAGGGTCTCTCCTCCTGGATCCTATTACACACTCAGACATTAATATTTTAGGTACTTCGGTGATACTCATTTACTCATCTGAAGTTCAACAATCAGCAAGCATGCCTGGCAACAAGAGACCAAGTCCTTGCTTTCATGCAGATTACTGTCCAGAAAGGAACTAAGGCCTCCTAGAAGGCCTGCTGCACCCATGCCTGTGTGCACCAAGCATCAGGGACAGGCATCGCCTCCCCAAGACAGGGGCTCATGCTTCCTTTGGGTTGCCCTTTTTCAAATTTATAAACACAGCTCAAGAGAATCTCTATTACTTCAGTGTGAACCCATTTATCCAAATATCTTTTGTTAAACTTAATAAAACATTAAACTCTGTATATCTTTCCTCATTCTGTCAATTCCTACTTATCAAACTCCTACTTATTCAAAAATCAGGGAAGCCCCTATTCAAAAATACCTAGGTCAAATTTTCCCTTCTCAATCTCCCAATATGACTTTATTCCAGTTACTTAAGAATGTACAGAGCAATCTCATGTATTCCTCTCTTAAAGCACTTGAATTATAGCAATTCTAGACCTTCATGAGTACACAGGAATTATAAACCATTGAGTTCATTTTACCCACAAGGAAAGAGTGGTCTAGAAAGACAAAGTTGCCAAGTATGTTCATGCTGCTGCTGCTGCTAAGTCGCTTCAGTTGTGTCCGACTCTGTTTGACCCCATAGACGGCAGCCCACCAGGCTCCGCCGTCCCTGGGATTCTCCAGGCAAGAACACTGGAGTGGGATGCCATCTTCTTCTCCAGCCCATGAAAGTAAAAAGTGAAAGTGAAGTTGCTCAGTCGTGTCCGACTCTTGGCGACCCCATGGACTGCAGCTCCTCTGTCCATGGGATTTTCCAGGCAAGAGTACTGGAGTGGGATGCCATTACAAATCAAAGGGAAAAGAACAGGAGAGTACATTTTTGTTTAGCATTTGTTTGGTGCTATGTTCTTTGTAAGATATTTTAAATACATTATTTCATCTAATTCTCAGAGATATATTGCTTAGTAGATAGAGCACCATCCCCATTTACAGATGCAGTAAGCAAGTCACAGAGAGAACAATTTAAACCAGGTCAAACAGCTGCAAGTGGTAGCTGACAGAAGCGGCTTTAATCTCAGCTCTATCCCAGGATGCCAGACCATGCCAAAGGCAGTTCTTGTCCCCACAGTCCCTCCCCACCCTCTCCACTTCCACGTTGGGGAGGGGCTGAAAAGTGAAACTACTGAAATTTACTAAGAAAGGGGATTAGTCAGCCCAAGTGATAAGCAGCTTGGTCAAGGGCCAGATCTACTGCTTACTTCTGAGATCCATCCTCCCTCCCCTACAACATGGCAGTGAGGCTGGAGAAAGGCATGAGAACCATCACTGTTGGAAGGAAAACCATGAAGACTGGCAGAATCTGCAAGTGTCTGAGCTTCTGACTGCTTATCAATTAGATGGGCTTTGGCAATCACGTTCAATTTCTGAGTTCTAGGAATGATAACAGCTCACTAGTTGTAAAATTATAAAAAAAAAAAAAGCAGGTTTCCACCTGGTATATCACTTTCAAAAGGAAGAGAGAGTTTGCCAATCTTTATTTCCAAATACTATCAACTTTCTACACATAGGAGATATTGGGCAGTTTTTCACAAGAAAAAGTGGGCAGGGATTGGGCTCCATGGGTGAATGCAGCTATTGCTCTGTGGATCTAGTAATTCAAGTGGACTTTTCATTCTTGTGACTATGACAGCCTAAATACCTCTAAAATAATGATAATAATAACTACAGTTTCTGGAAATTTGGGATTTTTCACTTCACAACATATCTTTCACTGTTATTTAATTTCCACAAAAATTATATAAAGTGAATACGACAGTTGTTATTAGTCCAACTTTAGAAATAAGGAAGTTGAAGCTAAGTGAAGTAATGTGTAATTAGTAAATTAAGATGATATGTAATCATGTAAAAACAACACAAGTTGTACTCATTGAGGGCCTGCTGGATGCCACATCATACACTGCAAAGATTGTATAAATCTGCTCCCTTAATCTTCAAAACCACTTCATGACACAGGTATTACCATCTTCAGACAAAGGAGGAATCTAAGGATTACAGAGGATAAAATGACTTGCCTAAGGTCATAGAGCAAGTTAATAACAGAGCTAGGATTCAAATCCACGTTTAAGTCAAAGCCCAGAGTCTCAACCAAAATCTGACCATGAGTCTAAATAAGGCAATCTAACTTCCAGAGAGGTCCTTACTGCCTGAGTGTCCAGGTTCACTAGCCTGCTGTGCCTGGCTTGTCTGAAATTCGGTGGCCTCTGTGTCACATTTGAAAACATTAAAAAAATTCAAGTTACTGGAAATTTGAAGTCAGGATTCTTTAGGATTACTTTCTGTAAACCACGTGGTTGAGACAAAACGATCTACTTCAGAGTAGTCTGGCTACCTCATTTTGTTTCCCTGCTATGCTTTTGTAGACTTAAGCTTTGTTGCTTTTCTCACTGATGGTTACCTGCCTACATATAGGTGGAGCTAGTGGTAAAGATGGCATCACCGACTCAATGGACATGAGTCTGAGTAAACTCCAGGAGTTGGTGATGGACAGGGAGGCCTGGCATGCTGCAGTCCATGTGGTCGCAAAGAGTCGGATACAACTGAGTGACCAAACTGAACTGAGTGGTAACGAATCTGCCCACCATTGCAGGAGATGTAAGAGACACTGGCTCGATCCCTGGGTTGTAAAGACCCCCTGAGAAAGGGAATGGCAATCCACTCCAGTATTCTTGCCTGGAGAATTCCATGGACAGAGGAGACTGGTAGGCTACAGTCCATGTGGTCGCAAAGGGTGGGACACGACTAAAGCGACTTGGCACACACGCAAGCCTGCATATGTGCAAAGCTTCACACATAATGAGAAGACTCAGAAAATCCTTTTCCTCACTCCCTTCATGGGTTCAAAAAATAAATAAACTGAGGAATTGTAGCAGGAAGAGAGAAAGGAAAGGATATGTGAAAGCACTTCCCTTTCAAACAGTGGTTGGTTCTCAGGTCCCCTTGCATATGGCGTCTGTGTAAGTAAAAATGTGGCAAGCACTTCAGAAATGTAGGGCATGTGTCTCTGCATACATATGCATAATGTCCTTTTCACACTTTGGAGTTACCAGATGCATGGTTCTGCTTGGAAGGGGCTTGGTAACCCACTTGAAATCCTGAGGATTCATAATTCATTTATGCAAGCTGCACAACCCCTCTAGATGACATCTCCTCTAAAGAATGATTGAGAGAAAGATGTAATAGAGCTGAAAATGACAATGAAATATTAGCAGTGCAGCAGAGTTTATATGAGGCCCCCTGCTAGATGAGGGAATAATGCAAGCCTTCAGGAAACATGAGATAAAAAAAAACAAAGGAAGAATGTCTAGGTGTCAAGGACTAATTTTGTTGCTATGGGGAAGGTCCTGAGGCATTGATTCATTTTATAGGCAGGTGTGCAGCCCTCTACCTTGAATTCTCCAAGTGCTGGGCAAAACCACTTCTGCATTTACACTTGACCTCTAAAATTACCTGATGCTCAGAAGAAATGTTTAGGGGAGAAGCTGGGAAGTTAGGAAGGACCAGGCTCTGCCTGAGGTGGAACTTTAGGCTCTGATCCTGTTCTCCTAGCACCATCCACCTCCAATCAAATCCTTCCCCATTTGCTCTTGAAATTTTTTTCTGAAACACCAAGCTATTGCCATCTCCCTGTCCCCTCCCACTCCCTTACCTGCCCCCAACTCAAGGATGGGATCCTTTTCCTTAGAAGAGAATACAAATCTCTTTAAAATCCTGCCCTACTTTTTCACCTTTTGCCACATGGAGCTCCTTCCATCTCCTAAAACACTTTCAGTTTACCGTGCCTTTTCCCTGCTGTCCCCTCCTCCTGGAATGCCTTCCTCACTTCTCCACTGAGCACATTTCCAGCTCATTCTCTAAGAAAAAACTGCCACATAACTAGCTGTGTGAAGACTTTCTCAGCTGCTAGGAAGGAGCTGGTCATCCCTTCTGCTGTATTCTCATGACACTTGATACTCATCTGTACTTGACCACTTTAGCACTCTCCACTAGAATTATAATTCGTGAAGTTTAGACTGCACAAAACTGTGGATTTCTGAAGAGCAAAAGCAATGTCTATAAATAGACCTTTTTATCTTTTATATGGAGCAAAGTGCCCGAGGTATATTTGCTTAATAAACACACGTTGATTGAAAAAAAAAAATGAATGGATGCTTCTTCATTTCCCTCCCATGTGCTTTTAGCAATCCAGCACGTGATTCATCATACATTGATACACTCCAGTGACAACGTTGGAACAAAGCTAACTGCAGAAGGCAATAGATCAGAGTACTGGTCTGGTACCTTTGTTCTGAAATCTATCCCTTTTGCCAATTTCTTCTTTCCTGTAAGTGATGCTCCTCTATTATGATGCCAGGGTTTTCTCAGGTCACAGTACTAAAGCTCCCAGAGACAGCTGCAAAGATCTGGATCTTTGCAATCAGATGGTCCTTGGCTCAAATCCAGGCGTGGTCTTTAGTAATAGTGGGAACTGCAGCAAGGTTCAGAATCTAGCTGAATTTCAGGTCCCCCCGTGGTAAAATGAGGATGAATTCCCACTCTATAAGGTTGTTGTGAAGATCAAGCTAAATTACAACTGTCAAAATTTTGCTTGTTGTACACTCTTAATAAATGGTAACATTTATTTTTTTACACCTTCAGCCTCTAGAATAGGGATTCTCCCTAATGGGGTGGTTCAAAGGTGGTTTCTATACTAGAATTATCTAGAATGATTTTCCAAATTATATCCCCACATTCCTTTCTAGAAACACATGTGTGGTATACAATCACTACTACAGATTAAAGTTATGCTTTCTTTCTCAGAAATTATCAGACAGGAGATTGAGAATCACTTCTCTAGAATATACCTTGGAAAGTTTTGCTCTTTATTTTCACAACTATAATTCTAACTGGAACCCTAAACCTCTCACCCTGAAATCGTTATATCAGCTTCCCAGCTGACCTTTATATTTAGACGTTATCCTCTTGTCAATGCATCCTATATATAATAGTAAACATCATCTCTGAAACTCTGGAAAGGCAGAACAATTTTTTAATGAAATGATTAAGTAGCCCTCACTGGGAGAGGCAGGCACCTTTCCCCCAAGCATCCCCTATATGCTCGGTCATACCTCGGTGCCTTTGCTGTTGCTCTTGCTTCCAACTGAAGGGTCTTCTCCTTCCCTTCCTAGTCTCTACACCCCCAAATTGTACAGCTAAAGAATTTCTACACATTGTTTAAGATGAAATCAAGAAGACCTAATGGTCCCCTCCTATGTGGCACCACAGGACCCAGCTCACCTCTACTACTGCATTCATCAAAATCTGTTACAAGTTATCTGTTCACATTTTTTTTTTCTGTACAAATCTGTGACTTCTTTAAAGGAAGAAACTGTGCCTTAATTATTCTCATATCTCCCCACAAAGTAGATACTCACTTAATTTTTACTAAACTGAATTAAATTGAACTGAGATGAATCTCTGTTCACGATCCATTTAAGCATTTAACTTGCTACTGCCTGCTTCTTGGATGCGTATATGTGGGCATGTATACATGCATTTCTGGGGTTTTCTCACCACTTTCATGTTTTTCTCCAAGAAATTATCAGACAAAGATTACACAAAAAAGAAGAGCTGCACATTTATGGGTCAAGTTCATTTCAGTGCTCTGGGAGGCTGGGCAAGCTCTCCAGCCAATATGAGGATTCTGAAAAAAGGCTTTGTTAAAACATCTTGCAGCTTCCTCTTCATTAAATACAAACTCCCTCAGGTAGGTGGCAAGATAGTGCTGCCAACTTGACTGAAACTTCACCCAATCTAACTGCCTGGACTGGCTTAGAATGTATGATTGTTTCTCTTTGTGACTGTCCTGCAAACAGGACAGGATTCTGTTCTCACATGTCTCCCTGTCCAGTGGACGGCACTGCTGCAGGCTGGTTTTCCTCTGTATTCATTCTTCTGTGATGGATGTGTTAGCCTCTTGGAGTCCCAGAATCAACCTTGTTCCTTGATTCAATGTTCATTTATTCCTTTATCAAACATGTATTGACCCTTTTCCTTTTGTCACAAGCAATGGTAAGTCCTAGAGAAATAAAGGTGCAGAATAAAAAGAGTCTGGCTCTCAATGAAGTCACCTAGGATGGGACAGGATGGAACATTAACAAATAATGACAGTAAAAAAAGACAAATGGAAAATAGACAGTTGTACACAATGTCAAAGGGCCCAGTAAAAGGAGATAAAGAGAGACTGATGTCTCTTCCCACCTGTAAACTCCAGAGAACCTGAGCGCACCCAACACAGACATTTTACTCAGTCCCTGAACATTCCCTGTGAACCCGAGGGCTATGGAGAAGACTGCTAACCCTGTCACAGAAATTCCTGAGTGGCTCTAAGAGCCCTAATTTCCCCTCTGAAGAGTTATTATTCTGTACTTAGAGGGAACTGTACTGTGCTAGTGGAAGGATGTTGTCTCACTGACGCATTTTAAAAACCTCTGTTTTCCAACAGATGTAACTTCAAGACTTTGACCAAGTATAAGATGCAGAATGTAACTAAGAAGGAATTACAGACAAAGCATATACCAGAAGAACCTTGAATAAAATCCTCCTCCAGCTCTAACTCTACAACTGTGCCCTCCGATATACTAGCCACATGCAGTTCTTCAAATTTAGACTACTTAAAACCAAATAAATTAAAATTAGTGTTCTGCAGTTGCATCAGTCACATTTCATGATTTCGACAGGCACATGTGATTTGTGGTTACCATACTGGGCAAATATTGAACACTTTGATCATCACAATTATTTTTGAGAGCAGTACTACTAGACAGTGCTGCTCTAGAAAATAATTTGAATTTTTATTCATTAATTCATGTATTTTATAATTTTACAACTTGCTTACTTTGTGAAAGACTAAATTCTGAGTTCTGGAGGAGGCAAAGATAAAAAGTAAAAGTTTTCCACTGTTGAAAGGCAAACAATTCAGTGAGAAGACAAATATTTAATAAAAATAAAACATTGGACATTGTGCAATGGGTCATAGGAGGGCATGGAGACAAGACAGCCAAATCTTACCTAAAGTAAGAGGAGACCTCAAAGCGAGGTGACAGGATGTGACTCTCAGAGCATGAAGCTACTTTCCTAATTTACAAAGTGGAAAGGGCACTGGAGATGGTAAGAGTACATGCAGAGTCAAGAGGCATAGAAGAGCTCAGCATGCCACAGGCATTTAGTATTCCTGGAGTGAAGTGTAAACTTTTGGAAAGTTGGGTGAAAACAGGCTGGCAAAGTAGATGCCACAGTGTGCTAAGAGGTATTGTGTGAGCAGGTGGTGTAAGGAAGAAAGGTTACAAACTATATAACACAGTGATGAAGAACACTGAAGTTACATAAAGCTGGATTATACTCAAAATTTGCCACTGTTAGCTTTATTATCTTTGGCAAGTTTTAAAATCTCATTGAATCCCATCTTTATGTAAAATGGTGTTAATAACACTGCCAACCTTTTCTGATTATTGTGTGGATTAAATGAGACCATGTGCTTGTCACAGTGCACGGCACATGTTAAATAATCAAAAATGAAAATCATCATAATTTATTCTATAAGGAATGTGGAGTTACCAAAGCATCTGAGCAGAAGAATAAAAGGATGATATTGTACAGAGAAATGACACAAGACAGTCAGGGATGCCAATAATTTCAAAAAATGGCTAATATTTATAGAGTATTTAACTACATGTAAAACATGGTTCCAGATGATTTAAATAAGATAACTTATTTAATCCTTTTAGCAACTCCATGGGGTAGGCTACCACTACTTGCTCCCTTGTATAGATGAGAAAAAAAGGCAAAAAATGTTAAATAATTTGTCACACACCTGCTAAGTAACAGGTTGGGACTCAAAACCCATCAGACTCTTGAATCTATACATTCAGTTTCTAAGTTCTGCCTCTGGTAGAGATTTTTTGACGAAAGTCTGCCTAACTTTATATCGAATTATTTCCCATCACATCATGGCCTCAAAATAATTTTAAGTACAGATCTTTAAAACAACATTCTCACACCATGAAAGCCAGAAGCCAGTATGAGTGCTCTAGAAATATCCCATAGAAGGTCATCTGGATAGAAATGGGCCAATGCTTGATAAAGACTAAACAAATATTTGTATTTGTCATTATTTGTATAATTTGAAAGGTTGGTTCAGAATTCCCTTGGATAATCAAGACGTGACTATCATTCAGGGCATCCTCAACCACAGTGAGCCTGTAACCACCCTTCATAAAAGTCAGCTTCTATTTTCTAGAAAATAGGGCTAATGTGTAGCTCATAGGTTTGTAAGAAACATTAAGAGGATGTGTAGAAAGGATTTTGTGCTGTGTATGGCACTCAGAAGTCGTTCATCGAGAAGTAGCTTTTGCTGTGACAATCCTTGTTATTTTAATTAAAGTGTCATCTTCCAATACAAGATTTGCTGAGTCTTGCAAAGCCTTTCCTAAAATTCACTTCGACTCTCACGAAGATTTTAAGAATGGACAGAAGGGTACCAGAGATATGCAATTCTTAAAAACAAACACATCCCAGCCTATGACCTAGATTCCAATTCTTCTTATTTAAAACCTTCTCTGATTCAAACTCAGCAACACTTCCAAAACAACCCTGTTTTTACCCAAATCTGAGCCCAGGCTGCCCAGAACAATGATGTTTTCATTGACTGACCTCACCAAATGCCTCATCTGTCAGGGAAGTTCTGCCAAATGTCTTTTCTTCTGATATTCTGTCCTTTAGTTTGACGTTCATCCTCACATAATTCCAATTTAATGAGTGAGATAATATAATTAGCCTTCAAATTTGTTCCACTCCTTCAGAGCCCAGCTTCTCCCTGCGGGACCTTGTCTAGCATGATCATCCTTTCCCCAGTATAAGACACTGGCCTGGGTCTCCGTACTGGCCAAGAGGGTATGTTCTTCCCTGTTGATAATGGCAAGTAATAATTGCTGGAAGCACATATTCTCAAACCACCAAAAACAAACTGTTCTTTTTTTAGTCTTCTAAACTGCATACCATCAGAAAGCAGATGTTAAGGCATCAGCCTGGAAGCCAGAGGAACTGAAATCCAGGAGGCCAGGATTTGGGAAGAGAAGAGGTTCAGGTGGCTGATTGATATATAGTTATGAAACTCTGGGTCGGAAGAAATTCTTGGAGAGATTCAGCCTAATGGTGCCTGGTAAGAGAACCAGGAAGTTGAATGTTGCTTTGGCAATTGATTAAAAGCAGATTGTTGAGAGCCAAGTTGTCATGGGAATCTCACTGGACTAGAAAGCTCACTGCGGGTGTGCAGCCTAGAATTACCAGCTATGTGACCTTGAGCAAATCACTCAGCCTCTTTTCTTTTCTGTTGTTTTCTCATCACTAAAATGCAGAACATAATTCAAAATAATAAAAACTACAAAGTTTTTCAACTAAGAAAATGTATAACAGTTCATAATGTTTTAAATGTCTATAAATGCACAAACTATTCTCATGTAAAGAATTTATGTCAATGTGTTTGGCAAGATTAGTGGCTCAAAAACGTTGACTAAAACATATCCACACCAATCTTCCAGCGGTGTATTGAAATGGCCATTTTAAAGCACAAAGAGGTTCACTAACTTGGTCAAGGTTATACTGCTGGTAAGTTTAAGTTTGGGGCTTCCCAGATGCTGCTAGTGGTAAAGAACCCACCTGCCGATGAAGGAGACATAAGAGACGTGGGTTCAATCCCTGGGTTGGAAAGATCCCCTGGAGGAAGTCATGGCAACCTGCTCCAGTATTCTTGACTGGAGAATGCCATGGAGAGGGGAGCCTGGTGGGCTATGGTCCATAGGGTTGCAAAGAGTCACACATGACTGAAGCAACTTATCATGCACCCACACACGCACGCAAGTTTAAGTTTAGTCATGCACTGTGGCTCCTGAGCCAGTGCCCCTAATCATTAGAGTGTAGTTCCTCCCTAGATGAGGGCCCTTCTAGTCACTGTGGCCTATATGAGTTCCAAGGGCAAAAGCATCAGGTTGTTCCTGATAGGTTGATGACAGCTACTCAGAGTCATCACCTGCCACCAGATCTCCTACAGCAGGGACACAGCATCACCCAACATCACGTTCTTGTTCTCACTTCAAAGTCTCCACAAATGCCCTGCCCTGTGTCTAAAATTATGATGCCGTCCCTCTTCTAAGCCAAGCTATCTTTCTCCAGTCCTTTGAAATTCTTAGTCAAAGCATCAGAGAAATAGGGAATAGGAATTAGAATGTTTTTCGTCAGCATTTCAGGATGTTGATAAAAACAAAAACACACAACAACAATAACAACAAAAACTCCTGTTAATTTTATTGGCATAGACAGAGACTCCAGAACCTTTGGTCCTACTTTGAAGACTTACGAAAGACAACCAGAAGTTTGGGGGTTTACAGCATCAAAGCTGAGGCATCTGTGACTTTAGATGGTTTGAAAGGGTATCTTATTTGATAGCAGCCAATAAAGCAGGAGACGGTGCCAGATCAGATAAGAAGAAAGAACATCTCCGGCCAGAATTAAAAAGGCTATTCTGGGATATGTCAAAAGGAGTAAAGCTAGATTGGAAATGACTGCAAAGGTGATTAAATAGGTGAGAACAAAGAGAACACTTCCTGAGTTCTGGCTGAGAAAGGAAAAATTCTTAATCATCTTTTAATTGTACTTCATAATTAGCCAAGTCACAAATGCCATGGCTGGGATTAAAAGATTGCTCATAAGACAGAAACTGTTACGGATTTTTGCTGGGGAAAGTGCTTGGGGTTGGGGGATGGAAGGAGTGCTAAAGCCTTTCAATTTGTGTAACGATTTGAGAAACCAGGTCTGGCAAGCATATTTGTTCATAAAGCATATTTTGAAAGACACTGTTGTTCTATTTTTCCTTTTTCCCTTTTCCAAAGAAAATGAAAACAGTGATGGAAATTCTTCCAGGGGAACAAAATCTTAAGAAACATTGAACCAAATAGCCACTGGAAATTGCTTATGAAGCTCCTAGAGAAAATGTATATATGATATCATATTTATATTACAGTATCTTCAATGACAAGGGGTAAAGAGGAAAAAAATGCTGAAGTTACATTTGAGTGAGTTATTCCATGCTAAATATTCTTAACTAGTATCACAGAAGGCACGGAAAACAGGTTAATTACTTACAGAAATAAAACAATAAAATTACCTATAACAAGTATGCATATAATATGTCAATGTATAATTTCTGCTGGAAAAGCAAGCCTCACCAAATTAGAGGGAGTTAAAGCAAAATCTGTGAGAAAAATAATAATACCTTCAGATAACTTGTTGTTTGCAGTTTATTAATTCTTTGCACATTTATCTAACACCTATAGCATGTGAGACTCTTTGCTCATTGCCAGACTTGCACAAACCAGTTAAAGCATATGATCTGCTTTCAGGAAGTTTGCAGTCTAGGAAGAAAAGCAAAGTTTTATTTTCTTCTCATCTATGATCCCTGTTCTCTCTTCATCTCTCTATGTGATTTCATTTTCTCTGTAGCTTTTAATAAGTTCTACAAGCAGACTAGTCTCTAAATGGTATTTCCAGCCTGAACTCTATTATGAACATAAGACCCATGTACCCAACTAAACCTAGGTAGCCTCATGGATTGTCTACACAGACTTCTAAGAGGGCTGACCAGAAGCTGCTGTGTGTGTGCTTTGCCACCCCTTGGACTATAGCCCACAAGGGCCCTCTGATCATGGAATTCTCCAGGAAAGAATATGGAGTGGGTAGCCATTCCTTCGGAGAAGGCAATGGCACCCCACTCCAGTACTCTCGCCTGGAAAATCCCATGGATGGAGGAGCCTGGTGGGCTGCAGTCCATGGGGTCGCGAAGAGTTGGACACGACTGAGCGACTTCACTTTCACTTTTCACTTTTATGCATTGGAGAAGGAAATGGCAACCCACTCCAGTGTTCTTGCCTGGAGAATCCCAGGGATGGGGGAGCCTGGTGGGCTGCCATCTGTGGGGTCGCACAGAGTTGGACATGACTGAAGCAACTTAGCAGTAGCAGCAGCCATTCCTTACACAGAGATCTAAGAGGGCTGTCTAGATAAATGTATACAAATCAGAGCTGGCCATTCACCAATCTCCACCAGATGTTCTTGGAAAAGACCTTGTCTTGGGAAACAGGCCACCAGGGTCCTCTGATCATGGAATTCTCTAGCAAGAATACTGGAGTGGGTAACCACTCAATATACAGAGTTCTAAGAGGGCTGTCTAGATAAATGTGTACAAATCAGAACTGTCCCTTCACCAATCTCTACCAGCTCTCTTGGAAAAGACCCTGATGCTGGGAAAGACTGAAGACAGGAGAAGGGCATGACAGAGGATGAGATGGTTGGGTGGCATCACCAACTCGATGGACATGAGTTTGAGCATATCCGCAAGTTGGTGATGAACAGGGAAGCCTAGAGTGCTGCAGTCCATGGGGTTGCAGAGTTGGACATGACTAAGTGGCTGAACTGAACTAAACCAGCTGTTCAAGGCTATCATTGGTAAAGGCTGGTTATAGCAAACGAATAGGGCATGGGACCAGACTCACAATGGCTTAATGGTTTAATGTTCTCCTGCCACTGTCTTGAAATTCTTAATAATTTTATCTTTGAATTTGTGTCTTGTATGAAAACTTGATGAAACAATAGAACACGTGTATCAGAAGAGTTCATACATGGATGAAAGGAAAACCTTGATATCTTAGTACATTTCATGGTACTTTTTCTCCTGCTTTTTGAACAAGGGGCCCCGCATTTTCATCTTGCAATGGGCCTATAAATTGAGTAGCTGATCCTGTGTATGAACATCATGTAAATCAGATTCAGGTAGTGTGTTTATGTTCACATTTTATCACTAAAATGCCAACCTGCCCCATTTCTTTCCCCTCACTTCCTACTGTGTGTTTTAAATTGACCTGAGCACTGACATCAGGTCTTTCTCTTCTGTGACCTCTCAGATAGCTTGCCTGACAGTGGACTTGGATGTTACCACAAAATCAAGGCATTTCCCTGCATGATAGCACCTGCCTCCTGGACAGGCCTTCTCTAGCCTGTATGCATTCTTCAGAGAAATAAGCAATGATATCTAAATGGTTTCTCCTTCTTTCAAAAGCATGTGTTCTTTTTTAAATCAAGTGGCAATTAAAAATCCATGAAAAGTCTAAAAAATAAGTGTGCAGTCAATCTCTCCTCACAGCTTTGTGGTCTGAAAACCAGGGTTTTCTTCACAGAATTTGACTACTTCACTTTACTTCTCCATTGACAAAACCAGTAACAATTTTGTATTTTAAATTTCACAACTTTCCAACAACATTTTCAAATCCTCACTCCCAAAGACAAATGTTTTTAAAATTCCAAGAGTCCTCTTTGAAGAAAATCTCTTCCCCCTCACAGTGCTGAGTGGAACAACGTCATATGAAATACTTTCCAAAGTACGATTAATTGAAGAGCTTTTTCTTAGTTTTCTCCACTGCAAAATATCTACTATGTAGTCAATTTTATAAATCAGATATACTGTAATATCCTATCTTTATGCAGTTGGGAATTATAGCATTCTTCAGTTTTTAAAAAATGTCAAGGAAAGCTACACATTTTGGGCACAGCATCTCAGAAAAATGTATCTTTAAGACCACAGGGATCTTAATGAGGTTTGCTTTGATATAAAATGGAAATAGGGAAGAGGGAAGGATTACCCTTTCTTCACTTCAAAAAAAAATAGGCATCATAGGTTGCCACTTCACAGTAATGTCTTAATATTCTCTCATTTAATTATGTAAATCGTCAAAGAGGGCTGCTGTTTATGGTAATTTACACGTGCAGAGATCTGCTTCCCAGGTAAGCTAATTTAAATTAAATTATAACTAAGGGAGATTTACCACTTGTTGATTGAGACAGACAATCATTTACAACTCCACAAAACAGCTAGTAAAGACTGCAGGATTTCAAAAGTGAGGTGAAACAGTAGTGATCCTGCTGTGAAAGGAATCAGCTGAAATGCTATGGAAGGATTTAGTGTTCCTATTGATGTTTGTAAGAAGTGGAGGCAGTCTCTTTTGTCAGGGAAGTGATTAGTGAATACCGTTGACCCTTACTACCTCCACATTCAAGCCTTTCTTTACACATGAAGTTAAAGGCTGTTCTCCCCAACGAATTCACCACTCTCTTTTGATACAAATCCAGCACTCTTCAGAATCCGCCTGCATTCTGCTGAATGTAACTGAGAAAAGACCATTGTAAACTGCTGAAGTGTTCACTGTCTCCAGATCCTCTCTTTTCTTTCTTTCTTTTTTTTTTTTTTTTACCATTAAAGATACTCCATTTCAGTTTGAGAAACTAAGCATGTACAAATTCATTCTTTGTCTTAGGGGCACTTTCGTTACAGAGTGAATGCCCTCCTTCACTAAAGACACTTCCAGGTGGGTCTGCAAGACCAAGAAAGGTGCAACAGTCCACCTGGCTGAAGACATAGGTGTCTGGATGGTGGCCAGCCACAGTTTGAATCTGGCAATGAGGAGGCTGCAAGGATAGTAAACCGATTAGGAGAGTGGGCTTTAGAAGCAGATAGAGCTGGATTCAGATACTCACCTTGACATTCACTTTCTAAAAAAACTTTAGGAAATGTGCTCAACCTCTTTGAATCCTGGTGTACTTATGAAAAGCTAGCATTCATTATACCTTTGTCACAAGGCTCATATGATGACTTTATAAGCCAATGTATATAAAGCACATAGCTTTACATAAATGTTCCTCGTCAGAAACAACTGCTAAGAATAACAACAATGATTATATATATAGATATATATATATATGTATATATATATATATACACATACACGGAAAATGGACAATTTCCAACATATTTATAGGTAAAGAGTTCACAAAATCTTTTCCATTTGGCATGAGAATTTGATCTTCAATTAACTTTCAAGCTTGCTTAATTTAAGTGTAATATGCCAACTATGTTGCTAACCAATGTTTACAGTAAGATGTGACCCATGCTTAATAAATTACATTTGAATGGTGAGGAAAATACATATAAATACCTAGTAGGAACTATAAATACCTGATAGGAAGCCATTCTTGGGGTTTTCCCAAGTGTGTTGAATTGCACTGACATGTCCTTTGTGGAGACCCTGGAAATTATGACTCTGTTGTGGTTATTATAAACGCTATAGGCTCTTGGGGGCACAAGGCTTTGAATTATCTATCCAATATAGACCTGGTCTCCTTATAGCTGGCCTATGCTGCACAGAACTCTGTGAAGACTCCTACAGACAATAAATGTCTGGGGCTCTCTCTGCTGGTGTGCTAGGTTCCCATCCAGCTCCTTCTAAGTGAATATGATGCTGGATATCTTTGACAATCCTGTGGGTCTGAATGTTTAGAAAACACTCTGTAGATATTACTGAACATCTCAACTTAGTTTTTTGACCACCAAGGCATAAGCTTGAAGGTTAAGAGTATGATAACATTAGAGTAACGTGGGTTCTGGATCACCTATGATTGCTTATGGATACCAGAATTCTCCCTCTCTTCAAATGTGTTTTCCCATTTGCTTGAAGGAGACATTTCTGCTGCTGCTGATTCTTCAGACTGGTAAAGTCATTTGTAGAGGCCAGTAAAAGATTGCTTGATTAGAATCAATTCATAAATGTAGTCCTCTCAATGGAATAGGAAATGGAAACCCACTCCATTATTCTTGCCTGGAAAATTCCGTAGACAGAGGAGCCTGGTGGGCTACAGTCTATTCGGTCACAAAGAGTCAGACATGACTGAGCGACTGAGCACACACACAGTCTTCTCAATCTACCATATGCAAGTAGCCAAAAAACTAAAACACAGAACTTCTGGAGAGTTTCTCCCCAGAGACACATTCAGTGGTTGGATGAATGGCAAAGGCAACCAAGAAAGATTTCTCATTTTCATTAGACATCTTTGCTTACCCTGGTGGCAACATTTTCTCAACTGGGATTCTTAGACAAAATTTAGCCCTAATGCCCTGAAGCATGTATATTAGTTTCCTCTTGTTGCTATAACAAATAACCATGAAATTAGTAGCTTAAAACAATATAAACTTGTTATCTTACAGTTCTGGAGGTCAGAAATCTGAGATAGGACTCACTGCACTAAAATCAAGGTGTCTGTTGGCAGAACTGTATTCCTTCTGGTTTCTCTAGGGAGAATTCATTTCCTTGTCTGTTCCAAAATTCTAGAGGCTGCCTGCATTCCCTGGTTCATGATCCCTTCTTCCATCTTTGAATCCAGCAGCGCAACAGATTCATATCTGTTTCTGACTCTGACTCTCCTATCTCCTGCTTTCACTTATGGGGACACTTATGATTATAACAGGCTCACCCAGGCAATCTAGGATAATCTCTCCATTTCAGGATCCCTAACATAATCACTTCTGAAAAGTTTCTTTTGTCATGTACAGTAACAGACTCATAGGTTCCAGAGATTAGGAACTGGACAACTTTGTATTACTTTGCAAACTTTGTTTGTAATAAATTAATTCCTCTCTTATGCAAGTATAATGGTACTGCTGCTGCTGCTGCTAAGTTGCTTCAGTTGTGTCCGACTCTGTGCAACCCCAGAGACGGCAGCCCACCAGGCTCGCCCGTCCCTGGGATTCTCCAGGCAAGAACACTGGAGTGGGTTGCCATTTCCTTCTCCAATGCATGAAAGTGAAAAGTGAAAGTGAAGTCGCTCAGTCATGTCCGACTCTTCTCAACCCCACGGACTGCAGCCTACCAGGCTCCTCTAGTTATGTATTATTCTCAGAAGAATTGATAAAACTGTCACTCAAATCATGTTTGTGATTTAGCAATTCAGGAAATTTGGTTGTAGAAGAGTACTTGGTAGGAACAATGCCTGAAATAAACAGGCAACAAGGCATTTTTAGGTAAGAGTAGTTTTACAGATTCTTTAGAAACATGGATAGAGAAGCAGGCCAAGGAGGTGGGCATTAAAAATTAAGTGTGAGACCAGAAAGCATATGGCAGTGATTTTAAGATGCATTGTTGGGGTAAATACATCTACAAAGAGAGGAATATTGGGGCAAAAAGAGTGGAAGAAAATGTGAAAATGAATGGTTGATGTTCCATAAATTTCATTGTTTGTAAAAATGGGCAAGTCATCAAAGTTGTAAAAAACTTTCTTTTCTAAAAATCTAGCCTTTATTCTAATGACCCTTGCATATTTCAGTGGATACTCCCACAAGAAATATTCAGCAAAAAAAATGCATGTGTATAGAAACCACAAAATAGCTAGTTTCACTCCTCCTAAAGAAAAAAAATAAAATCAATAGTTGTTTCTGTCCCCAAATTTCATCTTGGGTCTCTTTGTGAAATGTGCAGTTTAATTTAGTGTTGATGGGTCATTCTACTGAGTGAGAGTTTATATACAATTCAGTATTAATTTCCAGTCAACTATAAGCCAAAACCCTCCAGTTTGACAGTCACCTCTCCACATTCAGCTTGACATTATCTTTTAATCAGGAATAGGAGCCAGTGTCTGCTGGATTGATCCTTACGATCATCACAAAAGGTCCAGTAGGAAAACTGGAAGACTCATTACTGTAAGTACTTGTTTAGAGTGGAGCAGAACTTTTGATATAAACTTTAGGCTACCTAATCTAGCTTCTAGACTGTTTTCCATGCTAAGAAAGAGTTTTCTAAGGGTAAAAGGAGGCCTGGTTGTTGTGGTTCTGTCAGTATCCAGTGTGTATGTGACCGGAGAGCAGCTCAGACAGCAGGAGAGAAGCCAGTTTGGCTGAGTGGGGTCACTGATACTTATCTGGGGGAAATGTTTATGAATAGTAACAGGAGCCACTGTCTAGTACAATAGCTCACAATTTAAGAGGAAATACTTTCAGAAGAGAAAGCAAAGCAGAAGGGGTGAACTTGTCAGACTGGTAAACTGAGAAAGCGAGGACCAAATTTAGGAAGAAAAGCTCATGACAGATAAGTCTTACTGAGAAGGAGGGGATTAAGAAAAAGAATTGGGCCATAGCAGAATTTGAGTGGAATATGCACACTTGTGAAGCCCTAGACTGCTTCTGACTCATCTCCACACCCCCACCTCTTGATTGTTATTACAAGGGGGAAACTAACACATCAGACAATACAAAAATGGAAGAAAAATGTCAGCTTATTAGGGAAGATAGATCCCAAAGCCAGTAGAAAGAAAACAAAGACAACAAATTGATGCATGAGACAAATGCTCAGGGCTGGGGCAATGGGATGACTCAGAGGGATGGGATGGGGAGGGAGGTGGGAGGAGGGTTCAGGATGGGGAACACATGTAAACCCATGGCTGATTCATGTCAATGTATGGCAAAAACCACTACAATATTGTAAAGTAATTAGCCCCCAACTAAAATAAATTAATTAATTAAAAAAAGAAAGAAAGAAAGAAAGAAAAGACCATGATGCTAGGAAAGATTGAAGGTGGGAGGAGAAGGGGACGACAGAGGATGAGCTGGTTGGATGGCATCACCGACTCAATGGACATGGGTTTGAGTAAGCTCCGGGAGTTGGTGATGGACAGGGAGGCCTGGCATGCGACAGTCCATAGGGTCGCAAAGAGTCAGACATGACTGAGTGACTGAACTGAACCGAACCTTATGTAAAATAGTCAGTGGGAATTTGCTGTATGACTCAGGGAGCTCAAACCAGTGCTCTTTGACAACCTACAGGGATGGGATGGGGTGGGAGGTGAGAGGGAGGTTCAGGAGGGAACCTATGTATATCTCGGCTGACTCATGTTGATGTATGGCAGAAACCAACACAGTACTGTAGAGCAATTATCCTTCAATTAAAAATAAAAAATTAAAAAAAAAAAACAAATGAATATAAATGCTTATATCAAAGATGAAGGACACCTAGAGAATCATAGGAGGTAACCTCCTACTACTGTACCTACTACTACCTCCTACTGCTCAGAAAAGACCTTTCTGAGGGGATGATGTCTAAGCTAAAATTAGAAAGAACAGCCCTGTGAAGACTTACAGAGCTTGCACTACTGTGTGCTGTGTTAAGTTGCTTCAGTCGTGTCTGACTCTTTGCAACCCTAAGGACCATAGCCCACCAGGCTCCTCTGTCCATGGGATTTTCCAGGCAAGAATACTGGAGTGGGTTTCCATGCCCTCCTCCAGGAGATCTTCCCCACACAGGGATCAAACCTGCATGTCTTAAGTCTCCTGCATTGGCAACCAGGTTCTTTACCACTAGGGCCCCCTGGGAAGCCCTACAAAGCTTGAGGGAACTGCATTCGCAAATGTCCTGAGGCCAGAAAAATCTTGTCCTGTTTGAAGAACTGGGAAAAAACCAGTGAGGCTTGTAGTTCAAGGTGAATAATTTAGATGACGTTAGAAAGACATATGTGGTAAATTGTGCTGTGTGCTTAATTGCTAAGTCATGTCTGACTCTGTAGTCTGCCAGGCTCCTCTGTCCATGGAGATTCTCCAGGCAAGACTACTGGAGTGGGCTGCCATGCCCTCCTCCAGGGAATCTTCCCAACCCAAGGATTGAACCCATGTCTCCCACATTGCAGGCAGAGTCTTTTCTGTCTGAGCCACTAGGGAAGCCCGAGAATACTGGAGTGGTTAGCCTATCCCTTCTCCAGGGGACCTTTCCAATCCAGGAATCGAACTGAGGTCTCCAACATTGCCCACAAATTCTTTATCAGCTGAGCTACCAGGGAAGCCCTAAGATTACTCTTAAGCAAATATTCACTTCCTCCCTCCTGCCCACTTCAAAGGATGAATATATTTGTCTACTTCACTGTTGTTGGACTCAGCCATGTGACTTGCTTTGGTTGCACAGTTGATGGGTGAACTTTGCTAACCCTTAACTTTGGCCTCAGCTGTTATCACTTCCTTGGTCAAGGGGGACACTGCAGATATGATGCAAGAAGAGGCTTATAATAGGCCTGCTCAGTTGGGCTCACTCTGTTGCACTTCTGTCCCTTTGATGAAAGAACATGTTCTAGATAGTCCATTAATAAGAGGAGGATGAGAGACATGTGTGACAGACATGGATCCAACATGCAGCTTGGAGTCTAGACTAGCTGAACCAGCCCTACCTAGACCAGCCAACCGCCAGCTGATCTGCAGAAGCTTGAGTAAATCATTAAAGATTAAATGATAGTTGATTTTAAGGTTAAATCATAGTTGATTTTAAGCCCATGGTTTGGGGTGGTTTGTTATGCAGCATTATCATGGGGATAATTGATGGAGTATAAAAAGATCATCTTACAGAGCTTGTGGGAAAATAAATGAAGAGTTCTAAACTGAGAGTGATACGATATGAATTATATTTATTGCTTCTCACTCTAGATGCTGTGAGAGGCCAGTGAGAAGGAAGCAGTGAGAATAGTCCATTTGGAAAGAATGGTAGCAACGTAGTAAAAGGGAAACGAATATATTTTAAATAAACCTTGGGAGCAGAACCAACATTACTGGCAAATTAGTTATATTCAGAGAGAAAGGAAAGTGAAGACCTGAAGAGAGACTTCCAGGTTTCCAGCCTGAACAACCAAAGTAAAGAGTAAAACACTTCTGGTTTTCCCTATTGCTATTTTTTTCACAATAATAATGTAAATGGCTATACGATCAGCTAGCATGTCATAGATTACTTAATTTACTTTATTTTGAATGTACTTTGTTTTCAGTTTTCTTCTTTTACCAAAAACTCAACAGTTAATATCTACGTACATTTAATTTTCATATATTTTAGATGTGGGAGGGAGGGTAGATTCTTAGAAATGGGATAACTGGATCAAAGCATTCCAGTGGTGTCTTGTCTTTTTTCTCCAGAGAGTTCATTCCTTCCCATAGACAGGAAGTTAATGGGGAATGTGGAAGAAACCATCTACAAAGAGCAATGAATTTTGCTTTGTTGAAATGTCACAGACTCCTTGAGACTTCTAAGAATAGCAATAGTAAACCTTTATAAAATGTTCTATATGTGCCAGACTGTTCTAGGGACTTGTCTATACATTAATAGATCTCCTCATAAGAAGTCTATGAAGTAGGTACTTATTCTCATTTTTCAGAAAGGGAATCTGAGGCAGAGATGCTAAATATCTTGCCTCTAAAAGCATAAGCAGAAATTCTGTAGAAATCACTGTCTCTGTGGTAAGGATGATGCTGAAATGTGTCAGTTCACCACAGATACCTTATTTGGACTTGTAGGTGAAACTGCTTCTCATTTTTGTATGAAATAATCCCTGTGCTTATTCTAAGAAAATGAAAAAATTTTAACTAATAAGCTTCGTACCAAATAATCATGTGTTTCTCACGTTAGGTTTTTTACTAGACAGACTTTGTAACAACAGCTTTCACCTGGAAATTTGGAGCCAAATGCCTAGCTTAGTTGCAGCAAGTGTCTAGATCTTCATGCATGTTTATATCCATTTCTGTATTCCTGTTATGCCTCCACTTATCTTCCTTTCTCATTTACTTCTAATTTTAATTTATCATGATGGATTTTATACATTTTGTAAGCTTCCTTAAATCCTTTTGAAACAAAGAGAAATGTAATAAGAAACAAACTCAGGCAAGCCTTAAAAAAAGAACGTCAATATAAAAACGGCTCAAACTATGTCTACAAATTCCACAGAGTCAGTTTCACTGATATATGTTTATTGTCTGTTTGTTTGCTTGCTTTTAATGTTCTCTGGCACTTACAATATTTTAAAGTGGTCTATTCAATGAGAGTGATCAGGAAATGCTATCTGAAAGAGTATCCCATTTCCCAACCTTCTTCTGCTTTGTTTCCTGAGAACACTGATGAAACCAAGTAACAATCCTTAAAATAATAATGCAAAAATTTAAATATTAATAATTATATTTATTAAGTGTTTACTACTGTTTTAAGCAGTAGAACTTAAGCAGGTACTATTCTAAGCACTTTATAACAAGTTATGTTATTTCCTCCTTACAACAATCTCATGAAGACCTCACTGTCGTTACACACATAATTCAGATGATGAGACAGGTTTCTGGTGAAGTAACTTGCCCAATGCCACAGAACTAGCAAACAGCAGATCTTCAGACTGAACTGAGGTTTGTTTAGCAACCAAAACTGTATTATTAACTACACGATATTTACATATATTTCTGGGATAATGAGTTCCCAATTTTCTAGTCTTTGTGTCATTGCTTATGAGGTGGCCATAAGAACACACCTTCTGCGTGTGCTCAGTCGCTCAGTCATGTCCGACTTTTTGCAACCCTATGGACTGTAGCTCGCCAGGCTCCTCTGTGCATGAGATCTCCCAGTCAAGAATACTGGAATGGGTTGCCATTTCCTCCTCCAGGGGATTTTCTGACCCAAGGACTGAACCCACATCTCTTGCATCTCCTGCATTGGCAGGCGGATTCTTTACCATTTGAGCCACCTGGGAATTTTTTAAAAACACACCTTACAGACCTCCAAATACCAGGAGCATGGGTGACCAGGATCTCCAACAGCTGCCAGCTGACACTAGCACCAGACCTGCCACAGGTCATGCTTTGCACAGGCTACTGCACGGCTGCCAAGACAGGTCCCAGCCTGGAAGACAGACTCCTCTAAGAACCAACTTTGGCTGCGGAACTCCTGGTCCGAAGGTCTTGCTGCAACTTCATTAGACTATAAGACCATTTAGGACTTTCCTTCCCTCTCTCCTTCCCTGGGGTCAGTCTTGGATCAAGGTCTGACATTTCACCCAGATTTCCCTCTATCTCTTTATTTTCACTCAAAGGCATTTCCCCTAATAGAAACCTCATATGTTTAATTTACCATGGGTGAATGTTTCTCAAGAGACTCCAGCTAACACAGTTTACAGTGTTTCCTGCTGCTTAGTGTTCTCCTGACTCTACCCTTCAGACCTTTCCCACAGGGCATTAACTGATTCCCCCAAGCCCCTATTCCCAGCTAGAAGCTTTTCCTGTTACCTCTTATCTTTACCTCTTTTAGGATTCATCCGTTATTTTATGATAAATTATGGTTATCTATGTAGGTATTTTATCTCCTCCACCAGATGTTGAACCCCTTGAAAGTAATAGCATCAAAACTTATTGACACATTATATCGCTCTGGGCCAGGCACTATACTATGGGCTTTACATACATAACATATCTATTTAATCCTCATCAACACACTTCCAGGCACACATTATCAATTGCATTTTACAGAGAAGAAAATTGAAGCCCAGAGAAATTAAATGACTTGTTCAGTTCTGTGCAACTAGTTGGTAATACACTTTATTTTAAATTTGGGCTTTTAGGCTAAATCTTGTGCTCAGATTATTATCCAAGCCCTGTCAAAAGCCCTTATTGAAAGAAAAAAGTGCTAGATAACTAATCCTGTTTCTCATCTTAACTCCTAGGAAGCAGAGCGCTAAATTGTATGTCCTACTGGAGCAGATATCCTTTGGTTTGGAGTTCAGGTATGGTTATTGTTCCCTAGCTTCAACCTTTATTTTTAGTTCTTTTTTTAACTGCTATATTTCTAATGTACGTGATTTTTTTCTTTCCTTTTGGAGGAGTGGCAAATATAAAAAGCAAGCAAGAACCTCTGGATCTGTATGTTTCGGGTTCAGATACACAGGAATAGAAGGGATACATTTCTCTGACAAAACCAAAACAGGCTTTGAAAAATGATCTCAGAGAAACTAGAGGCTGGTGGTGCTTTTCTCTGTTAAAAGAAAAATAAATTAATTTTTATAAATTCACATAGCAATTTGCTCATGAAAATGAGAATGGAATTCAGTACTCCCAGTTCCCAGAGCAAAGACCATGTTCATTGCTTTCATAGCAGAAAGGAACAGCGTAATATCTACTGTGACTATGCCAAAATGTATATTCATGTGTCTCAAGACAAGGTATTGTAAATGGAAACCAGGTCTATGAAGCCCCTTACTTGACTTAATGGTACTTATTCGCTCTTGAATTCCTTATTGCAGTGTTCTGTTTGTAATGTAAATTGCATTATTAAGTATTGATGACAATTCCTAAAAATATCCCTCTATCTATCCAAAAGTTGGATGCAGTATTTGCATGAGTTATGAAAACTGTTGTATATAATGAGTCGGAGTACTGCCTTGTGAATTCTGCAGTAAAAAAAATTTACAGTCCAGCTCCATGAATGTAATTATTCAGGCACCCAGTCTGATTTATCATCTTGATGAGAAACTAAGCCATGAAATATCCTCTGCTAAAAATCAGCCTTCGCTCATTTCACAAATACACCCGAGAGAAGCAGGAGGGGTGAGAAAAACAACAAATGATCTGCCAGGACTAGAAGACACATATTTCTTTTTCTTTACTTAAAAAAAAGAAAGAAAGAAAAACCCCAAAACACTGTAGTAATCAAATGTTAAGTTTGAAACAGACAAATGGGAAAGAAACGCCACACTCCTATATATGGTTTTGGCAGTGTGAGCCTGACTCAGGGCTAGGGATGTTTGCTTTCACGCCACTTATCCAAAATCAAAACTTCAGAGTGGGAGGCCCAGAGGGAGGAGGAGCTTATGGACAGGAGACTCGTGGGGCTTTCCACACAGATATCCTTCTGCCACCGTTGGTAGCTGATTAGTCCTTCTTGGGCAGCAGTGTCTCTGCTGGCTTCTGCTCACTCCTCAGTGCACAAATTAGTGAAAATGAGTCACAGCATGTGCAAGCAAGTAGGGCTGATGAAATCTGCAGAGGTCAGCTTGCTGAGAAATCATTGCAAAGGAAAATAGGAACTTCCGACAGACGGAAGAGTGGGAAGCTGATAAAGACATTTCAGAGGGAAAAGGTGAAGTGGGAAAAGAATCATGCTTTCCAGCTCTGAACAGCAAGAAAACACTTAATGAGCAGGCCCTAGAAATGCAGCAAGTATTTGAAAATTGCCCTTTACTTCAGATCTCCTTGAAAGTACCTTTCACACATTGCTAAACATGCATACAATGCTTTGGCTTTTCTATTCTCTTGACACAACTCTTGTCACTTGGGGGAGGTGGGGTGGGCAAGTGGAAGCCGGCAGTTGCCTAGTCTGACTTGTGGGAACACAAATCCTGCTACTTTGGTTTTAAACCTTTTTGTGAAGGTCCCTGGAGATTCTTAACATTCAACAAGCATTTAAAGGTCCAGCCAGAAATGAAATTGGGTGTAAGCAATAACTGAGCCTATTATAAATGAGACATAAGTGTGCACATGTGTGTGTGTGTTTCAAGGAGTAAGAGCTTGAACTTGGGTCATGAGATACACAGAGATGCTTCTGAGAACAAAGGTGATATGAGAAACGGACTGTGTGCTAAAATTTTATGGCCTGCCAGAAACCAATATAGCCTGGGGGTCAAGGGTTCTGTCTCTGGAATTAGAGAGAGGGGAGAGTCCAAGTACCAGTTTTACTCCTACATTTGGAAACCTACTCAATTGACTAATCTCTCTGTGCCTCAAATTTCATTATTTTATATATATATAATATAAATACATGATATTTAGCTCATAGGATTCTTGTGAGGTAATGCATTCATATGAGCTCATTGTCTGACCCAAGGAAAGCACTCAACAAAATATTACTATTGTCTTGTGAGTTCTGAGCCTCTGCCAGTGCCAGAAGTGAAAACAATGGAAGCCTGATCTCACAGAGGAAGAGTATGCTCCCTTGAGGAATATCAGAGCTGGCAACTTTAAAAACCAGCAAGTAGCCAGGGGATAGGAGGAGTTAGAGATCCATTCCAGTGCTGTTGTCCATTCTGCTCTGCATGGGAGACACCGTTCTCTGACAGCCTCCCACATTTTCCAGGTATGCTATCTGAGCTAATGAATCACCAAGATGAATCAGAAACTCTACTAGAAGACTTTGTTCCCGACTCTTCCCAGATGAGATGAGGCATAAATGAAGGGACTAGGATCTTGCCTACATGACCCTATGGAATAATGGTTCTCCATATCCCTGTACCTTTGTTGGCAAGGTAATGTCTCTGCTTTCTAATATGCTGTCTAGGTTGGTCATAAATTCACTTCCAAGGAGCAAGGGTCTTTTAATTTCATGGCTATGGTCACCATTTGCAGTGATTTTGGAGCCCCCCAAAATAAAGTCTGTCACTGTTTCTATTGTTTTGCCATCTATTTGCCATGAAGTATGGGACCAGATGCCACAATCTTAATTTTCTGAATGTTGAGTTTTAAGCCAACTTTTTCACTCTCCTCTTTCCCTTTCATTAAGAGGCTCTTTAGTTCTTCTTTGTTTTCTGCCATTAGGGTGGTGTCATCTGTGTATCTGATGTTATTGATATTTCTACCTGCAATCTTGATTCCAGCTTGTGCTTCATCCAGCCCAGTGTTTCTCATGATGTACTCTGCATATGAGTTAAATAAGCAGGGTGACAATATACAGCCTTGATGTAATCCTTTCCCGATTTGGAACCAGTGTGTTTTTCCGTGTCCAGTTCTAATTGTTGCTTCCTGACCTGTACACAGATTCCTCAGGAGGCAGGTCAGGTGGTCTGGTATTCCCGTATCTCAAAGAATTTTCCACAGTTTGTTGTGAGCCACACAGTCAAAGGCTTTGGCATAGTCAATAAAGCAGAAGTAGATGTTTTTCTGGAACTCTCTTGTTTTTTCGATGATCCAACCAATGTTGGCAATTTGATCTCCGGTTCTTCTGCCGTTTCTAAATTCAGCTTGAACATCTGGAACTTCACAGTTCATGTACTGTTGAAACCTGGCTTGGAGAATTTTGAGCATTATTTTGCTAGCATGTGCGATAAGTGCAACCATGCGGTAGTCTGAGCATTCTTTGGCATTGCCTTTCTTTGGGATTGGAATGAAAACTGACCTTTTCCAGTCCTGTGGGCACTGTTGAGTTTTCCAAATTTTCTGGCATATTGAGTGCAGCCCTTTCACAGTGTCATATTTTAGGATCTGAAATAGCTCAACTGAAATTCCATCATCTCCACTAGCTTTGTTTGTGTGATGCCTCCTCAGGCCCACTTGACTTCATATTCTAGGATGTCTGGCTCTAGGTGAGTGATCACACCATCGTGGTTGTCTGGGTCATGAGATCTTTTTTGTATAGTTCTTCTGTGTATTCTTGCCCCATCTTCTTAATAATCTTCTGTTCTGTTAGGTCCATACCATTTCTGTCCTTTATTGTGCCCATCTTTGCATGAAATATTCTGTTGGTATCTCTAATTTTCTTGAAGAGATCTCTAGTCTTTCCCATTCTATGGTTTTCCTCTATTTCTTTGCATTGATCGCTGATGAATGTTTTCTTATCTCTCCTTGCTAGTCTTTGGAACTCTGCATTCAAATGGGTATATCTTTCCTTTTCTCCTTTCCCTTTAGCTTCTCTTCTTTTCTCAGCTATTTGTAAGGCTTCCTCAGATAACCATTTTGCCTTTTTGCATTTCTTTTCCTTGGGGATGGTCTTGATCACTCTCTCCTGTACAATGCCATGAACCTTCGTTCATAGTTCTTCAGGCACTCTGTCTATCAGATCTAATCCCTTGAACTTATTTGTCACTTCTACTGTATAATCTTAAGGGATTTGATTTAGGTCATACTTGAATGGTCTAGTGGTTTTTCCTACTTTCTTCAATTTAAGTCTGAATTTGGCAATAAGGAGTTCATGATCTGAGCTACAGTCAGCTCCCAATCTTGTATTTGCTGACTGTATAGAGCTTCTCCACCTTTGGCGGCAAAGAATATGATCAATCTGATTTCCATATTGACCATCTGGTGATGTCCATGTGTAGAGTCTTCTCTTGTTTTTTTGGAAGGTGTTTGCTATGACCAGTGTGTTCTCTTGGCAAAACTGTTAGTTTTTTCCCTGCTTCATTTTGTACTCCAAGGCCAAATTTGCCTGTTACTCCAAGTATCTCTTGACTTCCTACTTTTGCATTCCAGTCCCCTATAATGAAGAGGACATCTTTTTTGGGTGTTAGTTCTAGATCTGTAAGTGACCTCTTTGATAGGTCACTTTGAAATCTTCAAGAAAGACCCCACATCACCCCTAGTAGATAAGGAACAGCGTCCCAGTGCCTTTTACTGGAGCATCCCAAAGGTCATAGGTATGGCTTTGTGCCCCTGAGTCTAAGACATGGATTAGATTGGTTTCAGAACTATGTAGGTGTCACTCTAGAGATTGGTTTGGGTAAGAAAGACGCCCTGTAAGAATGAGGCCTTTTGGTCAATCTACAAGGGCGATCCACGAATGGGCTCTTGCTTAAAAACAGAATTTTCACCTATTGGCTATTTCAGCAATAAGCTAAAGTCATAAATAGGATACTATTTGTTTGACTGCACCAGTTTTTGGTAGAACCTGTGGATTTTCTCTGAAACGGCATATTTTGGAGAGCGTAAATCCACCACAATCCACTGTCATTTTCACTATGTAGACATAGTCTAAGTTCTTTATTATAGTAATGTTGAACCAGATGTTCAAAGTGTAAAATCTACTAAAATAATGTTTGGTACCAAGCTTAGAAGGCTGGTACTTCAGCCTCACTTAATTCACAGTTTTGCATTTCTGTTATGTTTCTGAGCCACAAAGATGTTTAACTTGTTCTTTGATTGCAGCTGTTTTAATTTTATCCTTCTAGCATCTTATTTATCATCACTAGGGATTAAAGTCATGCGTGATATATGATGACCTCCAGCTATTTTAACTTCAAGTTCTACAATCACTTTTAATTGACTTCTAAATCTAGGCTCATCTTTGAGTTAACCTTCATAATTGTATTTCAATAGCTATCTCAATAGAATATCTCTTTACTGACTGATCTTTACTTAACTGACTTAACATATCACTCATCTCTAAAATACACAAAATGAGAACCTCTACTTGATGAATTCCCTCATTCAGCAGGTTATTATTAGTAAGCGTAAGCCCATAAACATGCTTATACTTCTACTCCTTCAAAATGAGTTGACTATTTATTTATTTATTTTTGCTTTGTATTCTATTTTATTCTAAAATACAGCCTGGAGTACTATAAAAAAATTCTTGTTTTCTTATAATATCTATAATATGTCTTTCTGTAAATTGTTGTTTGTGCTTTTTTTATTTTTTTTATATTTTATGGAAGGATAGTTGATCTACTTTCTGATAGTCACTTATATGTTCCTAAATCTACTAATTCTTATTTACAGCATTTATATAACTGAATTAAAATAAATTAACTGATTAAATGAGATATGAAAATTAAAGGAATTGTTGTTATTGTGGAAATTAAAAAATTGGAAAGTTTTTTTGAAGGTGTGTCCTCAAAAAAAAATCAGCTTTCAAATTTTGTATAGATGGGACAATTATACACAATTTTTTTGGTGGAGGTGAGCCACAGCAGGAGACTATATATTCATATTGGTTAGCAAATGTCTCCGAGTCTAATCTTGTTTCCAACAGAACTTGGAGACTGAGAATAAAACATGTGGGTGTGGTTAATGCAAGAGAAGCATTAAAAAAGAAAGAATATATACATATAACATACTAATTCAAAATATATATATATCCTATTCAAAATATATATATATATATGTGTGTGTGTGTATGTGTGTGTAACTGAATCATTTCACTATATAACAGAAACTAACAGCATTGTAAATCAACTATATTTCCATATCTCAATTACTCATCTCAATTGCATCTTTTTATACTGTCAAGTATTAAGCATTTTTCTTATCTGTTAGGCTACTTTCCCTAAATAGATTATAAGTTTTTCCAAAACAAAGACTGCTTCTTCTCTGTCTTAAAATTTCCTTCAGTGTCTTTGCCAGTCCTCTCTATAGAGTGGGGTTATTCAATATGGCTTAACTGACCTATCATTTAGATGTTTAATTGAATGGATTAAATAAATGATTTCATATACACAAATATTTCCTTCCTTATAAATCCCAGTTTTGAGAAAAGTATAAACAGTTCCCCAAGGACATTATTTCTATCCCCAAACCTGTAGAAATTTGGTCAGAGAAATGTAGAAATTTGGAATTAATTTATCAGCTAGATAATATGAAAGAGGTCAAATACGGTTAGCGATGTCAATGAAGGATTTATAAGTTTAAATGTTCATAGCTGGGCTGCAAATTATATTTCAGGCAAATGCACTTATAGGACCAGAAAGAAGTTTCCAACACAATCTTATTCTTTTTGTCCCTGTTTTAAAACAGTCTCTGGTTATAGAAGGAAAAAAAATTACATGGGAAAATGCAGCATGGGTCTTCTGATATACCCTTTACCAAATGACTACAAACTGTTCACCTGGACTGTTCTTCCCACAATGTCCAATGTAGATCTGAAGTAAGATATATATATATTTTGGAAATGGTCCAGTGAGTAGTTCATTACATTTTGTGATGTCAAAACCGAGTATAATATTAATTGAGCTCTCTGCCACTGCTAGTAATCCCATTTTACAGATTATAGAAATGGTTCAGATAAGTCTGGATTCATTTACCAGAATCTTATCTTTCCAAGCCACTGTAAGTACTTAATGGAGTAGATGGCAGCAGCTGGTGGAAAATAATGTATTTAGGCCAGCTTTGTGCTTTAGGTAATACATTGTCCTAGCTGAAATAAGCAAGGCATTAAGAGGTCTGTTTTGGAAGTAGGCACCAAGTCTGAGGCACAAAGACTATTCACTGAATTTTTTGATTACCACGAGAATTCTTAGATTGGAAGGAAAGACTAGGTTCACCTAAAATGTAAAAGATGTTCAAAGCACACATCCCAGTTTTAATACACCAAATAACTGGCCAATCATATCCTCATGAAGATCCTTCAATTAACACAGAGAAGTGAAGTGAAAGTTGCTCAGTCGTGTCTGACTCTTTGCAACCCCATGGACTATACAGTCCATGGAATTCTCTAGGCCAGAACACTGGAGTGGGTAGCCTTTCCCTTCTTCAGGGGATATTCCCAACCCAGGGATCAAACCCAGGTCTCCTGCATTGCAGGCAGATTTTTTACCAACTAAGCTGCAAGGGAAGCCCAACATGGAGAACAGGAGTCTAAATTTCAAACAGGGAAGCAGAGGAAAAACGGTAATTCTTTCAAACAGTTTTTTGCAAGCCACGTTTGTCAGGGATATTCTGCTTCTAGAGAGGAGAGAATTGTGCTTCTATTATCATCCTATCAAGATGCAGACCAACTATGTGTTTTTAAGCATTTCTCTCACCAAGGACATTTCCCCATTAATACATTTAATTGAAAGTGACCAGGCAACATAAAATTCCATCTAAACACTTTAATATAAACATATAGGAGTCTCACTAAGGCAGGTAAGTTTCCCAAACATCAGTCTGGAAGGACAACACCCTCCCACCAAAAAGAAATTAAGAAGCAGTAACTTTCTGACTTGTCTCAAGCCCTCTCACCAGCCATAAACACTGTAATAGTCCCCTTAGACTCTTAGGGAAGGGTTTATTAGAAGTCATCTACAAGATTGCACTAAGTTCCTGTATTTCAAGTAACTTTTCCATTTCAACTCACAGACACTTTATCACTTCAGATACAGTCACTCTTTCCCAGGTTTATTTTGGGACTGACTCCACATTAGTTAGGACTATAGAATACTTGACAACTTCCAACCCTCCCACGATGGAGGAACACTTTTTCATCTTACGAGAACTTATTTTCCATATGCCCTTTGCACTTCCCTGCAAGGACTCACAGACTCTGATTCTTAGGTCTCCATAAAGTAGCTTTCTTTCCCCCTAAGCATTAACCTCTATTTCTCATCCCGGTAGCCCAGGAGGCCCTTGGCAGCAGCGATGGACATAAGTTACTATTTCCATCTGATTGCATTGCTAGGAATTACTGAGTTCCCCCATGAGGCCACTTGTACCCATTGCCTGATGGCTCCAAAGATGACAGCCAATCTCTGAAATAATTTCATGTTATTAAGATACAAATTTATTATCACTGAAGAAATTATATATTTGACTCAAAATTCAGGCTAAACGGAAGAATTAGATTATTACTATCATCCTGCACAGATTTTATGATTAATTTGTTCATTTGAAATTTAATAATTCTAGGCAGGTCAAATAAATTATTTAAAATTGTATTCTGCCCTCAGACACAAATCCAACATATCTTGAGGCATTCAATTACTCATCTTATATAGCTTCTTCAGAAGTCAAGATGATGTCCGGCAAATACTTGTGGGGGAAAAAAGGTGTCACTGATCATCAGCTATCAGACACCAATTATTGATTATTTTAAGCCATTAGTTGTTTAAATTATAATAATGATAGATAATATTCAAATTAAGCTTCTGATGTGATCATGGGAAAAAAGAGGCTGATCAATTTCTCAGTAACAGATCCATAAAAGGTCAACTCAGGGATCTGTGGAGATTGCTGATATTTAATATATTTTATCCCACAAGAAGGCAACTGCTTTTAAAGCACATATCTCTGCCCATCTCCACAGTAATATGTAACTTAATAAAGAGCCACAGCTCCCCAGCTGCCCATTGTCTGGGTAGAGTTGTTTATCTTTCTTTAGCAAGCTCTGCAGAAAGAAGAGCAGTTTTCCAAAACTTAGATGAACAGTCTGGGCTTACAGAATAGCATTTAGGTTTTCTCACAGTAGCAATTTTAGGCGACACTAGTGCTTGGCTAGAAAGCTGAACACAAGTAATAAGCAACCATTCACATAACCACCGGGTGGACATTATGATGGAGCCAACTTTCATGTTCAACATCTCCATTGTAAAACCAGTTTGGCATTTGGTTTTGTAAAAGTAGAAGGCATTTTAGTGTGGGGGGTGGGGGGTGGGGGTGGGGGTGCTGATGTGGATTTCTTGCTGTGCTCAGCATTGAGCAGTAGGCTGAATTAGTTACATTCAGATGCAGGTTGTGATGAAGAAATGAAGTTAAAGGAGTACCCCCAAAAGACAGATTTGTCAAACTCAGGGCAGATGGAGCTCCAAATAGGAGAACAGCAGCAAAGGGAGTGCAAATCAGCCAGGGCAGCATTACTCAGCCCTTCCATTGTCTCCTGGAAGTTCTTGCCCTGAAAATAACAGGTCAGGTGTTCAAGAACTGTTTGCTTCTCAAAAAGATTTACACAACTTTAAAGTTCATTTTGATGATGTACACTGTTTGAGGACACAGCACTATATCCATTTTAAACAGTTTGCTCTCTTTCTTTACCTGGTGGCTCAGAGGGTACAGCGTCTGCCTGCAATGCGGAAGACTTGGGTATGATCCCTGGGTCGGGAAAATCCCCTGGAGAAGGAAATGGCAACCCACTCCAGTATTCTTGCCTGGAGAATCCCATGGGCAGAGAAGCCTGGTAGGCTACAGTCCATGGGGTTGCAAACAGTAGGACACGACTGAGTGACTTCACTTATCACTTATCTTTGTACATGGGATACCCCCTGCAGTTATTAATATAAACAACACAGAACTGCAGGCTAAGAACAGGCAATATGATTGAATTCAAACGCATAGAAACACACTCAGCTTTTAATTTCTTTTCTATATATAAAATTCCAGCATTTGATTCTTTCGTATTTTTCCTATTAATGTGATAGATTATAAATATATTTGTAATGTCCATTATCCTTTATTTTCAATGCATTACAAACCCTAATCCATACAATTTATTAGTGGATTAAAATTATACTTAATATGTACCCCTGGCCATTTAATTTTTAACAGACTTCTATAAGGAAATCAACACCTTTCTCTTTGTCTTATAAGAATTAGAATTGTAACTAGGTCAATAGACCAGTTCTTCACTGAAATGATGGGAAACTGAATTTGACTTTTGATCTTCTCTGGCCTGGTATGAAGTCATGTCCTCTGTTCGCCACTCCAGTATTCTTGGGCTTCCCTTGTAGCTCAGCTGGTAAAGAATCTGCCTGCAATGCAGGAGACCTGGGTTCAATCCCTGGGTTGGGAAGATCCCCTGGAGAACAGAAAGGCTACCCACTCCAGCATTCTGGCCTGGAGAATTTCATGGACTGTATAGTCCATTGGGTCGCAAAGAGTCAGACACGACTGAGTGACTTTCACTTCACCTCTGCTCACCAGCCAGTTAAAGTAACTAAGATATGCACCAATATTATAATTCAGTGGGCATGTGGGATAAAAAATTAAAATAAGTAATTTTCTTCAAAGACAATAGGAATAGAGAAGGTATATTCAAGAGGGGGAGATGGAGACTTTGAGAAAACAGAAACATAAAAGTGGAAGAGGAAGGTGAGGGAAGAACAGGAACAGAAGGAGAGAAAGGACAAGTCAACATGAGGCTCCATGGTTGACAAGTGGACACCAGAAAAGCTCTCCACTCAGGGTTTTAGGTTATTCCACATCTACACCACTATTTCTTTTCCTCTGCCCTCTGATTTATACTTCTGCTGCTCTGAGCTGCCTCCCGACCCATCTTTCTGGAGTCAGGTGATTTTGGCCTTTACAGCATCTACAATACCTGGAGACTTCTCATCGCTCAGATGTTAGACTCCTAGCACAGGTAGTCAGCTTTCTCAGACACCTCCTAAGGAGCAATACTGACAAAATACAGTTAAGAAATAAGCAGAATGGTCCGGACCACAATGGTATTTAAGTTCAGAGGTGAAAAGTTATGAATTGCCCTCTGGGGAACAGGAAAGAATAGAAATCAGCTGCTAAGATGTGGCCTCTGTGACAGGTCAACAGCAGAGCTGGAGAAACCAGCCTCGAATCTGACCAGGAGGAGGAAGGCACTGCAGCTATTTCCATTCTGCTTCGGGGGCTCATATCTGGTCCCACATCCAGGTTCCTGGAGCACTGAGATGTCAGGATACATAAGGCACAAAGGTGAAGACATCTATATTTTGCCCCTGCTGCTCCTCCCTCTTCAGTTCAGTTCAGTTCAGTCACTCAGTCATGTCCGACTCTTTGAAACCCCATGGACTGCAGCACAACAGGCTTCCCTGTACATCACTGACTCTCAAAGCTTGCTCAAACTCATGTCCATCAGGAGTCAGTGATGCCATCCAACCATTTCATCCTCTGTCATCCCCTTCTCCTGCCTTCAATCTTTCACAGCATCAGGGTCTTTTCAAATGAGTAGGTTCTTTGCATCAGGTGGCTGAAGTATTGGAGTTTCAGCTTCAACATCAGTCCTTCCAATGAATATTCAGGACTGATTTCCTTTAGGATTGACTGGTTGGATCTCCTTGCAGTCCAAGGGACTCTCAAGAGTCTTCTCCAACACCACAGTTCAAAAGCATCAATTCTTCAGTGCTCAGCTTTCTTTATGGTCCAACTCTCACGTCCATACACAACTACTGGAAAAACCACAGCTTTGACTACATGGACCTTTGTTGGCAGAGTAATGTCTCTGCTTTTTAATATGCTGTCTAGGTTGATCATAGCTTTTCTTTCAAGGAGCAATTGCTTTTAATTTCATGGCTGCAGTCACCATCTGCAGTGATTTTGGAGCCCCCCAAAAATAAAGTCTCTCATTGTTTCCATTGTTTCCCCATCTATTTGCCATGAAGTGACGGGACCAGATGCCATGATCTTAGTTTTCTGAATGTTGAGTTTTAAGCCAACTTTTTCACTCTCCTCTTTCACTTTCAACAGAGGTTTTTTAGTTCCTTTTTGCTTTCTGCCATAAGGGTGGTGTCATCTGCATATCTGAGGTTATTGATATTTCTGCCTGCAATCTTGATTCCAGCTTGTGCTTCGTCCAGCCCAGCATTTTGCATGATGTACTCTGCATATTGGTTAAATAAGTAAGGTGAGAATATACAGCCTTGACATACTCCTTTCCCAATTTGGAACCAGTCTGTTGGTCCATGTCCAGTTCTGACCGTTGCTTCTTGACCTGCATACAAATTTCTCAAGAGCCAGGTAACGTGGTCTGGTATTCCCAGAAGAATCTCTTGAAGAATTTTCCACAGTTTGTTGTGATCCACACAGTCCTGCACAATAATCCTAAACCTTGGATAGGCTGAGAGTTCTCACTAATCACACAGGAAACCCTCAGTGATACAGTGTCCCTAATACATAGTGCATGCGTGTGTGCTTCAGTTGCTTCAGTCACGTCTGACTCTTTGTGACTCCATCAACTGTAACCCGCCAGGCTCCTGTCCATGGGATTCTCCAGGCAAGAATACTGGAGTGTGTTGCCATGCCTTCCTCCAGGGGATCTTCCCAACCCAGGGATCCAACCAGCAGCTCCTGCATTGCAGGTGGATTCCTTACCACTGACCCACCAGAGGAAGCCCCTAATACATAGTGAAGGCAGCCAAATCAAGCTTTAACATCTACTGACAATCAGCCTTTGCAGATGACTCACAGACATTGAAGAAAAGGAGAGTTCTGCCTTACGAAGCCAAGGAGTGATAACTAGAACAGTATGAGTCCAGTAGGGATAAGGAGGCACTGATTCACCAGCTCATTTATCTTGTCCACAGAAGAGAGGACCACTGCCATTCTTGCTGACTAGAAGGTTCCTCCAACAGAAGGGAGGAGATTTGGCCCTCACTCCAAGAATGAGCTCTCTCACCATTTTCTGCTTGGTTCTTTTCCCTCTCATTGTTGTGAGGAAGGGTAAACAGAGACAAGCTGACTTCTTTCCACCAGCCCCCCACCACTTCTTCTTGGGATTTCTTCCATGAGCCAATTTCCTAATTCTAGTCCCATTTCTTCCCTCCCAAAAGAATGTTGCAGTCCCTTACATTAATTCCCTTCTTATTAATTCCGGAATACAAGGGAACAGTTATCTATTCTTAACACTGAAAAACAGCGAATGTCTGGAGCTACAGTGAATGTTTTCCTTTTTATTTGCTAATATTCAGCATTTTTTGCCTTAGTACATCACCAAAATAAGGTTGATTTCTGCCTGCTAATCTTCACATCTGCTGTGGTTCAGCTTGTAGCCATTACACAGACAGCAAGTTATTTACTGCTGAATGGATTTATGCCATGACCCTCCTCATGGTTATGCCTAAGAACTCCAATGAAATGAGAGACATTGATGATTTGCCTTTATTCCAATAAAAGATTAGCTCTTCCATTTAGATCTTTTGTTCAAAAGTCAAGGAAACTTACATAATACAGAAAACACAGGTTTTGATAAATTTTTTTTTAAAAAGCCATAACTATGAAACAGAACCTGGAACTCATTAGAAAGCATCATGGATAATAATAGTTCAATAACTTAGTGTTAATTAAATAGCAATATTTAGTCACAGGTTGGGAAATACACAAATTTTAAATTATCATATATAGAAACCTCATAATGTTCTTAGCAACCGTACCAAATACTATTCAGTTAGTGCATGGACAGGTCTGATAGAGGAATGAGGTAGGATAACACTGTTTTTTATCCCTTTCTTCCTTTCTCATCCTCTGAGAGGGAGCTTTCTTCTCGCTTCCAGGACTCCAGTATCCAAAGCCATTCGGTTTTCTCTTCCCTCAAAAGAGGAACTCTCTGAAGAGACGGTGATCACAGTTATGTGTGAGAGTTAATGTATGCCATTGTGTTGCTTCAAATATGGAGCAAATTTGCATTTCAGGGTATCTATAGTTTCCAACCATGTTTCTTTTAAGGAACACGTAAGAGCTGGAAAACAAGCGGAGGAAGAGCAGGAGAGGAGGCTTCCTGGCCTATAGAATTCCCACTCTCCATGTGACAACCTGCTACAGATACAACTGCAGCTAAAATGACATCTCAGAGACACTTGGATCTTATGGGCACCATGAAGCCAGTACAGCTGACTGATTCACCCCTTCATTCTCATCAGTGTCCTGGACAGTGCAGTGCATAAAGCTGGTTTTTAACACTGAGGTTGAAAGTGATGAGGAAGCCCTCTGAGGACTAGGCAGGGAAATAAAAGCTGAGATAGATTTCATGCTTGTGTGTTCTCGGTAGAATTACTGTTCCATGATCTAAGTTTGGCATTCATTGACTTTGTCATCAAGGAACTGGAAGTTAGGAATTAAAGTCATGTTTCTTGTGACACACAATCTGGATGCTATTTCTTTCCTCGAGCCTGAAAATGACCCTGGCCAGTCCTATGATTATCGACTAGAATTAGCATCGAAGGATGTCCTAGTGAAAACATAGCTCGGGTGGTAGGAGGATAACATTTATAAGTATCCTGGAGGGAGTTGCTGGAGTTTTAGGGGCAAAGTTTAATGTGGCTATTTCTTTCCCTTTTGAAACCCGAGGCCACAAAATAAACAATTCTGTAGTTTTATTAAAACACTAAATACATGGTGATTTTCCACTGACATTTACCTAATCAGGGGAAAAAGTGTACCAAAGGGGCTCAGAGGCCCCTGCAGATTTGTGCTTTGTAAGCTGTAGCATCAGCAAACATTTGCAGCAGAAGTAAGGAGGTGAGCTAAACAGGGAGCTCTCAGGTCATGTGTATTTTGAGGCTAACTAAATATGGAGTAGGTTTTGCTTTGCATCTATTTCTTCAAGTCCAGCTCTATCTTTGCAAATAAAAAGAAAGAAGCAGTTTCAATGTGCTTCTATCCATCTGTTCAACCATGCAAAATTTTTGAATTTCTTAGTAGAGGGTATCCCAAAGCAGGTATGTCAGGTCTCCTGCTTGCCTGAGGATCAGGGAAGGCCTGGGAGTGTTGCCAACTCAATGATTTGGGGTCTCAGCCTGACTTTGATGATAGAGTACAGTTATGAAGCCAGAGACTGGATGTCAACTGAGCAAGAGTTCTAAAATCAAAATTACTGAGGCCAAGGCTTTCAACAAGTTAAATCAGTGAGTGAAGAGCTGAGGAACAGAGATATGGAATTGCTACAGGCAGATAAAATATACTGCAGCAGGTGCCAGCTTAGGGATCAGGACAATGTGGGCTTGAATATTGACTCCAGCACTTAACAGTTGTATAGCCTTATGCACATTACACAATCTCACTAAGCTTCCATCGCCTCATCTATAACTGGAGGAAAGTATTACTGCCTACCTCACAGGACTTGTCACTATTGATAAAACGTTTCTAAAGCACTCAACACAGGGCCTGATAAGCAATTATGTACTTCATAAATATTATCTATGATGATGATCATCACCAAACCCAAAATAGAGTGAGAAGCAGCAAAAGAGCTTGAAGTGAGAGGGCCTCTCGAGCATCTTCCTCCAAATGCGTAGGATGTCCAAATGCTTTTAATGGCTCACCAGTTATATGGTAATTAGTTCAATGTAGTAGACAAGAGTCATCATGTTGCTCTGCACCACAGGGGAAGGGAACCCATCCCTCTGAGGTAGCATCATAGGTACCTAAAGATCCCAAACATAGAGATTGTCTTTCTTCAACTCTTCCTGAGGTTTCTGGCATTCACATCACTTTCAGCAGGGTTTTCTTTAAAAAAGTATATTATTTCATTGATTTTGGGTAGGATCCTTATGAAGGGAAGACAGTAGCAAACATTCAAGATTTTTCAAGCATGGTTAGCAGATACAATAAACTTCTCCGCCTATGAACAAGACATGGAGACAGGAGTTAAGTGTCTGTCATCATTACTTGGCAGAAAGCTGCCCTTTGAGGGCAGTTGTGTGATGAATTAGCATATGATGAAAAGAAAAAAGTCTCCAGGATGTAATCCTAGGCTTGAGGAAATACATGGATACTGGCTGTCTTGAATTATAGCCCTACAGGTAAAGTAGATGGGAGATCATACTGATTAGAGGCGCTGTTGGCCAACTGCAATATTTGTCCATCCATTGTTTCATTTGGTGCTCGACTCAGTGAACAGAGCCTGCCCAGTGGTGGGCACTAATTGGCATCAAGTTGCATCCAAAGTACTGCTGTCTGTATCAAAGTCTTCACAAAGCTGCACTAAGTCACATCACTCCCTTTGCTGCCTCCTGCACTATCCCCCATTCTTTCCTCTCCATGAACTCAATACTCTTTGTATAATCATCACTACCTTTTAATTTATGAGATTATTGCCCATTTTTCTTAACTTAAGGCTGCCAAGCCCTCATTCATCATTCATTTTCCACTTAATCTATTTATGAAAGACCAACAGATTTTTCTAAGTATTAGAGAGTGAAGGAGTGAAACCTCGAGAATGAATTGCTTGCCCTTTACCAGAAGACGGAGTCAAACTGAGTAGGTTTAGTCCCAGCTTTCCTCTAACTGGCTGTATAATAATCCGAGGCAAGTTACATAACACATGTGTGCCTAGTTTCCTCATCTGTAAAACGGAGATAATAAAAAACCTCTCTCATAGGCTGATAAGTGAGTCAGCCCAATGCAATATGCTTAAAACAGTGTCTGATATACAAGCATTCACTTAATGCAGGCTATTTTCATACTTATTTTGTAGTAGGTGGCTCCTGAAAGGATGCGAACATTTACTACATTGTATGGAGCTTTTCTAGTCAGAATCATAGTATCTCATTATTTCAAAATTTTCCTTTTGGTAGGAACTTCCTTTATTCTTATGGCAATAACGTATACTTTAGCAGGAGCTGGTAATCCAACACAATTCTAATGTACTAATCTTTTATGCGTACCGTAAAATACATCAGTGATTACTATAATGATCAGTAAGTTTAAAACATGACCACATTTCATCAAAACCGGTATCTTATGGCACAAAGAAAAGAGAATGATTACTTTTGAATTTCAACAGGAGGATTTAAACCACGATAACATATTGGGATTCAAATTTTCACTCTAAGCCCAACAGAGTAGATGAAACATTGGCAATAATGGAAAGATATGAAGGGCAATTTTCTAAAATGTTTTTTCTTTTATAAACTATTATTGTCTTTTTTTCCCCGGAAAATTTTGATTCATTGTAAAAGTGTCAGATAATTCAAAGAAGTTGCTTCAAAACTATCTGAGCTCTAGGTTTGATGCAACTTTTAGAAATGTTTTTATTGAATTAGAACATACATACAGAAAAATGCACAAATCATAGGTATGTGATTGGATTAACTTTCACTAGCTGAACACTCCCCTGTCATCAGCTCTATCTCATGAAACATAACATGACTAGTACCCCAAAATCCCTGGGACCCTTTTCATTTCCTGTCCTCTGAAAACAATTACTACCTTAATTTTTGACACTGTCCATTAGTTCTGCCTACTTTTGAACTTTTATAAATGGAACCAGAGGATATATTTTCTGGCTTCTCTCATTCTACATGGTTTATGACATAAATGTGTATACATAGCCCCCAAGTTATTAATACCTTTAGATTAATTCAGTGATATAACTCTCCTGCTAAGAACACACAGATCATTTGGGATGTTCAGTGTGATCCCAAAGGGTCCACAGGGACCAAGAAGCATCTCTAACAGAGACTGCATCTTTATCCAGGGGCAATATGGAGAGAAATGTTAAATGCTGAAAAGTAGCAGGAAGTTAAAGATTTTTGATCAGATGAATCTGGGCTCCAATTATTGCTTTGGTCCTCTGTTATGAACTTTGAGTCTCAAGTTATATTACTATAAAAATGAAAATGGAAAGGTCTGGCAATTAATGCAAGGATCAGGGTGGCATTTTTGAAACTCCTACTTGGTGACTAAAATATAGTGTAGTAAAGAACTGGCCATGGCTGTTCACACACACACACACAGGCCTCTGCTAAAAAGAAAAAGATACCCAAAAGGGTAGTCCAGGTGTATCAAATGGATATGTCAGTGGTCGGATAAACCTGCTTGCTTGCCTTAACAACAGTGTTGGAGAGTCAGAATTATGAACAATTACATGACTAGCAGACTTAAAACTTTCTGAACACCAGCTAATGAAGCTGCCTCCATCTCCTCCCCCAGTTTCCTTGTTAACTTGCCGCATTGTCAGCTGCTCAGAGCTTATCAAAGCTGGGGAAACTGGCACAGTGGTTTGCCATACCTTAGAGGTCACTGTTGCAATGATTTTAGGGGTATGAACACTGATATCTAAAAAAAAAAAGAAAGAAATTTTAAGTGCATCTTTAGAAAGGATCTGAAAGGCTGGTAAAAGGCTTGTTTCTCTACTATTTTTTGTTGGGCCCAAACATTATGTTCTAGTCACACACCAAATGTTGTTATGAAAAGAAAAAGGGAGCTTTAAGCTACAGGGGGCCCTTGGTCTCTCTCAGAAGTGTCCTCATCTTGTCAAAGCTAAAACTGAGAGCTTTTGACAATGAGCCAAAGCCTGTCATCAGAAAAACAGAAAGGCTTGCTCCAACATTATTTAATTAAAATGTTAAAGAGATGACTGTGTTGCCAGCTTAAATACAGGGATTGTAGTATTACTTAACGAAGAAGCCAATGGTATTAATCCATCTCTTTCTCTCCCTTTCTCCCTCTCTTACTCTGTATGTGTATGTATAAGGGTAAGGGGAAAGTAGTCATAATGGCAAAATCCCAGACTAAGGGTTCTCCTTTCCAGAAATTTCTTTTGAAATAGTTCAAACTGACTTTTGCTGTAGTTTAGGGGGAAAAAAACTATGGTAAAACAATGAACAGTAAACAGCTCATATGTCCCATAGTTGAGTATGCTGGAAGGCAGCAGAACTTCAAAAAAGTGGTTATTTGATGTGAGAAGGAAAAATACTTGAGATATACCTGATTTTCTTTGATTTTTAGGGCTGTTAATAGCAAGTATATATTCAGATGATCTGAGCTTTGCTGTCCACCCAAACTAAACTAGTTATGTATAACATAGAGTAGGATTAAGGAGAAAATCTGGGCTGTGGGTTCCATGAAATTAACAATAATAATAATCAATAATAATTAAAGGAAGAGAAATATGGGGTGGGTAAGAGCAGGAAGAGAAGTAGCAGCAGAATAAGAAGATTCATCAATAGTTATTGTGAATTAGTAACTAACAGACACTCTGGCAAATGAATTACATCACACATTTTTTCACGTAAAACTCACACCAACTCTGAAGCACATGCTATCACGAATCCCCTTTAAGAAACTGATTTATACAGGGATTAAATAACTATGAGGGATGCCCCATGCATTCGCATTTCAGAGTCCATGCTCTTACTACTGTGTTGCCTCCATAGGCAAAGTGTTAGTCGCTCAGTTGTATCCTACTCTTTGCGACCCCATGGACTGTACCCCGCCAGGCTCCTCTGCCTACGGGATTTTCCAGACAAGAATAGTAGGGTAGGTTGCCATTTCCTGCTCCAGGGATCTTCCTGACCCAGGGGTTGAACCCGGGTTGCCTGCATTGCAGGCTGACTCTTTACCATCTGAACTACCAGGGAAGCCCTACAGGCAGAGTCTTAATTGGTTGTTATTTTTTTCTGATTGGAGCTTAACCAGCCAAGCACTCAGTATTGAATTCACTTACTGATACAATTTTATCTTAGATGCCCAACAGCTGAATAAGGGTCCTTTGATGATCTGTCCTTACCCCACCTTTCCAACTGTATCTTTCATTACACCCTTTCTTGCCTATATCTACTGTCTGCATCATTTTCTAGTACTAAAGAATTTCTTACCTCAACTAGCTGCATACTTGTTATCTCTTTTTACATAAGTCTTCCTCTGCCCGAAATACTTTATTCAGTCTATATCTACTCACCCCTCAAGACCACAGTCTATTGTCATTTCCTCTGTGAAGTCTCCCTTGATTCCTTCAAGCAGAGTCAATAATTCTCTTCTCTGTTTCCCAACAGCACTACGTACATACCACAAATAGAGTCTTAGGGCATCCAGTGCAATTTTTCTGTCGTTACGTATCTGTCTTTGTCACAGTTCTTTTTGATGGGCAGGGACTGAACCATCATCTCTGTATTCTTACTCTGTAATATTGAATAGATTATTGCTTCTGTCCTTATAGAACAGATATATACAGACCTGTCAAATATGACCATGCAGATTTTTAGCTGTAGAACTCCAGAGGGTGCCATCCATAAAAATTATAAATATGAATCTCTTCTGGAGTCATGCAGTGCACCCCTAAACAATTGGACACAACTGCCCAGGATCAACAATAAAATATTTAAAAAATATGAATGCATATGCCACAAATGGACTAAAAGTTGTAGTTCATGACTATATATGAATAACTGAGATCAGAGTGACAGGGTTTTGACTGTTAGTCCAAACCTTCTGCCATTTGTAATCAGTTATATCCCAGTTTGAATAAAATGTTGGTACTATAAAGAGGGTAGTCAGCTCATAACTGACCCAGGTCATATATCTTCTCTTGATATGTGTACTCAGTCACTCAGTCATGTCCACCTGTTTGAAACCTTTTGGACTGTATCCACCAGGTTCCTCTGTCCATGGGATTTTTCAGGCAAGACTACTGGAGTGGGTTGCCATTTCCTCCTCCTGGGGATCTTATCGACCCAGGGATCGAACACAAGTCTCCTGAGTCTCCTGCATTGCAGGCAGATTCTTTACTGTTGAGTCATTGTCATACTCATATCTAAATGAAACATGCTCCAGAAAAATCTTGGTGGATTCTGTTTCTAATACTCTGTCTAAATTTGTTCAAGCCTGGGCAGGTTAATTTTATCATAAATAAATGGACACTAGACCCAGTCAAGAGATTAGATGCTGATGCTTGACACAGATTCCTAATAGAGGAAGAGATATTCACAGATGCTATATTGCAAGGGTTGAGTTCTTTGGGCTCTAGTGGGGTTATCTACTCGCAGGAGTCCCTGGGTACAGTTGCAAGTGCAGAGGGATGAAGATTAGTCACACTTCAACAAGAAAAACATCAAACCCCAAGTAAGAGCAAATATCCTAAGCAAAGGAGAAGTCCATTCTAACAGCATGCAATGTATACATAAAATTGGCTTTTCTGTCTTAACTTGGCTTAGACAGTCTGTCATCTTAAGGCCTGATGATCAGCAGTTTGCTCATTTTGCTGGAGTCCATTCCTAATGAAGGGTCTGTCAGTGGGGTGCCCTCTTGGAGCCTTTTAGACCCTACCAGGCCAGCTGAAGGGTTAATGATTGGTGGCTGCTTTTAATTTCCTCTGGCTTCCCTTTTGTTATCTTACTGCTTGCCATTTCTTAGATGCTTGTACTTGATGGATTCTGTGGAGATAAAGATAAGGGTAATTTCTTGCCTACGATGCTTTTCTTTTGATCTTTTGTGGTTTTATTCTTGCACTTTGGAGTGTGGCACTCCTACTGTGCAGCCAGATGTGCCCAGAGCCTACTTGAGACGCAGCCCTGAGCACACAGACCAGAGCAAGACTGTTCTGAGATGGCCAGGATCGTCTGTGTTCTGGACCCAGGCACAAGATGGGAAAGGCAGTTGGCGGGGGAAGGAGGGGACTGGAAGTAGGAGTGAGGCTTAAGGCAGGAAGGCACTGTGTAATAGGAGGAGCAAGAGGGAGGCCCTGATGTGGAAGGATGTCCTGCTGCCTGCTCTACTTTCAGTGTTAAGAAACTAAGTAACATATTTCAGGGACTTGAATACATTTTTTGTTGGTTACACAGAAAACAAATTACAGCTACTGTATAAAATGTGCAGTGCAGGGCTATAAATAATGGTAATTATGCTGCTCCTTCCCCAGCAACTTGCATGCTGACCCTGAGCAGGCCCCTGGAGCTAGCTTATTTGAACTAAAAATCCCCTTTAGACATTTTCTTCTCTGGTCTCTCGCATCTTTCCAGTGACTGAATAGTTGTGTAGGCTGTCGTCATTTTGAAGTCGAGATAACATAATACAGTTGGGTTCCTGTCGCCCACGGATTCAGTCACAACTGGTTTTGACCTACAGCTCCAAACATATGAAAATATTCCACACCTACTCAGCCAGGACTTAAGAAATTTTTGGTTCAAAACAAGTGTAATTAAATAAAGCAGCTAAGCAGTGGGGGCGGGGGGCATAGTTGACACAGTGAACAAGTGCCATCACCCAACCCAACTCCCAACTCTTTACTGGGAAATAATGTCTTAATTTTGTAGCCTTCTTGCCTAGGGTAGGCGTGCCCTCCACTTTTTTGACTGAATGCTGTCTTTCTCACAGATTTCATCTGAAGCAAATTCACTCAACTTTCCTTTTACAAATATTCTGTTATTTGCTTTGTACTCTAGGTCTTGTTTTATTTTTCTGGGAGGTGGGGACAGGGCCAGCTTCATAGGATGTCACCTGTGCCTCCTTCAGAAGGGACCCATGGTTGGTTTAATGCTTCATGGTTTAATGTCAATATCTTAAAGTGCTTGATTTTTTTTTTTTAAAGAGACAAAACAAGTCATTTACCCAGTGCTAAAAGGGGACATGTATTCCCCAATCCTATTCCACTTTGGAAGTGAAAGTGAAAGTCGCTCAGTGAAAGTGAAAGTCTGACTCTTTGAGACTCCATGGACTGTATAGTCCGTGGAATTCTCCAGGCCAGAATACTGGAATGGGTAGCCTTTCCATTCTCCAGGGAATCTACCCAACCCAGGGATTGAACCGGGGTCTCCTGCATTGCAGGCAGATTCTTTACCAACTGAGCTATAAGGGAAGCCCCACTTTGGAAGGTGAACTCAAATTCACAGATCTCATAAGACATACTTTGTGCCAGGCTCATAATAGGTATTTAATGGGGGTTCAATTTTAGGGGCATGTTCTGAGTAGTAGTTAAGAATCCATACTGGGAAGCCAAATGCTTAAGTTCAAATTTCAGATGCCACCATTTACTGACATTTACTAGCTCTATGGTGTTGAACAGATCACCTATTTGTTCCTATCTCATCAAGTTTTTGCGAGGATAAACTGAGTAAACACATATAAAAGTTCATACAACAACTTCTGATAATGTAGTAAGTAAATGCTATTTATCAGTTGCTATTATGACCATTATTACCACTATTTTTTTGGAGATCTTTTTCTGTTGAATTTGATCCAGGTATTGAAAGGCAGCAATGTTCAGAAGGTTTCCTAAAGAAGTCACTCTGTGTCAGCAGGCTCCCAAGGACTTGGTCACTGAACTGAGAAAGCCTGCATATTTCCCAAAGAGCAAATGAGCAGCATGAGGTCATCATCTCTGAAAATTCCCATTGGACCTAATTCAAGAAACTTGGCCAGCTCTCTCAGCTAGGCCTCCAGCACGGAGAGGGCTCATCTCCAACTGGTGAAATTGTCTGTGTACTGGGAATAGCAGCCCAGAGGCCTGCAGCTTCCCCCTCCCTTGCCCTTCCTCTGGTCAGCTCCTATGGGGGAATTCATTATGGTTGGCCACAGCCACTGCTCTTCTCTGCAAACTGGTGGTTAGGAGGCTCCAGAGAGGGCCACTCTGCTTTCTCCACACTGATTACTATGATCTCCAAGAAGCTCAGAGCCTAAAGCAGATTGTTTTGGGGGCTGGTAAACCCACACAGGAGCCCAGTGAGGAGTGGGGTCAGCAACCATCACCGCCTGTGTCAGATAGGGACATTCAGAGTTCAGAGGTTAAAGTCATCCTGGAAAGGGGCAGAAGTGAGACCCCAGGGTAGTTTCTGCTGATGAGTCTGTGTTAAGGCCAAGGGCAAGTTCCAAAATCAGGAGCAAAGATTTTTTCTGCCTGGGAAAGAAGAATTGCTATTCTAGCTATGGAATCATGAGGGTCTGTATTTATGCTGACCCTTAGCCTACTATTTATCCACTCCTCTCCCAGACTCGTATTAATATCCCAACAGAGCTGAGCCAGGGCAGGCATGTGTCTATTTCCTTGTGATGACTTTCACTCGACTATGTAGCCAGCTCTATCCCCCATTCTTCTTTATATCTTCTTCATGCCATGTATCTCCTCCTTGGTTTCCATGGTAGTTGCTTGCTGACATCTCTCCTTGCCAATTAAGGCAGTCCACTCAGCTTTCAATAATTTAGAGAAGGTGATCACAGAAATCAATGTTTTGTAATAAAAGGGAAACACATTTATGAAGCCTAATTTACTCTAACAAGCTCATTTTTGTTTTAATGTTTTTAAATCTTGGTGATTCTATGAAATTGGAAGTCTTCGAGGAGAATGTAACAAGGATAATTACACAGTACAGTTTGTTTTCCAGCCACAGCTTTATGGAGAAATCAGAAATGATGGGGCAATGTACTAGAGCTCCTAGGACTTTCTAAAAAGTAAACGTACAGCAGGGGTGATACCAGAAATAGTGGGGCACAGGAGGCTGAACAGAGTGAGATAGTGGATTACAGAGACACTGGGTCCAGCAGAAGGGCACATGCAGGGGAGGCATGGTACTTCTGTTATCCATTCATCCCACAGATATGCCCTGTTCAGTTCAGTTCAGTAGCTCAGTCGTGTCCGACTCTTTGCCACCCCACGGACTGCAGCACACCAGGCTGTGTGCAGGGAAGCACACAGGCTTCCCTGTCCATCACCAACTCCTGGAGTTTACTCCAACTCACATCCATTGAGTTGGTAACAACTTTAAATGTTGCTTAATTTTAATTTAAAATATCCACCTGATGGTTATTGCCTAACATATTGAACAGCACAGGTCTAGAAAGTTCTGTAAGTGTAAGTTGCTTGCAAAGACCTATATTTATCTGCTAAGCAAGCTCAGTATGTACCGGGAGAAACTGAAGAATGCTGGCACTCTGATATGAAGACACAAATGTCAGAAGCAATCTAGGGTAATAGCTTCAGTAACATCCAGACATCATTAGTGGACTTAAAGATTCATTAAGTTTTAGAATCCCTTCACTGATGAGCAGGATGCACTTGTCTGATACGGCTGGTTGTGTCACATTATTTTACCGGCAGAATGAACATTCTGGAAAATTTATATCCTTGTTTAGAAAGCTAGGAAGGGGGGGGGTAACCCTTTCAGCCTGAAGGACCATGACTATGCCAAACACAGAGCACTTCTAAAATCCTCTTTGGGCCAGATCATACCAGGCATTGTCCATGAGTGTAAGCATAATCCACCATTGCTCTCTTTTTTTTAGCCACATTAGAATCTACTTAAAGCTTTTGTTTTTTCCTTCCCCAGCTCTATTTGATCACCTGCAAACTATTCTAAGTCTCACATATTCCTAGCAAATCTGTCAAAAAACAGAAGCAAATTTTAAAAAAGAATCTCTGAATGAAAGCTATTATAACCTAACTAGAAATGTGATTATCATTTTTTTCTTTTATTCTTTTCATATTTTCATTCTGTCAAGTGGTACTAATCCCTAGGAAGGTATTTCTTTTAGTTGGCATAAACGAAGTATCTGAATTTTTATAATAACTTTCAGTGACTGCAGTGTATAATAAATATGTCTTCTAACTGCAAAGTATCTTCCTCTCAGAAGCTTAAGCAAAGAGTTGGACACGACTGGGCATGCATGACCTGTTTTGTTCTCTACCGCTGTGCTAGATGTCATGGGAGATACAGTTCTTACCTTCAAGAATGTCCCTCTCCAGGGAGGGAAAAAGATATGCATCTGGCTTCCTAAGATCCAAAGAGAAGACATGATAAATTCTATCTATAAAAGAAGTACTTGTTGTTGTTGTTGTTTAATTGTTAAGTTGTGTCTGACTCTTTGTGACCCCATGGACTGTAGCCTACCTGGCTCCTCTGTCCATGGGATTTTCCAGGGTAGAATACTGTAGTGGGTTGCCATTTTCTTCTCCAGGGGATCTTCCTGACTCAGGGCTTGAATCCACACCTCCTGTGTTGGCAGGCATTATTCTTTCCCACTGAGCCACCAAGGAAGCCCAGACCAAGTATAGTCAGAACCAAAACTGTTCTTAATATGAGATTGAAAATTCTCTCTTGTCGTCTCTCTGCTGTCTTCCCAGAGCTGTACATGTCAGAAGTGTTACGTCTCTACTCCCCAGCGATGGGCACCCTAAATTTATGTCTAAGACATGAAAATAATCTCATAAAATACTTAACTGCTGTTATGCATAAAGCAGCTCTAGCTATAATGCCCATCGAGGGCCCTGCTTCATGGAGTATACCTAGTGCTTTCCTGTGAGACTGATGGAATCCAGATCTCCACCCATGTGTGTGTTGAAAGAGCCTCATTCGCACATTACCAATTCTGCCCAGGAAATCAATTAGAGCCAGGTGGTCTCCTATCCATTTCAGAAACCAAGAAAGTGGTTTAGATATATAGATATACATATAAAGATGATCCTTTCACCAGACGACTCAGAAAGCTTTGGGGCAAGGCAAGGAATAAAGGAATAGGAAGCATATTTCCTATTATCCTAATTCATTCCTTTTCCTCCTTCCAAACAGACCATGATAAGTTCCCATCTTTCTGTGGGGATCATCATGAGGAAGCAATTACAGTAAAAAACTAAATCTATACACTGTCACTTTATTATTACTTTCAAAAAGATTTCTTTATGCATAAACTGGGGGTAGAGAGACCAAAGTTACTGTGCACATAAGGACAGATTATGAACCAAAACGCCAAGAAATAAATGGTGATTATATAATAACATTCATAACTATGGATCATGGTGATCATTCTCCATAGAAAAGTAACTACTAATCAACCAAGGCCACTAACATTATTTTGTTCAAAGATATGGGAAGGCACTCTTTCGCATGTGGCCACACGCTCTTTGGAGAGTCAAATGAAGAGTCTGGAAAACAGCATCATCTGCCTAGAGGGAAAACTCAGAGGCCTGGCACAGAATAAATCGTGGGACTCTGAAAAAATGGTTCTCTAAAACTTTCCGACTTTTACAGAAACATGGAGCTTCTTCTAAACTGAGTTTAAATATATTTAGTTAGTTTGCAATATATTAGTAAATTGTGTAATGATATGCCTTCCTAGTAAGGATAATTGTGGAGAGGATTCCCCACTAAAATCATCTTTTGTGTTGAATCAGCTGATGGCATTGCTAATATGTTTGAAGAGTGGGAAGGTGTTGGGCTCTGTCCCATATTACGATGTAAACACAGCAAATGGCTATGTACACATTTCTCAGGTTCCTCTGGCCTTCTCATTGGGTCTTGCTATTCTGGGGTTTGAAGTTTTTATTTGTTTTTGGTTTGGAGTGTTTTATCAAAATGTCATGCACAACCCCCATTTTATCTAAGCATTAAAATCTGTCCACAGTCTAATAGAAGGGATTTTAAGATTATCTGACCTTTTGGCATAATCAATATCTCTATTCCTCTACATGTCTATGAACAATTGAGGTTTGACCCTATTCTCATTCATAAACAGAATGAAATAAAATGGTTTGGGGCATGATTTTACATGAGCAGTGGACTGAGAAGGGTGTTGGTTCTCCTAACATACTCCGGGTCCTTCAGGAAGGATGGAAGAGCAAGTGGATGAAGGGGGAGATGAAGAATAAATGGATGCGTGGACAGGCCTCACAGATGGGTGAATTTCCTGATTAATAGATGCCTCAGCTATATATCTCAACTTGAATCTTAATAGAAACTTGGCTCAATTTTTCTTTATCCTTCTGTGAAATGAGAGATGGTCCAGCTCTCACATCCTATGATCACACTTCTGTAAAGATTTTTTGTCCCTCTCTCCCTCCTCACCTTCCCATAGTATGTACCTTAGTGAACTGATCATTCAAATCTAGGCTCAGGAACTTCCCTGGTGGTCCAGTGGTTGAGAATCTGCCTTCCAAGGCAGGGGGCTCGGGTTCGATCTCTAGTTGGGGAAACAGGATTCCATGTGCTGCAGGGCAATGAAGCCTGCTGGATGCAACTATGCAGCCTGCGTGCCACAACTAGAGAGAAGCCCGAGCACTGGAGTAAAAGATCCCGCATGCTGCAACCAAGACCCAACACAACCCAAAATAAATAAACACATGTTCTTTAAAAAATCTAGGCTCAAATTTTCTTGATTTCCCCAGCATTAATGTGCTCTGAAATGTGTTTCTATGCGTCTTCTGAGGCCTTGTTTTAAAGTGTTTATCAGATAATCATAAAGTCTTCTGCACTGTTGAATTCTGTTCTCCTCAGTGGGCAGAGACGGGACCTTGCCTACTTTGTCTAGAACTGGATAGAAATCTATTAGGTACTTAATGACATTTGTTGGGGTCAATTTTTCTTCTGCTTTCAGAACAATCCTCCCCATGGGATTTAGGTCCATATTCTCTCTTTCCCGTCTTCTTCCCTTTCTCTGCCTATCTCTCTCAAGTGAACAATTAGAAGGCAGAGGAGAAAAGTAAAGGAACAGAGAGACCAAAGGAAGAGAACTTGGTACAATGGGAATAACCAACTAGGACTGAGGAGGCTGCCAACTCCCACTGTTTTCTCAGAATTTCCCTCTGCGTTAGACTGTCCCTATTTGGAGCTCTGAAATTCAACAGTTTTCCTTCCTTCTCAGTGGTATCCAGAGTAGAATGTTGCTTTTGACTAAGAAATATCGTAAATGGAGACTTGGAAGAGCAATTGAAAACAGCAAAATCTTGCCCCTGAAATTGTTTCTGTAATTATAATCTTTGCACTGGAAAAACATGGCCTTCTAATTCACATGCCCTCCTAGTGCGAAGGTCTGATGCCCACTGATCTGCAATGTAAATCACAAGGAACTGCTGCTGGATTTAAGAGACAGTTCTCTAACTACACTGTCAAGTGCACTGAGCTCTTTTTATTTTTTTCCCCCTTTCTCAGAGCTGATTTAAAAGCTATATAAGTAGGTAAGCATGATCCTGACAGATACAGTAAATGGAAAGGAAGGTAACAGGATATAATAAGACTAAGAAGCTAGAGCAGATGTCTGTCCCTAAAAAGACGACAATGGTAAATGCATTTCTAAAAATTTTCTCTTTCACAGGCACATATACACAATCTTTATTCTGACAATTATCTAAACTGAATAATTTTCCACCTTTGCTCTTTGATTCTGGAATATTATCTATATAATAATATATAATCTCTCTTATTATAAGATATGATTATAGTACTACCTTATCTCTCTTATCTAGAGTTAATTGATTGGCAGTTGGGTTTTTTGAATCATTCCTTCATTACTTGCCATCTATAACCATAACTATATGCCCCATCTCTTCTGCCGCCACTTCCCTCTCCAGCCCCTCAGTCTGTTATTCTTCCCCTTCTAACCCAAGCACTAAGAAAGACCTCTGAAGAGAGTTTTAAAACATGGAAATTTGGTATACAAAGTTACAGTCTGATATCTGAGAAGGAAAATCCTAAGCCCTTGTCATCTTTAATCACATGAATTTAAATATTTCTTCCTGGCCTCTTAAATCTTTTCCTAAGTTTGTTTCAAATAATATGCAAAAAAATCTGATGAATTCATTGGAACAATTTTACAAATTCTTGAATGATTTTTGTCCCCCATGGCTGGAAACACACATTCTAGGCAGCTTAAAGCTGTTAAATAAGCCCGCTTTTCACTTTTTTTTTCTTCCTGTACTTATGCTGCCAGCAATAGAGACACAATGTGAACTGCAAGGCCTTTTGCTGACCACAGAAGTCTCCTCTGTGCAGAATGGCAAGTGGCCACTTCTAATCATAACTATTATGTGCTTGTATCATTGTTGGCACCAGCCTGCTGATTCACCCCTACCCACTCTTCACTGGAGGGGAGACAAGCAAACTGAAAACTCACAGGCAAAATGAAATATTCTCACTCAATGGTAAATTACCAAGTTGCCTTTCCTCTGCCAAACAACGGAGAACTCCTAATCTTAAATTTCAACCTCATAAAAGATCAGAAGGGACTTGGGGGAGGAAAAGGCTGGAGAACTGACCCATGAGAATTGTTAATTGTGATTTGTAAAAATTAGACACAAAATATGAAATTAATAACAAAGGGGTAAATGTTAACCAATTAAGTTGTGGGGGAAAAAATAAAAAACTTTCTGTTTTCTTCACGTGAAGGACTAAAGGAATCGAAATACTTATCCTGGAAAAGAAAATTACAAGAAGGTTTGGGATGTGGGGACAAGGAAACCACAGTTGTCTCTGAATAACTGAACTACTGCAACTGGAAAGAAGGAATGGGTTCGATGTGTGTGGCCCTAAGTAGAAGAACCAGGTCCAATGGGTGGCAGTTAAAGAAAACTTGATTTTGAGAGTGATAAGAATATTAGACAGTAAGACCTATCTAACGATGGAATGAGGCAGTTTAGTGGAAGACGGGATGGAACTTAAAGCTTCTATGTCTGTTCAAGAAACATCTGAATAAGCAGCAGAGAATCTGTTTGAAGCTAGTTCTTCCTGATACTGCAGAAAGAAATGGCAACTCAATCCAGTACTCTGGCCTGGAAAATCCCATTGACAGAGGAGTCTAGTGGGCTACACTCTATGGGGTTGCAAAGAGTCAGACATGACTGACCGACTAACACTTTCTGATCTGAATCTAATGGTATGATGGAGGGGAGTGCTGGACCAGGAGTCAGGAGTCCTTGCTTTATCATTCAATGGTGAAATGGTACTGATAAAAATCAGTGAACCTATCTGGACTTTTCTCTACCATCTTTCCAGTTTTCATAATGTCCTATTATAATTTTTTACACTTTTTTTTTTTTACTAGTTATTCACAAATTGATGAAGTGCTCTGTATCATGTAGACACAATTCAGGCATACTATTGGGATGTCCATTTCTCAGAATTTCCTCTCACCATCCAGAATGCTGGAAAGTGTTACATGCATAAGCTATAGTGAAGATCCCTCTAAACCAGAAGTGCTTGAGGATTTTGGTCAACCTGTTTCCTGAAATGGTACAGCTAAATTTGTTCAAGGAGAAGCTGTAAGTAATACAGAGGGAAAAAACGTGGTATACCTAACTCGGATAAGATCTTACTGACTTTGTTGATGATACATTCTGCTATGTGTTATTCAAAGTAAAATAGAGAGCCATGAAAAAGATTCAGGCTATATTCAGCTTTTTCAAGAAGCAAGATAAGGGTTCAGTAAAGCACAGTAGTATTTTTTTTCCCTAAGACTGACAGCCACAGACTAGATATTGGTAAAGGCTCTGCCACAACTGTAAAGTCTCAATTATTGCTTCGTGCTCATACCTGACCTCTCACATTCATCTCATTTTTGGTACTCCTCTCCAACTCAGCATACACACCTGCATCAAATCATTCAGAAACTACTTCATTCAGTTCAGTCGCTCAGTCATGTCTGACTCTTTGCAACCCCATGGACTGCAGCATGACAGGTTTCCCTATCCATTACCAACTCCCAGAGCTTACTCAAACTCATGTCCATTGAGTTGGTGATGCCATCCAACCATCTCATCTTCTGTCATCCCGTTCTCCTCCCACCTTCAATCTTTCCCAGCATCAGGGTCTTTTCCAATGAGTCAGCTCTCTGCATCAGGTGGCCAAGGTATTGGAGTTTCAGCTTCAACATCAGCCCTTCCAATGAATATTCAGGACTGGTTTCCTTTAGGATGAACTGGTTGGATCTCCTTGCTGTCCAGGGGACTCTCAAGAGTCTTCTCCAACACCACAGTTCAAAAGCATCAATTCTTCGGCACTCAGCTTTCTTTATAGTCCAACTCTCACACCTATACGTGACTACTGGAAAAACCATAGCCTCGACTAGATGGACCTTTGTTGGCAAAGTAATGTCTCTGCTTTTTAATATGCTGTCTAGGTTGGTCATAGCTTTTCTTACAAGGAGCAAGTGTCTTTTAATTTCATGGCTGCAGTCACCATGTGCAGTGATTTTGGAGCCCCCCAAAATAAAGTCTCTCACTGTTTCCATTGTTTCCCCATTACAAAGACATTACAAAATGGTATAGTTAAATTTAAAGGAAGAGTATTTGTGGATCTATATTCTTTCTACCCTGGGAAAAGTAGGAGTTGGCATCACTAGAATCATGAGCAATACACCTTTGTGTTGAAAACTATTATGACATTCAATGAGGAAGGTGCATTGTTTACATCTTCTTTCTATTCTTAAATCACCAAAAAGTATAGCTTGAAAACAGGCTTTATGAGAAAAGTACTAGCACATCAAAGACCATGGAATGATGCCAAAACATTAAAAGTTACCTTAGAAACTGAAAGATTAAAAAAGAGAGAGCAAGAGTGAGTGCTTATCAGTAGAGATGATTTAAGAACACCATAGACAAAGAACTAAATAATATTTTAAAGTTTGGTTCCTTGTGAAGCATGTTTCAAAACCTTGAATTTCGTTCTGACTACTTATCTCAAGATATGTCCTCCATAATTGTCTGCACAGTCCTTGTCTCCATGTCAATGGCCTCAATAAAAATGGAAAAGATTCTGTGTGCAACAATCTTGACAACTTTATCCAATATTTTAAATGATACAAATTAGTACAAAACTGGTTTCATTACTGTCTTTAGGAAAATGACAATTCACTTGTTTTTTTTTCTGACAAATATTTATTCCCAAACTTTTTAGGATATTGCCCTAGGAGCTATGGTGGACTCAAAGATGAAATTAGCATGTTCCCTGCGGGGGCTGTGAAATGTGCTGAGTCGCTCAATCGTGTCCGACTCTTTGAAACCTCCTGAACTGTAGCCTGCCAGGTACCTCTGCCGATGGAATTTTCCAGGCAAGAATACTGGAGTGGGCTGCCACTTCCTTCTCCAGGGGATCTTACCGACAGAGATCAAACCCACATCTCCTGCATCTCCTGTACTGGGAGGTAGATTCTTTACCAATGAGGCACCTTGGATGTCCCGTAGTATGGTCACGTGCTCAGAAGTGCAATGCAGGCCTAAAGAAATCTAAGGCCTCCATTATAAAAACACAGAACTCTTCAGGAAGTATCAGTGTAATCTGCATCAAAAAATTCAGTGTCTTTTGTGAGGCCCTTGGGGTAACCTGAAAAGGATGATCATAAAGATTTCTTTATGAACAGAATTGACAGAAAGTAGTTGTATATATACATATATAAGTATGTATGTATGAAATTAGTATATGTACATATATATGGGCTTCCCAGGTGGTGCTAGTGGTAAAGAAACCACCTGCCAATGCAGGAGACATAAGAGATGCGGGTTCAATCCTTGGGTCAGGAAGATCCTCTGGAGAAGGAAATGGCAACCCATTCCAGTATTCTTGCCTAGAAAATCCCATGGACAGAGGAGTTTAGTGGGCTACTGTCTATGGAGTTGCAGAGTCAGACACAACTGAAGCGACTTAGTGTGTAATATATATATATATACATACACACACACACACATATATATATATATATATATATATATATATATAAACTGTCAAAACAAAACAAAGCAGCAAATCAGGACCCTAACAGTACCTCTCACAACACTCTTCAGCTGTGTCATTATTTGGGCATGTAGATCTTTGTATGGAGGATTACTAGTCGGAGATATTGATGTCCCAGTATCCAAACAATATACATCCAACAACTATTTCATGAAAATTCAATCAGCCTCATTATGTTTACATGATGTTAACTATGTATAGGTGGGAAATAATCAGAATAAATCCTCCTAGGTGACTGGATCATTGTAACACAATATATTCAATATTGTGAATATACTTAATGTTCAGGAAGTCTTATAGGACACACTATTCATTCATACCCTTAAGAATATAATTTTAAAAATCAATCAATAGGCCTTCATCCTCATCTTTTTAAATTTTTTTTTAACCTCATGAATGAACAGGAGATAGCTGAAGAAACCAGCTGAAGCTGGAGATAGTGTACAAAGTAGAAAGTATTAATCGCTTAGTCGTGTCTGACTCTCTGCAACTCCATGGTCTGTCCATGGAATTCTCTAGGCAAGAATACTGGAGTGGGTTACCATCCCTTTCTCCATGGGATCTTCCCAACCCAGGGATGAAACCAAGGTCTCCTGCATTGCAAGCAGATTCTTTATCATCTTAGCTACCAGGAAAGCCCCTAGCTGAAGGAAGTTTAAAATAACTCTTTTTAGCATTCATTGTGAAAAAGAAAGAAAGTGAAGTTGCTCAGTCGTGTCTGACTCTTTGCAACCCCATGGACTGTAGCCTACCACACTCCTCCGTCCATGGAAATTTCCAGGCAAGAGTACTGGAGTGGGTTGCCATTTCCTTCTCCAGGAAATCTTCCCCACCCAGGGATCGAACCCAGGTCTTCTGCATTGCAGGCAGACGCTTTACCATCTGAGCCACCAGGGAAGCCCCTAGTTTGATTATGAAACTAGGGGTGAATTTAGGATGACTGAAATAAGTCAGAAGGTTCTTCACTCTTAGAAAGTGAAGTTCCCGCCCGCTACTTCATAAGTCAGAGCTACATTCCATCCTTCTAGTGAGACATTTCCTCTCTGAATCAGTCTCAGGGCATGATGCTGGAAATAGCAGTGTTTATTCAAGGTTACTACTCTCTTGAGCTTCTAAAACAGAGTAGTAAAGATAAGGTAGCCTGTTAAAGACAAAAAGGTTATTAGTCTTCAGATAAGATATCTTATCTTCAACACCCTCTCCTACTTCAGTTATTGAGGCTCTGTAAATTTAGTGACAATCATCTTGAGGAAAATCAGTCAGTTATCTCTCTGAATGATCTAAATATAAATAAATAGAAAATGTTACTCAATTTTCTATTAATTATTAAAATATCATTAATATTAGCTATTTTTCACTAATATTTGCTGTTAGTCAAGTATAATCTTTCACTTCAGTGGGAAACAGATATCCAAACTGCATGTTTGTGAATATTACACAGTGACTGTGAAAGTTTAAAGACATTTATTCATTCAATCAGGCAACTGTCCTTGTTTATTTTCAGATAGACTAGATAATGGATTTAAAATCCTGTTTTAATTTTATTCTTTCAGAACATGTCATTTCTTTTGCACAAAGCTATATTTTCCACTTTATTTTGATGACAGTTAAACATAGTACTTTCCTTTCTCAAGAAATCTTCCATGTCAGAGCTATAAAAGGATATATGAAAAGTTCCAAAATTTTCAGTTGTTCACCAAATAGGTTTGGCCCACCCTTACTTTTGTGTGAAACACTGAGTTGAGTCACGTTTAAAATACCAAGAAAAATCAAACGTAATTTTAGCCCTCAAGGAACAATAACTACAGTAATTCAGGTCATAGGTAATTACATAACAAAGTAGAAAGTGATAAGTTACAAGCAAAAGGAGGTACAGCCAGGAAGCACAGTCCTGCCTATTGGCTGAGAATAAGGTCTATGAATTAAGATTCCAGATCTAAAAGCATCCATTTGATTTTGAATTAATTATTGTACCCGCTCTAAGACTCTTCTAAGTGAATTAGGAATAATAATAGCACTTGCATTATGGGGTTCTTTTGTGGACTGCAAGAGGTAATATGCACAAGGAATTTTTCATATTATAGAACAAGGTTTAATAGTTGTTGTTATTATTGTTGCTTCGTTCTTAGTAGCTCAGTCACTTCAGTCGTGTCTGACTCTCTGCGACCCCATGGACCATGGCCTGCCGGGCTCCTCAGCCCATGGGATTCTCCAGGCAAGAATACTGGAGTAGGTTGCCAGTTCTTTCTCCAGTGATAAAGTATGAAGTGAGTAAAGTGAGTGGAGTGAAGACGCTCAGTCGTGTCTGACTCTTTGCGACCCCATGGACTGTAGCCTACCAGGCTCTTCTGTCCATGGGATTTTCCAGGCAAGAGTACTGGAGTGGGTTGCCATTGCCTTCTCGTTCTTATTGGTAGAGTAGAAAAGATAGTATCACAAAATGAGACCAAAATGATATTTAATATACGAGATATTTTATAGATGAGAGAGTGATCATGTCCAATGTGTGAATCAGGAAACTCCTCAAAGAATTTTGACATTTGAGTTAAAACATTAAAGAGAGATAAGATATGAACACGTGGAAATGGGGAAGGGGGCATTTTCTTTAGACGGAAGAGGAGGTATAGAGAGGTAGTACCAAGAAAGCATCAGGTACTGATAAGTAATAAGAGGCTGCTCAGCTTGACATTTGGGCAGGGTACGTGAAGAGAGAGGTCAAGGTGTACCACTACATCCAGGCAACACAGGAATCTGATGGTGATTTTCCAGGAAATGTACAATAGTTCGAGAGTTTTGATGATGGATGTTATCATATAACCAAAATAGCATTAAGTCATATATGTGATAAGGTTCCACCTCCTACTTGGGACAGAAAACATTATAAACAGAACGGTTTGATAAGCTAAAGAAGCCACTCATGATCCCATTCTCTTAAAATTTATATTTACACTAAAGTTCAAACTGTCTGAATCAGCAACAGCTGCCCTAAGCTCAATAGCAATAACTGAAACAGCTACAGTTCTACTATTAAATATTAGTTGTCCAATCATTTTAGGTATTTTAATAAAAATGCAAGTACAGGTGAACCAATTTTTGCATTAGAAATATGAATTTTCATCTCCTTTCCCACCTCCCAAATTTCTGTGAAAGTGATATAATAAAGCAAACATCAAAAGTTATATTTAAGTAGAAGGGTCAGGTCTGTCTATGGAGACTGGTGCTAATGACAGAATGGTATGTGGTTTGCTGCTATCACTAGAGGCCATGTGAAAATAAACCCTTGCTAACAGAATACCTCGAGTATCAAATCCCCAAAATATACAAATGTTTGACCCAATATTCAGCATTACTGTTTGCAATTCAGTTTTCCAAATTTGTTTTCCAACATTTATTTAGTAGCTGCTAATGACGACATATATAAAGTGGGGCTCCCCTGGTGGCTCAGTAGGTAAAGAATCCATCTGCCAACATAGGAGATGCAAGCCTGATCCCTGGAGAAGAAAACAGCAACCATTCCAGTATTTTTGCCTGGGAAATTCCATGGACAGAGGAGCCTGGCAGGCTACAGTTCCTGGGGTCACAAAACAGTCAGACACAACTTAGCAACTATATAACAACAATATGTAAAATACAGCGTTGCTACATATAAGCCCCTATTATATTAGCTGAGTTTCTGCCCTACTGAATGCCCCAGTTTAGGAGTTCAGAGCCGGTTTTACAAGAATGCGTGTGTGTGTGTTAGTTGCTTAGTCGTGTCTGACTGCAAACCCATAGACTGTAGCCCACCAGGCCCCTCTGCCCACGGGATTCTCCAGGCAAGAACACTGGAGTGGGTTGCCATTTCCTTCTCCATTTACAAGAAAAAAGGACTGATTTGTTAAAAGCCTACTAATCTCCAGTTGTTGTTTTTATATCCATTCTATGAAATTCTACAATTTTTTAGATCAAGATCAGTGAAATTAGAAACTTGATTTGTGATGAAGGGACATGACTGGTTTATCATGAAAGCATACTTATGTGACCAAACACACACACACACACACATACACACACACACATTTCCTCAGTGATGTTGGAGAAATAAAATGCTCTTTATTGTACTGACTTCTGAAATGAGTAAACTGCTCTGAAGCTGACGTGAAATCATTCTCCAATAATAGACCCTACTTTGTTAATTTGTTGTTCTATTGTTATTGTGCACTACACAGTAATGGTATGAAACCTTCAAGGGTTATTTCATCTTCCATGGATGAGGAGTTTATCTCCATGGAGCAATAACCAAGATCAAGCCAGTCTTTTATTCTTGAATGTATTCAATAACATTAGCATTGAGACCAAATTTCAATTTACTCCAGGCAGTTACCAAAATCTGTTTTTATATTAGTCCTTATCTCTAGATTCATATTTTTTTATAATGATCTCAATTCCACTTTCTAGCATCTTTTGGTACTAGCAATGCCTGCTTAAATGCAGTTAAAATTCATTATAACACTTTATTTATACTAGAGACCCACACAATATTTTCTATGAAAATAGAATTCACATTTTAAAACAAACAGAAAAAGACCCTTCAAGCAGCAGAACCACTTGATAATATTCCCTGTCTTTACATTCAAAACATCTTGGCATATTGATAAGGTTATGAGGCTTGATCCTGCGAATGTTTCTTCTCTGGGCTTAACCAGATGCACCAACAGGCCCCGTGGAGTCATGAACAGTGAGCAAATAAACAAAGCGCCTCTGCCTCATAGAGATGTTACCCTGCACCTGCAAAATCTCAAATAACATCCTCTGATAAAGAAATCAAATCAAATCCACAAAAACTGCCTTCTGCTTTTCTAAAGAAAGTTATCAACATGCCTAGCAGCATTGCTCCTAAGGAATATGACTCTCTTCTGTGTGGAAGAAGTGAGCTTAGATAAATGACTGTGGGCTGAACCCACTCTGCGTTCATACAGTGGAGAGAAAAACAGAGAAACCGAGGTCCTTCCTCCAGGATCTTCTCTGGCGTTTGTGGAGGACGGACCTCAGTAGATTCTGTCATTAGATGCCCTGGTCCTTTCCTCAGCCTTCCCATCCCATATCCTTGAAGCACAGATCCACAGGGTTGGTACAGCACCTTCTTGGCTAAGAACAAGGCCAGTCGCATGGTGTCTCATTTCTGTAATTCTATGGTTTCTTCCATCACCGATGCCTCTCCCATTCTCTACTGAACAGCTCTCATTCTCTCTTCAAGATACTACCTAAACATCACCTCTGAAAGGTATTCCCTGAGTCCTCCTGTAGAATTAGTTACTGGTGGTAGGGCTTCCCAGGTGGCGCTAGGGGTAAAGAACCTTCCTGCCAAAGCAGGAGACATAAGAGATGTGGGTTTGATCCCTGGCTTGGGAAGATTCCCTGGAGGAGGCCATGGGAACCCACTCCAGTATTCTTGTCTGGAGAATCCTATGGACAGAGGAGCTTGGCAGGCTATAGTCCACAGGGTCGCAAAGAGTCAGGCACGTCTGAAGTGACTTAGCATGCACGCATGGTATGGTATAGCAGGAAATAATTGTGTGTGCGTGTGTTTGTGTGTGTGTGTGTGTGTGTGTGTGTGTGTGTGTTGTGTGTGTGTATCCATGTACTAGAATCAAGAAAACCTGGGTTTGAATACTGGCTTAGGCAATGACCGGCTGCACGATCTTGGGCACATTATTTAAAACAACAAATTTGTTTCCTCACCTATAAACTTTTCTTATAGATTTTTTGAGATATGAGATTATATATTGTTATGGACTGAATGTTTGTGTCCCTCCAAAAACTTTGTATGTTGAAACATTAATCTTCAAAGTGATGGTACTTAGAGGGGAGGACTCTGGGAGTTGATTAGGTGGGGCCCTCATGAATGAGATTAGTGCCTTTATAAGAAGTGACAGCCTGTATGTATAGTCCTCATATGTACAGTGCTATTCTACGTGTTTTTATATACTGTCATTAATCCTCACACCAACTCTAGGATGAGGCCCCAATGTCTCTGTTTCACACAAGAGGAAACAGACAAATACAGACATTAGATAATTTTTCCAAACTCACAGTGCAAATAACCAACACAGGCTCTATTTAAACCAAGGCAGTCTGGCTCTAGAGCTCATGGTGTGTAACAGGTATTTGTTAAATGAAGTAAAGGAAGAGGAAGTAAAAAAATGGCAGCACATATATTATTTTAGCTTTATATCTAAACAGGTATGTTAGGCATGTTAAGATTCAAAATTTGAAATTATTCCAATTAGACTATTGAACTACATTTTTAAAAATAGATTTTAACGGAATAAAAGAAGGGCAAAAGCCAGGGACTGCCTCAAAACAGAGTATCTAGATATTTGTGCAGCAAGATGGAAAAACCTCAGAAACTCTGTCCCAAAGTATTTTCCCCATATATTTCTAATTTATACCATAGGGTCATGGCTGAATTTCTGGAAATAATATACCAAGTCCATGAGATTCCCCAGGCAAGAAATGCTGGAATGGGTTGCTACTTCCTTCTTCAGGGGATCTTCCTGATCCAGGGATTGAACCTGTGTCTCCTGCATTGGCAGGCAGATTCTTCCCAGGTGGGTGCCACCTGGAAAGCCCAAGTTCATTGACACTGAAATATTAATGATTTATTATGTGCAGTAGATTCAATTTATTTAGAGAAATGCATGGAATGTGTGACTATTGGTTTTTCAAGGTGAAGGAGAAAAGAGATTATGAAGGGAGTGAAAGAACATAAATAGAACATATCTCTTATCCAGTTTATTTAAATGGTATCCTTTCATTCTTTCTGGAAAAGGAGTAGATTCTTGGACTGTAGACTGCCAGGCTCCTCTGTCCATGGGATCCTCCAGGCAAGAATACTGGAGTGGGTTACCATTACCTTCTCCAGGGGATCTTCCCAACCCAGGGATCAAACCTGTATCTGTTATGTCTCCTGCATTGGCAGGCGGGTTCTTTACCACTAGTGCTACCTGGGAAGCCCTAAAATCTGGCCTGCATTCATTCTTTTGGACAAAGGAGCAGGTTCTCACTAGGTTAATAGAAGAAAGCATACAGCAAAACACTGTTACTTTGGACATTCATTATTAGCAATGGATTTTCAAGTATCTCAGTTAGCTCCAGCCATCTAGTGCCTGCACTGTGATTAAGGATGCCCAGCAGGTCATAGTAACAAGCACTGTAGTCTGAACGGACCAGAAACTCTGATCAATGTTCTCAATTGTTACTTGGAGGAAAATAGCTATGTACTTTCTGTCAGAAGTCTGCTCCATTTAATTTTCAGCATTGGCTGTCAATAGGTCCTCATTCATTGGAAGAAATGCCAACTATGTTGGGTTGGGTTTTAACTTATGTTTTCATTTTTACCAATTACTCAAAAATTGTCCCTGACATTCCAAGGTAAGCCAGCTTTCTGTTAATAAATATGTTCAAAAATAAACAAAAAAAAAAAAAGAAAGAAAGAAAAGAAATACGCTGCAACGAAATCACAAAAGCTATGGTAGGAGTACAGGTTGTCATCATTTATGGAAATGACAGTTCTGCTCGAGTTGGGTGGGACTCTGCTAGAGTTGGGTGGGACAGTATTAACTTCTTTTTTAATGCATAAAGAAAAAGAAAAACCCACAAAAATTTATTTAAGACAGAAACCTGGCACCATTCCTAGATGAGAAGATTGTACTTTTAAAACTCTTTTTTTAAAATATAAAAATAGAGAAAGAGATTAGCAAATCTTTTATTCAACTCTTACTATGTCACCACAGAACATCACTATAATTATTCTGTTTCTAAGTTTGAATTGCCTTTATTTGATTTTTATTTAAAATCATAAAACTCTTCTCCCTTATACTTTGTGTTATCATCTGGTGGTTGAACTTCCAGTCACCTCAATCCTTTCAAACACAGCCACAACCTGGAGGCAAAATGACAGTCATGGAAGAAGTTTTAGGGATCAAATTTAAGCTCCTTGTTTTCCACATGCACTCCAGGGACATGAAAAGACTTTCTCAGACACACGAACAAATGAAGGCAAGGTGATACAGGGCGACAAATGAAGGGCAACAAATGAAGGCAAGGGGATACGGGGCAACAACCTTGGTCTGCTGACACTTCCACTGCCTTCCCAAAGTGCTTTCTGCCTTGGAAAGGAATGCCTGAGCAACATGAAAAGCCAGTCTCCTGTGGGCCCTCTACTTATTAGGAGAGACAGAGACGCCTGCCAACAGAATTCACTGTTGGAAGATGGCTTAGCAAAATTGAAATTACTAAACTAAGTCTTTGTCTCATCCTTCTTTTGAGATACAGAGAGCAACAGTTTTCCTGATAGTGGTATATACATTGTGACCCAACATTTTATAAGGATTATATAATATTTTTAAAACTGTATGAGGTATAATCAATGTAATAAAATGTCCATATGTTAAGATATATATTTAGACACACGGATTTATTTTCTGTTACAATAGATGAGCTCACACTTCCTAAAATTTCTGTTAAAAGCAATCATACAATTTGATTTTTGGGGGGTATGGCTTCTTTAACTCAGCTTTATTACTCTGAGATTCATCCATGTTGTTGCACATATCAATAGTGCATTTTTTTTTAATAATCGCAGTGTAGTTCTCCATTGTATTGTTATACAATGTTTGTTTATTCACTTTTTGATGGATGTTTGTTTGGGTCATTTCTAGTTTGGGGCCACGAGAAATAAATGTAAATGTAAATAAATTGTACATATATGAACATTCATGTGCAGTTCTTTATAAGAACACATGGTATCGTTTCTCTTTGGTGAGTATCTAGGCATAGGATGACTTAGCTTTTTAAAAAAATGACAAATTATTTTCTCAAATGGTTGTACCATTTTACAGTCCCACAAGGAGAATATGAAAGTTCCAATTATCTAAATCCTTGACATAGCATGGTCAGTCTTTTAATTTCATATCCCAAAAGATGTGTAGTAATGTCTCATTGTAATTTTTTAAAATTTTATTTATTTATTTCAATTAGTTTATTTATCTATTTTTTAACTTTACAATATTGTATTGGTTTTGCTATACATTGACATGAATCCGCCATGGGTGTACATGTGTTCCCCTTCCAGAACCCCCCTCCCACCTCCCTCTTCATCCCATCCCTCCGGGTCATCCCGGTGCACCAGCCCCAAGCACCCTGTATCATGCATCGAACCTGGACCGGCGATTCGTTTCACATATGATAATATACATGCTTCAGTGGCATTCTCCCATATCATCCCGCCCTCGCCCTCTCCCATTGAGTCCATACTACTGTTCTATATATGTGTCTCTTTTGCTGTCTTGCATACAGGGTTATCTTGACTGATTTACTAAATTCCATATATATGTGTTAGTATACTGTATTGGTGTTTTTCTTTCTGGCTTACTTCACTCGGCATAATAGGCTCCAGTTTCATCCACCTCATTAGAACTGATTTGAATGTATTCTTTTTAATGGCTGAGTAATATTCCATTGTGTATATGTACCACAGCTTCATCAACCATTCGCCTGCTGATGGGCATCTAGGCTGCTTCCATGTGCTGGCTATTATAAACAGTGCTGCAATAAACATCTCATTGTGATTTTAATTTGCATTTCTCTAATGATTAATGATGTTGAGCATCTTTTATGTGTTTATTTGTCAACTTGTATATCTACTTTGATGAAGTGCCTGTTCAAATCTTTAGTCCAATTTTTAATTGGGTTGTTTGTTATCTTACTATTGATTTTGAGAGTTCTTTTAAGTCCTGGATTTATGCTCTTTATCAGATAGATGCCTTATCTGCCTTGTCTTTTCAATCCCTTAGCAATGTCTGCTGAAGACTCAAAGTTTTAATTTTGATAAAATCTACCTTATCAATATTTTCTTTTATGGATTATGCTTTTGGTTTCATACCTAAGAAATCATTGCCTGACACAAGGAAACAAAGGTTTTCTCTTCTGTTTTATGTTTTCTTCTTAAAGTTTTGTAGTTTTGAGTTTTACATTTAGGTCTGTGATCCAAAACTCAAGTTAATTTTTTTTGTATATTGCTTACTAGTAATTTTTTATGTATAGTATGAAGTATGGATCAAAGTTGTTTTATTTTTTTTTTCATATGGCTATCTATTAGTTCCAGCGTCACTTGTTTAAAAGTTTCTCTGCAGAAATGCATCTGATCCTGTGTTGTATATCAACTGTCTATATATGAGTTGATCTATTTCTGCACTCTTTATTCTATTCCATTGATCTGTTTGTCTATCTTTACTTCAATACCATACTGTCTTGACTACTGCAGGTTTATAACTCTTACAATCTGTAGTGTCAGTCCTCCAAGCTTATCCTTTTCAAAGTCACTTTGGAATTTTAAATCATTTGCATTTCCACATGTATTTTAGAATGAGTTTTCAATTTCTACAAAAATGACTGCTATAATTTGATCTGGAATTGTGTTTTATCCATAGACCCATAGGGGGAGAATTGACATCCTAACAATATCAAGTCTTCCAACTCATAAACACAGCATATGGATGCACTTATTTAGGTCTTCTTTAATTTCTTTTAATAATGTTTTATAGTTTTTAATGTATAGATCATGCATATCTTTTTTGCATATTTACTAAGTAGCTCATATTTTTGTGTTATTCTAAGTGGCTTTGATTTTTTATTTTGATTAACAAAAATTCATTGCTAATACATAACACTATTGATTTTACATGTTGTAATCTTGCTGAACTCACTTCTTAAATAGTTTTTTTTTTTCTTTCCTTCTGTAGTTATCACTAGATTTTCTAGGGCTTCAATGATAGCTCAGGTGGTAAAGAATCCACCAGTAATGCAGGAGACCCTGGTTCGATTCTGGAGGGTTGGGAAGATCCGCTGGAGAAGGGACAGGCTACCCGCTCCAGTATTCTTGGGCTTCCCTTGTGGCTCAGCTGGTAAAGAATCTGCCTGCAATGTGGGAGATCTAGGATGGATCTCTGGGTTGGGAAGATCCTCTGGAGAAGGGAAAGGCTACCCACTCTAGTATTCTGGCCTGGAGAATTCCATGGACTGTATACCCCATGGGATCGCAAAGAGTCGGACACGACTGAGTGATTTTCACTAGATTTTCTATATAGATATTCATGTTGCCTGCAATTAAAAGAGCTTTAGTTCTTTTTTCCTACTTAGATGACATTTTCTTTTCTTGCCATACTATGTCACCTAGAATTTCCAGTACAATATTGCACTGATGAGTAATTAACTGAATTAATTACTGATTAATTTATCAAGGGGGGACACTTTGCAGATCTCTGGCATTCTCTGTTCTATTCTCTCTTCTCAGAATCTCTTGTCCTAGGAACTCTAGACACTTTGAGCTTCATATCCTAAACTCAGGGAGTATATCAGGCTCCTCCTTGACTTCCCCTTCTTGTGCTGTGGCCAGGAAACTCTACAAAGAGAGTAAGTTGGGGCAATCATAGATCCAACTTGGTTTTTTCTCATCTCTCAGGAATCACTGTCCTTCCTTGCCTGACATACAGCGTCTTGAAAACTGTTATTACATACATTTTGTCCATTTTATTGGTTGCTTCAGACAGGACTATAAACCTACTCTTTTTTATTTCCTCTTGGCTAGAAATAGAAGTCCTTATATATTTGTTTTAATATACACTAAAACATAACTGACAATTACACTGGTAATGCAAGAGTGATATAATTTTCTTATAAAATCCTGTAAGTAAACAATAGTCTATTTTTAAAAGTAACACGTAATATAATGCTGATAAATCGATGATGTGGCAAGAAGCCTGAAGGTAGTACTGAAATTGTTAGTTTATAAAGCATTATAACAGGAAGTAAATTAAAAGTAAAGGTGGGTAAGGGCTTACACTGAAAGGAGATCAGCCAGGAAGCCACAAGTGACACTAGGAAGAAAGTAAAAAATCCAGATGCCTTATCAAGGGGATTGTACCCAGCAAAAGTTATTTTGCTAATCACTGTACTAAAGAACATTATAAATTTAGCTCTTAATGATAACTGTGGATTAAAAAAAAAGTTAAACTGTGTTCAGGATACTATGATACAGAAAGTAATCATAATACCTTTTAGACACAATTCAATAAACAATTGTTAAAGTTTCTTGCTCCAGGAGACAAGACTTAGAGATTTGTAGAACTTATTTATTGAGAACATTTTAATAGTGTTTTCTGAAAACTACTGAAGAACAGATGCTATTGTTCACTACTTTTTAAATGATTAAGCATAAAGTAATTTGGTGTTCTAAGGCAAACAAGGAACAATTTCATTGAATTTCAAAGGCTCAGGCCCAAATATGTCAGGCAGAGTCATGCAGTGATCTTTCAGATTTGTAGGTGGAAGGAGGGTGGGGAGGGAGCAAACATAATACTAGGGACACTTTGCTTCCCAGATGTCACAAGAAACATCACAAGCAGAAAAGCAGAGCCCTGAAGTCCCATAATAATAGGTTTAGATTTGTGCAACTATTTCTGGAATAACATGCCTCATTCAAATTGGGCATAAGATCACTGCAGAATGATTCCTTAAATCCCATAAAGCTGTTTAATAATATTTATTTATAATTTTACAGTTAAGAAAGTACTTGATCACATCTTATCTCAACTTTAACACTGAGATAAAACGAGAGAGAGAGTTACAAATATCCCTACATTATAAATGAGAAGGTTGTGGGAGAATGTGACCTGTCCAAAATTATAAAGTTGCTAAGTGGCAAAACTGGGAAATGAACACATATCTCTTTATTTCCCAAACCTGTGCTATTTACAACAGGCAGAAATAAGTTCGGGTCTCATTTCTAATTCTATTTTTGATCCTAGTAGCATTAAAAACTTATCCTGAATCCACTGGCAGGGTTGAGAGGTCACTAAATCTCCTAAAATGATTTCATATATATGGACTTTTTTAAATGAGAAAAAAAGGTCCAACAATCTAAGACTCAAAAATGGGTTAAAAAGTCCTACTTGCTCTAGACAGCTTTGGAATGATCATTTAACTAAAGTTATAAATCTCTCAGCTCTCAACACTCCCAACAGTTCCTCCCATTCCAATGGCATGCCAGGATTTTGGATATTAAATCAGTAAACACCAGAAACCCAAGAGAGGTCAGAGTGGTGTTTCAACTTCTGTTTGAATCAGTGCTTTCCTACTGCCTGGGGTTATCGTGCTAACAACATGATTTAACTCCATAGTCTTATATCCGCACAATGTTTCCATTAGCCAACTGAAACCAACTCTAGGAATTCAGCTGAAGGCTTCCAGATTTAGCCCCTGGGGAAAAAAAAAAAAGTAAATATCTTCTAAAAAGAATGATTTCAGTTAGAAATGTAAAGCCATAAATACGTATTATTTTCTCCTGAGAGCAGGAGTTGACCAGTTTCCTGAAAGGGGAAACTGAGTAGATAGCAATACATGACCAAGTAGAAGGGTACGGAGTCCTCTATTCTCCCTAGAGAAGGTGTGGCAGAACTATCATTCCAGTTATGCATTTTCCCAAGCAAACCTTTGACTCTTTTTTTTTAGATTAGCACCTAAGTAGGCTGTTTTGCCTAGTTCAAGAACACAGCTGGTTCCAGAGGAATGATTTATTTGGATCACTGCCATCTTCTCCATTGTTTTTTCCCCTTTCTTAATTTTTCCAGCAGTTTCTTCTGCAACAATGGGCTGTCATCCATCGGCAGGCTCCCAGACACCTCCGGAACCTCAGCTCCTACAACTATTAACTGCCCCTCTGCTCCATATGGAGAAGGAAATGGCAACCCACTCCAGTATCCTTGCCTGGAAAATCTCATGGAGACAGGAGCCTGGTGGGCTGCAGTCCATGGGGTCGCAAAGAGTCGGACACGACTGAGCGACTAACACTTACTTACACTTGAAAGTGAAAGTGAAGTCACTCAGTCGTGTCCGACTCTTTGGACCCCATGGACTGTAGCCTATCAGGCTTCTCCGTCCATGGGATTTTCTAGGCAAGAGTACTGGAGGGGGTTGCCATTTCCTTCTCCAGGGGATCTTCTCAACCCAGGGATCAAACTGGGGTCTCCTGCATTGCAAGCAGACGCTTTTACCCTCTGAGCCATACTCTGCTCCATATCCTAGCTCTTCTTCACAACTACCAACCATGCTTCTGCCTCAGGGCCTTTATACCCTGAAGTACAACGAATGTCTTCTACCCTAGATAGCCACGTAGCCTGCTTCTTCACTTTACTTAGGTCTTTGCCACCTTATTAAAGACCATCCTATAAAAAACAGTGACCTTAATGCTTCCAATACGATTCCCCTTACCCTGTTTCATTTTTTTCTTTATAGCCCCTGGCAACACCTAGAATATTATGTATTTATTTGTTTATTGGTGTGCCGCAGTCCACCTGGTCACAGAGTCAGACACCACTGAGCGACTGAACTGAACTGATTTGTTTACTCACTTGTTTTCTACCTTTCCAGTTAGAAGGTAACTTCCATGAGAGCAGGTATTTTGCCTGTCTTGTTTTCCTGATGATATCCAGCAACTAGAGTAATATGTTGAAAAAGGAAGTGCTCAGTGAATCTTTGCTGACTGACCAAATAAATGATGTGTACCATCAAATCAAATTAACTTCCTAATTTTCCATTACATGTTATGACACGTCATCAAATTTTAGGTAGTACTTCCAGGCTCAATATGAATGAGACTATTGCCATCTAGACACTTGGATAAACTGTTACAAAGGGAACAGTGAGGTCTTGTCTACAGCCTTTTGATCTGAAGTATTAAGCCCAAACTAGGAAAATATATTAGCATGCCTCAGTTCTCACTTATAATTCAAAAACACACTCTTGAAGTTTTTCACCAATTTTCCTCAGATTTTGATCAATTATTTTTCATTATGACATGCATGTCAGAATACTATGGACTATTATCAACAACAAATATTTACTCATTAAATCTTTATTAACCATAGTTAACCATAATCTAACTGGAGTAACTCTTGTAGGTTTGAATAGAGCATACTTAAAGTTTATGAACTTAAAAAGTCATAAGAAACAATCAAAGGTTGCCAAACCTAATTTCCCACCTCACTAAGGAAGTCTTACCCATAAAAATAATATATAACAATCACAAAATGACCACTTCCATGTATAAGAGTTCTTATCTTATTATTATGGAATTATGTAAGGTTACAGTAAGGGTTGTTTGAATTTGTTGAGCTGTATAACTTCCACCAGCTCCTTCCAGCAGCACAACTTAAAAGACAGGAAACAGCCACTGGAGTGGCAATACTGTGTACATGACCAGATATGCATGCACATGGCTGAATGGTGCCTATGTTCGGGGTATTATATTGTGCATATGTGCAGATCTGTTCTGTGATCCAGGACCCATTCCACACAGGGCCTTAATCTACTCCACAATCCTTTATCCAAGAAACTTGGTTATTTTGTGGGCACCAGGGGACCTAGCCTGGCAGGTCAAGGCTTTTAAGACCGGACAGGCATGTCTTTCTCATGCATATCATTCTTTAAGAATGACTGACCCCACAGCCACAGCTAGATTCCAGGGGAGCAGCTCTGCTCTTGATTTAAAGCTGAAGTGCACTTAGAAAATCATCTTGAATTTCATCCCAAAAGGGGGAAAACACAGCTTGAATGGTAAAAGAAAGCTGCCATCTCCTCTTTTTGTGCCACCCAGGGTACATTCCCGTTCTTTCTGGTTACGTTTAACCATAGAAACAAGGACAACAGACAGTTGGTGAAAGCCTTGAGCTTAAAAATACTCTGTCTAGGCCAGAACCTATTTCCGATACAGAGTCAATGCTCAGACTGTTTCTGCTGCCTGCCTTTCCAGGAGCGCCTTTCCCTGGCTGACATGTCCAAAGCTGGGGTAGGAACCTCAGAGTTTCTTCAATCTCACAAGCATTTTTTGATCTCCGCTCAAGGTCACATTAATATGCTCAAACCAATTAAAGCTCAGTTATCATGTAAACAAGGGGCAGTGTTTGTTGGCACTGCCACAAGCTGTAGTGCTATTAGCTAAGGAAAAGTAGAATTACCAAAGATGTCTTGTTAGGTGCCTTAATGCCATTTACACTCATTCTTCAGATAAGTAAGCTAATTAGAAACAGACTTTAGTCTCAGCACTTCTCATTCAAAATCTAACACTTTGGTAGAATGATAATGAAGAGGAAGAGAGGTGAGTTTCCTGCCAGAGCTGTGCACAGATTTAGGGCAAAGTCAAGGCTGTTTTATTGAGCTCTCCATTCCAAGACTGTAACTGATTCAGTCATCACTGCATCAGGCTGTGGCTGGTGCAATATGAGAACTGGAAATGTATTAAGTGACTGAAAACATATATTGTGGTTGTTAATATATCTTCCTATGTTGTCTCTCCCTATAATGGCTAGAGACAGAAACATTCACCACAGAACTATTCTTGACTTCTGTTTTTATTTACCCCTCAGTCTTTTCATTTTTAAATAATATTTTCATTATGGAAAAATTTGACAATGTAGAAAAAATAGAGAGGACAATAAAAATCACCTTTAATTATACGATCTGAAGATACTACTGTTATTCTGTTTTGCTGTATTTCCTTACATACTCCTGACCCCAAACTCATAATTATACATATGTCTATGCACTATTTTTTTCAAAAACTGTTATATTACATATTTAGCTTCATATCTTGTTTTGTCTAAAGAATACAATAATCATTCTCTCATATAACTAAGATGAAAATACAATTTAGAGATTGTATCATATTCTGTCATATGAAAGTACAATATTTGCTTAGGTAAATTGCTTGAAATTTAATTTTTCACTATTAAAAGTAATGCTACATTGAGGAAAGTAAAAGTGTTAATCACTCAGTTATATCCAACTCTTTGTGACTTCATGGATTGTAGCCTGCCAGGCTGCTCTGTCCCTTGAATTTTCCAGGCAAGAATACTGGAGTGGGTAGCCACTCCCTTCTCCAGGGGACCTTCCCAACCAAGGAATCAAATTCAGGTCTCCTGCAATGCAGGCAGATTCTTTACCACCTGAGCTATCAGGGAAGCCTACTACACTGAATATCTTCCTGTATATATTTTGGCACATATACATGATTGGCACAGAAAAACACACGCTTATATCTCAGGTCAATGTTCATGAGTGTTAGCTCAAGGAAAGTTAAAAAAAAAAAAAAAGAATAATGTGGTCAAGGGCTGGACTGTTTCAAAAGACTTTCAGATTTTTCTATGGTGACTCTTTTGCTCTGTGACCTAGGACATGGGTATGATATTAAGGGCAAGAAGAATTTGCCACTATGGATTGAGGAAGGATCCGAAATTAAACTCATGACCTAGACTATTCAGATTTGATGCTCTTGCAACAGCTAAAGACTGAGATCAGGCAACACAACAAAAAGGCTGTGTAACATGGAAGAGGGGCCAGGCTCTGGAGCATGGCATGTAATGCTTTCACATCTATAACTAAATATGCATTCTCAATACATTTTGTCCTTGCACATGTCCACATCCTTTGTCCTCTAAACAGAAATTCTCTCTCTGTCTACCTGGAATTTTACACCACTCATTGAAGCCAACTTGAAAGTCATTTCCTCTGAGAAGCCTTCCCCTACCTTTCCAGAAAATTGTGGCTATCTCTGTGATGGCAGAAAGTGAAGAAGAACTGAAGAGCCTCTTGATGAAAGTGAAAGAGGAGAGTGAAAAAGTTGGCTTAAAGCTCAACATTCAGAAAACTAAGATCATGGCATCCAGTCCCATCACTTCATGGCAAATAGATGGGGAAACAGTGGAAACAGTGGCTGACTTTATTTTGGGGGCTCCAAAATCACTGCAGATGGTGATTGCAGCCATAAAATTAAAAGACGCTTACTCCTTGGAAGGAAAGTTGTGACCAACCTAGACAGCATATTAAAAAGCAGAGACATTACTTTGTCCACAAAGGTCTGTCTAGTCAAGGTTATTTCCAGTAGTCATGTATGGATGTGAGAGTTGGACTATAAAGAAAGCTGAGCACCAAAGAATTGATGCTTTTGAACTGTGGTGTTGGAGAAGACTCTTGAGAGTCCCTTGGACTGCAAGGAGATCCAACCAGTCCATCCTAATGGAGATCAGTCCTGGGTGTTCATTGGAAGGACTGATGTTGAAGCCGGAACTCCAATACTTTGGCCACCTAATGCGAAGAGCTGACTCATTTGAAAAGACTCTGATGCTGGGAAAGACTGAAGGCAGGAAGAGAAGGGAACAACAGAGGATGAGATGGCTGGATGACATCACCGACTCAATGGACATGAGTTTGAGTAGGCTCCGGGAGCTGGTGATGGACAAGGAGGCCTGGCGTGCTGTGGTTCATGGGGTCACAAAGAGTCGGACACGATTGAGTGACTGAACTGAACTGAACTGAACTGTGATCCCATAACATTTTGTATTGAGAAAGCAGTATTTTGTGTGCAGATTACTCTCAAATAATACTCCAGAGACTATGTCTTATTTATTTTTGTAGGTCCACTGGCTCTGGAATATGTGTGAAGTTTGGTAAATGTTGGCAGAATTAAGGAGGAGTGATTCAGACTGATAATACTATGCAGAGTGAGCCACTCACCCCATCAACCCAACGGGCTTCCCAGCCAGGTTTAACACATGGAAGATATGGAGTTAGAGACTGCCATCTTAATACCTGCTTCCTCAGTCATGCCAGCTTCCCCATCCATCACTGATCACCATCTGGTCACTATTACTATTGCTAGCCGACTACTTAGGTCTCTAACTTACACAATGATCCTTTACATGAGATATCTTCCCCTCAATGCCTTATCCTAGACAGAAAAACAAGCGAGTGCCTGGTTACCAATGCACTGTGGGTCACCTACATCATGCTACACTCAAACAGGTGAACATACACACAGGTGTGCACATGTACACACACACAGACACACAGACACCACTCATTTCAATATTCACATGAAAAAACACATACACAGTCCAAGGTCAGGCCAAAAGAAAGAAAAAGAAAATAAATAAATAAATGGAGAAAGCAGATTATAGAATGAAAAGCATAACAAGAACCTATGAATGGTTTGCATATGAGACATGGGCCCTGGTGGGCGAGGGAGAAGGTAAATGTGTAGTCAGCAAAAGGACCACCAGTTGCTAGTTATAAATAGAGGCAGCAGAAGATGAGTATCTTAGCTCTATTTTCTTTTAATCTGTCACTTTACCAAGTGGGCTACGTGGAGGCATCAGACTGGTCACAAAAGCAGCATGTGGTTCTTAAACACCATCTTTATCAGCTGATGGAGGCAATGATGACTACATTAATGGGACAACAGGAGAAATATATAGCTCTAAAGCATGTTTCTCAAACTTTGGTGTGCAGGAGAAATGTCTTGGGATCTCGTTAAAAATGAAGATAGTCCTTACCCTAAATAATTTTGGTTCTGTGTGTAGTAGTGGTCAAGAAACAGAATTTTTAGTAACCATTCAAGTAAATTCTGAGATACGTCTGAGGGCCATTCTTAAAGAAAACACTGCTATAAAGGGAATGAAAAGAGACACAGAAGAAGGGAAGAGGCAGTGAGCTAAATTACCTACAATAACCCAAATGATGTACAGTTTCCCATATGTCAGAATTCTTATTTACTTTATTTACTTATAAATTCTTATTTATTTATTTCCTCTACTCAGCTAAAACATTCTGACATTAATTTTACTTCATTTGTTTGAGATAGTGAAGCTGAAACTTTGTAAATCCATTTACATACAAGCCTATGTGTAAGTTGGAATATATATAGTGCTTACCATGAGAACCATGATACAGGTTCATGCTATGAGCTGCATGGCTCATAAATGAAGAGGTTAAGAGAAAGGTAAGAGAATAGTTTTCCATTCATTTTAAACACTCCTTCCGCGAATCCCTCAGCTGATTCCTCAGCTTCTACCTCACAAAAACCTCTGTAGTTCCTCTCTCTAGTGTTGGTAACACTTGAAATTACTTACTACACCCCACCCCCACCATGCTGTCTTGCTCACCATTTGGAACACTCCATGAAGACAGATCTCATCTGTCTTGTTCAACAGTGTATGTCCAATACCAAGAACAGTGTACAGTATATTTTACATTCTGAAAATTTTTGCTGAAAGAATGCATAAGCTTTATACTGACTGATAAAAATCTACTCCAAGATAATTTAACCAAAAAGAGGGATCATGAAATAAGCAGCTTAGATTACTGAAAAAAATGAATTAACTCTTATCTTGATTGATGAAAATCTACTCCAATGACTTGACTGAAGGGAGAATACTTGAATGACAAGATACCAGACACCTAAAGAATAAAACAGGCACAGGAATGTCTTCCTCCTGGAGTCCATTGTCACCTTTTCAATAGTCCACTTCTTTCCTTCTTACTTAGTACTAAGTTAGTGAGAGAGTGAGGACCCCAAGAGCCGAGGGGTACACCAGAGCTTGGGGATGAAGAGAAATAGCAGTTGCCAGAAGCATCAAGGTGGATCATATTCATAGGAAGGATCTCAGCTGGAGATCTGATCAGAGGAGCCACAGACCACATTTGGTCACCTATTTGAGGGGTACTGGGAGATGCTCTAATAATAGTCTAAAGTAAATGCTGCCCTTTAACCTATAACAGTTCAGGTATTATCTATGATTTCTGCCTTAAAATAGACACTTTATACCTTCAAGGCTACATCAAGACCTTGAACTTGTCAGTATAGTTATATCTTTTGGGTAGGAAAATCCAGATTTTTCAGGGACAAAGTCCAAGGACTACTGTTTTGGAAAAGCTTCCCTAAGTGTTCTGAAATACTCTCTTGATTAGGAGTTTAGAATTCATCTCACGTTGGCATCAAAGAAGAGCCTACACATGCTGGCTACCTACATAGTTATCCTGAGAAACATGTTTCCTGCCTTCTTTGTTCCATCTAAGGTATGTAGAATCAGTATTCAAGTTGTCTTTGTGTCTGAATTATCAGATTTTAACAGTTGGTACTGCAGCTTCCCTTGGACTGTGAGCTAAGACCCATAGTCAGGAGGAGCTGACACCTGAAAGCTGGCACCCCTGGCACAGTCCTGGTTCTGCCACTGACTTGCAATATATCCATGAAACCTCATGTGTAAGATGGACAGAAAGGTAACAAAAATCATAGGTATAACTCTGTGAACAATACATGAGGAAAGGACTAAAAGTACCATGATTCTGGCATTTAGTGAGTGTTCAATAAGTATTATTTCTTCCTATCCTACTTCTCAGAAAAGGTCTTAGTTTGCTGACAAAGCCCTCTTGTGTATTTAAACATCGAATATTATGCAGAAGTACCCTCTCAGTATTTCCCAGTCCAATATACCATGCTTTCTCTTTCCTGAATGAGAAAAACATTTCTCAGTTAAATAATAATGTCCTTTATTGTTGCTTGCATTCTATCTGACATTTACCTTGGTATTCATATTTTCTACTTGTAAATCACAAGTTAAGGGACAAAAAATACTATCTGAATAGGCTTGAATGTATGTACAATGATGGGTTTTCTGCTCACATTGCTTCTTAAAACAACTTTAAAATATTTAAAAAGAAACTAAGAAATCACAACCTTCAATTCAAACATGTTGTAACTAAACGTGGTTCTTGGAGAAGAGTGGCTCCTCACTGGTGAATTTTAATTAAAAAGTTAGAAAATATGGGGGCAATGCTATTTATGTAATGAAAAGCATGCTCATGCTCAGTTGCCAAGTCATGTCTGACTCTTGCGATCCCATGACTGCAGCCCGCCAGGCTCCTCGTCCATGGGATTTCCCAGGCAAGAATACTGGAGTAGGTTACCATTTCCTTCTCCAGGGGATCTTCCCGAAAACCCAGCAATTGAACCCATGTCTCCTGCATTAGCAGGCAGGGTTCTTTACCACTGAGCCACCAGGGAAGCCTGTATTTAAAATATCTACAGTTTATCTTGTGCTTATTATGTGCCAGGCATTAGGCTGAGTGGTTTACATTTGTTATCTGATTTGATCCTTACAATAATGCTGAGTTAGAGGTGGTTATCAGGATTTTATAGGTAAGGCGACATTAGATGTCAAGGGCATAGACCTAAAATCCTGGGATATGTGTTTAGAATTTTCCAGAGCGGTGTTGGTGGCCCACTCACTGTAATCACATGAGTAGCCAGCCTCACATGGCTTTGGTGAGGCTGAGGGGAGGGAGATAAAAAGATTTATTGGGCATGAGAAAAGTCTTTTCGTCCTCTGACAAATGATAAACCCCAATTACTAAAACACACATCTAAGGAAGCCACTGATTTTTCTTCAGTGATCAGCTTAGCAACCAACATGCTGCAAATTTCATTCCCACATTCTGAGTTTCAGCTTGGCATCTTCAAAATTCCCTGTCACATCTATTTTCAAGATTCACATGGCAACACTGCTTGTAAACAACTCAGCCCTTACTAACACGTAAACCAGGCTGCAACCTAACTGAAGACAGGAAGCAAATGCTGAGAAAGGGGAAGAAGATGTACTTCCCACTTGACCCGTTTGCAATTTTGATCTTCACACACCAAGTGAATGCATTAAAAAAGCAACACTTTTTGAACAAGAATGTGCACAGCAAATGCTTTTAACAGACCTGGCCAGATGAGATGAAATGATCGCTCTTTTTTTTCTCCCTGATTGCGAGTAGTCCATGACTGCTGCACTGGTTAATAGCAGAACAATTACTGTCATAAGTAAAATGAAATAAAGCTTACTATAACATTTCTGTAACTCCTTTACAACTGCTCTGTTTTGAGATCTTAGGTATGATTGTGACAGAATTTAGTTTCTGATATTTTCATGCTCAGCAGGAAAGAAATTAATGAAAACTGCATTTGAGAATCTATCGCTGTAATGGTTTCTCACATGGGTCCTCTCTGAAGCGGTACAGCTTAGGGAGGTTGTCACAAGGAAACATGGACAGTCGCTTTAGTTTGGACCCCTAATGTTCAAAGTAATTTAACAGCAGCCATTTTTCTGGAAAATCTTCTGAATTTCCTATAAATCTAAATCCAATTACCAATGTAGGCTCTAATAACTAGTTACATGAGATTTGATTTTTTTTTTTCCTGGTACCTGGGCAACTGCTCGAAGCAGCAAATTTATGTCTCTTATAAGCAATTTTTAGATTTTTTATTTTTTGACTACAAAAGAAGCTCTCAAGATAAAATGACAATTGCAAATGAAATAACAAGATGCAAATCAGTCCTTTCATTAAAGACTTGGCAACTACAGGCACAGAGGAGGTGCAGGCAGGGAAAGGGTATGGTGAATAGAGACACAAAACATTAGACCCAACAACTAATAATGGAGCTAGGACAATAAGAAATGAAAGAAATGGATGGACTGGTGGCCAAGGAGCCGCATAACAGTGATTTTAATGGGAAAGAGGGTTCAAGGTTTTTTCATCTTTGGAGAAGAAGCCTTGGTAGTTAATGCACTTTAAAGGGTAGGTGTTCTGTTACAGGTCATTAGAATATGGGAAAGGAAATAATACTGACCGATCTTAGATCTGAAAACCCCCAATCCCTGCTCTTATTTCCAAAGAGTAAATAATAATTAAGAACAATGAATAATTGAATGTTGCCTACTCCAGAGAAAAACAATGAATTGAGTAAGCTGGGGAAGTGTGGCAAGGTTGAGTCTAAAATCTCTGCAGTGAGCAAGGGAGGATTATGATAGGGATCAATTTAGAGAATACTTTTTTTTTTCTTTTCATGGAATTATGCTGAGCAAAGCAATTCAGAGAAGTATATTAAAAATGGCCAAGACACACAAGGGAAAATATTCAAAGTGACTAGAAAACAGAGAAATAAAAATTTTAAATGAGGTTATATTTTATTTTCCTAACAAAAAGATTACAAAGAGTGGTGATACCATTATTTGGAGAAGGTGTGGCACACTTGGCATGTGCATATGCTACTGGCAGGAGATTACCACCACCTTTCTAGAGTGGCACGTGCCAAAATTTGTATAAAAATTGACATAGTCTTTCAAAAGCTTCACAAACATATGTTCATCATAAAATTATCTGTAATAGCAAACACTCAAGTCAAAAATCAAATGCTATGAATAGAAGGTTTTAAATAAACTAATGAATCTCATTGCCATGGAATAGCAGCCTTTAAAGTGATACTGAACTATATTTGTTGGTATGGAAGAACTTAAAATGTATCCCTAGGTGAAAAGAGCAGATAATAAAAGATCATATCCTATACTTACTACATCTAGACATATATAAACATATATACATATTAATAAAACCCTATAGCTACTATATATATATATATATACTTATAAATACATATAAGTATATGAACTATAAATAGTGCATAATATAAATAACATATGGGGCTTTCAGGGTAGTGCAGCAGTAAAGAACCTGCCTGCCAATGCATGAGACGTAAGAGATATAGGTTAAATTCCTGGGTAGGGAAGATGCCCTGGAGGAGGAAATGGCAACCTGCTCCAGTATTTCTTGCCTGGAGAATCCCATAGACAGAAGAGTCTGGCAAGCCATAGTTTATGGCATCACAAAGAGTCAGACATGACTGAGCAACTGAGCACATAAATAATATACATTTATATATAATTCAATTTATATATACTACATATATGCATATACATACACACGTGTATATATATATATATATATATATATATATATATATATATCACATAGTAGTTGACTTTTCTGTGTTTAAGAGAATCACTGAGCATTGTTAAATGACTAAATCCCTGCTACTACCCATCTTAGAACTTACAGTAATATTTTCCATATGGATAGCTATTGACTATGAGTTTTGAAGTCTATAGTTTTGAAGATCTGTTTCTAACTCTTCTTATTTGGTATTTATATTTGAAACTAATATGCTTTCCTCCTTGACTTCTTAATACATACAGTTATCTAAATTATGTAAACACAGGTCAATTCACTTTTTATTGGTGAAGCATAAAGTATTACACCAAACTAAATTTTATTTTTACTGATTTACAAATTCATATTTATAAAAGAAAAACACTTAGATAAATAGCTAGGCACAACAAAATGTTAATGCAGTTACCTCTGAATTGTGAAATTCTGTATGAACTGTTATATTATGTATTGATTGTCTTTTACTTACCTTGATGTTTAAATTTGTTTTGGTCTCCTAGTCTATGTACCTTAACAAAAAAGAAAGGAAAACCAGGATAACCCAAACAAAGTGCCTCTTAACATTAGATGTGTGCTTTCTTCTCAGCTGCCACAGTACCATAGTACCACGATAAACCTGGAAGATTCCTATTTTTTCCCTGAAAGTCCCTTTTCTTCTGGCCATTCATAGATGTCTTTTGTTCCCTGAACAAATATCTTATTTCTCTTTTTCTTTCCTTATGCCTGTTCCTTTCATCAATGGCATTTATCAACTCAGAAAGAAGTTGACTTTTAAGATGATAAAACAAAAAGGTGATGATTTTAGGTGACAAAAAGATAAATAAGTTAGCTCCTGTCTGTTTTTGTTTCTTTGCTTTTTTTCTTCCTTTTCTTTTTTTTTTGTATTGACTTCCAAAACTCCATTGGCATTTGAAGTACAAATACATGCTACACTTTATCCAGACAATATGAAAAGGTGAGAAATGTATATTTACCAGTTATAATATTTGGCTAAGTAAATGGTACATGGTCTGAATAATCTGACCTTTTTAATAATGAGTATATTGATGTGAATATATAAATAGATAGTCCGGTGGATGAATGGATGGCTAGATAGAAAAACACTATGACAAATATAAGGCAGACATCAGATTCAGCAGGTCCAAAAAATTCAGTACATTAACCAATTCTGCAAATATATCAACTTTTGAATTAGACTCTTCCCTTGGTGTCTAGGTAGATGCAGCAATATATTCTCACAGGGAAGAAAGAAAAATAATTGTCATCTGAGGGAAATAACAAAAGCATCATGAGGCAAACACCACAGTTGCAGGCAACATTCACCAGTGGATGCTAAAATCAATGTACACATGTTTGAGAGGAAATAGAATGCTAGTATTAATTTAAAAGATCTTCTCTAAGATGTTTATCAATTAGAAAGGGAAAATTAGTCTCTGGACAATGGAGAAATACAGTAGATATTATCTTCACCAAGCGGTCAAAGTCCCTATCACCAATAATAATAGACACAGACAGCATGTATATGCTCTGCTATAATGCCCTGAGAAGGGTGTGCCACTTCCCCTGTGGTAGTCTTCCCCAAAGTATATACCCTCAATTAAATCATGAAGAAACTTCCGAAAAACTTAAGAGGCATTGTACAAAGTCAGCAGCCAGGTCTCACCAAGAGTGTCAAGATATGAAGAAATGTCACAAATTGGAGTAAACTAAAGAGACACAGAAACTACATGCAATGTGAGATCCTGGACTGGATCCTAGAACAGAAAAATAACATGAGGGGAAGGAAAAAACTGGTGAGTTCTAATAAGGTCTGAAGATTACTTAATAGTACTTTACCAACATTAATTTCCTAGACTTAGGGAAAGCTAGGTTAAGGATACAATTTATGAGTTTTCTGTATTGTTTTTGGAACTTTTCAGTAAGTATTGAATTACCTGAACATTTAAAGAATTTAAATGGGGAAAATTGTTATGCCTTCTTTCTGGGTTTAATTCTTGTTCTACAGATATCAAAGAAACACTGAAATCCTAGCATGCAGTTTTCTGTTTTATATAAGCATAGACTTACACTGAATCTTAACAGCACAGCTAAAAGAGACTTCACAAGTTGCAGTGTTAAATTAATAGTATCTCCGGCTGATTTAACGGTGCCCTCAAATCAGGAAAGGAATTTTCTTCTCTCTGTAGAATATCAGAGGGGGACGGAGATTGTTTTAATATAAACATTTAAAAAATAAACCCACTGAATAGTGTTGAAAGGGTTATCTATTCATTTTCTGTGAATATCAATCACAGTATAAATGGCCAATACCTAAAGAAGTGTTGGACACATTAATTTGTGTTGACTAGTGAATAAGGAACATGACACAACTATGTCCCCTATCTCCTTATATTGAAGAGGTAAAAATGACTTTTCTCATAAAGAACTAACACTTCTTCAAATCTATGTTCATTATACTATGGGATCATTTCTTACGAGGAACAATATATTCTTCTAATAAAGGTGATGACAGTAATACATGGCTTATACAATGGGGTCTTTGTAGAGAGTGAAAACACTGAAACAGACATAAACCACTCATTTTTGACTATAAAATTGTGGCTAATGACCATATTTTTCACTCAATAAATATTGTTGAATTATGGCTGATGGAATAAATGTATTCCATTATCTACTCTTAAAATGTCCAGTCAAAACCCAAAGCCATTTCTCTCTGCATCCCCTTCTAAGGTAGCTCTAAGGTCTGCAATTTGAATAACTCAGTTTTGTCTTATATGACCTACCAAGAGATAGACACATAAAACATGGAAGTGAATCCATGAGACCATACCAGATACTCCTCACCAGAAAGAAGAGATTCCTGTGGTTGAACTGAGTTAATCAGGCCTAGGATACACAAATATATTTTTCAAATTAACTTGTATTTGATAATGCTGTGTGAGTAACAACAGATATTGTTACGTTATCAAGTAGCTTATAATTCAGCATGGAGGACAAAAATAACATTTCTAAAGTAATTACAGTGTATGCAAGCATCAGGCCATAAAGACAGGTCAGTGTATCAGCAAAGATTTGCCTATTGAATCATTGTTATTAATATACTGCTTGGTATTAGGGATATAAATATGAAAAGCATAGTTACTCTACTCTTAAGAAATTCACGAGTCTAAGGGGTGAGTTAAGAAATTTTTTAAGAAAGCAATACAGGTGGTGAAGTGTTAAAACAAAGTGGCACTTAAAGACTCTGGAGAGGAGATGATAATTGACCTGAGACTTATTGGATGACAGGGAATTTTTAAAGAATGTAAGTTGGGAGAAAGGGCCGCTTACTCATAGAGAATGGCAAGTATTAAGTCAGAAAAGCATGACAAGAGGAAAGGTGTGAGGTGTCATAAAATGTGTGAATAACTGTAACATATGGTACAGAGGGAGAGAGGTCAGAGGTTATGGCTGGGAAGGCAGATCAGGGCCAGCGAGGGAAGCAACTTTATGACACACTGGGGAACTCAGGTCTTATAAAATAGATAATAAGCAATCGCTGCATATGAAGTGAAATTGAGTGCTATGATTTTGGCTACTGCAAAGATAAAATATGGAAGAAGGGAAGTAGAAGAAAAGAAGACAAGTCAGAAAACTCTTATATGTTACTAACAGCAGAACCCTTCAGGTAAAGAAAGAGGACTTCAACAGTGGCTAGAAGGTTTCTGGCTAGGGCTACTGAGTGAATGATGCTGGGATGAGAAATGCAGAGAGGAAGCTCATGAGGTTTCCTTGGATATGATGAGCTGGAGGAGCCTGAAAAGCATTTCTGTAGACATATTCAATGGGTGGTCAGAGAAATGCGGGCAACAGAAAGACAGAGGAAATAAGAAAAGCATGGCATAAAATGGTCTAAAGCTCCACTGTCCAACATGGTAGGCACTAAGCCCAGGTGGCAAATTGAAACATGGCTAGTCAGAATGAAATGTGCTAGCTGCTATATATAAAATGGATAACCAAAAAGGACCTACTCTATAGCACATGGAATGCGTCTCAATGTTATGTGGCGACCTGATTGGGAGGGGGATTTGGGGAAGAATGGATACATGCATATGTATGGCTGAGCCCCTTCGCTGTTCACCAGAAATTATCACAACATTGGTTCATCGGCTATGCTGAGTGCTAAGTCGCTTCACTCAGTTCTACTCTTTGCGACGCTATGGACTGTAGCCCAACAGGCTCCTCTATCCATGGGATTCTCCAGGCAAGAATACTGTGGTGACATGCCATGCCCTCCCCCAGGGGATCTTCCTGACCCAGGGATCAAACCCACATCTTTTATGTCTCCTGCACTGGCAGGCAGATTCTTTACCACTAGCACCATCTGGGAACCTGTTAATTGGCTATATCCCAATACAAAATAAAAAGTTCAGAAGAAAAAAAAAAGAATGAAATATGCCATTAAGTGTAAAAATGCACCTGATTCCAAAGATTTTGTTGAAAAAAGTTAAATATCTTAATAATAATTGTATATAGATTATAATTTGAAATAATATTTTGAATATACTGGATTAAATTATTATTAAAATTCTTTTCACCTTTTCATATTTAACTTTTTAATATAGCTGTTAGAAAGTTAAAATCACATAGGTAATTACATATATAGCTTGCATTATATTTCTGTTGGCCAGTGCTGGTCTAAAGGCTCTAGTCATAGCGGTATGAAAGATTTTCAAGATGTAAAGAGGGAAGCTAGAGTAGTCGGGCATGTGTTTGGAGATAAAGGCTATCCAGTCGAGATAAGGAGCAGAAAAAAATAGAAGCACTAAAGATGCAATCAATTGTTATTTTGACAGCGCATTGATAAGGAAAATAGCTTGACTGGAGCACATATACAAAAAGGTGAACATATATAAAGAAGTGAATTTGATTATGGAAAATGATAAATGATTGTGGCTAAACATGTATGCAGTATAAAACAGAGAATACCTGGAAAGGGTCATATCATGATGAGCACATTGCTTTAGGAAGAACCTATGTTATTGGTACACATGACGAGGAAGGGACTGGAAGAGACAAGAAGGCAGCGGGAACAATGGCTGTTGTCTACATTAAATCATACATTTTTATATGAGGGTGAGGTAAGGAAAAGAGGAAAAGGAAAACTTAAGAAAGATGGCAAAAAAAAAAAGATGCCTAAGCAAAAATGAATGCGGTCAACTGCAACTGCAATTTAAACCTTAGCCCTTCATTGGGGTGGACAGGTCAACATCACACTCAAAGCTGAGACACCGGTAACTTGAGGCCACACCATTTTCCTAACTTAGCAAGCACCTTGACATGTTTTATTGGATCAAAACTGCTGAAGACGGCAAAGTGGAAAGTCCTCACGAGAGCTTCAGGAAATGGCAAGGTCGCTGAAGACAGCTCCATAATTAAGACCCATTGCCAGGAACTGTCTCCTGCATCTTTCAGCTGCTGCAGACATTTGGTTTTGCCTCATGTAGACACAGGATAAAACCCACCAAGAGAGATTTTCCATAGGCAGGGAAGAAATGTGAACAGCCTAGGGTATTTCTTGACTTCTGTTGCTAACTGCTGTGTGAGAGAAAAAGCTATATATAGATTTTTTTTTCATTTCTGTTTCTGTTATTTTAATGAGACCCAAAGTTAAAAGATTCAAACGCTCAAATCCAAAAGATAACTTTTAATTTGTAGAAGAGATGGAAATACATCTTTTACTTCAGGGTAAATATCACTATGCTGATCTACAAAATGACCTGATTCTGGAACTGAACACATCAAAATATACGTTAACACACACACACACACACACACACACACACACACACACACACACACACACACACACACAACCCCTCCTTCAAGAGTTATATTCAATGTTTTTCATGATCCCACGTTGCCTCTAAAGTAGATTGTATTCAGCAATCAAGAGGTGAAAACGCTTGACAAAAAAGGGTATTAAAATGACTGCTGTGTCTCTGAGATAGCAATTACATTAATAACTTCCCTGGATTCTTAAAAAAAAATCAGGTGAGCTATCACAAAGGGTGTCAGATTGAGCTCACAGGCAACTAAATTCGTAACTCTTTGAATGGAAGATAATACATTATGCATTCTTCTCACTGCTTGGACCAACCATTAAGTCACTGTATAAAGAAAAAAGTGTGTAGATGATGCAACAAAAGTCAAGCTCTTTGGGTCAGTTCTTCCCAGGTTGTGCTGACAGGAAATCTAGAACAGGTAAGAGGAGGACAATGAAGTCTGTAGTGATTGGTCCTTGGTTGAAATTCCAAATCAAAGCACCATGACACTGTTTGGAATTTTATCTCCCCAAGTATGCACTGTTTTGTACAGTTTCAGCCAAGAAGTTAGGCAATAAATCTTCAGAAATCCTATGCTCACCTATAGCCATAAACCCATGGTAGGGATACTTCATGAATTTTTTAAGAAAAAGGAGGAACTAGAGGAGGAACTAGAATTAAGATCTTCAACTTCTGCAGATTACAGGTGTCCCTTGGTATCCTAGGGGCTTGGTTCCAGGAACCACCCTTGGATGCTAAAATCCCCAGTGCTCCAGAGCACTGGGGTGTTCGCATATAACTTTCTCACATTCTTCCTTAGAATTTAAATCATCTCTAGATTAGCACTTATGATACCTAATACAATGTAAATGTTATGCAAATAGATGTAAATACAAATGTAAATGCTATGTAAATAGTTGCTAGGCATACCAAAAATACAAATTTTGCCTTTTGGAACTTTCTAGAATTTTTTTCCAATCATTTTCTGACCTGGGGTTGCTTGAATCCACAGATGTGAAATCCACAGATATGTTCAGGTATTTCTTTCCTTCTGATTTTACCTCAGTCCCTCCATAGATTATGAGGCAGGGCAACATCTGCAAAGTAGTTGTGTGATCTTAGTTCTTGGTTTTCTCATAGATAATTTATAGAAAATACCATCTCTCCTCACAGGACTGTTTCCAGGATTAAGTGAGATCAAAGTGTCCAGTACATAGTAGATTTTCCATAACAATATTAATAATAATTACCATTATGGCTCAGCTGGTAAAGAATCTGCCTTCAATGTGGGAGACCTGGGTTTGATCCCCAGGTAGAGAAGATTCCCTGGAGAAGGAAATGGCAACCCACTCCAGTACTCTTGCCTGGAGAATTCCATGGACAGAGGAGCAGGACAGACTGCAGTCCAAGGAATCGCAGAGTCAGACATGACTGTGTGACGTCAGATAGGACTGTGTGACTAATTTTCACTTTCACTATACAAAGGGTTCATAAGTTGAGGTTAAAATTTTTAAACTAGGAAAAAAAAAAGAAAAAAATCATGAGCTATACTTGTATATATTTAGACCATTATTTTGCTCCAAGGCAATTCCTTCAGAACTTTACCACCTATTTTAAAGTAGTCTATGCATTGGCAGATTACGGGGAACAAAAGAGAAATGTAGTAATGTTGTATGTAGTACTGTACTACATACAAAATAGAGACATAGCTAGTTTACCAAATGCAGACTTTGGTTTAAAAACAACCTAGATGAGAAATTTAACAGCCTTTCCACATCAGCCTCCATCAGCTCTACTCCACCTCACACTCCACTGTGACTGGCAGCTTTTATCTCATCTTCCAGTTCATATTTATGATGGAGTGCATGGTTTCTAAATGTAAGCTGAGCTCACAGCCCTTCCATGTCCAAGTCAGTGTTGGGCATATGGTTTTGTCAGTACAGAGCAAACACTTGCCATATGAAAAAGACCCACTTCATTAATCTTTTCCACTTGCCACAGACCTAAAAGGACATATTCATGACGGTGTCTCTCACACTAGACACATACCAGAATTTCAGAAGTTTGTAGTAAGGAGGCAGAAAATGAGTATAAAGATGAACCATGTCCCATTTGCCTGTACAAGGATTTATAGTCAAGGGTTCTTCTGAGAATCATGATCCCATATCGCCCTTAAGAATAATGTACTTTATAATTTTTTAAATATGTACCATAAAGTAAATGTCAGTCTGTAGTACTGCTGAGGAACAACCTGAGTGCTATGCTTTAAAGATTAAATTAGGGGGATTTAGGCAGACAGATGTGTGTTTTAACTTTGATCACATCCATATGATGGAAAACCAACTAATGACAGAAAATAAAAACTTGTAAATGGGATAAACAATTTTTAAATAACTAGAGCAGACTCAATTATTTGATCTCAGCTTCTGTCTGAAATAGATTCAATCTGATGGAGAGGAGTGAGCACTGAGCAGCACTTTCCCCCATAAACTCTCTTTCTACAATTATAAGAGAAAAAATGTAAAATTTGACTTCAGTTTTCTGTCAATGATCACTGTGGTCTTTTTACATTGTGCACGAAGAGCCCTACTCAATATTTTGAGGCCATTGCCAATACTGTTATGTAGACACATTTGAGTCATTTGTCTAAAGATTCCTCTGAGAAGTAATTATGAAACTGTCTCAGAAGATTAGTTCTAAAGAGTTCAAGGAGATTTTCTTGGTTTGCCTAATTAAGAAGATGAGCCTACTCAAACCTTCATTTATTTCAGAGATTAGAGGTAAAGAACAATGATTTAAGATTTAACAGATAAGGATGGATAAAGCTTTAAGATTTATTGTCTTCTATATGGCAGAAATTATACCAAATGCAGTAAACATTATTTTCTTTTAAACCCAAGATGGCACATTTCCATTTGGCACATGAGAAAACTGAGGCCTAGAAAGAATGGTAATTTATTCAAAAGTATACAGCAACTGTGTGGCAAGGGCTTGGATTTGAAAAAGTCTTTTCAGCTATGTAGAAAACACAATAAGGAGAAAAGACTGCAGATAGGGCAGTATTTAAATATTGGGAATTCGTTATTTTGATGTCTCACCTTTTTATAAAATATGTCCTGAAATGTATGAGCTTAATGTCAAATTGCTTACCTCCCAACTATCTAGAGGAAAAAAAAAAAATAGCCAGGTCAAATTTTCATACATTTTAGCAGGCAGCGAACATGCAAAACACATCAGAACTTTTCTCCTCATCATACTATTTCTAATTAAACTGGTAAACAAAATGTGCTTCAATCCAACAAGTGTGTCATACATAGATACCTTTTATGTAATTCTTGTAAATCATCTTCAAGAAGATGATTTTAAATGGTGAAGCCTAATTAGTATAATTGCCATTTTACAAGTCACAGTTAGTCATTGTCTTTTACTTGGAAGGAAATGAAAGACATTCTGGAGATGAAGAGGGAGATAAAGACCAAAACCATTAGAACTGCTTTCTTTTGCTATCTTACTTCCTTCACATAACTGTTTCTCTAACATCAAACAGCTGGACTTAAATGAATATTCCATTCAGAGTAACAGTCATCATCTTTCCTGCTTTACGTCCTGAAGTTTGGCCATTTACCTTTCTCATTTACACATCTGTGAGTCCTAGGGAACTTAGGAAAAATCCTTTTAGTAATTGAGCTGAGAAAATTCATAACACTTTTTCTTAGACCTAAGACTAAGCAGGAATTGACAGAGAAAACTATAAAGAAAAATTTCAAGAGTACCCATCAATTTCATCACCATGCATCTCTCAAATGTTTGTTAGGTTCCCTGACACTTAATGGTCTTCGGTTCCTAGCAAAAGCATAACAATATAAGGGCTAATTACAAGAGATTCCATTTACCCAAATGACATTATACATTTGTAGTTAACTAACTCCTTTAATCTAAATGTGTAATAACAAGGAATTAATTAATAATAGCAGCTAACACTTATTCACTATTCCTTATGTGTAGGGCTCTATTCTAAGTGCTTAACATAATTGGTTATCTCACTAATATTCACAACAATCACACTAATATTCACCACAATTATAGATTCTATAATTATCCCCATCATACAGATGAGGAAATGGAAGCATAGGGAATTTAAGTTACTACCTTAGGTCATGCATCTATTTAGAGATGAAATTAAGATTCAAATGCAGGAAATTTGGCTCAACTGCTTGTGTTCTGAAATATTAATACTACAATATACTGCTACCAAAGTAGAATATGCTCATATATAAGGCATTATGCCAAAATATATCCACCTGTTGTTGAAACTGCAGATATATCTATCTGTATTAAGTTTAAGAGCCACATATGTCCTATAAATTATTTTATAGAAGGGATATATATATATATAAATAAAATTTTTTAGGAAGGATAATGTTAGCAATTGTCTCTAGTTGGTAAGATTATGACTGATCTCTATTTTTATTTGTATATACATATGCTTATTAATTGTTAACTGCATTCTCTATTTCTTTTCACAATGGATATTTACTGTTTGAATAATTAAAACCCTTTTAAAAAGGAAAAAATGTAGAAGCTGAATTCTTAGGACAACCCTCTAATACCAGAGCCAGCTAGAAGAAGAGTTACCACTAAACCTTGACTCTCTCTCCATTGGAAGTCTCACCTACCTACTTCAATAGAACCTTTCATTTTGTACAGCACTTGAGTTTACAAAAAGTTTGCACATGTTATTTAGGTATTATCCATCAGATCCTTAGTTCATTTATTATTCATTGTGACACAGGAGAAGAAGGCGAAGAACAAGTGCTAGCACAAAGGACACTGCAGAGTGCAATGGCTTGGAAGGAGCAGACTGATCTACATGAGAAGGACTTCTGGGTAAGCTGTTCCTCTTGACTACCTTCGTGGCAACTCAACCCTTAAGAAGTATCTTGACTTCTGGTCCAAAATCCAGAGCTTTCATGTGGTTAGGAAAGATCAGAGCTTGCAGTGCTTCTTTGGAAAGATCAGAGCTTGCAGTGCTTCTTCAAAGCAGTATTATTATGATGGTGACAACAAAATCAGCAAGTTAGGAAAATTCTCCAATCAAATGCTTCATAAGAAAAAAAAATACTATCTTAAAGTAATTTTACTGAATTCATTAGAGTATAAAATTACAAAAACTAAGATGGAACAAAACCACCAGGACAAATTATAGCATTCTACAACATGACAGCTTTACCATTAATTAACATAATCTAGTAACCAAGGAAAGAGCAGCTCTTCCTTTTCTCCTTTACCAGGTGATGCTATTTCTGGGAAAACAACCATTGGGGTATCACATTTTGTTTCACCATGTAGCTTTGGTATGGCCCAAAGGGGTTATAACCCAGAAATCAGTGCCATGTTTCTTAACAGATATTTTCAATGACTACTATCATCAGGTCTTCCCATGGGCCACACCCATGGAAATCTACATGGTAGTGCCACACTAATCCATTCACCCACTGGTCACCAGTCTAGGAGAATGTTTACAACAGAAGGGCTGTAGGATATTCTAACACAGTGGACCAAAGTTTAAAATACATAATAATCACCTGTGAAGCTTGTTGAAAAATGCAGATTCCCCAGGCCCTACTCTTGAAGAATTTTACTCAGTAGGTATGGGGAGAGGCCCAGGGATTTACATATTTAGTAAGTAATTCAGGTTATTCTTTTGGCCTTTATGATGGATATAAATGAAAAACAGGTGCAAGTATCACAACACTCAGCATATATTCTTGTTTGCTTTATAAATTCTCATCTAAGTATGAGTAGAGATGGTAAGGGTAAATCTTTCAGCTTTGCTTCATTAATAATTCAGCAAGACTGAATATTGTTTTGAATATATTTGATTGCAAACTTGGCAGGTCTTGTAAGCAAATTTCCTCCCATATTTCACATCATCAGAACAGCCTTAGTCATCAGCAGTATAGCAGACTGTACACTTACTCAAAGGCGATGAGGTCTGTGGTGATAGTTTAGAGTTTGTTCACACATTCCACTCAAATGCAACTAAAGAAAGAAAAATATGCATCCATCTTCAGAGCAAGAGAATATATAGTAATTTTATATTTACAAATAATAGGTAAATAAGTAATGTAAAGCTGTGTAGATGAAGTTAAAGTGAAATTTTCAAGTATTTTGGACTATTTTGACAAAAGTGGCTAATATGGACAAGACCTAGAGTGATTCTCTCAAAATCAATGGGTTACTGACCATGTTTTTGTTTGTTTCTGGGTTTTAGTCCTTTGTCATGGAAGAATATGTACCTTTACACTGAGCAGAATAGTCCAATTGGGAGGAATTCTCAGGTCAAATCAAGATGAGAATAAATACTAGGCCTGTTAAGGACTAACAGAAGCTTTTATAGAGAGAATCCCTAGAGGTGTTTCTTATTACTAAGATAACATGATAACTCTTTCTGGAGGAAAAACATGATTTACACATAATGGTGTAAAACTTGTGCTAAAACATTGTAATCAGTACATTTAAATGCACCCTTAGGCAGTTTATTTAAATGTACTATCCTGCATAGTCAATCAACTTTAATATCCTACCTACATTTCTCTGTGATCAGACTAGCCAGATAATGATGTTGGGGTAAGGGACAGGTGGAGATGGGGGCGGGGGGGGGGGGGGGGAGGGAAGTATTCCGGCATCAAAGGATATGGCAAAGGAGGTGGCAAAAACCAGTCTAAGCTCTTAGGCATAATAGTTCAGGGTCCCATCATTTGACTGGTCTTTTGTGGAACCAAGAAAATAGCTCCATCACCAAGAGTGGGTTTGAACTTATATAATTCAGAAGGGAAGAGTTATACTTCATCAACATTCCACCAAAGTCTCTCTTTATTCACTCAATAAATATTGAATGAGTATCTATCTACTAAGTGTCAGACAATGCTGGTAATTCATAAGTGAACCAAACATAAAAACCCTGACCTTATGAAACATATATCTTAATGGGAGGAGAAAAAAGTTGAGAAAATAAATACCAGACATATGCTACATCCAATGGTGATAAGGGCCATGGAGAGATACAAAGCAAGAAAGTGGTGGAAAGTTCAAGGGTGGAGGGATCGAGACATCATTTTAAATAAATTGGTTAGGAAGAGTCTCACTAAGAAGGTACGATTTAGAAGACTTGAAGAAGGGAGGAGGCGAACCACGTGGAAGTCACCTGGGAGAACATTCTAGGGAATGGGAACAGCAGATGCAAAGAGACATGGAGATCATGAGAGACCTCAAGACCTGGGCATCTGAATCAGGGGTGTGGCTTCACAGCACAGGCACCAGCACCTATCTCAAAGTATCAGACTGCTGAGAAGTGTGCTTTCAGTAACTCCACAGCTTCATCAGCTGCTTCAGGCTTCTGGAGAGCAAGACTGTGGTGAAGTTTGGTTTGTGTCAATCTCTTGGAATTTTGTTAGATGTACTTGTCTTCCTGTCTTTCCTTTTTCTCCAAGAATGGACAATTTCGCCAATGAGTCTGATGAAGTAAGATGAATTAAATCAGAATCCTCAGTCTGCCTAGAAACAACAAGTGTGAGCACAGGACCAGCTCAGTTTTCAGAGCAGGAGTCATAAATTCTGCCATGAATAATTCTGATGATTTTATGAGACTTACTAGTGGTCAGTGTATTCATTTTCTGTAGCTGCTGTAACAAATTACCACTTACTCAGTGGCTTAAAAACAGCACAAATTTATTGTCTTACAGGTCAGATGTCTAACATGGGACTCTCCAGACTAAAATCAAGGTAGAGGCTAAAATCAGCTGGTAGAGCTGCGCTCCTTTCTGTAGACTCTAGGTAGGATCTATTTCCTCTCCATTTCTCTCTTCCAGAGTTGTCCATAACCCTTGGTCCATGGCTGTTTACCTCCATCTTCACAGCTTAACAAAGACAAGTTGACCTTGCTTCAGAAGCCATATCTCCTTCTCTGACTGAGGCTCTCTTCTGTCTCTCTCTTTTGCTTTTAAGGATCCTTGTGATTACATTGGACTCACCCAGTAATCCAGGGTATCCTCTAAGTCCCAACTTAATTACACCTGCAAAGTCTCTTACCATGCAAAATAACGTATTTATAGATTCTGAGGTTTAAGACAGGGATGTATATTTGGGGGCTGTTATTCTGCCTACTGTAATTATACCTTTTTTATATATATATATATTTTTTCATGTTTCAGAAGCTGATCAAATTTTATAAGAAAAGCTTGTTATTAGTCACTGCAAAAAATGGCAAGGGACAGAAAGGTTTCTTACTTATATGGGCAGTTATTTGAACAAAAATTGTTTTCTGAGATGATATTTCCTAAAAAGGCAGCATATGACTATAGAGTTTTTAAAGGAAAAAAAATGGAGGAATTTATCCATTGCCTCCTTTGATATTTTAATAATGTGTAAATTGGAGCAAATTAGTTGACCACTGTGAATCTCAGTTTCCTCAAAGTAACCTTTCAGAGTTATGAGAATTAAAGAGGATAAACTATGTGTCATACAAATTAACATGGCATTGGCCTACATTGGCCATTTTTGCTATTTTTTGTTACTAATCACCATCAATATTTTTCTTTCACTTGCTTCCTAACTCTTCTGATCTACTTTCTGAATAAAAACTTTAATATCTGAAACTATTTTCTATGTAAACTAGTCCCAAATATTGCATCTGACCTAAATAAACATTTCTGCTTTTCTCTCCTTCAGAGTTTGGGGGACTGTTGAACTCACTGTGGTAAATTAAATCCATGCAAAGGCCAACTCAGTGTGCTATGGCATGAACCCTGAAGCTATTTTTAAGAGAACTGCCCTATGGTCACTGCCCCTCTTTTCTTCCCTCTCACAGCTGTTGCTGAAAGAGACAGTCACCTGGCAGACCGGCAGCAGCAGCTGTCTGTGCAGAGAAAGGCTGCAGCCCAGATGCCAAGCTCCTGTCTCCTGCTAAAGGCAGCCAGTGAGCTCAGATCAGGTGAGCAGTGACACTGAAGATCAGACTATCCCTGGGACAGCTGGACATATGCCTGGTGACCTTCAGGGCCACCTGCTCCTTCAGAGATATCCTGGGTGGAAGAAACAGCACCAGCTACCTGCTGTCACTTCTGCTCTATTTCTGATGAGTCTCGTTCATCTCTTATGTTGGTGGGAAGTCCCAGAAACCTCAATACTAGAGGTCTACTATACCTAGTATCTGCCACGTTGGATGGTTTGGATGGCATGGATCCCAAAGCCTCTGTTCCCTCTGGAGCAGACCCATGTCTAGACTGGGCGTGATGGAAGTCTAGCTGCCACTGTTTACATTGATTTACCTCTCTCTGCTATCTGCTGGCATGAATCATACAGCCATTCAATGTTCAATCTGTGCTGCTCCTTTGGGAGTGGTATGCCGACCAATAAGACCAGAACCCTGTTTGATCTGAATCCCAATTCACTTCTTTTTCTATGGCACCTCTCTCACCCACAGTTGGAGTCCCTAATGCTTGTCCTTAGAACCTTGAGATAAGCTTGTTGCATGGAGGGAGCAGGTGAGTAGCTAGCTGTGTTGTTTCCAGAGTTTAATATAAAACATGCCTTTTTTGCAGATGAAAATACTGGAGTCAATACAATGCAGTACCTCTCTGTGGGTGGTTCAGAGCCATGGCAAGGATGATCAGGGATCAAGGATTGAACATGCAACGCCATGGACTGGGCTTGGTGACATTACACACAACAGCTGTGTTGGCCTAACCAGCCTTTGGGAACTGAACAGAAGGCAGATGGGTGACAAAAGGAAAAGCTGGTGAGCAGTCAGGGAAAGGCAAGTAAATATATTCTTCAAACCTCTCTGAAAAATGAATCCACAATTACATGATCCCAAGCACTCACCTATCACCGATTAATAAAGTGAAACCTACAGGTACCAGAATGAGAGCCTCAAAGGAAATCATCTCAAATGTCAAATCTGTCTGTTTTATTAAAAAAAACACCTAGCCATACAAATAGAAAAATAAGGATTGAAGGACATAAGCTTGTGTATGATTCACTCACAAGGACCACATTGAAGTCGAGTGTTTTTTTTTTTCCTTCTGGTCATCACTATGTCTCCCCATAAATCCCCCTTTCCTAGGACTCAACACTGGGAATTACACGTCACAGGCACTTAACAAATGTTTTAACTTGATGGAATTCTTTTTATTCCCACCTAAGAAAAGGCAAAACTCTCAATTTCCTTTTTCATGATTTTTCAAGTGGTCCAAGTTCACTTGGCACTACAGACAATAAGAAAGCAATCAGCCAAGAATGAAATGCCCTAAAGACTGGAAAAGCAGACGTTAAAAGCACTTGCTTGGAAAGTCCTCAGCATGAGGACCAGGCAGGCACTGCAACCAAGGCATGGAAGGCACAGACCAGGCAGAATACATCTGCTCCCTGAGATCTGATGAGCCTGTTGTTCTCCAAGTTTGCTCAGGTTAATCAGAATCTCCAAACCTTCTGAGGCTCTCGTAACACCCAACTAATAGCTACATCAAGGATAAATTTATGCTAATCTGTTAATGTGTACACCCCACAGTCATTAGCAAAGGAGACAGCCTCCTCTATCCAGCTGCTAAGGGTTTCTTAAATAGAGAAATAATGGAAATGTCCTACAGTTCCCCATGCTAACTCTGTACTTTTTTCAGTGCTCACACATATGAGCCTGCAGTTTTTCATCAATATCTACAGAATCTTATTATAAGATGGCTTCTGGTAGACTGTAACGTCTAATGGAGAAACAGCTTGTGGTAGAATGAAGGCTACTCAAGTATGTTTAATAGACTTCATTGAGGGTGGTTTGTCATCAGGGACAATGACATAAATATTTTGATTTATGTCGGACTCATTAATTATTCCCTTACAGTCTATATTTTGGAGAAGCTCCATATAAGCTGAATTTACTTGTTATTTTCATCTTCACTGAACCGAATGCCCTCCTGCAGTTTCGACTGAAACAACTGTTGTTTATGGGCCATGCAGATTGGCTTTACTTTCCCTGCCAAAGGTAAATACCCCAAAGGAATCCAAAATTACACTGAATGAAAATTTGGATGAGCACCATTTGTGCTTTAATTTGGGTAAAAACAGTCCTCAAAGGTTATGGGCTGTGAGGGATATTTGGCTTATTAAGTAGGTCCGACGTTGAAGTTATTCCAAGCAGACTGGGTTTTGTCCCAAACTTGGCTCTTTTGTGTGGACCTACACCGGGAAATAAAACAATTCATTTGAAAGAAATGATGTGTCTGGTTTAGTCTCTCAAGACTGCATGATTCATTTAAGTGCTAAGTGTCAGCGTGGCTAGACTGGCCCACATGTTCTCCTGGTATCCACCCAGCAAGCAATGTCCTCAACATCTTCCACCCCAACCTTCCCTCTGTACTTTCCATCTTTCCATGCAGAGCCCTGTCTCTCCTCCAGACTCCTTGCCTGTTCCACTGGTCCATGGTGGCCCTGGGCAATTCATAGTCTGCCATTCAGTTTTCATGTTAAGACAGGAATAATTTATATCTTTCAAATTTAAGAATACTTTCATGGATAAACGAGTTAATACAGATATAGCAGCACGATGTCAGAAACCCAGTAAATATTCAATTAACCCAAGTTAATATTATTATGGTTAAAATTATTATCATCGTTCTTGTCATCATTCTTCTTCACCAACTGGCACAAAGTAAGGGGCAGGGTAACAGAAGGGTGAGGAGAACGTGGGTCAGCAGAGTCTTTGCAGTGAGAACATGAATCTGGAGTTGAGACCTGAAACATTACCATAAGCCTGAACTCTTGCCAACCCTTCAGCCTGCTAGAATTAGATGTGAAAAGAGAGTTGATGGAGCATTATTCTGACATAATGGGCCATTTCACCACCGGGCAAATATGATGATTTCTAGGAAAGGTTTAGGGTAAATATTCCATCCAATGGATACAATTCAGTCATTGTCACATGGTGGAGAACTTTACATCTCATCTTACTCAATATCAAACAGTTGTTTCCTATAGGTAGCTCATGCTGCAAACTGCCCTAAATACCTTTGTTATTTTTTTACTTTCCCTTTATTGATGTTTGGAATAAAGGTATGTAGGTCCAGTGAGGAAACAAAACAAAAAATTTTGTCTATAGTAAGCCAAGCTTTGAAATTTCCCAGTTGGTGACCAAGAGCCATACCTAAGTGCTCCAGGAAGGTATATGATGGCAGTCATTGCAGAGTCTTCTTCCCAGTGCAAGCTCCACCCCTCACCCTGTGGGTCCTGGACCAGTCAGTCTCCTGTGAACACTTCTCATCACCTATTCCCATTGTGTGAGTGCTCAGCTGCTCAGATGAATTTGATTCTTTGCAACCCCATGGACTGTATCCTGCTAGACTCCTCTGTCCATGGGATTGCCCAAGGTAAGAATACTGAAGTGGGCTGCCATTTCCTTCTCCAGGGGATCTTCCCAACTCAGGGACTGAACCATGTCTCCTGCTTGGCAAGCAGATTCTTTACCACTGAACCACTTGGGAAGCCCCTGAACTCCTTTAAGACCCCTCCTTCCCTTATTCAGGTAGCTTTATCTTCTGTTTCTCCAGTATACCAACTGTTGGGCTGCATCCCACAGGCCTACATGGCCTGTGCTTGCCCAGCTTCAAAACTAAAGAGCTTGGAGTCGGCAACAGAAACATTAATGGCTTAATGGATGAGGGGAGCTTACATGTCTGATGCAAGGTCCTCGGGTGACTCCTCACTGAGTGTCACACTTGGTGGGCAGCACTTAGTGGCAGCCTTCGTTTCGGGAGGGAAAGGGAGACTACCAGTTACAGAGGAATTGATGTCAGGTGATCTCATTAGTTACCAGGGAAACCAGTAGGCAGCCTGCTTCTCACCAACCCTTTAATAAAAACAATCAACAAACAGTTGGGGCATGGGGCAAGTATTGGGTTGGCCAGAAAGTCCATTTTTTCTCCCATAAGATGGTACAGAAATCCCAAATGAACTTTTTGGCCAACCCAATATGCATGGACTTTCCTGTAGCTCAAACGGTAAAGAATATGCCTGTGATGCAGGAGATTAGTGTTCGATCCCTGGGTTGGGAAGATCCTCTGGAGAAGGGAATGGCAATCTGCTCCAAGAATCCAAATATTCTTGCCTGGAGAATTCCATGGACAGAGAAGCCTGGAGGGCTACAGTCCATGGGGTCGCAAACAGCTGGACATGACTGAGCGACTAACACATGTAGGAAGGAGTCACGTGAGCAGGGCGCAGGTGAAGCAGGCACTGGTCGGGCAGGGGACGTACAGCAAACGAGAGCAGGCCTGACCGTATACCACCACTTTCCTTCCTCATTTGTGTTCTTTCCCCTCTGTGTGGAACTGTCTTCCCCACTGGCCCTCCTGGCTTACCGGATGTTGTTGTTCAGTCTCTCAGTTGTACCTGACTCTGGGACCCCACGGACTGCAGCACAGGCTCCCCCTGTCCTTCACTGTCTCTCAGAGTTTGCTCAAACTAATGGCCATTTAGTCAGTGATGCCATCCAACCATCTCATCCTCTGTTGCCCCCTTCTTCTTCTGCTCTCAATCTTTCCCAGCGTCAAAGTCTTTTCCAATGAATCAGCTCTTCTATCAGGTGACCAAAGTATTGGAACTTCAGCATCAGTGCTTCCAATGAATATTCAGGGTTGACTTCCTTTAGGATTTACTGGTTTGATCTCCTTGCTGTCCAAGGGACTCTCAAGAGTCTTCTCCAGCACCACAGTTCACTTGTACATATCTCAAATGTCACATTCTCAGAAAGGCTTCCCTGATCACCTTGCATAAGGAGACTCTTAGCTATAATACCCCTAGTAATACCCCTCTACCCCTCATCACTGTTTACCTTTAGGGCTTTTATCACAACAAGTACTCGTTTTGTATATGTATTTATTTTCTTGCTTAATAATAACTATACTGCTTTGGGAGGAGGAACCTCTAAACCACGTATCCATAGCATCTAGGCGAGTCAGTGCCTGGAACAGAGTTGACAGAGATTAAACATTTAATGAATGAATAAACCAACGTTCTGTTCCAGAATTTCCCATTTTATGCAAAGCAGCACAATGTTTTATAATTATGCTATCTCTTTATACACATTATTTAAAGATAGGAACGGGATCACATAGAACAGAGTGAGAGGGAAGAAAACAACAGGCTGCATAAAAAAGCCAGAGAATCACTGATTAGAACTAAATCACCTGATGACAGCTGTTTAAAAAAAGAGTTTCTGGAACCGTGTTCAAGAAACAGGACTGAGAACTAATAAATATATGTAGGTGAAATTCTGCTTTATAAAGCAGTTGATAAATGATAAAAATGTTTAGTTCATTTAGGGCCAAAATATTTCCAAGATAAACACATATTTGTAAATGTGATTTATCCCTTTTTAAAATACCTGATTCTGCGTTCCGCTGTGCATCTCTAATGATAACCTATCTACTAAATGCTTCCAACAGGGATTCTAGCTGAGGTTTGTGCCCCTGAACAAGAGAAAATACCTCCTCTTGGATGACTCATTTCAAAAAGTGGGAAGACATTCTCAAAATGGGCTTGAGAACTTTTTTTTCTTGGGGGGGAGAGCTGTGTCATAATTACAGTAATTTCATTTTCCTTTTTACAGACAAAAACATAAAGATGATTTTTAGAATTCCATTTGTTTCTCTTCTTCTCCTCCCAGCCATGTGCTTATCAGTTCCCCTTACTAAACAGTGAGCTTTACAGGGATGCAGGTGTGAAAGCATATTCATATGGAAAATGTTCCTCAAACATGGCCCTAAATTATACTTGGTGACCAACTGTGTGAATATTTATGGCAGAGTTTGCTCATCCATTAAAAGAAACAGTATTTTTTCCATTATAAGTTTCATATCTTGATAAAACACTCACCACGTTATATTCTGCCTTTCTAAAGGAATCCTCTGTTAAAACAGTATCTAGTTCTTTACTTTTACAGTGTTATAAAATATGTTCAGGCACATAAATTATTTTTCAGTTAACATTCCCTCGGTTTATTTTCTGTTTCATCTACACAGATTTCAATGAATGTATAAATGTTGGTTGGTTTATCCAGGTTATCCAGACAGGCTCAGTTGCATACACTACACAGCTGTGGTTTTGAGGACTTTAATTTTCAGCACACTAAAAAGTCATATCTATTTTTCATAATGTCATAAAGCAAATATTTATTGAAAAGAGGGCAACATGGGAGCAGCTGCTTTTCTAAAGGCAGCCATACCTCAGTGATGTTAGGCTAATAGCTGTATATAAACAAACACACACTCACACACCATTATTCCATCTCTCCAAAACCATCATTAGATTGTTCTGGTCCGTAGTTGTTACCTCCTACACTGGATAGCAAGTCCTCTATACGTGAAAAAAAAAAAAAAAAAAACTAGGCAAGAAAAATAGCCAGGAATGGAAAGGTGCAGGAATGGGCTGAATGTGAATTGCAAGTGCTTAATTAAAATAGACACTTGATACATAGATTTCTACTTCCAACATATTAGCATAAAAACATGATTAAATCAGAAAACTGAACACCTGGAGCCTTTGGGGTCAAGAGGGGTCTAATGATACCAGTTCAAGAGAAAAACACCACCAAATTACAGATCTGAGAGCTAGCAGAAGGGCAACAGGCTAGTCATGAAGGCAACAAGGCAATACTGGGGATATACATACTGTACATGCATATGTAGAGAGAGAGAGACAATCTTCTAAAGGTGGAGCTAAAAATGGAATAGTTTTGTAACAAGTGCTTGAAAAGGTGAGAAAAATATCTTAGCTAATATCAGGAGAAGTCATATTGTACAGCATTTGGTTGGCCCCCAACAAAAATGGCTTTTAACTGTGGGGCCAAGTATTTATCACATCAAATTTTAACTCTGTGCTGACTTCTAACATTTGACCTTTCACACTATAATTGAATGGTCCATAACAGGCGTTCTGTACCTGCTTTTGAATACAATCCCTATGTTATTGCTTAAAGATTTCCACCTCAATGCACAACAGCTCTCCTCATTCATGCAAAACGGGTTATCTGAATGGATAGGTCTTTCTTACTCTCTCAAAAGATCTACCAATAATTCTCACAGGAGTTTGAGTCTGTAAATTCACAGTGAAATTAGACCTTGAAAAAGACCAAACTGTTTGTGCCAACCCATACGCCGATTTAGGCAAAGCAGAGTAGAGGAAGGAGCGAGGCTTCTATATTCAAACTGTGGAATCCTGGCTCCCTGTGAAGTCAGGAAAATAAGCTAAGTAATTTATATTTATCTAACCTATGATTTCAAAGTGATTTCTCATACATGATCTCACCAGATTCTCTCACACATGCAAAAATATAGAATTTTTAAGAACCTCCTTATAAAATAAATAATTCCATTTATTTGCCTTCCTTGTACAGTTGGCTCAACTGTCGCAGAGAATAGAGGCCTTTCAGCCAGCCACTGCCTGAGCAACTGTCACTCTAAGCCAATGTCCCCTCTTTCCAGCCCTGCTGTCTTTCTGCTTCTCTTGGCTCCCTCTGCTCCATTAACAGCCTAGGGCTAGGCTAAGGCTAAAAGTGTCTTAATGATTCCTTTCAAAACAGAGGCAGCAAAGACAAAGGAAATATTGCACAAGAGAATTAAGTGTTTCAGATTTTGTTCCATTCTGGGCAGAGACTGAGACACAAACATTCTCAAATGTTGAGATTTCTGCTTCCCATCTCTGTCTCTGTCAACTGTTCGCAACAGCTGAGAAGAAAAAAAATACAAATTTAAGCAGTACACACATTCCACCTTATACCTAGGCTTTCAGTGAGAAGAAGGGAAAAAAACAAAGTCCCTGCAAAGAACCGAGGTAAAATCCCACAAGAAGAGACCCAGAGGCAGACTCAGAAACAACATGACAACTGTTTTTTTTAAACATTTTAAATTTTAGTTTTGAGAAAGAGATTTAAATGACTTAGCACTGTCCCAAAGTAGGGAAAGGGAGAGAGATTCCCACAGTTTTTTTCCGGCCTTAGAATTCTAAGGTTCTTAACTTCTCTGGTAGTACAAGGCTCTGAAAAGTACTTTCAGAATACAGTTCCAGCATTTCTTTTCAGGCAGTTTGTTCTTAAGAATGTTGGAATGTGAACAACAAGAAAAAAAAAAAAATGTTGCTTCAACTGCTATCCTCACTCTGCATTTGGACCCCAAGCACTGCTGATGTTGCAGAAAAAATACCAGCAACACCACAAACAACTTGAGAAAAAAAAGTTTTTGGACTGACAAAGTACACAGCATGCAAGACTTAACTGAATACACTTCTTTAACACAGAAACATCACAATGGTCACAGGGCAAAAGCCAATGAATTGAATAATACTGGGTATTTTAATTACAGAAAAGTGGGCACTCTCAGCATAATTGTTTATAATAATCATATCCATGTGCTGCACCGAACCAGTTCTGACTTTGGACCTATGCAAATTAGGCTCAGACACATAGACTGATTTCCAATTCCCTATTGCCACTGCAGACTAAACAACTGTTGGTCATTAATAAAACATCAAGATGAGATATAAATATACAAAGTATCCCTCTCAAAGGTATCATGGCAAAGACCCTACACATAAAAAACTGCTTAGTGTCTCTCTTTTGGAAAGATCCAGAGTGCAACCAGCTGTGCCTGTCTTCAACTCAGAAATCCAGCTTTTATTAATCTAGAGTTTGGGCCACTAAATCCAAAGAGTGGTGACCTCAGGCCATTCTGACCAAAAGGGCAAAAATGAACCACTGTAAGGGCAGACAGCCCAGGAAGGAATTGCCAAGATGTGTAAGAAATAAGACAGAAAATTCAGCTAAGATTTAGAACTAGAGAAAGAGAGTGAAAGGCTACACAGGAGTAGGATGCACCAAGGGTAGAAAGAGGGTGTTCAGAACCCAGGGTGAGGAAGAGCAGTGCTAGAGGAGGCAGACTGGGTGAGACGAGGGAGGACCCGGTGGTCCAGGAGGCATCTACTTCACCTCTGTTACTGGGTATACGCTCATACAGCATTGATACTGCGGCCAGGGGGGGTGAAAAATCAACCATCAGGTTTCCAAATTAGACATTTTCCCAAGAATTGAGTTATTCGCCTCAAGATTGGATTCAGTAATCTCAGAAAGAGATGCAAGAAAATCAATTTCCTGATAAAGAAAAAAATCTCATCAAGAGCACTCTTGGGAGACAGACTGCGAGACCAGGCAAACGTGTCCCCGTACAAAGGAAACAAAGACGGCCAAGCAACATGAAATGACTGGCAAATATTTAAATTGGTATACTCGTGCACTCAGAAAATAGGGTTTCAATGAAAAAGCTATCAAAACTAATGACAAATATTTCTTCCATGTAAGTCTGGTCAGCCTTTATTTCTCACCCTGTACCCAGGACCCAGATCCTGGCTTAACACACCAGTTTCACAGAGCTGCAAAATATATGCTGAGGCTCAGGACTCAGAGGGTGATTGGCTGATGTGGGCCCTTATTGTGCTTGCTTGTCTGCGTGCATGGAAATATCAGACCTTCCTGATGTCCTGCAGTGTGTGCACCAAGCCAGCTCACAGTTCAGATCTCAGGACCCAGCTCCTCAAATCTGTGGTTTACAAGCCTTCTTGAAGGTCCTAAATGCAATCATTGTTTTAAAAACTCATCTACTTAAAAAAAAAAAAAAAAGAAAGAAAGAAAGAAAGCATTGCCAGGAACTGCTTAAAGGAAAACAAAAAGCTTATTTGATTTTTTTTTTTAACTTTGCCCATCAGCTGCCAAGTAAACTTATTAAGTCTTTGTTTTATGAGGAATCAGGGAACATGTCCAAAAGCAATTTTATATAGCCATTAGGTATCAACCAAATATGCTCCCATTCACTTTTACAGGGTTTTTGTTTTGTTTTTTTCCTAAACCCCACTGTAAATCTTTCAAAGGGAAGGTAACAAAACTTTTACATACTTTCTATTTTCTGTCACTTCCCTGAACACAACAGCCTTTCAATCAATGTTCAATGTTCAATCAATATTTCAAGGAGTGAAACGATGCATCTTCTAATCACACATTTATCTGGCTTTCTGTTTCCCCAAAATAACATGAATCATTTATCCATTTTAATATGTTTTTTCTATACTGGGGAAAATAGATTGCCTGAGAAATAAAGCGTAGAAATTCTGTAAGATGTTTGCATATACCCAAGATTTCTTTTACAAAGGCATCAATAGATAGAGCATGGTAACTGGGTTTTGCAGAAGATCTGGGGCCAAACTTCTGCTTACTGTGGCATACTTTATTTTGACTTGAGAAAGAAAAGACAGACAGATCGTTCAGCTAAAGACAGATCTAGCTTAGACAGAAACAGCAAGAAGCCTATCACAGTGTTAAGATATCATAAAAAATGATTATGGTAAAAATAACTTCCTAAAATTATGTCAAATGTGTGATTGGTAGAAGGTGTAGAGAGAAAATGATTTAAAGACTTACAGATATTGGTGAGGGCTTTTCTGATGGCTCAGCGATAAAGAATCCGCCTGCCAAAATAGGAGACGTGGGTTCGATACCTGGGTCAGGAAGATCCAGGAGTAGGAAATGGCAATCTGCTCCAGTTTTCTTGTCTGGGAAATCCCATGGACAGAGGAGCCTGGGGGGCTACAGTCCATGGGGTTACAAAGATTTGGCAACCAAACAACAACAACAAGAGATATTGGTGGAACAACAGAATGGCTTATAGCGCAGAGGGAAGTATTTGGGAGGAAAAGTGATACCAGTTTAAAAGGAAATGATTCCTATCCCCTAAAACTCTCATAAGAAGGAAACTGGGACAAACACTTCAAACAAAGGAAGCTGATTAGGAAAGGAGGTGAAAAAAAGATGGACAAGAATACAGCTTAATAAAGTCTCCAGTTAGGCTTTTGGTTCTACTAGTTCGAGTTGTGTGCTAGAATTCTAAGCCTCCATTCTCAGTCCTCATATTACAGGGGTTGGACAGCAGGGAGAAAATAATGAGGCTTCAGATAATAGACTTCAAAGGCATCAGCCCAGGCTCCTCCTCTGGCTGCAATATATAGACATGAAGACCATATATGTTTTTCCAACTTTTCTGAGAAAGGGAGCTCCTTCTGTCTTGTAGCACTCAGGAACCCTAGATAGGATCATTCAAATTCTCATGGCCCTTCAAACAGTTTCCATTTTAGACCTGAGGCTTTTTCCCCCTGCTGATTTGTCTGCCATCAAATATCTAAGTTGGAAAGATTCATACAGAAAATGTCTCACTTCATCCATTTTTCATGCACAGCTTTTGTTTAAAAAAAATGGAAACTGCACCCTAAGCCAGACATCTTCAGAGACTAACATACTGAGTTTTTCTGTTTGCTTTTTAACTGCCAACTGTTGTTCTTTGCTATCAGCCTTTTAGCCAAAAAAATGGGCAAAAAATCTCCTGGTGAATATTAATTTTCTATGGATGTAAAAGTCTAGTCTCCATAGGGTAGACTTTGTTAGTCAGAGAAATCTAGAGGTGACACTGAGCAGAGATCTGAAAGAAGAAAGGGAGCAGATGATGCAGGTGTAGAGAGGAGAGCATGGCAGGAAGAAGGAACAGAATTGAGAAGTCCTGCAAGTAAGAGGGAGCTTCCTAGGGAGTCTAGTGGTAGAAAAGCTGCCTGCCAATGCAGGAGATGTGAGAGATGCGGGTTTGAGTGCTCGGTCGGGAAGATCCCCTGGAGGAGGGCATGGCAACCCGCTCCAGTATTCTTGCCTAGAGAATCCCCATGGACAGAGGAGCTTGGTGGGCTACAGTGCACAGAGTTGGAAAGAGTTCGACACGACTGAAGCGACTTAGAACGCACACACACAGGTAGGAAATTGCCTTTTATAGGCCAGAGCAGCAAAGAAGAAAGCACGGATGAAGTAGGGAGGGCAGGAGAAAGTGTGGTGGAAGTTTTCAGAGAAGGGGCAGCTGTGAGGGTGAGGAGACACAGGTGACTGGTAAGCAGCTGAGAGGACTTGGGCTTTCTTTACATTGAAATGACGAGCTGATGGAAGGTTCTCAACACAGGAGTAGCATGATCTATTAAATGACTCATAGCTGAAAATTCTCCACTGGTTACTCTGTGGAAATTAGTTGGTGGGAGCTGGAGAAGGATGGGTAAGACCAGAAGCAGAGAAGCCATTTAGGAGTCTCTTATAACAGTTTAAGAGATGTTAGCTTGAACCAGAGTGTTAACAGTGGGGATGGTGACAGGTGATCATAGATTCTGGATATCTGCTAAAGATAGTGTGAACAAGATTTTTTTTTGAAAGGATTAGATGTGGTATTTGAGAGAAAAGGAAGCTGAGGGGAGAGAGTAGTCAAGAGCTGGAGTAGTCTGTGGGTCACCTTAGGTTTAATTCTGTCCTTTAATTTGTGGAGCTTAAAAGTGTAGATGGAGAATAAGGAAGAATTAATAAAATAGAGACACACTGATAAGTGAATGAATGCACTGAAATAATATCCTGAATGTGCCTCTACCGTAAGAAATATCATGTTGCATTATTATCATCTTCACTGGCCCTCTTTTCCATGAGGACAGACTCTTTGTCTCATCCGTTTTGTATCTACAGTACAAGAATTTAAGAACGTGTTCAATCACTGATATATTTATTTCATTTATTTACATTACTGTGACCAGAGCACAAGAAACATTTAACAGTGAAGGAAACCAGAAAGAGAAAAACAAATATCGTACATTAATACATATATGTGGAATCTAGAAAAATGGTACAGATGAACCTATTTGCAGGGCAGGAATAGACATGCAGGTGTAGCAAATGAGGAGCTCAGCTCAGTGCTCTGTGATGACCCAGAGGGGTAGGACTAGGAGGTTGGAGGGAGGTCCAAGACAGACGGGATATATGTATACATACAGCTGATTAACCTCAGTGTACAACAGAAACTAACAAAGCATTGTAAAGCAATTATACTCTATTAAAAAATAAATAAATATAGAGTATAACAGATTCACTTTGTTGTACACCTGAAACTAACACAACATTGTAAATCAAGGTTAAAAAATTGATTAATATCCAAATAAAAATTAAAAAAAAATTAAAGTGGCTGACACAATTGGAGGAATAAAGGCAATAGCTTATGAGCAAAAATGCTTTACAGTAGATATTATCAGGGCTACATGTGCTCTCCAGCTATTTTTGGGAGTTAAAGAGCAGATAGTTTAAGGTAAACATCTTATTAGTTAGCTTTGTTTTGCTAATAATCCTCACATTTCAGTGGATTACCAAAACACAGATTTATTTCTCATTCATATTACAAGTTGGACACAAGTTAGCTATGGCTTTCTACCTACCTTGTCATTCCAGGACTGCAGAAGCAGCCCAAATCTGAAACATGCAAAGGGAAGATTAAAAGTCATGGGAGAAACCTACAATGCTTCTCAAAACTTCTACACAGAATTGGTATGAGCTCTATCCATGCACATTCCATTGGCTAAAGCAAGTAATTTGTCCAACTTAAGTCAATAAGTAAGTAATTTGTCCAACAAGTTAATAAGTAATTTGTCCAACTTAAGTCCAATAAAGGTAGGAATACTTAATTCTCTTATAGGAAACATGAGAATAAATAATTACAGACAGAAATATATCTACTATGAGTTACTTCCAAAAGATATAAGTTCCTTTGGCCTCCTGGATCCCAAATGGAACCATGGGACCATGGACAATGATTGGTATATCTGCTACCATAAGATATACCAATCTATTTCCATGTCCATAAAGTTTAGATCCAAATTTTGAAGAGACCCATGGACAATCAATATTACTTACTGGGAACCAATCAGCCCTTCTGTTTCTTTTGAATCAACAAGAAGGATCATTAAGTAAATTTAAGGATCTCTGGTTTAAGAAAATGCTGCCTATCACCACCCACAGTGTAGGCTGATAAAATTTCTTTTGTTTAGTTTCTCAAGGATCTATTACTATGGTGCTTTTGTTCTGAAATGTGAAAATGGGGAAAGCATCAGGAGTAGTAGGTGTCTCAGTTCCAGGAGCCAGTCCCTTCCAAATTTCTCCTCCCAGCCTTTAGCGTTAATACTACCTGGACAGGAAAACTGCTTAAGTTTGTAAGTAACCAATTCTGTGCTTAGAGGCACTAAACTATATATTAAAAATCATTCATAATGTCAAGCCATCTAAACATGGCATGTTTACAAGGACATGGGGAGATAATTAATCAATGCACTAACATTCAATAATTCCATGACTTGTGATGTGTTTTGGTTCAAAGTTTTAGGAAGCACATCTTTTTAAAGTGGTACCAAAGAAATATTTTGACGCTAAATAATTATGTGGTTAGACCTACTTTTCAATGTGAAGAATATTATGCTGTGATCCTTTCTTCCAAGGCTCTGAATGAAGACCTAGAACCCAACAGGACACCTGGGCTAGTTCGGATGCTTATAAAAACAGAGAAATTCATTATAAGAGATACCATCATATAAATGGCTCTATATAAGACGACTGTTTCCATATCTTTACTGACAGTCCTGACGTACAACTCTGTTCATTTGGCTAAAAATTTCTTACGACAAATTATCTCATGCAATAAGAGTTTTATTTACTTTGTGTACATGTGTGAGTGTATTTTTTGTATTTCTGGCCCCACATATTGGCTGTATGTATTGGAGAGAAGAGAACTAATGGAAAGTGTTAATTCATGAAGCTGTGGTCACTGATGTCTCACTTACTTGTTCAAACAACTGAATTGATACTAGCATAATAGTAGGGGTATTCACTCAAAAATTTAAAATATGTTTATATAAATGAATCTGTATTATATAGCATAGTAAGTTTATATTTACTAAATATAAATCACTTCCAGTGGCATGAAAATGAAAGTGCTAGTTGCTCAGTCATGTCCAACTCTTTGTGACCCCATGGACTGAAGCCTGCTTCTGTCCATGGAATTCTCCAGGCAAGAATACTGCAGTGGGTAGACATTCCCTTCTCCAGGGGATCTTTCCAACCCAGGAAACCTGGGTCTCCTGCATTGCAGGCAGATTCCTTACCATTTGAGCAATCAGGGATGACCAGCGGCATATACACATGTAAATAATTTATACTTATTTAACTTTACATTTTAAAATGTTTTCACCATTATTACTTAATTAAAAGACATACAGTTGTTTATATTTCAACCAGGTTATTATTCTGGTTACACAGAACTGAACAATTCTCAATCTCCCCGTTTCTCAGTAGCCTTCTCTCTCTTTCATTTCAGTTAAATTCCCATGGAAGTGGTGGAAATTAATTGCCCTTTGAGAGTATAGGACTGCAAGTAAAGTGACACATTCTCATTTTATTTTCAAATCTGGGTTAGTGCTTGACATGCCAAAGGTGACATAATGACCTCAGTAGGCTTTGGAATTTTAGCTATAGTTGAAGTTTTGCAGTGATTCCTGCTATTTCTGTTATGTACAGGCCTTAACCAGAGACGTGAATGTCCTCTTGTATTTTGTAGAAGAAAAATGTCTCTGTCAAATAGGCAGCATGTTGCTGACATATTGCAGAGCCTCTAAGGAGAAAGACATTTCTTACCTAAGATCATCAAGAGATTTTTCTTCACTTTTACATTACTGTCCTGCCCTTCCCTTTAACCCTCAGTCAATGCATCTAAGAGAGTTTGTCTTTCCCAGTCAATTATTTCTTTTCTCCCAGGATGAAGCTATAGTGGTGTCACCCACCTTCCAAGGATCAGCCTGACACCATCAACACTCCCAGGATTAACATGTGGAGGGATGAGAACCTAGAATGTATGCGTCTGGGGCATAAATGCCCGGATTGTATTTCCTTTGGTGTCTGTACATAATGTCCCAACCCCCCACACCCCATCAACCATGAGATTTTACTTATTTATTTACATCTCCACAGTACTAGTACTTCCTGTAATATCCAGCCTCCTGCTTTGTTCTTCTGAAGTTTCTGCAGGATTGAACCCACACAGCTCTTAATCCACTTCTACAGAAACAACACAGTGATCCCAGAGAAGAACTGCCATTTCACAACCACTCTTGCTTTCCTTGTAGCTACACTTTTTTCCTTTCACTCAAAATCTAATCCCCTTGGTTCTTTGTTGCCACAGTGCTTGAGAAGAAAAATTAGATTATGTTAAGAATATAAATACTAAAAAAAACAAAGTTCTGAACTGAAGTTAGCTCCCCCTTTACATGTTCACTTTGAAATGATCCGTTTGTGCCCTAAGATAAATCCTCTCTGACATTTGATTCTCATTTATTATTCACTATTCACTATTGGTTGAAGCTTCAGGGTCTCCATCTCTCACCAACCTCCCTCTCTTCAACTCTTGGTTGCTCGGCAACCTCAAACAGCTGGTTGCCCAAACAGGAAAAATAAATGGGATTAACTCTGGAGGAAACTAATTGAAGGAAGCATTAGTATGCTCCCAATCAGAATTCTTTCAAATAAAAAAAAAAAAGGAATTTTTTCAATACTAGCTGATTAAGTTGCACTGTGCTGTCCTAAGTAAGAAGGCAGACTATGGAGTGTACAGGTGGAAGAACATTACAGATTTCAATGCTGAATATTCAGAGCAGTGGTGACAGCAGCTACTACATAATTGCCCTTAACAGGCCACAGTCCTCTGTTTGCAAAAGGGAGTAAAGTTATTACAAGTCTTTTGCCTCTTACTTCTCTCATTCATGCATGAAAGTATATATTCATTCATTCACTCACTCCCTTACTTATTCACTCAGTTAAGTATTTATTGAGAGACAGTAGGCTGTTAATAGATATTCTATGGACTCTGGGGTGAACCAGACATTCGTTTCAATCTTAGCTCCAATACTTTCTATCTCTGCCATTCTAAACCAATTTTCTTAAACTTTCTAGATCTTCATTTAAACCCTGGTAAAATCAAGTTATCAATACTTACACCTTAAATAAATATTGTGAGGATTAAATAAAATAGAATATGCAAAACAACCACTACAGTGATTGCCAAGGTTAGACATTCCATTAATTTAATTTTCCTTCCACCATGTGTCACTGAAATGTGGGAGAAAAACTGGAGGCATGTTATCTAGTTTGAGACTTTTGTCTGTATTTCAAGCATAAAGCCAAGACAAGAATGAAATTTCAGCTATAGTAGTTAAGAGGAATTGACAGATATGAGGTTTCTTAAATAACTAGAATGGGGTAAATGATAAATCATTGGAAACTGTCAAAGATACCTCAGTGTTCTGAGACTGGAAAATCTCAGAGAATGGTGATGTCACTGATGAACTAGCAACCAAAGAAATGAAGTTAGTCTGTGGGACAATTTAGGCTTAAGTACGAGGGCTAGAACAGGCTTCCCTGGTGGCTTAGTAGTAAAGAATCTGCCCGCCAATATAGGGATGCAGGTTTGATCCTTGGGCTTGGGAAGATCCCTGGAGAAGGAAATGGCAACCCACTCTAGTACTCTTGCCTGGGAAACCCCATGGACAAAGGAGCCTGGCAGTCTACAGTTCATGGGGTTGAAAAGAGTTGGACATGACTTAGTGACTAAACCAAAAACCGAACAGATGAGGACTGGGGCAGAGCTGATCCTGGGGTAGAACAATGCAGGCTATACCTTGACTTCAAGTGGCCCTGCTTCTCCTCTACTCTCAGACCCAGCTGGCTAGAACAATGAAGACAGTAGGGCAAGTGAGGAAACAGGTGTAATGAGCTATAGTTAAAAAAAAAAATCCTAGGCTGCTCCTTGGATAGCAAGATCAAACCAGTCAATCCTAAAGGAAATCAACCCTGAATATTCATTCAAAGGACTAATGTTGAAACTGAAGCTCCAATACTTTGGCCACCTGATGCAAACAGTCAAGTTATTGGAAAAGATCCTGATGCTGGGAAAGACTGTAGGAGGAAAAGGGTACAACAGAAGATGAGATGGTTGGATGGCATCACTGACTCAATGGACTTGAGTTTGAGCAAACTCCAGGAGATGGCGAAGGTCAGGGAAGCCTGGTGTGCTGCAGTGCATGGGGTCACAAAGAGTCAGACATGACTTTGCTACTGAACAACAAGAAAGGCTGCCCATATGAGCTAGAACTCTGATATTCAAAGATTTAATATCAGTCTTTTAAACTATTTTCAATACTTATTTTTCTTCAGAGCAAAAAATTTAATGACTACTTTCTAGACCAATATTTTAGTCATATACAGCCCTCGGAACTTCTGTGAGCTGGGAAAGTGACCTCGAGATGGAGCTCCAGAATGTCTGTAGACTGGAAAAGTCCACTCAGAACTTAAGTTCTCATACCCTCTGCAGGTTAGACAAGCGGGTTCAGAAGCAGAGGAGATAAGGGACCATGAGGACTAGACTGGTCCAATCCGGAGTTCTAAAGTTTAGATAAGTCCTTTTAGGGAACAGAACCACTATGTGGAATGGAACAATTTTGCTGTAAATAAGCCTAACTTTGTTCATTATCACTTGTGAAAGTGATCATAAATACTTTACTCCTTTTTGAAAATGGTTGTCCAATGTGGCACAAAATGTCAGTAAAAGCTAAAGAAATAAGAAAATGATCATTTCAGGTATAAAGACAAGACAGATATGGGACTGGAAAGAAAGGAAAGAACCTGGGCAGTGTATTTCCTATTTGCAAATCTGGAGATGCTTGAAGGACTTCTAAAAAGAGTGATAAAGCATACAGAGTAGCTGCATGGCAATTTCATTCCTCAGGATGAATGCTGCTTTTTGCAATTCTTCTCTTATTTACCCTTCAAGAATGCCCTTGTTCAGTTTATCTACCTTTCATCTGAATAATAATAATATAAAGAATTCTATCAGGAATGGGATGGAGATAATATACAACAGAGGTTTTAAGAGACCTGCACAGTTTCGAGGTCTGTCCTTGCGGTAGCACATCCTGCTACTTTTTTCTCTTTTTTCAAACATCTATATTTTCTCAACTGTTTTCCTGTAGAAAGGGGAAAAATAAAAGGGAACTCCCCTCCAGTAAAGTAGGGAACAAGATTTGTTACTTGTGTTCTTTTTCCTTCCACCAAAGACAAAGGCTGTCTTTGTAATCCGTCCTTGCTAGAGATTATGTATTTCCTCCACTTTGAATCAGTCACCAGAAAAGTTAAAAAAAAAAAAAAAAGGCAGAAAATAGGGATGTTTAAACTATATAGAATAAATAAATAATTCAGTAATATTAACCTCTCAACTACCTGCAAAGCACTCTTTGTAGCTCAAAGGGTGAGACGGCCTTATGAGAGAAATGGTGTTTATCATTTATTTAATACACATGGCTGCAGCCTAAGGAAGAAAAGTTTAAAAGTAATGTCAACAGGCAAAAGATCACACTAGGAGTCATCGAGCTCACCTTGCGTTTCTCCCCGAGGCAGAGCTGACGGGAATTCAATCAGGACCATTCTATTATTCATGCAAAGAACTGTCTATCACAAACGCAATATGAAAAGGAGGTGCGCCCCATGTGAGGCATGAAATATCATCTCTAATAACTGGCAGTTTAATTTCAAGACTTCAGGACTGCTCATTTAAAAGTACCTGAAGCAAAGTTCTAAAGCACAGAATGATAAAGGAAATCATTGTTGTTACACTTTAAGAAACCGTGTCCTATTTCTGCTAGAAAATACAAGAAATTGGGTTAAAAAGACGATAGGGAAAATAATGCAAAAAACTGACAATAGAATGTCATAGCAGCCAGTGCCTCAGAGTAAGAACTTTTCATAACTCTGGAACCCACTCACTAGGACATGGTCTTTGTAACTATCTTAGAAAACTGGTCTTATTCCTTTCTAATGCTATGGCAACTGAGAAAAAAAATTACAGTAAAATCTAGAATTTACAGGAGAAACTAGACCCTAAAATAACCATTTTTGACTGCTGATAGACTCATAGTATTTCTGACATACACCCAGAAAGAACCTAAAGAATCACCCATTATAATAAACTTATGTGAGTAGTTAAGAAACTGAGACCCAGGGGCAGATACAGATTAGGACTGCAGACTCAGCATAACCTAGTATCCTTTCTCTTTATACTGTATGACTTTTTAAAAATTACCGTTTGAAATAATATCACATTAATGATAAACATTTCACTGTGTAAACAGTAAGTTCAAGTCTATCTTCCAGCACAGGCTCAAGCAAGGCCCTTCACATCTACAATGCTATATGCCCTGTTTAATGCAGTCCTCTTGCTTTTGCATTAAAGGAGGACTACTGCCTACAACCCCTGAATCAGACGCACTGCAGGGATGGGTGGTAGTTTCCGTGGCAAAAGTTAGGCTTGGGGGATTTCTAAGGTCAAGGATCTATAGGAGAACCAAAATTAGACCAAAGGGTAGAGTTGATAATAAAAAAGAAGCCAAAGCCCACAAAGGCAAGAAAGAGAGTTAAAAATAGGCAGTCAACTAGCAACTGGGGTTATGGACCCAGGACTCCCTGTCCCAGGGAGGCAAGTGTAAGAAGAGCAGCAGATGTAACCAGGACCCTGTCTAGGACAACAGCCTGGGGCAGATGCTGTCTGTGAAGAGTTTGTGTGTGCCAGCTGCAGCAGGATGGGTAGATGGGCTGGCTATGACTAAACACTACAAGGCTGAGACAGGCTCACACACATGGCAAGTGTTAAGTTGGTTTGCTTGCTGTATTTCTGGTCTAGCCCAAAATTTTCTCCATCTGGACACACCTCCAAGCACAATAGGAGAGCTTAAGCAGCAACCAGAGCCTCAGCCCATCCACCAGTGATGAGCCTTGTCTCTCCTCTTGGGGTTAGCTAGACCTGAGGGTACCTCTGACTACTTATAGCAGAAGGTGAAAGTCACTGAAGTAAGGGAGTTTTAGGCAAAGATGAGAGTATGGGAAGAATAGTAGCAGAGATTGAGTGAGAGAAGACAGATGTTAACTGTAAGTAAACACCAAAGCCTTCAACTGAAAGTCAAAGAATGATCCGATCAATCACCTGGTCTCTGCCTAGCATCCACAGTTCCACACAGCTGACTCTAGCGGTGTCAGAGCCTCCATGAATGTCTAAATTTAGTGATTCAGGACATGGCTTGTACTTGAGTGAAAACACACACACACACACACACACACACACACACACACACACACTTCTCTTACTGATATTTTGTTCTTGCATGTGTCTGTCAAAAGACCACACTCCAGGTCCTGCCACTTTGGGGCTTAGAGAGCTTAGGAATTTAGGAAAAAGGATGATGGGGATGAGGTAGAATATGGACACGACTGTTCCTCAAATAAGAGAAAGGAAACTGCTGTGAAAGATTTACCTGCAGTTTGGCCTCTGAAGAAACAGGACTAAAACACACTCCAGGGTCTAGAAACTTTAGATCCTATTATGTTGAATATCTCAGAATCATAGTAAATAAACCAAAAGGGTAAGACTGCACAGATTTGAAAGGCACCAGGGACAGTGGGGAAGAGGCAGCAGAGGGGCCAGAGAAATAGCTTGAGGAGAGGGTTTGGGGTGGTGAACACATATAAGGCATAGCTCTGTGCAAACATGCTGCTAGTAAGAATCACCTGGAAACAAGAAAAGACATGGTCTGAACCTTGGAGCTGATTCTGGGAACAATAGCATTGGAAGGATACAGACAAGAGACCAAAACATCATCTACCTTGAAAGCTGCCAGGAAAGCATCCAGCAAAGTGTCTGACACATAACTGACTCTCAGAGTATGTCAGCACCTTTCCTTTATGGAAAATTTCCTTGAGTAACACTGAAGTAAGATAGTCTTCACAGTTTGCAGAACATTTAGAAATAGTACAAAATGGAATATATGCATATTCTACACCCATACTTCTCTTAGGAATATACCCAACAGAAATATGTCACTACATTTACCAAAACACATTGCACAAAAGTGTAGCAGCTGTATTCACAACAGCCAGAACCAAAACCTACCAAAATGCTCATCCATAGTACAATGGATAAGTAAACTGTAGTAAAACCTAATAGGATACTGTAATTATTTGTTCTCATTCCTGTATAGTATTCTACTGTAAAAAAATAGAGGTAAATTCCACAAGCATAATGTTAAGCGAAAGAAGCCAAACACAAAAGAGTACATACTGTGTAATTGCATTTATAAGTTCAATAAACAGGTGAAAAGCATCTACACTACTAGAAGTCAATATAGCTAAAACACTTGGTGGGGGATAGGTAGTGACGAGGTTTCTGGGGAGTTGATAATGCTCCGACCAATAACTGTCATGTCAAAATTAGCCAATGTCCTATTTTCAGGGAGAACATATACATGCACGTGCACATAAGCATTCTTTGTGTTTAAAGAGCAGGATGCTAGGCTCATTGTTATCACAGTATTTATAGTAATAAGGATAAATGTAATCCTTCTTTGGAAAAACGTATAGCATTGTAGTGGAGAAAAGATAAGTTCCAGTGTTGAAACAAAGCTGAATTAAACTGTGATTGACCTTAACTGCTCATTATTTCTATAATTGGGGCAAACATCTATGTGCTTTAATTTACTTATTTGTATTGATAAAATGAGGAGAATATCTACATCATAGAGGTGTTATGAAATTTGAAGAAATGACAGATGATATGAACTAACAGTGACTGTTAATAATAATGTTAATTTCATTCTTCCCACTTTCTCAGGCAGCACACACACACATATATATATGTATTGCCCACCTTTGTGATATGACTGTAAGTGTCCTTTTCAATGCTTTTACAGCTCTTGGTCACAGAAACTTCAGGCAACCCTTAATCCAAATGTGACAACCTGTCTCTGTAATGCATGATTCGTTAGCATTATTTCTTCTTACTGGACTACCATCACCATAGTCTCTGAGGTTGGATGACAGCAGATCCTGTTAATGTTTTCTTTGCCTATTTTGTTTAGAGTTACTCAGCTGTATGTAGCATATGTTGCTGGAGGTGGTAGTCAGTTGCTAAGTCGTGTCTGACTCTTTGTGCATCAAAGGACTGCAGCAAGACAGGCTTCCCTGACCTTCACTAAGTCCCAGAGTTTGCTCAAACTCATATCCATTGAGTTGGTGATGCCATCCAACTCTCTCATCCTCTGTTAACGCCTTCTCCTCCTGTTCTCAATCTTTCCCAGCATCATGGTCTTTTCCAATGAGTCGGCTCTTCACATCAGGTGGCCAAAGTATTGGAGCTTCAACTTCAGCATCAAAACTTCCAGTGAATATTCAGGGTTGATTTCCTTTAGGATTGACTGGTTTGATCTTGCTGTCCAAGGAACTCTCAAGAATCTTCTCTAATACCACAGTTCAAAAGCATCAATTCTTCAGTGTTCAGCCTCCTTTATGGACCATAACTCTCACATCCATACATGATTACTGGAAAGACCATAACTTCGACTATGTGGGTCCTTGTTGGCAAAGTAATATCTCTGCTTTTTAATATGCTGTCTAGGTTTGTCATAGCTTTCCTTCCAAAGAGCAAGTATCTTAATTTCATAGCTGCAGTCACTGTCTGCAGTGATTTTGGAGTCCAAGAAAATAAAATCTGTCACTGCTTCCACTTTTTCGCCTTCTATTTGCCTTGAAGTTATGGGACTGGATGCCATGATCTTAGTTTTTTGAATGCTGAGTTTTAAGCCAACTTTTTCACTCTCCTCTTTCACTCTCATCAAGAGCATATATAGCCTGCTTTATTCTCACTCACACTGTGCAAATCACAGCCCCTTTCTCCATAGCTCTAAATTGCAGCCGCAGTGCTGATGGCCAGAATGCACCCACAAGCCTGTTTGGAGAACCTGCCCTTCTCTGTTAGAAGTTACGTGCAGTTTAGATAATGTAGGATTCCTCATTTCCATAGACAAACCCACCTACTGGCAACTGGAACATCTTTGAACTTCTTCATTGATGCGAATAGTCCAAAGAACACAGGTGAAAAACCTCTGAAGTGATGGAACATCAGGTTGTACAGAGCTGGGGAGACAGGGGGAAGAGACATGGCAGGCACTGAAGGTCACTTCTCTACTTCCCCTCCCCTCATGCTTTACATATATCTTCTAAAATCTTCACGGCTACAAGACAAGAGTGCATTTGCTGAATGACACAGGAAAGGTTGCTAAGTGCTTTGGAAGTAAAATAGGATTATTTTTTTCTGTTGCTGTTGTCTGGGTAACAGGCTTGGGCACCAAGTACTGGAGACTTCTGCAGGCCAATTCTTTCTTTTTAAGGCAGAACAAAAGAGAGTTTCCACTTCAGAAGGGTTAGCTCACCCTCGAGGTGGTAAAATTGGAAATGAAAGGTGAAACTAAGGACACATATTCCCTTAGAATTCTGTAGAAGACCACAGTAAGTAATGCATCCACAAACTGGTGAACAAACAATGGTATAAATAAGAATAAACTGCGAAGGTTCCCAACCTTACAGGAAGAGTGAGGAAGTTGATATCCTAGAAGGCTCAGGAACCTGAAGAAATTTCAAGGACTGTGAGAAAAAGGAATTCACCCTAATTTACAGATACCATAGGTGAAGTAAGGTAGCAAGTTCTTGGCTTGGCCTGCTATCCTTAAAATGTCTTTAAAAGTTCAATCTGAGATTCCCCATAAAAAGTTCAGCAAAGCAAATTTAAGGTCTACAATGTAAATTACCATTCCTGCTATACTTATGTACGACCACCATATTTTGTGATAAAGAGTAATTTTTCTTTGAGATTGGTGTTGTTCAGTCACTAAGTCATGTTCAACTCTTTGTGACTCCATGGACTGCAGCACGCCAGACTTCCCTGTCCTTCACTAAATTCTGGAGTTTGCTCAAAATCATGTTCATTGAGTCATTGATGGGTTCCAAACATCTCATCCTCTGTGACCCCTTCTCCTCCTGCACTCAGTCTTTCCCAGCATCAAGGTCTTTTCCAGTGAGTCAGTTTTTTGTATTAGGTGGCCAAAGGATTGGAGCTTCAGCTTCAGCATTAATCCTTCCAGTGAATGTTCAGGACTGATTTCCTTTAGGATTGATAGGTTTGATTTCCTTGTTGTCCAAGGGACTCTCAAGAGTCTTCTCCAGCACCACAGTTCGAAAGCATCAATTCTTTGGTGTTCAGCCTTCTTTATGGTCCATCTCTCACATCTGTACATGACTACTGGAAAAACCACAGCTTTGACTATATGGACCTTTGTCAGCAAATTGGTATCTCTGCTTTTTAACATGCCATCTAGTTTCGTCACAGCTTTTCCTCCAAAGAGGAAGTATCTTCTAATTTGAGATTATTTTTTATCAAAAGAAGGGTGACTATAGAGAGAAGTGCTGTTTCAACGAAAACTATTCATCATCTATGGCACATTCTTCTGAGTTATCAGAGTCTAACCCTATTCAAGGCCTTTAAGCTTTTCTTGCAACTCTTTGTAAATTACAGGGAACTGACAGATATGCAAACAATGTCTTGTCTGGTAGTGGTTTAATTGACTCCCTCCCCAACTATGGGGAAAAAACAGTTTTGGTACTCAGACCTACATTGGCCTGGATTCTGCTACTTGCACAAATTAACAGTCCTTATCACATTTTCAGTTCTTCCAACTTTCTTCACTGTCTGGCTACAATCCTCCAAACTAACTTTTCAGGTTTTTTTCCCCTCTTGCCTGACTCACCAAGCATCCTCACCAAGACCTAAAATCTAACTGCCCAGATTTCTTTCTGGGTTCCATGCTGCCTTATTATTGGCCCTTTTACTCAAAATCTGAAGAAGCCCTGCAAGCTGAAGGGCTTAAACCCTCACAGATTCACCACTGCAAGTCATGGAGGGGCCAAATTCTCCTTGGAATGAAAGTTTGGCTAAATACTTGGGTCACAGATGTCCCTATAAAATAGGAACGTAGCTAATATCACCAAGAGCATCCACATCTGAATTTGAGAGCTTCAAGAAACTCATTGAATGGTGCAGCATAACCAAAAGACTGCCCTCCGCTTAGCTTTTAAAATCAACTGGACTAATTACCATCAAGATTCCACTCCTGGTTCTTTACATTAACACAACTTTTTATATTAATAGTTTTCATTTTCATTTCATGCATGCCTTTTTAAAATATCTGACCTCTAGGACTCTAAAACAACTCACATTTGCCATCAAATTTCAAAGATGGTCTGATTATAGAAATGACATCAACAAGAATCCTTGAGGGACTATTTCTTAGTCTCTTCTATGTCCCACCCAGGATGTTTGTTATTTTCTCTGAGTCATACAGTAACAAATATTTCTAAAAATGAAGATCAAACGTGTTGAACTTAACCTGAGCCCTATACTCCCCAAAATACAAAGATGGGTTAAAAACTCTCCCATAACTGCACGATAACCACACTGCACACTCATATTTCCAGAGAAGATCCATCTCTATCTTTAATCATGACTCTCTTGTAAGACTTTTGAATGAGTCCCTTATTTAACTACCTCTGTAAAACCCTAGTCTATATCCTTTTCTTTAGGATGTTCCTCATTAATGAATATTTCCCCTATTTTGATAGCTTGAATAACATTATCTCCTAAATCATTCAGTACATTTTGTCCTCCAATGGAGTTCTGTAACAGAGATGCATGCATTTGTCAAAAAATCAGGGAATGATATAATTCAGATTTGTGTATTTCATAAAATACAAAGTTTACCCCCAAGGAAAAAAGTAATGTAAATATGAAACAGAGCTAACGATAGGAACACGTAAGTTGCTTAGAGATAAAAAGAATGGATATCTGAAATTTAATTTGAAATATATTTTTAAAGAGACAGATTGATCCATCCATAAAAGAGTGAATTTTTAACAGCTTGTTATTAAGCAATACATGAACTATGAACTTCCAGATGTTCAACCTGGTTTTAGAAAAGGCAGAGGAACCAGAGATCAAATTGCCAACATCTGCTGGATCATCGAAAAAGCAAGAGAGTTCCAGAAAAACATCTATTTCTGCTTTATTGACTATGCCAAAGCCTTTGACTGTGTGGATCACAATAAACTATGGAAAATTCTGAAAGAGATGGGAATACCAGACCACCTGACCTTCCTCTTGAGAATGTATGCAGGTCAGGAAGCAACAGTTAGAACTGGACATGGAACAACAGACTGGTTCCAAATAGGAAAAGGAGTACGTCAAGGCTGTATATTGTCACCCTACTTATTTAACTCATATGCAGAGTACATCATGAGAAACACTGGGCTGGAGGAAGCACAAGCTGGAATCAAGATTGCCAGGAGAAATATCAATAACCTCAGATATGCAGATGATACCACCCTTATGGCAGAAAGTGAAGAAGAACTAAAGAGTCTCTTGATGAAAGTGAAAGAGGAGAGTGAAAAAGTTGGCTTAAAGCTCAACATTCAGACAACTAAGATCATGGCATCTGGTCCCATCACTTCATGGGAAATAGATGGGGAAACAGTGGAAACAGTGGCTGACTTTATTTTTTTGGGCTCCAAAATCACTGCAGATGGTGATTGCAGCCATGAAATTAAAAGATTCTTACTCCTCAGAAGGAAAGTTCTGACCAACCTAGACAGCATATTAAAAAGCAGAGACATTACTTTGCTAACAAAGGTCCATCTAGTCAAGGCTATGGTTTTTCCAGTGGTCATGTACGGATGTGAGAGTTGGACTATAAAGAAAGCTGAGTGCCGACGAATTGATGCTTTTGAACTGTGGTTTTGGAGAAGACTCTTGAGAGTCTCTTGGACTGCAAGGAGATCCACCAAGTAAATCCTAAGGGAGATCAGTCTGGGTGTTCATTGGAAGGACTGATGTTGAAGCTGAAACTCCAATACTTTGGCCACCTGATGTGAAGAGCTGACTCATTGGAAAAGACCCTGATGCTGGGAAGGACTGAGGGCAGGAGAAGAAGGGGACGACAGAGGATGAGATGGCTGGATGGAGTCACCGACCTGATGGACATGGGTTTGGGTGGACTCCGGGAGTTGGTGATGGACAGGGAGGCCTGGTGTGCTGTGGTTCATGGGGTCGCAGAGAGTCGGACATGACTGAGCAATTGAACTGAACTGAACAAAATTCAATAAAGGATAATTACTGAATCTAGGTGGTGGGTTTATTAGTATTCACATCAAACTTAATGGTGAAATATTGAATTATTTTACTCTAAGATTGGGAAGAAGGCAAACATAGTCTCTGTTACCATTTCTATTCAAATTTGTACTTAAGGATTGAGCGCAGTAAGGAAAGAAAGGAAATAAAACACATAAATTGTTAATAAAGAAAGTAAAACTGTTTCAATTTTCAAAGGGTGTAACTCTTTATAGAGATAGTTCTAAAGAATCTACAAAGTAATTACTAGCACCAGTAAGAGAACTTACGAAGGTCATAAGATAAAAGGCCAATATATGAATATTAACTATGTTTTTATATACAACCAGCACAAATAACTAGAAAATAAAAGTTTAAAATAGCATTTAAAACATTACTAACAAAATCAAATACCTAGGGATAAATATAATAAGTGATATTCAAGATCTTTACTTTGTAAACTACAAAAACATTTCTGAAAGAAATAAAGATCTAAATAAATGAAGCTATGCCATGTTCTTGAATTAGACGACAATATTTATATAATGTCAATTCTCAAATTGAGTCACAATTTCAACTCAATTCTCTTGACCTCAGACTTACGATATCAAAAATAATATAAAATATTAAATAATTAAAATGTGTAAGAGAGTACTCAGATATTGAGATTTCTTGGAGACTTTTAAAGACAATAGAGCTAGTTTTTAACTAACAAGAATCTATCTAATGGGCTGAATTTGGAAAATATCTTTAAAAAAATAAAAGAGCTTGGAATCAGTGAAGCAACTTGGATTTCAGCATCATCTGTGTCCATAAATCTTGCCAGTAACTTCAGTCATACTGCTGAACTGTTACTCATTAGACATTCAGTTGGCAGACCTTTGTTGACCCATAAAAACTTAAGGAAAGCTGAAAACAAATCAATTAATAAAATATTAATTCATATAATTTTTAAATAGGGGAATGAGACTAAAATATAGTAAAAGTAATCTCAAATTTATGTACAGTAAATTAAAACAATTTACCATATTGTACATTAAGATATAAATTTAATCTTGAAATTCACTTTCTTCTAAAAATAAGTGTTTAGCTCTTATTGAATTCTATTTTTAACTGTTAATGTTTCTTTTCAATGATGAGTTACACTTCTATTTGAGATATATATCAGATTTATTTATCCTTGGATAGACCTCATCTCTGGAGATGGGAATGGCTCATCTATTGCATTGAGAATAGTGTTAATATGAACATTCTTGAATATGCCAGTAGTCTTATGTGAAAGACAAATCATTTTTACATATGTGCTATAGTGCATACACACAGTCATATAATATGTATAAGATTTAGAAACACGCTTGTATCTCTTAAATAAACTAGTAATATTTTTTTAAATTAAAGCATATGTTATAAAAGCATAATACAGAAAAACTTCTAAAATCAAATATAAAATGGCTGGGATTTAAAGAAATTCTGAATGGAATGTACTGTAGCCTAATGTATATCAAAATGCCAAGTATTTTTGCTTAAAATACAACTGCATATATAGTTATTATGAATAGCCATGTAGCATCTAGATTAATGGCAAAATTAAGCAGGGACTCTCTAATCAATTCTCTAAAAAAAAAAGGGAAGGGATAAAAGAGTGAAAATTCACCAGCAGTAAAAGGATAGAGAGGTAGATAATCTTGACTCATAAATATAAAAAATGAAACTGAAATTTCTCTTATAAAATGACTTAACTCCTAACCCAACCATCAACCCACCAAAGTGGTACTAAGAAAAGAAGGCAAGTCAATTAACCCCTAAGAAATGTTCACTAATTTCCTACAATGGCACCCCACTCCAGTACTCTTGACTGGAAAATCCCATGGACAGAGGGGCCTGGTGGGCTGCAGTCCAGGGGGTCGCTAAGAGTCAGACATGACTGAGCGACTTCACTTTCACTTTTCACTTTCCTGCATTGGAGAAGGAAATGGCAACCCACTCCAGTGTTCTGGCCTGGAGAATCCCAGGGACAGGGGAACCTTGTGGGCGGCAGTCTATGGGGTCACACAGAGTCGGACACAACTGAAGCGACTTAGCAGCAGCAGCAGCAGCAGCAGCAGGGAGAAACAGGTCCAGAAAGTGCATAGATATGGTCTGAAGATGAGTAAAGGAATAATCCTTAAGGTCCTGAGATGAGCAAAGAAATGATCTTGGAAAACTCCCAGCATTCAAATGGAATGGCCATAAGTGCTTGCCATTTTCCAAGATGACATCCACAAGAACTCTGATCCATCCTAGCTGGTAAAGTTAGATGCTTCATGGGATCTCAGAAGAGGGAGCTGAACCCATTTCCACCATCCTAGGTGAACTACCTTCACCCCTTCCATCTCCACCTTCTTAATATTCACTTTTAGATTACAGAATAAATAGAAGGCAATATTTAATTTGGGGGTGTGTACAGAAGAGGATGGAGGGGAAGTGACAAACTAAATAGAGAAAAATTTACAAAAATAAGTAACCCACACAATATCAGAAATAAATGGAAGATCTAGGTCAGTGGTCATCATGCTTTACTGCATTTTAGATTAACTATCATGCCTAGTCCATATCCCATACCGATTAAACAAAAATTTCAGGTATTAGTATTCTTCAAAGCTCCCAGGTTACCTCAATAACTACAGTGAAAGTTTGAGCAGTGCCTCTCAAACATTAATGTGCAAAAGCATCACCTGGGGATCTCGTTAAAATGCATTTTCTGTTTCAGCAGGTCCTGGGTGGGGTCTTTGCGTCTGCATTTCTAATAAACCTCTGGTGATACCAGTGTCTCCAGTTTGAAGATCACACTACAGGGAAAAAAAAAAGAGTCTAAATAGAACTGATAACATAAAGTTGAGAAAACAAAAGGAGAAAAGCATGGAAATCATGCAAATGTATTTTGTTAAATAAAAAAAGATAAAGGAAGATAAAAAAAATAAAAGCAAAGAAAGTCAAGTAATCCAGTTGGAAAAAAAGTAGCTGAGTCTGGAAAGTTGATGCATGTCCCAGAATTTAAAAGAAATTTGAAATGGGTAAAACATCAGCTCAAAAAGAAAGTACAGCAAAAGATAAAAACAAATAGAAAAGGAAAAGGCTAAGCTAAGGGGGAAGGACAGAGAACCAAAACACTATTAGATATATAAAAACTTAGAAAAAATAAAAAACATATTAGAGTTGTTCAATAATCAGAATGAATCACAAAAAACAAAAATCAAAAGGATTAAAGCCAATATTGAGAGAATGATAGACATAAGTATTATTGATAATTCAGTTTGGATAATGGGTATCTCCTAACTAAAGAATATAATAAGTGGATCATAAAAATGTTCAGAGACATATGGAAATATTCTCTTAAAAGATGAAAAAAATGAATCCATCCCTTGAAAGAATATACATCAGAATGTAAAACAGTCAAAGTTAAAATAGATCCTTGAAAAATTACTTAATTTCAAGAAGTAAGAAAGAAAAGTACACAGGAAGAACTTAAGTTACTTATAAGCACAAAGCTGAGGGGGTGGGGGGCGCAGGGGAAACAGGCTCCAAACTTTTCCATAATATTTTTCAATGTCAAAAGACAAGGGAAGGGTCTCCAAAGTTGTAAGGAAAACAAAAATATATGCCAAGAATGTTTTAAGTGGTTAATCTTACTCTTACAGTGAGATATTCTTGATCATGAAAAAATTCAGAATATACACACAAACTCCTTTTGGAAGAACAAATGATTTAGTCATCACCTGCAACAAACCAAAGCATAAAGGAAAATTAAAAGGCTGGGAATAGAGCGTGTGTGTGTGTGTGCTCATTTGCTGTCATGTTCACCTCTTTTGACCCCATGGGGGTAGCTCTCCAGGCTCCTCTGTCCATGGAATTTTCCAGGGAAAAATACTGGGGTGGGTTGCCACTTTCTTCTCCAGGGGATCTTCCCAACCCACTGATGGAACCCACATCTCCTACATCTCCTGCATTGGCAAGCAGCCACCAGGGAAGCCCAAGGAATGGAGAAAGCCATGTTAAAATTACTTCAGGTTGCTCTGTTTCTGGTATGACATGGAGAGGAGCTTTGTGGACTTGTTTTCCTGTGGAACTAGTGAAACTTATTTAAAAGCAACATTAAAGCTTCTGGAAGTGGTCCTAAGTACAAGCAGAAAAGGAGAAAACATTTATTCAAGAAAATATAGTAAAACTTCATAAGGACTGCAAGAGTCTATGGTATTTGAATCAAAATACCATGAACTGCTCCCTATCTTTTTTCCTTCCAGTTCAGCAAGTCAGAGACTCCAATTTAGACTTGGTATATCAAAAACACAAGAGTCCTTCACCCCTAAGTGTCCAGTTACAGAGTTAGCTAGCTTTCTGGGAGTTGTGGGTACAGAATATTAGTATTTCTCAACATAGACTGCTGTCTATTGCTGAGGCTAAGTTCTGTGTGGATGCAGATGAGAACTGGGGGTTTCCTTCTTCTGCCCTGCCTTAACTTCTTTCTTCTTTCCTACCTTTCTTCTTCTGCCCTGCCTTAACTGGTGGGATGGAGGCTCTGTTGAGAATACTGGGAACCTGACTCTCTCACCCCTGCTTATAATGCTGGGAAAGTCAGACTGAACAGACTTAGTACTAGTGCCAACCCCACTTGACCAAGGACTTGGCATCAAAAGCAGCGTTGTTACTTAGAAGCACACCACTGTCCCCCTACCCACAGCTCCAGAGCTATGGCTCAGAGAATTATCTCAGGACGAGAAACATTCTTAAAATATACAGCCTGTAGTCTCTTCCTAAAGGAATTGACTTCAATTACAATAGAGTATGGAGAAGTTCAAGCCTAAGAGGGGCTCTGATAAAAAGAGGATGTGGTGAAAGGTAATTTGAAGGAAATTAGTAGATTCACTGGCGATATAGGCCAAACAGGCTGGACTGTTTGCCAGAGAGGATGAAACAAGACAGCTGAGAGGAACTCTCCTTGTACCAGAAGCAATTTCATATACTGATCTCAGGAATTATACCAATGAAGCCCAAATTTGACTGGATCCATTTACAGAGCAAAGTATTCCCTAGAGCAGTGGTCCTCGATCATTTTGACACCAGGGACCAGTTTTGTGGAAGACATTTTTTTTTCATGGACTAGGGCTATGTGAACAATGGGGAGCAGCTGTAAATACAGCTGAAGCTGTAAATACATCTGTTCAGCTGCCACTCATCTGCTGTGCAGCCTGGTTCTTAACAGCCCATGGACCAGCACTGGTCTGTGTCTGGAGGAATGGAGACCCCTGCCCTAGAGCATTAGTAAAAGAAAACATTAGGAATAACAGCCAATAATTGATGGAGCTTCACAACTGGATGTAATCAGGGTTGAAACAGTGCCAGAAAGCCCTGCCAAAACAATTGGCATCTCAGTGTGACTGGTCATACCCGAGCCTGCACATACAAGGGAGCAATATCAGAGACTTAACATTGTGTGAGGGATATCAGTTCAATTCAGTTCAGTCACTCAGTTGTGTCCAACTCTTTGCAACCCCATGGATTGCAACACGCCAGGCCTCCCTGTCCATCACCAACTCCTAGAGTTTACTCAGACTCACGTCCATTGAGTCGGTGATGCCATCCCACTATCTTATCCTCTGTCATACCCATCTCCTCCCACCTTCAATCTTTCCCAGCATCAGGGTCTTTTCAAATGAGTCAGCTCTTCACATCAGGTGGCCAAAGTATTGGAGTTTCAGCTTCAACATCAGTCCATCCAATGAACACACAGGACTTATCTCCTTTAGGACGGACTGGTTGGATCTCCTTACAGTCCAAGGGACTCTCAAGAGTCTTCTCCAACACTACAGTTCAAAAGCATCAATTCTTTGGTGCTCAGCTTTCTTTAAAGTCCAACTCTCACATCTATACATGACTACTGGAAAAACCATAGCCTTGACTAGATGGACCTATGTTGGCAAAGTAATGTCTCTGCTTTTTAATATGCTTTCTAGGTTGGTCAGAAATTTCCTTCCAAAGAGTAATAAGCGTCTTTTAATTTCATGGCTGCAGTCACCATCTGCAGTGATTTTGGAGCCCCCAAAAATAAAGTCTGACACTGTTTCCCCATCTATTTGCCATGAAGTAACGGACTGGATGCTATGATCTTAGTTTTCTGAATGTTGAGCTTTAAGCCAACTTTTTCACTGTCTTCTTTCACTTTCATCAAGAGGCTCTTTAATTCTTCTTCACTTTCTGCCGTAAGGGTGGTGTCATTTGCATATCTGAGGTTATTGATATTTCTCCTGGCAATCTTGATTCCAGCTTGTGCTTCCTCCAGCCTAGCATTTCTTATGATGTACTCCGCATATAAGTTAAATAAGCAGGGTGACAATATACAGCCTTGACATACTCCTTTTCCTATTTGGAACCAGTCTGTTGTTTCATGTCCAGTGTTAACTGTTGCTTCCTGACCTGCATACAGATTTCTCAAGAGGAAGGTCAGGTGGTCTGGTATTCCCATCTCTTTCAGAATTTTCCACAGTTCATTGTGATCCACACAGTCAAAGGCTTTGGCACAGTCAATAAAGCAGAAATAGATGTCTTTCTGGAACTCTCTTGCTTTTTCGATGATCCAGCAGATGTTGGCAATTTGATCTCTGCTTCCTCTACCTTTTCTAAAGCCAGCTTGAACATCTAGCAGTTCACTGTTCACGTATTCTTGAAGCCTAGCTTGGAGAATTTTGAGCATTATCTTACAAGGGAGCAGTATCAGAGACTCAACATTGTGTAAGGGATATAGACTTCATCAGAATAATCCAGCCAGTCACTAAATAAATAAAAAACAATAGCAAGCTCCAGAGTAGAGAACCAATAACCAAACTGACTATAGTAAAACGTACAGTTTCAAAGAAAAAATTGTAAAGAAATAGGAAAGTATGATGCACAAATGAGAAAGAAAAAAGAAAGAAAAAGCAGGTAACAGAAACTGCCTGAGAATAACTAGATGTCAGATTTAACAAATCTTAAAAGCAGCCATCATAAGTATGTTCAAAGAACTAAAAGAAACAATGACTGTAGTAAAGGAAGGTATGAGGAAAACACCATACCAAATAGACAATATTAATAAAGAGATTTTTAAAAAAATTAAAGAATCACATAGAAATTTTGGAGTTTTAAGTAATAACACTGAAATAAAAAATTCACTAGAGGAGTTTCACAGTAGATTTGAACCAGCAGAAGAAAATTAGTGAACTTGAAGATAAATCAATAGATATTACATAATCCAAAGGACAGGAAAAAAAAAGAATTGAGAAAAATGAGCAGAGCCTCAGAGAAATGTGGGACTCAGTTAAGATCATAAACATATACGTAACAAAAAAGACAGAAAAAGTGAAGAGAGAGAAAAGAGCAGACAAAATACTCAAAGAAATAATGGCTGAAATTTTCCTAAATGTGTTAAAAAACCATCAATCTACACACCCAGCAACTCAATAAATCCAAGCAGGATAAATGCAAAGAAATCTATAAACAGACTCATCATAGTAAAGATGTTCAAAGACAAAACAAAGAGGAAAATCTTGAAAACAGCAAGAGAAGAAGGACACATAATTTGTATGGAATCCCCAGTAAGATTAATAACTAACTTTTCATTAGAAAAACATGGAGTCCAAAGGCAGTAGCATAATATATTTTAAATGCTCGAAGAAAATAATGTCAACCCAAAAGCCTACATAGGAAAAAATCTATCTTGTGAATAGAAAGGTGAAATCAACACACATCAGGTAAACAAGAACAGAAAATCTGTTGCTAGCTAACAGAAAATGAGATATAAGAAATACTAAAGGAAGTTCTTCAGGCTGAAAGCAAGTGAACCCCAATAGTAATTTGAATCCAGATTTAAAAAGAAAGTATAAATGCATCATTTCTTCTCTTAACTGATTTTAAAAGCAAACATACAAAACAACATGGATATAGTTTATCATATAAAATTAAATGTAATAAATTTGCAAAGAACAGCACAAAAAGGTGGGTGGGAACAAAACTGTACTGATCTAAGAAAATGACTCCAGATGGTAATTTAATTCCTCAGGAACAAATAAAGAGAATCAGAAATACTAAATAAAATGGTTAATATAACAAAAACTATAAATACATACTTGCTCTCTATTCCTCTTTCAGCTTCTTTAAAAGACATTAAATTTTATAAAGCACAAACCATAGCAATGACATGTTGTGTTTGTAAAATTTAGAGATATAATATGATCACATACAATGCACAAAAATAGTGTAAAGGTATACATCTACAAAAGAACAGCATTTCTATTGCTCAATGGAATTAAGTTAGTAAAAATCTAAAGCTGATTCTGAAAAGTTAAGCTGTACAGAGTCAGCACAAGAGCAACCACTAAGGAAATAACTCCCAAAAATGCTAGGGGAAAAAAATCACTAAAGAAATTAAAATGGTACATTATGAAATATGCACTTAATGCTAAAAGAAACCAATAAAGGAATTGAGGCACAAAAATATATGAAATATATAGAACACAAAAGAAACATGGCATCTGTAAATCCAGCTATCTCAATAATAATATTAAATGTGGTTAGATAAATAATCCAATCAAAGGCAGAGATTGTCATAATGGATTAAAAAAACAAGACTACTATATGCTGTCTATAGGAGACACATTTTAGATTCAAAGATATAAACATTAAATGTCAAAAGATAAATAAAGACATATCATACATACAGCAATTATAGGAAAGAGGGGGTGGCTATAACAAAACCAGGGACAGCACATTTTAGAACAAAAAATGTTAAGAGATAAAGAATGATACTTTATAATAGAAAAAATTAATAAATCAGAAAGATGTAATAACTATAAATATTTATGCACCTAATAGCAGCGTAGCAAATATTATGAAGCAAAACTAATAGAAGTAAAGGGAGAAATAGAGAATTCAATAATAATAGTTGGGAATTCAAAACCCTACTCTAAAAAATAGGTAACACAATTAGGCAAGCATCAATAAAGAAACAGAAGTCCTGAATGACACAATAAACCTCCATTCAACAACAGCAGTGTTATCTGTTTTAAGTGTACATGGGACATTCTCCAGGTGAAATATATGCTAGGTCATAAAACAAACCTCAATACATTTAAAAATACAGACAGAATACAAGTGTATTCTCCAAAAACAAAGGAATGAAATTAGAAATCAGTTACACAAACTTGGCAGGCTATAAATATGTGGAAATTAACACACGTCTAAATTATTGAATGGGTCAAAGAAGAAATCACAATGGAAATTAGAAAATACTTTGAGATAAATGAAAACAAAGATATAACATAACATACCAAAACTTATGGGATGCAAATTATAGGTGTAAATGCCTACATTAAAAAAAAAGAAAGACTTCAAATCAGTAACATAACTTTCCACCTTTAGACACTGGGGGAAAAAAAGAAAACTAAACCTGAAGTAAGGAATAATAAAAATTAGATCAGAAATTAAACAAAGATTAAAAAATTAATAGAGAAAAATAAATGAAACCAAAAGCTGCTTCTTTGGAAAGGCCAACAAAACTGATTTTTGTTGAGGGCTGAAAAATCACTCTTCACCTCAACTTTCCAATTAATTAATATTCATGTCAATCTTTGGAACTTGTAAATGATACTTTACATAGGAAAAGGTGTGGTTACACTGAGGATCTAGAGAAAAGGAGCTTAAGCTGAATTATCCAAGATGTGACCAAACTGCTATTACAAATGTCTTTATAAGAGAAAGACATAGGAAGATTTGATAGATAAACAGAACAGAAAGAGAAGGAGGCAATATGAATACAGATGTAACAAAGAGTGCCAAGGATTGCTGCAGTCACCTGAATCTAGGAGAAAGGCATGAAAGGGGTTCTTTCCTAGAGAGTCCAGAGGGAGCATGACCCTACAAACACCTTGATTTCAGACTGTGAGAGAAGGAATTTCAGTTATCTAGGCCACCCATTTTGTGGTAATAAAATGGAAGCCCAGGGAAACACACATTTTTAGCTATATTGACCAAGAGAAGAACAAAGAAGACTCCAATTACTGGATTAAGAAATGGAAGATAAGTCATTACTAAATAAGACACTACTAATTTAAAAAAAAGATTATAAAGTAATACTATGATAAGATGTATCAACAAATTAGACAACCTAAATGAAATGGGTAATTCCTAAAAGTCCACACAACTATTAAAAGGTTTCCATATTTCAGTTAAAGTGGTAAACTATTGATATCCATAGTGTGGAATAAGTCACATATATACAATATAATACCCAGCACTACAAAAGAGCTAGCACTACAAAAACTATACAAAGATATGCACTCAAAAACACTAATAAATAAAGATGAAATCCTAAAAGAGTGTTCCAATAACCCAGAGGCAAGGAAGAAAAGAGAAACAGGAAAGAGAATGAGAGGAGACAAGCAAAAAAAACAAATAACAAAATGACTTTAAACATATAAATATATCAGGTACTAACATAATCATGATTACCTTAAACGTAAATGGTCTAAACATACATCAATCAAAAGAAAAAGACTGGCATTTTGGATTTAAATAAACTGACCAATCTATGTGCTACTAACAAGAGGCTGAAATTCAAAATTTACCACTCTGGATGAAGTTTGGAAAATTTATTTCAAATGGAAAGATTAAAAAAGATAAGCAAACATTAATAAAAAATGCACAAGTGGCTATATTAACATCTGACAAAATGAACTTCAGAGCAAAAAAAGGTATTAGAAACAAATATAATGATAAAATAATCATCGAAGAAAATATAATGGTCCTAAATGTGTATGCAGTGATCAATGCAAAGCAATAGAGGAAAACAACAGAATGGGAAAGACTAGAGATCTCTAAAAGAAAATTAGAGATACCAAGGGAACATTTCATGCAAAGATGGGCTCAATAAAGGACAGAAATGGTATGGACCTAACAGAAGCAGAAGATATTAAGAAGAGGTGGCAAGAATACACAGAAGAACTGTACAAAAAAGATCTTCACGACCCAGATAATCACGATGGTGTGATCACTCACGTAGAGCCAGACATCCTGGAATGTGAAGTCAAGTGGGCCTTAGAAAGCATCACTACGAACAAAGCTAGTGGAGGTAACGGAATCCAGTTGAGCCATTTCAAATCCTGAAAGATGATGCTGTGAAAGTGCTGCTCTCAATATGCCACCAAATCTGGAAAACTCAGCAGTGGCCACAGGACTGGAAAAGGTCAGTTTTCATTTCAATCCCAAAGAAAGGCAATGCCAAAGAGTGCTCAAACTACCGCACAATTGCACTCATCTCACACGCTAGCAAAGTAATGCTCAAAATTCTCCAAGCCAGGCTTCAGCAATACGTGAACTGTGAACTTGCAGATGTTCAAGCTGGTTTTAGAAAAGGCAGAGGAACCAGAGATCAAATTGCCAACATACAGTGGATCATCGAAAAATCAAGAGAGTTCCAGAAGAACATCTATTTCTGCTTTATTGACTATGCCAAAGCCTTTGACTGTGTGGATCACAACAAACTGTGGAAAATCCTGAAAGAGATGGGAATACCAGACCACCTGACCTGTCTCTTGAGAAACCTGTATGCAGGTCAGGAAGCAACAGTTAGAACTGGACATGGAACAAAAGACTGGTTCCAAATAGGAAAAGGAGCACGTCAAAGCTGTATATTGTCACCCTGCTTATTTAACTTATACGCAGAGTACATCATGAGAAATGCTGGGCTGGAAGAAACACAAGCTGGAATCAAGATTGCTGGGAGAAATATCAATAACCTCAGATATGCAGATGACACCACCCTTACGGCAGAAAGTGAAGAAGAACTGAAGAGCCTCTTGATGAAAGTGAAAGAGGAGAGTGAAAAAGTTGGCTTAAAGCTCAACATTCAGAAAACTAAGATCATGGCATCTGGTCCCATCACTTCATGGGAAATAGATGGGGAAACAGTGGAAACAGTGTCAGACTTTATTTTTTGGGGCTCCAAAATCACTGCTGATGGTGATTGCAGCCATGAAATTAAAAGACACTTACTCCTTGGAAGGAAGGTTATGGCCAACCTAGATAGCACATTGAAAAGCAGAGACATTACTCTGCCAACAAAGGTCTGTCTAGTCAAGGCTATGGTTTTTCCAGTGGTCATGTATGGATGTGAGAGTTGCACGGTGAAGAAAGCTGAGCGCCGAAGAATTGATGCTTTTGAACTGTGGTGTTGGAGAAGACTCTTGAGAGTCCCTTGGACTACAAGGAGATCCAACCAGTCCATCCTAAAGGAGATCAGTCCTGGGTGTTCATTGGAAGGACTGATGTTGAAGCTGAAATTCCAATACTTTGGCCACCTCATGCGAAGAGTTGACTCATTGGAAAAGACCCTAATGCTGGGAAGGATTGGGGGCCAGAGGAGAAGGGGATGACAGAGGATGAGATGGCTGGATGGCATCACCGACCTGATGGACATGGCTTTGGGTAGACTCCGGGAGTTGGTGATGGACAGGGAGGGAGGCCTGGCGTGCTACGATTCATGGGGTTGCAAAGAGTTGGACACGACTGAGCGACTGAACTGAACTGAAATGTGTATGTACTAATTGACAGAGTCTCAAATACATGAAGCACAAATCAATAGAGCTGAAAAGAGAAAGAGACAAATCTACAGTTATAGCTGGGGGCTTCAGAACTCCCGCAATTCCATCAATTCAGAAAATTAGTCAGTCAGTCAAGAAATATTTTGTATTTCCTACAAAATTAGTAGGAGATCTGAATAATACAATCAACAGAATCCAAGTGACTTATATAGAAAAATCCACCTCAAAGCAGTAAAGTACACTTTTTTTTTTAAGTACTCATGTTATAGTCAAGATACACCATATACATACTGGAAACCATACTTAAAATTTAAAGAATTAAAACCAAACAGAATATGTTCTATGACCTTAATGGAATTATACTAGAAACAAATAACAGAAAGACAATAGGAAAGTTTGTAAACAACATACATATAAATAACCCTAGTTCAAAAAGAGAAGTCTATTTAAAACACATAAAAGTGAGTAAAAATGAAAATACAACATATCAAAATATGTGAGATGCAGCATAAGCAGTTCTGAAAGGGAAATTAATACTAAATGCTTGAATTAGAAATAAAGAATGTTCTTAAATAAATAATGTAAGTTCCAAAAGAAAGAAACTAGAAAAACAAGAAAAAACCAAAGTAATCAAAAGGAACATAATAAAGACCAGAATAGAAATAATGACATTAAAAATAAAAAGCAATAGAGAAAATAAAAAACAAAAGCAGTTTTAAAAAAGTTAATAAACCTGTAGCAAGCTCAACCAAAATTTAAAAAAGAACACCCATATCATCAATATCAGGAATGACAGACAGGATATTACCACAGACCCTGCAGCCATTAAAAGGACAATAGAGGAATAATACAAATGGTTTTACACAAATACATTTGACGACTTTCCTCAAAACCCACAAATTACCAAAATTCAACCAAGATGAAGCAGAGAATCTGAAAAGCACTATAACCATTTAAGAAATAGAATTCATAATTTAAATCTCTAGGAAAAGAAAACTCCACACTCAGATGATTTCATTGGACAGTTTTAGTAAACATTTAATGGAGAATTAACACCAATTTTACACGATCGTTTCCAGAAAACAGAAGAAGAGGGAACACTTCCATCTCATTTCATGAGACCAATATTACTCTGATACTAAAACCACATAAATAAAATACAAAAAAACAATATTATAGACCAGTATCTCTCAAGAATTTAGACACAGAAATCCTCAACAAAATACTGGTAAACAAAATCCAAAATTGTATAAAAAGAATTATATATCATTATCAAGTAGAATTTGTTCCCGATATGCAAGGTTAGTTCAATTAGAAAACCATTTAATGTAATCCACTATATCAACAGGCTGTGTGTGCTAAGTCTACCAGGCTCCTCTGTCCACGGAATTCTCCTGGCAAAAATACTGGAGTGGGTTGCCATTCCCTCCTCCAGGAAATCTTCCCAACCCAGAGATCGTTTCTTGTCTCTTAATATCAACAGTCTAAGGAACAAAAATTAAATGATTATATCAATTAAAACTGAAAAAAAAAAAAAAACACTTGAAAAAATCCAGTACTCATTCATAATAAAACTTGGGGATACAGGGAATTACCCAAACTTGATAAAAATATGTAAAAATAACCTATGGCTACTCAATGATGAAAAACATAATGCTTTCCCATAAGATCAGGAACAAGGCAAAAATTCATTTTCTCATCACTATTATTCAATATTGTACTGGAAGTTATAACCAGCAATAGTAAGACAAATAATTGAATTTACATACAAAATATATAAAATATACAAATGAATATGTATACAAAAATCACACAGATTGGAAAGAAAGAAAGCAACTCTCATATGCAGATGACATGACTGTGTACATAGAAAATCCAAAGAAATCCTCAAAAAAACTCTAGTTTCACAAGTGCTTCCAGAAAAGTCATAGGATACAAAATTAACACACAAATATCAATCACATTTCTGTATACTAACACTGTCCATGTGGAAACAAATTTTTTTAATTATAATTATTCCAAAGAAAATATAACACTTAGATATTACTTAACAAATGTAATCTTTAAAAATGCTATACTTAACTGCAGTGGGATCTGTGTGCTGAAAATTATAAAATGGTGATGAAAGAAATGAAAGACAACTCAAATGGAAAGACATACCATATTCATGGAATGGAACACTCATCATAATAAGGATAGCCATTCTTCCCAAGTTGATCTATAGGTTTAACACAATGCCTATCAAAATCCCAGTAAGTGTTTTAAGAAAGAGACAAGGTTATTTTAAAATTTGTATGGAAAAACACAGGCCTTAAAATAGATAAAATAATCTTGACAAAGAAAAATAATGTGAGAAAAAGTACTCTAACCTACCCAGTATTAAGGTTTACTATATAGAGTCATTAATCAAGTTCAGTGGAGGAATTGACACATAAGACTAATGAACAGAATATAGAAATAGACCTACACAAAATGCTCAACTGATTTTTGAAAAAAGTGAAAGAGCAATTTAACGAAGGATCAACTTTTCAACAAATGGTTGCTGGAGCAACTGGATACTGTAGGCAAGAAAAGTAAATCTCAATCTAAAATACTACATCTTATACAATAATTAACTCAAAATAGATCACACATATAAATGTAAAACAAAAAACTAGAAAACTTTTAGAAATTCTACAGGAGAAAATCTTCTAGATTTTAGGACTAGGGAAAGAGTTCTTGGACTTGATATCTAAAGAGTGATCCATAAAAAGAAAAGTTGGTAAAATTAAAAAGTTAAAATTGATAAATTTTAAAACTTTTGCTCTTTGAAACAAAATAAGAAATAATCCTACTCAACTAACCTAGTCAGATTATATACCTCATTCCTTTACACACAATTTAAGAAGGAAATGGCAGCACATCCATGAGAGAACAAATAGAATGACATATTTGAATAGATCTGAACTAAAGTGTTTTGGGGGAGAAGGACCATAGTTTTCTCTAAACTATTTAAGGGCTGTTATATAAAAGGGGAAGTAGATTACATGCTATGTTCTTGAAACAAGAGCTATGAGTAGAACTTTCATGGCAACAAATTTCCTACTAATCAATCTGACTCACAAAGTACAGGATGAGTTCAGAGAGAGGCAGAATTAACTTTCTGTCAAGGATGTTGTAGAAAGAATGTCTCTAGTTCAGAGAGTGACTAGAATCATGGACTGCTGAAGTCTATTTACCTAGAATTCTGATTTTTTAAAAAAGGGAGGGCCTCTGGCTAGTTTTAATTGCCATTTATCTTGTAGTTGGGGTTGTTGACCTATCCCTTTATATCAATTTCCTCTGAGAGAAGCTGTTTTAAAGACAGGTCTCAAGTAGCTTTGATCCAGTGCTTCAAGATGGAAAACAAAGTGAATCAAGGTTCCTCAACCTTTTAATGCATTAATTATTTCACATCATATCTTTCTATATTATGAACCAGGGAAAGCATTCTTTCCAAGTCATCTTTCCACCTTGTTGAAAATGCAAGTGAAAAATTTCTAAGCCGAAAGCATGCTTCTTTTCACGCTAGACTTCCCACAATTGTGTCAAAGAGCATTTGGTATTTGACAGAAGAGAGCCACACGTGGTGACCTTCGTTCCTTCTGGTCCTCAGATCTTAACTCTGGGGCAGTGCATATCACTTTCTTTGGTAGACCTTTAGGGCACAGTGGAAATTGTTTACTCTTTTTTTGTTGTTGCTGTTCCCTAAAGATAACATTCAATCAAACTGAGAGCTACTGACAGCAATTGCTCTTTAAAGGAACTGTTACTCATTTCATACAATTTCCAAAGTATTTGGAAAATTGTGTGAAAAAAGTTTTTAAACAAATAAATATAATGGAGCTATTCCTCCACAGCAGCACTTAAAAGTGTTTTCTTTCAGCATTTGCTTTGTTGTTGTTATTCTATTTATAGACATCTCATACGCTTTCATTAATATGTGTCATCCTGTATGTTCCATCAATTGTAAAATACAGACTATTCTCACCTTTCAGGTTTTATCATGAACATCAGAGAATCAGTAAAGTTGGACAGAGTGATTAGTTATTATTTATAGGAATTATCCTTCTAGGCTACAAGCTCCTCTAAGGCAGGATCCATGACCTACTCATTTCTGATGAATATGAATATGCATCACAACACCAGAGAAGAAACGAATATGACTTTATTTTATGATTCAAATTCAAATTAAATATTGTTCTAAATCCTCACTAGGAATCTGCTATGCTCACAACTTCCAGTGCTTTTCAGTAGTACCAGGATGTTTAGACTGTACAGAAATGTAGCAAGTGGTGTCTGGTTTTAGTTCTTTGAGAAACTTATTAACCAAATTCAAGTGATCCTATTAAACTCCTCTGCTCATAGAACCCCCTTCCCTATGTTTTATTTGGCCAAGACCCTTTAACTGCCGTGTCTCTTAAAACTAGTGGCTCTACTAGGCCACATCTTTTCAATGTCTTTTCTCTGGTCCTTCCACCTTTGGGATATAGATTCAATTACCTTTTAGTTCCTGGTCCACAGTCTAACCCTTTATCTTCTGAAATCTAAACTTTCTGAATCACAAGTCTTTGAGCTCTTTCTTAGAACATAAGAAGGCCTAGAACACAGGATGCAGGATGGTACCATATCACTTCTTGAAGTGTGTGTGTGTGTGTGTGTGTGTGTGTGCGAGAGAGAGAGAGACAGGGTAGAAGTTTATAATGAACCTACAGAAAATTAAAATCAACACTTTTTTCAGGTTATTCCACCATTTACCTTTATATCCCCAATGCCTAACACAGGCCTAAGACTCTATGCCTCGAACAGAGTAGGAATTTGTCAATATTTAATGTGTGCAAATGGGCTGCAGGCAACATTGGTGAACTTTCATCAGGCATAACAATATAGGATCCTAGAACATAATTAGCACACTATTCACAGAAGTAGCAGAACATGGTAATTTTTTATTAAGCATCATGTCATTGGGCTGCTCACCTCCTTGGCTGTGCTACTGAAAGTTTCAAGTCTTAAAGATAAGGTTGGCCACACTTCTTCAAACAAGGCGACAAGGCACCCAATACTTGGAGGACTCCATTACTTTAGACTCAACTCTGTAAACACATGCGTGTTAGGAAGCCAGACAAATGACTGACTGTCATCTCTGACTTTCTATACTTCAAATCAGTAGAATAATATAATAGAACTTCAGCTATTGAGAGCTATGTTTTCCAAATAATTCTCAAAGTTTCACAATGTCATTAAACTTTTAACCATTTTGAACGAATATCTTTTTAGAATACATCATATATATCCCCGCTATCTTGAGCAAATCACAGCAAATGTAATTTAACCTTTCTGTGATAATTTAATGTAATCATTACTAACATTCATTATTCCAGCCCATATAAAGTGGTGCCTTCTGGGCGTTTGAGAGTAAAGTGTGCTCTTTACATGGCAGGAAATAACCCTGACTGCTGAATATTACTAAATGCACAAATTCTATCTTTCATAAATTTGGGGAATTTTTTTGTAAGTATTTATCTCACTCCTTTTTTGTTCATGGGAAATGATGCTTTATTGGATACCTTTCCTTTATAATTTTTAATTATTTTGTTTCTAAGTTGCTAAATCTTACAATATGGGAAACTAAGCCTCTTTATTTAGGAATACATAAGAACAAATAGTCTCTGATTTTCACTGGACTTATATTGTGTCACCTATTTTTGCTAAAAAAGATGTTCAATTTAGCTATGCAGAGGCCATAATGTTGCAGATAGCTAATTTACATATATTTACATGGTACTTGTACTTTTAAGAATAATGTCATAGCTTTGAACCATTTGCTTCTCATACTGGTACTTAATATATATATTATATATTTTATATATATGTGTATATTTATATTATATATTTGTGTGTATATTTAAGTATATTTTATATATTTTTTGCATATATAAAATATATATAAATTATATATTTTGTGGATGCAAACTTGCAGTTTAGAAGGTCCACATACCCATAGTCAATGTAGAGGATTAAAACTGTATCCCTTGCATGTTGACCCCAAAATCTGACATAGTTAAAACACACTACAGTCTGCAAATGTTCTGGTCTGTCAAAAACTAATAGACCCAACAGAGTTTGATGATCTTACAAATGATGACATTGACTGATGGAATTTTTAGGCTATTTCAGGCTATTTCTTCTCATATGCGTTCATGCTAAGTTGCTTTAGTCGTGTCCAACTGTTTGCAACCCTATGAACTGTAGCCCACCAGGCTCCTCTGTTCATGGAATTCTCCAGGCAAGAATACTGGAGTGGGTTTCCAGGCCCTCCTCCAGGGGATCTTCCTGACCCAGGGATCAGTTCGAACCCACATCTCATTATGTCTTCTGCACTGCAGCCAGGTTCTTTACCACTAGCACCACCTATGAAGTTGTCATATATTTTGAATCTAATCTCAACTATTAATCCAGCTACATACATACACACTAACTAGAATTTTGAAAAGTAGAAGAAACTATACAATGCCAAATAAGACCAAGAAGTAAGCAAATATTAAATGGATAGATCAGTAGAGACATAAATGGATAAGAAACTTTGTTTATGGGGATTACTATTCACATTATACATTTTCTCCATCAATAGTTATGATAAATGACAGCAATGGTTCCCCACTGGTTGTTAGTTTCTGAGAGTGTCTCTAACCCTTTTTTATTCACTTAATCCTGCCCACATCTCTGCCAGTGTTCCCCCTTTATTCATTTTTTTATTTGCACAGTCTAAGGTTAATTTGTTTCCTGCTAGGACCAAGGTCGAAGCAGCCCTGTTTCTTTAAAGCATTATGAAAGACTGCTGAAAGTTCATTAAGACTTAGAAGAGGAACATTTAGCACAGAGATGGGAGAGGGTCATGAGAAATCATGAGATCCCTGAAGAAGTTTCTTTTTTTTTTTTTTATCACTTTTTCATTCCACGAAGCATGTCTATGATTTTCTACTTTATTCTGTAATATTGCTGTATTTTTGCAGCAATTCTCACACCTCATTACCATCATATACACACATTAAATAATAAGGATTTTACTTAAAGCCCTAAAATGCTGTGGTGAGTAGGCCGGTGCAGTGCTTAAGGCTAGATCATGAAGTCAGGTTTCCTAGGAGTTTGAAACATGGCTCATTATTTAACTGTACAAACTTAGACATGTTTACTTACCTTCTTTGTGCTTAAGTTCACATCTGTATAATGAGGATAATGTATCTACAACAGGGTTATTGTGAGGATTAAATGAAATAGTATCTAAAAAGGGCTTTGTAACACACATTTATAGTCAGTAAATGGGATAAGGATTTTATAAAGAAAATTAAGTCATATATTTTCATGCAGAATTAATGCTTAATAATTCTACAGGAAAGATATTTTCCTTTGTAGATAATGAACCTGAGATTCATAGAATTTACATAACTTTGGCAAAGTCACAAAGTTCTTGCTCAGTAGAAGAGATTCAAACTCAGAACACCCTGACCCTAAAATCCATGCTGTGACCTCTTTATTCTGAATTCTTCCATTCCTCCCGTGGCCCTTCCCAGTATTCAGCCAATATCCCCAAGATTCATTTTCCTTACGTTACTGTTGGCTCTTCTCTCCCCTTTATCTCAAATATTCTACTTAAACTATCACAACCACACATCAGAGAACTTTGCCTTATTTTTGTTCATACCATATATTCATCACTACCTGATATCATATTATATATTTATTTTCTTATTTTCCATATTCCCTGCTGAGACAGTAAACTCCACACAAATAAGGATTTCATTCAGTTATGTCCACTGCCGTATCCAAGTTTCTATAGCCTGTAAAATTATGCAGCCTAGAAGATTACAGGTGTTCAAAAATATTTTTAATGATATATGAGTGAATGAATAAATTAATGAATGGATGAATGAAATCCTCTCCCTCAACAAATATTGTAAAATAAATGCATTTAACACAAATACTCCACATAGCTTTTTTCCTTTTCAGGCTCATAGGTACAACCATTTATCAACACATAAAACCCACACACCAGAGAGATCTCCTTTTATTGTGCTATTCCATTTAAAGTCATTTTCCATATCAAACCATTGTATACAGAGAAGTAAAAGCACTTTCTATCATTTTGATTATGTTCTATTCCTACTTAAAAATTTAGTATGTTTGACGTTTGCTAGCACACCCCAAATCAAACCTGCTAATCATGGCATTACTGATTCTTTGCTAGTGTTTCCATTTTATTTTAAAACTAACTCTTCTCATTTCTTGGTGTATTTCAAATTCTAATTATTATTGCCTGTTTTATATTGAACATAACTATATTGACTTGGATTTGTCTAATGAAAATTTTTATTTCTTTCTATCATATAGCTATTCAAGTTCACATCAATTCTTCCTGAAGAGCTGGATCTCATAAGATCATTACAAACCATTTGTTTTTAATTTTGGCATAGTACTATAAAAAAGAAAATTAAATTGTCCAGGTTCTTGACTTCCAGGTTCTCCAATTTTAACACAAATAGTGATGGGGTAAGAAGTTAGTTGTACTGGAACACAAAATATACACAGCTAATCAATTCATGAGTTGATGCCGTGAAAGGTTAAGATGATGTTGAGAGTGAAGTAAAACCACTGTCAACCAACTTAGACATGCAGCAGTGAGATGTCCTAGTCTGGATTTTACTCTTTGCTGTTTCTTCTACTTTATTTTTTTTTATTTTTTTTTTTTTTTTTAATCTTCAAACTTAATTTTATTGTAGTTAGAGAATGTGACCCATATCTGTTTCTTCTACTTTAAATCATCTTCCACTTTGCTAATTAAAATTGTATTTCTCCCCAGATGGCTTCTCAAATTCCAAACTCCACTCAGGCTTGTAGGTTCCCATTTTTCAGGTAGCTCACAAAACAAACGTGCTCAGTATAGCATTGTGAGTGTGCATGAGTGCCTGTTTGTGTATGTGTCCAGAGTGTTTGAAGTTACATTGGAAAGTTTCAAAAAGGTAATATATGGCTACCACATCCTCAAATAGGGCTTCCCAAGTGGCTCAGTGGTAAAGAAACAGCCTATCAATGCGAGAGATGGAGGAGATGTAGGTTGGATCTCTGGATCGGGAAGATCTCCTGGAGGATAAAATGGCAATTCACTCCAGTATTCTTGCCTGGAAAATCCCATGGACAGAGAAGCCTGGCAGACTACAGTCCCTGGGGTCACAAAGAGTCGGATATGACTGAGTATATATACACACATATATTCAATCTATGATCAAGAGGTTTAATCAGAAACCATAACTATTAAATGATAGTTTAACTTTAGTTTTCTAAAAGCTGTTTATGTAGTATGTATACACATATACTTTGCATAATACATTTACATAGATAATGCTTAAAATAGACCCTTTTCTTAACAATGGCTACTTCTACTTATCTAATTTTTCTAAATTTTCTATAATTAACAGAGCTTGCTTTTATAATTAGAAATAATATTACCTAAAAACAAATGTATTTCCAATACAGTGCGTATTTGATCATAAGGATACCAATAATCTTTTCTCTGAGGATTTTTTTTCTCCTTCAGACCCCTAAGAAAATTACCATTAGTTTGTAATTTAACTCAATATGTTTTTTGAAGGTATAAAGAAACTTCAGACCTGACCCTCAAAGTCTGCATATACCCATAACTCCTTTTTCATTACATAATAACTTAAGTCATGGGAAGAAACCTTAATTGATTGAGCCTAACCAAATCTGAGCACTTCTCAGGGGTAGAGTGATAAACAATTTGCCTGCCAACACAGGAGGCTCAGAAGACTCAGGTTCGATCTCTGGGTCAGGAAGATCCCCTAGAGAAGGAAATGGCAACCCACTCCAGTATTCTTGCCTGAGAAATCCCACGGAGAGAGGGGCCTGGTGGGCTAGAGTCCATGGGGTTGGAAAGCGTCCAACATGACTGAACACATACCACACAACATACACACACAACCAAATCTGTAAGCATTATGCAGAACACAACGGAACAACTGAGAGCAAAATTCTGCCTCTTTGAGAACCTTGAAAACTTCATAAGGTAACTACAGAAAGTAAACCCAGATAACATCAAGAATGGTTTGATATCTCTGATATCTCAACATATCTAAATCCACATTCATCATCATCATTATCATCATAATACTAAAGCACTTAATCTATGCTAGCCTCTAAGCCTGGTCATTGTTACAACAACATATAACAACCTTGCGAAGTAAAAATTATTTTTAATGTCCATTTTAAGAGACATTCCAGAGAGATTAAGTGACTTGCCCAAAGTCACTCAGGTAGTAAATCAGTTCAGTCAGTTCAGTGATGTCTGACTCTTTGCGATCCCATGCACTGCAGCACGCCAGGACTCCCTGTCTATCAGCAACTCCCAGAGCTTGCTCAAACTCATGTCCACTGAGTCGGTGATGCCATCCAACCATCTCATCCTCTGTCATCCCCTTCTCCTCCCACCTTCAGTCTTTCCCAGCATCAGGGTCTTTTCAAATGAGTCAGTTCTTTGCATCAGGTGGCCAAAGTTATCGGAGCTTCAGCTTCAGCATCAGTCCTTCCAATGAATATTCAGGGCTGATTTCCTTTAGGATGGACTGGTTGGATCTCCTTGCTGTCCAAGGGACTCGTAAGAGTCTTCTCCAACACCACAGTTCAAAAGCACCAATTCTTCGGCGCTCAGCTTTCTTTATGGTCTAACTCTCTCAGGTAGTAAATAGCAAAACTAGAATTCACTCCTGTTTCTGTAACTCCAGACTCAAGTCCTTTTCTTTTTTCTTTTTTTTTAATAAATTTATTTATGTTAGTTGGGGGGAGTCCTTTTCTTTACACCCAGCTGGTCCACACTGGGTAATCCTGTCCCCGCCATGAAACTCATGGGATCAGTGTCAGAAGTGCAAGGAAGTAGCCAATATCTTATAGAATTTTCTATCCAATGATGGGGCTCAGGAATATAGCACACCAGAATATGGCACCTTCGCTTACTGAATATCTTAAGCTGAAGGAGTCTGAGAAAATAGTAGAAGCAGGAGGATACTTTGACCTCCACCCTTGCCCTTCAGAGCAGGAGCTAAATCTCCCATGTGAAAGGTACCCCCCTATAGCGGGAAGAAAGAAGATATCTTTATAAACACAGACAGGGAGTGGAGAGCTGAGAAATCTGTACAAACAAACTTAATCATTAAACTAACCCTTGTCTTCCTAGTTACTGCTTCATCACTTACTAGCCCTAGCCCACACTCCTCTGCCTTGTCAATTCTTCATAAATTTATTGTTTCTTTGTCAAAGGGTGTAAGAGCTCCCTGCTCTGGTCACCTCTTAGGATCTTCATTCTTGTCAAGGAGCCTATGTACATGAAAAAATTCAATAAAATGCATTTGCTTTCATCCTGCTAGTCTGTCTTGGAAGTTTGTTAACTTTCAGAGCAGTCAGGGGGTCAGTTTGTTAACTTACAGAGCAGTCAGGGGGTCAAGGAAAACTTGTTCCTTTCCTGATATTATCTAGCCCTTATATCCACCCTGATAGATTCTTTTGAATAAAGAAACCTAATGAGAAAAATGCATAATTAAGCAGAACTAGAGGGTTCTCATGAACCAGATGCACATCTGATAAGCAGTGCTCTGGGTCATAGATTAATTTTAAAGAGTTCTTTTTTCAGCATTTTCTTTTTTCTCCCTTCCTTCCCTCCCTCCCTTATACCATCCTCCTTTCCTTACCCCTCACCCTGATGATTCTACAACCTAAATCAAGCCCAACTCTGGGTCACATTTATGGTATTTCCTTTCAATATGCTTAGCCCTAGAATATATCTGAAACCAGAATGCACTAAAATCAGCTAGCAGACAGACAGAACACAAGAACTCTATTATAGTTTTGTATAAACAAAATTAACCTTCTAGGAGTAAAAAAAAAAAAAAAATGTAGGACACTTTTTATCTATCCTGTAGTTGGTGACCACTTATGCATAGTCTGGCCATGTGGACAGTTGTCCCTTTCCTCTTCTTGCTTTCAGTCATTTCCTTCAAGAAATCCAAGGAATGGGTTGTGATTTCCAAGGCTCCCTACATGTTTGACATTCTGTTTTTTAATAGTGCCTACTAGAGCTAAATAAGAATAGATTATTGACAAATTAGAGGGAAAAATACACTCTGACAGAACCATTTAACACTAAGAATGTTTTTAAAATATACATTTTTGGCTGCACATTGTTTTATGAGTCTGGGTAACAGTGCCATTTACATTCTAATCCTGGCTCTATCCCTGCCGTGCTAGGAGAGAGATGAATCTCTCATTTTTTTGGTGTTTTAATTTCCTCAGTGGTTAAGCAAGGACTATACATACAATCTACTTTTTTGAATTTCTTAGTGGATTATAGCAAAACCTTTCATGATGTTTTGGTTTAAAAGATTTTTCTCTGAACCATATTCATGTTTTCATATTCTATTTTTCCCAGACAGTCATCAGTAAGATTCACAAAGGAAATATATCCATATAATTGGATTAATTTCCCTAAATCCTAGCATGATCCCAAAATGTTTGTCCGTGACTAATCAATGAATTTGAATTTCTGGCAAATGGCAATCGTTATGCAAACGTTTCAAATATCTTCCTTTTTCTCCGTAGTCAGAGCAATCTGGTTTAACTAACTGTGAGAAAATAAACGTTAATATTCAACAGCATTAAAACACTGTTCTGTTGGACTAAAATTCCCCTAATGACAAAAGAAATCAAGGTGCAAAAGATTCCATGTCAATGCCAAAGCAGTAAGTATGCTAAACCTAAATGATCATATGGAGACTGAATGTTGAAGTTGGAAATAATCTTAAAAAGAAAAAAGAAACTAGCAGAAAGGTTTGAATTTATATACGAGGAAAGGAGTGAAGTACGGTATGGAACTGTGTTGTGGTTATCATCAAGCCACAGATTCTCTGTCAGAAGTCCTGGTTTAGAGATTCAGCCAACACCCTTGGGGATGATGAATCACTCCATACGTAGAAGAACATCAAGCTTATTCCAACTATACATCATATAACTGAGATCAGAATTTATAATAATTATGCTATAAAAATAATTTATTGAATGCTTATGACATGTTAGGGACTCTGAAAATGTTATTTCAAAGCCTCGTGTAACCTTTAAAGGTAAATATTATAATCTCATTTTACAGATGAAGTAACTGAAGCCCAGACAGATGGATAGCAACAACCATAATAATAGAAAACATTTGTTTAGGATTTACAATGGGCCAAGCACTAAGTGCTTTCTTATATATTATTCATATCTTACATATATAACATTTAATTTTCATAACAACTCTAGAGGCAAGCATTAGTATCAAACCCATTTACCACATAGGAAACTCATACATAGAGAGGCTAAAGAGCTTCCTCAAATCCAGGAAATGTGGCTCCAACAGCCAGGCCTAAAGCACTACTCCATACTCAGTCTCATACAGAGAGTGAGTGGCCATGGAAGAATCTGAACATTGGGCTTGTACTCCAAAGCCAGCATTCTTTCTCAGTCTTCATGTTTCTCAATCTGGCTGCTCATTAAATAACATGGAGAACATTTGGTGGGTAGGACTTCCATTGAAAGGGTGTGATCATTTTATCATGCATACAAAATGAAGGAGCTTTCAGTTGAGTTGCCTACTTTTGTCTGCTGCTGCTGCTGCTGCTGCTGCTAAGTCGCTTCAGTCGTGTCTGACTCTGTGCGACCCCAAAGACAGCTAAGTATTAGTGAATCCTAAAAGAGTCAGTTAGCACCTTCTCGGTTGCTTGGAATAAAAGTTTTCATCAGTTCTCAACTGATTTATCAGATGACTAGTGGCCAAATGCTAAGGCAGGGCCGGGACCCATTGCCAACGGCTCCAGCCTAAGCATGGCTGCCAGTAAACCAGGACTAGGAAACTGGCATGGGTTCCACAGAAATGCTTTTATTCCCTAAGACAAACTTTTGATCTATACCTCTTTGAGCTTTTCACTTGACAAACATGTATCTGAGTTCCAACTATGGGCCAAATGCTATGAAATACTATGCTGGTGCTTTGGGGAACTCAGACTCCTTGTCTTCTGGAAAAGCCCAATCTAGTGGGGGAAATATAAGTGTTGACAGGTAAGTCATTCATGGTATAATACCAAGAAGCCCTTTTAGCTCTGTACCCAAGTGAAAGTTTCTGCTCTATGAGAAAATTCTAACAGGTTCAGGTACACTCTGGGGGTCAAATCATGCACATAAAGGTGAGATATGGGGCCTAACAATGTGCTTCACTCTCATAAATGAGTTTAGACAATGCTGTGTGCTTTTAATATACCCTGGAGAATTAGATAGATCATTATCATTGTTGTTGCTATTTTATTCTCCAACTACGAGTTTACAGCATCTTCTCTTCAGTGGTTTGTGTCCCTGAGAGCAAAATAAACTCAACATTTTCTTTCTGCAACCTCTCATGAATATTAATATTGTCTTTATTTATTGTTTGGCAAAATATGACAAAAATAAAAATGCACTACAGTGAAAAAGAACATGCATACACCAAAAATATCTAGCTACTGTCAGAATACTTGTGTCATCATCATTATCAATAAATGCACGGTTGACAAGCATGCTCTATACACCACATCGTCCCACAATTCCTTCTAACCATTGACTTTTCTTAAAGGGTGTTGCTGATTCTTTGGCTGCTACTTGCATAACCCCCACTACTTTTAAAGCTGTACAGTTTTGTCATGCTTAAACTAGAAACATGGAGCTCAGTGACAACTGGCCAAGGAGATTTATAAGAGCAGTCATCCAGAAACAGACTTTCAGAGCCTTAGAATCTTCCCTCAAGGGCTTTATACCAAGAAGCTCAAATACATAAAACAAACAAAAGTAGAATTGTTTTGGTTGAAAAAGGGATAAAGATGGAGTCCCTCTTGTTCAGACCTATCCTCACATCCTAGAAGAGCCTGAAGCAACTCCACAGACCTCTTTGAGTTCTGCACAACTGGACAGCCACCGATCAGTCCACTTTATAGATGCAGGTACCAAAGTAACAAGACAATGAAAGTGGCTGAGGCCGCAGAGTTAGTTAGCAGCGAAGCTGGGACTAACATTCCTATCCCTTCTGTCCAGTGATCATTTTACACTGCTTTTTGCCTCCCCACATAGGTCAATTCGAAGGAAGGACAAAAGACATACTTATTAGAAACATTATCATGACAGTCTGTTTTCCAATTTTGGCAAGTTAGAACCCTTCTGCGGTTTGTTAGATAGTCCCAGCATACTTACTGCATGTTGGACCAATAAGTAAAGCAGACAGCTCCAAGATGTCTACTCTGTGTTCTTACACGTGGAATAACACATATGAAACTACTAGTTACCTGGAGCTCTGGCAGCCAAAAGTGAGTCTGGCCACATTGAGAACTTTACCAGGATTCTAGACAGTACAGCTAGGCTATTCTCTAATTTTCAACTATATTTCTAAGAGTGGTATTGAATTATATAATCTTGCTGATACCATTGAACCACTCTGATAAAACTACTCAAAGGTATAAAATAGTCCAAAGGCAGGTGGTATTTTGTTCATATACATTTGATTCAGCAAAAGATGAGTATTATCCAGCAGAATGTACACAATGTCACTGCCTCCTGTTGCAGTTTGGGTCTAAATAAACCCCTTCAGTAGCTATATGGTAAATCCAGCTTCAGAAAGTATTAGGAGGTATACAGTAAATTAAAGACACACTCATGATTTGAACTCTATTTTGATTCCCAGTCCAGTATACTCACCTAAGTTGCTTCATAACTATATTCATCTCCTTTCTATAGAAGATTATAGCTGATGTGCAAGATAGGCAAAGATTTCCTAAGCATTTTCTAATTCGTTTTTATAAGGTAACAGTTCCTTAGCCTAACCACACCTATAGCAGAATTTTTCCATACAAAATGTTGTTGAGCAATTATTCTTCCTGATAACCTTCAGTGATAGCAGAGTTTATCTAAAGGCAGTCAGAATTATTTCCTCATAAATATTTTTGTCCTCTATGCTGAAAGGTTAAAAAAAAATAACTCCCTTATACAGTATGGTAGAGAGATAAAAAATAAACTGATAAAATACATTATCACTGTTAGAATTCCAAAAGGCTGTGTAAATTTATGATTTTGTTATTAATTATATTATTACTGATATGGATCACACAGAATGTTGTGAATTATAATATTAAATTCTTAGAATTATATTCAACAATGGATAAATATGGAGACAGGGGACTTGAGAGAACCCCACATGAATTCTCCCTCTCCTGGCAGGACTAAGCATACCTAGTGGATGTGATCAACTTCTCTAGTTATCCAGGAAACAGGAATCTCAAGTTTCTTCAAGAAAATTCTCAACTGTTACAGAAAATGACAGATTAATGAACTACAAAAGTTTGTTCCTCCATAAAAGCAATGAAAAACATGGTAAAGACTACTGGAATCAATATTTCTGAACTCTAGAATCTAACTAAAATTTTGCAGCTTTTACCCCTCGGGACTTTGTAAAAACACATTTACATTCTGGCCTCTGTTTTAGTCTTTATCTCCTGGTTGCACAGAACCTAGAGGTTATACACTGATGAGGGCTTCGGGCCTCCTCAGGTCTTTTCTGAGTGTATGCAGAGCCCTGGGCCGGCAGAGGACCACTAAGACTCCCAGGAAAATGTCAGAGCTTTTCAAAGTCCTTATATTTCCCAAAACATCTCATTCCCCAGCTTTTCTTCCCAAAATGTTTTGGTTAGTAAATGCCATTTACATTAGGGAAAGAAAGAAAGGAAGGAAGGAAGAAATGCTTAGGCATACATCTAAGAAAATGTGTACAAGATCTATATGCGTGTATGTGTTTAGTCACTCAGTTGTGTCTGACTCTGCGACATCATGGACTAAGGCCCACCAGGCTCCTATAACCATGGAATTCTCCAGGCAAGAATACTGGAGTTGGTTGCCATTTCCTCCTCCAGGGGATCTTCACAACCCAGGGATCGAACCCTGATCTCCCACATTGTAGGCGGATTCTTTACTGTCTGAGCCACCAGGGAAGCCCACAAGACCTATATAAGGAAAACTGAAAAAAAAGAAAAATTGCTGATGAAAGGAATCAAAGAAGACCTAAATAAATGGAGAGATTTTCCATGTTCTCACATAGGAAAATTTATGTTGTTAAAATGTCAGTTCTTTCCAGCTATATCAATAGTTTCAAGGCAACCCCAATCAAAACCCTCACAAGTTATCTATGGATGTTGACAAAGTGATTCTATAGTTTATACTCAAAGGCAAAATACTTAGAATAGCACACAATATTGAAGAAGAACAAAGTCCTAAGACTGACATTATTCAACCTCATGACTTATTGTAAAGTTATAGAATACAATAGAGAGCCCAGAAATGGACCCACAGCCAACTGATATTTGACAAAGGAGCAAAGGCAATCTATGGAAAAAGGATAGTCTTCTCAACAAATGGTGCTAGAACACCTTGATATACAAAAGAGAAAGTAAATTTAGACATAGATCTTGCATCTTTCACAATAACTCAAAATGAATAATAGATATTAATTGCAATACACAATTAACTATAAAACTTTTAGAAGACAACATAGAAAAAACATAGGAACTCTTGGGTTTGATAATGAGTTTTAGACACATCACCAAAAATACACAATTCATGAAAGAAAAAGTTGGTAAGTTAAACTTTATTAACATAAAAAACCTCCACTCTACAAAAGATACTATTACAAGAATAAAAATACAAGTCAAAGACTGGAAGACAATATTTGCAGAACACATACCTGATAAACAGATTTGCATCCAAATATACAAAAAAACTCTTAAAACCAAACAATAATATAACAGACAACCCAATTAAAATATGGACAAGAGAGCAGAACAGACATTTCACCAAAGATGATATACAAATCAGACAGCAACTAATCACATGAAAAGATGCTCCAAATTATATGCCAATGGGGGAATGCAAATTAAAACAACAATGAGATTCCACTACGCACCTAAAAGAATGGATAAAATCCAAGATACTGATAAAACCAAATGCAGGTGAGAATGAAGACATGGGAACTCTCATTTATTGCTAACAGAAATGCAAAATGGTACAGCCCTTTTGGAAGATAGTCTGGTAGTATACAGAACAGTTTCACTGACATTATCAAAACACATTTGTCAAAATACATAGATCTGTACAACATAAGAGTAAACATAATGTAAACTATTCTGAACTTTAGTTAATAATAATGGATTAATATTGGTTTATCAATTCTAATAAAGCTGCTATATGAATTGGGAACACTCTCCTGCTTCCTAACACAAAATATTCAGGCTTATCTTGTATTTGCTCTCTCCCAGGCCCAGAGTTGGTAATTTCTCTAAGATTCAATTGAATGCTGTTGAGTAGAGACTCACTTTAGATTCATAACATAAATTAATTAAAACTAAAAGGTTGGAAAAGATCATTCATGCAAACAGCAACCAAAAAAGAGCTCAGGTAGCTACAGAAAATAGAGTGTAAGACAAAAATTGTTGTGTAAAACAAAGTTGAGTCAGTAGCTAATGATACAAGAGTCAAGTCTTCAAGAATTACAGAAACTATTAACTTATATGTGCTTAATCATGGGCCACAAAACACGTAAGATGAAAACTGACAAAAATAAGCAGTGAAAAGACAATTTAACAATAATAGAAGGAGACTTTAATACCTCACTTTAAGTTGTAGATAAAACAACTAGACGAATGATTAGATAGGAAACAGAAGACTTGTACAACACTGTCTATGACACCATAAACCAACTGGATTTAACAGACTGCCACAGAACACTCCATCCGATGACAGAAGAAGATGCATTCTTTCCAAGCACATGTGGAACATTCCCTGGGACAAATCGTATTTTAGACCACAAAGCCATCTCAGTGAACTGAAAAATAATTAAATCATATATTCTCTGACCACACTAAAATAAAATTACAAATCAGTAAGAGAAGCAAATGTGACAATTACAGATTTATATAAAATAAACACTTCTTAATAACTAATGAGTCAAAGGAAAAATCAAAAGGGAAATCAGAAAATACTTTGAGATGATAAAATTAAAATAATTTTTAAAAATTATGGGATGTAGCACTCGGAAATTTATAGCTGCAAATGCCTACTTTAAAAATACAAGAAAGATCTCAAATCAATAACTTAAACTTCTATTTACGAAAGCCACAAAAAAGAAGAGAAAACTAAGCCCAAAGCTGGCAGAAGGTAGGAAATAGTAAAGATTAGAACACAGAAATAAAGAATAGAAAAACAATAGAGTACAATATTGTAAAGTAATTAGCCCCCAACTAAAATAAATAAAAAAAAAAAAAAAAAACAATAGAGAAAATCAATGAAGCCAAAAGTTGGCTCTTTGAACTGATCAAGAAAGTTGACAAACCTTTAGCTAGATGGACCTAGAAAAAAAATGAGAGAACATTCACATTATTAAAATCAGAAATTAAAATGGGAATGTTACTACTGATTATACAGGAAAAAAAATGTATATGTTAGAGACTACTATAAGCTATCATATACCAACAAAGTGGATAACCCAGATGAAATGGACAAAGTTCTAAAAATACACAAACTATCAAAATTGACTCAAGAACAAATAGAAAATCTGAACAGTTACCTATCAAAAGTAAAGAGACTGACTTAGTAATTTAAACACTACAAGGAAAATCCCAGGATTTTCTTCTCAGAAGGTTTTACTGGTGAATTTGACCAAATATTTTTAAAGAATTAACACCGGTCCTTATGTAACTCTTCAATATATTAAAGGGAAAGGAATACTGCCCAACTCTTTCTATGAGGCCAGTATTACCCTGACACCAATGTCAGGCAAAGATATCACAGGAAACAAAAACCTACATATTAATAATCTGTGTGAATGCAGATGCTAAAATGTTAACAAACTGAATCAAGCATCATTAAAGGGATTACACACCATGACTAACTGAGATTTATATCAGGGATGAAATTTTGGTTCAACATATGAACATCAATCAATGTAATAAATCATATTAATAGAATAAAAAACAAAACAAAACCAGATAATCCTCTCAATAGTTGTAGTCAAGAACTTAGCAGTACACAACACCATTTCACAATAAAAATACTCATAAAACTAGGAACAGAGAGGAAATATCTCAACTTGATAGAAGGCATCTACAAGAAGCACATAGTTAATAACAGGATTACTTACAAAACACTGGATACTTCCTTCAGAGCAAGAAAAAATCAAGGATATATGCCCTAGCCATTCAATATTTTACTGGAAGTTCTAGCCAGGGCAATTAATTAAGGAAAATAGATAAAGACATCCAAACTTGAAAGGAAGAATAAAACTACCTCCATTTGTAGATGACATGATATTTTACATAGAAAAATCTAAAGAATACACACACACACACAAATCACTGTGAGAGCTCATAAAAGAACTCAGCAAAGTTGTAGGATATAATATCAATAAATAAAAAAACCATTGTAAATATTGCTTTACACTTGCAATAAACAGTCTAAAAATGAAATTGAGATAATTTCCATTTACAATAACATTTAAAACTGTAAAATAATTAGAAAATTTAAGCAATAAAGTGAAAGATCTGTACTACAGTAATTATAAAACATATAGTAGAAATAAGTTAAAGAAGACAAACAAATTGAAAAACACTCCATGTTCACAGATTAGAAAATTACATATCACCAACATGGCATTACTCTCCAAAGTAATTACTAAGTTATCATTATCAAAATTCTAAGTGCCACTTTTGAAAAACTGGGCAAGATGATCCTAAAACTGGGCATATAGAAATTCAAAAGACCCCAAAAGCCTTGAATATGAAAATAATCTTGAAAATTATAATAATTTTGAAAATGAAAAACAAACTTGGGAGACTCACACACCCTGACTTCAAAACTTATCACAAAGGTACAGTAATCAAAACATTCTGGTACTGGCATAGGATAAGCTAAAGAGATCAACAGAATAAAATTGAGAGTCCACTCTATAGTTTCTTGATTTCTAATAAAGTGTGCCAAGACTTTACTATTAGGGGAAAATAGCCTTTTCAACAAATGGTGGCAGGACAACTGAATATCTGCCTGCAAAGATATGAATTTGCACCATTACCACATACCATACACAAAAAATGAACTTGAAATGGATTAAGGACCTAAATGGAACAGCTCACAGTATAAAACTCTTAGAAGAAAACATAAGTACAAATATCGTGAGCTTGGATCAGACAACAGTTTCTTAAATATGACACCAAAAGCACATGCAACAAAAGAAAAGAATTAATAAATTGGACTTTGTTATAATTCGCTTTTTGTGTGTCAAAGAACACAATGAAGAAAGTAAAAACAATCCACAGAATGGGAGAAAATATGTGGATACATACATATGTGTATATTAGCTTTATATAGCTGATAAATATATAGATCATATAAAGAACACTTAAAACTCAAAAATAAAAACAACCCAGTTAAAAAATTGGCAAGGGATTTAAATAGTCATTTCTCTAAACAATATACAAATGGCAAATAAAAACATGAAAAAAAATGTTTCAACATTTTCATTCATTACAGAAATGCAAATCAAAGCCATAATGAGATACCACTTCACAACCACTATATTGGCTATATTAAAAAACAAAACAAAAAATAAAACAACAGGTGTTACAGAGGATGTGGATAAATTTCAACTCTCATACATTTCTGATGGGAATGTAAAATGTGGAGGCCACTGTGGAAAATGGTTTGACAGTTTCTCAAAAATTCAGCAATTCCATTCCAGGAGACATACTCAAAAGAACTGTCCACACAAAATCTTCACCATAAATGTTTATAACATCACTATTCACTATATAGTAGCTGAAAAGTAGAAACAACCTATATGTTCATCAAGTGAGAATGAATAAGCAATATGTGGCATATCTTTATAGTGAAATATATAACCATAAAAAGACTGAGGTACTAATACATGCTAAAACATGGATAAACTTTCAAACACTCTACTAAATAAAAATATCCAGATAGATAAATGAAATGTCCAAAAAAGTTAAATCAAAGAGACATAAAGAAGATGAGTGGTTTTCAGAGGCTAGGAGGAAGAAATTGAGACTGCCTGCTAACAGTCATGAGCTTCCCCAGTGGCTCAGCGGTAAAAAATCTATCTGTAATGTAGGAGATGTGGGTTCAATCCCTGGGTTGGGAACATCCCCTGGAGGAGGATGTGGCAACCCACTCCAGTATTCTTGCCTGGAGAACCCCATGGACAGAGGAGCCTGGTGGGCTACAATCCATTGGGTCACAAAGAGTCAGACACAACTGTAGCAACTGAGCACACACACACGCTAACAGTCATGAGGTTTCTTTTTCGGGTGACTGGAATGTCCTGGAATCAGATATAGTGATGCTTACACAATACTGTGAATATGCTAAAAATCACTAAGATGTAAGCTTTTAAAAGTTTAAAATGGTGAATTTTATATTATTTGCATTTTACATTAAAAACAATCAATTGCCAAAGAAAGATTCTAATTTTTCTGTCTAGCTTATTGGTTACTCTCAGATAGTTCTTTGAGAACAACAAATGCAGGATAAGAATTAGGAAATATTTCTTATTCTAATTGAAATCTCCTGAAGGGATAAACTGCTGGGGCACAGTTTCATGTAATAAGAAATAGAAGAAATGTCCTATGTAAGAAACAAAAGTAATTATGAATTAGAAATATAGAAGCTTAGTGAACAGCCAATTCTGGAAAGTATATGCAACAAATTTCATTTCTTCAAATAACTGTGTAAATTTAAAAGTACCCCTGCCTGGAAAAAGCGGGGGTAATGGCAATGAAAAGTGGATTTTAGTAATAGCAACGCATAAAACAAATGGGGATTGTTTGTTAGGTGGTGACTTGCTAGCATAGCAAGTACTAGCAGAGATCTGAAAGACTAAGACAGAGCAATATGATAAAGAGAGAAGTACTTAGAAGCTAGAGCACTGGAAAGATAGACAAGAAAGGCTAGTTAAGACCAGCTAGTTCAGGTGAGCTGAGAAAGAGATTTCAGCATTAGTAAAGAAGATACTAGTCTGGGGTCATTTATGTGAGTGAAAGACAACTATGGTAGAATTCTCTGCTAGAAGGATTTCAATGGCTCCAGCAGAAATTCAACCAAATAAGATAGGGAGAAAGGAGAAGGGAAAAAGAGGGATGAGGAGGGGGAAGTGAATGAGAAAGCGGAAGAGGATGGGGAGGAGAAGAGGAAAGGAAAGATGACCAGACCTTTTTGTTGCAACATATCTACTTAGAAAAAGGGAAGAAACAAGACTTACTTTGAAGGAGGATAATAGGGGAGGAGAAAAAGAAAGTAAAACAGTAAGAACCTATTCAAAACTGACTCATTACCTTGACTTACTTGTTTCAAGTACATGAAGCAGTGTGATAATCACCCACATATCAGTTATCTGTATTTTACACACAGATACATAGGAAACCATTGGCTGTCCTAGAAGTTCTTTAAGAATGCATCGAGATCACGTGGAGGGCTTGTCAGAACACAAGATTGTTGGCCCTACTGAGACTTTCTCAGGTAGTTGGTCAGGAATGGGGCTCTACCAAGAGTGTACCCAGGTATACCTGAAAGTTGCTGGTACAGGGACTACATTTTGAGAATCACCAAGTGAGAAAAGCAGGGTACAAAGAAAGAAATTCTGATGGCCTGATGAGTGCACAAAGATGGATGAGGGTAGAGAGGGCAGACTGAGCCAGTCGGAGGACTGACGACCTGTGCTAGTTACTGGAGATTAGACAGAGTTGGGCATGACAGCAAATCTTTACCCTCATCAAGCAGACAGAACACTGATGTTTATGCATTTTTGTGTCAATTGTTGTCAGTTTTTTTGTTTTGTTTTGTTTTAATTTTACATGCTAATTGGTCTTAAATGTAACCATGGAAATCCAAGATTAGTAAAGCTTACTGTGAATTTCAGTCCAAGATATACAACTCTGCATATATCAGATGCTGTATAAGAAGAAAACATGTCTCACAATAAATTTTATTAAATAAGAGTATGAGAAAGCTGGAGCAGATAAATTAAGAGATCTTGACAGAACCTGGGCTCCAAGAGTTAAAAGATAAAAGTTTACTTGGTTGTTTAATCCCCCAAATATTCCTTATTCCAAAGAAGAATTTCTTTAGAAGACACCAGAAGTAAAAATTCATCCAAGTTAGAGTTGCCAGAATTAGCAAATAAAAATATAGGGATACATGTGTCTCTTTCAATTCTGGGTTGCTCAGTGTGTATGCCCAGCAGTGGGATTGCTGGGTCATATGGCAGTTCTATTCCCAGTTTTTTAAAGAATCTCCACACTGTTCTCCATAGTGGCTGTACTAGTCGTATGTGAGGCAGAACACCATTCCAGGTTCGATGCATGGGACAGATGCTCAGGGCTGGGGCGGTGGGATGGCCCAGAGGGATGGGGTGGGGAGGGAGGTGGGAGGGGGGTTCGGGATGGGGAACACATGTGGACCCGTGGCTGATTCGTGTCAATGTATGGCAAGAACCACTACAATATTGTAAAGTGATTAGCCCCCAACTAAAATATATAAATTTATTAAAAAAAAAAAAGTAGGGAACCCAGTAAAATTGGAATTTCAGATAAACCATGCATCTTTTTAATATAAATGTTTTGTGCACTATCTGGAGCAAACTTATACTAAAAAGTTTCTAATTGTTGATCTGATATTCAAATTTAACTGAGTGCTCTGTGTCTTATCTGGCAGCTCTAATTCAAGTAGACTGACCAAATATTCGTTCAGTGAACATTCAATATGTCCTCAGTCTTATAAAGACAGAAGTGTAGAGCGTATTCTGTGCCACACGAGACAAAAGGATGGCCAAACAGCAAAGGCATTAAGAGTGAAACAGTAAGGGAGACCGGTACAACTCCAAGAGTCTATGAAGGGAAGCATCATCAGCAAATATGACCACAGCTGGTCCTGAAGGTGAGTAGGATTTGATTAGTCCAAAGCTGGGGTCAAGGCTATGCATAAGAAGAGAACAGCATGAATATGAAATATAGTGTCTGGACCAAGCACAGCAGGCAAATTAGGCAAATAGGAAAGGAACATTTATGACTGACAGAGCCAGCTCACTCACCAGCTATATAGCTTCTTGGAGCATAACTACCAACTCTCATCAATATCTATATATCTATATATATATGTGTGTGTGTATGTATGTATGTATGTATGTATGTATATATATATATAAAAACCATCACCATTTTTTCAGCTTCATGAGGACCACATGGAGCGATCCGAATGCAAAGCATGCCAGAGGGTCTCCAGACATTCTGAGCCCTTAAGACAAATAAATAGACTGACGGTTGGTGTGTTTTTAAATTGAAAAGAAGTAGATCTCTGGTCCCAATGAATTTTCTGATTCTAGTTTGAAATAAAGATCTGTGCTACAGCGTCGGGACTTGGTCTTGGGGTTAGTAGACCTGGGTCCAAGTCTCTTGAGTATGCTCACAACTGAGACAGTCTCTGGGCTTCCGTTTCCAGCTGTACTGTGATAGTTTGAGATTATATGATTTCTCAGGCCCCTTCCAATTTAACATTCAGTGATTAACTGAATAAATCATTCATTCATTAAACACTTACTGAAAGCCTGCCATATGTAAGGCAATTTGTGAGGAGCTGTGATGGATACAAACAGAGTTAATTATTCATAGATATTTATTCATCACGAGGCAAAACTCTGAAGCAAATATTTTCCCCCTTTTCCCATCCTTACACCGAGAGACTCACTTGAACACTCTGTAGAGGGATGGCCTATGGTCCACTGAACTCAGGCTGCCAGAATTGGTTTCAGCCAATCTGCTGCCTCTCCTTTATTTTCCCCCTTCCCTTAAGTTTCCTCAAGGAAACTCCACCTGTCTGCATTTCATTCCCTAGGGGTTCTGGACTTAGCCTTCCAGGGTGAGAATCAATTCATCTGACAACTCAAAAATGTCAAAGCCCTAAACAGGGAGGGAGCTACAGTTGAAAAACCTAAAAGTATAGATGGGGTTCAATCTTTTTTTTCTCCATGTGTTAACGACTACAATCAGATATTGATGCAGATAAAACACAGCAAAAAGAAAGAAAATAAGTATTTATCAAGGCTTATTGATGCTGTCAAGTTAAGTTCTGTGATGTATCATCTTATTTGATCTGCATAATCATTTGCGACAACAGTTTGTTATCCTCATAGATGAACCTGAGACAAGGAGTAGGCAGTGAACTTGCCCAGGTCCAAAATGCCAGGGTCAGGAGTAATCTGGATTTGTCTTAATACTAAACTAATGCTCTTTCCAGCAAACTAGCTAATTCATAGGTGTTTCCAGGCTGCCAGTATGTTTCAACCATTTATGTGGTATGTGTTGCAGTGCAGTGCTAAGTCGCTTTCATCGTGTCCAACTCTTTGTGATCCTATGGACTGTAGCCCACCAGGCTCCTCTCTTCATGGGGTTTTCCTGGCAAGAATACTGAAATGGGTTGCTATTTCCTCCTACATTATGTGGTATACCAATTAATAATATTGAAGTAACAAATAATTGCTTTAGAAATAAAGTATATTCAATTTATGTATAACAATGTCAACTTCAGCAACTTCATTCCAACATGCCCTTTTGGTTTTGTTCAAAGTAGGAGACTTATAGCCCAAGTTGGGCGCTTACTTATGATTCTTGCCACAAGAATATTTGCTCACACAATGCCATGAAAAGTGAAAGTGTTAGTCGCTCAATCGTGTTCAACTCTTTGTGATCCCATGGACTACAGTCCACCAGGCTCCTCTGACCATGCAATTCTCCAGTGAAGAATACTGGAGTGGTTTGCCATTCCCTTCTGCAGGGGATCTTCCAGACCCAGGGATCGAACATAGGTCTCCTGCATTGCAGGCAGATTCTTTACCATCTGAGCCACCAGGAAAGCCCACACAATGCCAGAGGTCAATACACACACACACACTTTAAAGATGTAGGGCCAGAAGAACATGTATACGGGACTGGAATGAGACTCACCTGCCCTTAAAGAATCCCCACCTTCACCTGATTCCCTTTCGGTACTATCCAGCATTTTTTCCATTCATATTTACCTACAGCATTGTGTGAATGAAAAAAAGGCTGAAAAAAAGGCTGGATAGTACTGACTGACAATCAGGTGAATGTGGGGATTCTTTAAGGGCAGGTGAGTCTCATTCCAGTCCCGTGTACATGTTCTTCTGGCCCTACATCTTTAAAGGGTGTGTGTGTCTGTGTCTGTGTGTCTGTCTGTCTTTCTGTCTCTCTCCTCCACCCACCCACTGGGAGAGGAAGCGAATAAGAGGGAAGGATAAGGAGAGGGAGAATAAGAGAGCAAGAACACAAAACTGAGAGGCAGAAACAGCTCTCTACCTATAAGGAGTTCATTTGAACCACCATGCCTCTAAGGCAACTGTGCTTTTAACAATTTATACAACAAAGTTGAAGCTTTTCTAAGCTGCATTATTATATATGTATCTGTCTTTTTAATATTTTTACAGCCCAGGGTCATCATGATAATCATATAGTATTTTGCAAAACACCATGATGCTCTTAAAGATAATCATATGTTCAAGGATGAATACCTCTACCCTAAGGAGCTCCTGATTACTTTGATTTAGTGGTCATGGGCACTTTAACAAATGAGTCCCATTTCCCTTGCCTGGAAGGAGGGTGTTTGTAAGAAAATCTTGCTTGGTTATAGGACACATATTGCACCAATGGGCTCACCAGGTTATAAACTCAGAATGGAGAGCATAGTTGAGACAGGAAGGACAATTAGAAAAATGAAACCAGAAAATAAGCCAGCACAATACCTGATACAACTCAAAGCAAAGATATGGAATGGGATAGAGGAATGGGTTTTGGAGAGTTAGAGAGAAAGGGAGTCTCCAAGGCAAAGTCTATGGATGATGAGCCAGATCCTGCTCATCTTTTCATTGTGTAGCTTCCTTACAAGCACTAATGTTCCTTCAATATACAATAATACACTGTTTGCTAGTCCTGGGCTCTCTGACTCCTCTCTTGCTATCTTATCAGTGTATAATGCCACCTTTCACTGTCAATGTCTATGTGGAAACTCCTTCGACTTGTAATCATCTGTTGCAGCTATGGACTTGAAAAATATAAAGACAGCTGATAGAAGTGTAAGTTAAAAAGGAGTGAACCAGCTCTGACTGTGGGTCTACAGGTAATAAAATATTTGGGTATGTCTATAATGAGCTTCCCAGGTGGTGTCTCCTAGACTCAAGAGACACAGGTTTGATATCTGGGTCAGGAACATCCCCTGGAAGAGGAATGGCAATCCACTCCAGTATTCTTGCCTGGAAAACTTCATGGACAGAGGAACCATATGGTTGCAGAGAATTGGACATGACTGAACCCACATGCGGAGAAGGCAGTGGCACCCCACTCCAGTACTCTTGCCTGGAAACTCCCATGGACAGAGGAGCCAGGTAGGCTGCAGTCCATGGGGTCGCTAAGAGTCGGACACAACTGAGCGATTTCACTTTCACTTTTCACTTTCATGCATTGGAGAGGGAAATGGCAACCCACTCCAGTGTTCTTGCCTGGAGAATCCCAGGGACAGGGGAGCTTGGCAGGCTTTCATCTATGGGGTTTCACAGAGTTGGACACGACTGAAGTGACGCAGCAGCAGCAGCAGCAGCAGCAGCACACATATGATATCTGTTTTGGCTACTCAAATACTTCATTTATTTCTGGATATCATCTATTCTTTAAACAGGAAGTAGGTCAGGTCTGGAGAGATAATTGCATTCCTTTCCTGGATCTGCCATAACAAAGTACCACACACTGGGCGACTTAAACAACAGAAGTTACTGAAGGCTAGAAGTCTGAGGTCATGGAGAAGTCTGAGGTCATGGTGTCGGCAGGGCTGGCTCCTTCTAGGGGCTGTGAGGGACAAGTTGTTCTATGCTTCTCCCTTTGCTTTTGGTGGTTTGCTGGCAAATCTTGGCATTCCTCAACTTGGAGATGCACCACCTAAATCTCTGCCTTCATCTTCACATGGCATTCTCCATATGTTGTCTTGTCCAAAATTCCCCTTTTTATAAAGACACAGTTTTATTGGATGAGGGCTCACATTTTAATGACAACATCTTAAGTTGATCATCTGCAAAGGTCCTCTTTCCAAATTAAGATCACGTTCACAGGTACTTCAGAATTTTGGGAGGGGTGGACACAGCTCAACCCAGAACAATTATGTTTCTGTGGTGGGGGAGCGGTGTTCTGTAAAGGAAAAGGAACTCTATTTAGGCTTCTACGTGTGTATATAAATAGGCCTACCCTGTAAGGTAGGCCTGGTCCTACTTAGGCTGCCAGAGATGGTGGAATTCTTCTGTTATAAAACGTGTTGAAACCCATCAAATCTAAATAGACCATAAGACTCAGGGGCTTGGCATTCTATTTGTGTCAAGACTGAGAGAGGCCAGGGACTCCCCAGCCAGGGTATAATGGGGACAGGAAGACGAGCACTTAGAATCTCACAAATCAGAATTAGGATCTTCTGCCACCACACAACCAGGCAGGGTTTCCTCTGTCATCCCCATATCTCCACAGAACAGGAGGAAGGAAAGACAGTGCATAGAAGATAGGAAAGATAAGACAATTGGTTTGGAGTGACAGGAAGTAGGAAATCAAAATGGGATTAAGTAAGGATGAAAGTAATTTTTTAATGAGTTGTCATTGTTTGTAGGTCCCAGACTTGCAAGTGCAACTGAATAATTTTCGTTGATGTAGAGAATTTCCTTTCATATTCATTTGCTCAACAGTTATTCATTGAGCATCTACCATGTGACAAGGGTTTTGGTGACTGGTAATAAAATGGTAAGTCACAATCTTTCTTTTGAGATAACAGTCCTGAGTGGCTACCAAGGTTTTGAGGTTAAAAAGGCCTGAGATCAAATTTTATTTGCACAGTCTATCTGTACTTCAGTTTCCTTATGTGTAAAATGGAGATGATAATAATACTTAATCATAGTGTTTTGTTAAAAGAAAAGTTATCTATTATATGGAAAGTATTTATTTAGCATAATGCCTAGAAAACATTAAGTGCCATAAGAACAATTATCACCATTAGGATATATTAATAATCAATATTATTATGATTATATATGTAGCACAGAGGAGAAAAGAATTAAGTCTAATAGGGAAAGTGTAAGAATGGAATCACCCATGAGATGATATTCAAACTGATTCTTGAAGTTAGGTTTAGGATGAGAGATGAAGCAAAAGAAATTAAGTAACAAATAATATTCCATCTTTTCTACCTTAGGTACTGAAATTGCCCAGAATTTAAATGCTCTGGCATTTTCAGCAGAGTCTTGTAGCAAACACACAAATGATAATTTTCAGTTATTGCTGAAGTTCATAAATTGTTATAGATGTTACTTCAAAAAGTAAAGGGAGAATAGAGTAGTGAAGTATAACTGGAGATATAAAAGGTGGTTCAAATAAATATATGGACCACTTGTAAATCCAAGAATTACATTTTTCAGGAGAATGAAAGAGCTTGCTTAAGACTAAATATTAAAAAAAAAAAATACTAAGATCATGGCATTCGGCTCCATTACTGCATGGCAAAGAAGGGGAAAAGGTGGAAGTAGTGACAGATTTCTTCTTCTTTGGCACAAAAATCACCGGGGACAGGGACTACAGCCATGAAATCAGAAGACGACTGCTTCTTGGCAGGAAAGCAATGACAAACCTAGACGGTATGTTGAAAAGGAGAGGCATTACTCTGCTGACAAAGGTATGGATAGTCAAGGCTATGGTCTGCCCAGTGGTCACATATGGTTGTGAGAGCTGGGCAGTAAAGAAGGCAGAACGCCAATGAATTGAGGCCTTCAAACTGTGGTGCTGGAGAAGACTCTTGACAGCTCCTTGGACAGCAAGATCAAACCAGTTGATCTTAAGGGAGATCAACCCTGAATATTCACTGGACAGACTGATACTCAGGCTAAAAGCCCAGTATTTTGGTCATCTGATGTGAACAGCTGACTCTGTGGAAAAGTCCCTGATGCTGGGAAAGATCAAGGGCAGAAGGAGAAGAGGGTGTCAGAGGATGAGATGGCGGGATGGCATCACTGATATAACGAACATGAATTTGGGCAAACTCCAGAAGATGGTGAGGGACAGGGAGGGCTGGTGTGCTACGGTCCATGAAGTCAAAGGAGTCGGACACGACCAAGTGACTGAACAATAACAACAACAACAACGTTTTGCTAGACAACATCATCTCTCTAGCTGTCTAGAGTTTTACTTACCAGACAGAATTTTGGACTCCACAGTAAGGTTGGTGACCACCAAAAAAAGCAAGACAGAACCACATGATCACTGTCTTTATCAACGGTTAGAGTGCACACACAGGATGGCAATTTTCAAGCCTCTCCCTTCAAAGTTGAAGGGTGACTTGGAACCATTTGACAGGAGATGACAACACAAAAGTTTGATGCCGGGAAACTTGGCCACGTGAAGCACAGTTCAAAATACTGACTTCAATGTAAAAAACCTTAAAGAGTGCTGCCACAGGTGACCAAAAGAAAGAAAAAACAAAGAAAATTAAAGGGAGAAAACCGAGCGATAACTCAAACTTCAGTGGGATCCTTAAAAAAACCCTGGGGGGAAAAGACACTATAAACATCTTTGGTAGAAAAAGTTACAAACATAAAACAGAAAGAATAGATGAAAAGTAGAAAATATCCCTCAAAGGGCCAGTGTGGTAGAAAAATTAACTGTAAAAGATACAAACAATTCATAAATGAAAATATTATGTATAATTCCTAGTACTTTAATAAGATAATTTCTAAAACACAATTTTTAGTATTTCCAAACAAGAAGTCTGGTTTAAAAGGGGGGTGGGGAAAATGAAAATGGATGATTAACCAAGAAGGAAAACATTGGAATAGTTATATATCACATAATATTTTATATATACAGTATGATACATTATGTACATGCAATTAAAATAATACATGTAGACACTGTCTATTTCTTAAAGAAGATAAGAAAGAAATATTATTTGGAAGTTTAGCCTTAGCATAAAAGGTTTTAGCATTTATCTATATGGGACCAAAAAAGAAATCAAAGAGGATCAGAACCCTTGTAAAGACTCTGTAAATACTGCAAAGAAACAAAACATTCAGGGAGAATGGTCAGCATTGTAGTTAATCTTTCTAAAGGCTCTGCCTCTGAGAAATATGGCTGGAACCTGGGATCATGGCCTAGTCAGTAAGTATCCAATACTATGCATATGATCCGTAGTGAGTCTAATGATGAATAAAATATAAATGCTGTCCTTAAAGTTTCCTTAGTATGGTTTTTCAGTCACTAAATCTGTTGACAAAGCAAAGCCTCCTTGCCCCAGCTTAAATTTGCATCTCATTTATGCATCCAATAGGCATAATTGAACTCCTGGTATTAGGGCCTGAGAATATTAAAATAAATAGAAAGGAAATGTTGCTCTCAAAGAGCAGAATTAATGGAAAAGATGATGCATTTGTAATATCACAGTAGTGGTCATGTCTAGCTCTTCGTGGTTAATTAGGAGGGAACCAGAGAGATAAAGAAAAAAAATAAGTGACACTGTTTGACTATCCTAACAGGATTAAATTATGTTGTCAGTGACAAAGGTATAGTCACTAATAGATTTGTTCCAGGTTGAAAATGAACACTGAGCCTTCTTGGTACTATCAGGTCACCACTTTTATTTTGAGTATGTTTGACAATAGCCAATAATATAATTCACAAGTGTGTTCTCACCATGGGGATAAAAATGGAGGGCTAGTGAGACAGGGTTCAGGACATTGGAGAGGGGTTCAAGCACAGACTATAAAGGGAAAAAGGATAAATGGCAAGAACATGAAACCTAAGAAGAAAATATCTGGTATGTGGAAAGAAAAAAACTTGGGCAAAGTACATTAGGCAGGGAAAGTCTGAGAAGCCTGTGTCCTGCACCCAGTGGGACTAAAAGGGCTACAGTCTCTTTTTGACCTGACATCTTCATGACTGACTGCTCCTACTTCTGGAAATATAAGATGGGTCATTCCCGTAGGATATCTTTTCCTAAGTGTGTTTTGTAAAAGACTAGTTCCATGAAAAAGTAATCCATGAACATGAAAACTGGGTTCTCTGGTCAAATAAATTGGGAAGCTCATCTCCTGTTATGTCAGTCATGGCCCTACAGGAAATATAATTCACTCAGATGGTTCAGGAGTTCTTAATCTCGTGTGTGTGTGTGTGTGTGTGTGTGTGTGTGTGTGTGTTGGGGAAGCAGGGGGTGTTGAAACCCTCAGGAGTATGGTGAAGTCAATGAAATCAATTTCAGAAAATACATAAAATAAAACACATAAATATTATAAAAGGATTCCAATTAAACTGAAATTCAATTAACAAAATATTTTTTTAAACAAATATTAGTATAGGAATAAATGTGCTTCTTTACTGACCTATTTAAATAATATGATCTAGCATCAGATCCTAAAACTAATGAAGCTTCAAAGTAGTAGTAACAATAAATACTATTTCAAGGTATCAACAAAACCTACATGATGGGAAAATATCTGTGATATCTGCTGATGACAAAGCCAGAGGTGCTGCTAATGTCTTTTGCCTACATTTATAGCTGGATGAAAAGCTAAATTTCTTTTAGAGGTTAGTGAAAATAAAGGAGTAATTTACTGACAAGTTCAAAGCTTATTTTTTTTCTCATTCAAGTTCTCCAATCCCCTGTTTTCTATCTATAGATGTCCTTAGACCCCCCAGGCTAAGAATCCCTAGGAAAAGACTTTAATGAAGAGACTGCTTAAGGAAATATAGGTAGGGTTAATAAAATAATTAAGGGATGCAGAAGCACCCAGGGAGTAGCCACAATAGGTAAGCCTGGGGCATAAACAAGGAGAACAGAAATCGTGTTTCTGGAGCCCACGGCAAGCCAGAGTCATGGATCGGACTTGCCCAAAAGAGCTGTAGTCACAGAGGAAGTCAGCTACTGCCAGAGAATCGGCACCAAAGCAAAAATGCTGGGAGAAAAAAATCATCCTCCTTTGCCCATTTTATCTTCTGCAGGTGTCCTCAACTGGCCAAATCCAACAAAAGGTCAGCTGACACAGCCTGGGTGAGTCTTTTCACAGGGGACAGTTCCCAGGGGACCAGAACAAGGCACAGAAGGGTGGAAAAATGGAGTGGTATGGGAAGATACACCAGGAAAACTAGCCCATTAGGTAGCTATGATTCTTTAGGGCAGATTTTTCAAGATATTTCAATATATACTAAAAAATGTACTGTAGTTATTCTACACATGTACTGATTATTAATTTCATAAGCAGTGGTGATCAAAACTATCTTAGAATCCATTTTCCAAGAAACATCATGGAGGATTAACAGTCTGTAGAACAGAAGTTTCCTGATACTGCTTTAGGATTTTCTGTAGACATGTATTGTACCTGCATCAAGTTATTTAGCTGTCTAGCCAGGGAAGCATATTAGAAAACACGTGAGAGACCAGAAAGACCAGATTTCAACTTTATTTGGCAGTAGTGAGAGTTGAGAATAAGCGTTGTGAAGAAAAAATAACTTGCCCTGCTTTTTATCAGAGATAGTTGAGAGAGTGCCCAAACTATGACAGCACTTTGGGAAGCCCATCCCCTCACACCTGGTTCAGGACTCCAAACTTCTCTGGTAGGGATTTTAGATATCCCAAGTAGTCAGCTTGTGTCCTGGACAGATGAGAGTGCTTACATGTAGCCTTTCCACTGAGAACAGCAGCTTGTGGCAACCACTCTCATCACGGGCTCTTACATTATATATCTATTTTAGGCATCACAAATAAACTATTGTGTATCCATCGCTGCAGTTAACTAGCTCACCAGAACAGCACCTGGCCACAGATTATCCAAGAGCTAAAAATTACTTTCTTGACAGATAAGAGCAAAAAGAAGGAATTTTAGGATGATTGCTTACAGAAAGGACCCAAATCTCCATCCCCTCCTATATCCACATAATTTGTAATGTGGCTTTACAGGTCATCCCTTTAAGTGGTAGAATATACTTCCCCTACTTCCGTATCTGGGGTGGCCTTGCAACTTGTTTTGGACAATAATATATGGCAGAGATACCAGAGTCCTAGGAGCAGACCTTAACAGACCTAGCATACATCTGCTAGTTCTCTTGGAATCCTGCCCAGCTGTCATGTGAATAAGCTTGTTCTAGGCTGCTGGAGGATGAGAGACCATGTGGATCAGAATCAAATTAGGCCATGTGTCCCAGCCAAGACCCTAGACATGCGAGAACCCTGCCAAGATCAGTAAAGCTGGCCCACAGCTGACCTAAGCAGATCATAAATTCATAAAGAAGTCTATCCCAGACAAGTGCAAGTATCCAGCAGATCCTAGCTTATATTGTTGACCTGCACAATCATGAGCAAAATAAATGGATTTTGTTTTTTGGAGTGACTTGTTATGTAGCAATAGCTAATTGATATAATAAAGCACAGGATGTAACTCTATCTGCTGCTGCTGCCAAGTCCGACTCTGTGCGACCCCATAGACGGCAGCCCACCAGGCTCTGCCGTCCCTGGGATTCTCCAGGCAAGAATACTGGAGTGGGTTGCCATTTCCTTCTCCATAACTCTATGTGGTCCCAGTGTAAACAATATTGAAAGAAATGTGGGTAGCATAAAAAAAAATTAGGTCTTCTGCACTTGAAAAATGAGTAGGGGATTTTGACAGGTTATACAAAATGAAGTAGCACAAAAATTCAACTGTACACTTACAGATCCAGGCACAGTATAGCATGAGGAAGGTAACCATAAAAAGAAAAATGCAATAAAAACATACTCTTAAGCATCCTAAAACATGTTTCTGAAAATCTTGAATTTAGCAATGGTAAAACAACAGTGTTTATGACCTGGAAACCTCTAGCCCCCTCATGAAATCTTAGTAAGTATGCTCCTATGAATGTGCTGGATACTTCAGGTCATGGTCTACCTCTGGCAGCTGTGGAGAGAAATGGTGAGCATCTTGACACAGTATACTTGTAGAAAATCTACTACTAATTCCAGATCATTTAATGAGAGGATGGGCAACGAGTCAAACAATAATGGCTCCTGCCAACCAAAAAATTATTCCTCTATAAAACAGTGAAATTACCATACCAAGGTTAAAAAAAAAGATTTATTTCCTTAAATAGCAAGTTTAAAGCTGTATAGGAGGACTATCTATGGGTTAGACGTTGTAATATCAAAGCTAACAAACAAAAATTGATAACATTTTTGAAAATAAGAAGCAAAAATCTTTAGAGTGGCAGACTTCATTCAGTTAGCAATCACTAGAAAAAGAATGGGCTTTGGCATCAGAGAATCTGAATATGAACTTTGATTCTGACACTTGCACAATACCATATATAAAACAGGTAACTATTAAGGGCCTACTGTATAGCACAGCAAATGCTACTCAGTACTCTGTAATGATCTATAAGGGAACAGAATCTAAAAAAGAGTGGATATATATGTATGTACAACTGATTCACTTTGCTGTATACCTGAAACTAACAATATAAATCAACTATCAGTTCAGTTGTGTCTGACTCTTTGCAACCCCATGGACTGCAGCAAGCCAGGGTTCCGGTGCATCACCAATAACTTCCGGAGCTTGCTCAAACTCATATCCATCGAGTTGGTGATGCCATCCAACCATCTCATCCTCTGTTGCCCCCTTCTCCTCCTGCCTTCAATCCTTCCCAGCATAAGGATCTTTTCCAATAAGTCAGTTCTTTGCATGAGGTGGCCAAAGTATTGGAGTTTCAGCTTCAGTCAGCACCAGTCCTTCCAATGAATATTCAAGACTGATTTCCATTAGGATTGACTATACTCCAATAAAACTTTTTAAAAGGAAAAATACACTAAATGGTCTTGTCCATATTGCTTAACTTCTCTAAACCTATTTACTGTTTTAGAAGATGGTAAGAGTAATAACTACAATAGACTCATAGGGTTATTATGAAGATTAAATGAGGTAATGCATATCAAACAATTGACAGGGTGTCTGTCTCATAGCAAGTGTTCAATAAATCTACACTGCCAGTTCCCTACATTGAAGGCAAGGCATAATCTCCATGAACACTTTGCTTTGGCTATCATAGTGTTTAAATTGAAAGAGTTTTATCAAAAGCTCAATCACACTCTTTGGAGGAAATGAAAGGCATGACTGAGTTGTAGATAATAAGCAAAGTGGAAAAAGAATGCATCTTTGTTTGATGCTGTTAGTCACAGTCCAGGCACCCTCCAATTTTCGAAGCGTTGTGTTCCAAAACTTAATTTGTGAGTCACTTTCTGGAAACAATTTTATAGATGGTGGTTAGATTCTCAAGCCACCTCAGAAGAGTATACTTGGCCCATAATATGGTTGACTAAAGTACTTTAACTCTGGGTCTCAGAGCAGAGTCCTGTGTGGTTAAAGACAAAGATGCAGTGAAGACAGGGAGAAGGGGCATTGTGAAGAAAAAATAAATGGATGAGAGAAAAAAACTAATAGTTATGGCATCTCCTTTAGATTCCAGACACTGAACTATGTGCATAGCAGTTTTATTATTTAATGCTCATAGAATCTCCTGGACAAAGGCATTTCTCTCATTCTATCTAGAACCACAATAAAACAATGTAGAAGTTCAGAGAGATTAATTTGTCCAGTCACATAACAAGAAAATAACAAAAGTAGAACATTTTGAATGTTGTAAAGTCAGTGACCAATCATGAAGTACCAGAAAAAATATTTCAGCTAACAGACTTCAGTAGCATTTTTATAGGGGGAAGATTCTTTTAAGTTATTTGGTTAAATATTACTTTACAAAAGTGTTTCTGTAGGTATATTTATACATATGTACATATATACATATAATGTGTGTATTTAAATAAATATTTGATTGTAATTAAATGAAATCTGGGCAAATGATATGAACTTCTTCAAACAGCACAGGAAGATATAAAATGAAAGCTAAACATCTCCCACCACCTATAGTTTTATCTGTATTCTTCCAGTAAAATGCAGATAACAATTACTTGGCTTTCTCTGGTGGTGGCTCAGTGGTAAATAATATGCCAGCTAATGCAGGAGACTTGGGTTTGATCCCTGAGTGGGGAAGATCCCTTGGAGAAGGAAATGGCAACCCACTCCAGTATGCTTGCCTGGGAAATCCCATGGACAGAGGAACCTGGCGGGCTACAGTGCATGCGGTCGCAAAAGAGTTGGACACGACTTTGCGACTAAAGAACAATTACATACACGAAGGAAAACATGTAACACATACTTTGTATATCACTTAATAATACATCTTAAAGCTCTTTCTTTATTATCACCAGTAGGTCTAACTTACTCTTCTTACCGATGCAAGGTATTCTGTTCAATACATTAGCATGATTTATTGACAATCCCCCGTTAATAAGGTACATCTCATTCATATATCTAGCATCTTTTTGCCAGAGAAGGCGATGGCATCCCACTCCAGTACTCTTGCCTGGAAAATCCCATGGATGGAGGAGCCAGGTAGGCTGCAGTCCATGGGGTCGCGAAGAGTCGGACACGACTGAGCAACTTCACTTTCACTTTTCACTTTCATGCATTGGAGAAGGAAATGGCAACCCACTCTAGTGTTCTTGCCTGGAGAATCCCAGGGACAGGGTAGCCTGGTGGGCTGCCATCTATGGGGTCGCATAGAGTTGGACATGACTGAAGCGACTTAGCAGCAGAAGCAGCAGCATCTTTTTGCAAGTATATTACTAGGGTAGCTCCTGAGCTGTGAAGCTGCTGGCTCAAAGGTGGTGTGAATTATAATTTTTGATCCGTAATGCCAAATTTCCTTTCAGTTTCTAACTTCACTCATATTGTCTGAGATGGGTTCTTTCCTCATATCCTCACCAGTGCTAAATATCATTAGATTTTTAAATTTCTGCTGAACTCACAAGATAAAAATTCTACCTTGTTTTAATTTTCATTTCTTTAATCATGTATGATGTTTATCATTTTTATATTACTTGTCATTTGTATTTATTTTTCTGTGAGTTATTTTCACTTATTTATATTTTTGCCCATTTTTAAAATTGACACTAATTTTTTTCTTAATTATTTGTACAAACTCTTTGAAAATTAAGGAACTGGCTATTTTTCATGGGTCCTGCACATTTTTTTCTGGAACACTTTTTAACAATCAGCCACTTCACCTTCTTAGCAAATTTCTGATTATGATTTGATTTTCTCTTATATTGGCTTGCAAGAGATCATGTTCTGGTTATGATATGGCTTCCCTCGTAGCTCAGTCAGTAAAGAATCTGCCTGCAATGCAGGAGAGCCGGGGTTCAAGTCTTGGGTCAGGGAAAATCCCCTGCAGAAGGAAGTGGCAACCCACTCCAGCATTCTTGCCTGGGAAATCCCATGGACAGAGGAGCCTGGCAGGCTACCGTCCATGGGGTCACAAAGAGTAGAACATGACTTAGCTACTAAATCACCATGCTATTAAGAATATTCTGGCATATGCCCTTGGGCCATAACTACTGAGCTCTCGCTTTAGAGCCTGTGTTCTGCAACAAGAGAAACCACCACAATGAGAAGCCTGTACATTGTATGCTTTTTCCAGTAGTCATGTATGGATGTGAGAGTTGGACCATGAAGAAGGCTGACCACTGAAGAATTGATGCTTTTGAACTGTGGTGTTGGAGAAGGCTCTTGAAAGTCCCTTGGACAGCAAAGAGATCAAACCAGACAATCCTAAAGTAAATCAATTCTGAATATTCATTGGAAGGACTGATGCTGAAGTTGAAGCTCCAATACTTTGGCCACTTGATGCAAAGAGCTGATTCATCAGAAAAGACTCTGATGCTGGGAAAGATTGAAGGCAGGAAGAGAAGGGGACAACAGAGGACAAGATGGTTGGATGGCATCACCAACTCAATGGACATGAGCTTGAGCAAACTCCAGGAGATAATGACAGACAGGGAACCCTGGCTTGCTGCAGTCCATGGGGTCTCAAAGAGTTGGACACGACTGAGCGACTAAAAGTGACAACTTAGGATTATGTGTATTTGTGTAAATATGTTTGTTTTTGAATTTTTGTTAATTTGAGTACTCCTTCAGAGACAGATCCTTTTTTGATGAGCAGACTGAGAGTAATACATGGGGTCATTATCAATGCCAAGTTCATGCTACTTTGCAAAGCGGCTCGGTGTGTCCCGTCTGCCAGCCAGTCAGCTTCTTCTGGCAATTCCCCAACCTCTGCTTCACCCCTTCATTCCAACTTTCAGGAGCATTCTGGGAATTCATAGGAGAAAATGTAAAGGTAAGGCTTGGGTCTTTGTAAACCAGTAAGAATTCTGGGGAGACAGCTTTTACCATTTTAATAGATTAGACACTGCACAAGGAAGATTTGAGGAATTTGGGACACTAACACTCTGAACTCTGTGCCCATCCTGAGATCCTCATAAAGGCTCACATTTACTCATCTCAGTTCAGGACTGTTTATGATTAACATCTGTCTACATATTTCGAAGCTTTAAATCCACAGTCTGTCAAACAAAGAATTAGCAGTTACATATTTCAAAGATCTTGGGGTTTATTCAAGTTCATGCAAAATATGTTGTATTTTTAAATAACTTTATGCTTATTTCACATTAACGTCTTATCAAATAATAAGGAAAATCATCCTAGTACTATGTTTAAAACATAAAATTGACCATTCAACAGGATTAGTTTTCTATTCAATGCTTTAAATTAGATGTCAGGACTGATTTTAATGCCATAAGAAATTCTCATCATTTTATAAATTGTCTAATTATTTTTGGGGAAATACCAGCTTTATGTTTCTATAATAAAAAGTAACAGTAATATGTGGATTGTATACTTCTTTGCTGATAACTTTACAGTGATCCTTGAGTATTGATTCTCTACTCTGGTGTCATTCTGCTTTATATGCTTTTCAGGTGAAAAGCACATTCTTCAGGCATTTAGCAACATTTAAAAATCATAATATCTATAATATTAGCATGTGATCTGTAAGTGAGTGAGAGTTTAAAGAAAATCAAAATGTCCAAAACCATGAGTCACAGTTAATTATTTCCAGTTTTGCAATTTTGAGAAACTATTATATATATATAATAAATATATATAATATTGTATATATAATAAATATTACATATATATACACCACACATGCACTTCCCTGATGGCTCAGATGGTAAAGAATCTGCCCACAATGCAGGCAACCTGGGTTCAATCCCTGGGTTGGGAAGATCCCCTGGAGAAGGGAATGGAACCCACTCCAGTATTATTGCCTGGAGAATTCCATGGACAGAGGAGCAATCAGAAATGACTGAGCGACTAACACTTTCACTTTCACACACACACACAAACATGCATATTTGTACATGTGTGCATGCTCAGTTGCTAAGTCATGTCTGACTCTTTGCAACCCCATGGACTGTAGCCCATCAGGCTCCTCTGTCCATGGGATTTCCCAGGCAAGAATACTGGAGTGGTTTGCCATGTCCTACTCCAGGGGATTCCCAACCCAGGAATCAAACCAAGTCCCCTGCATTGGCAGGCAGAGTCTTTACCACTAAGCCACCTGGCAACCCCTGAATATGTGCATACATCCATCCAGCTATAAATATTTCCATCTATAAGTATGTGGCTCATATATATGAAGTATAGCTATAAATGAACTCATGTATAAATAGAATTAATGTATCTATGGAGTAAAATGTACTTATGTATGAACTAAATTCTTAAGATAGTATCCGAACAAAAATATATATGTACCATAATGTGTGTTATTCATTTAAAACACATATTATTTGAAAAGTGCTGAATATTTTTAGCATCCGCTTAGCAACAAAATGTGTTTGTGTATATTTGCAAAACCCCCTTTAATACACGGTGGACAAAGAAAGCATCTTAGATTCAAGGGCAACTATAATCTGGTTCCATTCATGAGGGTATAGAAAACCCTCTGGTTTTCCTTTAAAGTCTTCAGAGAACAAAGATTCTCTAGCAATGGATCTTTAATAGCTTCTGTCTAGATTCAGGTAGATGGCACGATATAAAGCATAAACACCAGATGTTAATTTGAATTTAAATGCAATTGAATTGTCCATCAAAAAGAATACCATTCTCATTTATAATCAGCCTTCTCGAAATAAATGAAAACTTATTCCTGTCTAAAATGAAGCTTAGGTTTGTTTATAGAACAGTCATCAGCTCATGTGCTTCCACTGCTTACAGACAGAACACACTCTTCTCTAATGGGCTTTCAAATCCATGTAACTGTCAGCAAAGAAAGAACAAACTAAATGGGCAGAAGATACTACATTAGCCAAACTTCCCTCTTCCCCCAGCAGTCGGAAGTTCAGATACAGTCTTTGTGTCCATCTGCCATTTTCTAGAATGAACTCAGACTCTATCCTGAGAAAACTGTGAAATATAAATACTCTGATGCAGTTTACCTTAATAACAAGATGAATTAGATGGAATTAGAGTTTTCCTCAGTTTTCTTGGTAGATGGTCATTTACCTGTATCTGGGCTCACTGGCTTACAGAATCCAATGAGAATTTCTAACATGCCATCTTTTTCTATCACAATTTTGTTCTGCCAATAAATAAAATAAAGGAAATAGACAAGAACAGACGCCAAATTCACCCTCATTATGTGTATTCTTAACACGTGTCTTCAGAGTCTATAAATAAACACATTTCAGGGAATTCAGTTAAATAATCATCCAGCATGCTGTTAGCAATATTATATTGCTTTCTGACCTTCAGATATGTCTTCCTATGACCTTTTCCTCCTTTCCCATTAAATGTTTAAACCTCTCTTTGCTTGTGAAGCCTTCTAGACTCTGTGCTTTTCGACTTTGTCCTAATCCCCGCTGCCAATACTTCTTCCACTGCATCACATTGCTCTTCTCTCTGTCAACAAGATGAATCCTTGACCCTACTTCACCTTGAAAACACATTTGTTTAAGTCAGACTTTTTACACTTGAAACAGTCTAATTATTAAATAACTGCCATCTAATTTTTTAAAAAAAACAAGATTCAGGCAGTGAGAAAGAAATATTCAGTCCCAATGACTAAGCATCAGAATAATGTATTGCTTGCCATCATATTGCTTATAATGTTTTTAACGGTTTTTGCCATTGTGACACACAAGGATAACATTCTGATCAATGACACAGTCTCTTAAGTAAAGCCAGGTATGGGAGTAACCACCAACGTGCTAGACATAACTACAAACCACACTTGCCTTTCCCAAAAGAGAGAGTATGACAGGATGTAAGTAAGTAAGACCACCATCATTATACCAGTGATTGACTGTTTTAATTTCTTAAAATCAAAAGGTGAATAATTTGCAAATGTTGGCACTTTATTAACAGCAACAAAATTACTCTCTGTATACCTCAGAAGTGATCACAGCTCATCAGTGTGTTTTATCTCTGTGGTTAAGACCTCTTGCAACAGACTTTCATTTTCTCATATACTTTCTCTGAACCTTGTCAGTCACTAAATGATGTTAGGCATACTGCAAAATAGTCCTTTATTGATTTTGAGGCTAGGTTTAACAATACGTGAGATCAGTAAAATCCAATGAGATATATAAAAGTTTTTGATTTAAAAACTAGGGACAACTAGGCATGTAAGAACATCAGATGTGGGTGGAGTTTAGCCTAGTCATACTAGAGAAGAGGAAACCAGAAACAAATTATAACACTTGGAGTTGAGACATTCATCTACCCTCTTCTCAGAAACCCTGGCATCAGATAAAATCTAAAAATGCCAACTAAAATCTGCAAAGCTGTGGACGAGTGCTTGTGATACTGTAGAACTGCGCCATTTAATGTGGCAGTCCATAGCCACCTGTGGCTATTTGAATTTAAATGAAAATGAATTCAAATGTATAAAAATGAAGAACTCAGTTCTGCAATCACATGAGTTACATTTACCCAGCCTATAGTTTGAGAGCAATGCTGTCCAATGGAACTTTAAGAAAAGGGAAATGTTCTATATTTGTGCTGTCCAAGATGTGTAGCCACTAACATTGTGGCTGTTGAATATTTAAAATGCAGTTAGTGTAAATGAGGAACTGAAATTTCAATTTAATTTTAATTAAGATAAACTTAAATGGCGATATGTGACTAGAGGCAACCATATAGAACATTTCCACCACTGCAGAAAGTTCTATTAGATGGTGCTACTCTAGGACCATAGGATCCCTTATGCTAGAATGTGAAAAGGAAGGGCAGAAAGTAAGAAATAAGGGTGGTGTTAGAGCAGAAAAATAATATTTTCTCCCCACTTACTATCTGCCAAATACTTTGTTATAGTCCTTTCATATGTCATCTAATTTAATCCTCACAGACTTCAAATTGCTATTGACCTAACAGCAGAGACTGAAGAAGGGTTTGAGTCCACAACTACACAGCATCTTATGCCATGCTCTTTCCACTACTCCTTGACATCAATATAATCACAAATGGTATTCACACAGTCAATATAGACTTATCAGAAAAAAAGAGATTAAAGAATGAGGTGTCAGGCTCTCCTAGCAGCTCAGTGGTAAAGAACCTCCTGCCAATGCAAGAGACACATGTTCGATCCCTGGTCTGGGAAGATCTGATATGCTTCTGAGCAAATAACCCCATGCACCACAACTGTTGAGCCTGTGCTCTAGAGCCTGGGAACCACAACTACTGAGCCCACTTGCTGCAACTACTGAAGCCCACACACCCTAGAGCCCGTGCTCTGCAACGAGAGAAGCCACCACAATGAGAAGCTTGCACACGGCAATAGAGTGGCCCTCGCTCACTGCAACTAGAGAAAAGCCTGCACCAGCAACAAAGACAGAGCACAGCCAAAAATTAAAATAATAATTAATAAAATATATACATAAAAAAGAATGAGGTGTCATGTCATTAAGGCATGTAAAAACAAAGCAAATGCTACTTTATATATCAGGCAACAAACATATGAAATGTATTCTTTTGAGAGATTTTATCTACTTCAGTAGCTCAGCTGGCAAAGAAACCACCTGCAATGCAGGAGACCCTAGTTCAGTTCCTGGGTCAGGAAGATCCCCTGGAGAAGGCATAGGCTACCCACTCTAGTATTCATGGGTTTCCTTAGTGGCTCAGATGATAAAGAATCTGCATGCAATGCAGCAGACCTGGGTTCGATCCCTGGGTTGGGAAGATCCCCTGGAGGAGGGCATGGAAACCCACTTCACTATTCTTGCCTGGAGAATCCTCATGGACAGAGAAGCCAGGTGGGCTACAGTCCATGGGGTAGCAAAGAGTTGGACACGACTGAGCAACTAAGCACACAGCACATCTACTGAAAAGGAAACAGAATCATAGAAAATGAATGACTGAAATTTTCATTATTAAGGGAAGCTAGAAATGAGTGAATTACCAAAAGTAAAACGGCAGTATTGGTGATCATCATAACAATAGCTATCGTTTATTGAATCCTTACTGTGCTCAATACTTCATGCTCGTAATCACCCACCCTCTGAAGTACAGGTAAGAGTGTCACTGTCAGAGATAAAACAGCAGTCTGAGAAGCAGAAAGGCCTGACTGATTAACCTCTTTCTTATCTTCTTAAAGTGAAATTTCCCAATGCCTTTTCACAGGTACACACAACAAAGTGATGAAGGAATAGATAATGTCCAATATCAGTCAGTGAGGAAATGCATTGCTATTATTGAAAGTCCTCATTTAAATTTTAATTTGCCAGTTTCTTAATTATCCTTGAGTCCTTCCTAATTTTTTTTCTAAGCTTTATATCTGGTGATCATAATCATTTGCAAGGCTGACATTAAAATTTGCTAGGTTGGTAGGTTTGGGTGAATAACTTAATTTTCATGCACCTTTTACAGCCCTGTCAGGTTATTGTTAATATTAGAAAGAATCTCAGTCCATCTTGGCCTTCTTAATATTTTCTCCTTTCTAGTTTTTATCATCAGTCATAGAGGCAGAACTGCTATGGATAAGAGTACATTTAAGGAAGTAATAATGACTCTTGACTGCCTGCAATATCCATCTCATAGAGGCTGGAAATAACTTCATGAAAGCTAGTTATTAAATAATAACAATAATCCCTAGCATTCGTGTTAACACCTAACCCAATCATTGGCACATAAAACTCACCTAACAATTATTTCCTTCTCTCCCTTTCCTACTCTTATCTCCTTTGTCTGTCAGATTACAATATAAATTATGATTACAAGTATATTTGGCTCAATGCTTTCCTCTTTGATTCAAAATCACTGCAGAAAGACAAAATTTCTATTCCAAATCCTCTCTATGTATGTCTTTAGGAAAATAACTGCCAATTCTGACTTTCAAACCTCCTATAGTTACTATTTATACTAATGGGTATTTAGGCTATATATATTTCAAAAGATTATCAAATTAGGATTACACATCTAAAGAATATACATGTATCTTAATAAGGAAGTATATTGGAAATATATTGCTTTATCTTATCATTGGGCTTAGACCCAGTTGTGGATGTGACTGGTGATGGAAGCAAGGTCTGATGCTGTAAAGAGCAATATTGCATAGGAACCTGGAACGGTAGGCCCATGAATCAAGACAAATTGGAAGTGGTCAAACAGGAGATGGCAAGAGTGAACGTCGACGTTCTAGGAATTAGCAAACTAAAATTGACTGAAGTGGATGAATCAGATGACCATTATATCTACTATTGTGGGCAAGAATCCCTTAGAAGAAATGGAGTAGCCATCATTGTCAACAAAAGAGTCCAAAATGCAGTACTTGGATGCAATCTCAAAAATGACGTAATGATCTCGGCTCATTTCCAAGGCAAACCATTCAATATCACGGCAATCCAAGTTTATGTCCCAACCAGTAATGCTGAAGAAGCTGAAGTTGAATGGTTCCAGGAAGACCTACAAGACCTTTTAGAACTAACACCCAAAAAAGATATCCTTTTAATTATAGGGGACTGGAATGTAAAAGAGGAAACAAGCAAATTTGCCTGGAGTAACAGGCAAATTTGGCCTTGGAGTACAGAATGAAGCAGGGCAAAGGCTAATAGAGTTTTGCCAAGAAAACACACTGATCATAGCAAACACCCTCTTCCAACAACACAAGAGAAGACACTATACATGGACATCATCAGATGGTCAACACAGAAATCAGATTGATTATATTCTTTGCAGCCAAAGACAGAAAAGCTCTATACAGTCAGTAAAAACAAGACCAGGAGCTGACTGTGGCTCAGACCATGAACTCCTTATTGCCAGATTCAGACTTAAATTGAAGAAAATAGGGAAAACCACTAGACCATTCAGGTATGACCTAAATCAAATCCCTTACGATTATACAGTGGAAGTGAGAAATAGATTTAAGGGACTAGATCTGGTAGACAGAATGCCTAATGAACTATCAACGGAGATTCACGACATTGTACAGGAGACAGGAATCAAGACCATCCCCAAGAAAAAGAAATGCAAAAAAGCAAAATGGCTGTCTGAGGAGGCCTTACAAATAGCTGTGAATAAAAGAGAAGTGAAAAACAAAGGAAAAAAGGAGAGATAGACCTATTTGAATGCAGAATTCCAAAGAATAGCAAGGAGAGATAAGAAAGCCTTCCTCAGTGATTAGTGTAAAGAAATAGAGGAGGGCCAAAGAACTAAACAGACATTTCTCCAAAGAAGACATACAGATGGCTAACAAACACATGAAAAGATGCTCAATATCACTCATTACCAGAGAAATGCAAATCAAAACCACAATGAGGTACCATTTCACTCCAGTCAGAATGGCTGCTATCCAAAAGTCTACAAGCAATAAATGCTGGAGAGGCTGTGGAGAAAAGGCAACCCCTCTTACATTGTTGGTAGGAATGCAAACTAGTACAGGCGCTATGGAAAACAGTGTGGAGATTCCTCAAAAAACTGGAAATAGAACTGCCATATGACCCAGCAATCCCACTGCTGGGCATACACACTGAGGAAACCAGAATTGAAAGAGACACGTGTACCCCAATGTTCATCGCAGCACTGTTTATAATAGCCAGGACAGGGAAGCAACTGAGATGCCCATCAGCAGACGAATGGATCAGGAAGCTGTGGTACATATACACAATGGAATATTACCCAGCCATTAAAAAGAATGCATTCAAATCAGTTCTAATGAGGTGGATGAAACTGGGGCCTATTATACAGAATGAAGTAAGCCAGAAAGAAAAACACCAATACAGTATTCTAACACACATATATGAAATTTAGTAAATAGGTAAAGATAACCCCATATGCGAGACAGCAAAAGAGACATAGATATATAGAACAGTATTATGGACTCTATGGGAGAGGGCGAGGGCAGGATGTTATGGAAGAATGGCATTGAAGCATGTAAATTATCATATGTGAAATGAATCGCCAGTCCAGGTTCGATGCATGATACAGGGTGCTCGGGGCTGGGCACCGGGATGACCCGGAGGAATGGGATGGGGAGGGAGGTAGGAGGGGGGTTCTGGAAGGGGATAACATGTACACCCATGGTGGATTCATGTCAATGTATGGCAAAACAAATACAATATTTTAAAGTTAAAAATAGATAAATAAACTAATTTAAAATTAAAAAAAAAAGAAATTAAAATAGTGAAAAAAAAAAGAAATAGATGAAAACAATAGAATGGGAAAGACTAGAGATCTCTTCAAGAAAATTAGAGATATCAAGGGAACATTTCATGCAAAGATGGGCATAATAAAGGACAGAAATGGTATGGACATAACAGAAGCAGAAGATATTAAGAAGTGGTGGCAACAATACACAGAAGAACTGTACAAAAAAGATCTTCAAAACCCAGATGATCACGATGGTGTAATCACTCACTTAGAGCCAGACATCCTGGAATGTGAAGTCAAGTGGCCCTTAGGAAGCATCACTATGAACAAAGCTAGTGGAGCAGTGATGGAATTCCAGTTGAGCTATTTCAAATCCTAAAAGATGATGCTGTGAAAGTGCTGCACTCAATATGCCAGCAAATTTGGAAAACTCAGCAGTGGCCACAGGACTGGAAAAAGTCAGTTTTCATTCTGATCCCTAAGAAAGGCAATGCCAAAGAATGCTCAGACTACCACACAATTGCACTCATCTCACATGCTAGTCAAGTAATGCTCAAAATTCTCCAAGCCAGGCTTCAGCAATATGTAAACCGTGAAATTTCAGATGTTCAAGCTGGTTTTAGAAAAGGCAGAGGAACCAGAGATCAAATTGCCAACATCCACTGGATCATTCAAAAAGCAAGAGAGTTCCAGAAAAGACATTTATTTCTGCTTTATTGACTACGCCAATGCCTTTGACTATGAGGATCACCACAAACTGTGGAAAATTCTGAAAGAGATGGGAATACCAGACCACCTGACCTGCCTCTTAAGAAATCTGTAGGCAGGTCAGGAAGCAACAGCTAGAACTGGACATGGAACAACAGACTGGTTCCAAATAGGAAAAGGAATACGTCATGGCTGTATATTGTCACCATGCTTATTTAACTTATATGCAGAATACCTCATGAGAAATGCTGGGCTGGTTGAAGCAGAAGCTGGAGTCAAGATTGCCAGAAGAAATATTAATAACCTCAGATATGCAGATGTCACCACCCTTATGGCAGAAAGTAAAGAACTGAAGAGGCCTGTGATGAAAGTGAAAGAGGAGAGTGAAAAAGTTGGCTCAAAGCTCAACATTCAGAAAACTAAGATCATGGCATCTGGTCCTATCACTTCAGGACAAATAAATGGGGAAACAGTGGAAAAAGTGGCAGACTTTATTTTTGGGGGCTCCAAAATCACTGCAGATAGTGACTACAGCCATGAAATTAAAAGACACTTTACTCCTTGGAAGGAAAGTTCTGACCAACCTAGATAGCATATTAAAAAGCAGAGACATTACTTTGCCAACAAAGGCCTGCCTAGTCAAGGCTATGGTTTTTCCAGTAGTCATGTATGGATATGAGAGTTGGACTATAAAGAAAGCTGAGCGCTGAAGAATTGATGCTTTTGAACTGTGGTGTTGGAGATAATTTTTGAGAGTCCCTTGGACTGCAAGGAGATCAAACCAGTCCATCCTAGAGGAGATCAGTCCTGGGTGTTCATTGGAAGGACTGATGCTGAAGCTGAAACTACAATACTCTGGCCACCTGATGCAAAGAGCTGACTCATTTGAAAAGACCCTGATGCTGGAAAGATTGAAGGAGGGAAGAGAAGGGGACAACAGAGAATGAGATGGTTGGATGGCATCACCGACTCAATGGACACGAGTTTGGGTAAACTCCAGGAGTTGGTGATGGACAGGGAGGCCTGGTGTGCTGCAGTCCATGGGGTTGCAAAGAGTCGGACATGACTGAGCTACTGAACTGAACTGAAGGTGAAGAAAATATATCCTTATTTTCTGTACAAGATAACTTTAGAAACTGTACCCACTGATTGAATACTCTATGATAGATCTTGTGCAGAGTATTAGGTAACCATTATAGAAAACGAACCAAGTCCATTATTATTAGAAAGGAAAGAGATATAAGATTTAAAGTTATGTGAAAACAACCAAATGTACAAGTATATGCATGCTATAATTTTTTTATGCAACCTGAAAATCTTCACGGTTGTCAAATTGACAGATGAGAGAAAGGGATGGATGGATTCTGGTATGTTATTGTTTTTATTATCATTACTATTAGGCATCATACACACAAAAGTCAATAGTAGCTTTCTCTGTGGAGGGTAGGGTGGTAAAACATTTATATTTTATTTTGTTTTTACATACAATTTAAATTTTCTTATCATGTATTATATGAAATTATATGGACATTGACATTTTGATCCACTACTGTTAGCCTACTTCTTTTTATTAAAAAATAGTATATATTATTTTTGTTTTGTTTTTAGTACGTGTTATTTTAAAACAATCTTCTGTATTATTATTATTTTTTTAATAAATTTATTTATTTTAGTTGGGGGCTAATTACTTTACAATATTGTAGTAGTTTTTGCCATACATTGACATGAATCAGCCATGGGTTCACATGTCTTCCCCATCCTGAACCCTCCTCCCACCTCCCTCCCCATCCCATCCCTCTGGGTCATCCCAATGCTCCAGCCCTGAGCATTTGTCTCATGCATCGAACCTGGAATGGTGTTCCGCTTCACATATGATAATATACATGTTTCAATGCTATTGTCCCAGAATGTCCCACCCTCACCTTCTCCCTCAGAGTCCACAGGACTGTAAAACAATCTTCTGTATTATTGACAAAAGGTTTAACTGAGCCATCATTTGCTCGGTTAAATTCACATTGATAAATGACTGTATTTTTGAAGGCTGCCCTCTAAACTTACAGAGCAATACTGCTTTGGGCACATAACTACTTGGTCAAAGAAACATCAAATGATCATGACTGCCTATCCTAAAAAAATGAAAACACAAGGCTTACATCTTCAAAGAAAGAGAAGTCATATAATATCCACTAATATGGCTACTTTTAGAAACCCCACCTTATTTTGTACGTTCCTTGATTCAAATCTGGCTTGGATGAATTATCATTTGAAATCTATTCAAGCTCCCGCTAATATCTGGATGTAGTAAAAGCTAAAAAAATCTCCTATTATTTTGACAAAATGCTACATAATTTAAGATGCCAACTACATTGAAACAAATGGGAGGTCACGAGGGAATAGACCTAACCCCTTTCCAGAAACAGAACACCTATTACAAGTAAAGATGTTATCTCATGTTCTTTATTCCATTTGCCTTTTTTAAAGGAAGGGAGTGTAGCAAGTATTCTTTCATTCAGGACAAAAATCTAATATTCATCCTGGAACAAGAACTGCCAGCCATTACATGTAAAGAGTTTGATGAGCCCTTAGCATTTGATCCTTTGGTCCAATGAATCAAACATGAGTAACAATTTCAATCTTTTCTTTTTTATACAAAAGACTAAGTCAGGATTGACAGCCTTTTAGAAACTGACTGTCAGGGAGTTAAGTTCTGTTTTTGTTTGGCACATAAGCACTGGTGAGGATCAGTACAACAGACTTAGCCAGGCAATGGGGACCAAGAAATGATTTGGGCTTAATTAAGATTTCTTCCTCACATCCCACATTCATATACATTCTTAAATAAAATAGTCAGAAACTGTACAATGTTTACAAGATCTTTGAACTGAAAGGATAGAATGTGTTATACTGTAGTAGTGGATAAATACACAAACTTTTCAAATTTGCTATTTTCAGTGAATATCTCTTAGGGCAATATACTTTTCATCATAGAGCCTCTGAGAGAAAACTTGTTTATTACATGGTTGACACTTGTTTAGAAGCTAAAACTGGTAAATAGTCTTCCAACATTTTCAGAAGTGTACTCCATGGAACATTTATCTCTTGGGATATTTCTTGAAGGTTAGGATCCCATGATCAAAATATTTTGGAAGCATTTTGTATTATATTCTCATATGGGTAATTCACAGTATAGGTCTAATTATTCCAGATTCTGAGTAGTCAAAAACATTAACCAGTTTAAATTTGCTTAATGTCTTATTTCTGAATCTTTTTATCATGGAAATCTTTTCCTGATATATTTATTAATATTTCATTGAATCAATATTCTATATAGACAATACTTCGGAAAACACAAGATAATTCTGTCAGTAATAATATAATGATCGTGGGTCCAGCTACCACAGAAAACAGTGAGTATCTCAAAGAGAAAGCAGATGAAAAGAGATTCACATGCTAGGTCTGTGGCCCAATCAGCATCCTGAAATTAGAGTAATTACGCTCCTTGTTGGTAAATATTCTTGCCTTATTGCCAACCAAATCTGGATCAGAGGCAGAGTTAAATAAACTACTAGTAGGAAAGGGGATGCTCTTTATTTATCCCCAGAGATCAACCCACTCTAATTTATAAATGAAAATAATAAACCCAGAGATATGAATGCCAAAGACCCCTCTCGTGGACAGGAGCAGTCCTGGATTGAGTACTCAGTCTTCTGAGTCTGATACCAGAGTACTTCCTAGCAGCCCACACCAATTTCTGCCCATTTATGAGCCGAAAGACTATTGATTGAATCAAATGTAAGTGTACGTTAATGCTACTTTGGGCCCATTTAGGACCATGATGAGAAATGAACAATTAAAGACATTTTAAAAATGTTTAATGTTTCTTCTTTGATTAATAATTTCTAGTGTGCCTGATACTTTGAACTGTAGCAGTGGGAAACAATAGAATATATAGCAGTATAGAGTGCTGGATAGTGTAGTGGCCGGACATTACCCATCTACTGAGCACAGAAAACACAGAACAGCCTACAACTGTCTAAAGAACAAGTGAAAAATCACTTAGTCTAAATCAGCAAGAGTAGTATTAACAGTAGCAACACAATCTATCCCAGTCCAAATGGTGCCAGGGTTCAGTTCATGCTGGGGTATGGCATGTACACACCTATGGCCACAAGACGGTCTTTTTCATATGGCTCTAAGGTCAACTGCTCCTGGGGCTTTGTTTCCTGTTGCATGTTTTTCACTTCAGAGACAAATATGGGCTCAGGAGAGGCTGTGGTGTCAATCCAGTTAGCCTTGATGGAAATCACCAAGTGTCCTTCATTACATAACGAGGTGTGGGCATTCAGGGCTACACCTTGATAAGGCCGTGTTGGCAAAGATCATATCCACCATTGGAATTTGTGTGGCTACCAAGCATCTTTGATGACAAGACTAGTGCTGGTTCTCTTCTTGGCCAAATTAATGAGGTCACAGCCAGAGAAGAGGGAGAACGCAAATGCACAGGTGAGACCCTGTTAGCCTAAGATGCCAGAGGTGCAGGAAAGGGTGGTACCCAAGGCAGCCCCAAGGGTAGAGTGGGTCCTGGTCTGATGTGGATCTGGTCCACATAGCCCAAGATTACTGTAGCCAGCCTAAAATGGAAGGGGATTTTTGCTTTATTTAATCTGGTGGGGGGTTACAGAAAGGTGAACTCCTATCATCTCTCATATGTATTTTTGGAAGATTCTAAGCATAAACTTTCATATGATCATAGTGATACAGGTAGAAGAAAAACAACAACAACAATAACCAGTAGTAATAGTAGTAGTAGTAGTGACACCCACTGAGTGTTTATCTCTAGCACAGTTCTAACTGCTTTGAATATGTTAACTCATTTACTCCCTATAATAATCCTGTAGTAGGTAATACTGCTTTTCTCACTTTAAAAACTGTGGGAACTATAGATCAGTTAGTTTCTAAACCTTGCCCCAAATCTCACAGTTCTATGTGGAAGAGACAGAATTTAAACTCAGGGAGTCTGATCTCATAGGCTGAAGTCTTTAACCATTAAGTATATTCCCTTGTAGATGTCTGCTGATGGTTATTTTCCTTATGCATTTCCACAGTTATGCCCTCTTGTCCATTATGGACTCATCCACTGTTGATTGCCAAACCTGATGAAGTATTAGAACCACCTTAAGAACATCTTTAAAATAGACACGGTAGTCCTCTCGCCAAGGTACTCTGCTCTGTGCTAAATTAGGTAGTTTCAAAAAGCACAACAGGTTCACCTGGAGGTTCAGATCCAAGGACCCATGTGTGGGAGCCACTGATATAGAGTCTTTCTATTGTGAATGGTTGCCTTATTTATTAAAGAAACTGCCTGTGTTCACAGAAGCCATGAGAGGAAAGAGGACACAAAGGGTAACTAGACTGGCTAAACCAGCACCTGGTCCTGGGAAGTCTGCAAATTCCTTTCTCACACTATGAAATCCTTGAGGACAAGGACAAAACATTACTCAAATTTGGATCTTCCATGATGGCTAGCTGTTACTGTTCCATCCCTAAGTTGTGTCCGATTGTTTGTGACCCCATGAATTGTAGCATGCTAGGCTTCCCTGTCCTTCACTATCTCCTGGAGTTTGCTCAAACTTATCCATTGAGTTGGTGATGCTATCCAACCATCTCATCCTCTGTTGCCCCTTCTCTTCCTGCCCTCAGTCTTTTCCAGCATCAGGGTCTTTTCCAGTCAGTCTGCTCGTCGCATCAGGTGGCCAAAGTATGGAGCTTCAGCTTCAGCATCAGTCCTTCCAGTGAACATTCAGAGTTTATTTCTTTTAGGATTGACTGATTTGATCTCCTTGCTGTCCAAGGGACTCTCAAGAGTCCTCTCCAGCACAATTTGAAAGCATCAATTCTTTAGTGCTCAGCCCTCTTTATGGTCCAACTCTCACATCCATACATTGCCAGTGGAAAAACCATAGCTTTGACTAGACAGACCTTTGCTGGCAAAGTGAATGCCTCTGCTTTTTAATATGCTGTTTAGGTTTGTCATAGCTTTCTTTCCAAGGAGCAAGCGTCTTTTAATTTCATGGCTACAGTTAACCCCCACAGTGATTCTGATGATGGCAAGGGAGTGCATATGTGCTGTCATGTACAACTCTTTGAGACCCCACAGCCTGTAGCCCACCAGGCTCTTCTGTCCATGGGATTTCCCAGGCAAGAATACTGGGGTGGGTTGCCATTTCCTTCTCCAGGGAATCTTCCTGACCCAGGGATTGAACCCGCATTTCCTGCTTGGCAGTCAGATTCTTTATCACTGAGCCACCTGGGAATCTCAAGACTAGTGCCTAATTCATAATAGGTGTTCAGTTAGTACTTCCTGTCTAAGTTTCTGGGTGTATATTATTGAGAAAAGGCAATAAAAGAATAGTTTTTCCAATGAGGCTAAGAAGGATCCTCTAACTAATAATTATCTATTGACCTGATTATGAAAGTCATAAATTTCTCCACAACACTGTACATAGGAGACACAGCAAGAGAACTTAACACCGTGTTATCACAAAGGAATAAGAAGGGCAAGAACAAATGGGTGCAAAGGAGGAAGCCATGTTTAAATGATGCCTGGTTTAACAAACGACATATCAATTTAGAAATTCAATATAATCACCTAGGTTTATTTGACTACATTTATTAAATAAAATGAGCATATTTTTAATTCCTTCAAAGCTGGTTCCATAGGACCCTCAAATGAATTTACCCACTCATCCTCCCTTCCACTATGGCCTAATTGGCCTACCACAGGGTAATGGGCAAGCAGTCCTCAGCAAGCATTTATCTTTTTTGAAGTCTTCTCCTTAGAGCTCCCTGTAAGAATAGCAGTAGATTTTCCCTTGAACTTATTTTCTCTCTTATTTGTTTGCTTTTTCAAGCATGTTGGAGAGGCTTCTTTGCTGTTTATTTCTGAAACAAATCAAGGACACTAATTTGTTCTTTGTGGATTTTTGGAAGCTACTCCAGTGGGAGCCACTTCCTGTGACCAGGATTTCTGCCTGTGGATGATGTGGGGCGGGGAACTCAGAAAGGCTATTAAGACAGATAGGAATGCTATCACTAGGTGAACACATTAATGCTGTAGACTGAGAAGCAGAACCCCTGATTTTGAGGAGACGCAACCAACGAGTACATTCAGACAAGACTACCCAAGTGCCAGCGTTTACCTCTGTGCAAGGGCATACTAAGCAGCAATTTCTGGCTGAGATGAAAAATCCTGTTCTCTTTAGACATGGGGATGTAGCACAGCTGTGACACTGCAGGCATAGAAAAATCTTCATGGGCTCTGAATCTAGAAGGAAGTTGACAGCTCATTTTAGGATGATGGGGAAAGCATTCTGGCTCAGTAGTGTGTGGAAACATTCTCAACGCGCTCTAAACCTGTACATTTTACTCCTGACTCTGCCATTAATCGGCACTGAATACTGTTCCAAATCACTCCATCTCCCTGCCTCCCAGGGTTCCCCCATTTGTAAAATCAACAGATCCAAACAGTTGCCCAAGTGTCCCTTTCTGTTTTAATGTACTGCCTTCAGATTAACAGAGACACATGCATATTTACATCTGTAAGATAAAAAGCCTTTCACTTTTTACCTCAAGTTGACTTTCAGGAAAAACAAACTACATAAGAAAATGAATGTATATTTGGAATTTATTTTTCAAAACAAACTTCAAAGTATATAGCCGGAGTTCAGTTTTATATACCTTTAAACACAGTCATCTGGGTTTCCCTGGTGGCTCAGTGGTAAAGAATCTGCTTGCCAACACAGGAGACACAGGTTTGATCCCTGGATCATGAAGATCCCTTGGAGAAGGAAACAGAACCCACTCCATTATTCTTGCCTGGAAAGTTCCATGAACAGACAAGCCTGGAAGGCTATAGTCCATGGGGTTGTAAGAGTCTGACATGACTTAGCGACTAAACAACAATCCAGTCACCTATGTAATCCTAACTGTCAATACAAGGATGTTGACAGCAACTGATAATGAATCTCAAGCCCTATAAAGACACTGAATTATCAGAAGAAAAGGCACCAAAGTATCTGTTTATGACAAAAGAAAATACGATAAATTTTAGAAGTGTATTGAAAGGTAATATAAAATGAATAAATGCTTTTTTTAAAATGTAAAACCAATTATCTTATCCTGACACAACTACTACATTTTACATGTAGTATACAATTACATGCATATTATACAAGAATATTATACATGCATATATTATACATGCATGTAATATACAATTACATGCATATTATCTAGACATCCCTACTGTATTTATACCTATACTGCATTTATATTGCTATAATAATGGTATACATAGAACTTCATATTTCACTATTTTCACATATATTATCTCTTAAATATACCTTGATTTTCCTACAGTATTATTTTATGAGTTCATAACATTAAACTGTGTTGAGGTACCATAATTTATAAAATAATTATTTTGCTGAACTTTTAGTTTGTCTTTAAATTTTTACTATTAATATTGATTACAATAATTTTTTTTATGTTCAGCTTGTTTTGTTTCTGTTCAAATGTTCCCATAAGAGAAGAATTTTGGAGGCAATGGATATGATTAAATTTGTGGCTTTTGCTACATACAAACTTTCATGTTACTTTATAAAAGGATTATCAACTAGTAATTCCACCAGCATACATCATTTTAACCAAAACTTCATCATCTTTAACAGTGATCATTTTTATGATATAATATCATGCATTTCAGAACTAGCAGAGTAACAATGATGTGTATGACAAAGGGTCCTCAATAAGTATGTTTTGACCCTGCTCATTAAAACTTCGGACTTAACTTGGAGATTCATTTATTCATTCATTCACTCTAACACACTCATGCATTAATTCATGCATTAAAAAAATCTTTCATTGGGTACAATTATATAATGACAACATGTTAGGTCCTGGCTGTACAAAGTTATACTTTCCTTTAATGGCTTACTTTTTTAAAGAGAGAAATCTATGTGAAAACATATATGGTCACTGCCTTCATCCCAGTATGTTTTAGGATGTGTAAAGATGTGGGGGAAAAGACAAAAAATAGCTCATTATTTTTCTTTCATAGCATATTTTGAACAGAATATACTAGGAATATCCAATTATCAGAACTAGTTTCTGATATCATGTCATGAATGAGAAAACTACTTCTAAAGGTATTTTGAGAGGCAGAAAATTTGAAAAGAAATTAAGAACTAATTAAGAGCTAATACTAATTCCAAAGTTCTCCTACTTCCTCTTATATTGGCTTTCTCTTCTTTTGAGTGCCCATTACAGTGTTCAAAGGGTTCAACGCCACTTCCCAGATGGCTCAGTGGGTAAAGAATTTGCCTGCAATGCAGGAGACGCAGAAGATGCAGGTTCGATCCCTGGATCAGGAAGAGCCCCTGGAGGAGGGCATGCCAACCCACTCCAGTATTCTTACTTGGAGAATCCTACAGACAGAGGAGTCTGGCAGGCTACAGTCCACGGTGTCGCAAAGAGTCAAACACAACTGAAGTTACCAAGCACACACGCAGTGTTCAAAGCATAATAGGTACCTAATAAACTGCACTTTTATGACTCTTTCTCCTTCAACCCTCAAGCCTATACAGTATCTTCTTTAGATTCAAATCTCTTGACCTGAAAATTTTCATCAGCCCCACATTCCAATATCTTTAACTATACTGAGTATTAATCCTCCCTCAAAAACAGCAAATACAAGGATCATTAACTGAATGCTTAAAATATTCCACACACTGAATATTTTAATTTTGTCATTCTTACAAAATCTGCTTTATACACCATTTATTAGAGAAATTATATAATTGACCTAGGTCATAAAGCTGATAGGTGAGAGATTTGGGATTTCCTTTAAGATGATCTCTAAACTTTCTTTTTTTCCTTTTGGCTACACCAGGAAGCTTAAAGGATCCCACGTCTCTAACCTGGGATCATATCGTGGTCCCTCAGCAGTGAAAGCACCTAACCTTACTGGACCATCAGGGAATTCCTTCTCCACTGTTCTTTGATTTTATATTGTATTATTACACTATTCCAACTCTGAAGAAACTCCCTACAGTATTAACTGCCTATTGGATGATATTCAGGGGAATCAAAATGGGGGGAAAAGAAAAAACAAATGTACTAGGCAAATTTTCCTAGTATAAAATAAGTGGTCAAATCTATCAATTCCATCCATATTGGACACATACAAAATGGACCCTCACACATATGAATTGTCTTCTGAAAGTGAGTTTATTTCTATACCTCACATGAAGAAGTTTCAAGTCACTACTAATACTGTAGTTGGAAGTCGTAGTGCTACAATGAGTTGAATTTTGTGCTGAATTTGACTTTAGTGTTCATGAATATCTTATGAAAATCATTTCTGAACTACAGTCAAAATTAAACAGTGCTAACAACTGAAGTGAGTGTCCCTCAGAAACAACCTTTAAAGACCACCTATAGAGACAGAAGGGCTTCCCTTGTGGCTCAACTGGTAAGGAATCCACTTGCAAGTCAGGATACCCCAGTTTGATTGCTGGGGGACTGTATTTTTATAACTATTTGACTTTTCTTTCATTGAGGTTTCATCAAGTTCCAATGGTCCAAAGTGCTATGCCACTTTCTCCTCAAACAAGAGATTTGCTACTAATGCTTACTGTTACTGATAAATTCTATACTACCAAATTCTTTCATATTATCTACTCTATATTTTCTTCTTTCTACAATAATTATGTTCTATGCAAAAATAATGATGCAAACCAGACACTAACTTATAATATTTACAGTCTCCTAAATAAACAAATAGGAAAATCGGGATTCTCATAATATACACAAAGCAATGAGATTAATGCAATAACTCTTAAAACATAAACATTTCAATAGTCTATTCAAATAAGCAGATCCAGAACATGATGTTGAAAATACAGGGGCACATGATCCTTTTGAAATGACTTTTAAAAAAATACTTAGGTATCTAATTGCTGCTGCTGTTTAGTAGCTAAGTTTTTTCTGACTTTTTGTGACCCCATGGACTATAACCCACTAGGCTCCTCTGTCCCTGAGATTAACCAGTCAAGAACACTGGAGTGAGCTGCCGTTTCCTTCTTCAGGCATCTAATTACATAACCCTTTCTCATTCTTTGTTTTTTACCAAAATGAGAGGGCCAGTCTCTTTGGGGAAAATATCTCTGAGATATGTTTTATATACCTACAGTAGATAGATTCTACTTCTTAGAAATTCTTTGATTATGGAATTTCCTAAAGTTTGGTCAAAATTTCCTTTTTTATAAATGCAGTGATATTGGTAATTTATCCTCCAAACTACCTGCTCCAGGAATTCATACTGCCAAACTGCTGTGGAGCCCAGATAATTTCTATATTTTTAAGCAAATACTTCTGATATGACTCAATCCAGTAGATCAAACTCATGCTCACAGAAAAGATTATTAATGTGTCTTTTACATTTATTGTGCTTTTATTTTTTTCTTTGGCTTGAAGGCATCCTATTTCTTAGAAAAATTAGTGCCTGTGAATTTTGTAAATAAGCTTGATACAAAGACCCCATTCAGACATATGGTAGAGATTTCTGAAATGCACTCCATTCATCCTTAATGGTTTTTATCTTGAAATTCTCTTTGGAGAGTGCTGTGTTAGTTCACTTTACTTCATGAAACACTTGTGGAAGTATTGTTCACTACAAACAAAGCAGCATAATGTAGAAACAAATTATTTACAAGTAAATTAAAAGGACTGAACATTCTAAAATGCAAATTGCACAAGGTTTCTGCTAAACAGATGAACAAAACAAGGCGAAAGATGGTTCATCTTAGTTCTAGGAAGACACAGACTACCTTGACTACAGCTTACATATCAACTCATTTCTTCCTTCCCTTCTCTCTGTCCCTTTAAGCACACTCAAAGAAACCATGCAGTTCTGGTGGAAGAAAAAATCATTTTCATCATATTGTTCTGATAGCTTTTTTAAAAACAATCAACAATTATTTTGCTGAGCACAGAAACCAGGAAACCTGGGGGCGGCATCCTAAGTTAACTTTAGCTTGTATCTTTTACAGTTATAAATGTGTAAAATATGTTTACATGTTTACAGGGTAGTTTTATAAAACTTCCACGCATTTTTAACTTAGCTTCAAAATGTCAGCACAGGGGAGATAGTGAAATTAAATGGGCAATTTTATTCTAAATCCAGGTTGAAATTTTTAATGACTTCACTCCAGAGATTTTAAGCTTGTTAGAATAGTATAAAATTAATTTCCTGTATTTTAGCCACTCATTAGAATAAAATAGTTAAACATAGCTAACATCGACAGATGCTAAGAATTATACATTAAAAGTAGTACTTTGAATTTACTCCAGGCATATTTTATATTTTAGTAAACATTTTGTTTCCCATTGATGTCTGAATTTTATAAAAATATAATATCACAGCCAGAAAAGGACTGCCAACTTCCCCCAGAAGTATCTCTTAAATTTGCTTGGTTAGTTGACTGTCCTTTGTACCCTTGCCCTTTATAGTCTTATAACACTTTTCACAAACATATTTGTCTTCTCAACAATCCAACAAAGTAAGTACTCATATATTCACATAGTAAGGAAGTGGAGGAGCTGAATTTAAATTCAGATCCTCTAATTCACTACATTGCTATTTCCCTTCTCCCACAGCATCTTAAATACATAGATAGCCATCTCTGTGCTCCTTCCTTGAGGAATCTCACTTTCATCTTTACTGAACATTTTGTTTTGCTTCAGGAGGCAGCAGAACATAATAATGAAGAGTGTGGTCTCTGAAATTGGCCTCAGTTCCACTCCCAACCATCTGAATGTTGGACATGGTATTTACTTAACCTCTCAAAGACTCAGTTTCATCTTCTGCCTAGGGGTGTTAACAATATGAACTTTCACAACGAGGACTAAATAAAATAATGCATGCAACTAGGTAACCTAGCACAGTGCAAAGTGCATAGTATAAATTCCTTAAATTCAGCTAGTTTTATTATTGGGCATCTCAGCTCACATCCACACACACACACACACAAACCCTAGAATAAATCTTACACTTGTTTCTGATAAGGTATAAAATAAGAGGGATCCTTTGCAGATTAGTGAGTTTTTATGGAAAATAATTATTTGAGGCGTGCTTTACCAGGGTGGAGTTGACCATGAGTCAGAACGGGAAAAATATATCTTTAGCTCTTTCTCAGTTAGGTTTTCACACTGGGACTACACAATTTTCTTGAAGGAATTGCTAAAATACCACACACACACACAGAAATTTGGACATACCTACCTAGATATTTAAATGTTCATTCTAAAATGTATCCCAAGTAAAGCAGGAATGTTGGAATTCTCTGCCATTTTGAGTGAGGTACATGCACATGCAGTCTTCCTCACATAGAGTTGTGAGTTGTGTTAAGTTTTGCCTTATTTACTGCAAAACCTCCTCTGCCCAGCAAACACCTTGATGAAAAAGTATTATTCGTTTACAGATTTTTTTTAAATTTTATTTTTAATTAGAATATAATTGCTTTACAATGTTGTGTTGGTTTCTGCCATACAACAACATGAACCAGCCATAAGTATACATATATCCCCTCCCTCTTGAACCTCCCTCTCAACCCCACCCATCTCACCCCTCTAGGGTGTCACAGAGTACCAGGGTGAACTCCCTGTGTTATACAACAATTTCCCATTAGCTATTTTACATGTGGTAATGTATATGTTTCAATGCTACTTTCTCAATTCGTCCCACTATCACTTTCCCCTTGTGTCCACAAATCTGTTCTCTTATGTCTGTGTCTCTATTACTGCCCTACAAATGGGTTTATTAGGTTCATCGGTACCATTTTTCTAGATTCCACATATACATGTTAATATATGATACATGTTTTTCTCTTTCTGGCTTACTTCACCCTGTATAACAGACTCGAGGTTCATCCACCTTAGTAGAAATGACTCAGATTCATTCCTTTTTAAGGCTGAGGATATTCCATTGTATTTAGGTACCACAACTTCTTTATCCAGTTATCTGTCGACAAACATCTAGATTGTTTCCATGTCTTGCTATTGTAAACAGTGCTGCAATGAACACTGGGGTACATGTGTTTTTTTCAATTATGGTTTTCTCAAGGTATATGCTCAGTAGTGAGATTGTTGGGTCATATGGTAGTTTTATTCCTACTTTTTAAAAGAACCTCCATACTGTTCTTCATGTGGTTATATCAATTTACATCTCTATCAACAATGCAAGAGGGCTCCCTTTTCTCTACAACCTCTCCAGTATGTATCATTTCCAGATTTTTTAATGATGACCATTCTGACTGGTGTGAGGTCTACCTCATTGTATTATAGTTTTGATTTGCATTTATCTAATAATGAGCAATGTTGAGCATCTCTTTGCTGGCCATCTGTATGTCTTCTTTGGAGAAATGTTTTTCACCCATTTTTTGACTGGGTTGCTTGTTTTTTCTGGTATTGAGCTGAATGACCTGCTTGTATATCTTGGAGATTAATCCTTTGTCAGTTTTTTCATTTGCAATTATTTTCTCCCATTCTGAGGGTTGTCTTTTCATCTTGTTTATAATTCACAGGAATAGTAGAGTTCTCCAGGTGGTGTGATTCACGGTCGGTAATGAAAGCAGCTGAAGCAATCTATTTTCATAAATTTCTTCCCCATCTTAATACAAACCTCTTTATTAGTCAATAGGCCCAATGAATTATCCTAACAGATTTGCTACTTCAAACATTTTTATGGAAAGGTCAGAATTAAAGAGCAAGGAACAAATGAACAAACAATTGGACTTGAAGCTGGAAACCTTCAGTGGCCTTAAGAGTCAACTGTCCACTGCAAATGCTGAGTGAAGTCAAACCCAACAAGGGAGAGGTACATAAGGGGGTAGTGCTGTTCTCTTCCACATCTCTCTTTTTCTTGTTTCAAGTCCTCGGAGCAAACATTTTAGAGAAAGTTCCTTCCCAACAAGGTACTCCATATTGTACCCACTGAAATTTCATTACAGGTTTCAGAGAGATACAGAAACATACTGACCTTAACTGCTCTCTCTCCTGTCACGATATATTTTTGTTATCCTTTGCTATGAACAGTTTATAAAATTTTTGGTGCCAATGAAGTAGAATTAAAATATGAGGGTCTAGATTAAAAAAAAAAATCCAAATTCGAATACTGGCGCTCTTGCTAAATAATTTAAGTATCTCACCCTCTCCCAGACAAAAGAAAAAAAATTCATCAAATTGTGAATGAGAATCCAGGTCCCTGTTTTGTCTACCCATAATGTTAAAGGTTCACCGTGGAGTTATACAATGCAGTAGCCTTTATAAGCAGCGGGAGTTTCAAAGAGGAACTTTGCTGGTGGCCCAAAGGTTAAGACTTTGCCTTCCAGTGTAGGGGGTATAAGTTAAAGCCCTGGTCAGGGAGCAAAGATCCCACATGCCTCATGGCCAAAAAACCAAAACAGGAAACGGAAAAAACATTGTAATAAAGACTTTTAAAAAAAGATGAAAAAGATAGGATCCTAGGTGTTATTATTTGCTCTTATTTCACTATCTTTAGATCACTATCTTTAGGGAACAACATAATCTTAGCTACAACGGGATCCACAGTTTTAAAGGAAGAAGAATATCATAAAGGTTCAGAGACAAATCCAAAGAAAAGGATTTATTACTAGGTTTGAAGTAGATCCACTCAGGTTGATGTGAGAAAGGGGCTGAAGGCTGTAACTCTAGATTAGAGCTGGGAATATATGATGTAAGTAAGACACTTAAAGGACAGTAACTGGACAACCTAAGAATTCTTATATATTTATCTATATTTGAGAAGCAAGAGGTACAAACAGAAGGAATCTGAAGTCAGCGTGAGCCACAGTTCCAAAGCAATTGTTACTACAGAGGACTCAGCAAGAGTTTATAGGAGGTAGGCAGAAGTTTACTCATCCTATTCAGACATGTGAAAAGAATACTTCTTTCATATGATTCTTCTTTAAGTTGCTCTAGTCCACAAACACTCACTAATTCACAATATTTTAATTATGTTCAAGCTTAAGCAATCTCCCTAAATTTAAATATTGTTTCTATTCAAAATTAATTCCTCAATAGAGCTGTTTATAAAGTCATTTTCTGGAGGATATAGTCTTTTCATTATAAATGTTCAGTATTTTGTTTCTTCTTCTTCTTTCTTCCCCAAGATAATTCCGGGATTGACCCTGGGTTTATGACAGTGAATGGAAGGGAGCTCCAATCCACACCAGAACTTCAGACGTTCTCAGGTCCCTGATATAGAGTGGAAGGACCAGTTTACACCCTATGTGGATAACCTGGAGTAAATTCAAAATATTTAACAATGGGTACAGCATGGCACCAACCAAACAAAATGGATGCCAGTCCAATAAAAACTATCAGAATGAATAGACACTGAATGTAAACAAATGATATAAGCATGTCATCGCAGACTTGCTAAAATAATAAGCCCTGTGGGTAAACCACTAAAATTTGATTGTCCCATCTAGCCTTTTGGAAGAAAATGCTGGTGGCCTTCACTGGTGTCCACATGTACAAACCATGACTCCTAATCCTTAGATTCCATCCATGGCAGGCAGCTTCTTCCTTCAGACCTCAGATCACCACTAATCTACTGGCTACCCTACTCCCTCATTAGGACATGTCTTCTAGATCCATTGTTAGAGGTTCAAGAACCAAGCAGACTATCACCACCATTGCTCTACTGTTGTCCAGGTCATACTGGGTCTCCTAAAATCTTGTAGTTTCTCCTAAAACCTAATATCTGGGAACCACACCTAGCATTTTTTCTGAACTCTGTTCTTTTTCTGATCTTGAACTCAAAAAACAAAGTCAGGATCTTAAATAAATCATTCTGGTTCCCTAGTTTCATAACTTTTTCCTGCCGTAATTCTTTAGGGCCAAAAGAGTGGGCTTTCCATTTCCTCTGTCTCATCTTGAGTTTGCTCTATTACCTGGAATGCTCTAAAACTCTCTGATCTATTCCACCAGTCTTGGTTCTTGATTTCCTAAAAGCTAAAAGATTGAGAAAATCCTTTTTCCTCAACAATACCTGATTTTCAAGAACATTATTGTGCTAAAGAAGTCAAGAAATTAAGCTTTGAAATGAAAAGTTGAACAGTGGACACTTTAGCTAAGATAGTAACAACTGTGTCCTTTTCTAAGGCCTCTTTACCCTGCCTCAGAAATGACACCAATATATTTAAAACTTGTTCCTTTAGAAATATGAATTAGATATTGATACAAATTATAATTTATTTTGAAATACTAGAAAAAATACAAAGTATACATAATGATACTTAGAGCAAGATATAATATTTACATATTCAGCATTATATTAATTAAAGGTAGCATGGAAGTGGAGATCTTTATATTAAAAAGTAAAATTAAGAAATTTTTGATAAGTTGCCCAAAGCAGCTAATACTTTGGCCACCTGATGCAAAGAGCCAACTCATTAGAAAAGATACTGATCATGGGAAAGACTGAAGGCAAAAGGAGAAGAGGGTGGCAGAGGAAGAGATGACTGGATAGTATCACCAACTCAGTGGACATGAATTTGAGCAAACTCCAGCAGATGGTGGAGGACAGGGAAGCCTGACATGGTGCAGTCTGTGAGGTCAAATAGAGTTGGACATGACTTAGCAACTGAACGACAACAACAAGGCTGGAAAAAGTCCTTCCACGAGTCGTGGATCATCAAGCAGGATTTGAGGGTATGCTGGGGCTTTTTTCCTTACTTATAGTCTTGTTAAAGTTGGAGTTAAATCAGAGGCTGTGAATAAACCATTGTGGACTTGTCTCAATTAACTCTCCACCTGCAACTCTCACTTTTAATTCCTAGCCTAGATTTTCGTCTCACACACACACATACACACACACACACACACAAACCGCTGTTGCAAGTTCAACCTCTGAGAGAAATTTAACAAAGCAAAGGCAGATAGAATAGCAGTCTGTACAACACCTGCAATCTAATCTAAAAATAGACTTTGAGGGACCATTCTAATCATCTTTATGATTTTCTTCTCTAGTCCAAGAAATTAAACAGACCAAATTTATTGCCTCCTAAAGCAAAAAGCGTCAGTTCATGGAAAACCAGTTACGTTTGGCTCTCTAAACATCTAGAAAGTAACTTCTCACACAGAACACAACTTTAAATCATCACGTTCCACCACAAGAGAGTTTTCTGTTAGAGAGTAAAACCTCACAGGTTTGAGAGAAGAACAACTGTTCTCAAAAACACCAAAATGATATTATCTTAAAAACCACTGAAAAAGCTAGAAAGCACTGCTTAAAACCAACCACCAAGCCTATTTAAATCCAAAGTACAGAAAGGTAGAGGTCCAGACTTCCCATTTGACTGCATGAATGAGGAAACATTTTCTGAATCTTTAAGTGATTTTTTTCCCCCAACAGTGCTAAGATCTACCATGTATCCTACTCAAGATACCTTTTTTCAGGTTTTAGCATCTGGCATTTTTCTCAGTTACTAAAAATTCTAATGAAAAGAAGCAGTTACACAAACCCAACCCGACAAGCTGAAGATCTTTTGTTGGTTGTCTTATATAATTGATATTACACATATATTTAGAATAAATGGACACTGTACCCTTGCGGCAGTTTCTCCTTCTGAAATGTTTTACATTCTCTTGAACTGTGTGCAACTTTAGAAATTTCCAATCATCTTACTTTTAAATACCTCAGTCTACAATATAAAAGGGCTTTGAGCTTATTTAAATAAAGACATTATACACAACTCTGTCTCCACTCTTTCAAAATAATCAATTAACATAAGCTACCTTCTAGAGGATTTACTTTAAATCAGGTGGAAAGGAATATTATTTCAGAATCAAAGAAGAAAAAAAGAATACAGAATGCATGGCAAAGCAAACATTTGAAAAAAACATTAAGACTATTCAATTTCCTCATATTTTAGGGATGGTGGTGGTGGGCATTATTTACCCCTTTCAAAGCATTCTGCCAATGACTGCATTCTAAACACAACAAAGGTTTCTGGGATGTCTCTGAAGGGATATAATATCCAAAATGTTGCAGTCCCACCATAGATAGAGGCTCAGGAAGTCTCTCTGCAGCCTCCAAAATATTGCAGGCTCAATTACCCTCAGGGTACAATGAATGGGCAGCACCATTAATCATTCCCAGGGCACTTAATGCCCTGAGAACAGTTCTGAGTCCCACAGCAGCCATAGGGGTTTCTAAGAACTGAGCTGGTCTCTCACAGCTGGGCCATGCTGCCACCTGCAGGTCAGCAAGAAATAGCTCTTCGGATGACAGTCTTTTTTCCTCCAGTTCTAGAGGAGCTATAAGGTGTGGGATGTGTTGAATATTCCCTCCTTCTTGGGTACTTAACTCTGTTCTTCCTTCTCTATAGATGCTGGGGCTTTCCACTTCATTGTTCACTTGCCTGTGGAGCAAGTGAAGCCAAAATAAATAAGGCAAGACTGGTAGCACCATGGTCCATACCTTCCTTACCCACACCCTCATATGCTGCTGCTGCTAAGTTGCTTCAGTCGTGCCCGACTCTGTGCGACTCCAGAGACGGCAGCCCACCAGGCTCCGCTGACCCTGGGATTCTCCAGGCAAGAACACTGGAGTGGGTTGCCATTTCCTTCTCCAATGCATGAAAGTGAAAAGTGAAAGTGAAGTCGCTCAGTCGTGTCCGACTCTTATGACCCCATAGACTGCAGGCTACCGGGCTCCTCCGTCCATGGGACTTTCCAGGGAAGAGTACTGGAGTGGGGTGCCATTGCCTTCTCCGACACCTTCATATACGTTGGAGGAAATCTTTTGGAGCACCTGTTCTCTTGTTTGTCCATCCAGTTGATCGATATTAGGGGTTTCATGTTTTGTTCTAAAGACAAGACACTGCACTCACCCTTAAAATATTCTGACATTGGGTGAAGCAAGAGACAATAAATAGAGGCTCAGGGCTCAGTCACGATGAGTGTTCACAACGGGTAAGTACTAGATGTTGTGGGACCCAGAGAAGGGAAATATAAATAGATTAGGTGTGAAACAATGTTAGGAAAAGTCTCCAGTGGGAGGGGCTCTGCAGTGGCATAGTACAAAGAACAAGGACATGCTTTTGAAATCTGATGAGTCTATGATAAAATCATTCAACCTTCCAATTTTCATTTTCTTCACTTGAAAAATTTTTAGTAATAATATCTATTTTACAAAGTCATCAGAAAAAATAGAAGTTTATGCATAAATAATTGGGATAGTATATACCTCAATACCAGATAGACATATTTAATTACAACAGTTCTGGCAGAGCAAGCTGGTCTTACATGGACAGAGAAGAGGGCTGGGGAAGACACAATATATGCGAATCAGATGGGTGAGAGAACTGTGTATTCAGAGATCTTTAAGCAGTGTGTTATCACTGAAAACACTTTACTTTCACTTCTTTTTATGTTTTTATGTTTCTGTTCATCTCTGCTCCTTTATCCCACTCTTATTTTTTTTTTCTCCCCACCGCACCCCCTACTCCGTCCTACTCAACATTCAAAGAAAGTAAGAATGATGTTTGTCTCCAAGATACTAAACAACGTCTTTTAAGTTTTCAGCTAGTTCATGACAGGAACATTTATTTGGAGGAGAAACAGGCACCTGAAAGAATTCTATTTTCATCAAATTTCCTTCAAGCAACTCAGTAAAGAAGTTGTAGGTGGCATTCTGATAAAATGCTAGCACTAGTCTATCCCTACAGAATGCACTGGCAAGTTTGAGTGAGCTGTAGTGACACCTCCTGGTAACAGAAAGGGAATGTCACTGGATGTAAAACTTGCCATGCCTTTACAACTTTATGATCCAAAACAATACATGAAAACATCTTTTCCACATGAAGTGGTTTTCTGTCTGAAAAAACAAGAGTTTCAAAGACAGATACACATGTATAATACTCAGGTTGGACTGATTTCCATTTTAGAAACCAGCTGAATCAAAGAAAGAAAACAGTTCTGTTTTTATTTCATGACATCAAATAACTAATTTGACCTTAAAAAATCTTTCATCCACTTATTTTGGCTTTGTGTATATACAGAGCCTTATTCAACATTTTCCAAAGCTAAGAAGTAAAAATTACATGGAAGTTACTTTATGTAGAATTTTTAACCTGGTTCTTTGTGAAAGGCTGGTGTGACACTTCTTGAACGCTTGAACTATCAACATTCTGTCACCTCACCCCAAGCTCACCCTATACCTCCAATACTGAGGCTTCCATTTAGCCTGAAGTATTTTTATATCTCAGGTCCCCCAATTCACCTACTGCCCTTTCTCTCCACTCTCAAACTCGCTACCTCTTTCAAAATGCACTTGTGTACTGACGAGTATTGTTAAAGCCCTGTGAATCAGAGCTACAATAACAAGTGTTAACAACCTGACCTATATCTCCTTTGTGACATACAAACCTTACAAATATGAAGCTAGCCCTTCTGGAAATGCAAATTCCAAGATGACAATAGTGAAAATCTCAGTCAACCAGCCAGCCAGCCAGCCAGCCAATGAGCCAGCCATCCAGTATTTATTCAGGACTACATGCCAGACTCTTTGGTAGGTATTCGGGGAAACAAAAATAACCATGACGGATATCATATTTGTTTCATAGAATTTAAATTCTAGCAGCAAAATGGGGAGTGGGGAGGGTTAACAAACAAAAAGCTTAAATTGTGATAAGGTCTATTAAAGAAGACCTCCCGGGTGACTCAGACCGTAAAGATCAGATCCAGGTTTGATCCCTGGGTTGGGAAGGTCCCCTGGAGGAGGAAGTGGCAACCCACTCCAGTATTCTTGCCCGGAGAATTCCATGGACAGAGGAGCCTAGAAGGCTACATTTCGTGGAGTCTCAAAGAGTCAGACATGACTGAGCAACTAACACTTTCACTATTAAGGAAACAATAAAATGTGGAGAGTGAAAAAAGAATAATAGGAAGTGTCCTTTAGATGATCAGAAATCAGGAAAGGATTCTTAGAGGATGTGGCAAAAGCTGAGACCTATAGGACAGGACGAAGCTATGAGAAGAGTCAGATGTGAATATACCAGCCACAGGATATATAATATGCAAAGGCCCAGTGACAGAATAGCATTTGATGTTTTCACAGAAAAAGGAGAAAATAGAAATTAGCAAGAGTTAATAAAGTTGATGAAGGCAATTATAAGGATTTGATTATTGATTCAAAGTGCAATGAGAAGTCCTTGGATGATTTTAAACAAAGAAGGTTATAATTTGATTTAGACCTTGACAAATACATAATAGTGTTTGCTTTAAGCTAGACATTTATTTAAATACTCATAATAACATTAAAAGATAGGCATTAATACTTTTAACCTTATTGATGGGAAAATGAAAGCAAAGAGCTGTCAGGTACCTGGGCCCAGTCTCACAGTCAGCTAAGTGGCAGTGCTGGGATTCATACTTGGGCTGCCCACCAGTGGGGTCCATGCAATACAGCCTCTCAGATCATTATTTCTGCAACAGCAAGAGTGGGAAGGACCTGCTGAAAACTAAGGCAGTGACCCAGGCTGAAAATTATGATGTCTCACAATAGAAGGACAGCAGTAGAGATGCTGAAAATTAAATAAATGTGTGATATATTTGAGCAGTAAATTCTATGAGTCTTGGTGGATTGGACGTTGCAAGCAAGAGGAATGCCTGATGGGGACCAATATTTCAATGACAGCCAAATCACCCTTTCACTACCGTGTTTATTCAGTGGACATTTTCTATGTCAGAAGGATCTTCCCGTCAAAAACCTTTCTCTTCCAAGCTGAGTGCATTTTCCAGGAATCTGCCATACAGAACAATTTTCATCTCAACGTCCAAAGGTTTTTTTGGACATTGAGAACCTCTTAACATGGTTCATTTATTTTTCTGGTCTTTCTATGTACATATAACAAAACTGCATCATGTACTATGTATAGGTAATATTTTTAGTTTGTTTTTTTTTTACATTATATCATTATTTTTAAAAAATAATTTTAAATGATGCTTAACATTCTATCATAACAATGTACTGTACTTTATTAGCTTTTTTTCCTATCCTTGAGCTGGTCTATTGTTTAATTTTTTTCATTATACTAACATACTTTACATAAATCTTTGCTTCCAACTATGATTATTTCCCAATACTAATCAACTAAAAATGGAAGTTCAAGATCTAAAGGAATAGTTTTACTAATAAATTGCATTTACATATTTCTACATCAGATTCCACTAAACTGTAACCGTTTATATTTCACCAGTGCTATGTGAGAAAATCTGCAAGAAAGTAGATGATGTGGAAGCAAATACTTCTAGGTAGATAAATGTGGTAGTGGGTGACTGTGGAAAGATGTTTCTGATGGCTCAGTATCAGTGAAGAGGAAGAAGGGCCTTCATCTGAGAGTGAGGATATAGACAGAGGTAGTGAGAGTTCGGAAGAGACAGGAGGAAACATGATATATAGTCCCCTTGGAGAGTAAATGGAGCAGGCCAGTTCAGTAAGATTATTTGACAATTTTAAGAATCCATTTAAGATGAATGAACATGAAATGACAACATGGTTGTGTATGGATATGTTGAGCTGCATGAGTGCAGACATACAGTATAAGAGTGTTGGATTTAACCAGGGTTAAACCTCCAAATCTTGATTTATAGTCTAGACTACTAATCTGGTCTTAAGTCTAATGGAAATTCTGGGTTTTCCTTGTAAGTTTCACTGTTTTGTTCTCCAGCAGCTCTGTGCCAGAGACCCCCATCTACTGCTTCTTCACTTGCTAGAGCTGTACTTGTCCTTTTTGCTGCAAATCCCCTACTAAACTTTCCTAGACCACTCCCCTTCCACTCAAATTGAGACACACCTGGCTCATAGCTCCAGTCCTCATAGATCCCCAAATATCCCTTGATGATCTGTAGAATTTATTTTACCATATTAACTCAATATTTTTATTCTCCATTTGACTCAATTCTTTCAGGGAAGGACCTCTTTGTTGGTTGTTTTTATGCTTATTTCCCATAGCAATATATGATGCACAATAAATCCTTATTCAGTGTTTATTAATGAAAGGAAATGTTTGTAATTAAGGGATACATTTCTTGATAGCCTTCATCAGCAAGAAAACAAGTTGCCTTGATCATAACCACACCACACCATACAAGACTAGTGAAGATTTTGTCAATGACAAGCAACGGGCCTAAAAACAAATTTTTCAACTACTAGTGTTAAAAAAAAAGATGAGTATTAACCTTCACACATAGCTTAGATCTAATATCTAGTTTGTCTCTTTAACATTGTAATAATAATAATAACCATAATAAATACTATATTTGAATAAAACTCTTTAAATTTTCTAAACATTTTCAGCTTTACAGTAAGACTGTAAAACACACATACATATACACAACCTGCCCCCCAAAATGCTAAATTCAAATGCAATGACAGGGATGCCTTCAAAGAGAAAGCGTCTTCTAAGTAAATCTTCACAAAAAGATAGGCATTTCATAAATGGGTAGGAAAAGTAGAACATTCCAGGTTGAGTACAGAATGAAGATGATGTCTGAAAGTTAATAAATTGCAAACTTATCTTTGTAGGCAGAAATTTATAGCTTATATAACTTTGCCTTATTGGATTGTGTGCAAAAATCCATAGTGAACAGAAATATGCAGAATAAATGAAGAATTTACTTTTTCATTTTTATTTGGTCATTCTACCTTAAGGCAGACACAGACATGGAATAAATAAAAGCCAAATTTTGACCTAATAACATAACATTGGAATTGCAGATACATTCTAAATCTCTTACTGCATTCCCCACACACAAAATGTAATGAAAAGTACAGATAAAAAAGAAACCTTAATTGCCATTAGAGAATAAAACAGAATTTCCATTTAGATCTTTAAAGGCAGCAATTCTTAAAAAATTAATTCATTTGATAAATATTCAAGTTTCTTCCTGATTTTTTCTATGTGAACATTTATCTTATGTGCTCTGGATGGAAATGAATGTTACCAAATCTTTGAGTTCAAATTCACAGCCCCAGGAGTTATTCATGCCTGAACAAACTAGTGAGGGATACTTAACTGGTCTCCAAATCTCTTAAGGATAATCTGAAGACAAATTCTTTGCCCAAATGTTATTAATTATATATTTAGCACCTTAGGTAGCTTATTTCTTAGAGTTTTTAGAGATCAAAAAGAATGTGAAAAAAGTAAAGAGAATCAAAGCTAAAACATCAATTTGAATTGAACTGCACAATGAGAATTTACTCCAGCACTTTGTTGCAATGTAATCTATAAATAACCCTCAGAGGTTCACTTGCCAATTAGGAACCATCAGATGGCATGCACCTTAGATGTCAGTAGTTAATTTGCATGTCAGTGAAACATTAATTTCATGAAAATTTTAAAGCTCTATGCACTATTTATATCATAAGTGGAAGCACAGTAAGTGTACTACATGTATTTTATTGTACCCAATGTGCTTTTTTTAAAGGCCAAGTTTAAATGATCCGTATTTATCATAGTCTGATAGTTTACCTCAGTTCAAGACAACAGATCTGTGTTTTAGACTTTAAATTATTTTTAACACTAATTATAATTGAGATGTCTGAAAAAAATGGTGTGTATGTGGGAGATAGAGAAGATGAGAATCAGATTTATATCCAGAGGTAGCGGGTTAAATTTGGAAGTTTAATTCAGAGTTTGTGGTCTTAGCCATAAATATGTCACCCTGGGTCAATAATTTGGTTCTTCCCCACCCCCACCCCCACAGGTTTTACTTTTTTTTTCTTTCCCTGAGTTTTTCTATAGTGAAAAAGAACATTTTGCAGGTGGTCCCTTCTAAAAGCTAAAAATGGTTGTTGATTCAAGTACAAAGGGAAACAACCAGTGGGCACTTAAACTTAACTACTGTATTTAAGTACCTATGGTACTTAAAACAAATATTGTATTTACATAGCAAGAAATTTCATAAGCCGAGGAGTCTGGTGGGGTTTAGCTTGACACTGGAATTGCCACACTTGTCAATCAGGTCCAGCTACTAGCTGACTGGGGAGCAAGTAGAAAAGCCAGTAGGAGACTGAGCAAGAGAGAGAGAAAGAAGAGAGAGGAGAAATGTCTGGAAGTCTCCAGTCCATTACCACAGAATCACAATGAGTTTTCAACATTTCTTTTCATCCTCACATCCTCAGACTATTTGGAGTTTAGTACACCCAGAGGGGAATTCTTTCTAATGAAAATATTTGGTTACTTTGCTTTACCAGTTGGTACTATTAATAGTGTTTTCTAGAAAGTGGAAGCTGAGAATCATTAAAGTTAAGGTCTAGGTTTTCAATTTAATGCAACAGATGTGTGTATATACACTGAATCATTATTAGCTAATCTGTTATGTGTTTATGGCTTCTATATCCAGCTATATTATAAGTATCTTTAGATCAGAAGTTGTTTCCCTGACATTTCCTCAGCATTTGCAATATTAGACCTTAATGATATTTACAGATTTAATTGTATTTCTAAACACTTATTCAAATTAATTTTGATGGTCTCCTTCCACAATGAAAAAAAAAGACATTTTGACAGAGAAAATATGTAAGTAAAACAAGATAAGGTCATTCAGAAAGATACACAAATGCATTCTACAGAGCCTTATATGATCAATAAATTGGATCTCTGATTGGCTCTGAGCTTTTTAGTGGTCAAAGAGAAAATGTGATCACTTAAGAAATTCACATCACTCCTAAGATTAAAAATACTAATTTATCAGGGGGGAAAAGCTACATATTAAAAGTATATACAATCATTAATTTGCAGTCCCTTATATCTTCATTTCATAAATGTTTACATTTTTGTTAATCCTGCTCATCTCCATTTTCAAGAGAATCTAAATGAATATTGATTATTAAAAATAAAACCTAATTGAATACTTTTCTTCATATTAGTTTATGGGAAGGAAAACTAAATTTAAGATTTAAATGCACTAATTTGAATCACTTAACCAGTCTGTTTCTGGTTGCATCTGGTTATGAAAATTGAGTGTCAAACCATCTTCCCCAGTAAACATTGAATAAGCACTAAATTCACAGAAGAAACTGAACTTTTTAAATAAAACTTTTCCAAATAAGCATTGACAATTTTCATTGTTACATAAATAGAACAGTGCTCCCTCCCCCTTCCACTGATATGACTTCTGGCCCCCCCCAAAATAAAGGAAAAAACCATAAGAAAGCAGTGGGTAGTTTTCATTACTTAGTATGAAGAAAATGAATGGAATTAAAGTCACCATTCAAATGCAACAAAGCAAAGGCATTGTGATACTCGATTACTTCTACTGTTTGCCTTACCATATGTGAAGTTAGTACCTGAATTACGCAAATGCAAATTTTGTGCTACATAGCTTGGACTTTTAAAGGTCAAAGAAGTATTCCTCAATGAATTTTATTGAGGTGAAACCTGCCCTCTCTGTGTTAAGCTTAATTCCCACGTTTTCAACAGCAAATTCCCTAACCAGACAATGCTGAAGATATTTACAGATAAACTTATGACACAGAAGAATAACAAAAGATTCAGAACCAACAGGGTATTAATTTAAAAGGCAATTAATTTTGAAGAAGAAAAGGGGATCAACAAGAACTCAGAAGGGGTCTGAATGATAGTAAGTACATAGCACAAATAATTCTCTATTTGGGGGTCCTGAGAAATTTCAGCAAGTGGTTGTGGGGTAATGAATGTTTGTAATTCATTAGCTACTATTTTAAAATGCAAAGCACACCATGACATCAATGATGTTCTTTTTAATCTCAACAAACAGGCTATTACAATTAAAGCACTTGCAAAAAGACAGTATATTTAAATATAGATTTTGATGAGATTTCAATGTTTTAGTAACAATGACTTAATAAGATTTCAAAATTCTATTGAAAGAAGAAAATGTCTTATAAGATTGGTTCAAAAATGCATGTGCTTGTATGCACCAATCTTTTGTGAGTATTTAGTTAACAGCCAGCATTTCTACCCTGAAAATTTCTTTTCCTCAGGATCCTTTAATAAGGTTTTAGTATATCTTTAAGAAAATAATCACTATTTACTTAAAATAACATTTTCCCAAGTAGAGAAAATAATAGCATTCTAAAGTGCTTGATTTTCTTTTCTCACTTTCCATCTTCCTTCAGCTCCTAGACAACAAAACAACGGTTCTTTCTTCATGTGGAAGAGTAAACTCCATAAACACAAATGGCTAGGGGGCCTCACAGCAGTGAAATTATGGCTTCACAAGGACTTTTTTTTTTTATGAAGAAACAAGTTTAAAAGGACCTTTCTCAATTTCTCAACATACTTTAAAGTCATGCATATTTCAATGATATAATTAAACTGGCAACACTAAACATTGCTGACTGATAAATGAGACCAAAATAATTAAGTTCTGCTCTTTGTACAATCAAGATTTAGTGTAGCAATCAATCTGGGTAAGAATTTGGAGTCTGGAGACTTCAGAAGATGAACAAGCGAGTAACTAAAACTGGTCATGTGGGAAGGTGGTTAAATGAGTACACATTTTATACATAGCTGTGGATATTTTTCATATTTTAATCTTCATTAGAACCTGGTTGATTCATCATTCATGTGGTCCCATACTAAGCTGGACATGGTGCGCACAGAGACAAACAATAGAACTGTATAAAAGATAAGTCTGTGTATTCAATGAACACTATGGATATTGAAAATCTAAAATAGTGACAGACTGAAAATATATAAGCTTTTTTAAAAGCCAATCCCTCACGAACAAGAGGCACAAAAGCTGTGATAAAAAAGCATTAAGGATCTAAATACTAAGAGTGATAAAGGAGATAGAGAGAGAACATACTATACTTTCCACATATATATTTGTGGAACTATGAGTATGATGTGGATGCCTACTCAGGCCTTCCATGTTTATTTTCTTCTACCTAACTCTTGCTTCCCTCCTTAGAATAAATCACACAGCTTTCAATACCCTAAGTAACACTCTACTGCAAGGGTTTCCCCTGTGGAATCAGACTATGGTCAGAGAGAGGTATTCATATTATTTTTCCTGGGGTCTGGAATTCCAGGTTTCAACAGACTGATGCACTTAGCAAGTCCATCAGGCAAGTCAAAGTAAATATAACTAGGGCAGTTAGGTGTGTTAGTAACTACTGAGATTTACAGAAATATATATATATATATACACACACATACACATATATACACATATATACATATACATACATATAATTTTTAAAACTCCTTCTTGTTGGATCAGCTTACTCTGATTACTATTCATGGACCTTCCTAAAAGAAGAAACACCCTTCTCAGGAAAATGCACCTTCCTTTGTAGTGAGCTAGGGAACAGACATCACGAACAGGTATCAGTGCAATTTAGGGAACTGGGGAGTGTCCTAGTATTCAACAAAATGAGCATACACTAGTTATGTTTTGGCGTCTCCAATCAGGAATAGCTGGTTCCCTTTGACTCTAGGTGCACATGTCTGCCTCCATGAATGTTAGCATGCGGCTCGAGTCGGGGAGCAATGTCTACACCAGCGCTTGGCCCTTTGTAAAGTGGAAATTGCACTTTTCCAAAAAACAGATTCTTTTCCCGAAACCATGCAATTCGACCAGCTGAAGGCACAGACAGAATGATAAACACACATTCATTCCCCCCAAAGAGGGGGAAAGGGGAAAGGGTGAAAAAAAAATAAACCCCACCCAAAAAGCTTTGAAGAGAAACAGGTGCTAGCAACAGAAAGCAGCCAGTGGCCAACTTAAAACTCCATCTTCCTTACTCTGTAAACAAATTCAATGGGGAAATATCGCGCCGTGTTTCTGAAGGTTTAATTCGCTAGGCTGTCTCCGTGAATTAGAGTCAGATCTAAGTTTCACACTCAGCAGCAGCGGTTTTCACTGACGACTACTGTTGCCCTCCCAGCTCCAAGGAGTCCGCTTCCAAACTGGTAAGCCTTTTCCTCCAGGCACCCTTGACTTCACTCTTCCAAGTCGTCACTTGTATGTATGGCCCCTTGAGCGGCGTCTGTCGCTCAGCCCGGCCCCAAGAACAGTAACCGCGAACAATGAGCCAGACAAGGGACCCACCCAGCGAACGCCCGCTCGCCGGCCGCGCGCGAGCCCGCCAGCGCGGGACGCTCGAGCTTCGGGGCTTTCAGCGGCCCGTCCTTTCCCCTCCAGAACCCGAGAAAAGCAAGAAGGTAGGTGGATCCCACACCCGGACACCCGTGAGCACCCAGTCAGCCTCCCTCTCAACACCCGCTGTTAAAGAAGCTGTATCTAAAAAGAAAACCAAAAGAGGGGGCGGCATGGTGGTCCGGCCGCTGCCCACCCGAATCCAACTGGCCCAGCAAGGGCGCGTAGGCACTCACTTGCGCCCGAGTCCGCGGCAGGCTGAAATCCCGAAGGATTTGGGGTGGGGGCAAGAGGTGGGGCCAGGAGCCATAAAGTGGCTTCCGCTCCTTCCCCACCCCCCGCTCCCTCCCCGGCCTGGCCCGGCTCTAGGATCGGGCAGGACACAAAAGACGGGTCGCATCCGTGCCAACAACTCTGCCGCCGCCTCCGTTCTGCGCTGCGCAGGGCCACCCGGCGACGGGGCTTCGCAGCCGGGTCCCGGGGCCGGCCGGGGCGCGCTCGGAGGCTGGAGCATACCTGGACGCCGGCGGAGCTCTCTGGTCCGCTTTTCGCGCGGCACCCCGCAACGGGAGCTGCGAGCTCCGCAGATAAAAGAGGCTGAGGCGGCTGAGGAGAAATGAGAGAAAAGGCGAGACTTACTCGGGGGCGGACTCCCGCTTCGGACTCGGCAGGTGTCAGGCACCGCGGGCCCAGGGCTGAATCAGGCGCTGGCGCAGCTCCGAGCTGGGCTCCACTTGGCGAGCACGGGAAACTCCCCTCGCCCCTCGGCCCCGCGCGCGCTCCTCGCTGTCCCCGCACCGAGCGACGCAGGCACGCTCCCCACTGCCTCCTCAGCCCCGGTGGGTCTCGCTGCCCTCCTCCCCCGGTCCGCCTGCTCCCCCACAGACCACACCCTGTCACCTCAGCGGCCCTCCACTCCTTCCTCTTTGACACTTACACCCGTTACTCCTCTGTCTGCGTCCTCCCACCCCCTTAAGCCCACGTGCTTCTGCCGCTCCGGCGGCTCCGAACTTCCCCTGCCCGAGCCCCCACCTCGACTCGGAGAACCCCACCGTCTCCAAGAGGAGACCAGGTCCAGCTCGGGGTAGCATGGCGGCTGGCTGACCTTTAGGTCCTCGCCTATGTTCCCCCAGCCCCTGGTGGACACAGGACCCATCATTTTGATGTTGTTAATGCGATGGGTTAGGCATTGAGTACTATATATAAGGATGTAATTTTTGATGTGCCATTCATCACTTTTAATATCGTAGACGTTTGTTCCCGTGTGTCACCTAGTAATTACCTAACAGCTATTCACTGGGCGTTGGGGATGGCCTGTCAGCCCAGCTTTCTCCAAATGCAAAAAGCCCAGCAAAATGCCTGAACAACCTTTTTTTACCCAATCCAAATCCAAAATACCATTTTCTACTGACCCCACCCCTTTCTTTTTGCTGTTGTTATTAAAAGATTTTTATATTCACTTTTCCCTATTCTTCAGAGTTAGAGATTTCTTTCCAAGGGCTCCCTCAGCACTATTCATAGTTCCATGATAGTGCTTACCACCCATTTGGTGTTCTCCCTTCACCTGCCTGTTACTGGCCCTTAACTTTCTCTAGGCAGAACTTTGTCATGCTTGTAACTTTCTCAGCAGCTTCTTGTATAGTCTCCACTACATACTATATGCTCAGTATTTAAAGGAATCAAGTGTGGAATCGCATACTTGCCAGTATCCCAACTAATAGGTCATGTGGAAAACAAAGCTTTTTGCATTTTATTTGAATGATTTCTCATGCATTCCTTAATGTAATACTTAAAACGAGTCTCATTTGTAGGTATTTCCTACTTTCTCTACCTTGGTGATGGTCATTAAGCTTGAATTGCTAAGTGTTTGAACTGAGGCTTAGTGTCTCTACAGACTAGCATAAGCTGCCTGGGCTGGTGTTCTTATCATACTACCATCCTGCCCTGACTGTCCAGTGCTACATCCTCAAGCTACCTACCAGCTCTACAGACAACCTGTCCAACCAGCTCTCCTCCAAAGAGAAAAATTTACCCTTTTCAAACCCTCTTCTGTAACTCTTGACCCCCTTAAGTTCAAAGCAAAAAACAAAAATTATCTAAGTTCAGACTGCTTATAGTATTTAGTATCTTAACTCTTACACTTAAAATTCTTTTGGCATATATTTTGCCTCAACTATCCTTGTGCCTTACACAGGGATTCTTATTTCTTTCGTTTCTCCATTGAAATAAATATTAACATTTATTAGAGACAGCATCTAACAATCAGTTATTTTCTGAGTACTTGACATATATATAGTGTGTGTGTATATATATATATATAATCTCATTTAATGCTCAACAACCCAACAACCATATGGAGACTATTTTATAGATGGAAAACAGAGGGACAGAAGAAGTGGGGTCACATAGCCAGTAATGAGTGAAGCAAGGATTAGATTCCTGATAATCTGTTTTAGAAGCTGCTGTCTAATCACCCTGCTATGTGACTTTCCACAGCCCCTTGCTCCTAAGAAATGTTAGCAAATATTTTAAAATAATGAATATTTATTCATCTACACTTAGTTTCATAGCAGGAAAAAAAGACAGTAATGAAATGAGAAGCATTTTACACTATCAATGGCATATGATTGGCCCTGACACCACCAGAACTGCTTTCTTGGGGGTATCATGGACCCCGCCCCACCCCCCATAACCTGTATTTGAAACATGTGAGGGACACAATTCAGGCTCATGATTTCAGGTGTGTGAGACAGCAACGGCTTCAAGGTTGGATTGCAGATCTTTCTAGTCTAAAAAGACAACCCCACCTAAACTGACTCCTGGCTAAGGCCACCAACAAGCTGATTTCTGTTCTTCAGGGACCCTGATCTTTGCAAGGCATCCCCTCAGTCCCTGTGGCAGACTGAATAATGACTCCCAAAGACATCCATATCCTAATCCCTGAAATTTGTGAATATTAAATGTGGCAAACAATGGGCTTTGCACATGTGACTAATTAAGGATCTTGAGAGCAGGTTAGCCTGGATTGTCAAGGTGGGCCCTAAATGAAATCACATGTCCTTATTAGAGGGAGACAGACATTCAACACAGAAGAGGAGGAGGTGATATGACCGGAGGCAAGGATTCTAGTAATACAGCCACAAGCCTGCGAGTGCCACCAGCGCTAGAGGAGGCAAGAGAGGGATTCTCCCCAAGAGCCTCTTGAAGGAGCATGGCCCTGCCTGCACAGTGATTTCAGTCCAGGAAAGGGATTTTGAACTTAGCCTCTAAAACTGTATGAAAATAAATGTGTGTTGCTTCAAGCCACCAAGTTTGTGGTAATTTGTTTTAGCAGCCAAAGAAAATGAATATAATCCCCAACTTTAGAAATGATTTCTATACCTGGGAATGAAATAGAAGAAAGATCTTCCAAAAAGTTGGTCAGGCCCCTCTTCTATGGCTGGCAGAACCAATCATTTGGGAGAGGAGAGGGGCATTTGACCCCCAGCACAATATTAAAGGGACTTACCAGGTGGCTCACTCCTACCAATGCAGAAGACACCAGAGATCCCGGTTTGATCCCTGGGTCAATAAAATCCCCTGGAGGAGGAAATGGCAACCCACTCCAATATTCTTGCCTGGAGAATCCCATGGAAAGAGGAGCCTGGTGGGCTATAATCCATGGGGTTGCAAAGAGCTGGACATGTCTGAGCACACACATAATATTATAGAAAAGTCTTCCATTTTAGACATTGTCATTACTTCCAAACAAGAAATGCAAACAATAACTAAGATATACTTTTATAAATCTATTTATTCTAATAATTTTTGAGATTTTGATATTGAACCACCAACTAAAAATCTTAATTTATCTACTTAAAATAATTGTAATATATACTGGAACTATATGCAACTTTGCTCTGTATTTTCCAAGTCCTCTGTAAATGTGTTAATCATACTTTCATAATTAAAAAAAAAGGAACGTGAAATTTTAAATTTGTTTCCCATTATCCATATTTATAGTCCCTAAAATGTACAATGGTTTAAAACTATATAGTCTATAATTTTCTAGTGAATAGCAAAAGTGTATTTGCATTGAGTTAGAAGTGTTAATCTGTAAAATGAAAAATATACATAAACTCACCATAAACTTTGTAAACTTTTTCTCACATTTTGCCATATTTGGAACCTCAGAACAAATAAACAAAAAATATGGCCCAGTCTCTCAAACTCTGTGAGACCCTATTAGCTGAAATTAAGAACTAGATTTTTCTATCTGCTTTTTTTTTTCTTTTTTAACTAGGGCTACCAGATAAAATAACCCAACTAAACATGAATTTCAGATAAAAATAATAATTTTTCAGTATGAATCACTGTACCATGCAATATTTGAGACAATAAATTGTCTCTTTTTCAACATGTTGTGAGTCATCAATGTTTGGAATTTGGAGACATGCTTATTCCTAATAGTTATTGTTTATCTAAAATTCAGATTTAACTGGGTACCCATATGTTTATTTTTTTCAATCAGACAAACCTGTTTGACTTTCTATTGCTTGTGCATTTTCCTGTTCTTCTCCCCTGCCTCAGTTTTTATTGGAATTAACTAGTATGTTTTCACTTAAAACAAGGTTAAAGTCAGATTTGATCCCTCCCTGCTGGCCTAGGGCTGATGCCTTGCTCCATACGGAAGAAAAGAGAATAATGTGACTCTTCTAAGATTTGGTTGCAGAGCATAAATATCCTCCAGGGGGAATTTCCCATTGTCACGCAGAGTGTTTCAGTCGGTTCAGTTCAGTCAGTCAGTTGTGTCCCGCTCTTTGTGACCCCATGGACTGCAACACATCAGGCCTCCCTGTCCATTACCAACTCCTGGAGATTACATGCTACTATTTATCATAGCATGCAACTATTTATCATACAAATAGTAGATTAGATTAAGCTGAAGACTTCTTTCTTTTTGAACTAGTATTCCCCTGTCATTCACAGTCCTTTTGCCAGCAGTAGATGAATATTCTTTGCCCCTTTCACGTCCTTTCCAATTTCTGGCACCTGGATTTATAGAGGGTGAAACGAAAGGGGAGGGGGAGGATAGATGATAATTCGTATGACTTGTATTGAAACATAAGGAACAAATAAAGCAAGTCAGGTAAATCACTAAGTTATCTGAGATTTAGTTTCTTCTTTTGTAGAAATAGAACACAAACCCTTTACATATACTTTATAAATCTCTAAGCTCTTACTTGTACCATTTTTACACCCTTTTCAGATATATAATATTTTCCATTTTGAATTAAAATTAATTGGAAACTTGAGAGAGTCAGATAGTTCATGATTTGAATTTCTGTGACTTGGATTTCAGTTCCTCTGCTTATTAGTTGGGTTAACTTAGTAAGTTTTTAATTTCTCTAAACTAATTGTCACCCTAGAACAGAGGGATAACACTAATCACCCCACAAAGTTGTCTTGAAATTACATGAGAAAATATCTGTAAAATGTTTCACACAGTATCTCATACAGAATACTCAATCAATAAATGGTAACTATTAATATTTTTTTTGCCTCACTTGGTACAATGATTCCATTCAGTGCTTTATTCACCAATCTTGTCTACTACAATGATTTGCACATAGTAAGAGCTCAAAAATATTAAATGCATGAAGGGATATAAGGTAATCTATATGAAAGTGCTGTGAAATTGACAAAGTGTTGTCAAGTTTTAAGAGATTAGTACTGATAGTAATAATTAATAAGTAATAATAGGTAACACTGTTGAATCTTTGATTCTGGCTCAGCTTTGAAGAACTGCTCTGCAATAAATGTTTGATGCTTAACCTTTTTCATCTAAAAATTCAATTGGGAGAGACACTGTCTACACAACAGCAACATCTCCTGATCAATGGAAAATGGTTTATTCATTTTACTTTGCTTAATAAAAATTACCATTCTTCCTTCAAAGTCTTCTTACTCTATTTCTTTCACTTTACCTATATCAATTAGTTTTGGGTAAATTGGACACAAACATCTGCTTCCCCTCAAAAGTGGTTTTCATTTTTCTCTCCTGTATCAGAGTGCAGAGTTTAGCAGGCCACAGCCAATGTGTTGGCCCCATAGTCATCAGGAATGCAAGCTCCAACATCTCTGCACTGTCTCTTAGCTGATGATGTCTATTGGGACTCCAGTAATCCCTTCTCCTTTATGTACTTGAGGCAGAGGGAAAAGGATAAAGGGCAAAAAGGGTAAAAAGTAAGCCCATCCAGGTGAATGTCTTCTTTAAAGAATCTTTCCCAAGCTCTACTAGATGAATTTCACTTACTTTGTATGACAGGAGAAGCTGGGAAATGTTACTTTCAGCAGGATGCATTGCTACCTGAATACTATTAAGTTATGTTACTCAAGAAAAAGATGGATATTAGGCAAATACCAAGTATGTTTACCATTTACATCTTCACTTTTCCCTTTCATCTTCATCCTCTAGGTCCTGGTTTGCTATCCAGTTGGCAACTCCTTGAATGTTTTGTATCTGAATCATTTTCTCCTCTCTTTCTGTATGTCTTTTTCATTATTTCACAAATCCATTGCCTGTTCTTGTATTAGTTACTTAAGCACCCTAATGTGTGTGCTCAGTCACTTAATCATGTCCGACTCTTTGTGACCCCATAGACTATAGCCCACCAGGCTTCTCTGTCCATGGAATTTTCCAGGTAAGAATGCTGGAGTGAGTTGCCATTTCCTATTCTAGGAGATCTTCCTGACCCAGGGATCAAACCTGAATCTTTGGTGTCTCCTGCATTGGCAGGCAGATTCTTTACCACTGCACCAGTTGGGAGCCCTAATCACACTAAAGTTCCTCATATATATCATTTTTATTCAGTTCTAAACTACTCTTACTATCTATTTTTTCTCAATGCTGGCCAACTCTGCCCTTTGACTCTACAGTCATTGATTTTACATTTTTCCACATTTAATCCAGATGCTTTCAGAGTCTTTGATACTTTGTGATTGAGAAAACATTAGCCTCTGATAGGATATCTGGTATTTGCTTCAAAATAATCCAGTGTTGGAAGAGGGGAAAAGTCAGTAATGTGTAAATGAAACAAGATTAGCCATGTCTTGAAATTATTGAAATTGATGATGGATTTGTAGGGGATTCATTATATCATTTGGAGAAGGAAATAGCAACCCACTCTAGTATCCTTGCCTGGAAAGTGACAGAGGAGCCTAGTGGGCTGCAGTTCATGGGGTCACAAAGAGTCGGGTACGACTGAGAGACTAACACTTGTATTATATCATTACTTCTAATCTTGTGCATATTTTTAAAACTTATACAATAAAAAGTAAGAAAGATGTGATTGCTTGAATCTCTGTTTGCAAATTGTTGAAGTATAAAGTCCTTCCCAAAATTTATTCACAAAACTCCAGGAGGCTTACATTGTGTTGGTCACCTACACTTCTAGGATCTTCTCTCGTATTCGTGTCACTCTGCCATCCACATCGTCCCACATATGACTCTCAGTCTTTTCACCAAATACACACATGTACAGATAAGATACATACAAAGTAATTTGAATAAGATAGTCTTTAAGAAGAGCTATTGGCCATATGAAGTCTTCACATAACATATTGCATAACAATGTAAAAGACTACATTTCTCTTCATTCCTTGTGGCTATGTGTATACTTTATCGTTTTCTTCCTCCTCACCCCCCACGCTAACTGAAATACAGACCAGAATTGTAGGGGCTGAGCAGCTATCATGGACAATGAGTCAATACATTTAGATGGCAGAGCGTCCGGATACAAGAGTCTGATTTCCAGAAAAACAGGATACCGCTGCAACTCTAGACTGTCTTGGTTTTGTTTATGAACTCAAGAGAAATAAACATCTATCTTTTTAAGTCACCATTATTATGTTGCATCGGAGAAGGCAATGGCACCCTACTCCAGTACTCTTGCCTGGAAAATCCCATGGACGGAGGAGCCTGGTGGGCTACAGTCCATGGGGTCGCTAAGAGTCGGATGACTGAGCGACTTCACTTTCACTTTTCCCTTTCATGCACTGGAGAAGGAAACGGCAACCCACTCCAGTGTTCTTGCCTGGAGAATCCCAGGGACGGCGGAGCCTGGTGGGCTGCCGTCTATGGGGTCGCACAGAGTCGGACACGACTGAAGCGACTTAGCAGCAGCAGCAGCAGCATTATGTTGCATGTGTTTTTCTATTACATGCTGCCAAACATAATCCTACTTGATATACTTACCAAAGGATTTTCTTTTTTTAAACAAGTGCAATTCTGGGCCTAAGAGAAATTCTATTGTCAGATAGGAATAATTTGTTTTTTTCTTCACTTCATTACATCAAATTCTTGTATCATTCCCTGGACAAGTTACAGACTTTCTCTTATCTCCTTGACTTGCTATTGTCTCAACCGGTATAATAAATAAAGTATATTGCAAAGGCCAAATCTAAACTAAAAATTTAAATATCATGTTAAAAGAAGAATACATTAATTATTTCAATTATCTCTTGTTGCTAACAAATCACTCCAAAATTTATTAGCTGAAAATAGCAACATTTTATTATTTCTCATGGTTCTGTGGACTTACTGAGATCAATCGCATGGTTTTTCTGTTCCAAATGGTAGCTGAGGTCATTCAGGTAGGTACACTCGGCTGGAAAATATGCTATGTCTGGAACATCTACCGTGACCTTTCAGCCTCTAATGCCTTCCTTCTTCTGGCCTTTCATTATTTTGTTGTCTAGCCTGGTCATCCTTACAGCATGATGGCTGGCTTCTAAGCAAGGCAAGATGACAAGCCCTAATGTGCAAGCACTTATTAAGACTCTCCTTGCATGGACAGGGAGGCCTGACGTGCTGCGTTTCATGGGGTCGCAAAGAGTCGGACACGACTGAGCGACTGAACTGAACTGAACTGCATTAGGCTTGCTAGTTTCTAGTCGGACCAAACCTACAGATGATGAGACTGAGCACAAGGAGTTTCAGTAAATTATCCAGAGTCTTAGATTTAGAAAGTAGTAAAATCAGGATCTAAAACTACCTAGGCTGACTCCACCTGCTAAGAGCGATTATAGTGGGGGCTACAGAGTTTGGAACTTGATAACTGTCTATTTAACATATGCAAACTTTGGCTCTCCGGTTATTTCCAATTAAAAAAACAAAAGGCAGCATATTGTGTAACTTTTCTGGGTAAAGCCATGAGTATGTTTTGAAATTTATAAGCTGTAATAAAAAAGCTAAAAATATGAGAGCTGCCTTATCTTAGTGTATCCTCCACAGTGCTGGGCAGAGTCACTGTGCCACACAGTAGCTGTCCATGATGTGATTGGACGCTGTGTGCCCTGGAACATGGCTGAAGCACGGCTGTTATTAGAAGGATGGGGATTGGGAGGAAGGCTGTGTCTTCCTCATGGTGAATTTCCAGGCATAATGCTGCCTCCCTGAGAGCTGAGACTCACTCTTCTTGCAATGAATGCAGATGTATAGAGACACTTAGGTTGCTGGCTGAGTTTGCATGAAATCATTACCTCATTTCAACACCACTAGAGAAGCCTGAAGGGTATGCATGAGGCACTTTAGCATTTTTAATGACATCCATTTCAGTTCACATAATTATGCCAAAGATGCAGTGGACTCAAATCAATTGTTTTAGGTAGTAAATGGAGCCCAAAATGCACTGTAATATAATTTATTTTGCAGAAATATCACAAGATACTTCACAGGCAATTATGTTTGATGCCAAAAAACACAAACCCTGGATATGAAAATGTGTTATGTAGGTTGCATTTAGAAAAGTGTTGCATAGGGTTAACGCAGTTTGCAAAGATTAGGGAAAAGGAAATTTCACAAGTAGAACTCATTTAATTATAGCAGTGATGAGGATAAAATTTTAAGGGCTTAAGAGTGAGAGGGGATTCCTGTAGGACATTGATTCCTGTTGTCCTTTGGTTTAAAACCTACTAAATACACTTAATGCATATACTAACTACAGTGACATATTTAATTTCTATCTTTTTTTGTGTGTATACCATTTTGGTTGTCTGTGCAAACACACCCTAAATTATCTGTCCCTCCCCTTCTCTACTGCCTCATCCATCTTCTGCTATTGCTGTCTTTCTTGTTCCCTCTGTTCCAGGCACATTGGCATCCTTGCTATTCCTCAAACACTACTCTTCCTTATGCCTGGAACATCTTTCCCTCAGCTGTATGTACGAAGTCTCTTACCTCTTTCAAATATTTGCTTAAATTTCACCTTCTCCATAATGTCCTATTTAAAACTGTGCCCCACCACCATCCTCAGTATTCCCAATCTCCTCTTCTACTCTACTATTTTTTAGAGCAAAAACCACTTTCTAATATACAACATAATTTACTGCTCTTTTTACTGTCTGTCTCTGTCTCTGCTGTGTCCAACTAGGAAGCTCAACAGCAGTCTGAATCCTTTTCAGTTTCTGTTTAGTGATGTACCTCAAGAGCCTAGCACATTGCCTAGCACATGGAAGATAATTAATATTTACTGAATAAATAATAAAATTCTCAATTGTGCAATGTCTATTCTTAAATGAGCCTTCAATGGCTACGTGAGTTTTTGCATTGCCATGTAGATATACCAGAGTGCAATTCTTAATAGTATGAGAAATGAAGGGTGAATTGTACAGAGAAAAAATTGGAGAAAGAATCTGCACTCCCCAGAAGAAGAGTGTTGTTCTCAGATAATGTAGGTAGGGTACGATGTTCTAAAGCCACAGTTGTAGTTCAGGATCTTGAGTAACAGTTGTAAAAATTGTCTGGAAGAGGCATAGGGCTAAGAATGATCAGCATGACATTTTAACTTACCTCACTTTCAAATAAATCCCTATTTAAAAACTCCATCTTACAAAATTGTTATTCAAGGGCATGCTTATGGATTTACTACTAATTTTTTTTAAAAAAAATTTTAGTTAACAAGTTTATTTACTTTGAGGTAAGAATTTTTCAAGCAAGTCTCATTAAAAAGCTTTAAGTGGTTAATACAAACTAGAATGGTATGATGAAAGTCATTTTTGGCCTATATCCAGTCGTAAATTAAAAAAAAAAAATAAGCATGCATTAAGATTGATTGCCAGTGTCTCATGAACATAGGAGATACGAGTGTGCTTATGTTTAACATCCTGGGCCTAGAAGATTTCTAAGGTCCCTTTTAGATGTATCATTCTCTGTGAAAGAAAAAGGATTGTTAGCAGAAATTCTGAGAGGGGAGATTTCAAGTGAATATATTAAGGATCATACATTCATTCAAAGGCAAAGCAATGAACATAGAGCATCATTGAAAAAACTTCCATGTTAATATATGGGCTTACTGATATATATTACTTAGTATATGAGATCTCTTCTCACCTCATTAAAATATACCTGAGAAACAATCAAAAGGCAGGAGGGGTTGTGTGTGTGTGTGCATGTTCCTTTTTCACTTATTTATTATCTGTTTCTCCAATGAGGCTGTATGTTTCACAATGGCAGGAACCATATCTGATTAGTTCTCTAGTCCCTAAGCATAACAGAAATTATTAAATATTTTTAAGTGCATGAGTTGTAAAGACTGGTGCTTTTGCAACATGATCTAAAGGAGGAGGTCATAACATTTTGGTGGGAAAATAGTGGCAAAAAAATTATCATTTTGATTCAAATTTTTTTCCTTCTCTGACAGCTGCAATTATAACAAGTGTTTCTATTAACAAGTCATAGACCAATAGTAAATAGTTACTTTTTCAATTTTTTACTGAGAGGTATTAATACCATTCATTCATTATGCTGTGCCCTACTCCAATTATGTGTAGCATCATTTGGGTCTCAGTTTAAATACATTTATTTTAAATGCATATTTCTAAACAATCAACTTCAAAAAATAAGTCAGTAGAATACGTGAAAAACTTGACAACTTCCAAGAAATTAAAAATAAGATTTCTACCTAGCAAACTAAAAAGAAAAGCAAATTAAGCAAAGTTTACAAAATTAAATGCAGAAGAAAAGAGTAGGTAGTAAGCAAAAAAAATAGAGAAGTTATAAATAAAACTGAGATTAAGTATATTATGACATTTATATGTGAGTTAAACTCCTCTGTTAACAGCAAATGCAAAAAAGGAAGAAAGAAAGAGATCAAGGCAGAAGTCAGAATAATAATATCAAAATGGAACTCAAGGGGAAAAAGATATTGAACAAGACAGTGGAAAATTCTATTGATAAAATCCATGATAAAAGGATAACTAATAAATCTCCATGAAGACAAAATACAGCAAAAAATATTAGAAATAATTTGACATAAAAAACAATTATAATGAAGTGTCTTTGCTTAGTACTACCACACTATGACTAATCAAGACACAAAGTGATTATGCACAGACACTTATGAGCAATATCACTGTATACTCACAGATAGAAAATATATATTTTGTCAAATGCCTGAGGAATAGTTATAAAATTATTCATATCTAAAGCCATGCAAAAACCTCAACTTTCTGAAAAATGGAAACTGGATGGCAAGATTACATCTTTTGTCCAAGAATAAACAAAACTAAAAATTAATTAAGATTCCATTAGATAGCAATTTACTTAAAGAGGGAATAGAAATGCAATTAAAAAGTGTTTAGAACATAATTGAATTGAGAATAGTATGTATCAAAATTTCTGGGATAGTTAAAAACACACACTCAAAGGTAAACATATTCTTAGGGGCTATCATTTAAGAAAGATAAAATGAATGAAATAAGCATTTTTATGGAGTTAGAAAGTTTTAAAGAAGGCAGCCCCAAGGAAAGCAGGAAAACCAAAGGTAGAAATTAGTACATAGAAAAAAGTGTGGATAGATAAACATATGGAGATTTTTATTAAAATTCTTTGGGAAATATAATTATTAAAAAGAAAATTATTTTAAAAATAAAATAAGTATAAAAAACAAAGGGGACAGATTTTAACTTTACACAATAATTTAATGCATAGTTGTATACAAGTATACCAGGAAGTCCTAATTTGATGCAAAAAAAAAAAAATAGAGTAGAGAAAATTTGAAATTCTTGTTATATATGTAGCTATAAAAAGCCCTTGGTTAAGAAATTTTTATAAGCAAGTTTTTATGAGTATGCAAGAAACAGATAATTACAGTGTTATGTGAAATATTCCAGAGCCTTAAAAATACATAGAAAACAAACCAAATAATTTTGGTATCTTCATATTGAAAGAAAAAATAGTACATATTTTTGTATACCTCATTTTTTTATTATGAGTATATATTACTTTTATAACCAGAAAAAAATATAGGGCCAAATTTAAACCACTAAAGGAAACAAAGTTGATTCAATTGTAATACTTTGGTTTATAAACTTGAGGATGGTATTTTGCATAGTATGAGGTGTGCCTATTTATAGACTTTTTCTGCTAAGAAAAATAATAAGAACTTACTTCTTAGGATTGTGTAATCATGAATTAAGACTTAAGAGGCTTGCTTAAATAGACATCACTTACGTGTATAACAAAACAGTAATTAAATAGTTATATTCCGATTATATTTAATGTTTATAATAATATCAATTCAATAACACTTCTACACATCTTTATTTCTTAATCCAATAAAGAGATTGTATTTTTCTCAATCTATTCAGTTATGTCAACATAAAATTCTCATCACAATTCTGTTGGGTTTTTTAGATCAGACTGCTTTTTAATGGATACCCTTGGGAAAATTCCAGGGTACCGGAAAGAGTATGAAGTCCTACAGATAGCATTTATATGATTGCGGTGCCATAAAGCTAAATGATAAATCTGTAATGGGTTGAGTAAGTGCAAGGATAGTAGAACCCATTAAAACCTTATTGCCTACATTCATGGGACTTCTCTGCCTCCACTTCAGAGCATCCTGATTGGGTACTATCATTGGGTTGTTATCACCAAAAATAATTATGATAAAAAACTGGAGCTCAGATTGTCTTGATAATAGTTAAAAGAAACAGAGGTTTTTGTTGTTATTGTTGGGAATATTTTCTTATGTAGGTGTCCAAGAGAATGCACATATTTTATTGGGTTGGTTGACTTTTTATTAATGAATTATAGTGATTCTTAATATGATTTGGATATGAGTCCTTTGTCAGATAAATGTTACACAAATATTTTTTCTTAATGGATCATCCTTTCATTTTCTTGATAATGTTATTTGAAGATAAGAAGTTATTAATATTGGTAACTGTGGAAAATTCTGAAAGAGATGAGAATATCAGACCACCTGACCTGCTTCTTGAGAAACCTGTATGCAGGTCAGGAAGCAACAGTTAGAACTGGACATGGAACAACAGACTGGTTCCAAATAGGAAAAGGAGTACATCAGGACTGTATAGTGTCACCCTGCTTATTTAACTTATATGCAGAGTACATCATGAGAAACGCTGGGCTGGAAGAAGCATAAGCAGGAATCAAGATAGCCAGGAGAAATATCAATAACTTCAGATATGCAGATGACACCACCCTTATGGCAGAAAGTGAAGAAGAACTAAAAAGCCTCTTGATGAAAGTGAAAGAGGACAGTGAAAAAGTTGGCTTAAAGCTCAATATTCAAAAAACTAAGATCATGGCATCCGGTCCCATCACTTCATGGCAGATAGATGGGGAAACAGTGGAAACAGTGTCAGACTTTATTTTTTTGGGCTCCAAAATCACTGCAGATGGTGATTGCAGCCATGAAATTAAAAGACACTTACTCCTTGGAAGGAAAGTTCGACCAACCTAGACAGCATATTAAAAAGCAGAGACGTTACTTTGCCAACAAAGGTCCATCTAGTCAAGGCTATGGTTTTTCCAGTAGTCATGTATGGATGTGAGAGTTGGACTATAAAGAAAGCTGAGTGCCGAAGAATTGATGCATTTGAATTGTGGTGTTGGAGAAGACTCTTCAGAGTCCCTTGGACTGCAAGGAGATCCAACCAGTCCATCCTAAAGGAGATCAGTCCTGGGTGTTCATTGGAAGACTGATGTTGAAGCTGAAACTCCAATACTTTGGCCACCTGATGCGAAGAGCTGACTCATTTGAAAAGACCCTGATGCTGGGAAAGATTGAGGGCAGGAGGAGAAGGGGACGACAGAGGATAAGATGGTTGGATGGCATCACCGATTCAATGGACGTGGGTTTGGGTGTTCTCTGGGAGTTAACGATGGATAGGGAGGCATGGCATGCTGTGGTTCATGGGGTTGCAAAGATTTGGACACAACTGAGCGACTGAACTGAACTGAATGTTGGTAAAGACTGTTATCTGTCTTTTTATTTCATGGACAATGCTTTTTATATCTTATCTCATAAATTTTTGCTTACCCCAGGGATATAAAGTTTTACTCTTGAATTTTCTTTTAGAAGGTTTAGAGTTTTAGCTTTTTCATGTAGGTCTGTTGTTCATTCTGAATTAAATTTTGTATATATTGTGATATTGGGTTGAAGTTCATTAATTAGCTTAAGGATATTCAATTGTTTTAGCACAATTGTCGGAAAGACTTTTTAATTCGTGGAACTGAATTGATATTTCTGTGAAAAATTATTTGACATATATGTATGGTGAATTGAAGTGGAGTGAAAGTCGCTCAGTCGTGTCTGACTCTTTGCGACCCCATGGACTATGCAGTCCATGGCATTCTCCAGGCCAGAATACTGGAGTGGGCAGCCATTCCCTTCTTCAGGAGATCTTCCCAACCCAGGGATCAAACCCAGGCCTCCAGCATTGTAGGCAGCTTCATTGTGGCTCGGCCAGCTGAGCCATGAGGGAAGCCCTCATGGTATGTATGGTATGTTATGTATATATTATGTATATGTGTATTCTGTATATATGTGTGGTATGTTAATAGAATATATATTCTGTTTCCATTGCTCTGTAAGCTTACCTTTATGTCAATACAATGCTATCATGATTACTGTAGCTATATTCTAAGTCTTGAAATCAGGTAGTGTATATCCTCCAACTTTGTTCTTTTTCAAGATTGTTTTGACTATTCTAAATTCTTTGCTTTTCTATATGAATTTTAGAATCAGGTCATCAACAATAACAAAAAAATGCTGCTGTAAATTTGATTGAGATTTTATTAACTACATTGATCAGTTTGTGGAAAATGAACATTTTATCAGGTTTGAGCCTTCCAATTCTTGAAAATGGTTTATTTCTGTTTATTTAAGTATTCTTTCAATGTCTCTCAGTGCTTTTCAGTTTAGAGAGTTCTTACATGACCACACCATCATGGTTATCCAGGTCATTAAGAACATTCTTGTATAGTTTTTTTGTGTATTTTTGCCACCCCTCCTTAATCTCTTTTGCTTCTGTTATGTCTTTACCTTTCCTGTCTTTATTGTGCCCATCCTTGCATGAAATGTTCCCTTGATATGTCCAATTTTCTTGAAGAGATCTCTTCTTTCCCATTCTATTGTTTTCCTCTATTTCTTTGCATTTTTCATTTAAGAAGCACACACATATTTTAACATATGAAAAAATAGATGATTTGGTTGGTTAGTGAGGTAAATGGCTTACATATTTGAACCCTTATTAATGTTACTCTTTAAATGTTACTTTTAAAGTATTAATATCTATCAACTCAAACATTACATTTTTGAGCCTTTAGCAAATTAAGGAAGTTAATACTAGTATTTTGAAGAGATGTGGTCATAAGGGTACATGGAAGAGGTCATTCCCAAAATTTTTGTGTTATTTTTAAATTTAACAAAGTACTACAGTTCTCTAAAAATTCAAACAGGAAAGAATAACAACTGACAAAGACTGACTAACAACATTATGTATTCATGAAACATCATTATATTAAGGAATTTGGGAAGTTTATCTTCTAGATACATATGCCCATTGTAAGATTATGATTGTTCCATTTGTACCAACCAGGAAAGTCAAGACAATAGTATTATTATCCTCGCTTTCCCTATACCCCAAATTCCCTTCATTACTAGGAACCTTTGGTGCCAATTATTACACTGTGTCAGTGGCCCCATTTGTGTTCCCTATACCTTGTGAACCCTCATCTCCACCATGAGCTTTGTTTCTCAGTTCTCCAGGCCCTGTCTCTGGGGTGTTCTGATCTGACCTCATGGGGGTTAGTGAATGACTCCTTTCCCTTTTTGCCTTCAGTTTGTTTATGGATAAGGGAAGGGAAAGTTGGAGGCTAAACTCACAATATTTACTAGAAGCACATTGGAAATACACATTTGTGTCTTCTATAGAATTGGTCTTATGTTCTGTAGATGTAGAACTTTAAATTTAGAAACAAAGCAGGAATAAAAATAGTTCTATTGAAGAATCGGGAGCTTGTAAGAAGTTACCCCATCCATTATGGGAGAGTCCTGACATCCGGAGTTGGCAAGCTCAGGCAGTACTTTTGTATTTGAGAACAAAGAGTGTAAATCCTTTTATAAAGTTAGGAATCCCTTTATTCACAAAATAATCACATCCTATTTTATCTGTTTGTAGGTTTGGATTTTTGTATTCTAAGTTAAAGCCAAGCACACCCACGATAAAAACAAAAGTATACTGCTTTGTCTGTAGTACTTTTAAGCCTGCTATTTCCTATGATCAAACTACAGGGCAGCATACAAATGCATTCAGTGTATGTAGAAACTCTTAATATGTGTTGGGAAGACAGATTCCTTTCCAGGTTAATCTCGGGCAAAGTGACTCCCCCTTCCTATACCAGACCCTTCCACACACTCCCTAGTTTGCTTTCTGTTGTAATTATAAACAACAAACTTTTTACCTCTCTGAATTGTTATCCTCTTGCATATCTCCATTCTGTTTCGTAAGCTGTTTCTGCCATTTGGATTGTCCTTTCTCTCCTTTCTACTGATTAAATCTCACCCAGTTTTTAAGATCTCAGGTAAAATTTTCTCATCTCTGAATCCTTCCCTGAATTGCTAGTTGCTACTGGAATCCCAGTAGCAGTCTAAACCCATTTTTATTGGGCATTTACAAAATAAGAGTTTGGCTCTTCTTGCTGTTCATGTGTGTTAACTAGACTAAGCAGGGCCGTGTCTACTGAGACTTTGTATTCCAAATGCTAAGGACAACACTTATGCTTGGGAAGTGCTGGCTGAGTGATTGAATGAATAAATGAATTAATGAATGAATTAAAAATTTTTCTTTCTTTTGCTTTCTTGAACTCTCATTTTGCTCTAAATAGTTTTCCATGGCACTTAACACATTCTAAAATATTACGTACTTTTCTTATTCATTATATTTGTTGTCAGTGTCTTCCCATTAAGGCAGAGCATCTCTCTTTAGTATGTGTTAAAATTTATTCAAGGAATGATTAAAATAAATCCTACCAAAGCCCATGCACTCTGGAGCCCTTGAGCCACAACCGAGAATCTGTGTACTGCCACTGAAGATCTCCATATAAGGCAACAAAGATCTCACATGCTGCAACTAAGACCCAGTGCAGACTAAATAAATATTTTTTAAGAGTATGCTGAATTTAAGTATAATTCTTATTCCTAGTTGCCCTTTAGGTCTAGTATGTGCATGTCTGCTCAGTCATGTCTGACTGTGACCCATGGACTGTAGCCCACCAGCCTCCTCTGTCCATGGCATTGTCCAGACAAGAATACTGGAGTTGGTTGCCATTTCCTTCTCCAGGAAATCTTCCCAACCCAGGTACGGAACCAGTGTTTCCTATAGATTCTTTAGCACTGTGTCACCTGGGAAGCCCTTAGGCCTGGTAACTTGGTCTAAAATTCCTTAGCATTTACATAGGAAACTTCATAAAAAACATTTTGAGTCTCTGTTAAATATTTAACTATCAGCTGAATGTGGTTTCCCGGATGGCTCAGTGGTAAAGAATCTGCCTGCAATGCAGGAGTTGCGGGGAGAAGCAGGTTCAATCCATGGGTCAGAAAGATCCCCTGGAAAAGGGTATGGCAACCTACTCCAGTATTCTTGCTTGGAGAATCCTATGGACAGAGGAGTCTGGCAGGCTACAGTCCATGGGGTCGCAAAGACTCAGACACGACTTAGCACTCATGCATGCATTAGCTGAACATGCTCACCTTTTTATCAGCCTGAACAAGTTAACACAAATAAGTTTATCAGATTGACCCTAGTAGAAAACAAAGCAGGATAAAGCACTCTTTCATTCACCTGAGATTTCTCTAGCATTGCCTATGTGCCTTTGTTCAGTAAATTGGGCATGGTGTACTCTCACAGAGGGCTTCCCTGGTGGCTCAGTGGTAAAGAATCCACCTGCAATGCAGGAGACATGGGTTCAATGCCTGGGTCAGGAACATCCCCTGGAGAAGGGAAAGGCAACCCACTCCAGTATTCTTGCCTGGAGAATCCCATGGACAGAGGAGCCTTGTGGGCCAAGGTCTGTAGGGTCACAAAGAGTTGAACATGACTGAAGCACCTTAGCACACATGCATGCACTCTGTATCAAAGAATGAACACCGCTATATACATCAGCATGGATTAATTTCAGGAATATATTTTCTGGTGAAAGATAAAAATCACTAAGGATACATAGGTAGGATTTAATTTATATATAAAATTTTCACTATTGATGAAGAACTGAGAATATTGATTATACTGGAAAAAAGTTGAGGAGATAATTAACTCCATATAATCAAATTTGTATTATTTATGAGTGGGTTGGGTAGAGTGAAGGTTGTTACATAAGTGAGGGGAACACAAGGTCTTCAAAGTGTTGGTCATAGTCTATTTCTAGAGTGGGATATGGGAATACATGGATCCTCAGTTATTACTCTTTATACTTCATTATATTATAAATATAATTTCAGAAATATTTAATAATTAATAAAACCATTAAAAATCAAAACAGAATAACACCACAATGAAAAGAAAAAGGAAAATATTAAATTGTACTCCAATTTAGCAAATGGCTAGACTAAAATTTCATATATAAACAAATTCTTCTCAAAAAGCTAATAGAAAAATACATTTGAATCGGCTCTATTGAGATGAATGAAACTGGAGCCCATTATACAGAGTGAAGTAAGCCAGAAAGAAAAACACCAATACAGTATACTAATGCATATATATGGAATTTGAAAGATGGTAACGATAACCCTATATGCGAGACAGAATAAGAGACACAGATGCATAGAACAGTCTTATGGACTCTGAGGGAGAAGGTGAGGGTGGGACGTTCTGGGAGAATAGCACTGAAACATGTATATTATCATATGTGAAACAGAACACCATTCCAGGTTTGATGCATGAGACAAATGCTTGGAGCTGGGGCAGTGGGATGGCCCGGGTGGATGGGATGGGGAGGGAGGTGGGAGGGGGGTTCAGGATGGGGAACACATGTAAACTCATGGCTGATTCATGTCAATGTATGGCAAGAACCACTACAATATTGTAAAGTAATTAGCCCCCAACTAAAATAAATAAATTTATTAAAAAAAAAAAAAGCTAATAGATCTTGGCAATTTTCTTGGGGGGTATAAAACCTGTAACTAATCACAAATTTTCTGAAAATTGCCATGCAACTTTCTTGCCTCAGGTTCTATTAATAACATACTAATTAAATATTAATAACGATTCATAAATGGTTAAACACATTTAAAAGTGCAATTTGCTTAGGAACTTTTACTGCAATGTATACACACAGCATATTTTAAGAGGCATATTATCTTTGGTGTGTTGTGTGTGTATTTGTGTGGGTTCCTTTGTCTAATTTCTCTATAAGACTCACAAAGAGATGCAGAAATTCAGAAACCAACCAAACTTACCTGTCTCTAAATTGTTTTCACTCTGCTTCCTAGAAAACATTTAAAATCATCCTCTCCTCCACAGACTGTCTTTACCTTGGTTTAGTAGTCACTTCTGGTTTTTACTATTTACATTGCTTCATAGCTATTTTCCCCTGTTCCATCTCTTTCTCTGCCAATTCACAGAACTTCTAGCCAGACTGATCTTCTAAAACACAAATCCTGCCTTAAATTCCTAATTTCCTACAAAACAGAACCTAACCTCCTCAGAATAACATAAAAGTCTTTTAGAAATCCAGGTACAGCCTGTTTTCCGAGTCTTTGTGCTTCAGCTTTACCAAACTATTTACCAAATAGCTCTGCTTCCCCTGATGTGCCCTGCAGTTTCATGCAAGATCACCCCTCTTGGCAGTTAATTGTCATTAGCGCACTCTTAATGTTGATGGCTCAGAAAGTAAAGAATCTGTCCATAATGAGGGAGAAAGGGGTTCAATCCCTGGGTCAGGAAGATCCCCTGGAAAAGGCAATGGCTATCCATTCCAGTATTGTTGCCTGGGAAATCCCATGGACAGAGGAGCCTGGAGAGTTACAGTCCATGGGGTCCCAAAGAATCAGACATGACTGAGTGACTGACACTTTCATTGTTTGTTAGTTTTTTTTTTGTTTTTTTTTTATGAACCCATATCTAAATTTCTAAAACTTGGCTGCAGTTTTACCTCCCTTGTTCTTATCTCTTCTAACCTTAACCCATCCTCTAACACATTTAGGCATTTTGTCTCCTGTACTTCCCTAATATGTAGGACATATTTCTGTGATAGAGTTTTTAACAAAATGGTGGAATCATTACTCCTTTGTCTCTTCCTCTAGGCTTTGTGCGCCTTGGGAGAAGAGATTGAAGCCTATTAGTATTTCTAGGTCTAAACATTATCTGGAAAATAGTTATGCTGAATAAGTAAGACAATCAAGATGATGAGGCCAATGAAGAGGGAAAATATGGATGTTGAATTTGGCCTAAACATGGGAAGAAAGAGACATATCATGAATTTCAAGCTAAGGAGTAAGGAAATTAAACAGAGAACACAGTAAAAAAAAGGTTTCATTCATTCAGGGTGAAATATTCCTCATCGTGTACCTTTTATTGACTAGAACACTAAGAAAAAAATCACTGAACAATGACAATGACTCCGGACAATTGATGGTTAAAAAAAGAAACAGAAAAGAAATAAAAAGATTTTATTTTTGGTGCCTTCAATCTGTGTCTAGAAAATGCCAAGCAAATATTTTGGGAAAGAGAAAACCAGTGCACATAGGTGCAGAAGCTTCTCTTTGGGCAAATAGGATCTATGTGATGAAATGTTTGATCAAAATGTTTATTTGAAATGGTGGTGTTCTACTAGGCAGAGGAAAGGTTTCTATCCCAAACATTTGCTTTTTGTCATTGTAAAAGAGAGTTCAGTGAATCCAATTAACTGAGCAGAAAAGAGTACCTAAGGCCAGATGTACTCCTTTATTCCTTCCCAGAGGGTTAATACATTGTTTAAGCTTATTTGGGCACTCTAGCATTTGTCTGGGCTTCTGAGAAGTCAGCTAGACTGTATGTACTTTCTGGGAGGAAAAAAATAGATAAATAAAGAGAGCACCTAGTGCCTGCTGTGATCTATGTAAACTGTTCTGAAGCCTCACTCTGTGGCTTCTGTCTGCAGCCCCACTAGCCACCATTTAATACAAGCCCACCCATGCCAGACACTGTGAAAAGCATTTTACATATAATTATGGTCTCATTTAACTGGCACAGCGGTACTGTAAGGAACAATGTTTACCTCCATTTTACAGAAAACAGTTTCAAGTTAAATGAGTTGCTTAAGGTCACATTACACAACTAGTTAAGCAGTTGAGGTAAGAATTGAGCACAGGACTTTCTGAGTTAGTTGCAAGGTTTAGCAAACACAGGATACTCAAGCATTGCTTATACTACAAAATTAGTCATTGTTTACTTTAAATTCAAGTTCAATTGGGTGTCCTGTATTTTTCATAGTGCGCTTCCCAGGTGGCTCAGTGGTAAACAATCCACCTGCCAATGCAGGAGGTGCAGGAGATGTGGGTTTGATCCCTGTGTTGGGACGATGCCCTGGAGGAGGAAATGGCAACCCACTCCAGTATTCTTGCCTAGAAAATCCATGAACAGAGGAGCCTGGCAGGCTATAGTCCATGGGGTTGCAAAAGAGTTGGACATGACTGAGTGAGTGAGAACATAATCGTTTGCCTAACAACCTTATTTTGAGTGAGTCTAACACCCTTATTATATGATCATTCTGTCTACTGCTTTGGCAGATAATTCCAGGGATAGTTCTGTGTGAACATATTGACAAAACACAGTCAAAGAGCAGGCAGATCTAGAACTAACAATGAGTTGCATTTCTTCCATGTGACAGATGGAGTAACTTACACAGATTTTTACTACCTGTGAGTCTAGAATTAGGATCATGGTTTGAAGAAATTGAAATTCAAGATCAAACCCAGTTACAAAGGTAGATGCCTATGATGTTGATGAAGGTTCGGGGCTCCTCACTTGCATGGCCCATAGTCCCCATTTTGTTTTGTTTTCATATAGAAGATCCATAAATTATACAAACTTTGGACGCCTCCCCCCCCAACCCTCAGTTTGTCCTATACAACATGTTTATGTCAGAATCAGAATGCAAAGCCAAAAAAATGCATACTCTTCTCCAACTTCTTTGCTTTTCAATTATTTCTTAAAACTGTCTAGAGCTCATCCCCATACCAAAAAAGTGTTCAGTGCATGTTTTGTAAATGGATGAATAAATGAATGAATGGATAGAAGATTTGATAAAACTTCAGAAAATTCATGCTTTTAAACACACCATTGAGAATTTGATTATTCACATTGTTATACAAGTCATGATCACCTGACTTTTTTCTTCATATTGTGCCATGTTTTCTTTCTGGAGATAAGTGCAGTTATTTAACAGTGTAACATCTGTTATCAAGAGCATGATTAAAAATGGGACCCTCCTTCATCCCATAGGCCTAGTGGAATTACAAGGTGGTCCCAGAGTTGGTCTCTTCTGTGGCTATACTTTCTGTTATTTTAGCTGGGATGTCCCAACATGATTCTGCTGCAATTGCATTTGTGTTACAAGAGGGTTTCCCAGTTGTTTTTACCTTATTAGACTGTTTAGAATTTATCTTCTGCCTAGTTACTCTTAACATATAGAATGTTTGGATAAATCTTCATCTCATATGGACTCTAGTCATATTTTTTACTCAGTTAATTACTTTCCTGCACATTGGGATAATTGCATGTTTTGCCTTCCCTAGAGCAAGGACATTCAAATCAGTATTAGGAATGCTGGAGAAGCAGCGGAACAAGTAAGGCATGGTAAGCTTGATCTTATATGTACTCAGTAACCATGCAACCGGTGCAGACTTGAAACTTGGTAATGAAGATCCTGAAGCCACCTCCCTTATAATGTGCCCTCCCAATACCGCAATCTGGCATCATAATAAACAAGATCCTGTAAAGACATATAGCCTCAAATGGTAAAGTTGAAACTAAGCTATATTTAACTTTAAATCTCTTTCTTCCGCCAATAACCAAACAAACAAAACCCCCAAAACCTGTCAGAATCCTGTCAATTTTAGAAATAAACTGTCTAATTTTATTCTTTGATATTACAATATATTTATGCATACATAGTATATCTGTAAAATATAGAAGAGCACAGAGAATAAAATAAAAATCAGCTGTATTCTGTAATAGCCACTAACACTTGTATGTTGTTTTCCAATGTTTTCACACTTACATATGTACATGTGAACTTTTTTAGAGTTGAGATCATATATTATATTGAGGTTACTATAATTTTTTATGGCATTCTCTTGTACAATATGTCTAGTAGAACTTAAGAAATAAGCAGGACATTAGTTTGTAAATGGGTGTGAGCCAACTTAATAATTAACATCATGTGTATACTTAGATTGTTCATTGCAATCCTCTGTTTAAATTTAGGTCTCTAATGGTTTATCATCCAATGATATCTATCAGTAAAAGAAAATGTTCATAAATGTTACAAGTATGTCTGGATTTAATGACTTTAATTTCATTAAATTAACCTAAATTTAAAATATTTTTCCCTCTTCAACCTGAATTCAAAGAATGGGGTGTTAACCAATCTATAAACAACTAGAACCACAATACATGTGATAATTATTGTTGCTTTTCAGTTAAGAGTATTAGTATTCATTCAGAAATATGTTAATAGACTGAAAATATATAATGTGTTACTTAATTTAAAAGGATCCCAAAGCCAGTTAACACTTGTGCTTTGTGAGTTGACTTCTAATCTGAAATATCCAGCCATTCTTTTTTTTTTTTCAAATGAGTCACAACCCAGATCCTGAAATCTGAGAATTCTTTGATTAGGTTGTCACAATGGGGTCAAGGCTCTACCTTGGGCTTCTTAGTCTCCAAACTCACATAATTGTTAAGCAATAAATTATGATGTCATTGATGAAACTAATGCCAAAAACTGTTTCTTCATATTTTGACACCCATATGGATTAGATAGGTTCCAGAACTTTTTCTTTCAAAATTGGTGGAAAGTAGAAGCAAGGCAATGAGGTCTCTTTACCATTGCTGTTTCTAGCTATGATTGCCTTTGTGGTCATGAGTCCTGTCAGAAGTTCTGGTAGCAGCTCCAATCAGAGACCAATAGAAACATGTGCATTTGCTACTGTGCACAGTAATGCTATCAGGTTACAGACCAATAGCAACTCTATAAATAATTATGATATAGTATTCTACTGCTAATCTGAAAAACATTTCAGAGTATAATGTATTTATACCAGTTTCCTAACAGATAGTAATTGTCATAAGAACAAATTTTAGCCTCCCCAGCTATATAGCCAGATTGTAAATATTTTAATTATTTCTAGTTCAATTCCTCCACTCTCTAACTTATACCTTAAATCTTCAAAAAAGAGACTTATGGCTTAAATGAATTGCATAAATATAATAAGACTATTGAAAAAATATAAAATCATAAGGAAAAGGGAAGAAGCATATTTTATAGTTAAGAAATATTGACAGTGATTTAACTCTAAATTAGGGTCTAAGTATCCTAGCAGTTAAGACACAAGTAGAAGCACAAAATGTTCTATAACCTTTTTATCATATTAAAACAAAATCCATTAATTATTCAAGACTGACAAAAATTTCCTAGTACAAATTAGTGGAAAGCAATTTATTGCAAGAGACTTTAATGAGAGGAATGTAATTGAATTATTTTCAATAAGCATTTTACAGAAAATGCTAACCTCTAAAAGTTACCTCTTTTTTTTTCCAACTGACCCTAAGTTGCAGTCTTGAGTTTATCATACTCCTAGTAATGGTATATGATTTTTTTCATTGTTTGGCCTTCAAAATCAGGAATATATATATCAATGAGGAATGGTTCTAGGAAGCACGTAGCTTTCATATGATATAAATTAATAGAGGTCTAAAGAGCAGCATAGAAAAAAATCTTTCATGAATAAAATTAGTCTTACATTTGTTACTCCAGTGGTCTTCATGCTGAAATATACTTTCCCCTGGGAGTCCATGTTCCACCAGGTACTTAAGCAAGAATAGCTTTAAGGAAATCTATTTCCAAATATTCAACATGCCACATGTGTAGTTTCCTAGAATGGATATGCCTGATAGTTTGCTGGTGGCCAATGCATCGTGCTGAAAGTTTCTTGTCTGTTATACTTTCTTAATTTCTCTTTTCTAATTTTTTTTTCCCACTTTGCCATAGGAAGTCATAAGTTTCATACAAAGGGAATCTTCCTATGGTACGTTACCTCTGTGAGAGGGCCCAATCAAAGGGATAATTTAAATGATACTAATGACTGAGAAATGATTTCTTTTGCCAGTCAGGTGGCTTCTAATTCTTTGCTTTTGATAAAACTGAATGAATAAACTAATCTAGTAATTAGATCATTACAGACATATTTTTAATGAGAGATCAATATGTGATTTTGCCTTATAACTTGAAAGGAGTTCAATGAATTGTTTCATTCCCATAATGAAATTCTTTGAATTCTCATCTCTTTAGAGGAGAGTAAGTTATCTCACTGAATATGTCAAGTAAAAAATAGAGACAGAAATGAGTCTGAATTTTTAAAAGAGAATGCATAAACTAATTGAAACAAAACAAGAGCATCCATCATGTATTTCATTAAGAAATGCATTCTTAATTATATTTTACTTACTATCCTTAGTGATTATTGAAATTGGTAATAAATTTATTTTGCTTCTGTCGACATAGATGATCATAGAAAATTATAAACAAGTATATTTGTTCATATGTGCAAGCTGAAATTAAGTGTTATAAGATTATCTAGAGAAGACTTTCATACATTAAATTATTTTTTAAAGAATAGATTGTATATGGAATTAGAATGGAACTGTATGAACAAGATCCAAAAGGAATGATGGTAGATTTTCAAAAAACACCTTATTCACTTTTTCTTCTGTAATAGAGGATGGTGGGCATTAAAATCACAACGATAATTAGATTTCCTTAAAAATATTTGAAACATGTTTCAGTTGTTTGAAATCTAATAATTTTGTTTTTAAAAATTAATATTTTAAAAAACACCAGATCTTATACATTTTAAATACTATTTTAAACTTAAAATGACAAGAAATTTTGGATGTCAACTTAAAATGTGCAAGACAATTCATAGGTTTTCAAAAATATTTTAGAGAATATAAATAAAATGTTAAAAAGTCACTATTTTCATCTATGGTGTGTAGATATCATCTCTTTCACCTAGACATTTGATGAGGGGTAGAAGTGCAAGGCCCTTTTATCCCAAAAGAACCAGCAATGTGGAATTCTGTAATCCTGACTGACCTACTCTAAACACTTAAAAAGCCCAATCAGGATACAAAGTCATCATAGCTTGGCATGCAATGAGTCAATGTTTCGCCCAACAATGAAGCATCAGATCCTCCTAAAAACAAGACTTTGATTCAAAACCCGTATGATTTTTGTTTTGTTTCTACAGTACATGGAGTCTTTCTCTTTTTCCAATACAATGTCTTTTTCTAAGGTACACCCACTTTATCTCCAAGTTTCATTGTTTAATGTATGTATTATTTTTCTTTAAATATGTTGCTCTTGGCAAACACTATTGATGTTTCTGAACTTCAATAATAAGGAAAATTTTGCAGATTCTTCCTGACTGAAAGAGCAAGAAACCTCTCCAGTGCTCACATTCCAAATGAGGGCATTATTTGCTGTTCACAGGTTCTGTGTCCATTGGTCCTGGTCTTATGTGTTGCTGCATTTCTGTGGTTAGCTCTGTAGGGTGCTGAGCCTTCCCGACAGGGTGGCTCCCTGGAGGCAGTGTGGTACAGCAGAAGAGAATAAAATCCAGAGGAAGGAGATTTGAGATATTTAACAGATTTGAAACTACTGAGGTAAGTAAGCATGCATAATTTTCTACACTGCACAGGACCTTGGCTTCCTTGTTTATAACATAAAGACATTGGATAGATGCCATGAAATTTTCTTCAAGTCTCAAAAGTTTGTGACTTTATATGGGAACATTTTAGGATGATGAAATGTTGTATTTTATGGTGATAGTCATGGTTATGTTTATGTATACATTGTAAAAATTCACTGGTGAATTATGTTGTAAAGCTGACAAAAAAGTGACTTTCAGAGATAACACTAATAATAACACTTAATGACTGTTGTGTGTCAGCTACTAATTTCTTTACATGTATTGTTTCATCAATGTATCATATATTCTCTAAGAATTTGATACAATTTTTACCCCCATCCTAGTGAGGGGTAACACTAAGATCTAAAGATGTTAGTGACCTGACCGAAATCTCACACACGGTGAGTGGCAAAGCCAGAACTGCCAATTCCAAAGTCTATGCTTAAATGATTTCTTTACTATTAGAAGAAAAGCTGGAAAATGAGGCATATTTACTGACTGACTCCCTCCCAGATCCACATATCAGGAGCAAGACAACATTTTTGTTTGTTTCTTTATTTTGCTTTGTTTTTAATCCCTACCAAGAATTAGTGAGCATTTCTAGGATCATCCTAGTTTTCTCAGCAGGCCTAGGAAATCCATTCTTTTATTTGTGGACTCAAAAACACCACTACTTACATGGAAAAAATGCAGAAAAGGGGGCGTGCAAACTGAAAAAAAATCATAACAGAAATTTATGTTTTTGTTGTTGATGTATATACATGTTTTAATTTAAGATGCACTCAACTGATTGTAAATCAGCATGTACACATAGAGCCTTAAGGGAATGCTAAACTTTGCCACCTACCTAACCTGAATAGTCATATTCCCCTATAAATCAACTCTGCAATGTGTGCTTTTGTCAGAATTTGTGCTGTGTCAGGTAGTTTCTAGAAGTGAACTTCTATAATCAGCAAGGTTATATGTGACCTTATTTTAAGTAGCAGCAAACAAGCATGTCTAAAATAACCTATAGACGAAGGCTTGGTTAATAAAACCATGTCAAAAAGTGGCCATTGATTTTTTTTTTTTCCCCACTAGAATTCCTTATAGCAGCCCATATTGTTTTGGGTATAGTTAAATGCCTTTTTGAAGAAAAATGTAATTATAACACATGTATTTTAGTGATATATGGCATGAAGCAATGACTAAAATAGTCTTTATACAAATCAACATGAAAGATGCCTAGATTGGGAGAACTGATTTGTAGTGTTCAGGGGGACTGAAATGTGTCTACACGTTAAAGATTGATACTGGGAGTCTTTCCCAAGAGAACATTAACTGTATTTGAGATCTAAAAGTTCCACCCTCAGTAATTTTGTCTGAGAAAGTATCATTGGATTTCTTTGGGTCATTGATTTTCCTAAAGTACAAATGCTATCTGTTTCAATCTTTGAGATCTAATTATACTCATTTGTAATTACACTTACAAATTAAGAGTAAGTTTTTATATTATGCCCAGAAATTCTTAAGTATAATTTCATATTGGGGTTCTAGAAGATTTAATTGGTAATGTTAAAATACATTTAGAAATATTACAGGTTATCTTTTCTTGAGATGGGGGAGAGGAAACTATTAAGATTAAGTTAAGGTTAATTTACAAAATGTGCTAGAAGGAAAAAAAAGTGCTCTCATTCAATTTCTCAAAATTTAGTGTCATCCATGTTAAAACCACCCAGTGAGATTCACAAAGTTCATGTCCTACCCCCAGCTTGCTTTTGAATCAATCCTTATTTTTGTGTGCAGAAGCAGAATGAATTATAAATGATTATAACATTTAAATTCTAGGTTTATTTTCAAGTGTAGTTGATTTGACTTAAATGGGAATTCTGTAGCTATTTAGTAATTAGGAATGATAGTTCTCTGCAATTCATAATTGGACCCAAAACAGGTGTTTTCTTTCTTTTTTTAAAATTAGAAATATTTTCAGCATTGGCAGAAGACTATATTTCCAAGTGGCTATGAGGTAATGAAATTTTAACTGAATGTAAAAGACAGAAGCTTCTCCTTTTGCTATATTTTTAGATAGTATTTTTATTGAACAAATCAAAGGAATCTGCATCCCTAATTAACTGGTTTTAATAGCAGTTAATCAGCTAGAGGTAGTGGTTTAAATGGGCATTAAAGAATACTGATAAGAGAATTAAAAGGAAATAAGCTGATACAACTATATGTAACTGGTTATTCCAGAATATATAAATATATATACTCATGTGTGCAAAATTGAACTATTCATATTATGAACTAAGCGTTAATTTAGAACAAAGTTACATATTATTTCACCATCAGAGTCAAAATCATGATGGATTGTAATTTATTTGAGACCATTAATGACCAAATGAATCTAAGAATTATGTAATCTTAATAAGTTATTAATAAATGGCCCACAGCAATTTCCCAACCTAAATTGTCAATTTAAAAACAGTTTAGATGGAGTATTTCCAATTACATTCCCAAAGTAGGATATACTTAAATGGTTTACAGACCACAAAATAGAATTAAGAGGAAGGTTATCACAAACTAGACCTATGAAGAGTATTCTGCATCTCATTCGAATGCACCCTCTTTTACTAATAATACCAGTTGGCTCACGAGACTGGTTCCAAGACTGACCACAGAAACAAAACAGATAGTCTGCAACGAACAATGTTACCAACTGAGATAAAGATTTCCTTCTTCTTTCAAAGGAATGTAAAGTAAAAAGTCTCTAATTTAAATGAAATGATGAATTAGGAACCAATGACCTAAACTAAAGATGTTTACTGGAAGGTTGCAGTGATTTGTCGGATGGTAGGTCATTCCTCTTTATGTTTTGCTTCATTATGCTTCCAATGGTCATATGTATAATGTCCATTTAAAGTTTCCCTGTAACTAGCTACTTTTCTGTGTTTAGAATTTACCATATTTTAAAGTTTTCTTTGGCTTTTCCTCTTTGAAAAATGAGAGCATACTCATTTGAAATGTTCTAAATATAGAGTAAAGCAGAAAAAAGAAAATAAAACCCACATAGGGTCTTTTTTCTCAGTGATGAACATTTTGATGAATTGAGTGATTTAAATGATTCAGAAATTCCCTGATGTTAGTACTATACTGTATAAATACAGATTGTAGTGTTATCTACTGTATGTCCACAGGTAGAGAATAAATGACTACAGAATTAGAGAAAGGTACAGGGGTTGTTGGGACTAGGTGTCCAGTAAATTGAGAGGGATCACTCTGTAAGTCACCCCATCTACTGCCAGTATCCTTAATTAAGGGGAAAAGGCAGGGGCAAGAGGGAATAGCTTTGAACCATTCTTGGGCTGTCTTAAGTCCAACCATGTTGCTTTTCAAGGCAACAGTGCTTTCTTAGCATACTCATTGGTGGTTTTATTCTAATTCCTTTTTCACATGTTTTGCATTCAGATTCTAGCTAAGTGAGAACCCTTGGGCTCTACATAGAATTGTGACTTCATCTTGGTTAGTGATGCTAATCTTAGATGAGGTATGAATGAATTTTCAAGTAGGTGAAAGAATGATCCGAGAATTAACCAGATTGTATCACAGCCCTGACATAAATTTATTAAAATCCTATTATGATAACCCATTGGGCAAAACTTTCTTCTCCTTTCAGTTGCTGCCTTATAAAATATCTATTCTTTTTTGAGCTTAAGAAATGTAGTAGCCTCAGAGAATTCCGAATAATTCTGCTAATACTGAACATAATGGCTAAGACAAAGTTCATTCCAGAACTCTAAAAGGCTCATCTTGCCAGACAGACACCAGATGTATATAGTTTTGTATTAAACAGAATTCCTCCTGCTAGCAGGGCTTCTCAGGTGGCACTGGTGGTAAAGAATCCGACTGCCAATGCAGCAGACTTGCAAGAGGTGGGTTTGATCCCTGAGTCAGGAAGATCCCCTGGAGAAAGAAACGGCAACCTGCTCCAGTATTCTTGCCTGGGAAATCCATGGACAGAGGAGCCTGGTGGGCTACAGTCCTTGGGGTTGCAAAGAGTTGGACATGACTGAACACACACACACTAGCCTTCTAGCATACTGGTTATTTAAAACTGAAATACGCTGTGCACTAATCTGTTTATATTGGATCTTTATTAGAGTACACACTTTAGTCAATGTCAGAATGTTGCTGTTGTTCAGTCACTAGGTCATGTCTGACTCTTTTGTGACCCTAGGAAGTACAACGCACCAGGGTCTTCTGTCCATGGGATTTCCTAGGTAAGAATACTGGAGTGGATTGTCATTTCCTTCTAGAAGCGATCTTCCTTACCCAGGGATCAAACCCATCCCTTGCATTGGCAGGCGGATTCTTTACCACTGAGCCATCTGAAGCCCCAATGTCAGAAGAGTGAAAGAAAAACCTAATATTGTGTTTGAGGACTACCAGTGAGAGACTAAGAGTTTGAACAGCTTCCTAGTGGCATTTTCCATGTCAAGGTTTAAAAAAGAAGAGAACAAAGGTCACTTTGACAACTTACTTGATTGAATTACTTGGCTGAACCCACAGTATATGAACACACTGATGAATACTTTTCCATGATAGACAAAAATGATAATGCTCAGGTTTGTTTTGAAAAATGGGTTTCCATCTTATTTCAGCTCCTAACCAAAGAATCAGCCTATTTCTCAAGGAAATTTGTCTCTTGACATTTCTGCCTTCAATGCATCAAGCTTCTACTCATATATATTTGTGTCTGGCCTTTTAACAGCTATGCCATCTAGCAATCAAGTATCTGATTTGATTTTCTTCAAATATATAATCTCAGGTACTGTATCCTCACAGCAGGCAATTTTTATGTAAAATACTGGTAGCAAATCTAATGGATCTGATGACAGTTTTAAAACCTTTCTACATTAATGACCTTTCTATTGTATTTGTGTCATGTCTTCTATATGATGAATGGAACACCGCCATTATAATGTCCTAAGTAACCACTCTGAATGGGACACCATCTATTCTTCAAAATTGTGATTACCTAATGCAATATATTGTTACAATTTATGACTTCCAGGGAGAAAAATATTCCTTTAACTTAGTATTTAGTTATAAATGTGTGATTATGTGGTTACTTTGTGATCTGAATATATTTAGAATATGTAGACCTGCAAGAGCTGGTCCTGATTTGTTATTGAGCTCCATGTATTGATTCTGTCATGAAGTCTTCAAATTCCTCTTTTGGGAGAAAATATGGGACAGGTGATATAATGGCTATTAGTGTGTTGTCAAATATGCAGAACCAAATTTATCAGTACAAGGTAAAACAAGCAAGCTTCATTGAGTTATATGTGTCATACAATAAATTGTAAGCACTTAAATTGTATTATTTGATCAGTATTCTATGTGTACATGCATAAAACCATTACCACAAAAGAAGGAACATATCTATCACCCCCAAAAGTTTACCTGTGTCCCTTTGTAAATCCTCAGTTCTACTCTCTTCTGTCAACTTTCAACCCATACCCTGGTGACTTCTAATGTTCTTTCTGTCAGTATTGATTAGCTTAATATTTATAGAGCTTTAAATACATAAAATTATACAGAATGCAGTATTTTTTGACTGACTTCTTTCATGGAGCATAATTACTTTTGAAATCCAGATATGTTCTTGTATGTTTCTATCAATAGTTTCTTCTTTCTACTGCTGAGTAGTATTCCACAGTACAGAGACCAAAATCTGTTTTCCTATTCATGTATTGATGAGCATTTGTTTGAGTTGTTTCCATATCTGATTGATACAAATAAAGCCTCCTAATCCTACAAAACACTGATAAAAGAAATACAGTTTCTGCTATGTATGCCTCGATATGAGAGAGATATAGTCTGTGTTCTGGGATTGAAGATGAGAATTAAGATGTCACTTCTCTCCAGTTTGATCTATATATTTATCTCAATCTCAATGAAAATTTCAGCAAGCATTTTTATAGATATTGACAAGATTCTGAAATTTATATGGAAAGGCAAAGCAACTAAAATAAATAAAATGATTCTGCATAAAAGTATGAAGTTAGAGCATTCAAACTACCTAATTGCAAGATTATTCATAAGCTGTGGTAACTAAAAAAGTATGGGGTTGTTGAAAGGATGTAATGCATAGAAAATGTAACAGATTACAGAGGCCAGAAAAAGGGCCCACACATATACATGATCAGTTTATTTTTGATAAAATTGCATAGGCCATTTAATGGACAAATGGTTGTCTTTGAACAAATGGTGTTAAAGCAACTGGATATCGCCATACTTAAAAAAAAAAAAAAAGATGGGAAAAAGAAAAGAGGAACCTCAACACATATTAACACATGTTTCACACTTTAAATTAAAACTGACCTTGAAAGACCCACGCCAGTCTTCTTGCCTGGAGAGTCCTATGGATGGAGAAGTCTGGCGGGCTGCAGTCCATGGGGTCACAAAGAGTGGGCTCTCCTCCTCCCTCCCTCCCCGTGTTGCTCCTCCCGCTGATGATAGCTTCTCCAGGTGCAAACTGCACCTGTGGAGCTCCCTGGTGAGCGATTGAGCACACTAACTGTAGGTTAGTAAAACTCTGTGGTGTAAGAAATGCCTGCAATGTAGGAGACCTGCTTTTGATTCCTGAGTTAGTAAGATCCCCTGGAGGAAGGCGTGGCAACCCACTCCAGTATTCTTGCTGGGAGAATCACATGGACAGAGGAGCCTGGTGGGCTACCATCCACAGGGGTGCCAAGAATCGGACATTACTGAAGTGTCTTAGCATGAGCAATTATGTATATACTTTCCTCATGCATCTATTTCATTTCCTTAGTGAAGACATACTTTGAATTTATTGTTGGAATTCTCAGTAGTTGATTCTCTCTCCCATGTCATTAGAAAGGCTTCTTAGCAGTGTACCAAAAGGCATTTTAAATGAGATGCACGTTTGTCTTAATCAGTTTTTGAATATGAGTTCTCTTAGAAGAAAATGGTGGTGAGATATTTCTAATTAAGTTGGCCTGATCCATGTGACTTTTCCAAGTCTCTTTCCAAAGAAATTTGTTGCTTTCCTTCTTAATACATTAGAATTTTGCAAACAAAGAATTATTTTAGGTAATCTCTTTGAAGAGCAATTTAGAATACCTCCTAAAGTTTAAGATGAGCATCCTCTATGAAATATTGTATGTGTTTAGTCACTAAGTCATGTCAGACTCTTTTGTGACCCCATTGACTGTAGCCTGCCAGGATCCACTGTCCATGAAATTTCCCAGGCAGGAATACTGAAGTGGACTGCCATTTCTTTCTCCAGGGAATCTTCCCAGTCCAGAGATCCATGGAACCTGTGGCTCTTGCCTCTTCTCCTGCATTACAGGCAGATTCTTTACCGCTGAGCCACTGGGGAAGTCCCTATGATATATTAATTTCTCTTATTTTCTATCATAGAAAAAAATTTGCACATGTATACATATAGTAGGATTTCTTTATACAGCAATATTTTAACAGGAAAAATTGCAAACGACTTGACCTTTTAATAACGAGATATATTTAATCAACCAAATATTACACTGAAATCAAAGTGATTTAACTAGCTCTACTGGGTTTTTCTCTGGGTGAGGCTAGACTGCAGACCCTGTCTTGGCGTGGGACCTCTTGGAGGCTGTGTTCTGGGTGGAGCTCAGGGACAAACCACGCCCACCCAAGACCGCCCCTGCCCTTCCGCTCTTCCTGTTGCTCCTCAGCTGGTTGATAGCGTCTCCAGGTGCAACGGGCACTTGTGGTGCTCTCTGGACGCAGCTGTGACCCCTTCTCTGTGAGTGCCTGCCGTGTGAGAGCGTCCCGCCGCCACGACGACTTGGTCTTGGCTCCCGAAGCCCTGTGGTCCTTGGTCGGCGTCTACAAGTGCGACTCCCTATCTTCTGAGCTCTGGGTCAGGTATGTGGGACTCGCAGGACTGGGGAAATGGGAGGAGACGAGATTTTCCACCCCGCGCCTTTGCCCCGGTGATACTTCTCCTGGAGCCTCCCCACAATTCCTAGTCTGGATGCGTGAGTTCTGAGCCCTCAGATGTCTTCTCCTCAGGTTGTCCCCTCAGGTTGTCTGTCAGGCTGACTGCTCAGGTTGGCTCCGGTAACCTAGCCAGACTCAGACGAGGTTTCTTGGTTTTTTGTTTTTTTTCAAATCTAGGCAAATAAAACTCAAAAACCTGATACAGACTGAATAAAGTTTAAAAAAAGAGAAATGCCCTTAATGTAAATAGCCTCCCCTCATGTGTTGTTTCAAGATGCCTACATACTTAATAGAACTATATAAACATGAATTAAAATCATATTTCCTGGCTTTAGGATAGTAGTTCTTTTGAGAAGAGAAGAGAAATGGATCTGTTGTGGGTTTAGCTGTAGCTGTACATTTTTATTGCTATTAAATGAAGAGTATAATCTGAAATAAATACAGTGAACTATAAGCATGGCTTAAATATGAATAGTACATACAAGGATTTTTGTTACGTAATTTGTTATATAATAAATAGTATTCTGCGCTTTAAAATGAAAGGTACAGTACATAAATAACCTGTAACTTAACATATCAATGTATTTGCATGTCCAGTTGGAAGTTTCCAGATATCTTTATATTCCCCTTATTTTGAGAGCACAACCCTTAGTGGTCTTATAGTACATTAATTCAGTTTTTAAAATTCATTCTACATTTTTGGCCATCCTGGGGCTTCATTGCTGTGTGCAAGCTTTCTCTAGTTATGCCAAATGGGGGCTACTCTTCCTAGGGGTAAGTGGGCTTCTCCTTGCAGTGGCTTCTCTTGTTGCAGAACAAAAGGTGCATGACTTTCAGTAGTTGTGGGGCAGGAGCTTAGCTGCCCTGAGGCATGTGGGGTCTTCCCAGACCAGGAATACAACCCATATCCCCACATTGGCAGGTGGATTCTTAACCACTGGACCATGAGGGAAGTCCTCAATTTTTTTGTTGTCATAAAATACATGTACAATTTTAAGCATTTTTTTTAAGTGTGAAATTCAGTGGCATTAGTTAGGTAACATTCACATTTTTGTACACCCTTTATCACTATCCTTTCCAGAACTCTTTTCCGCTTTTCATCTTACAATACTGAAACTGTGCCATGAAACAATAACTCCCCACCCCCACCCCCACTTCCCTGAGTATTAATACTACTTCATTTTCTATCTATATGATATTCACCTCATATAAATGGACTTACATAGTATTTGTCTTTTTGCAACTGGCATATTTTACTTAGCATATGCCCTCAGTATTTGTTCATATTGTAGTGTATTTCAGTATTTCCTTCCATTTCCTTCCTTCTTTTACTGCATTTGCTTATCTGTTCATCCACCAATGGAGACTTCAATTGCTTCCACTTTTTAGCTATTGTGAGCAATGTTGCTATGACCATGGATGTACAAATATCTCTTTGAGATTCTGCTTCAAATGCTTTTCATTATACATCCAGAAGTGAAATTGTTTCGATCATTTTTATGATAATTTTTAATTTTTTTGAGGAAACATCATACTGTTTTCCTCAATGGTTATATCTTACATTCTCATTAACAGTGCACAAGTGTTTACAGTTTCTCCACATTCTCACCAATGTTTATTATTTTCTGTTTTTGTTTTGATAGCAACAATCCTACTAGGTGTGTGGTAGTATTTCATTGTATTGAATAGTTTCGCTTTGCATATTCCTAATGATTGATGATGTTGAGCATCTTTTTATGTGTTTATTGGCAATTTGTATATCTTCTTTGGAGAAATGACTGTTCAAGTTCTTTCCCTATGTTTGAATTGGGTTGTTTTGTGTTTGTTTTTGAGTGTTAAAAGTTATCTATATATTTTAAATATTAATGCCTTATCAGAAATGTGATTTGCAAATATTTTCTCCCATTCTCAAGGTTGTCTCTGTACTCTGTGGATAGTGTCTTTGGATATACAACTTTTAAAAAAAAATCATGAATATGTTTATTTTTCCTCTTGTTATCTATGCCCCTGGTGTCATACCCAAGAAATTGTTGCTAATCTGACATTGTAAAGCTTGGATTATGGATTTGTTTTGAAGTAGTTTTTGTATATAGTGTTAGGTAAAAATGCAACTTTTTTTGCATGTGAATATCCAGTATTCCTGCCACGATTTGTTGTAAAAACTGTCTTTTTTCTTAATGGTTTTAGCATCCTTATTGAAAATCATTTGACTATATTAACCAGTACTATACTCTTCAGATTACTGTAGTTTTGTTTTGCATTTAGCTTTAAAATCAGGAAATGTAAGTCCTCTAGCTTTCTTAATCTGTTTTAGGATTCTTTTAGCTACTCAGTGTCCCTTGAGATTTCATATGAATTTTAGCATGGGTTTTCCATTTCTGAAAAAAACTCACTGGGACTTTGATAGGTATTATATAAAATCTGTAAATCATTTCAGGTAATATTATCATTTTAAGAATGTTAAGTATATTAAGTCTTTTAATCCACTAACATGAGCTTTATTTCTATTTTTAAGAATATCTTTAATTTCTTTCACCTGTTTTATAGTTTTCTTTGTATGTTTTTCAATTCCTTGGTTAAATTAATTCCTAAGTATTTTAATCTTTTTGATACTCATGAATGAAATCATTTTCCTAATTTCTTTTTAGTTGTGTTCATTATTACTGTATAAAAATGGAACTGAGTTTTGGGTGTTCACTTTCTATACAGTTACTTTGCTGAATTTATTAGTTCTAACAGGGTTTTTTGTAAACCTTTTTTTTTTAATATTTGAAGTTTTATATATGAAAGACCATATCATTTGTTAGCAGAGATCATTGGACTTCTTCCTTCCTATATGGGCGCTTTTAATTTGTTTTTCTTGCCTTATTGCTCTGACCAAGTGTTTCAGTACTATGTTGAATAGAAGTGGTAAAATCAGGTTAACTGCTCTGCTCATGACTGTAGGAAAAGCTTTCAGTCTTTTATAATGAGTATTATATTTTCTGTGAGTTTTTCATATATTGGTTTTGTTATGTTGAGGTAGTTTTCTTCTATTCTTAATATTTTGAGTGTTTTATTGTGAAAAATGTGTTGAGTTTTGTCAGATGCTTTTTATTTTTATTTTTGGCATATATTGAGTTGATTGTGTTGTTTTAGTCTTCTGTTCTGTTAATATGGTCTCTTTCATCAACTGGTTTTCATATGTCAACCATCTTTGCATTCCAGAAATAAATCACACTTGGTCATAGTGTATAACATTTTAATATGTGATCAAGTCCCATTTGCTAGTATTTTATGAAGGTTTTGCCTTACAATATTCTTAAGGGATATTGATCCGTAGTTTTTTTTTCCAGTGTCTTTGTCTGACTTTGCTATCAAGGTACTGCTGGCCTCACAGAACTAGTTGGGAAGTTTTCTCTTCAATTTTTGGATAAGTTTGAGAAAGAATTTTAGTTCTTTAAATGTTTGATACATAGCTCCTTTCTAATTATATGTCTATTCAGATATTCTCTATCTGGTAAGTCTCATAGATTTTCTGGTTTAGTCTTGATAAGTTCTATGTTTCTAGGATTTTCATCTAGATTATATAACTTATTCTTGTATAATTGCTCTTAACACTTTCATATAGTCCTTTTTATTTCTATATAAATAATTATTTTGGGTTTCTGGATTCAATCCCAATGTTCATGTGGGGATTTCCCACATAACATCAAGCAATTCTCAGGTATCAGCAGGTTATCACCAGTGTTTCTGCTCCATTTGCTATAGATTGGAGGTTCCAAAAACAGCTTTCTTGAACTTAAGATACCAGTGACAAGTCCAGGTTGTTGCCTGTATTTCTGAATGACTGAGTATAATTCAGAAGTTTCCATGACTTCCTCTGTAGGTTTGACTAATTTGCTAGTGCATGTGTGTGTGTTCAGTCACTCAGTTGTATTTGACTTTTTGTGACACCATGGACTGTGTCTCACCAGGCTCCTCTGTACATGGGATTTTTTAGGCGAGAATACTGGAGCAGGTAGCAGGTTGTCATTTCCTCCTCCAGGGAATCTTCCCCACCCAGGGATCGAACCCATGTCTCCTGCATCTCCTGCACTGGCAGGTGATTCTTTACCACTGAGCCACCTGAGAAGCCCTCAATTTGCTAGAGTAGCTCACAGAACTCAGAGAAACGTTTTACTTACCAGATCACTGGTTTATTATAAAAGGATATAACTTGGGAGTAGCCAGGTAGAAGAGATGTATGGTACAAGGTATGGGGGTAGTGTGTGGCACTTTTATGCCCTCTCTAGCTGCACTGCTGTCCCCCTAAATTGCCAGGTGTTTGCCAACCTGGAATCTCTCCAATCCCCATTATTTTGAGTTTTTATGGAGGCTTCATTACATAGGTGGGGAAGGCAATGGCAACCCACTCCAGTACTCTTGCCTGAAAAATCCCATGGATGGAGGAGCCTGGTAGGCTGCAGCCCATGGGGTTGCTAAGAGTCAGACACAGCTGGGTGACTTCACTTTCACTTTTCACTCTCATGCATCAGAGAAGGAAATGGCAACTCACTCCAGTATTCTTGCCTGGAGAATCCCAGGGATGGGGGAGCCTGGTGGGCTGCCGTCTATGGGGTCGCACAGAGTCAGACATGACTGAAGTGACTTAGCAGCAGCAGCAGCATTACATAAGCAGGATTGATTATGTCCTTGGCCATTGGTGACTGATTAATCTCCAGTTCCTCTCCTCTCCCTAGAAGTTGGGAATGGGACTGACTAAAAGTTGGGAGTGGGAAGTTGGCTCCACTGACAACCAACCAGTCCTGTTCCCAAAGTAACCTCATTAACATAACAAAGGACACATTTATTGCAAGAAATCTCAAGGATTTTAGGAATTCTGTGTCAGAAACTGGGCCAAAGATCAAATATATATTTCTTATTATAGATCTCAATACCTCAGTAATGTCTTCACTTTCATTTCTGGTTTTAATATTTTGAGTCTTTTTTCCTCTTTTCTTGGTACATCTAGCTAAAGATTTACTAATTTTGCTAATCTTTTCTGAGAACCAACTTTTGGTTTTGTTGATGTTTATATTCTCCATATTGTTTCTCTTTGCACTAACCTTTCATCTTTATTATATTTTTTCTTCTGGTGGCTTTGGGTTTAGTTTGTTATTCTTTTTCTAGTTCTTCAAGTTGTAAAGTTAGGTTGCTGATTTGAGATCTTGTTTCTTTATATAGCATTTATAGCTATAAATTTCCCCCTTAACACTCCTTTCACTGTGTCCCAACAATTTGATATATTGTATTTTTGTTTTCATTGGTCTGTAAGTATTTTCTAATTTCTCTTTTGAATTCTTTGATTAATTGATTTTTTAAAAAAATTTCTACTGATTTGTGAATTCTGCAGTTTTCTCTGTTATTGGTTTCTAACTTCATATCATTGTGTTGGAGACTTTATTTGTGTCCTAACATTGTCCTGTATGGAAAAATGACCCATGTGTGCTTGAGAAGAATATGTATTTGGTTGTTATTTGGTAAAGAATTCTGCATATACCTGTTATATCTGGTTGGTTTATTGTGCTGTTCAAGTCCTCTATTATCTTTTTTCTGTTTATTTTATCTATTATTGCAAGCTGCTAAGTTGCTTCAGTCGTTCCCAACTCTGTGTGACCCCATAGACGGCAGCCTACCAGGCTCCTCGGTCCCTGAGATTCTCCAGGCAAGAACACTGGAGTGGGTTGCCATTTCCTTCTCCAATGCATGAAAGTGAAAAGTGAAAGTGAAGTCGCTCACTTCACTTTCGGGTGAAGTGAGCGACCCTTAGCGACCCCATGGCCTGCAGCCTACCAGGCTCCTCTGACCATGGAATTTTCCAGGCAAGAGTACTGGAGTGGGGTGCCATTGCCTTCTCCGATTATTGCAAGAGGGGTATTGACATCTCCAATTCCCCTTGTAGAACTGTTTATTTCTCTGTTCAGTTCTGCTAAAACTTCTTCCTTGCCTCCAAAACCTCACAGTTGTGAAATAATACTCAAAATTTGTGTAAAAAGTTGCCAATTTTTAATGCTTTTTTAAAGCTGTATTTTCGTAGTTGGGTTAAATTTGATGGCTTCTGTATTAATTCATTAATTCATTAGTGTTAAATTATATAAAAAGCTTCACTTTTTTGTGTGTATATAGTATATAATAATTATTTTGGTAATTATCTAAATTTTTTAATCAATTAAGCTAAATTGATTTAATTTTATTTAAATATACAAAACGATCATTTTTATTTTTAACAAATCAATAAAATAAGAGTTTAAAAAATAAAAGTAGAAGAAATAGAAAATACCTCATTTTAAAGTTCATGTTTTCAATCTTTACTTTACAATTCATTAGCTTCCAGACAATAGATATTCTTGTTGAGAAAAGAAGTAATAACAATTTCATATATGTATATATATATATATATATATATATTTTTTTTTATCAATGTTTGAAAATTTTGTCATCTTTCCATGACCCCTGACAGCTTTGCCAATTACTCTGTAGAAGCTTGCAAACAGGAAATACAGCAATCTCTGGTGTCAATCATGAAAATTAGGATTCAACTCCATGAGCAGCTCATGTGAGAACCTATAGACCAGGAGACACCGCAGTGAGATAGGAGACAGAAATTATTATTCCATTTTAATTATCCTCAGGAGACTAAAGGTATAAGAGAATAGTCCACTTGACTAATGCAGAGATAGGAGAGTGAGAACCTAGTATAATCTTCCTAAAGCTGAGAAGAAATCTCCAATATGCTCTGGAAGGCCCTAGGGTAGTTCTGTTTAAAAGTAAAGCATTGTTCAATCTATCAACAAATTTTAAAGTGTGATCTAAGAGTTACCCAACTGAAGATCAACTTGTAGATTTGAGGACTTCATCCTCCTATATCTCCTGAGTTAGTATCCAAGATATCGAGTTTTAATAATTTGCATTTCTAACTAGATAGCCAGTAGATTATTTTTTAAATAGTACTTTATGGAGACATAACTGTATGTAGTAAATTATGTGTGGTGACCACCCAGAACAAGATGTAGAACAACTTTATTGTTATCCCAGAAAGTTCATCTTGCTGTTTTTCAGATAATTCTCAGTACTCCAACTGTGTTAAGCACAATTCTGACTTTTCTCAACATACGTTGGTGATATCTGTTCGTGAGCCTTATCAACATGGAACCTACCATAGATAATTGTTTCTGTTTTCCTTCTCTCAGCATACTATTTTTGAAGCAAAGTAATTTTTAGGTACACTAGAAGTTGAAAACCAAAGTTCTCTGGAACAGAAATTATCATAAGGAAGCCTGTTTTTGGAGCTCCTCTGTAATGGGATGGACTCTTTTCAAGCTATTCCAATTTAAGGCTGTATTGCATCTGAGACAAAATCCATTACATGGTTGCCAAATAGTCTGTTGTGTTCCTCCTGCATTCATGATTTCACACACAGAGGCCAAATCAGCTTAAGAAATCAACCACTGATTTTTGTCATCCTGCTTTTCACATTTCTAAAGTTATGCTTGTCTCCATCCTGAAATTCTTCAAGAAGTTTAATAATAGTACAATGGCAGCTTATCAAAATTTTAGTAATATTTGGCTTTAAATAAAATAATCACAAGTGGCTGAGTAACTCAGCATTCACCATTTCTTCTCAGAGTCCTCTCAGCTCGATTTTTACAAGATTTCACTCAAGAATTCTAAGTAGTTTCTCAGAATGGGAAGTATAGCATAGCAGGAAAGCAAAGTTACAATTATCAGAGAAGTGTGAAAATTATGACGGAATATACCTATTAGACCACCTAGGCTTCAGCCCTGAGGGGAGATTTTGGTTATTGTGGTAGGTTGCCAGGTGTTTTGCTGAATTTAGTTATTTGAGCAATTTGGTTTTTGCTACTCTTTCGTCTGAGTTTTCTGTAATTGATTAATTGTTCCAGGATCAAAGTTTTACCAGGTACGTAACTTAATTTTTTCTTCTAAGTTGGAAAAATATGCTGTATTTCTCCTCTATTCTCACACTACTACCTACTTCACTTCTGGCATCAGAAATGTGGGTTTTCCACACATCAAGCAGTTCTCCAACACCAGATGGATGTCCCATAATTCTATTCAGTTCTGACACTATCTGCCTCGATATATCAATAGCTTCATATCTCACAGGTAAAGGGCTCCGTCCCACGTGAATTCCCCCACTTCAGATGCCAATCATAAATTCAGGTTGTCACTGTACTTCTGTCAGGTTGTATACACCAAGATTCCTATAATCCCTTCCTTGAGTTTTATTATTTGTTAGAATGGCTCACAGAACTCAAGGGAAACTTACTTATGTTTGCTGGTTTATTATAAAATATATAATTAATGATATAGATAAATAGCCAGATGAAGAGATATGTAGAGCAAGGTACAGGAGAGTTCTGAGTACACTAGCATCTGTCTCCCTATAGTTGGAGTGTGCCACCCTTCCAGCACCTGGATGTATTCATCAACCCAGAAGCTCTCCCAGCTCTGTATTTTGGGGTTTTTTATGGAGGCTTCATCACATAGACTTCCCTTGTGCCTCAGCCGGCAAAGAATACCCCTGCAATGCAGAAGACCTGGGTTTGATCCCTGGGTTGGGAAGATCCCCTGGAGAAGGGAAAGGCTACCCACTCTAGTATTCTGGCCTGGAGAATTCCATGGACTGTATAGTCTATGGGGTCGCAAAGAGTCAGACATGTCTAAGCGACTTTCACTTCACTTCACTTCATCACAGAGACATGATTAATGATTAACTGAGTCTTCAGTCCCTCTCCCCTTCCCAGAGTATAAAAGGTGAGGCCATGAGTTCCAAGCTTCTAATCATGGCTTGGTCTCTAGTGGTTAGCCCCCAACCTGAAGTTATTGATGGGCCCAGCAAGAGTTGTCTCATTAGAACTAAAGACGCTATTGTCATCCAGTGCATTCCAAGGAATTTGGGAGCTTCAGAAACCAAGGTCAAGAGACCAAATATTAGAAAAAGAAAGATATTTCTACTTCTCTTCGCTGTGGTTTTTCTAGTAGTCATGAACGGATCTGAGAGTTGTACCATAAGGAAGACTGAGTACTGAAGAATCGATGCTTTTGAATTGTGGTGCTGGATAAGACCCTTGAGAGTCATTTGTACTGCAAGGAGATCAAACCAGTGAATCTTAAAGGAAATCAACCCTGAATGTTCATCGGAAGGACTGATGCTAAATCTGAAGCTCTAATACTTTGGCCACCTGCTGTGAAGAATTGACTCATTGGAAAAGACCCTGATGCTGGGAAAGATTGAAGGCATAAGGAGAAGGGGGCAGCAGAGGATGAGATGATTACATAGCATCACTGATTCAGTGGACATGGATTTGAGCAAATTCTGTGAGATAGTGGACGATAGGGGTGACTGGTATGCTGCAGTCCATGAGGTCACAAATAGTTGGACACAATTTAGTGGCTGAACAGCAACAACGAAACTTGTCTTAGGCCGTCATAAAGGATTTAGGAGCAACGTGCCAGATACAGGGGGCAGAGACCAGACTATATATTTTTCATTATTTTACACCTTCTCATATATTTCCTTCTACATACTAAAATACTAAATACTACATAAAATACTAAATACTGCTGCTGCTGCTAAGTCGCTTCAGTCGTGTCTGACTCTGTGCGACCCATAGGCAGCAGCCCACCAGGCTCCCCCGTCCCTGGGATTCTCCAGGCAAGAATACTGGAGTGGGTTGCCATTTCCTTCTCCAATGTGTGAAAGTGAAAGTGAAGTCTCTCAATCGTGTCCGACTCTTAGCGACCCCATGGACTGCAGCTCACCAGGCTCCTCTGTCCATGGGATTTTCCAGGCAAGAGTACTGGCCGCCGATGTCTGAAGACTTGATGATGGAAGTTGGAAGTGACCTGTCTCACTAGTGAGAGAGGGCCATTAAAGATAGTATTAGCTAAAATTGACCCTATCAGGAAAATATGCTGGGGTAATTTGGAACCTTAAATATTCCCTTTTTCACTTGCATCATTAGCACAAAGAGCCTTTTTTTAAATAATCTTACCATAAATTTAGATTTTATTTTATTTAGTTTCTTTCTTAAATTAGCTATCAGTGTTTTCAGAAGATATATAAACTGTCGTTCAATTTATAGATACGTAAATTGTTCTTAACCTGAAACAAGTATTATCCACACTGGATCCTTAACACTATCATGTTCTAAACATATTTCACCAAGAGATGTATCAACATGTATATCTGGGACTTTTAAAATGGTCAATAAGAGGCTCACAGATTACCGTCACAGTTCTACAGGATGCAATGGTGTCTGCTCTCATTTATTGTAGGTATAAAGGAATGAAAGCCACTATAACTCTGGGTCACTTGAATGTCCTAGTAGCCCCATTACCTTCTGCTTCAAAGAAGAATACCTCATTGAAATCGTTACTAATTCTAAGCTGAGGTCTTTTCCATCTCTTTGACCTTTGATGCTTTCGCATTGATTCAGCATGAATTCTATTTCATAGAGATGGAGATAAAATGCACATTTTCACTCTGTGTTCCATTTTGTACATTTCAGAGAAATGGACATTTTATAACTTTGAAGTTTGTGCTAAAAGATTAGGTATCAAAAAAAAGGAGAAATATTTGATTTCCAGAAATCTTAAAATGGGTAAACCCTCCAAAGTGATCTATAAAAACAGAACATTTGAATTAGGAACAAAAAAAATATGGGTCAGAATTGTGGCTTTGCTGTCTGAACCTCATTTTCTTCTTCTGTGAACTGGAAATAGTAATACTTGTTCTACCTGTTGCAGAGGTTTTGGCTCTTTTTGTGTGTTTGGTGTGTGTGTGTGTGTATCAGAAGATCAAATGAGGTAATCTATGTGAATACACCTTGTGTACTAAGAAGTACTGTGGAAATGCTACCTGTTGCTTTTACTGCTCCTGGTGCTGGTGCTGCTGATGATAGCAAGCATTCTGCCATACTGAAAGTCAGACAGATTGGAATCCAAATCCAAGTTGCTTTTGTACTTACTGCATGTCATATTTTTATGTCATAGTTTCCTCATCTATAAAATAGCCAAAATTAGTATCTATAACCAACTCACAAAAGTGTAACTATTTAAATAATATATAAAGCATATAGTTCTTAATAAATGCTAAAGAGAAAAGAGATAAATGTTACTTTTCTTTCATTCCTTCCTCTACACCATGTACACATATGCACACACACTGTAAAAAAATAAATTTGAAACTAGGACAAGAGTTGGTCATTTATAGTCTGTGGCTAAATCTGGCCCACCATCTATCTTAGTTAACAAAGTTTTATTTGAATAACACCACACTCATTTGCTTACATTCAGTTCAGTTCAGTTGCTCAGTCGTGTCCGACTCTTTGCAACCCCGTGAATTGCAGAACACCAGGCCTCCTTGTCCGTCACCAACTCCTGGAGTTTACCCAAACCCATGTCCATCGAGTTGGTGATGCCATCCAACCATCTCATCCTCTGTCATCCCCTTCTCCTCCTTTGGTTACATAGTTAGTATGTATAGATGCTTCAGCAGTATAATGACAGATTTGACTAGTTGCAACAGGAATTATACAGCCTACAAAGCCTAAAGTATATTTACAGGCCTATATGGCCAACAGGGGCTTCCCAGCTGGAGCTAATGGTAAGAATCTGTCTGCCAGTGCAAGAGACGCAAGAGATGCTAGTTCCATCTCTGAGTTGGGAAGATCCCTTGGAGGAGGAAATGGCAACCCACTCTGGTATTCTTGCCTGGAAAATCCCATGGTCAGAGGAACCTGGCAGGCTAGAGTCCATGGGGCCACAAAGAGTTGAACACAACTGAGTGACTGAGCATGGCCAAGAGAAGAAATTTGCTTATCTTTAGTCTAGAAGAAGGTCTAGATCTAATATTAAAAACATAAGAAGTAAATAGTCCTGTCACCAAGTGGTTAGTTAAACTTGGCGGCATAGGTGTACTCAAACTTTTTGGTGTCAGGATGACTTTACAATTAAGAAATCTTTTATTTGTGTTGGTTCTGTATTAATCATATTTGAAATTAAAAGCAATTTTTAAATTACTTGTATATTAATTCATTTAAAATAGACAATAAACTTATTATACACTAAAAAAAATGGCTTCTTTGAACAATAACTATTTTTCCAAAGGAAAAAAAAAATCAGTAAAAAGATTAACATTGCTTTATGTTTTTGCAAATCTTTTCAAAACTTGGCTTATTGGCAGATTCTGGGAATCTTATATTGTGTCTGGATTCAATCTCTTCTAATATCACATGTATACATCCTCTGTGAAATCCCATTGCACATTTATAGCAGAATGAGAGTGCAAAAGGAAAATAATTTCCTAGCATTATTAAACTGTGGTGTTGGCAAAGACTCTTGAGAGTCCCTTGGACTGCAAGGAGATCCAATCACTCAATCCTAAAGGAAATCAGTCCTGAATGTTCATTGGAAGGACTGATGCTGAAGCTGAAACTCCAATACTTTGGCCATCTGATGCGAAGAACCGACTCATTGGAAAAGACCCTGATGCTGGGAAAGATTGAAGGCAGGAGGAGAAGGAGACGACAGAGGATGAGATAGTTGGATGGCATCACCGACGAGATGCACATGAATTTGAGTGGGCTCAGGGAGTTGGTGATGGACAGGGAAGCCTGTTGTGCTGCAGTCCATGAGGTCACAGAGTCGGACATGACTGAGCAACTAAAATGAACGGAGCATTATTATGAAAATAGTTTTGAATTTGGGGGCCCCCAGTTGTCCCAGGTTGCACTTTGGGAACCATTTTTATGGGGTTTCCCAGGTGACTCAGTGGTAAAGAATCTGCCTGCCAATGCAGGACATGCAAGAGATGTGAGTTCAATCCCTAGGTCAAGAAGATTCCCCTGGAGAAGGAAATGGCAACCCACTCCAGTATTCTTGCCTGGAGAATTCCATGGAGAGAGGAGCCTGGCGGGCTACATTCTATGGGGTTACAAAGAGTTGGACATGACTGAGCATGCACATACGTGAAGTTATAGTGGTGTAAAATCCAAACAGGGATAATAAATCTATAACTCCTCAAAAAATAAATTTAAATTATGCTTTGGATACTTGATTGATTTTACTGTGCTTCACAGCAAGTAATTTTTTTCTGAATACAGATATATTTTGTTAAGCAAAAGAATGTCTAAAATGTAGTCCTTAATTTGAAATCCAACATATAAAACCATGTATTTTCTATTGATCTGCATTAAAAAAATATGGATAGATACACATATGCTGCACTTAAAATAATTTTATAGCTATAATCCTGTGCTTTCATTACTGAGGAGGCACACTATACTAGCCCAGAATCAGGGTTTTATGAGGATCTATTTTTAAATATAGTTGCTTCTACTATTACAAAGTTTCTGCTGTAAAATGAAAGAAACATGTAAAGTCTGATGTAAATAAACTGATCTTTAAAAATTAAACTATAATACATGCCTGTTGCAGATGACTTTGAAATATACATGAGCAAAACCCCAAACAAAAATATATCTTAAACCACTAGAAACAACTACCTTTTGAATTTTTCTGGTATTATTATTATTGTTTTAAGTAGATACCTGTGGTTCTGTGTATCCAAAACTTAAAAACTGGTACTGCATTATTTTATCTCAAGATATTCACTTGACTGAAAACCTCCAATACTCTCTTAACAAAATCTCATAATAAATATTCATTTGAAAAAAATAAAATATTATCTTTTAAAATATTTTCCTTAAAAATTATTTTGTTTAGGATCTAGGAAGATTACTTAGGAAAACATTATTTTTGCATTTAAGGTCAAAGTAGTCAGTTCTTTTTTATTAGAGGATAGAAAAAGAAATGAAATTCTCCTTAAGATTTAAATAAGGTAAAATAAACTGGTAAAATGCATGACTGCAGTAAGTTTGACATTATTTCAGTTAGGAAAGATTGGTAATGAAATGAACAATGTTGGGATCCTGGTCAGCTGAACTGTGAAAATTTAATTTTTCAAAAGTAGATTGAATAATGCTAAAAAATAGAAAAGAGAATTTGACTTATAGACATTAAAATCCCCCAGTCATATTTAGGATAATTAAATTTAAAAATGACGGTGAACTCAAGAATTATATTAATAATAAGCTGCTGTGATTTATGATATGTATCACTGTACATTATATGTACATTTTCAGTTTTGAAAGTCTGCAGCTTCAAACTATCTCTCACTTCATCAGTATAGTCAACACATAGCAAAGTAATTGTAATAATAGCATATATTAATGAAAGCATATGTTTACGGAATATCTGTTTCATGAAAAATATACTTATTTCAATAAAGCATATAATTTATTTTCTAAAATATTTTCTTTTCTGACAGCCATGTATATCTTTTACAAAACAGATATAATAGCAGTAGTGAATTAATAGTTCATCCTCATTAATATCAATAAAATTAATTATCAAAGGAATGTGAATTAATATAAATTTCTTAGTGAAATGCAGAAGACTGTTTTGACCTCAGAGACCATCCATTTTGTAACTGAACTAGGTTTTGTGCTTCTACTGGGTATTGCAGCTATAAACATGAAAAAGAGATTCACATTTCAGAAGAAGGAACCTTAAAGAATCAAGCGCAAAGTACAGGGAGCACTAATTCTGCATAGATGGAGTAGGATAGTCTAACAAGTTGTGGCATGTGGAAGAGAATCTTTTCACACATGGGGGATCTACTGGTGTAAGCTAACTTCCATCAAAAAGTGGCTTCCTTCTAGGTATTTCATATGACATAAATATTATCATTTTTTTCCATTCACAAGTCATCTTTTCTTTCAGAATTTTCTCCTTCTGGAGGAGGAAAGTCCAGGGTAGGAAATGTTTAATTGTTACAGTCATAAAGTGTATGTTCATTCACTAAGTGTGCACCAGAGTAAGAGAGACAGAGTCCTACCTTTAGCAATATGTCCATCAAATTCTCTTTTACACTGAAGAAATGATATGAGTGAAAGTAAGTGATGTTTTTCTGGGGGTAAACTTGAAAATCCTCTTTAACTCATTAAAACTAAATTATTCATAATTATGAGACTTAATTAACAGCAGTACATCCTTGTGACACTTTGTGTGCCTCAATTCTGAAGGTTGAGAATATCTGTTAAAAATGATGCTATATTATTCCCATTCACTTTGGTTCATAATTCTCATAGACTCTTTTGCTTCCTGATTCTTCCATGCCTTGTGTAACTGTTTGTCAAGTCTAGCCAGTTCTTACTCCTTTGAAATATATTTAGTATCTATCCTTTTGTTATCATTTCCATTGCCACATGTTACTACAAGTTTATTATTTGTTAACTGGAAAATCACAAAGTTTTCAAGCCGTGACACATTGACAACTGAGAATATCTGTGTGGATATTTTGCGTTTTTAATGCAGTTGAATACCAGTGTATTGATATCTCACAGTGCGTACATGAGGTCATTCTTATTCTGTTACATAAATGTGATGTTTCAATGGGGACATTGTGTCAAAGTAAAGTAATGTAAAAATTTGAATAAATATTATAAAGTTATTAAGCAAAACTCAAGATTGATTTCTGATTAAAAACAAGACAAAAAATTTCTTGAAAAGTAGAAATACCAGTATCCTTAAAGATATATCAAGCATGCCAAAAAAATTTCTAAACAATATCATTTTATTAAATTCACTACTATTGAATGAGCAGGAATCTTAGAGTTAATAAATAGCATTGGATATTTATGAGAATTCAGATAAAATATAAAACAAAAATAAGTAATTATAAAGAAGTGGTAGCTTTTATTACTTATAAATAATACAGATACCAGTTCAGTTCAGTAACTCATTTGTGTCCGACTCTTTGTGACCCCATGGGCTGCATCATGCCAGGCATCCCTGTCCATCACCAACTCCCAGAGCTTGCTTAAACTCATGTCCATTGAGTTGGTGATGCCATCCAACCATCTCATCCTATGTCATTCCCTTTCTGTTCCTGCCTTCAATCTTTCCCAGCATCAGGGTCTTTTCTAATGAGTCTGTTCTTCACATCAGATGGCCAAAGTATTGGATCTTCAGCTTCAGCATCAGTCCTCCCAATGAATATTGAGGGTTGATTTCCTTTAGGATTGACTGGTTTGATCTCCTTGCTGTCCAAGGGACTCTTAAGAGTCTTCTCCAACACCACAGTTCAAAAGCATCAGTTCTTCGGCACTCAGCTTTCTTTATCGTCCAACATTCACCTCCATACACGACTACTGGAAAAACCATAGCTATGACTAGATGGATCATTTTTGGTAAATAATGTCTTTGCTCTTTAATATACTGTCTAGGTTGGTCATAGCTTTTGTTCCAAGGAGCAAGCGTCTTTTAATTTCATGGCTGCAGTCACCATCTGCAGTAATTTTAGAACCCCAGAAAATAACGTTTGCCAATGTTTCCATTGTTTCCTCATCTATTTGCCATGAAGTAGTGGGGCTGGATGCCATGATAATAGTTTTTTGAATGATGAGTTTTAAGCCAGCTTTTTTGCTCTCCTCTTTTGCTTTCATTAAGAGGCTCTTTAGTTCCTCTTTGCTTTCTTCTGTATGGATGGTGTCATCTGAGTATCTGAGGTTATTGATATTTCTCCCTGAAATCTTGATTCTAGCTTGTGCTTCATCCAGCCCAGCATTTTGCATAATGTATAAGTTAAATAAGCAGGGTGACAATATACGGCCTTGATGTACTCCTTTCGAATTTGGAGCCAGTCTGTTGTTCCCGGTCTGGTTCTAACTGTTGCTTCTTGAGCTGCATACCGATTGCTCAGGAGGCAGGTAAGGTGGTCTGATATACCCATCTCTAAGAATTTTCCTGTTTGTTGTGATCCACACAGTCAAAGGCTTTGGTGTAGTCAATAAAACAGATGCTTTTCTGGAACTCTCTTGCTTTTTGATGATCCGACAGATGCTGGCAATTTGATCTCTGGCTCCTCTGCCTTTTCTAAATCCAGCTAAACATCTAGGAGTTCACGATTTATATATTGTTGAAGCCTAGTTTGGAGAATTTTGAGCATTCTTTGCTAACGTATGAGAAGAGTGCAACTGTGCGGTAGTTTGAGCATTCGTTGGCATTGCCTTTCTTTGGGATTGAAATGAAAATTGACCTTTTCCAGTCCTGTGGCCACTGCTGAGTTTTCTAAATTTGCTGGCATATTGAGTGCAGCACTTTCATAGCATCATCTTTTAGGATTTGAAATAGCTCAACTGGAATTCCATCACCTCCACTAGCTTTTTTCATTTGGTATCTCTAATTTTCTTGAAGAGATCTCTAGTCTTTCCCATTCTATTGCTTTCCTCTATTTCTTTGCATTGATCACTGAGGAAGGTTTTCTTATCTCTCCTTGCTGTTCTTTGGAAGTCTGCATTCAGAGGGGTGTATCTTTCCTTTTCTATTTTGCCTTTAGCTTCTCTTCTTTCCTCGGCTATTTGTAAGGTCTTCTCAGAAAACCATTTTGCTTTTTGCATTTATTTTTCTTGAGGATGGTCTTGATCACTGCCTCCTCTACAATGTTACAAACCTCTGTTCATAGTTCTTCAGGCACTCTGTCTATCAAACCTAATCCCTTGAATCTATTTGTCATTTCCATTGTATAATTGTAAGGGATTTGATTTAGGTCATACCTGAATGGTCTAGTGGTTTTCCCTACTTTCTTCAATTTAATTCTCAATTTTGCAATACAGAGTTCATGATCTGAGCCACAGTCAGCTCCCAGTCTTGTTTTTGCTGACTGTATAGAGATATATGGAACCTTAAAATGATCATGACCTCTGATCATGAAGTCTACCTTAAAAATTAGTACTAGGGTAAAAAGGTATCAATAATGATGACTTTTAAAGTTATCTGTCTTATCAGAAATTTTGAAAAACCTAAATGTTCAGAGGTAGGCAAATGATTTATGAATATGACACATTTTGAATGGCATTAGACTTGATTTTAATGAAGCATTTGTATCACTCAATGTCTGTATCTTGAGACCCTGCTGAAACATAAAGCATGTTATAATACTGAATATGTAATATTATGGTATCTATATAAAAAGAAAAATCAGAGAACAAAATGGAAGGAAAATAATGGAATCTGAATAGTGATTATCTTTAAACAGTAGATTATTAATTTATTTCACATATTTTAAATTTGCAAACTTACTACCATGAGAATATATTATTTTTATAGTTAGAAAACATTGAGTGCTAAATAAATAAATATAATTCAGCTTAGAATTCACTTCCTCCAAGGAACATTTCTTGATTAATCTCACTGGCATTGATCATTGCTTTATACTGTGTCCCTATACTTATGCCTTCAGTTCATATTAATTTGCATATTTTAAAAATCAATTTGAGCATAATTATGTTATTTCCACACATATATAGTGTAGTCTTCACACAGACTTATAAACTTGAGAATACAATGAGCCGCATGTGTATTTCTTACTATATTTCTACAATAATTCATGTGATAGTTTTCACAGATTGAATGTTAACTTACTGAACACTTGATGAAATGTGGTACTATCTGACAAGAGGAATAAACGTGAAATAAACATAAAATCCAATCCAACATTCTCTAAATTCTTTATTGCCATAAACCCTAGTTGTTGAATTTTAAAGAATACTTATTTAAAAGTTGAATATTATACTTTGTTAGCTGTATATTATCATTTCAAATCAAAGTTATACAAAGTTTATCCAACAATACTGTCCTTGTAAAAAATTTTAAGCTCTCACTTTCTTCCACTGCTACATTTCTTTTGTATTCATGTATTTCTTAGTTCTTTCTGAGTTTTCATCAAAATTCATCTGAAGTATTTTAATGTAAAATTAGATATTAAAGAAAAAGTGGATAACTGTTTCTAGTTGAGGTAGAAGTCATTACCACTGCATTGCCTATTAACATATATGCACTGTTTTTTTGTGTCCCAGATGTTCAAGCATATGGGAATGAAAGAAATCAATGAATTGGAACCTTTTGATTCAGTTTTCTGGTGACAAACAATCTGTATTGCTCATTGATGATGTTTTACCCTTGACAAAGTGGCTGCAACAGTTGCTTGCAGATGTAGATACACTTAATTTCTTTTCTTCACTTGTCACCCCATTGTATTTGTTATTCTGGATCAGAGAAGAATTTAAGAAACATGGCATTAACTGCATGCACTCCCAACACTTATTGTTTAGCTGAGGAATGCTATTAGTATTTCCTATTGAATCCATATGAGAAAACATGACACATTAAATACAATAATTTAGTGAAGATTTTTACTCATTTCAGGGAGCAGGAATTTGAACAATAATTGTGAATCACTCTTGAAAAAGAATAAGAAAACAGGCTCCAATGAAAGTATATATTCCCAGAAGCAAAGGAAAATTGTAGATGTATAAATTCAAATAATATTTTAAAGTTAGGTAATATAAGATTTGAAATTATTTTGTCATATACAATTGATGTGAAGGTGAACAGTGATGCAGAAATTCAGAAAATAAGAAGGAAAATGAAATAGATGAATAATGGTTGCAATGCTAATTCTTATGTGATTATTAGCTGTTTAGTTGCTAAGTCATGTCTGACTCTTTGCAACCCCATGGCCTGCAGCACACCAGGCTTCCCTGTCCTTCACCATCTCATGGAGTTTGCTCAAACTCATGTCCATTGAGTCAGTGATGCCATCCAACCATCTCATTCTCTGTCATTCCCTTCTCCTCCTGCATTCAATCTTTCCCAGCATCAGAGTCTTTTCCAACAAGGCAGCTCTTTGAATCAGGTGGCCAAGTATTAGAGCTTCAGCCATCACTCCTTCCAAAGAATATTCAGGGTTGATTTCCTTTAGAATTGATTGGTTTGATCTCCCTGCTGTCCAAGGGACTGTCAAGAGTCTTCTCCAACACCACAGTTCTAAAGCATCATATCCTCAGTGCTGAGCCTTCTTTGTGGTCCAACTCTCACATGTGTACATGACTACTAGAAAAACCATAGCTTTGATTAGACCGACCTTTGTTGGCAAAGTAATGTCTCTGCTTTTTAATATGCTGTCTAGGTTGGTCATAGCTTGTCTTTAAAGGAGCAAACATCTTTTAATTTCATGGCTGCAGTCTCTGTCCGCAATGGTTTTGTAAAATCTGTCACGATTTCCATTGTTTCTCCATCTATTTGCCATGAAGTAACAGGACTAGATGCCATCATCCTAGTTTTTGGAATGTTGAGTTTTAAGCCAGTTTTTTTCACTCTCCTATTTTACATTCATCAAGAGACTCTTTAGTTCCTCTTCATTTTCTGCCATTAGGTTGGTATGATCTGAGTATCTGAGGTTGTTATTCCTCCTGGAAATCTTCATTCCAGCCCAGCATTTCACATGATATACTCTGCATATAAGGTAAATAAGCAGGGTGACAATATACAGCCTTAATGTACCCCTTTCCAAATTTTGAACCAGTCCATTGTTCCATATAAGGTTCTAACTGTTGCTTCTTGACCTGCATACAGGTTTCTCAGGAGGCAGGTAAGGTGGCCTGGTATTCCCATCTCTTGAAGAGTTTTCCACAGTTTGTTGTGATCTGCACAGTCAAAAGCTATAGCATAGTCAATGAAGCAGAAGTAGATGTTTTCTGGAATTCTCTTGCTTTTTCTATGATCCAATTGATATTGGTAGTTTGATCTCTGGTTCCTCTGCTTTTGTAAATCCAGCTTTTGCATCTGGAAGTTTTTCGTTCACATACTATTGAAGGCTAGCTTGAAGGATTTTGAGCGTTATCTTGCTAGCATTTGAAAATGAGCTGTGTGGTAGTTTGGACATTCTTTGGCTTTGCCCTTTTTTGGGATTGGAATGAAAACTGACCTTTTCTAGGCCTGTGGCTACTGCTGAGTTTTTCAAATTTGCTGGCATAAGAGTGCAGCACTTTAACAGCATCTTCTTTTAGGATTTGAAATAGCTCAGCTGGAATTCCATAATTTTCACTAGCTTTGTTTGTAGTGATGCTTCCAAAGGCCCACTTTACTTTGTGATCCAGGGTGTCTGGCTCTAGGTGAGTGACCATCCCATTTTGGTTATCTAGGTCATTAAGACCTTTTTTATACATAGCTCAATCCAAATTTGAAAGTAGAGTGTTGATAACACTACATTTAATGTATATGTGATATTATAAAGGTAAATATTGCAACATAGTTTAAAAAAGAAGTGAAAAACAAGTGAAAGTGGAAATGGAAGACAATTGAACTTGTCCCGCTTGTTTTTATAAAAATTTTCCTATATCCAGCATATATGCTCAAAAATAAAATATTGAGACTAGAGAGCATAGTTGGCCATTGTAAGTGTCAATCAGCTATTAGCTGTTTCGGTTGAGGCTGTATTTCTATAGGCAAATTTTTGCTAAAATATGTGAGTCACTACAAATACTATTTGTTTTTCAAAAATGTTTCTAGCCCAAAGGTTGAAACTTTGAGATTCTTATCAAAAATACACATTCAAAAAGAGCAGACAGCTTAGAATATTAAATGGATCATAGAAGCAGAGGCAAATTCTAACAACAAAATGGAAAAGAATACAAACAAAGAATCACATGGAAGAACATTTAATTTTAACATTGAGGAAAAACTTTAAACATGAGTTCTATTCAGTTACACTTTAGTTCAATAAACATAGCAAAACACATTGTTTTTCAAGTGAGATAAGATCTTTCTCATTTGTATGCAATGTCAGGAGAAGGATTAATATTTTGGAGGCATTGCAATAAACTAAAGCATTTTTTGGGTTCTGTTTGCACTTGCTACACAGTTTTTAATATGTATTTTGGCAAGTTTTGATGTCTAATGTGAAGCTTGGGTATGATGTTTGAGCAATTGTTAGCAATATGTAACTGACATAAAAAGTTATCTTCTGCTGTTGTACATGGGCATAGACATGTGGTTTTTATGTAGGTTAAGGAACTTGGAACAATTATATGTTCAGTTCAGTTTAATGAACATTTATTGACAATGTGCTAATCTTGGAGAGGAGTGAAGATAACAGTAGAGGATAGAGATAGATTTAACTTTGGAAAGCCATACTGCTAACCTCAAGGCCTGGCAATACATACAAGTCAGAAACACAAATAACTTATTGAAATGCAAGGAAAATTTCTTAGAAAATTTGCATCAGTTTTGGTTGGTTCTTAGGGACTGCAGGTTACGTTAGAGGAAAGTCATAGCAAGACATAGAATAATTTCCTTCTTGCGCAATATCATATTTCCTAGTTTCATCAACAGGAAGCTGCTTTTAGTTTCCTTGAACCCTTGAGATTGTCTGGGAGGGTGGTGGTAAGTAAGATTGCTACTGAATGAAGACTTTGGCAGAGAAAGGAATTATCCATCAATTATTGGATAACAGCTTCTTATAATTATGCTACTTACCCATTTGAAATGGGACTGATATTAACTCCAGGTAAGGTTTTCCAAGCATTAAATAGTGCTTCTCCTGGCCTCTTACAGCTCCAGGTAGACACTTGCACACTCAACTACCTTCAGTATTGAGCTAGTCCCTGCCAAAGGCTGAAAGCATTTGAGAAGATTGAACAAGAATTCAGGCAGATTTGGAAATAGGATTGCTGCTCTAAGTCCAGTATCAAGATTCACAATGAATCATAAATTTCTTACTAACCTAGTTTAATGGATTTTTCCATTAGTTATAATTCATTTTGTCTTGATTACATATCAATACAATTCCCCTGCTGGATCTACATTGCCCTCCCAAATGTTTTGATTGATATACTGATAAGTCACCTAGTGCCTTTTGGTTACATGTTCCTGTAACTAGTGTGTCCATGTGTGCTTAGTCACTGCAGTTGTGTCTGACTCTTTGTGACCGCATGGACTGTAGCCCACCAGGCTCCTCTGTCCATGGGATCCTCCGGGCAAGAATACTGGAGTGGGTTGCCATGCCCTCCTCCAGGGGATCTTCCCAACCCAGGGATCAAACTCGCACTGCAGGCAGGTTCTTTACTGCTGAGTCACCTGGGAAGCCCTCCAGTAGCTGAAGTCTCATTTAAAATAAAATCACTCACATGGCCATGCTTGTCTGATACTAAAGAGCCTCTTGATGAAAGTGAAAGAGAAGAGTGAAAAAGTTGGCTTAAAGCTCAACATTCAGAAAACTAAGATCATGGCATCTGGTCCCATCACTTCATGGCAAATAGATGGGGAAACAGTGGAAACAGTGGCTGACTTTATTTTTTTGACTCCAAAATCACTGTAGATGGTGATTGCAGCCATGAAATTAAAAGATGCTAACTCCTTGGAAGGAAAGTTATGACCAACCTAGACAGCATATTAAAAAGCAGAGACATTACTTTGCCAACAAAGATCCATCTAGTCAAGGCTATAGTTTTTCCAGTAGTCATGTATGGATGCGAGAGTTGGACTATAAAAAAAGCTGAACGCCGAAGAAATGACGCTTTTGAACTGTGGTGTTGGAGAAGACTCTTGAGAGTCCCTTGGACTGCAAGGAGATTCAACCAGTTCATCCTAAAGAAGATCAGTCGTGGGTGTTCATTGGAAGCACTAATGTTGAAGCTGAAACTCCAGTACTTTGGCCACCTCATGGGAAGGGCTGACTCATTTGAAAAGGCCCTGATGCTGGGAAAGATTGAGGGTAGGAGGAGAAGGGGACGACAGAGGATGAGATGGTTGGATGGCATCACCGACTCAGTGGACATGGGTTTGGGTAGATTCTGGCAGTTGGTGATGGACAGGGAGGCCTGGCGTGCTACGGTTCATGAGGTCGCAAAGAGTTGGACACGACTGAGCAACTGAACTGAACTGAACTGATGTATCAAATGTTTCAGTATCAATAGCAGCTTCATTCAAGCTTGAATTTGTTTTGCTTTGGGTGACAGATCTGTAACTAAGTTGAATTCACCTTTCCCATCTGGCTCAATGTTATCTTCTTTCTCTTAGTTACCAAGATGCCGTGAGGCTAAGTCTGTTAGTATCTGTATTGCTGTTGCTGCTGCTAAGTCACTTCAGTCGTGTCCGACTCTGTGTGACCCCACAGACAGCAGCCTACCAGGTTCTTCTGTCCTTGGAATTCTCTAGGCAAGAATACTGGAGTGGGTTGCCATTTGCTTCTCCAATGCATGCATGCATGCTAAGTTGCTTCAGTCATGTCCGACTCTGTGCGACGCCATGGACAGCAGCCCACCAGGCTGCTCTGTCCACGGGATTCTCTAGGCAAAAATACTGGAGTGGGTTGCCATTTCCTTCTCCAAGTATCTGTATTGAGAACCTCTAAACTATATCTTAGTTGACTCTTTCATAATATTCATGATGAAAAAAATACATTCTAAACATTATTCCCATTCTAAGAACCTCAGCTGTTTCTTTGCAACAAAAATGAAGTGGAAACTTGCCAAGTTCTGTGGTAGAAAAAGAAGGTAAAATCATTGTTCTGAATTATTCATAAAATCACAAAATTTAGGGGCAAACACTAAACAAGAAAGCATTACTCAATGACCTGAAACTGAGAGATTTTTCTAGTTTCTCATGTAATTTGAAATGTACTGCAATTCACATTCTTGCTATTATAAGTGTATGGATGATTCTCTTTTAGTGAAAAGCACCCAATAGAATTATTAGACAAACAAGATGAGCTTTTCTCCTCTTCCCTTCTCTGAAAGCAATTTTCACACCGACATGTCTACAAATGTGTGTTTTAATAGACCCAGTCTCTCCATGATGTCATTTTCCCCCTGAATATCAGAATATATATTTATTTCTGTAGAATTATTTAGCTCTCAGGTGCTGAATTACTATTTCCCTGGAGTTGCATTGCCCAAAGTAATGTGGACATTTTTCTCATTTTAACTCTCACCTCATATTGTCCCTTGGTTTGTAACATTTTGCAGCTGTTTTGATTTCTTTTCCTCTCCTTGGAAATTCTTTGCAAATTCAGGAGAAAAGGTGTTGATGTTTTTTCCTTATTCAGAAATTATGGTGGATGAAAAAAATCTGATTAGGTGACTCCATTGCAGCTGGTCCCAATTTTTTACTAAAATAAACATGAGGAAACTGAAAAGGTGAGAACTCAGGACATGAAAAATTGAGAATAAAGGACCACAGTATGCCACAATTTGAGGAAAAACATCAATAACTTAGTGAGAGATGGTGGTGAATTTGTAAAAAGCAATAAGTAGAAGAAAAATGCCTTGACTTCTTTTTTTGTGACAAAGAAAAGACATCCTGAAAATAAGTAAGAAAACTCTTTTATTTCATTTATATTCAATAATTGTTTCCTAACAGAATATGAGGACCTATGCCAATAGGAAAACCATGTAGATATATCTCTTTATTCTTCTGGTGCTGATGTTGACATAGGAGAGGAACTTTCCCTCTTTGCTCTTCCTCTAACCTCCATTTTACTGTACTCTATATTATTATATCAAATAATATCAAAACATTTAAACTGAAATAGACTGCTCACTCTCTAAACAAGATCTCGATCTAAGATGTAGCAGAAGTAAAAGGATTATTTTTGCACATGAAAAATGAAAGTAAGAACTGTGAAGAAACTCGGGCGAGTCCAAAAGTCTTTGAGCCTAATGTCTGGAAGAAATGGCAGCTGGAGGCTGATGACCTCTCATCACCTTTACTGTTTCTCACATAACAATATTGCAAGAAGCACCTAACTGATCTCTGTGCTTCTAGCTTTGCAGTACAGTATCTACTCCTTAAAATAGAATAATCCTTTTGAAATATAAGTCATATCATTTCACTTTTCTGCTTAAAAACACTATTCTGCTTTCTATGGCTTCCCATTTTATCCAGCATGAAATTCAAAGTTCTTACGGAGCCTATAAATGCCTTTAGTGTACTATCCCTCAGCTATGTCTCTGAAAAACTCACCAGCCGCCCCACTGATCATTCCTGTCAGTCACACCAGTGTCCTTGATGTTGTTTTGAAGTAAGCCAAGCATGATTTCCCTTCACGGTCTTTATCCTCACAGTTTTCTCTGTATGTTTTACTGGATGCCTTGGGCATTCCACATGGTTTACCTCCTCGCTCCCCAGTTCTTTGTTCATATCCTATTTTAATACAGAAATATTTACGAACTAAAATTGTACTCACACATTCTTGATTCCTCTTTTTTGATATGCTTACAGCATTTAAGACTACTATTTACTAGTTTATTTGTCCTTTCCCATAAAATGTCAGTTCAATAGAAATATTTTATAATGATAAGAAACACATAACATGAAATCTACCGTCTTAACAATTTTTAAGTGTACAGAACAGTATTGTAAACTATATTGTCAACTATTTTAATCTTCTTATCTAAAACTCATTGAAAAACCAACTCCTTATTTCTCTCTCCTTCATAATTTTACTTTATCTTGAGAGTCCCTTGGACTGCAAGGCAATCCAACCAGTCCATCCTAAAGGAGATCAGTCTTGGATGTTCACTGGAAGGACTAATGTTGAAGCTGAAATTCCAATACTTTGGACACCTGATGTGAAGAGCTGACTCATTTGAAAAGATTCTGATGCTGGGAAATATTGAGGGCAGGAGGAGAAAGGGACGGCAGAGGATGAGGTGGTTGGATGGCATCACTGACTCAATGGACATGGGTTTGGGTGAACTCCAGGAGTTGGTGATGGACAGGAAGGCCTGGTGTGCTGTGGTTCACGGGGTTGCAAAGAGTCGGGCACGACTGAGCAACTGGACTGACTGAACTCTGTAAGTTTGACTAACGTTGTTGTTCAGTTGCTAAGTTGTGTCCTACTACTTGAGACCCCATGGACTGCAGCACACCAGGCCTCCGTGGCCATCACTATCTCCCAGAGTTTGCCCAATTTCATGTCCATTTAATTGGTGATGCTGTCCAACCATCTCATCCTCTGCCACCCTCTTATCCATTGATTCTTTTTTATATATTGCACAGATTTCTGCAGTGAAATCATCTGGTTCTGGGATTTTAACCAACATGTAATAAACATTCATGTAAAAATCAGCTACTTAATAATTGGTTGTGTGTTCATTTGGGGAAAGAATTTATAAATTCTGCTTTTTATGTAAGATCTTCCCTCATTGTCAGGGAAGATCTTATTTCAGATAAGCTCTGGTTCTATCTTTCAGTTTTGACTTTGAACATCTTTTCTTCATTTATCAGGACCTTGTCTATTTTTAATTTAAAATTCACTCAATGTCCATAGTCATTGAGTTAACAGAGAGAGCTGGTTTATCCATAAATACAACAATTTCTTGGGTGAATGTAAGCTATCCTTTGCTTTTAAATCTCTAACATATAAATTCTAAAAATAAAGTTTGGGCAGTTTGCTTGATTCCTGAACATATGTAATGAATAATTTTACCAAAGTAAGCAGGCATTCTTAGAACACTTTAATATAATGAATAACTGGAGAAAGTTTTTAATATAATGTTAGCAATTCTATTTAAACAAAGAGAATCTACCAAAATTTTCATTTTTTATAAGACTAAAGTTCACATTAAAGTCACTTAGTACTCTTCATTTGCGTTATTTTAGAAAATTTCTATTAGTTTCTGATTTTCTATGTATATGATATATAGAACACCAGTGTTATATAAACGTGGTAATTCAATATCTATTTTTCACATTTTATAACAATGAGCTTTTAAAATTCCTTTTTTAACTGTTACATGCCTCTTATCCTTATCCCTCAGAGGGCAGACAGAATGAAAACCACAGTCACAGAAAACTAATCTGATCACATGGACCACAGCCTTGTCTAACTCAGTGAAACTGTGAGCCATACTGTGTAGGGCCACTCAAGACGGATGGGTCATGGTGGAGAGTTCTGACAAAACATAGTCCACTAGAGAAGGAAATGGCAAACCACTTAGTATTCTTGCCTGGAGAACCCCATAAACAGTATGAAAAGGCAAAAAGATAGGACACTGTAAGATGAATTCCCTCTTGGTAGGTGCCCAATATGCTACTGGAGAAGAGTGGAGAAATAACTCCAGAAAGAATGAAGAGATGGAGCCAAAGCAAAAACAATGCCCAGTTGTGGATGTGACTGGTGATGGAAGTAAAGTCTGATGCTGTAAAGAACAATATTGCATAGGGACTTGGCCATGAATCAAGGTAAACTGGAAGTGGTCAAACAGAGAATGGGAAAGGCTAGAGATCTCTGTAAAAAATTAAAGATACCTAGGGGACATTTCATGTAAAGATGGGCTCAATAAAGGACAGAAATGGTATGGACCTAACAGAAGCAGACAATATTAAGAAGAGGTGGCAATAGTACACAGAAGAACTATACAAAAAATATCTTCGTGACCCAGATAATCACCGTGGTGTGAACACTGATCTAGAGCTGGAAAACCTGGATTGCGAAGTCAACTGGGCTTTAGGAAGCATCACTTTGAACAAAGCTAGTGGTGGTGATGGAATTCCAGTTGAATATTTCAAATCCTAAAAAAAGATGCTGTGAAAGTGCTACACTCAATATGCCAGCAAATTTGAAAAAACTCAGCAGTAGCCACAAGACTGGAAAAGGTCAGTTTTCATTCCAGTCCCAAAGAAGGGCAATGCCAAAGAATGTTCAAACTACCACACAGTTGCACTCATCTCACACGCTAGCAAAGTAATGCTCAAAATTCTCAAAGCCAGGCTTCAACTGTATGTGAACCGTGAGCTTCCACATGTTCAAGCTGGATTTAGAAAAGGCAGAGGAACCAGAGATCAAATTGCCAACATCTGTTGGATCATTGAAAAAGCAAGAGAGTTCCAGAAAAACATCTACTTCTGCATCACTGAATACACCAAAGCCTCTGTGTGAATCACAACAAACTGTAGAAAATTCTTAAAGTTATGGGAATACCAGACCACCTGACCTGCCTCCTGAGAAACCTGTATGCAGGTCAAAAGCAACAGGTAGAACTGGATATTGAACAACAGACTGGTTCCAGTACGGGAAAGGAATATGTCAAGGCTGTATATTGTCACCCTGATGATTTAACTTATATGCAGAGTTCATCATCCAAAATGTCAGGCTGGATGAAGCACAATCAGGAATCAAGATTGCAGGGAGAAGTGTCAATAACCTCAGATACACAGATGACATCACTCTTATGGCAGAAAGTGAAGAAGAACTAAAGGGACACTTGATGAAAGTGAAAGAGGAGAGTGAAAAGTTGGCTTAAAACTCAGCATTCAGAAAACGAGGATCATGGCATCCCGTCCTATCCCTCAATGGTAAATAGATGGGGAAACAATGGCAACAGTGAGAGACTTTATTTTTGGGGGCTCCCAAATCACTGCAGATGGTGACTGCAGCCATAAAATTAAAAGTTGCTTGCTCCTTTGAAGAAAAGCTATGACCAACCTAGAAAACATATTAAAAAGCAGAGACATTACTTTGCTGACAAAGGTCCATCTAGTTAAAGCTATGGTTTTTCCAGTAGTCATGTATGGATGTGAGAGTTGGACCGTAAAGAAAGCTGAGCGCTGAAGATTTTATGCTTTTAAACTGTGGTGTTGGAGAAGACTTTGAGATTCCATTGGACTGCAAGGAGACCAAACCAGTCATTCCTAAAGGAAATCAGTCCTAAATATTCATTGGAAGGACTGATGCTAAAGCTGAAACTCCAATACTTTGGCCACCTGATGCAAATAACTAACTCACTGGAAAAGACCTGATGCTGGGAAAGATTGAAGGTGGGAGGAGAAGGGGATGACAGAGGATGAGATGGTTGGATGGCATCACTGACTCAATGGACATGAGTTTGAGTAAACTCCTGGAGTTGGTGATGGACAGGGAAGCCTGGCATGCTGGTCCATGGGCCTCAAAGAGTCAGACATGACTGAGTGACTGAACTGAATTGAACTGAACTGTTATCAAACTACACTTTGGAAAAGTTAAAACATCTCTATTTACATTTTTATGATGATATAGAGGTCTTTACTTTCTTCCCTAGAATGGCAAGATCTGTAACTCATACATTGTGATTTTAATTACTTAAGGCTCTTTCCATTCTGTGACAAATTTTAATTTTCTCTTTTGCATTTTATGTCACTAAGTTTTAAACATTCAATTTTCACCCAATTTTGTTCACTGTAGGACATATATTAACCTTCCTGTCATAATAGTTTCTACCTTCTTTGAAGGACTAGCTCTATTATGAAAGCAAAATATTGCATATTCTTTAAAGAAGAATTTTAAAATAATTTCATTGTAGAGAATGTAATGAAAATGTAAGTTAATTCTAAAGTAAAGATTCCAGTTAGAAGGGAACCATTTGAAGATGAATGTTTCAATACACAACTGTTATGTTGAAGCTGAATTTGGCTATGAGCCACATTAATTGTGCCCCTTTGGTTTAAATGACAGAGTAACAGATAATACCTTTTTGAAAGGAAATCAAATCTGAAACATGATAGTGAAGTCTAAGCCTTAACCAAGATATTTTTGAGGAAGACATGGGTTAATCTATAATGAACATTACTTGAAGTAATAACAATCCCCTATTTTACTTCTTCATAAAACATGCAATTAAGAAGTTTTTTAAATGTATACATAGATACTTTTGTGTAAATCATATACAGAAAATACCTGATTAATTTAGATATGTGAATTCTTTAAGTTCTAAAGTAGACTTATAGTCACTTAAAAGAAAAACTTGTGATTAGTTTCTCTTTTATCCCTTTCAATCCGTCATTAATTCTGTAGATAGAATAATTTATAATGTGGCTTTAATCATTGCATATTTTGATCAGAAACCTACAGATATTCTCAATTTTCTTCTTTTTATATTTAAATTCTTCTTCATTGCTTTAATCTTTCTCCTTTCTTTGGTCCCATAGTGATTAACTACGTTTTTTTTTTTTTTAAGCTTTTTTAACTTTGCTCCTAAGCACATTGAGCATTGAGTATTCTTTTCCTTTCTTCCTATTTGTTATCCTTACGTCAAACCGATGACTTCTCTTTTGTGTTCTCCTGGCCAAGAATGTTCTTTCTTCTCCATCCTACCATATAACTATTAGCCATCCTTCATTGACTGGATTGCATTTTTTTCCCATTCTTAACTATTCCCTCCTTGATCACTGTCCTTTTTGAATTTTTTCCATACTTATAAACAGTCCCCTAAAACATAGAGCTTAATTGTATACTCTTGGGTGTTATTTTAGTATTTGTTTTTGTTTAAATTTTAGAATAATAATGAATAGGTAGGAATACTGCTGCTGCTGCTGCTAAGTCGCTTCAGTCGTGTCTGACTCAGTGCGACCCCATAGACGGCAGCCCACCAGGCTCCACCGTCCCTGGGATTCTCCAGGCAAGAATACTGGAGTGGGAAGAAGCAGACCAGAAATCATTCTGAGACAAACTTAGCTTGTCTTATTGCTGTAACTACATGATCTCAAAAGAGACTGAAAATGTCACTGAACAACAGTTTTTCCTTAGCATAGTTAATGTACCTTTTTTTCTTACCTAACATGATGCTTTCACTACCAAGAAAATGTCCTTTGGCAAAAGTAACATTTCACTAGTGTATATGGAAATTTGGCCTATGTGGCTTCCCAGTTTGCTCAGGAACTGATGAAGCCAGGGCACATAGATGGGTAATCCTCCTTTTGTTTATTCTTATATCCTCACTGCATGCGACGTGGAATCTGTCTCTTTGCCTAATATGTACCTATTACCATGACATGAAGGCAAGAAATAGTCATTTATGAATATAGAATGGCTGCAGTTGTTACCTGGTATTCCCTTTAAAAAAAAATTGAAATACCATTTTATAAATGATAATTGTAAATACTCTAACAGTCCAGAATGGACTAAGTGGATTAAGTATAAGTTAAAATATCATTTTCTCTGTAATTCCAGTGCCATATCTTTTTCTCTATCTCTTCATAATTACTGGTAAAAATTTAGATTATATCATATATATATACATACATGTATATAAATACTATTTATGATATGTAGTTTCTGACATTTCATGAAAACATACATTGAACATCTTACCATTATTTGAAAATGTCTGTAAAGTGCTATTTTTTAACCTATATTTATTTTGCTAAGTTTTTTCTGATTGGATCTTTTTTTTTTTAACAGTCTTTCTTGAATTTGTTGCAGCATTGCCTCTGTTTTATGTCTTGGCTCTTTAGCCTTGAGGCATGTGGGATCCCAGCTCCCTGCCTGACTAGGGATCAAACCCACATCCCCTGCATTAGAAGGCAAAGTCCCAACCATTGGACCACCATGAAATTCCTTTTACCTGTATTTAAATAAGTCATAATATATGAAAATTCATGGCATTTCCATTTTATCCACTTTGTAAACAATTGTATGATGAAAAACTTTTCATATATTGGTTTGCATATTTATTCCATTATTTAATTTGGTCTGAAATGAGAAGAGGAGTTGAGAATTTTCAAATGTTTCTCAGGACTACTCTCCTCACATGCTTTTGGAAATGTAGGTCATCTTAGGTTTAATCAGTGACAAGGAAATGACTAGTATTTAGGTTTAATCAATGACAGGGACATGGCTTGCTTTTACCAAGTAGAGGTCAGAGATGGTGTGCATCCTGCATTGGGCTAGATAGTCCTAGACAAGGAAGAATTGTTTAGTCTGAAGGTCCAATTGTGTAACCTTTGGAGAAACATGGCAGCAGGGAGTATTTCACTATTTGCCTTAAGAAATGTTGCAGTAAATATGTATTACTCATAATCTGGAAAACAATATGCTTCCATTTAAAATATTAACCTTCCTCCATAACAACCAATAGAATTTTAATATAAATCAAAGGCTGTTTTTTTTTTACACAAATGCATTAGACACCCCCTCACCCCAAAAGAGAAGAATATAAATAGATAAATCAAGAAGAAGGAGAAACTGGATGATTTAAATGGTTCTGAAAAATACAATATGTAAATATTGGTCAACATATTTCAAGTGTATGTGAAAAGTTAAGTTTTAGAAAAAATGTAAAAGAAAAAGTCTGAATTAAGAGAAATTAAAACTTTTTGAATATTCCAACAACATAGAAGACATGGAAAAATTTGTAAGGTCATATCACCCAAATAGCTTGAGGCCCACGTGAATATCTCAAGCAGGTCCTATTAAACTTAACAGAAAAGTTAATTCTTGTGCTGTTTAAAGGTTTTTTCTTGTGCTGTTTAAAGGTTTTTTCTTGTTAGTGAGAGCACAGGAAATAAATATAGCTCTGCCTTTAAGTGTGCATGTGTGTGTGTGTTTAATATTGCTTTCTTTTTTATTTTTATTTTCATACCAATATGCATAGCTAATTAGATTGGAGGAAATATTTCCCTTTAACTTGATTACAGAATCCCACAAATTTATTTCCTTTTTTATTTTTAATTAAATTAAAAATTAACACATTTCTGTTACCCTTTACCTCATGCCTCTGGTAACCAGCAATCTGTTACTGTTATCTGTATCTCTGGGTTTTTCATTTTTTTGTTTTTTTCTTGGATTCCATATAAGGAGAGCTCATATAGTCTTTGTCTTTCTCTTTCTGACTTATTTCACTTAGCATCATACCCTCAAAGTCCATCTGTGTTGTCTATGTTAAAGATTTCATTGTTTTTTATGAATCAATAATACTCATATATTAAAAAGCAGCGACATTACTTTGCCAACAAAAGATCCATCTAGTCAAGGCTAAAGTTTTTCCAGTAATCATGTATGGATGTGAGAGTTGAATTATAAAGAAAGCTGAGCGCTGAAGAATTGATGCTTTTGAACTGTGGTGTTGGAGAAGACTGTTGTGATTCCATTGGACAGCAAGGAGATCCAACCAGTCCATCCTAAAGGAGGTCAGTCCTGAGTGTTCATTGGAAGGACTGATGTTGAAGCTAAAACTCCAATACTTTGGCCACCTGATGTGAAGAGATGACTCATTGGAAAAGACCCTGATGTTGGGAAAGATTGAAGGCCGGAGGAGAAGGGGACAAGAGAGGATGAGATAGTTGGATGGCATCACTGACTCAGTGGACATGAGTTTGGGTAAACTCAGGGAGTTGTGATGGACAGGGAGGCCTTGCATGCTGTGGTCCATGGGGTCACAAAGAGTCAGACACAACTGAATGACTGAAATGGACTGAACTGAGTACTCATATATATATGAACTTGAATAATACTCTTGAACAATATTATATATTGAATATTTCTGAATAGGCTGAAATGTATTTCAATTAGGTTATTTTCATATCTTGGCTATTGTAAATAATACTCAGTGAGCAAGGGACATTACTGGAACATACGGTAGTTCTATTTTTAACTCTTTGAGGGCCCTCCATACTGTTTTCCATAGTGCCTACACCAGTTTACATTCCCACCAGCAGAGCACAATGGTTCCCTTTTCTCCAGATTCTTGCCAACACTTGTTTCCTGTCTTTTTGATAACAGCTATTCGAAACAGGTGTGAAGTGATATCTCATTGCGGTTTCAATTTACATTTCCCTGATGATTAATGATATTTAGCCATCTGTATTTTTTTTTTTTTTAGAAAAATGTCTATTCAGATTCTTTGCCCATCTTTTTTAAGTTGGATTGTTTGTTTTTTGGTTATTGTGTTTTATGTATTCTTTATATATTTGGGTTATTATCCCTTTATCAACTGTATGACTTTCAAATATTTTTTGTGTTGTCTTTTTCCTTTGCTGGTTTTTTTTTTTTTTTTTTTTTGCTTTTATTGCTCTTGTTTTGTTTTGGTGTTAAATGAAAAAAACCATCACCAAGACTTATGTCAAGGAGCTTACCACCTATGTTTTCTTCTAGGAGATTTGTGTTTTCAGAAGGTCTTACATTCATGTCTTTAATCCAGTTTGAATTAATCTTGTGTATGGTGTAAGATAGTGGTCTTGTTTCATTCTTTTGCTATAACGATCCCATTTTCCCGACACTACTTATTGAAAAGACTGTACTTTTCCCATTGAATATTCCTGGCTCCTTTGTTATAAATTAATTGACAATATATGTGTGGGTTTATTTCTTTTCTATCTGTTTCACTGATCTATGTTTTTATGCCAGTACATACTTTTATTCATAATTACTATACCTTTGAAATATAGTTTGAAATCAGGGACCATGAGGCCTCCACTTTTGTTCTCTTCTCAAGATTCACTTGGCTGTTCTGAGTTGCTTGTGGCCCATACCAGCTTTAGGATTATTGCTTTGAATCTATAGATTGCTTTGGGTAGTATTTTTATTTTAACAATATTGACTCTTTCAACCCATGAGCATGGAATATATTTTCATTTATTTGTGTTATATTCATTTCTTTTTGTACATGTCTTGTACTTGTCATGTCCTTTGTTAAACTTATTTATAGATATTTTACTCTTTTTGGTGCAGTTATAAATAGAATTGTTTTCTAAATTTCTCTTTCTGATAATTCATTATTAGTGTGTAGACATGCAACTCATTTTGGCTGTTTATTTTATATACTATAAGTTTACTATAAGATTGGTGGCTCAAAAGGTAAAGCATCTGCCTACAATGTGGGAGACCCAGGTTTGATCCTTGGGTCGGGAAGATCTTCTGGAGAAGGAAATGGCAACCCACTCTAATACTCTTGCCTGGAAAATCCCATGGATGGAGTAGCCTGGTGGGCTACAGTCTGTGGGGTCGCAAAGAATTAGACACGACTGAGGGACTTCACTTGTTCACTACTATAAAATTTATTTGAAAAAAAAAAAAGAAAAAAATTTTTAAAAAAGATTCATTTTTTCTAACAGCTTTTTGATAAAGCCTTTAGATTTTTCCATATATAATATTATGTAATCTGTTAATAGTGACAAATTTACTTCCTGCTTTCCAACGTGAATGTGTTTCATATCTTTTTCTTGCCTAAATGCTCTTGCTTATACTTCCAACACTATTTTGTATAAAATTGGTGAGAGTAGCATCCTTATCTTGTTCTGATCTTAGAGGAAAAGCTTTTAGCCTTTGACCGTTGAGTGTGATGTTAGCTGTGGGCTTACCATGTATGGTATTTATTATGTTGAGATATGTTCCCTCTACACCCACTTTATTTAAAGCTTTTAGTATATATGACTGTTGAATTTTTTCAAATTTTTTATCTCCATCTATTGAAAAGATCATGAATTTTATCCTCTTATTGGATTGACCCTTTATCTTTATGTAACACCTACCTTGTCTCTTGTTACTCTGTTAAACTCTATTTTGTCTGATATGAGTATGTTACTGAAAGTGGGGTCTGCTACTCATCACTCAAAAGCCAATAAAGAGACAAGTTTGGTGGAAAGGAAGATTTTCATTATTTCAGATGCAGGCAACCCTGGGGGGTGACAGACTCCTCGTCAAAGGCTGACTTATTCTCCTTTGACAATCAGTGGGCAAGAGCTTTTATACACTGAGGGAGGGGGCTACAGGCAGAAACAGCACAATCAACTCTAATAGTCATCTTGATATTAGTCATGCAATGGTCTGATCAGTGTCATCTTAATTGTTTTAAGAACATTTAGTCGTTAGTTCCAGGGTTAGTTTGTCTCCATCTCTTTGAGACAGGTCATTGGAATTGTGGCAGCTTATATCATAGCTACAGTCTGGTCATCATAGTTAACTTCTTTTACCTGAAGGGGTTTCAGTATCTATAAGATAACTCAAGAATATGGCTCAGAATATTATCTAAAAAGTAGCCCTTGCATAGGAGCTAAAGGTCCTTGACTAAATGACTCAACTATTATTATTTAGTCTTGTTGGACTGTTTTACTTTGCTTCTGCATTTTCTCATTTCTCTGATTAAAGTTATTCTTTGGCTAAAATTTTTCCCCAGACAAAAGTCAGGCTGTAGACATGATCAGGGGAGGACTATAGCTTCCTGGTCCATTTCATATAGCTACCCTAGGTTTTTTCTTTTGCATGAAATATCTTTTTCCATTCCTTCACTTTCAGTTTGTGTGTATCCTTACATCTGAAGTGAATCTCTTGTAGGCATTATATAGATGGATCTTATTTGTTCACATATTCAGCCATTCTGTCTTTTTATTGGAGGATTTAGTCCATTTACATTTAAAGTAATTATTGATAGGTATGTACTTATTGCCATTTTGTTGTTTCTGGACTCTTTTAGTAGTTCCTTTCTTCTGCTCTCCTTTTGTGCTTTAGTGACTTTCTTTAGTAGTATGTTTGCATTTCTTTATCTTATTTGTATTTATTACATGTTTTTGCTTTATGATCACTGTGAATCTTATGTATAACAACTTCTCAGAGAAGGAGTACAGAGAGAAAGGGATAGAAATTTTAAATTTGAAAAAATAATAGCTGAAAACTTTCCATATCTTGTGAAGGAAACAAGCATCATGATCCAGGAAACACGGAGAATTTCAAATAAAATGAACTTAAAGAGATTCACATGAAGACATACTAAAATTAAATGTCAAAACTTAAAGACAAGGAAAGAATATTGAAAGCAGTAAGAGAAAAACAATTTATTATGTACAAAGGACTAACAACAGGTTTTTCAGCAGAAGCTTTGTAAGCTAGTAGGCACTGGTACAATATATTTAAAGTGCTGAAAGGAAAAAAACAAAAAACAAAACTTTTAACCAGGAAAACCTGGAAAAGCTATAATTCAGAACTGAAGGAAATATAAAGCTTTTTCCAGACAAGCAAAAGCTAGAATTCGTTACCACTAAGCCAGTCTTTTAAGAAATGTTAAAAGAACTTTTATAAGCTGCAAAGAAAAGGTGCTAGTTAGTAACAATACACTGAAGGAAAAAAATCTCACTGGAAAAGCAAATATATGGTAAAAGTAGTGTATTCATCACTTATAAAGCTGGTATATTAAAGACAGTTCAGTCACTCAGTCATGTCTGACTGTAGCACACCAGGCTTTCCTGTACTTCCTGTACTTCCTGTACTTCACCATCTCCCGGAGTTTGCTCAAACTCATGTCCATTGAGTTGGTGATACCATTCAACCATCTCGTCCTCTGCCATCCCCTTTACCTCCTGCCTTCAATACTTCCCTTTCCCAATTTTGAACCAGTACGTTGTTCCATATAAGGTTCCAACTGTTGCTTCTTGACCCGCATACAGGTTTCTCAGGAGGCAGGTAAGGTAGTCTGATATTCTCGTCTCTTGAAGAATTTTCCACAGTTTGTTGTGATCCACACAGTCAAAGGTTTTAGTGTAGTCAGTGAAGCAGAAGTAGATATTTTCCTAGAACTCTCTTGCTTTTTCTATGATCCAACAGATGTTGGCAATTTGACCTCTGGTTCCTCTGCCTTTTCTAAATCCTGCTTGTGCATCTGGAAGTTCTCGGTTCATGTACTATTGAAGCCTAGTTTGAAGGACTTTGAACATTACCTTGCTAGAATGTGAAATGAGTCTAGTTTTGCAGTAGTTTGAACATTCTTTGGCATATAAAAGACAAAAGTAGTAAAAATAACTGTGATTATAATAGTTAAGGGATACATAAGATAAAAAGAGGTAAAATGTGACTTATAACAGTTTTTCGTCATTAAAACAACTGAAAAAATGAATATAAAAGAGAAGACACAAAACCCAGCTATGTTAAAAATAAACACCAAGAAAAGAATCCTTAAACTCTGAGGAACAGTTGCTCAATGCTATGACAATTTATTCTGTTCTTCAAAATAAGGCAAGAGTAGGTGCAGACATCTGAACAAATATGTCATATCAAATACATATAGATTAGTGTCTCTTGAAACTCCATAATTTGATGGTAAATAGTTTAATAAAATGATATAAACTTATAGGATCAAAGAGAAAACAGCAATGTTTTTGAAGATAGGACATCTAAATATTAAAGAGAGTAAAGAGAATTGAATTTTACACTGACAGTGGGGAGATCTGATCTCCCTAAAGTCTCTTGAATTAATGGTGTAAGATACCATTGGAAATATAGAGAAAAGCAAAGATAAAAACTCAGGAAAATTGGTTAGAATTATGTTTTTAATGCTCATATTACCAAGTCTAGTGAATGCCTTTTGGCCCCTATGGCAGAAGAGTGGAGGTTGATCCTCTGAACAGGTAAAAGGGAATCTTGGGATGGGAGATATCAACTTTTTGGTGATACATGAAATAGGGGCTAAAACAAACATTTAATACTAAAAGCTGAGATATCTCCAATCTTTAATCCTCTGTGGGCTGACAACATCAAGATCTGTTAGTCTTATACCCTCAGAGCAGGAAACCGAATCTGCTTTGAGAATCTACTTTAGTCCAGTGAAATAGACTAGAGGATATGTTATAAGGGGCTGTCCCAAGGAAATAGTCCACTTAGATTAACCTGTAGTGAAGCCACAGTTGAAAAGTACTCCTCATGAACTTAGAGATTATTATCAACATTTGTTGCACTATTCATAACAGTTATGAGAATCTAGGAATAGCCAGTAAGGTAAAAGAGAGAGACAAAACTAAATAAAATCCCTAGAAATAACACTAAGTTTATACAGGGAGGAATGAGACTTACCATTAATCTCCTCAGAGATAATACGCCTACATGACAAGAATAAGATGTGATGTAAAATGAATCACTAAAAATAAAATTATTGAAAATTAACAATAATATAATTTAATAGTATTATAGATTTGGAAGATAAAGTTGACTGAATTTCCTGAGAAAGTGAGAAAAATATAAGAGATGAATATTGGGAGAGAACTGTTTGGTTAAGTAAAAGATCAGTCCAATAGGGCAGCAACTAAAATATATAGTGAAATAATTCTATAATGAAAGAGCAGATAATACAATGGAGTGTGGTATACATAAATTAAATAACTTTTAATGGATAACAATTAGAGTTCATAAGTTTTAAAACTGAATTTATACACCGGGATTCAACCCAGTAGATGAAAATAGACCTACCAACACTAAGAATAATAATGAAAAAAATCATCTCACTGAGAAAAAACAGAAGATAATTCCTGCTGTTTGAGAGGAAAAACAAAAATAGGTCACTAAAAGTCAATGAAGCAAAAGTTTATAAATTGGAAAATTATTTCCAATGTAGCATAATATACTTAGCCAAACTATTAAACAGATATGAGAAAAATCACAAAAAGCATTTTTGACATTCAAATTTCCAAAATGATACTTCCAATGCATAGTATATTAGAAAGTTACTGAAGAATGTTCTACTAAATTGAATAGTAAGTGAAGAAAGAGAAGGGCACAGTGTATAAGGAATCTCCAGGTTGTTAAAGAAGTAGAATATATTTAAGTGATAATCTGTGTATATTAGTAAATAAAAAAATCTTCAAAGAGATAAAATTTGTCTTTTGAAAGTATTGGTAGACTCATTAGACAATGGAATTGAGCTCATTTTTTGATACGTACATACAAAACTAAACAAAACAAAAATAAGAGAATTATCCACTCAAGGAAGGAAAATATTGGAAAGAAATATGATCATGTATACGTAAATGGATCAGTTGTGAGTAGCATTAACATAGTCATACTAATATGAACACTAACGATTGACCAAACAACTTTAAGATATAATTATATTGAGAGGATGGGAAGAAGAATTAAATCTTTAGCTGTCACAGTAGTGATTGATAGAAAATACTTAATGATGAACAATAATGAAGTTTCAGTATTAGACTGTTATTTAGAGATACAAAAGCAAAATCCAAAAGCAATGCTAAAGTAATTGAAAGTAGTATTTTCTGAGGAGGGAGAAATGGGATGCAAGGGATAAGATATTGCCATTTTCCATAGTAAGATTCGAATAATTATTTGACTATTTAACCTGTGTGCTATATTAATATAACATTTTAAAATTAAAAATAAAATAAGAAGAAAGAATTGATGTGTGATCTTCAGATCATGGAGATTAAAATCCATACAGGACCTGTAGCTAACAAGAGTTTTACAGTAGCTATCAGTGAGCATGTCGAGCTGTTTTTCACTGTGATTTTTGAATATATAAAGGAGTCTTTACAGTAAGTACAATATTTTAAGTTAACATGCAGCATATTAAAATTTTTAAACACAATTTTATATTTTAAACTAGGAAGCTTTATTCTATATAAATCTAATAAATTTAAAAATAATTTTAAAGGGGGACTTTGATTAATGTTTGGTTCCATTTGCAACTTAATTAGACTCCCTTAAAGTTTTTAAACTGCATTTATAAATTTAGTGTGCTCAATTATCTTTGTGAACATTTTAATTATCTAACAAACAAAACCTTCCAGAGTACTAAAACAGTCCTCATAAAGATAATAAATCAAATTAATAACATGGTGAATCTTAAGGTGTCTTAAATGTTAAAATACTACTGCCAACTTAGTAAAATTTCTTATATCTTTTAACTCAAAAAGCAATGCTTAAAATAATCACTCGGTTGTGTACTTAAAGTGTGAATTTAAAGTGCTAATCTGTAGATATTTAAATTACTAACATCAGTTATTGATGTGTATAGCATCTTTAAAATATGAATATTATAGTTTTAATCTATTTAATCATTTCTCTACTTTAAAAAAATTCTTTTCCCAGGGAGAAAAATACCATGAAAACAATTAAGCTCTCTTAAGCAAATGGGGTTTTTCAACTCAAGTAAATTGTAGCTACCATCACAGGCTGCTTCATTAATGGACATTTCACTTGGATATTGATTTTTAGAGTTGCAGATATTCAGGGTGATTTCTTTTATAAATATGGTGAACACATTTGAACCTTTTATAAAGTTATGCTAATAAATAGAGATTCCAAGTCTATGAACTCTGAAGAAGGATGACGTGATAGAGGGACAACTCATGTTCATTAGATTCACCATGCCAGTGTCTCCTTCACATTATCTTATATCCAGTTTGATTTTAATTAATTTCCCTGCTCAGATTGTTTAAGGACTAAGTTGGGTTAAAAATCTATTTATTGTATGACTTGTCAGAGTACTTCTTATATTCTTATTGTCTGCCAAAGTCATAACTTTTCTAGATATTTAAATGACATTAAATGGATTTTTCATCTCATATCTATATTGAGCTCAATGGTCGTAGTTTCCAAGGCTAAATTAGTGATATAGCCAGACTAGTTTACTGCTGGCCATGAAAAGAATGATTCCCACAGATTACTGAGTTGCTGAGAAAATGTTCAGGGAAAATAAAACTAAATTGAGGCTGCTTGTTGACATAATTTACTCTGCGAATCTCCTCCTTCACCATAGGTATATCAATAAATGTGATCCTCTCAATACCAAAGCAATTATATAGAGAGCAAAATCCAAACTATAAAATGTTCATCTTTTATAGCAAAATGCTCCCAAACTGGAAATTAGAATACAAAATTTACATAAGGAAATCTAAAACCATCAATCAAGATTAAGAACTGAAATGATGCTGAATATCAGCAAATTGAGAGGTAACAATTTTAAAGTTATAGGTAATCTAGAGGAAATCAAAAGTGAGAGCCCTAAGACTATTGACAAAATGAGACCTCCAAAGGGGAAGCTAAAAGAAAGAGCGTAACTAATGTAATTCAGGAAATTTCCAACACTGTGTTTTAGGATTTTGGTGGAGAGACCATAACTCTACATAGAATTTTGGGTATAGAGTTAAACAGCTGCCATGAGTGAAGAAGAAAATCAAAGCTAAACAGAAGAATTCATACCAGTAATTCAAAACAATCTCAATGACACTAAGAAAAGCAGAATAAAGATGATATTATTTAAAAACACTTTGATATAATACAAAACTGAAAAAATCAAAAATGAACAACTGATAAAACTAATCAGAATTTTTTTAATAACATGACACAAAACCTGAATTTCTCTTCAAACATCTGAACAACTCCTAATAAAGTTAAAGCATAAATCTCCCCAAAAATGAAAACTTAAAGCATAAAGAAATAGAAAGAATGGTAAATAGAGATTCACTTTATAGCTGGAGAAAACTGAAAAAAATATATCCTAAGGAAATTATTAGAACTGTATTAAAAGTGTATGCTAAAGTTCTCATCATAGCACTATTCATAAATCTAAAATGTTATTAGCAATAATTGGATATGGTTATATTGATTATGATGTTTGAATATCCTGGGACATAGTTTGGTAATTTTTAAAAGTTCATGAAGCATTTTAGTAAATTGGAAAAATATTTTTGATTTGTCAAGTTCAAAATTCTGAAGACTAACTTACACATAGTGTGTAATTTCAACTATTTTCTAAATTGTGTAGAATAAGCCTAAAAGTAAATGCAACAAACTACCAGTAGTGGAATTTTATAGTAAATAATGAAACAAATCCTTTGAACTACTACTTATGTTCTTTTTTTTTTGGTATCATAATGCCAAAAGTTTAATCTTTTCACCCATTAGATAAATAACACAATGTTTATAATTTAATCATTTAAACTAGCATTCCACAAATATACATGTACTTAGCATGTATACTAGCATGTATACTTAGCAGCTGCTGCTGCTAAGTCACTTCAGTTGTGTCCAACTCTGTGCGACCCCATAGATGGCAGCCCACCAGGCTCCACCGTCCCTGGGATTCTTCAGGCAAGAATACTGGAGTGGGTTGCCATTTCCTTCTCCAGTGCATGAAAGGGAAAAATGAAAGTGAAGTTGCTCAGTCATGTCCGACTCTTAGTGACCCCATGGACTATAGCCTACCAGGCTCTGCCATCCCTGGGATTCTTCAGGCAAGAATACTGGAGTTGGTTGCCATTTCCTTCTCCAGTGCACGAAAGGGAAAAGTGAAAGTGAAGTTGCTCAGTCATGTCCAACTCTTAGCGACCACATGAACTGTAGCCTACCAGGCTCCTCCGTCCATGGGATTTTCCAGGCAAGAGTACTGGAGTGGGGTGCCATTGGCTTCTCTGACAGTGGTGAGAGCAAACACCATCTTCCAACAACACAAGAGAAGACTCTACACATGGACATCACCAGATGGTCAATACCGAAATCAGATTGACTCTATTCTTAGCAGCCAAAGATGGAGAAACTCTATACAATCAGCCAAAACAAGACTGGAAGCTGACTGTGGTTCAGATCATGAACTCCTTATTGCCAAATTCAGACTTAAATTGAAGAAAGTAGGGAAAACCACAGGACCATTCAGATATGACCCAAATCAAATCCCTTACGATTATACACTGGGAGTGACAAATAGATTCAAGGGATTAGATCTGATAGACAGAGTGCCTGAAGAACTATGGGTGAAGGTCTGTGACATTGTACAGAAGGCAGTGATCAAGACCATCCCCAAGAAAAAGAAATGCAAAAAGGCAAAATGGTTGTCTGAGGAGGCCTAACAAATAGCTGAGAAAAGAAAAGACACAAAAGGCAAAAGAGAAAAGGAAAGATATACCCATTTGAATGCAGAGTTTCAAAGATAGCAGGGAGAGATAAGAAAGCCCTCCTCAGTGATCAGTGCAAAAAAATAGAGGGAAACAATAGAATGGGAAAGACTAGAGATCTCTTCAAGAAAATTAGAGATACCAAGGGAAATTTTCATGCAAAGATGGGCTCAATAAAGGAGAGAAATGGTATGGACCTAACAGAAGCAGAAGATATTAAGATGAGGTGGCAAGAATACACAGAAGAACTATACAAAAAAGATCTTCATAGCCAAGATAACCACAATGGTGTGATCACTCACCTAGAGCCAGTTATACTGGAATGCTAAGTCAAGTGGGCCTTAGGAAGCATCAATACGAACAAAGCCAGTGGAGGTGATGGAATTCCTGTTGAGCTGTTTCAAATCCTAAAAGATGATACTGTGAAAGTGCTGCACTCAGTATGCCAGTAAATTTGGAAAGCTCAACAGTGGCCACAGGATTGGAAAAGGTCAGTTTTCATTCCAATCCCAAAGAAAAGCAATGCAAAAGAATGTTCAAACTACTGCACAACTGCACTCATCTCACATGCTAGCAAAGTAATGCTCAAAATTCTCCAACCCAGGGTTCAACAGTACATGAACCACTAAATTCTACATGTTCAAGCTGGATTTAGAAAAGGCAGAGGAACCAGAGATAAAATTTCCAACATCCGTTGGATCATTGAAAAAGCAAGAGAATTCCAGTAAAACACCTACTTCTGCTTTATTGACTATGCCAGAGCCTTTGATTGTGTGGATCGCAATAGACTGGAAAATTCTTCAAGATATGGGAATACCAGACCACCTGACCTGCCTCCTGAGAAATGTGTATTCAGGTCAAGAAGCAACAGTTAGAACTGGACATGGAACAACACACCTGTTCCAAATTGGGAAAGGAGTATATCAAGGCTGTATATTGTCACCCTGCTTATTTAACTTTATGCAGAGTACATCATGAGAAATGCTGGGCTGGATGAAGCACACGCTGGAATCAAGATTGTCAGGAGAGGGCTTTCCTGGTGGCTCAGTGGTAAAGAATCCGCCTACCAATCCAAGAGACACAGGTTCAATCCCTGGTCGGGAAAGATCCCACATGCCACAAAGCAACTCAGCCTGTGCCACACAACTATGGACCCCGTGCTCTAGAGCCTAGGAGCTGAAACTACTGAGGCCACATACTGCAACTACTGAAGCCTGTGCACCCCAGAGCCTGTGCTCTGCAACAAGAGAAGCCACTGTGATGAGAAGCCCACTTACTACAAAGAAGAGGATCCCCTCCTTGCCACCAGAGAGAAGCCCACACAGCAACAAAGACCCAGCAAAGCCAAAAAACAAATAAAAATTATTAAAAAAAAAAAAAGATTGTCAGGAGAAATATCAATAACCTCAGCTACACAGATGACACCACCCTTATGGCAGAATGCAAAGAGGAGCTAAAGAGCCTTTTGATGAAAATGAAAGAGGAGAGTGAAAAAGTTGGCTTAAAGCTCAACATTCAGAAAACTAAGACCATGACATCCGGTCCCATCACTTCATGGCAAATAGATGGGAAAACAATGGAAGCAGTGACAGACTTTATATTTTTGGGCTCCAAAATCACTGCAGATAGTGACTGCAGCCATTAAATTAAAAGACACTTGCTCCTTGGAAGAAAAGCTATGACTAACCTAGACAGCATATTGAAAAGCAGAGACATTACTTTGCCAAAAAAGGTCCGTCAAGTCAAAGCTATGCTTTTTCTAGTAGTCATGTATGAATATGAGAGTTGGACCATAAATTAAGCTGAGTGCTGAAGAATTGATGCTTCTGAACCGTGTTGTTGGAGAAGACTCTTGAGAGTCCCTTAGACTGCAAGGAGATCCAACCAGTCCATCCTAAAGGAAATCAATCCTGAATATTCATTGGAAGGACTGATGCTGAAGCGGAAACTCCAATTCTTGGGCTGCCTGATGCGAAGAACAGACTCATTGGAAAAGACCCTGATGCTGGGAAAATTGAAGGTTGGAAGAGCAGGGGATGACAGAGTAAGAGATGGTTGGATGATATTACCAACTCAATGGACATGAGTTTGAGTAGCCTCCAGGTGTTGATGATAGACAGGGAAGCCTAGCCTGCCTCAGTCCATGGGGTTGCAAAGAATCAGACACGACTGAGCAACAGAACTGAACTGATATATATATATAAGATTTTGGTCCCTATTATAAAACAGCAATAATCTCTGTACTGGGTAACATCATAGGAATGTTGTAAGGATTGATGAAGATATATTTGGAAAAAAACTTTGTGTTCCTCAAAGAAAAGTACTATGTCATTTTCACTATTTTCTCTATAGCTTGCTGAGTGAGAAATCAGAGGAAATCAAGATTTTGTGAGTATCAGCAGTGGAACCATCAGTCACACATGTTCTGGCATCACATTTTATACAACTGCTTCAGAACCCAGGAAACCTAAAACTCCCCTAAATATATAAATTAATAGAGACATATAGACTAAATTTTTACTCTAAATTGGCTGTTCAATTAGGAGTTATGAGTAAACGTATTGAACTTTCCTTTCTGAATGAAAATATTGTGCTCTATCAAGTGTGAACCATAAGGTGTGTTTGGAAGCTGAACAAAGACTGTTCATTCAGCTTGAAAGGGACAGATCTAAGCCATCCGGCACTTTGCAACCTGGCATCAGGCCTCTAAATCAAACTTATTATTTTAGGGGCCAATTAAATGCTTTTCAGTAACTCAGTAGAAAGGCAGCATCTTCAGAAAATATTTCCAGCACCTTTTAAATTGGGTACCTTGGTCTGGCACTAAAAGATCTTTCTTGAAATTCTTACAATTCAAAATCAAAATCAATAAATCAATCCAGTTCTGAGACAGCAAAGTAGATGAAAGGCAACAACAAAGTCGATTAAAGTTCTAGTGGTGATTTCCCAAGTGTAACGGGTCCTTAGTTTGATTAAGACTCAGAGGAAGCATCTGGAAACAGTGCAGCCAAGTCTGGCTCTTGGTCGCTTTGTTCTCCCTAAAACTAACATCCCTTGAGTTAACTATCATCCCATACCTGATACTTTGAAGTTGAAGCATAATGCTTTATTTTTTCTGACAATCAAGTGCATTACATATCACCAAGGTTTTTTTTTTTTCTCTTTTCACAAGAGAAACTGTTCCCCTGTCTATCTAAAATTCATATCTTGACCTTACATGTTTGTCTTTGAGAACAAATCATCTTTCTTCCCACTGTCTGTCAATTTTGTCTCTTACTTTTTGCTGTTTACTGGAGGCAAGGATGGCGTATCTGTGTGTGATAAGTCGCTTCAGTCATGTCTGACTCTGTGAAACCCAATGGACTGTAGTCTGCCAGGCTCCTCTGTCCATTGGATTCACCAGGCAAGAATACTGGAATGGATTGCCATGTCCTCCTCCAGGGTATCTTCCCTACTAAGCGATCGAACCTGTGTCTCTTAAGTCTTCTGCATTGGCAGTCAGATTCTTTACCACTAGCGCCAACTTGAAAGCCCTTATCTGTATCATTTGACTATTTGTCAAAAGGAAATGAAGGCTTTCCTGCTAGCTCAGGTGGTAAAGAATCCACCTGCAATGCAGGAAAGCCCTGTTTGATTCCTCACTTGGGAAGATCCCCTGGAGAAGGTATAGACTACCCACCCTAGTATTCTTGGGCTTTCTTGGTAGATCAACTGGTAAAGAATCTGCCTGCACTGCGGAAACTGGGTTCGATCCCTGGGTTGGGAAGATACCCTGGAGGAGGGCATGGCAACCCACTCCAGTATTATTTCCTGGAGAATCCACATAGACAGAGGAGCCTGGCAGGCTACAGTCCATGGGGTTGCAAAGAGTCAGATATGACTGAGCAACTAAGCACAGCACAGAGTGACCGTTGTTCTTGGAGAGTGTTGAGCAGTTATTTATGCAAAAATGAACTAGTTATTTACTATTACACTAGGTGCAAAAGAGAAATAAATGCTGAAAACTGGCATTTCTTAAAACATTCATTTTCTTCCATTTTATTTTACTTGGAACACAGATAAAAGGTACATTTTAATTCAATTAGGAGTAGTATTTATTAGTCTGTAAGAATGTTTGTATCTTAGAATTCTTTTCACATTTCTGATTCTAAGAAATTTAATTGAGAAAAATATTTTTATAGCTCAATATTTCTAAATAAGAATTACATGAATATATATAGAAATTAAAAAAAAAAAATACAGCAATGAGCGTTACCGCACCTGGACTCAGGTCTGCTTGCCTGTTGGCAGTAAGTTAACCTACTGACACCAGCTTGTGGTAAAGGCAAGCACGGTGTTTACTGCAGGGCGCAGAATGAGGAGAATGGACAGCTTATGTTCAAAATACCCAGCATCCTAATGGCTTTCAGGGAAGGGTTTTGAAAAACTCAGTGTGAGGGAGGGGGCTTCAGGGCATATCATCAACTCATGCTCAAGTCAACCAATTTTGTATGATGTATTGGCATCAAGGTGAAGTTTCAAGAGTCATCAGTCTTCTGGTTTCATCCTATCATGGCCCTACGTGCTTTCAGTTAGCAGTTCTCACCTGGGGTGGGGGAGTGGGTCTGCTTCCTGTAAAAGCAACTGAGGAAGTGTGTCAGTCCTTTATATCTTTCAGGGAACTGGGATTTCAGTGACTCTGCTGTGTGGTTGGTTTATAGTCTAAATTTTAAACTCTTGAACCAGCTGTTTGAGACTCAGAAGAGGCTTGGGAAAATAAAGGAAAAGCCATCTACTTCAAAGGAAAGGGACACAGGGTTTTGTATATGGTTTCAATCCCTCCTTTCCCTTGATACTTCTCAATCTTGAGGGGGACAGATTTGGGACAAGAAAGGGAATATTTTTGGATAGAGGGATTAATCATAAGCTCAGCAGACAAACTCAGTTTTAGGGGAAGTTGATTTTATAAGATCATCTGAACTTGAGAAAACATTGCAAATGTGAAAGGAAATCATTTAGTGCATTCATTTTAGTGACTTTTATAAATACATTTTGTAAATTCTTGCCTTTCAGTTCAGTTCAGTTCAATTGCTCAGTTGTGTCTGACTCTTTGCGACCTCATGGACAGCAGCACGCCAGGCTTCCCTGTCCATCACCAGCTCCTGGAGCTTGTTCAAACTCATGTCCATCAAGTTGGTGATGCCATCCAACCATCTCATCCTCTGTTGTCCCCTTCTCCTCCTGTCTTCAACCTTTCCCAGCATCAAGGTCTTTTCCAATAAGTCAGTTCTTTGTATGAGGTGGCAAAAGTATCAGAGCTTCAGCTTTAGCATTAGTCCTTCCAGTGAATATTCAGGACTGATTTCCTTTAGGATGGACTGGTTGGATCTCCTTACTATCCAAGGGACTCTCAAGAGTCTTCTCCAACACCACAGTTAAAAAGCATCAGTTCTTTGGTGCTCAGCTTTCTTTATGGTCCAATTCACACATCCATACATGACTCCTGGAAAAAACTATAGCTTTGACTAGACAGACTTTTGCTGGCAAACTAATGTATCTGCTTTTCAGTATGCTGTCTAGGTTGGTCATAGCTTTTCTTCCAAGGAACAAGTGTCTTTTAATTTAATGGCTGCAGTCACCATCTGTAGTGATTTTGGAGCCCAAAAATATAAAGTCTGTCACTGCTTCCATTGTTTCCCCATCTATTTGCCATGAAGTGATGGGACTGGATGCCATGATCTTCGTTTTTTGAATGTTGAGTTTTAAGCCAGCTTTTACACTCTCCTCTTTTACCTTCCTCAAGAAGCTCTTTATTCCTCTTTGCTTTCTCCCATAAGGGTGGTGTCATCTGCATATCTGAGGTTATTGGTATTTCTCCAGGCAATCTTGATTCCAGCTTGGGCTTCATCCAGTCTGGCATTTTTCATGCTGTACTCTGCATATAATTTAAACAAGTAAGGTGACAGTATATAGCCTTAACGTACTCCTTTCCCAATTTTGTGTCAGTCCGTTGTTCCTTGTTCTTTTCTAACGGTTGCTTCTTGACTTGCATGCTGGTTTCTCAAGAGGCAGATAAGGTGGTCTGGTATACCCATCTCTTTCAGAATTTTCCACAGTTTGTTGTGATAAGCATTCAAAGGCTTTAGCGTAGTCAGTGAAGCAGAAGTAGATGTTTTTCTGGAACTCTCTTGCTTTTTCTATGATCCAATGGATGTTGGCAATTTGATCTCTGGTTCCTCTGCCTTTTCTAAATCCAGCTTGAACATCTGGAAGTTCTCAGTTCACATAATGTTGAAGCCTAGCTTGGAGAATTCTTGACTATAGGGTGTTTTTGTTATTGAAAAGGGCTGCATGCTCCTTCATTGACTGTTACTTACATTGGGATAATTAGGAATATTAAATTTGAGTTCATTGTTTTTATGTTTTCTCATGCAGGTTGAACATTGTGGCTGTAGCTGCTTTGCATTCATTTTGGCTTAATAAGTACTGGCTGGAGTTTTGTGAAAATACAGACTTATGCACTTTCTCTGATAAGAGACAGTTTTGGTTCCTGGTGGGGTTTTTTTTGCCTACATTTATATAACACTAATCTCATGAAGTCAAGCTTTAGACTAGCATGTTATTGATTTGCATATTAAACAAGCAATTACCTCTGAATTGTTTTCCTTTATGATATTCTCAGATGTAAATTCTTGAAAGAGAGAACGTAGTCAGAGTCTTATTTGATTTTGTTTGATAATCTTTCTGCCTCTCCTCAGTTTAAATTGACCTCACTTAATGGAAACTATGACAATAGTAGTGAGAGCTTTTACAGTGGCACTGTTGTAACCTCTGGATATTGCAGCTATGGACTTCATGGACTTTGTCTTTTTGTATAGGAAGCAGGCAATAGATTACTTGCCTACTACCCAAGCTCTGGCTTTGGTTCCAGTGCTTCTGCATGTATACACACACACACACACACACACACACACACACACACACTCATTTGCTTCAGTCATATCTCTTTGTGACCCCATGGACCGTAGCCCCCCAGGCTCCTCTGTTCATAGGATTTTCCTGGCAAGAATACTTGCAGAAAATTCTTTACCCCTAAGCCACCAAGGAACTAATTGTTATTTGTGTGTATCATGTGTATTTTGTGGGAGGGGTTAGGTAATGGAGGATGAAGAAGGAGTGCAAGATTTAGGGAGATCACAGAAATGTACATAATTCATGATGGGTTCACTGAAAAACTATACTTATGAAATGCCAGCAACCTCATCTGATTCAGTCGTAACTGAATCCAAATACTTGTAGGTGGAGCATATCAGAGTCTTTTCTGTTCATTCTGAATCCAGATGACTCAAGTACCATATCCTAACATATCTGTTTTTTGGTCATGCCACTTTTACTTACAAAGCACTTCTGCTTCCTCACCTATAGCACAGATGAGGCATTCTGTTTTACATGTCTCTCTTATCAAATTATTTTCACGTTTAGAAAACAATTAAAATCACATAAAATAACTCATAATATACTTTAGGTGCTAAATAAGTTGCTATGTAAATAGCAGTCCCTCTTTTTGTTATTCTCACTGTTATAATCAATGAAAAAAGTGAAAGTGTTAGTCACTCAGTCATGTTTGACTCTTTGTGACTCCATGGGCTGTAGTCTGCCAGGCTCCACTGTCCATGGGATTTCCTAGGCAAGAATATTGGATTGGATTGGCATTCCGTTCTCCGGGGTACCTTCCTGACACAGGGATCCAAATCCTGGTCTGCATTGCAGGCAGATATTTTTACCATCTGAGCCGCCAGAGAAGCCAGTTTCACTTAAGTGATTTTTTAAGTAATAACTTTCCCTTTGAATACTACATGCTTATCATTTTAAAAATTTGAACAATATCCAAAAAGTGCAAAGACGAAACAAACACATTATCCAAAATTGCCAGATACAATGTCATGTTAAATGTCAAAATTCATTTTTGGTGATTTTTCTGTTTCCTGTTAGTAGCTTTTGGTATTGTTTGCATTTTAAAAATAATAAGCATGTACTATTATTATAAGGCTTCTCTGATGGCTCAGTAGTAAAGAATCTGCCTGCCAATAGAGGAGACACGGATTCCCTGGGTCAGGAAGACCTCCTGGAGGAGGAAATGGCAACCCACTCCAGTATTCTTGCTGGGAAAATCCCAAGGATAGAGAAGCCTGGTGGGCTACAGTCCATAGGGTCGCAAAGCACTGGACTTGACCGTGTACACATGTGTGCACGTGTGCGCGTGCATGCACACACACCCCACACACAACTATCATTATAAAAGCTATAAAATTGTATCTGGTTCAAATTTCATATATCCTAAAAATTTGAATGGATTAATTGGGGTGTGTGTGTGTGTGTGTGTATGAAAGAGACATATACAGGTAACAAAAGATAAGAGATATTTCTGAGAATCTATTGTAGGTAAAAGTAGTATATTTATTTCCTTTAGTGCATTATTTCCTATAAAAAATCACATTTTCATTAAGAGAAGAAAAATCAGATGATTGAGTCATGATGGTTTGTTAAATTTTAATTATATTTGGTGGTGTTAGTGGTAATGAGGAGAAGGCAATGGCAACCCACTCTAGTGTTCTTGCCTGGAACGTCCCATGGATGGAGGAGCCTGGTAGGCTGCAGTCCATGGGGTCGCGAAGAGTCAGACACGACTGAGTGACTTTACTTTCACTTTTCACTGTCATGCATTGGAGAAGGAAATGGCAACCCACTCCAGCGTTCTTGACTGGAGAACCCCAGGGATGGGGGAGCCTGGTGGGCTGCCGTCTATGGGGTCGCACAGAGTCGGACACGACTGAAGCGACTTAGCAGCAGCAGTGGTAATGAACATGCTTACTGATGCAGTTAGATGTAAGAGACCCAGGTTTGATCCCTGGGTTGGGAAAATCCCTTGGATCTTGCCTGGAGAATCCCATGGACAGAGGAGCCTGATAGGCCACGGTCTATAGAGTCACAAAGAGTTGGACATAACTGAAGCGACTTAGCACATGCACACACACACACATATATATTGCAAAAACTTAAAAGTGCACAAAATCTACACTATTAAAGGAACTATCACAAAACAAATACCTCAAAAACAAGTAACTATTAGAAACATTTTCTGCAAAATAGACCATTACTTCTTACTTTGTTTTCAAAGGTATCCACTGTTCAGAGTATTCTTTCCTTGGTGTTGTGGAATTTATATATCTACTATGTGGGAGGCTGACAATGGCTCCCAAAGATATGCCCACATCTTAATCCTTGTAAAGTTTATTTGATAAAAATAGGGGTCTTTGCAAATGTTATTAGTTAAGGATTTTGAGATGAGATTGTCCTGGGTTGTCTTGGTGGTCTTTAAATGTCATCACAAGTTTTTTTTAATAAAAGAAGGCAGGGGGCAATGTGACAGTGAAAGCAAAGATATTTGAAAGTGTGATGCTGTGGGTTTTGAAAATGTAATATAGGGCCACGCATCAAGGAATGTTACTTGATAGCCTGGAAGAGGCAATGAGCAGATTATCTTCTAGAGTCTCCGTAGGGAGTGCAGCTCTGTGAAAATGGGCTAAGGAAACTGACATTAGAATTCCAGCCTCATCTAGCCTGAGCTATGAAAGAATAAATTTCTGTATTTTAAGCTACTAAATTTATTATAATTTTTTAGGAGAACCACAGTAAACTAGTATAGAGTCCTTTTTTTTTTAATCAGTGAAGTTGCATGCTATTCTAATTTGTTGATTTTCATTGTTGTATAGTATTCAATATAGAGTTTTAAAATTTTTTCTGCCTTTTCTTTTTTAAGGCAAATAATGCTGCTGTGAATATCTGAATATATATCTGAATATATATGCACATGTCTTATAGTGTAAATGTGTAAGTGGGTAGCTCACACATTTATTTTCTTCCCAACATTGTTTGAGAATTATTGTTCTATATCTTAACTAATAGTTATTATTGTTAGTATTTTAATACAAGTTAGTCTGGTATGTGTACAGTGGTATCTCTTTATAGTTTAAATTGAATTTCCCTAATAAATAGTAACAATTTTTGTGTTTATTGGATATATCAAGACCAATACCAGAATGAGTCAAGAGAAGCACGTAGGTACACAATGTAAGGATGGAATTATTTCTTCCCCTTTCTTTTCCCATTTTTGGTGCATTATTTCTAATTTGCAAGCAAAAAGCACATAACTTATAATGCATAACATATTGTTTCTTTCTCCTTTTTTCTCAACTTTGTTGTACCTTAGATGCACATTAAAGCTAAATCCATATCGGTGTCTATGATAAAAGTGTTGAATATTGGAGGAATAGGCACTTTAATGTTATTCAACCCTCTAATCCTTCAGTATTGTCCATTTTGTTTGTGGATCTGATTAATTTTTTCGGTACTCTTTTATAGTTTTCAGTGCAGAGGTCTTACACATATTTTGTTGATGTTGTGTACAAGTATATAATTTTGTTGTTCTTTTAAATGACATTTTAAAAATTTCATTTTCCAGTTGCCTGTATATAGGTAAGCAATTTTTACTTTTTGTGCTTTTGTCATAATTTCAGCTACCATTTTAAGCTTACTTTTAATTCTGATTTTAGTTAATTTTGGATCTTCTTTGCACATAGCCAGTTCCTCTTAAAAATATTTACATTTTCTTTGTACTCTTTATAAATGTAAATTCTTTTTATTGTGTAAATTCTTTTTATTTTATTCTTTTATTTACATTCTTTAAATGTAAATTCTTTTTTATTGCACTAACTGGGACCGCTCGGAGAAGGCAATGGCACCCCACTCCAGTACTCTTGTCTGGAAAATCCCATGGACGGAGGAGCCTAGTGGGCCTCAGTCCATGGGGTCGCTAAGAGTCGGACACAACTGAGCAACTTCACTTTCACTTTTCACTTTCATACATTGGAGAAGGAAATGGCAACCCACTCCAGTGTTCTCTGCCTGGAGAATCACAGGGACGGGGGAGCCTTGTGGGCTGCCGTCTTTGGGGTCGCACAGAGTCGGACACGACTGAAGCAACTTAGCAGCAGCAGCAGCAGCTGGGACCACTAGAATATCTTTGGCAAATTTTTTGCTTTCTATAGAATCTATATAATGTTCTTTCTCATTTGTTGGTAAACTGTGTTCTTTCTCTTTGTCTCCCCATCTTTTCTTCTCTCTCTTTCTGAAATAATTTAAATACATTATTATTCAAGAATTATAAAGAGTATTTATTGATTTTTCAAGGAGAAACTTTTTCTCTTGATTTTTTTTATTGTATGTCTTTTTTCCTCCTAGTGATTTCTTTTCTTTCATATCTTCACATGTGCTTATTTATTTCTACTTGTTTTGAGTACTAGGCACTTGAAAATAATTTGAAGTCAAGAAAAATGTTAACTTTCCTTACAGTAATTAAATTTACAGGAAGCTAAGGGCACTAGCATTTCAGTGTTATTTTAATGCAACTATAAAAGTACATGATCTAGAAACTGATCTTGTGTACCTGTGTAGACTGGTGTTTCTAGAATGTGCTTCTTGGCCCCAACTCAAAGCTTTGAGGGCCCTTTACTTACCCCATGCTCACAAACACACAAAAATATATATATATTTGGCTGTCAAGATACTCAGCAGTTTCAAAGTCTATTTAATGATGCTGTAGAATTAGCAGAAATCTGAAACTGAAAAGAAGTTCTCAATGTCAAGCTCACTTTCTCTTGGATCTTACTTTTGTAATCCTTCATGTTTACACATATTGTCTTGAGGAAAATTTTCTTTTGCTGTCTGAGACAGCTGGTGTCAATGATGTCTCTTATTACTGGTAGTAAAGGTCCTTGTGGTTCCTCTTTTAACTTCAGATTTCACTTTTAGATAGTATAAACTTATATATTGTTATAAGAGATTATTTGGCACTCTTCCAGCTTTTTTTTTTTTTTAACTTTCTTTATGTAACCTGTAGAATTTCGTGCCTTGCATTATTTTTATTTCCCTGATGCTGGGAAAGATGGAAGGCAGGAGGAGAAGGGGATGACAGAGGATGAGATGCTTGGATGGCATCACCAACTCAATGGACATGAGTTTGAGTAGGCTCTGGGAGTTGGTGATGGACAGGGAGGCCTGGATTGCTGCAGTCCATGAGGTCACGATGAGTCGGACATGACTGAGTGACTGAAATGAACTGAACTGAAACAGTGATTGCGATATAGGATCCTCTGAGAGACATTCTAATTTCAAATCTGTTAAAACATAAAAGGGCATAGTTAGTTATTAAACATGGTAATTATCTGAGTTTATAATGTGCCTAATCTTCGACTCAGCCTTTTTGCCTATTATCTCTAGCAGATACTCTTAGTTATCTGACAGGATTGGTAACAGTACCTTGCCAAGCCATGTGGGAGCCTGAAGCAAAAGGAAAAATCAGTAATATTGATTGTGTGTTTTTTTAAAAAAATTGCTATGTTGCTTATCATAGATTTTTTAAAAATGAACTTTGATTTAATAAAATATTACATTAAAATATTGGTTACCTTGAGTGCTTAGCTTTTTTGGTACCGTACCTGTGGCAAGGGCCTCACTGGCCCACCCTAGATCAGGTCCTGCACAAGACCTAGAGATTTTACATTTACATCCACTTAGGAGCATTTAACCAACAGATGAGACCTTGACCTTCCATGTTTCTCTGTAGCTTATTGCAAAGAAATGGTATATTATAAAGACATGGTAAGAGATACTGGGAGAGGGCTGTATTTTCATGTGTAGTAGTTCCAGAAAGATGCCTATATAATCCTGACTGAATTACAGAATTTAGAGATTCCTTACTTCACTGCTGTATTCTTTGTCCTCTCCAGTTTGTTCCCCTTCCAGAGAGCCAGATAATGGGCATTGGTATTAGACAAATATGGATAGAAATTCCGCTTAATATGACCTTGGATAAGTTACTTTACTTGTTTGAGTCTCAATTTTCTTATCTGTAACATGAGAGCGATTTTCAGCTTATAAGGTTCTTTGTGTGAATAAATAAAATGTACAGAAAAATCCGTCACAAGCCTAGTCCATAATGTAAGCAATAAATGCAATAAATTTCATTTATTTATTGCTTGTTTTATTATTATTATCAAATATCATTTCTATTCTGCTCTTTTGCTTCCTACTTCTCAACTTGGTACAATATGGTACATGCAGTATATTATTCAGTTCTATCATACAGAACTGAAAAAAAAATTCAAATGCTTCTGCCAGTGTCTTTTATTGCTGTGATCATAAAGTGTTATATAGACCTCAATGATAGAATTTCTTCATTTGGAGATGGCTCAGTTATATATAAAAACAGTCTGCTACTTCAAACATAGCAAAAGGAAGGAGTTGGTTTGTCACTGTTCTGTTCTAACAGAAGGAGAGAAATAATCAATAGGATTATTAAACCCACTCTAACTCCTGATATAAACTCCAATATTCAGTTAAATTATCATAGTGATGCACAAGTTTAGGGATTCATATTGCTATTTCTAAAATCTCAATGTGTTTTTTAGTTGTGGAAAGAGAAACAAAGGAAAGAGAGAAAACTTATTTATTTTACTCCCACTTCCTAAGCTTGTTCTCACTCTGTGAGGATATAAAAAGATATTTACATAGAATAACAAAACTATCAGGAACTTTACCTTAAATAAACTTCAGAAAACCATGTTCTAATATTTGTGTAACAAAATATAAACCTCACTTCTTAAATTATTTTGAAATTACATAAGCTTTTGTTTAAAATTTTAATGACAAGACTGACATATCAAATAACTATCCTTAATATCAAAAATATGAAAAATTGACAGAGTCTCAGACACCCTGTGTAGAAAACCAGCCTCATAGTAAAAAAATTAACTGGCCATAATTATTTAAATTTGTTTACAAGTAAAACAACACTATCTGAAAAGGAATTACTAACAAATGTAATGAATGATATTTGAATTAAGAACTAAAAATCTGAAGGACAAATATGTTAAAATCTTTGCTTTAAAGTAAAAAATATATATATCAGAAATTTTGTTGTTTTCTTTATCTTATTCAGGTTTACTTGCAATAGAACATGAATATTCATATGTAGACAGTTAAGTCAATACTAACATGCAAAGAATCTTTTCTGTGGATTGTATTTAAATTACATTGGTTTTGAATAAAAATATATAATTAAAACCAATCAATTGAGGTGTCTTTCTACAATTATCCTTTTAAAAAATGGTAAATAGCAAACATGTTCATGAATAAACCATCATTTAATGTTTCATCAAGAAAATATTTCTTCGTTAAAGAACTTTGTGGCCTAAGCTTGTGATAGTGCTCAGTCATGTCCGACTCTGCAACCTCATAGACTGTTGCCCACTAGGCTCCTCTGTCTATGGGATTTCCCAGGCAAGAATACTGGAGTGAGTTGCCACTTCCTTCTCCAGGGAATCTTCCTGACCCAGGGATTGAACCTACGTCTCTCACATCTCCTCCCCTGGGACTGTCACCATGCATAGAGATACAAACTTGGGGGTACTGACATGCTTAAGGAGGCAAGGTACATGTCCACACACATGCCAATCTTTGTGCCAGTGTGATTGTATCCATTTATTCCTGTTCTCTGATACATCTATCATACATTTTATTTCTACATGTTATATACCACACAATAAATGAATATTTTTTTTAATTGAACAGTCATGTTTTTAATAAATTATGAAAAAATATATATTTTTATATTATCCACATATCTCCCATTTCTGACACTCTTTATGTCTTTGGTATATTTGAGTTTACATTTTGTATCACTACTCTTCTTATACAAAGATATATTTTAAAATATTTCTTCTAGTGCTGTTCCATACCTTTTATTTTAATCCAAAAATTTTTAATTTTGCCTTTACTTTTGAAGGTTATTTTTTCTGGGTGTATAATTCTGGAATGATACTTCTTTTCAGTTCTTAAAATATCTTTTCAGTTGTTATCTGGCATAAATTTGTTCTGATGAGAAGTTAGTAGTATTCTTTGTCATTGTTCACTTTTATATTAAGTGTCTTTCCAGCTGGATATATTTACAATATAAAATTCTCATTTCTCTCCTGATATTCCTTATATCTTCTTTCTCTTTCGTTTTTTACTTTAAATATTTGCCATATTTTTACTCCTTGGAAGGAAAGTTATGACCAACCTAGATAGCGTATTAAAAAGCAGAGACATTACTTTGCCAACAAAGGCCCGTCTAGTCAAGTCTATGGTTTTTCCAGTAGTCATGTATGGATGTGAGAGTTGGACTGTGAAGAAAGCTGAACACCGAAGAATTGATGCTTTTGAACTAGGTGTTGGAGAAGACTCTTGAGATTCCCTTGGACTGCAAGGAGATCCAACCAGTCCACCCTAAAGGAGATCAGTCCTGGGTGTTGATTGGAAGGACTGATGTTGAAGCTGAAACTCCAATACTTTGGCCACCTCATGCGAAAAGTTGACTCATTGGAAAAGACCTTGATGCTGGGAAGGATTGGGGGCAGGAGGAGAAGGGGACGACAGAGAATGAGATGGCTGGATGACATCACTGACTTGATGGACATTAGTTTGGGTAGATTCTGGGAGTTGGTGATGGACAGGGAGGCCTGGCATGCTGCAATTCATGGGGTCGCAAAGAGTTGGACACGACTGAGCGACTTCACTTTCACTTTTCCCTTTCATGCACTGGATAAGGAAATGGCAACCCAGTCCAATATTCTTGCCTGGAGAATCCCAGGGATGGTGGAGCCTGGTGGGGTGCCATCTATGGGGTCGCACAGAGTCGGACACGACTGAAGCGACTTAGCAGCAGCAGCAGCAGAGCGACTGAACTGAACTGAACATTTAATATAAGCTTGTCTTCAATTGACAATATTCTCTTTATCTACAGGTCTACTTCTGTAGCTTATTTGTTCTGATTATGTCACAGTTTCCTCTTTTTTGTTTTTCTCTGTGTTTAATAACTTTTAAAATTTCCTGCTTGATATTTTTCTGGCTGTGTTATCGAATGTCTTGATTTTTGTTTTCTATGAAATTGTGTTGAATTTTTTTCTGAGCACGTAGTTAGTTTACTTTCAGGTAAACTTGATTCAGTTATACTTGATTTTAAGCTTTCTAAAACTTAGATTATTTCTTTTGATAGGGCTAAATAGTCCTTAATTATGCATTACTCTTTTGAATTCTTAAACAATTGAGGATATTTAGTGAGGTCTTTTCACTTTGGTTAGTTGAAACTCTAATATTTCTCAACATTGTATATTCTCTCAGTTAATTGGTGCTCAGTAAATGTTTTCTCTCTGGTCTTGTGAAATCTAACTCAGTGTCCATACAATTTAGTATTCAGTTGAAAACTCAAGAAGATTCATATGTATGGTTTTGGATTTCCTCCTTGCAGTAGCTCCTTTCTCTCTGGGACCTTGCTCATATTCATAAATTCCAGTCATCTCAGCTTCATCCTATAATCTCTTTCCCTATCTAGAAAACTTACTTTTATCTATTTGGGCTTCTCCTTCCTTTATTGCAGTTTTAAAAGTAACTATATATAGAAACTCAGCCTTGAATATGGAGTTCACTTTAAGAATCACAACTCTGTATTTTTTGTTGTACAGTGCTTGAAAACTATTGCATCATATATTTTGTCTAGTGTTATAGTTGTTTACTGCAGAAGAATAGTCTGAAATCCATTATTTTGTTATGACTAGAACCAGAAATCAAACACTCTGGTTTTAAAAGAGCATGTATTTTGTACCTGCTATCTGCTGTGCACCATACTAAATGTTTTCAAATACATAATCAAATCAGCCTTTACTATTTGCTACTCACCAGACAGAGTTTACATTTTATTATTTTGGGGGAGAGGGAAACCTTTAGCAGACTATTTTCACCACTCTGAGTTTTCTCATGCTGAATATTTTTGGTATTTTATTTGCATGCTGCCTAAATTCTGTTTATCTTAAGGGATTTATGACACCTTTTTTTTTCTGCATTTTTCCCCAATTCATTTCCCAAGCCCACCCTCCTTTCCCAACTTTATATTTTCATAAAATGCTTTTTGATTCACCTCTATTATAGCATTTACCCTGTTGAATTATAGCTATCTTTTATGTGCCATAAACCTTAGCAGAATTTTAGGCTGTAGTTGCATCTTGCTCATCTTTGAGTCTAAGCCTGTAAGGCTGTCTTGCACACATTAGGTCATCTTTAAGTGCTGCTAAATTGAATATGCTCTATCCGACTTCACTCACATAATAATCTTGTGAGATAGATAGTATAATAATCGTCATTTTTAGCATAAGAACTAAGGCCCAGATTTGGTAGATATTTCAATTCCAAGTTGCTAGAGTCAGTGCTATGATTTCATACTATTGCAGAACATCAGAATTGAAAGGGTCAGTAAACTGAATTAATTTAACTCCCCAAATGCCCAAATTTCAGTGCCCAAATTTCTTCTACAGCACCTTTTAACAACAAAACTCTATTATGACCTTTCTATTTGTATTCCTAACCCCTTAAAGCAATTAATATCTGATTGTTACAATTAATTCCTTATAGTAGTTCAAATTTACTACTCTAAAACTCCTATATATAATTCCTTTATCTACTCATTATTGCAATATAAAATTTGTCTCCAAGTTCATCTACTGTCAAACCTTCAAATATTTGAAGACAGCTCTGATATCATCATAAAATCTTTCTTTCGAGCTAAAGATCTCTAGTTGTTTATCTGCTATTGGTATGTATAACCTGGTTTCTACTCCTTACATCAAACATTCCACAGTTGTAGCTCAATTTTTTTAAGTAATCTTAAATTCCAAAACAGACTATTTTATATGATTACATTGATTACTATGAGACTGTTATCTTAGGTGTTATTCCAAAGTTCTTATTTTATCTTTCCAAGTTAAACAATGTACAACATAAATAAAAGAAAGTTTCCTTCTGGTAATTGGGACAATTGGTTATGATTTACAGATGGAAGTGTAGGCCAGTCTTCCTGTAGGACAATAGACTACCTTTTCGAGAGATGGATCATACCTAAATTTTTTTCTGTTATTTGCCCTCCTCCCCCAATCCTGTTGCTCCCTGACGCTCCCTTGTCCGGTGAACAAAAGGAAATAAGAGAGGCAGTGAATGAGTTATATGTGAAACACACTCTATCTTATTTCTAGATGAATAAGCAATGAAACAGAGGTGAATATGGATTTTATGAGCCTATAGAATTAGGGAATACATGTTCAAAAATTAATTCTACTATCTTAAAAAATAGCTTCCACTGTAAATTAACAGCTGATGGGTGGGAGTTGTACATAATGGAGAAAATATGGGCTTAAAGAGATTATGAATAGGTATTATAAAGAATTAACTTTTTAAGTGGGTGAATTAAGTAAACTCTTGGCTGGATTGAAAGTTTAGATTCTGGTTGGCTGTAGTTTTCTCTTCAGTTCCAGAAATATGACAACTCCTAATTTAGAACAAAGACCCAATTCACAAAAATTAGAAAAAGCACCCTTCCTCTTACCAGGTGGAGAATATTAACAGAGCCATCAAATCATCCATAATGCTATTATTTTGAGATTTTCCTTCCACTATAATAGGCAGTGAACTTTCAACAATACCTCATTTAATTATTTGATGTGTATTAGAAACTCAGAATCTTTCTCTGTGAATTTGATTGAGCCCATGAACCAGTATCTCCTATGCATAAAGAAAACGTCAGTGTTCGTGTATTCCTGTATAGGCTATCTCAGCCACTACTTTTCCAGGCCCTGGAGAGTTCCTTTCTTGTATAAGCACATGTAGACACTCACATGTATGCACAGTCACATACAAACCCAAACACACATGCTCACACACATAAAGAATGCACCAACATGGACTTCCCTTGGTGGTGTAGTGGTTAGGCATCTGCCTGCCAATGTGAGGGACATCCTTGGTCCAGGAGGATTCCACAAGCCTGGGAGCAACTGAGCCCATGTGCTGCAACCACTGAAGCCCATGCCTAGAGCCTATGCTCCACAACAAGAGAAGCCACCACAACCAGAAGCCTGTACTCCACAATGAAGAGTACCCCTCTATGCTCCTGCACTGCTCAGTGCAACTAGAGAAAGCCTGCACAAAGCAACAAAGACCCAGGGTAGCCAAGTATAAATTAAAAGAAAGAAAGAAAAAGAAAAACAGTTACTGAGTTGAATTGTACCAGCTTTGCAGAAAAGCTAAAAAATGTGCAGATTTACAGTTATCTTCCTTTTAAAAAAAGAGAATGCACCAACATTTGGCTTTACACTCTGTGTTGGCTCAAATCTCCATTTGCTTTCAGATTTACCCTCGGACTTTGGGAGACCAAATTAGACAAAACTATTCTACCTTTGGTGTTGACCATCTGGTGATGTCCATGTGTAGAGTCTTCTCTTATTGGAAGAGGGTGTTTGCTATGACCAGTGCATTCTCTTGGCAAAACTCTTTGCCCTTTGTCCTGATTCATTCTGTACTCCAAGGCCAAATTTGCCTGTTACTTCAGGTGTTTCTTCACTTCCTACTTTTTCATTCCAGTCCTCTATAATGAAAAGTACATCTTTTTTGGGTGTTAGTTCTAAAAGGTCTTGTAGGCTTCATACAACCATTCAACTTCAGCTTCTTCAGGGTTACTGGTTGGGGCATAGACTTGGATTACCATGATATTGAATGGTATGCTTTGGAAACAAGCAGAGATCTTTCTGTCGTTTTTGGGATTGCATCCAAGTACTGCATTTCAGACTCTTTTGTTGATCATGATGGATACTCCATTTCTTCTAAGGGATTCCTGTCCACAGTAGTAGATATAATGGTCATCTGAGTTAAATTCACCCATTCCAGTCCATCTTAGTTCGCTGATTCCTAGAATGTCGACGTTCACTCTTGCCATCTCCTGTTTTGTCACTTCCAATTTGCCTTGATTCATGGACCTAACATTCCAGGTTCCTATGCAATATTGCTCTTTACAGCATCAGACCTTCCTTCTATCACCAGTCACATCGACAACTGTGTATTGTTTTTGCTTTTGCTCCATCCCTTCATTCTTTCTGGAGTTATTTCTCCATTGATCTCCAGTAGCATATTGGGAACCTACAAACCTGGGGAGTTCCTCTTTCAGTGTCCTATCTTTTTGCCTTTTCATACTGTTCATGGGGTTCTCAAGGCAAGAATACTGAAGTGGTTTGCAATTTCCTTCTCCGGTGGACCCCATTCTGTCAGACCTCTCCACCATGACCCATCTTTGCAGCCAAAGATGGAGAAGCTCTATACAGTCAGCAAAAACAAGACTGGGAGCTGACTGTGGCTCAGATCATGAACTCCTTATTGCCAAATTCAGACTTAAATTGAAGAAAGTAGGGAAAACCACTAGACCATTCAGGTATGACCTAAATCAAATCCCTTATGATTATACAGTGGAAGTGAGAAATAGATTTAAGGAACTAGATCTGATAGAGTGCCTGATGAACTATGGACAGAAGTTCGTGACACTTTACAGGAGACAGGGATCAAGACCATCCCCATAGAAAAGATATGCAAAAAAGCAAAACGGCTGTCTGAAGAGGCCTTACAAATAGCTGTGAAAAGAAGAGAAGCAAAAAACAAAGGAGAAAAGGAAAGATATTCCCATTTGAATGCAGAGTTCCAAAGAATATCAAGGAGAGACAAGAAAGCCTTCCTTAGCGATCAGTACAAAGAAATAGAGGAAAACAACAGAATGGGAAAGACTAGAGATCTCTTCAAGAAAATTAGAGATACCAAGGGAACATTTCATGCAAAGATGGGCTCAATAAAGGACAGAAATGTTATGGACCTATCAGAAGCAGAAGATATTAAGAAGAATACACAGAAGAACTGTACAGAAAAGATCTTCATGACCCAGATAATCATGATGGTGTGATAACTCACTTAGAGCCAGACATCCTGGAATGTGAAGTCAAATGGGCCTTAGAAAGCATCACTACGAACAAAGCTAGTGGAGGTGATGGAATTCCAGTTGAGCTATTCCAAATCCTGAAAGATGATGCTGTGAAAGTGCTGCACTCAATATGCCAGCAAATCTGGAAAACTCAGCAGTGGCCACAGGACTGGAAAAGGTCAGTTTTCATTCTAATTCCAAAGAAAGGCAATGCCAAAGAATGCTCAGACTACCGCACAATTGCACTCATCTCACACGCTAGTAAAGTAATGCTCAAAATTCTCCAAGCCAGGCTTCAGCAATACGTGAAACGTGAAATTCCAGATGTTCAAGCTGGTTTTAGAAAAGGCAGAGGAACCAGAGATCAAATTGCCAACATCCACTGGATCATCGAAAAAGCAAGAGAATTCCAGAAAAACATCTATTTCTGCTTTATTGACTACGCCAAAGCCTTTGACTGTGTGGATCACAATAAACTGTGGAAAATTCTGAAAGAGATGGGAATACCAGACCACCTGACCTGCCTCTTGAGAAATCTGTATGCAGGTCAGGAAGCAACAGTTAGAACTGGACATGGAACAACAGATTGGTTCCAAATAGGAAAAGGAGTATGTCAAGGCTGTATATTTTCACCCTGCTTATTTAACTTATATGCAGAGTACATCATGAGAAACTCTGGGCTGGAGGAAGCACAAGCTGGAATCAAGATTGCCAAGAGAAATATCAATAACCTCAGATATGCAGATGACACCACCCTTATGGCAGAAAGTGAAGAGGAACTAAAATGCCTCTTGATGAAAGTGAAAGAGGAGAGTGAAAAAGTTGGCTTAAAGCTCAACGTTCAGAAAACGAAGAGCATGGCATCCAGTCCCATCACTTCATGGGAAATAGATGGGGAAACAGTGGAAACAGTGTCAGACTTTATTTTTCTGGGCTCCAAAATCAGTGCAGATAGTGATTGCAGCCATGAAATTAAAAGACGCTTACTCTTTGGAAGGAAAGTTATGACCAACCTGGATAGCATATTAAAAAGCAGAGACATTACTTTGCCAACAAAGGCCCGTGTAGTCAAGGCTATGGTTTTTCCAGTGGTCATGTATAGATGTGAGAGTTGGACGGTAAAGGAAGCTGAGCACCAAAGAATTGATGCTTTTGAACTGTGGTGTTGGAGAAGACTCTTGAGAGTCTGTTGGACTGCGAGGAGATCCAACCAGTCCATCCTAAAGGAGATCAGTTCTGGGTGTTGATTGGAAGGACTGATGTTGAAGCTGAAACTCCAATACTTTGGCCACCTCATGCAAAGAGTTGACTCGTTGGAAAAGACCTTGATGCTGGGAAGGATTGGGGGCAGGAGGAGAAGGGGATGACAGAGGATGAGATGGCTTGATGGCATCACCCACTCGACGGACATGAGTTTGGGTAAACACCAGAAGTTGGTGATCGACAAGGAGGCCTGGCGTGCTGCAGTTCATGGGGTCACAAAGAGTCAGACACAACTGAGCAACTGAACTGAAGTGAACTGATTCTACCTTCATTTCTGTCATCCTTGAACTTGCCTGGGAGCAATGATCTTACAAGCCTTCAGATTTAGTATAAATATTTGAATATTTACTTTCAAAGGTTGATTTGTCTAGGTGGAACCTTACAATCTTCAGACATACTATGTAATATGCATACAATCTCAGAACTGGTTTATCATGAGGCTGTGTAATGTGAATCAGCAACAATTACACATTACAATGTCTGCTGGAGCATACCTTAATAGCAATACTTTGCATAGAAGGTCTTGTTTACATCCAGTGCCTATTTGCAGAGAAGTTAATTATTTGCTGGAATTTGCTGAGAAAATATCCAATGCAATATGCCAATAGAATGTACATATTTCTTATAAAATACCTGCTGTGACGACTATCTTGTTATCCTAACCTGGGTAAATTAGTGTGCATGAAGAAAGTTTCAGTGTGGCTGAAAACTCAGGGACAAGTGTTTTATCTTGAAAGTCAATTTCATTCTTCCATTGCCACATTTTAAAAACTAAGACTTATAGACAATTATTCTGAAGTGATTTCTTGGAGCAACTAGTCTAGGCAAATATAGAAATAAGATGAAAGTCGGGGTAACAATCCTAGTTCTGCTTCTGAAATTATTGTCATTGTGCAAAACTTTGGTTGGTGGGACTGTTACCAGAAGGAGGACCCCTTCCAGGGCCCAAAAGTGGGCTCTTGTCTAACGCTTGGAAATGAATTGTCTGAGGAGATACACACAGTGACAAAGCAAAAGACTTTATTGTGAAATGGCACCCAGGCAGAGAGCAGCAGGGTAAGGGAACCCAGGAGAACTGCTCTGCCACGTGGGTCATAGTTTCCAGTTATGGTGGTGATTTGCTTTCTAGGTTGTTTCTGGCCAGTCTTCTTGCTTGTGTCCATATTTGGTCTGACTCAGGTTCCTTCCTGGGGACTCATGCATCTCTCAGCCAAGATGGATTCTAGTGTGAGATGTTCTGGGGGTTGGCAGGACATATTATGGGCTGGCATCTCCTCCGTGCTTGTAGCCCCTCCCAAATTCTGCCAGTTAGTTTTCTGAGGCAGCACCATGTTTCTTATCAGGTCATTCTGTTGTGAGACAACTCATGCAAGTGATTATTATTGTTCCTGGCCAAGGTGGGCGGTTTCAGTCAACATTTCCCTAACATGATTGCACCAATAAAACTGTATCAGTACCATCAACCCACATTTGAGGATCCAGAATGTTCATACCTGTACCCTAATTCTTTAATATCAAAAAGGGAGAAAATGTAATAATTTGGTGGCAATGTCATCATAAGTATAATAATGGAAAATGTAGTCATTATGTATGATTACATAAGATGAAAAAACTCAAACTAAACATATCTTTACTAGTATATGTAAATGAAATAAAAATGAAAGAAAAAAATACTCATATTGGACAAGAAAACAGATTTTGAAGCAATGCTGTACCTGCTTTTCAAATATTCTCTATATGAAAAGCAGTTTCTGGCTTGCTAATGGGCCCAGGAATAAATAAAATGCTTGAGAATGGGATACTGGGTAGCTATGTGATTTGAAGTGTTTATACCAACTGGGTGTTATTGCTCTCTGAGTTATCAAATCCTAAAGTCCAGGCACATTAGCATTATAAGTTATAGAATGGAAATTATTTATATGAAATGGCCTGAACAGGTATGGGAATCACAAATCCATTAAATAAGCAGGTAATTGTCTCCTACAGTGTACGCTTACTTATTTGCTGAATCTCCCTCAACCCACATTTGTATTTATCAGAATAATAGTCTGAAGAGAAGGTAGGTGTTCAGTAAGCAGGTGAGTCAGATATATGAGCTCTCCCATGGATGGCTATCTGTAAACTTCTTTTCCCAGTGACTCTGGTGATTACTTATTGGGTCCATGTGGTGATACTGGTAGCACGGATGGTGATTATGCATGAACTGAACAAAATGGACTACCCTTTAGTAAGTCTGATCTGGCAGCTATCATCAGTGTCCAACCAACCACTACCAGAGGCAATGTTGAGCTCCTAATATGCTACCATTCCTTAGGGACCACAGTCTGGTGGCAGGGTGATTACATTGATGGATTACTCTTTTCCTGCCCTCAATGCTTCTACCAGTATCACCATACATAGCCTTATAGAATGCCTTATTCATTGCCATAATATCCAACATTATATTGCCTTTGATCAGGAAACTCATTTTACAGCAAAAGAACTGTTACAACAGATTCATAGCCATAAAATTCAAGTTTCCCCACATGTCCAATCACCAGTAAGCTGCTGGCCTGATAGAATGATGGAGTGGCTTCCTGGAGGTTCAGTTACAGTGCCAGCTGGGAGACAATATTGTTTGAAATTGTAGTACTGCCTAATGGATTATACCATCAGCCAATTCATGTTTCCATATGCCCCAAAGCCAGAACATGAAGGTCCTGGAACTAAGAGGTATAATTGAGAGGAATCTTTTTCATTATTTTACCTAATATCCTAGTTATAAAATTTTGTTTCTCTTCCCTGAAACCTTGTACATACTAGGTGACTTTGGGGGTTTCTTTTTCCAAGGAAGGAAGACTTCTGCCTATGTATGTATTAAATTGGGTTTTAAAACTGTACTCTTATGATGTTTCACTTCTAATGCCAGTGACCTAACTGGCAATAATGAAGTTTACTCTATGATTAATTCTGTAACAAGAGAAAACTGAGCTAGAAGGGCTAGTCTGGAGTCCAGGGGATTCACTATAGAGCCTTTTATCACTTACATGTCCCATAAAAATGGTCAGTGAAACAACCTGGCCACCAAATAAAGACAGACTTGCCAAAGACTGTGAAAGACTATGACACGAAGATTTGGGTCATCTCATGAGACAAATATTCCTGTCCTTCAGAAGTTTAGCAAAGTGTATTTTGAACATGAAGTGGATAATAGAAAAACAATTCTAATGATGAAATTGGCTTCATGATCAAAGGCAAGAACAGTAGCATCTAATTAGCTTATTTTATGTTAATTGAGCATTTCTTTCCTCTTACCATACTCTTTGCTATCTTATATGAAGATTACTGATGGTGGGTAACATTAAATTTGAAATTTCAACTGAAATATGGCTGAATTTCTGATACCCTTTCACAGTTTAAGTCATCATGGAGCTGTAGTTTTCCCTGCACTGGGGAGGCAATTTTCTTAATCTCAGTAAAAGCCAAAAATGGATACTGAGTGGGCACAGAGATCTGGTACTTTTCTGTTTGCTTCCTAGATCTATTTTCTTTCCTTCTCCAGCTTTCTTTTAGGTCATGGATGCAGAACTGGTCATCCAGGTCCATTTGTGGTCTGAATTCTAGCAGAATACTCTCAGTGGGTGACTTCAGTAGGGTTCAAGTTAGAAGGAGGGAGAAGAGGATATTTCTTCCCTGTTTACTCCCTGCTTTGGACCTGTGCCTCTGGCAGCATATCTCCATGTATGGCTTCTGCTGCGGGCCTTTCCTCATAGCTCCAGCAATCACTTGGCTTTGGTGACACTTTCCATCCCTTTGTCCCTTTATAGCTTACTGCAGTTGCTGTGTCTCTGTTCCCAAGCATCGCTTGTTTTCTCTCATGAATTTTTTAAATCCTAGCTATAATTCTGTAAACAAGCTCTTTATTTAGTTCTCTACAGTTGAACCTCAGAGAGGAATCATGATTTCTTTCAAAATTATCTCTAGTATCAATGCCACTGATTTATTGTGTATAAGAAACATAATAAAAATTAACTCAAAAAGCTTGAAAGGGAAGCTTCAGGCAAGGACATGGCAGGCAAATGAAACTAAGAGAAAAGCATGGATCATACTCTTAATATCAAGTTAAATTGATTCATGGTTGGTAAAAAATATTAATAGGCTAAATTGTTGTTGTTGTGTAGTCTCTAAGTCCTGTCTGACTATTTTGTGATCCCTTGGAGTGTAGCCCACCAGGTTCCTTTGCCCGTGGGATTTCCCAGGCAAAAATACTGGAGTGAGTTGCCATTTCCTTCTCCAGGAGATCTTCTGGACCCAGGGATTGAACCCACATCTCCTGCACTTTCAGGAAGGGTCTTCACCGCTGAGCCTCAAGGGAGGCTAAAATGGACAAATACAGACATATTTTAATATGAAGATAATATACACAAATAACTATTATCAATATTAATTTACTAAATACTGTGTCTACAAAATTTATAAAGTAAAACTTCAGTAAGTAGAAACATATTTTTAAAAGAAAACTTACCATGCTCTTTTCTCAGCTAATGAATGATCAAGTGGGCAAAACAGTGAGATTAAGGAGGGTAAAAATAACTGTTGGGGGAAAACTAATAGGTGGACATTCATTCATATGTTCATGGACTACGCTAAAGTCAACAAAGTATTGGGCCTCAAAAAAGACCTCAGGATATTCAAAAAAGGAGAAGCAATGGAGAGCTTAATCCATGATGACAATGTAATATGACTAGATATTAATAACAACAATTGTAAGCAAACTATCTATACCAGTTGGTATAGAAGATTCTGTCATCTCATTGGATCAAAGAACAAATCAAAATTATAACTGAAATCTAAATAGAAAATAATAATGAAATACCATGCTTTAAAACATTTAGCATAGCTGTAGCAGCATTCGGAGGCTATTTACTATAAATAATTTAACATAAAAAAGAAAAACTTAAATTAACAAAGTATTCAAGTAAATAATTAAAAATGGAACAATGAAATGGATCAAAAGAAAAGATACATGAGGATTAAAAATGGAAATGGAAAGGAATGAATTAGAAAATAGAAAACGATATAGGCAATGTGAGTACTTAAATCTTCATCTTTCATTATCAATTTTCAAAGTAAGGAGTTGTTTTAATATCTGCCTCAAAGGATAAAGGGTGACAAATGAATTTTTTTAGCTTTTCTTTTTTAAAAATCATTATGGACTCTTGAATTTTCATTGATCCAGTGTGTTCCAATCCACTCAAATCATTTTTCTTTTTGAGGCTAAAGTTGTCACACAGTTGACCTGCAGGAACCTTTCTATCTTTGTGACATAATCCTGTTTCTCCACTAAATACAATGATACCATTTTATCCTGTTTCTCTTTTTGAGACTTTTCATTGGACTATAATATTCAGTTCAGTTCAGTTCAGTCGCTCAGTCGTGTCTGACTCTTTGCAACCCCATGAATTGCAGCACACCAGGCCTCCCTGTCCATCACCAACTCCCGGAGTCTACCCAAACCCATGTCCATCGAGTTGGTGATGCCATCCAACCATCTCATCCTCTGTCGTCCCCTTCTCCTCCCGCCCCCAATCCTACCCAGCATTAGGGTCTTTTCCAATGAGTCAACTCTTCGCATGAGGTGGCCAAAGTATTGGAGTTTCAGCTTCAACATCAGACCTTCCAATGAACACCCAGGATTGATCTCTTTTAGGATGGATTGATTGGATCTCCTTGCAGTCCAAGGGACTCTCAAGAGTCTTCTCCAATACCACAGTTCAAAAGCATCAATTCTTCAGCGCTCAGCTTTCTTCACCATGCAACTCTCACATCCATACATGACCAGTGGAAAAACCATAGCCTTGACTAGATGGACTTTTGTTGGCAAAGTAATGTCTCAGCTTTTAAATATGCTATCTAGGTTGGCCATAACCTTCCTTCCAAGGAGTAAGCATCTTTTAATTTCATGGCTGCAATCACCATCAGCAGTGATTCTGGAGCCCAAAAATATAAAGTCTGACACTGTTTCTACTGTTTCCCCATCTATTTCCCATGAAGTGATGGGACCAGATGCCATGATCTTAGTTTTCTGAACGTTGAGCTTTAATCCAACTTTTTCACTCTCCACTTTCACCTTCATCAAGAGGCTCTTTAGTTCTTTTTCACTTTC